>CP053162.1:8853693-10247355 GCA_014607495.2 Carposina sasakii | reverse complement strand
GATCACAGATCTCCACTTGCTACGGTCCTTACACAGCTCTTTCGGTTCATCTACTTTCATGATATTCTCCATGCACGCTCATCGGTTTAGGGTACTCTTGACCTGACCTTTCTCTAGAATTTCACCAATTTGATCGGTGAAAGTCCGGCGAGGTCTACCCCTGCCACCCCTTAAAGAGTGGATGGTACTGACGCATCCAAGTTAATCACAAAAGGCTTAAGAATGCACCCAGGATTTTTTCTAGGGGGTAAACGATTAATGTAGGTAAGTACCTAAATAATATTTAAAAGCTTTCGGAATATGCGGAAATAAATCGTCATCATTACAGCTATTGACTATTTAGTTCAAGCATATAACCAACATACATATTAGCCTATTGCAGTCCACTACTGGATGCAGCCTGCAGCGACGCTTTGGAACACGATTTACTCGTACTTCCAATAGGTACGTCGTAAGTTACTCGTATTTTAGTCGGATTGCAATCCACCTGAATGTTGGATTGCAATCCGACAGACGTTGAATTACAAACAGCGAATTACAAACGCATTACAAAACAGCGCTGGTTTTTCAATCTGACGCGCTGTTATGTAATACATTCTACAATGCGCCTACGTTAGACATATTTTGAAGTAAAACCACATGGGAATTGCTGCCTACACTTAAAACAATTTTAGGGGGTTCCTTGAAGCATCCCCACACTGCCGGCACTACATTTAATAACGCATAAACTACCCTATCGGAAATCTGATACGACGTGCTTTTCGAGACACGTATTATGCAACATTAAAATCTGTACACGAGATAAACCAGTGGCACAGGCCCGTGACTGAGTTCGAACCTACGCTGTATGACTGGAACATACGTTATCCTAGCCTTTGGGCTATCACCGCTCTCAAATAGAACAGGCAAAGATTTATATGATAATTAGGTATAATTTACCTGGTTCGGTCATACTCTAGCAGTCGATTCCTATCAGCTAAAGCGTTTTCCCACCCCTTCGGCTGTCCTCGTTCCATGAGCGACTCGGCTAATTTGGCTCCCGATTTTGTTTTCGCGTTTATTTCACGCTGCTGCTCTGGAGTGCACACCTTAAATATAAACCTTAATGAATTTTTAATTTTAATCATTATAATGATTAAAATTAAAAATGCATTTCCTGCAAGTCCATACACTGAAATTTACTCAACATTATGATACCTACCTATATGTTTACACAAACATAAACACAGGTGTATTCCCAAGCAAGATTCCACAGGAACGTTAAGCGTTCAGGGAGATGTAAATAATCACTGATAAGTTGCTAGCTTATCGCCTGAGATTCGAGTTGAGTTCCGCAGTCGACTCCGACATGCACAGCAGGAGATGTACCTGATGTGAAACTTAAAGTATTACAGCATTGTGTACTGAGAAGTGTAGGAGAGTACTGAAAGAGGTTTTCCCGGCAAAAAAGACAAAATTGCAGGTTTTCATAATTTATTATATATTTTTTTCTAGATTAGTAAGTATGAAGTAGTTAGTAAGTAAGAATATGAACATATGAAGACAAGTCAGTAGAGGGGCAAGAGGGTCTTGGTGTTTCGTAGCCGATGGGCTGACCACCTGTACATCTCACTACTAACCGAACTTGTACATCTCAACTATATCCTCAAAATTGGTTAGAAGTGGCACCATGTGGTTCTATTGGCCCTTGGTGCTCTGCTTACCCCGTAAGGGATAAAGGCGTGATTATATGTATAAAAAATAACGTAATAGAATCTCACCAGTCCGCCACAGAACAGACACGGTCCGGAGCCCTCCTGCTGGCACACCACGCGGCCGCAGCGGAGGCAGTTGTTGACGAGCGCGTGCTTGGATGCCTGGCACTCGCAGCGGTGACGGCCTAGTTACCAATAGACTTCAAAACCCTATTTTACCAGAACACACGCACACACACTCAATTATAGCGATCGCGCTGCTTCGGCTTTGCTATTGCAAGTTACTTAATCAGGAGGCAGGTACATATGCTTCGGTATATGTACTTACCTGATTTCAGAATAATTATTTATGTTATAGGAGTTGCTCTATAATACCGGGGCGATTTTTTCTATGGTCAGATAGCCTGTGAAAGATAAATTTGATGCAGTCTGTCTCTAAAACTTGATCAAGAAAGAGACAGCATTAACTTTATCCTTAAGGTAAGCTATCTGATCATTGGAAATATTGGTCCTAAATTATCTACAGGGTTTTATAGAGCATCTCCTATAACATAAATAATTATTCTGAAATCAGGTAAGTACATATACCGAAGCATATGTACCTGCCTCCTGATTAAGTAACTTGCAATAGCAAAGCCGAAGCAGCGCGATCGCTATAATTGAGTGTGTGTGCGTGTGCGCAACGAGCGCTCGGCGTCCTCCCGCGCCCCGCACATCGCCCCGCGTACACAGCCATTCTCAATTTTCGCATTTCTATCGCTCGGCTTCTGCAAGTTACGTAATCAGGGGGCGGATTTCAGAATAATCTCTTTTTTTAAATAAAATCAACTTTTCAGAATAAGTTTTTTTTGTATCCAATCATACAAACAATGTAATCATACACATAACTACTTTCTAGCACTATAATTCAAAGGAATTAATTCGCGATGAACACTCTACTACTCTACTCCTACATTTCACCATTTGACATAAAACTCATGCCAAATTGTATTAGCAGCGTAAACAACAAGCTCAAAATAGCAGCAGTGAGAAAGCGATGTCACACTGCTTATAGCAGGGTCTTTCTTTTACAACAGACACAATCCTGCTGCAGGATAGGAATTTATGGTAAGTAACCCCCAACAACAGGCAGATAATGGTGCTTTAGTAAACCATAACTACTTTTAACCAGAGTTCGCAGTGATAATTATTACAATAATTATCTTGATAAATATACCTACCTTGATAATTATAAAAATCAAACAATAAAATATTCTAAGTTTATTTACGTACAAAAGGCGTAAAAAATGAAAAAAAAATGTTTGCTGATGAGATAAATGCAATGCTTTACATGTACTTTCTTCCTTTTATTTGATGCCATAAAAACAAACTCTGAATTAAATTGTATATTACTCACATTGTTCTTTTCTGTTTATTTAATAATGTCGAAAAACTGAGGCCCTCTTTGGGATTAATATTTTCATAAAAAAAAATCAAGAAGTTAAATTAGAAGTAAACTAGAATAATTATCCAAAAAAATATTTATCTTGATAATTTCGAACCCTGCTTTTAACTAATGTAAAAAATTAACTTAATTATTTTTTAAAACTTGTTACCATACATGTTAAAGCATTGTTAAGAAGGGATTATCGTTATTGTAAATCTATTCTTGGTACGAGGCATGCCTTTTAAGTTCTTTCGTTTCCATATTTCCCAATTTTGAATTTGGAACTGTTCTATATTCGAATGTGTTTAAATTTTGAATCTCAAAACAGTTGAAAGTATTAGAATTAATGCTATTGTTTAGTCACAGCGTTGATTGGAATCTGTCAGGTTACATACGAAAATGACACGGCTTCAGTGTTTTGAAGAGCTAACATCTGTGTTCAGTGATGAAGCCCCATGTCTGCGGACTGTCAAACGTGGTATTCCAGCGTGGACATACTAGTGTTAATGAGAAATCTCGCGAATGACGCCCAAAATCCGCCTTCACTAAAGATAACATCATTGCTGTGAGACAACTAATTCTCGAAGATCGTCATGTGACGTATCGAGAGATAGAGGCTCTATTAAGCATCTTAGGGATGACCATTCAGAAGATCTTGCATGAAGCGATTGGTGTGAGAAAGCTAGTTTGCCGTTGGATACCGCATCTGCTTTCCTACGATCACAAGGCGGCCCGCGTCAGATGGTGTAAGAAAACTCTGCAAATGTTCAACCGAGAGTCAAATCACGTCTACGACATCATCAGTGGTGACGAATCTTGGATCTATGCCTACGATCCTGATTCCAAACAACAATCTACAATCTGGGTCTTTCAAGACGAGCCAAAGCTGTCTAAAGTTGTTCGTTCTCGAAGCACTTCAAAGAAGATGGTGGACACGTTCGTTAGAAAAACCGGCCATGTTGCGACTATTGCACTTGAAGATCGTAGAACGGTTAACGCAGAGTGGTATACCACAGTTTGTTTACCACAAGCCATCGCCGAACTTCGAAAATCTAACTCAAAGCGACGCATCATCCTGCACCACGACAACGCAAGCTCACACAGCGCTCGTCAAACGATTGGGTATTTGATGCAGGAAAAGTAGAAATTCTTGACCATCCTCCATACAGTCCTGACCTAAGCCCTAACGATTTCTTTACATTTCCTAAAATTAAGAATTCCACGAAGGTCAAAGGTTCCAGTCCGGTGAAGAAGCAGTCGACGCTTTCAAGTCAGCTATTTTGAACACCCTCACTTTAGAGTGGAATAAATGTTATAATAACTGGTTTGAGCGAATGGAAAAGTGTATTAAGCTACATGGTGAATACTTTGAAAAACAATAAAAAGTACTATGAGGTTCTAGTTGCGTTTTTTTCTTTAAACGACAAAACTTAATAGGCATGCCTCATATAATACAATAATGTCCATACATAATAGCTTTACCTTTTAACATAACAACTTGAGCATTCTTCCCTTCCTGTGAATACAGATTCACATATTTAGTTTTCTTCTTCGACTTATCAGCCTCAATGGGTTGAACAGACTGCACTTCCTGACTGACGCTGACGTGGTCTGTCTGCTGTTTACCACCCTTGGACAGCTTTTTCTTTTGCTGTTTATTTGAAGAGGCATTTCCTGAAAAATTATGTTTGATTTCAGACACTTTTATTTAATAGATAGAGTGATTCACGAGGAAGGTTTATAATGTATAACTACTTGGGTCCGTTCCTACCTGGGCACTTTATAATGTATAACTAGGGACCTGGGCATAGTAGAGAACACTGGCGGCTCGTCCTAAGGAGCGCTGGTGCGGTGCACTCCCACCCACGAAGATTACATAGGCAATCTATATTTTTCTATATTTATAATTATCTTTAATTCTACTATGTTTATACAATAGTGTCTACGCGTTCGTCTAAAGTAAGTTGTAATCTTATGTATCGAGTGGAGCTCTAACGATCGCGCTCCAATGAAACGAAATTTGGTACGATTCCTAGTACTGTATTCAATGAGTGCGAAAGAGACATACCGACATAGGCCGGCGCGTGAAACAGAAGATTTCATATGAAATATTTGCCTTATCTGGAGCGCCGCTCACTTTAATTCGCGTATGCGGCCATTAGGGGTCGCTTAGTCCGAGTTAGAACGCGATATGGTTGGCTTTAATGTGTTTCATTAGGTCATCTGAATTTTAATAAGCGTACGGTTGAACTTGCACCATCCCATTCATTAAGGGAGTGAACACCCATCTAAAAATGTAAGCAGCCGCCTCTGGTAGAGAATAAGTCAATAACATCTCAAATGGTTTTCGGAGTAGCCGCTATGTACATTGTAGCAGTAAATTTTTATTTGTAACACACAGTTGCATAATTTTATGAAAGTGATATGTAATAACACTAATAACAAACCTTTAGTGGGAAATTTCCTTTTTGTAAGTTCATAAAAAAATTGTTTATGTGTTGAGTCGTCCAAGTTGAGTAAAGTTTTCATATACTCTGTTAGATCACTTTCATTATTTATTGACAGGATATATCTGAAAATTCAATTTCTTGATTAATATAAGATGTGACTTGATTGAATTAAGATATGTATACTGTGATTTTTGGTCATCAACTTTCCCAAAAACTACGGAATCTCCGCATCATTACGATCATTTTTCTCCACGGAAGCATACCTGGGAAGTGTCTGGTTTCCAAAATATTAGGGTCCAAAGTTGAGTAAATAGACTGTGTTTTTCTGCATAAATGCACATTGACGCGTGTAGAAAGATTTTTTCAAGAGAAATAATTAATATCTGTCTATGAAAAAACTAGCATATACATTTCGCCCGATCAAGTAATTTTTTTATTTTATTTACATTGTTTCCCAACAGTTTTTTACTACCTACCTACTTGGATGATGATAAAAGAAGTTACTTTAAAACATAGGTACCTAAGCCAAACTTAAAATTTTATACAAAGCGCCGGAATATTGAATGAAGATAACTTTTAGGACGTGGGTAGTCCTGGGTACAAAAATGCGCCCTGGGTTGCGGGCCTTGGGGCAACCCCCGTGCCCGGGCAATATTCTCGGCGCGTGTTTGCGTGCGTGAGTAACTTGCGTGCCCTTAAAGGGGGCCACATGGGTCAGAGAGTCTGACCCATCTGGGAAGGGAAAGATGCGGCTGGCCGGGGGGACGCCGGCCGGGCTAGTCGACCCCTGGTATTACCAGGGTGCGCCCGGCTACTTGAGCTGCCACTGCCGCCGCCGGCCAGTTCGCGAAAGAAGATGAAGGAGAAATTATAATTAAACACAGAAAACTATTAGGTATTCCTGATTCTCAGTTACTAACTTATAGAATACTCACTGAATTAAATCCTCAGGTACTTGAAAGTCTAATAATCTCGATAATTCTTCGCTTAACCATTGCTCCATGTTTTCAAATTGTTAAGAACAAAGAATATACTACTCTCTAACGAGAGGTTAAGAATGGTTTACAACAATAACACCACAATATTTTTTTATTTTTTTTTAGTTTATCCCGAAGGAAAGGCAAGGGGAACTAAGCCCATACAGCCTAATCATTGTTTAGTAAAATGTATTCTGAATTTATGATAAATGACAATGATGATGAATGGAAACGTCGGGAAAATCCTCAAGAACAAGTGTAAAGTTAGTCAAAATGAAAAATTATTGCAGAAACAACTTACATGCGCCCATGAAGAGATCGTAATCCGGCTAAAGTTTTACTCGGCTTACCTGCGTATAAAACCATGCACACGCACTAGATTCACATCACAAGTAATCAAAATATAACTTATCTACCAGAAAACATCACTTTACGGACACATGCAAGCCATTTACAAATAAATTTTGATTTTCACAAGAAAATTACACCTGCACCCTTCCAGCTTTTCCCGCCGAATGTCACACCACAATAACACGCAACAAAGTTTTATTTTATTAAAAAAAAAAAACAAGGACCACTAACCAAAGAGTATAATAATATATAGGGCAAAGAGAGCCATCTATGTTAAAAATATTGATTCGAGTTGTCACTAGCGCTCCAGGCGGATTTTGGGCAAAACTGAACCATACCTATCTATAACTATACCTATATATATCTATCCTACATACCAGCTAATTTGTAGATTATCAAGTAATCAACACTTCTACATTACCTGGTAGGATATGGACTGAATATGTACATTTACAAAAAATGTATCAAATCATACAAAAATAATCCATAATCCTCCCAAGTAATGTAGAAGTGTTGATTACTTCAACGTCTAGCTAGTACAGGAGTAAAATTAAAAGTCGCAGTTTCAGAAGTAATATTTTATATTTTCAAAGAATAATATACAAGGCTTTCTATTAGTTGAATTTCGCTGGCATTTTTATTTTCAGAAATTAATTTAACATTATTCGAACATTGTATGGCATTGCGCCTTAACTCACGGTAAGGAAAATTCCTTTTCACTGCCCCTCTTTATATTTTTCCACGGAATATGAAAAGTGCTGGCAATCAAATAATTTAATTTTATCAATTATTAAAACAAATGGTATTATGTAGTTGTCGGCACTCTTCAGTTAATATATTTCGGACAGAAAAATGTTTAGTTGTTGACAGCAACACTGTGGCTGAAGACTTGCTCAGAGGTAGCACAGCTATCAAGATGAGGGTAAAGATGATCTCACTCTCATATTGATGGCTATCTATGCTACTCTTAACAATTAAATACTCCACGGGAAAAACAATGAATTATACTTTTGTTAAAAGTATAAAATACCATGAACGAAAGCAATAAATGGCTTTTTCCTTACTATTAATTTTTAAACACATTTCTTGTATTCCCGTGGAGTCTTCAATTATACATATATACATACATAACCTCACGCATATGCCCCATAGGGGTAGGCAGACTACAGATCTTAATTCAGTCTGTTCCAAGCATACCTCTTTCCCGTCCTCCATATTCATTAAGTTCTTCATACATGCTCATCGGTTTAGACTTCAATTATATTGTTTAAGGGAAATACAAGACATCACCACAACTTTGTCAAACAGAGAAATAAAGAATTTTTCACTGAATCCACTTAATAAAATATAATAAAGCGGTGATAGCCCAATGGTTAAGACGTGTGCCTTCCGATCAGACTGTGATTCATATGAATGTATCATCATATAATATTACGACAAAATATCAAACTTTTGAACAGACTTTTCATTTTACTCCTCTTCTGGACGTTAGAATAATATTTTAATTAATACCAAGTAATGCAAAAGTATTGATTACTCAAACGTCTAACAGAGAAGTAAAAATAAAAGTCTTTCACAAGTTATTTTTTATACTTTTTACAATGTGAATTAAAATACATTTGAACTTTATGTTTAAAAGGATCATCTAAATCTTGATTTATTATTTTGCCACCCAAAATGCGATTAATGGATCTGCACTTCTGTTATCTATGATCTGCACCAACTAAATATTAAAATATTTATAGTGGATTCAGTGAAAAAATCTTTAAGCCTGTCTTTGTGCTTATCACAAGAAAATGGATAAGACACAAACATATTTGACAATAACTTAATGTTGTTTTTAAAATTATACCTACTTAAATTAGTTTTTAGTATAGTTGTGGTGATGTCTTGGATTTCTCTAAAACAATACGATAATTGTTTAGAGGGGTAGCACAGCCATCGCTTGTCTTTGTCATATTCCTTAGCCCTTATGTACCTATTCTCTTCATCCTCAGGATTAGATAGTAAGGTTTGCTTACAATTTTTACAAGACTTAACTATTTTGGCTAAGCATTTTGTCAGGACCCAACCGCAAACGTAACGACCACTATATGTGGTCGTCGTTGGTACACTTGAAAGTGCCTCATACAATTCTTTACTAACTTCAATATTTTTATTTTCTGTTATAATCTTATTTATACCTTCTTTGTCTCGAAAACAAAACAAATATCACAAAAATTAACAACAAAAACACTAAAAATTCAGAAAACCGTGCACGTCTCGATTACGAAACTAACTCGATAGAAAATCCGTTCAAAAATTCAAAACGTCTTTTTTTTGACGTAGGTGACGTTCCGTTTCACGGAGAAAGAGCTGCGATAAACACGAACAAAAAAATATGCGTAGAACAGTCCAAAGTAAGAATAGTCTTAAATAAAGTACTAACATGGTATAAGTTCCAGTAGTGTCAAGTCAACAAATGTGATGACGATATTTAAAAATATAAAAGTTTAGTAAGACAAAGTAGATAAGGGTTTGTATAAAATGGAACGTTTAATTAAATCGAGGAACGATGACGCTGCCATCTAGTTGCCTTTTAATTAAGCTATAAGCCTGCAAAAGTTGTTACAAATATGTCAATTGATGTCACTACTTTCCATACAAAACGATGTTTACTTTAAGTTCCCCTCCCCTGCCACTAACGATACATGAACGATACCGCCACCACCACAGATTTACTCCTAGCGGAGAAGAAGGGCAACTGCGTACAAAGGCAAGCTCACTGTTGCCATCTTACCTCATCCCCGCAAAACTGACACTGACAACTGAAATTTCGTTTGTAAGTTATATGTTTTCCCAAAATATAAAACTCAAGGTAAAAATCGCGATGTTAGCTGTCAACTTGTTTACGTGGTGACAAAACTTATAAGATCTGTCACCTCAAAAAGCGGCACGGTGACGAGACAAAAAATAAATTATTCTTACTCATTTCAATACACGACATTTAGCATATTTCTGTCCTATTCTGTGCGAATGCGACGGAAGATTCACTGCTTCTATCTATACTCTAAATAACGCGGCGCATTTTGAGTGTCTGTGGGACGTCAAATGTCCCGTTTTCAGGTGAATCCTTCCCAGTTTACAAAAAAAACTATCTTTTAAATGATTATTAGGCGCAGTGCATGTGATAATAAATCTTGAATTTTAATTTTCAGAAGAGAGTTCTTAAATATTCAATAATGTAAGTATTAGTTTCATCTAATTGACATTGACGAATCTTCGAATCATTACGAGTAATGAAACATCCGAACTTATAAGTAGTATTTTAAGTGACATAGTGTATCCATCCTTTAATCATTTTATTATGGTATTTTCAGGTGCCAATTTAACATAGGTTGATAGAAGCGTTTTTGTAGGGATTAGTGGATCATTTAATAATACCTCCACATATTTCAGCCAATTATTTTTCTAATTATTGAATTTATTGAAATTATGTGGAAATTTAGTAAAAATTATCTAAGCATTCAAAACAAGTAAAAATTTCCGCGCTCTCTTCGCTCGCGCTTTAACACTTGCAAGCTGAATAACGATGATCATTTTTTTGTTTAAAAATTTAAGTTGTCTCTGGTATAAAATGCAAAAATTTCGCGCTCGCTTCGCTCGCGTCATACTGTACCTGTTTGACATAATTGAGCTTGATAATTGACCATTTGTAGGTATCCCGTTTTTCTTGCTCTTGTCCCGTAAATTCGATAAAATTTATACTCTGTGGTAGGTTTTGTTTTCAATACATAAGTAAATTCGTCAGAAGATTCGGCGGGAAAAGCTGGAAGGGTGCAGGTGTAATTTTCTTGTGAAAATTAAAAATTATTTGTAAATGGCTTGCATGTGTCCGTGAAGTGATTTTTTCTAGTAGATGAGTTATATTTTGATTACTTGTGATGTGAATCTAGTGCGTGTGCATGGTTTTATACGCAGGTAAGCCGAGTAAAACTTTAGCCGGAATACGATTTCTTCATGGGACCATGTAAGTTGTTTCTGCAATTATTTTTCATTTTGACTAACTTTACACTTGTTATTGAAGATTTTTCCGACGTTTTCATTCATCATCATCATTATCATCCATCATAAATCATTTACTAAAGATAATGGCTGTATGGGCTTAGTTTCCCTTGCCTTTCCTTCGGGATAAACTAAAAAAAAAAAAAATTGTCAGATATTTTTATTTTTTGAAAAAGGAATACAGTCAGAATCAGATAAGGTAATAATTAAACTAATTTATGACGTGTTGTTAAATAAGCAAATAAAAACGTACATAAGTAAAATGATAAAAAAAATATTGTTACTTGTTTACGTAATTTTCTAACCTCTAAATAGAGGAAGCAAATACTTCCAATCAGGTTCAGTCAGAGATTTCGTTTGTTTTTTTAGATAGTCATGTCGATCTCACCTTTCATTCGAACCCCCTTTACTGACCTCACTGGTGGAATGATCTCCCACCAAATGTTGGGAAGATGTCACAAGGAAGAGGCTCGATACATGGACTGTCTTGAGGCCTATGGTCTGGATAGAGGCCGAAACAAGTGCGCATACTTGTTTGATGATTACCACGAATGCCATACACTGACAAAGCAGTTCAAGAGGTTTGTTGTAAGTACTTGCCAATTATTTTTATATCATAAAGAGAAGACATGCTATTTTAGCATCCAAATAAACTCTAAAGTTTTTCTAAGGGTGCTGACATCAGGTCAACGCCTATTGCGACGACGCAAATAAGTGTCAATGGCACCTCTTCTTCATCTTTAGCCAATTGCAGTCCACTGACTTAATACAGATAATTATCCAAAAAATATTTATCTTGATAATTTCGAACCCTGGTTATACCTGATCAATTGATCATAGAAGAATAAGATGTAGACATAGAGTACTAATGTCATACTAACAGTTTTGATGCACCATTAGACTTTACGACACCTTTAAATTCCAGTCCTTGACACTTAGATTCTGTTTAGTAATGTATAGTAATGTACTACATTACTAATGTGTTGTAACCTATAGTAATGCAATCTATGTGCCAAGGACTGGAATTGTGAGGCACCGAAAAGTGTAATGGTGCATCGAAACTGTTAGTATGACATTAGCATTCTATGTCTACATCTTAAATGAGAAAAATACAACTTAATTCAGAGTTTGTTTTTATGGAGTCAAAAAAGTAAGAAATTGCTTTAAACAAAGAGAAATTCATGAAATTCACACTTTTCTTGCCAGTAAAGGTTTTTTTTATGTCTAGCACATTTGGATATGTAAATAAACCTAGATTATTTTATTGATTGATTTTTATAATTATCAAAGATAATTATCAAGGTATGATAATTATCACTTCCAACCCTGGGTATACCAAATTGTACTCCAAGTGAAGGTGAGTCAGTAGTATCTAACTGCTAAGACAGTACAAGACCCCTCTCTATCCTGTTAATTGTCTTGCTAGATTCCATACATGTTGTACCTATACAGTATACACTATACATACATGAAAATAATTTACTACTTTACAATGTTGTAAGGTTCATTTTTCAATACTGATTTGGTAGCATTGGGTTAAATTGCCTAACATTATAACAAAATAAATACAACCACATACTCAGTAATTATTTAAAAAATGTTTGATATTATTTATAAATTAATTTCCAGGCAATGCGTGCTGAAAGAGACAGGCAGATAGAAGAAGGAAAGCTCACTGGTGACAAGAAGTATGTCAGCCCAACACCCGACAGCTATTAATTTTTTTCTAAATCTAATTCTTCAGTAATTACAAGTACATCTTTAGTTACTTGTTAGTGTACATTCAAATTAATTAATAAATTATTAAGGTACTCTCATGTTTTTTAATACATTATGGAGTAATGAGGGAAAATCCCTCATTATATTGGTTTGGTATACTTCAAATTAACAATATTTCATTTAAATCATTTACACATCTTTTGTTTTATTTAACAACTTAAATTAACTGTCAGTACATATTCACTTTGTGTCAGTTCAATTTTAAATAATCATCTAAAAAATATGAATAAAACCTATATAAATTTTTGATAGCTTGTAAACATGAGCTAATGACAAAGGCTAAATGATAACAATAATGACAACTATAAATCAAATGAAAATTGTCAAAAAACTAATTGAATTCAACCTGAATAAAAGTAAACATTGTAATTAATCATATAACAAGATAGACGTTACTTAGATAGTTGATATCCGCAAAATGCAATCGATATCTCCATTCCTGCGTTCCCCGTTTACGGACCTCACCGGCGGCATGGTATCTCATCAGATGCTCGGACGCTGTGCCGTTATGGAGATGCAGGTGTATGACTGTTTGGAAGCATACGGCCTCGATCGAGGAATCAGAAAGTGTACAGACTACATACAAGATTTTAAGGAGTGCCATACTTTGACCAAACAGTTCAAGAGATTTGTGGTAGGTTCTCGTACTTTCTACGGGGCTAGTTAGACCCGTTGCCAACCGTCCTGTTTTCCAAGGACATGTCCTATTTTTTGGGCTGTCCTGGATAGTTTTTAAGCATCGTCCTGAGTTTTAGAGTCCTGGCACATTCGCTATCGGCATATTTTCTAAAGGTGCAGGTCAACGCCTAGTGCGACGACACAAATAATCGTCAGCGGCACCTCTAGAAAGCCTAAAAGAAACAAATACGTAGTCGCCCGCACTGAATGTGTGAAGATCTATGTTTTGAAATTCGCACGCCACTAAGTCTCTCCAATCGTATTTTCACTGGGCTCGCACATGTATAGTCCTGGCTTTTAAACGAAATGTCCTGGTATTTCTTTATCAGATCCTGGTTTTTAAGGTTTTGAGATGGCAATCCTAGGTTAGACCAGTAAAAAATTAGAAAAGAAGTCATGGGAGATTCCTTACTTTAGCACACTATGCTTGAATAATCTTGAGAGTTTTAAGACCTATACTAGAGTAATATAAGTATATAATCACGCCTTTATCCCTTACGGAGTATGCAGACCTATATAGGATACATAATAATACATATACTATGTGTTGTAGTGTAGGTAGACCTAATAATTATTATAATTTATAATAAGGAATTTATAAATTTGATCTAATACGTTTTCGTATTGTATTGAGAAATTCTTACCAAATGCTCATAATAAAATCATAGGCGTTTAGTCTGGAATAGAACTGGTAATCTATCGACGTACCATGTCACTCTCACCCCCTAAATTCGCCCTTGGTTGGCTTGGTGCAAAGGATGTTTCTACCCCCTGGAGAAGTAGATTAACAATACTATGCGTATTATATAGATTATTCTAGATACTTACTAGTAACAAGTAGATAATTAGGTAGGTACCTACCTACTAGTAAATAGTAACAATTTATTTTTTGTAGGAGATGCGCAACGAAAGACTGCGGCAAATAGAAAGTGGGAAGTTAAAAGGAGACAAAATGTATGTGTCACCGAGAGTGGACAGCTTCTGAATATAATTTAATTAAATATGTACTACCTAACTACGTTATGCAATACCTACATTTAAAGTTATTTGTCAATTATTCTAGGAGTCTAGACAAGACTAGACCTACATGTAAACAGAACAAGTAGGTTCATCAGGATGCAAGTAGAGCTAAATTGTAATTGTAGGTATCTACTTTATGTTTTTTTCGTTCAGCACTTCTCTGGTCTTTCTCATAATATGGCTATAGCCGTAAGAGACCCCCAAACTGGCGTCTTATGAGCGTCTTTTGAACGTCGGCGTCGGGCGAGCGCCCTGCCATACGAGTATAATAAAACGATGCGACACGGCGACGTTGGCGCTGCGTAATTAAATTAGTTAATTACAACGTTCTGGCGTAGTGCGAGTTTTCACTTCGAACTCTATCGCGTAAATGTTAAACAGCCAACCAATCACATTATGGCATGATGACGTGATGTAAAGAAAGTGAGAACAATGGCACGACGTGATTGGTCGAATAGTTTACGTTTACGCAATCGAGTGCCAAGTGAAAACTCGCACTAAGCCTAGCACCGCGCGGGCGCCCGTCCGACGCCGACGTTCAAAAGACGCCAGTGTGGGGGTCTCTAAGATAGACAATAGGTAAAGTGCATAGAGATTGCACGTCATTTCGCCATGTCCTAAAGGACTTTGAACTGACACTATTCGACCTTTGTCCATTTTTATGTATGTGTCATTATTATCCTGCCGATACAATCAATAGATTATATCGATCATGTTTTAAAAGTTGTTTTAATTAAGTGAACGCCACGATCGAAGCGTTCAATAACTTCGACATTTTTTTTATTAATTTTTTTTACTCGAGTCATGGTCGGTCGACGTATTTTTTGTACAGAATTTTGGCGCCTGCCTGCTATAAATCAATTTATGCATAGATAAAATTCTTTGTGAGCGGATAATGAGGTAGTACTTAGCAAGACTAAATAATTCGTAGTACCTACCTACCGACACATAAGGTAGATTCAGACAGTTGTTAAGGATATAAAGGATACCTAATCATTGAATCCTCAGTAGCATAATATCTCTCCATGAAAAATTTATGTCTACTTTTAACTATGAAGAGTTCGTTTCCTAGAGATACCTAATCTCAGAATTTCGTTTGAAAATAACATTATAATATTACTTATTGATGAGCGAAAAACTAGCGTCACCTTAAATTTTTTTGGTGAAACGCAATATTCCTACTCTACACCATTTTGTAATTAACTTATGGTTGTTTCACTTTCATGTGATCTATAGACTAGAATAATGGATACATTTTAATCATTGGTATTTTAGAATAACGTCCTGTACTGATCCGGGGCTTCACTAGATTGCATACGACAGATGTGGCATGCTGTGGCATTTCGAGACTATGTCTGTCACTTTGGTCTTCTGCCGGATAATCTCGTTTCTCCATAGCTCTCTGAGTGACATGCAATCGGTGAGCCAGCCGCACCGTCAGGTTCCACGTCTCGGCTCCGTAAGTGACTGGTCGTGCCACTGATCAAATACGTCTGACATCGCTATGCGAAAGGTGGCTGTATTATCTCTTTAGGGTGTCCTGCAGCAGTTCTGGCTACCCCGTTTCGGGAACACAGACGTATGTATATGTCATCATCATCATCATCAGCCTGCAGTCCACTGCTGGACGTAGGCCTCCCCCAGGGCACGCCACAAGACTGCCATGGGGGGTATTTGCACTACCACGCTGGGCAGGCGGGTTGGTGACAGCAGTTTGTATTTTGGACTATGTTGTCAGCACGGGAGGCGCTGTTGCCCACCTCCCAGAAACCCTTGATCGCCTTAAAATGTAGAATAACGTTAATGTAGCGGTGAGATTTACATGGACTCCTACTATTGGCTGCTGGCTGGTGAATTAATTAGAAGTTGGAGGCCTGTCTGTTTTCTAATTCAGACTAGATTGCAACTGTTTTCTTATATTTACTGCTAATATGTATTACGATATTTTAGGGTTGCCAACCGTCCTGTTTTCCCAGGACATGTGCTGTTTTTTGGGGTGTCCTGGGCTGTCGTGGATAGTTTTTAAGCATCGTCCTGAGTTTTAAAGTCCTGACACATTCGCTGTCGGCAGATTTTCTAAGGGTACCGACATCGGGCAAATAAGCGTCAGCGGCATTTCTAGAAAGCCAAAAAGAAGCAAATATGTAGTCACCGGCACTGAATGTGTTAAAGACCTATGTTTTGAAATTCGCACACCACTAACACCCTCCAATCATATTGTCACTGGGTTCAGGTATAGTCCTGTCTTTCAATCGAAATGTCCTGGTATTTCTTCCTCAAATCCTGGTTTTCTAAGTTTTGAGATGGCAACCCTACGATATTTGGATCAGTTTAAAGTATTTTGAAATTTTCAAAATCTTATTCTTAGTATTCTTAGTATTCTTTATTGTACACATAAATTTTTATCATAGACAGTAAGTTGTAAAAGAAATAGTACAAAGGCGAGCTTATCTCTAAAAGAGATAATCTTCATTTTATTTAGCTGGTTTTGCCCCATGTAAATAGAGTTTTTTGGTTTATTGGATGAAATTTCTTTAAGGCAGAAGCTCGCATTTGTGCATTTTCCACTTAACTGTGTACCTACCTATTGTTAGATGTGTATGCGTACCTACAATGAAGAATACCAGGATACATTTTATGTTACCTTTACCTCACTTTTAGGAATATAATTATATTAGGGGCGATAAAGGATGTTTTACTTATTATATCAAATCAATAAGGGTTTAAGTAAGTTGGTAACATTTTATCTAACGCGGATAACTTAAATAGGGATAAGGCAAAACCTTAACATTTCAAAATTATAATAAAAATATAAGTATACCTACATATAGTGTTTTTACGATAAATGACCTCAAACTAATGTAAAACTTTGAAAAACTTTCCGATAAGTACGTATAATACGATACTTATGAGCATGCTACTTGATATTTAAAAATATATATTATTCGATTACTTATGTCGGTAGTTTGATAAACGGACAAAAAACTGTTTTGCTGCTCTACCAGCATCTAATACAGGGTGTTAAGTGACTTTGCGACGAAAACCTCTAAAAGCAGGTACCTAAGTCGATCCCTGGCAAATATTAAAATTTGCATATTAGGGGTCATCCATAAATTACGTCACACGAATTTCATGATTTTTTGCCCCCCCCCCCTCCTTGTCACAGCTGGTCACATTTGTGAGACCCCCCCTCCCTAGTGTGACGTCACATTTAGCTTTTTAAATTTATATTTAGAGATTATTGAATGAAAATGTGACGTCACGCAATTTAGAACCCATCCCACCCCCTTGTCACACAACGTCACAGTTTGACGACCCCCTCCCTCCCTGTGACGTAATACATATATGGATAGCCCCTTATACAGACTTGGTCCCAAATTTAATAAAATCTAATTCACAGTCATGGGCTGATTCACCCTTATAAGTTTTACTAACACCCTGTATAACACACGGATCCACGGCTCATGCTCTACAATTTTTAAATAGCGCCAATAAGGAGGCTTATCTACATACGTCGTAGTTCGATGACCTATCAATATAATGATGAAATAATTTCTGAAGGTTGAATAAAATCAACGCAGCAAGTATGGCCACGTAAGTACAGTGCCCTCGAATTAGACCAAAAAAAATTAAAGGTAAAGTTTACTTCGTCTTACGGAAATAAGAGGTGATTGAACTCAATCGAAGGGTTTTTAATTAGGGCTAGCGATAAATATGTCGACCCTGAGTCAGATTGAAATCAGGTTGGACGACAAAATGTTGTTTATGCCACTGAGTTATTTTCCAGTAGGTACCTACTGTAGACAGGTAGGTAATGCTATAAAAACAAACTCAAGTATTGCTCCACATTGGAGCACATTTTTATTACTTTTTTCAGTGTCTGTCTGTACTTTTTCAGGGTGTCACAAAGGGGTACTATAAAGAACCTAGGTACTACCTACAAAATTTAAAACTCGAAATCAAAAGTTTATTTTTCAATTGAGAATTCCTAAAACAATTCAGGAATGCTCATGCAATTTTGAAAAATAAACGTGAGCTTAAAATTTGGCATAGCCACGAACCCCTATCTACCTCATGGGCATCGTAAGATGTGATTAGGGTGGGCAGCCAGTAATGTCCCGCATCAATGCAGGTAAAATATTGCAGGTAATTTTATTGTCTCAAGTAACTGCCTAAGACTCAATAATTGCCAGGTTTGATCTTGCGTCCCGCGATTTCCTAATATCTAGTTCCTTTTGTAGTACCTAATATGAATTTACCCTTAGATAATAATGTCAGCCAGTTAAGACAGAGAAAAATAACAGCACGGGAAAATGACTGACGGCCGAATACTCAACCGTCACTCAGATACAATGAGGATCCGTAACGTTTTTAGTTGATAATGCAGATTTATAGAGCTAAGAAATCCATTACCTACAGTGCAAAAATTCTATCCATTACCTACGATAAAAATTGACGAACTTATGACCAAATTACTAGAAAAGTTCACGCGAGTGCCCGCCGAAGTACCTGTGACGTCACGATATCCTTCGCGGCCAGCCCGGCTAGCACGGCCAACGATACACGATATGATAAGTCAAGTTATCGATAACTAGCTGTCAAAATACGATAAATATAGCCGCCTTGTTGAATTTTATCGATACAGCGAACATAACCATGCCGTTAACGTTACACGGCACGATACGATATGATAGATAAAAATGCGAGCATGTCCATCAGTTACTATCGATAGCGCCGAACATGACTGTATTTTGATGTTAAAAATATCGAATTTTGACATCAATTCAAGATATTGTTATCGATGAACATTGTAGTGCGCGATAAGCGTAGATATGTTAGAGAAATCGAAAATACCTATTATTAGGTTTTCAGTTATATGATCCAAACTTAATATTTTTAATTTAGTGTTTTAGTTTACTCGTTTTTAGTTTACTCGTACATAGGTAGGTCAAAGCTAAAATTAAATGATTAGTAATTGGTATCGATAATATTCAACATGGCGGCTAATATCTATCGTATATTGACAGCTAGTCGATAAATAGGTTTATCATATCGTATTTTGCTGGTCATGTTAGAGCAGTTAACATGACATCTGATGTCAAAAAGGAGAAAAGAAAAAAAAAAGAATGAACGACAATTGAAAAAAAGAAAAAATATTTTTTGACTCTAGAAACATTTGTTTAACTTATCTCGCGCCTTATCGTATCATAGCACGGGATAAATCTTAACGTATCGTATCGTTCCATTGGTCATGTTCGCGAAATCGATAATTATGGTGGTATAGATACGATACGAAATCCTTTATCGTATATCTACTTATCGTGGTCGTGCTAGCCTGGCAGTTAGCCGTTGGCAG
Source organism: Carposina sasakii (assembly GCA_014607495.2). Taxonomy (NCBI): domain Eukaryota; kingdom Metazoa; phylum Arthropoda; class Insecta; order Lepidoptera; family Carposinidae; genus Carposina; species Carposina sasakii. Next base: position 10,227,580 of record CP053162.1, on the reverse strand, counting down.
CGATTAGGCGCGCTGTGTTTTAAGGTTTTATTTAACAAATTAAGTATCCGCTTTATATATAATTCATCTTTATAACTATGTACAATTATTGTATAGTGCCGAAATGTACAAACACTTCTTTTAAAACGCCAGAAAAATTATTTTTTAACGTGCCGAAAGACCCAAAACCAGCCACATTAAAAATACTATGCTATGTTTGCAGCCTCCCTTTTGAGCAGCACAGTCATGACAATCGACGGTCAAAATCGTCTCCTCCTTTTCGTCACATGTAAAAGTGCGCTTTACGCTTTATTTTTTGTTCTATGTTCAGGCGTTATTTTTCTCCCGACCTCTAGACTTGGCAAATCCAACAGCATCATCTCCATAGCTTTCACGTGCTGATCTTTAATAAATAAAAGGAATTAATAACAACAAAATATTATACACAAGCTATCCTATCTAAGTACTTACTGAATGATTGTGTGAATGATTTGTGACAATCTATCGAATATAATATAAACACTAGCTGTTGCCCGCTGCTCCGCTCGCAAGGATGTCGCTTATTGTGTGGAAGGGGTATATAAATAGATTACGAGCTATTCTCAGACTTACCGAATATACCTATTACATATAAAATTTCATAGAAATCGGTCAAGCCGTTTCGGAGGAGTATGTAACTAACATTGTGAAATTGTTTTTTTTTTAATAAAAAGTATCCTATGTTACTCCTAACCTAATAGGTACCAGTAGGTATGTATGTATTTTCATACCCCTAAGTGATAGGGGCAATGTTACCAACCCTACTGTTTTAACAGTAGATTTGCTGTTTTCACATTAATGTCCATGTTTTCTGTTTCATTCCTATTTTCTACTGTTTTTCAACTACCGCTCAGCGCCACCTATTACACTACTTTGCAAACGCACGCAATGACAAACCACTACGTAATAAAACGCAATGACACTAGATGGCAGTATCTTCTTTAGTCGGGATTCGAGGGAATTCCCGACCACATTATATGTGTTTGACAATCATATTTTTATACACGGGGAAATCATAATTTATGAATGACAGCTACACGCCTACTGTATTGCGTATCGTATTGTTTTATAGTCACAACACCTTGTGCTTGAGCAAATCTATGAAATCTGCCTTTTTTTCTTTACCTACTGTTTTCTACTGTTTTTTTTAGGCGAGTTGCTGTTTTTTAGTCTTTTGAGGTTGGCAACACTGGATAGGGGTTATACGCGAGCGGAGCCGCGGGCAACAACTAGTATTTATATATTTATTCGATCGATTTTCACCAAACCATTTCTTAAGGGTATAGTAGGTATATATAAAAGGAGAAGTTGACTAACTGACTGACTGATATATCAACGCAGAGCCTGTTATTTAAATAGGTAGATATAAACACTTTACGAGTATTCATAAGTTCTGAATACGTCCCTGTACAGATCCCGGCAAACTTATTAGTAACTAGTAGACGCCCGCGATTCCGTGTGGACTGCAGAAAAACAAAATTTAGAAATTATACGGGATAAAAACATTTTCGGGGGATAAAAAGTAGCCTATATGTTAAGTGGGACCTGTCACAATATATTCCTGAAAACTGCATTGAAATCGGTTCAGCCGTTTCTGAGATTAGCGTAATGCCAACATAAAGGTGTTTTTTTGTGGCCACCTTTAACGAAGGGTACGTATTCTATACATGAAATAAAGTAAGTTTATGCCAAAAAAAAATGCTGGGAATTTTTTTTTTTTTTTTTAATTTTAAATTTCTTGATCGTGCGAAATTTATAGTGTCTAGTGTTTATGTTAGTTTTTTTTATAGACAGATATTAATTATTTTTCGTGAAAAAATCCTGCTACGCGCGTCTATGTGCATTTATGCAGAAAAACGCAGTCTATTTACTCAACTTTGGACCCTAATATTTTGGAAACCAGACACTTCCCAGGTATGCTTCCATGGAGAAAAACGATCGTGATGATGAGGAGATTCCATAGTTTTCGGGAACGTTGACGACCAAAAATCATCCTGTATGTAAAGATAGATAGAATAGATAGATAATGACCTTGAGTACGCATAAGAGAATCTGGAACCGAGGTGCCGATGCCGCCGGGACAGCGCGCCATCTTGCACGTAGGTATTTAGCTAACTACGTTATTCAATGCTCAATAAGTTTGCCTAGACCTATACCTTACAAAATATTAATAAGAAAATGAAAAAATCTTCACCCGTGCTTTCGCTCTAACCAGCTATCGGGTCAATTAACTCGGATAACGAATTTTACCATCTCTTTACTATACTTTACATTCATTCTTTATTATACATACTTACTTACTCAGCACTTATGTAGATAAATAAGCTGCTGCTTACCTTTGCAATTTCCAACCACGAATTTCAGCGCTCGTAAATTTAGAATTATTAGCAAGGTAATAAAACAACACCATGAAAGAATCCACTTTTGGCAGATATCTGATTGAGCTTGCACAAAACCAGCTTAAACTTTATTAGTACTCATATGAGGTACGTTTTAAACTTGAATAACGCAAATAAACACGAAATAATAATTCAACCGCGTCACCGCTCGCCGCTCAGTCGAATCGTGAAGACTGCTGACTGCGCAGGCATCGTGACGTCACACGCACCTCCGTACATTGGCTTTTAGCGGCAGGAAGGCTACATGTTGATTACTTAATATCTTCGTAATTAATGGGCCGATTTGGATAATTCAAAAAGATATATCTTTCTTATGTCATATAGAATATCGTGGATACCAGTTCTATTGAATTTGCTATAACTGTACTGATCCTCATTCTCACGTAGAGCTCTTAAATTTAAGCATCTCTCAAATTAAAGTGGTATACACGAAGGCTACTCAAACGATTTGAAGGCATGATCACCTTCAAATGATTTATTTCGTGCAAATTCGTGGTAACATCTGGCAACATTCAGGATGCCTCGTTTTACGCAACATTGTGCGAATATAAAAATATATTATGGCTATGTACATAATTTACTTTAATTTATTTAAAATATAAAATCCAAAAACCCGACTGCTTTAAAAAGAACCAAATAATGTACCTATATAATAAAAAAAAATCTGAAAGAAAATAAACAAGCACTTAGGTGTCCGGGGTCTAGAATTCTATAACATTATTATGAAATGAATACTATTGAAGAACATAAAATATTTTCTAATGATCGTAACATAACAACTGAACAGCCAGGATCCATTCTAGACCACCGGACATCTAAGTGCTTGTTTTTTTTCTTTACGCCGTACGGCCGAATACTGAAACGTCCTTCAAATATCTAACGGCTGCTTAAATGTTTGAGTAGCTCTTAAATACAAAATTCGTATTCTCAAATATCAATTATAAGCGTCTGTTAAATTTAAGTAGGCCTTAGATTAAGTTCTACTCAAACGCCACTCAGTGTAAAATATCGTATAATGGAAGGCCACTCAGTTGTATTTAGCTGTCAAATGAACTGTCAAACTGATTGAGCATCGCTTACATTTAAGAGTGGTCGAGAGGTCTCCTGTATCTGTGTTTTTTTTATACAAGCATTAAAATAATGTCTTTATCATCGTTATTTTCTCTTTTCGATGATGAAAGACCTACCGCGAGTCGACGAAATGAAGTTGCAGCGTGGATTGAAATTAAACACAATTAATTAAAATGCGCAGGATGACATCATGTGAAACCTACTTCAGAAAATACAATATTTTAACAATGACTTGTATGTACATATTGGAAGTTGCAACCTTTGTTAAAATGAACTCCTGTCTTTTTTAATTTGGAACATGCTCTCGGAGAACATTCGGACAATTTCATCGAAAACCGTCGTTCTAAGAAAAAGTTTGTTTGGCAATATTTCCAGTGTGTACAATAAAATTCCATTATCGATACGACGCATTGATCAGGTTGAAACTTTTAAGCATAAACTCAGCGAAATGCTAATAGAAAAATGTTACTACAATTTAAATGATTTCTTACGTGACCAAAAATAAATTAATTATATAGTGTACCTACTTAGTAATGTAGTGTACTTGCAATAATATTATATAGTAAATGAAACCATAATTTTGACACTGTACTTATAAGTTTATTTTGTATGCCCTAGGGCTGGTCATAGCTGATCACAGTACAATCTATTTAAGACCTTACATTGTAACCTAACATTGTATTTACCTATGAACCACAATAATGAGGTCGCGCCTGTCCTCGTACCCCTAGTAGTGGGGTATGACTCCAAATTAAACAGGCCTAGAGGTCGCGAGGTCCTGATATGATTACCAATGTCCCTTTGAGAAGGGCGGGGATAATCGCGGCCTTGATTATAAAAAGTATTTAAAAAGTCCATGGCAGGAGGTTTGTAAATGAAACGTGTATTATATTGCGATACCCGCATTGCGTAATTAGTAGCATAACTAGGAAGGACCTGAGTCTGCTGAGGGGACTGTGCTTGCGCAGCAGTTTTTATATTTTTATTAGGTGCACGAAGCGGCCAAATGAAAACAAATCTTTTTAAAATTTCGTAAAGAGCTAAGATGGCTCCCAATCAGACTTCGCCGGAATGCGCACATTTTAACTCTTTTATTTAAAATTCTTTATGATCGATCCTCTCCCCTGTATTTACGTGAAACATTTGAGTATCTCTTCTCAAGAGACCATCCTTTGAGGTCCAATACAGCTTCCTTACTAAAAACTCCTCGTCACAATTCAGTTGCTTTTAACTTCTCTTTCACTGTCTATGCGGTAAAGCTATGGAACTCGCTGCCTCACTCTGTGAGAGACTGTCCATCAGTTGATGTTTTTAAGAAAAGATTGAAGGTCCATTATTTATCTCTCCCATCTTCTTGATTAATAGTGTCTGATTATTGGTTTCTTACTATTGTATACCAATATACTTACATTTGATGTTTTTTTTATCCTTTAGTATGTATACTATTTATCTATGCTTATCTATGTTTATGTGTTTTATTTAGGTATTTATGGTTATGTAGTCTATTTAGGTATTTTTGTTTATTTTAGGTTTATGTATTTTGTTTTATTTAATTATTTAGTTTATTGGTCTGTTTGTGTGCACCCATACCTACCTCTTATGTTAATTTCTCTTTCACGGTTGGTTTGCTGAAAGAAATCTCTTTTAGAGATAAGCACGCCTTTGTACATTTTTTTTGTCATAAACTTTATTTGTGAAAACTTTACTGTGTACAATAAAGCATAATAAAAAAAAAGATATTCACAGGTTGGCGGAATTTTCCGTAAACAAGATTTTGTAAAACTGACTTTAACCGAACGTAATAATATGCTATCTCGCCGCTGTTGAATCATTTCCGCTCTATGCCCGTGTTAGCGTTGAGTCGAGTTTACTATGTATAAATATATATTATCTAGTCTAGATTGAATATCCTTGGTGGCCTATGTACCAAACTACCTATCCTATCTATATTCTATTCGAGAGGGGAAATAAATAATGGATGTCAGGACTCAGAATAAAACAAACATATCCGTAACATATATCTCATTATATATATTACTGAAAATACACACAGTTCGATTACACCTTGATGGGAAGAACTGAGAAGAAACCCACCAGGGAAAGTTCTATTAAACAATGGAATTTATTCAAGGGGTACAACATTAAACACTTAAAGTTTAATAACTGAGCCTTATGCTATGAGACAGTATTCTCATTCTCAATATACAAAAACCTTTCTAGTTAAATACACATTATCATAAAGTAAAGATATATAGGATCGGATAGTTATAGCGGAATTACAATATAAAAATGTACTTAGCTTTGATCCACACTGTACCACTGATACAATAACACTCAAGTCCAACACTCAACAATTTTTCGTTCTTTACACCCTCCTTCGTACGACTATTATGGCGACCAAACTCATCCGGTTGGCGCCAAAAAGAATTAATTACAAATACAGAAATATATTTTAAATTCTCATGATCCAAACTTATACAATATCAATAATTATTAGGACAATTATTTATGATGATATTTTATTTATACTGGATGCTAAATTAGTACATTTACTTAAATTAATTGAGTAGTACCGGAATCATGATCACCGGATATAGGCTTAAAATATATCTATAAATTATATTTTATTCCTACATTATAATAAAGCTATTTCTATAATAAAAGTACTACAGAAGTATTCTGATCAATCGAAAACATTATTGAATTACCAGATTGTTTATTAATGTTAATAGACAATCTGGTTAACACAGAAAATAATAATAATAAAAAGCTAGGAAATTTATTTAACAAGATTTTAAAAGTATGTGATTATTCTATAATTTTTAAAGATTATATTGTAAATAGCTATCTTAACAATAAAAGTACGAAAATGTAAACGAGTCGTAATTTCGTCGGTTTGATTATGTTTGTGAAGAGTGACGTTAAAATAAAAATAATTAGATATACATGATTTAAACATTATTATTGTCATTTAAATAAATTTGTTAATTCTCGAAGTTTTATACATTATAAATAGCTATCTAAAAATAAAAGTACGAAAATGTGAACGAGTCCCAATTTCGTCAGTTTGTTTACGTTTGTGAAGAGTGTTACGTTAAAATGAAAATAATTATATTTTACGTGAGTTAAACATTATTATCACCCGCATGCAAGTTACAAGACATCACTACAAATTTTTTGATAACTACCCTTTATAAAAATGTCGTTAAGAGGAAGCTGACGTTATTTAGCATCATTTTGATGTAATATGCTGAAGGGGGTGCATGTTTGTTTAATGTGAGACTTTTACAGTACATTCTTAGTACCCTTAACTATGTCGTGTAAAGCCAAAAACATGATTTAATGACTTTCGCTCGATAGTTTTGTTTTTTGAAATCAACATGTTTTTTAGACATTTTTCCGTTTATTTCGGCTATTACATGAGAAAGGCATTTAAAATAAATTCGGATGTCAAGATAATAATGATAGTGATCTTTTATAAAGCCAAAATAAAAAACAATCATAATTGAACACACAATTAACAAAAATCTTTTTGAGACTTACGCCCTTTACTTCTGAGCTCAATCAGATGTCAAGTGCGCATGCGATATTTTACTCTAACGCCCTCTGAATAACATTGAATAGTAGTAACTGATTCAATGATTGCCACGTTTTCTTGCGTCCCGCGATTTCCTAATACTCGTATCTAATTCCTTTTGTAGTACCTAATATGAATTTACCCTTAGATAATAATGTCAGCCAGTAAATAGTCCTAAATAGTCAGTTAAAATTTGACAGAGAAAAATAACAGCGCGGGAAAATGACTGACATAGACCCAGCGTCGATCAAGGCCGGTGGCCGACTGAGGGAAGGTGGAGGGACGTTTATTTCCATACAAATATGATCGGGGACTAGCTTAAACTAAAAGAACGTAAGCGACAAAACATATTTTCGCGTTTTAATTAAAAACTACACAATATGTTTAAAATGTGCAACCATACGTCTTTAGAGTATGTTTAGACAAGTCTATTGATACAAAAATTGAGGCTTAAATTGCTCTGGTTTGCCTTTAAAATTAATTTTTTTAAACACAAATTTGATAAAATAGAGGTATCTTTAACACAATTTTTTTATCGTAAAAAAAGTCTATGAATCGTGTTTCTACAACCACAGAAAGTGAGATAATATAGTGTAGAATTTAATTATTAAATATCACTTTCCTATATTTTGTAATGGCTGAGAAAAATCGACTTAACTAACGCCAATTTTATCGATTCGTCATCTTAAAAACACACCAAGAGCTGACTTAAATTAACTACGTTGTACTTATCTGGACAATGTTCATATCAATTTTCTTTTGGCTTTGCTTCCACCCAAGAAAGACAATGTGAAATGGACAAAGGTAGCGTTGCGATCAGACAGCAATATTAGCCTTTTTTCTGCATAAATTAAACTTGCCGGATTTACAGTAACTCGATTGATTTACTCCTTGAAAATTTCAATACCCTGATCTTACCCTTATGCTAAAACACAATAGTACCACCTGGTTCCGCCTCCTCAAATGAAGGTATCTAGAAAAAAATAAGATTGTGAATACCAGCATATGGATGTCATAACCGCATATCCTAAGGTTACGCAACAAAAATATCCACACATTAATTACGCACATTCCCAAACTAGAACCGATGACGTAGAGTCCAGACAAAATCACATTCACGAACAAGAGTTACACCAATAACCAGCTATAGGTATATTATAAATGTTAATAGCAAATTTTTGCTAGACGTCTTCCGGACCGAGGTCAAGGTGACCCTAGGCTCGACCAGGTGTGAAGGGGACGTAGACGAACGATGACCTTAAGGTGCGATTATTATTCCATCTGTCTAGCACCCAATTTTGGAGGCACAAGAATTCGGGGACAAAAACCTCGGTCGGGCGAACTGGGGCTAGGTGCTTGGCCCAACCGTTGGGCCCGAGAGTTTATTCACCAGGACCTGGTCTAAATACGTAAATTCTAAATATAGCGCTGATTAAAATAATTTATTTTTACTTGATTCGCATATCTATCTATGTCATTTAGGTACGATTAGTTTGATAAAGAAAAACTTACTTACCTGTGAGTAGGTATCATGCCAGCCAGATCGTTGAACCGTGAGGATCATGAAATTACCCATATACACACGGTTGTTTTCCCAAATTGGCGTAGCCAGAACTGGCGGAGGCAGATGTAAAAGACCAGGGGCAAGTTTGCTAGATTATCGCCGGAGAGAACGCTATGAGTCCTTAGTCGACTCTTATAATCTCGGAAGGAGATGCAGCTGATGGATTCTAGTCAAGCTCCGTGTCAATACAGGATTATGAAGTTTATTCTGGACAAAGAGATTAAAGATCAGGGAAGTTAGAGAAGCAGACTATTATCCTGTACGGTAAACGTACGTAGGACAATCAGTTGAAAATATTCCAACCGGTTAGATTAGCGGTTTTTACGGCAAAAAGTGAAAGTGTAATAAATAAACTTTGCATAACTTAATTAGGTAAATGGTGAAACAAGATAAGCGAATTAACCGTAGATTTCCACAAAGGAAAAACTACGATGCGACGCGACTCACCTAAAGATAGTTACGTGAAAGAACTTACGGAGGGCAACTTATCTCGTCGGTATGACGCAACAAAAGCGTTGAACAAAAAGTATCAAATGAAGTGTGTTGTTCGTTACGTTCGTTACCATATTCGTTACACTTAAAACAGAACTGGAATTTTATACCTGTGACAAAATTTATGGAAAATAAGTAAAAATATCTCGATCTCGAAACGCCGCTCATTGGATCTAGAGCTAATTATGGCTATACCCGTTTAAACCTTCCGAGGAATAAATAATATTATCTCTATACTTGGAGCTATTCAAACAGAAAATGTCCATCTTAAAGTTTTAGCAAGAAACAGCATTTAAATTTATTTGTTAATTTGAGTACACTTTAAAGAAGATAAAAAAGCTAGAGAAATTCTAAAACTAAGTATTTCGCAATTTCGCAATAATGTTAATAAGGATTGAATAATCAAGTGACGCATAGGTGAATCAGATATCGAGAGATTTCGTAGTATACTGTCAATACCCTTTACTACGGAATGTGTGCTCGAGTCGAATAACTAATGTAGCTTCATTCACCATTTCGCTAATAAAATCGCGACTATTCCGATCTAAAATGTGGTTTTAGCATTTTTATCGCTTTTAGAGTTCCATATTCATATGAGAATGTTATATCTACGATTAGAATAATCATTAATTTTGTTCGAAAGCATAATTTTTAATCTCTAATCTATTTTCTCTATACAGGGTGTAACAAAAGGGGTATGTTAAGCAACTACCTATAGCTGGATGGGAAGGATTGAGTCATTTAGGTCTAGGTAGACCACGGGTAATTGGTTTCTTATTATATACCTACTACCATATCGTAATGGTTCTGTTTATTATACATAACCTTAACATAAGCTGCAGTCGAGAATGATCGCAATATGTAATTGGCATTTTTATATTCTAGGTAAATTCAGCTGTGGCATTCACGGGTGTTTTCTTGACTTGTGGCTATTTAGTCAACTCGCACTACTTGGAACTCGGACTATGGGATCAGTTAACCAAACGAATTTATTTTAATAATTTTCTTTAGTTAAGTGGCCCTACTCTTTATTTGGGCACACAGACGTGTTCAAAACTGTTAAGATAAGTATAAATGTAACAACAGCAATAGCTTTGAAGAGAGCAATGTTGTAGTGCTCGGGAAATACATCGGCAGGAAGTGCATTCCACTCCTTAGCCGTTCGCATTACAAACGAGTTAGCATAACGTTTGGTGCGGATGGGTGGGATATCAACAACATAAGGGTCTAGTATCCCGATAGTATTATTATACAAAATTAACAATTAATAATAACTTAATAGTTGAAAATCACAGTCGTTTGATTCATGATTATTAATTAACAATTATAAACTTAAGTACGAAGTAAATCACAGTCGTTTTTCAATAAAGTAAATTTTTTTTTTAAAATAGATAATTATTTAAATATGTCTATGCACTAAGGGATTCAGCTTGGTTTACCGAGATTTGGCTAGTGTATAGCTATCGGGATGAAAAAATAACGTTGCCAATATTGTAATTTAAAAAGAGATGGTAAAATTCGTCATCCGAGTAATTGACCCGGTAGCTCAGTTGGTGAGAGCTCTGCACGGAATGCAAAGGTCGTGGGTTCGAGTCCCTCTCGGGTGAAGAATTTTTTCATTTCTTTATTATTAATAATTTTATAGTCTAATGACTGTCACAAGTGCTATAAAGTTATTCCATTTGGAATTCATATAACACGCCAGCAATCAAAAATAATAATTAAAAAGAAATATACCTATAACGAAATTGAAAACTTTTCGTCGCGATTGTCCACATTAAAAATACAGAGAGTAGGGCGAGTTGACCAATTCAAAAATTCGTTAGGTCGTCTGATCCCGTGCCCCTTAGGGCGAATGGACTAAAGGTTATTTTCTGTAGGTTACTTGATTTTATCATTAGGAACTTATAACTTTATAGTTATCTAATAAGTAGTCAAAATGATAAAAGATATGAATGACGAGATCAAGCTCTCGAGGATGTTGTAAAATTTTATAACTTATCTTCCTATGAAGGGTTGACGTCAGGCAGGCAGGCCGACCATAAAATAGCCAAATCGCTTTGAAGAGGAGCCATATTGCTACGGCCGGTGACCACAGGACAGTCTAGGTAATAGATGATGAAAGTTGGTACATACATAACACACACGGCTGTGTTCCCGAAATAGGGTAGCCAGAACTGTAGGATCCTAAAGGAGATTCCACAGCCACGCTTAGCTAAAGGAGGGACATATTTATTTATTTGTTATTAGTTGTTACAACACAGCAATAACATACGATTAACAATAACTTACATAACATAATGTGTGTAGTGCCAATAACGGTAACAACACTTACAATTTCATGGTGACATATCTCACAAAATATATATTATGTATCACGAACTAGGCATTCCTTATTAAACAATGGATATCGGAATAAATTGTAAATAATTGATATAAATAAGAATAATATTTAAATCCACTAATATAGACCCAGGGGGTCTACTCTGAAATGCCGCTTTCGAATCTTTCGGTCCGACTGAAGCCCGACCGAATCGAAGCCTTTGACAGCCTTTAACCCTACTACGAAATTGCTTCGGATTCATTCATCTGAGTTCACAACTCATTCGGAACCATAGAGAATAATTCACATTGCCTAATATTATAAGCTTTCTATTATCTAGCCTTATACATGTCAAATAGAGTTCGATCGGACCGAATGAAAAAACGGCGCGACTGATCCGATCGAAGGAAGTTCGTAGTAGGAAACACCTCGATATTCGGCCGATACTTCAGAGTAGACCTCCAGGAAAGGAAGAGAGGAGTTGGAGTTGGACAGATGTTAATGTTCAGTAACAAGTTGTTGGTTTAGCGCCGCACCGCCATGGAGAGAATGCCCGAGTTACTTAGTCGACTCTTACGATATGCACAGACGGAGATGCAGCTGGGGGCCAATTCCCTAAAAGTCTCGAGCTGGAATGAAGCCGAAACGGAACTGTTGTAGAAGTTCCGTACAAGGCAATAATTACTTTTCGGCGACATTTCATTCAGCACAAGACAGATATTTGTTTTTATTCAGTGATACTCGCGATCGATGCGTGCTAAAATAAGTATACCTTATTACTCAAGCGGTAAGTATATATTACTTTGCATCGCTTTTCGTTAACGGTTCGTTAGTGTTTGCGTTTCGGCTAACGGAGAAACTTCGGAGAACGGAGAAGGACATATAGGCGACATTAGTCTTCGTGAACGCCGTCGCAGACAACATTACTAATATTCTATGTAACTGCATATAAGAAATTCTAGATTTATCAGCGTGCAGTTAATAACTAATTACACACAGAGAGACACGTCAAACTTATAACACCCCGTCGTTTTTGCGTCAGGGGTTAAAAAAACAGCTTTAGTTGCATCATCGTCGTCAGCCTGTTGCAGTCCACTTGTGGACGTAGGCTTCCCCCAGGGCACGCCACTAGGCTACTGCCATGGGATGTTTTTGCCCATAGTCACCACGCTGGTTCGATAGATTGGTGACCGCATTCTGATTTTGGACTATGTTGTCAGCACGGGAGGTGCTGCTGCCCGCCTCCCGGAAACCCTTAATCGCCTCGTACGATACCCATGGGAAGGCATGGGGTTGTACAAACTCTACTCTACCGGCACCACGCGGCCAATTTAGTTGCATAAACCATGCGAATACCCACTAGTCACTGGAAGGTGATGGCCGCCATGCACCGCCCGCCCTATCAGGACAATTTCCCGCGAATTTGCCGCCTACGATTGTTATCATCGCCCAAGGTAAGAGTATTTTAAAGAACCACTGGATTGTGCACAGAGACAATGTTTCTGAATATTATGTAGGTTATGATTTCGAATGATATCATCAAAAGCAATGCAGCGCGCAGTGCCCCTTTCTCTGTCGCATGCCACGCTGTTATAGGTATCTAGGTATATCCTGGTAGGTCCCTGCACCATATATAAATAAAGTCTACTGCATTTAATGCTGCAGACGACGCATCCAAGTTACTCCCGAGAAATGCTACGAAGGTCACATAACGTAGGATATCTATAGAATAAATTGTCGCATTCAACAGTTTACCAAGTAGGTACGAGTGTTTGTTACGCTTTCACGCGAAAACTACTCAATTGATCATCATGAAACTTTGTATAGATATTCCTATAGGTATTTGGAGTAACATAGGATACTTTTTATCCCAGGAAAATATTTTTATCCCGGATAATTTCGACATTTTGTTTTTCTGCAGTCCACGCGGGCGGAGTCGCGGGCAACAGCTAGTACCAAATAAATTCCAATCAGATAAGCTCTGTTTATTTCATTTTATTAAAGCAACTCATTTATCTTGCTCAAACATAACTAATGAGATGTATGTATTTCTAGCAAAAAACTTATCTACGCAGCAACGGCGCTAAGTTAACCAATCAGCGGCGCCATAGGGCCATAGGTGTCATACATCAGTGAAAAACAAAGTCGTGGAATTGCTACGAACCCCGCCCGCCCGAAGCAGCAAGCTTACAATAGGTACATATACAAGTGATGGTGGCGAGCCCTACACTCAGTTTTAAAAAACCGGCACGGACGCGCGCTCGTGCATTTGCTCCCTAACCGTGTTCGATTTCTGAAATCAATTTATTTTTTAAACCATAAACAATATTCATCCTCCTTACTTTTATTTGTGATTGGAATAATTTAAAATGAGAAACTTTTTGTTTGGTTAATCTACCCTCAGTTTGATGAAAATTGGAAGGACATTTTTTTACAATGTATTGCAAATATTTATTAATTTTAGTAATTGCGTGTATAATTAGTGCTGATGGCCAGGACGAGTATGACGATGTGGAGTCTCCGCCGGTATCTGACGAGCTTCTGACATCTTTAGCCGCAGATGTATGTGCTGACTTGGGAATATACTACAACACGGTGAGCTGCATTAACTATTCAGGGTGGACCTTAATCCGGGAACAATTACCTTAGTACCTACGTATCTTTGATTTTGGCAGTTTTTCGAGTATATTATTTAGCAATGACGCCACCAGGATCATACAGCCCATTAAAGCATCTCACCCTATAGCCAATTTAATATCGCACCTACTTCGCGTGCACCCTAGATAAGAACATTAAAAAAAAACAAATCATGATTAAATTTTTATTAATTTTTATGTTGTTTGCATTGCATTCAAACCAAAACCTTTACGGTTTAGTAAAATTCTTTTTTGGGTTCCATATAAAAGATACTTTTACTGTACTACGTCCATTTATCCATCATCGACCAATCAAGGGCTAACCTAAAACTCGGTGCACTGAGATGGTAATGTTTATATGGTGTGTTTTTCTATAAAATTTATTTTTATTACCTACCCATCTGCGTCATCTTTCGCGAGGAATTCGGAAAAAAAAAGGTCCTAATCGTCGTAATTTTTTTCAGGAAGTCATATTTTAAAGAAGCGGGGACAAGTTCTATATCAAATTAATTCTGTATAATTTTCATACTTAATTGGTACTAATTGTTAGGGTAATCAAATGCCAACTTGTAAGTAGGTAGCCGCGTTCCAGATGGGCAATGGTCATGTAGTCACTTGAATCTCAGAGATTTAATTAAATTAGGTTATTACCTAGAACCTAACCTAAATTACTTAAAGAAAAAACCAGACTGCTTAAAAATTTTCAAAAATCAAAAATTGTCGCTCTCATCACTAAAACGATTTTAATTGTACCTCTCAAGCTCAAATACGACAAACTGCTTAGGTTATAAAGCGTGCCAAAGAAATATACAACTTGCGTACTTACGCAAAAAAAACATAACCCTTTTTCTGGCGTAGTCGGGTATAAAAAGGATAAAATACGCAAATGCAAATATTCTGTTTGCGCGTTGTGGTACCTAACTTTCTGTCCTTATAGTGCATTTATTACCAAGGCAGAGCAGTCGGGACAGTCCACGAGCAGGATTCAAATCGTATCTACTATAATTATGTGCATTATTATAGGTTTAGGGCACGTTCTCACCTGTATGCAATATGTTATTTTTTTTACATAACTTCTTATATAATATGTACTAGAAGGTGTTTAATTTATCTAACTTATAACGCTTGGTCACAAGGAGTGTATTAAGTCAATTTTTTTTTCTCGATAAATTAGAAAAAAAAAACTATTTTTCTATAGCTTTTGCCTGTAATATTAATACATAAACTCTCGTATCAAACATGTTTATTATAATCTACATTCTCACGAAAAATCACATTTCACAGAGATCAGTCATCAGAATACTCTTACGCCTTCACTTATTAATACAGTTTATATATATATATATATATATATATGCACACACCACCAAATAACCCAAATGAAGTATTTTCCTGCAAACACATTCTTGTTATATTAGTAACACGTACATTTTTAGGGACCCGTTATATCTAATAATACCCTTTTAGTTTCGCCGCCATGTCTGTCATACGTATTCGTCTTTCTAGTCTCCCCTTCTAAAAGTATGGTTAAAATAATAAACATTTAAATCAAATAAACAGTTGATTGGAAACATTTTTTTTTCTCTTAATGTATTATCCGTGACGAACAGATAATTCATTAAAATTACAATCTAGCCTAATTAGACTTATATAGACTTTAAAATTAGCACACACTGCACTATATCACTAATTCAATGCACTAACTCAAAAGGTTTTGTCCTTTTAAGCCTCCTGACTATGTCCGTGTTGTCAAGAAGCTGGTCTGATTTCCGATGTATCCAATATATTTGTAATGGTAACGAATTGTCTTGGATGTAGGATAAAAACATCATAATGTACCTTTAGTATCTAAATGCAATTAAAAGGCCCAATATCCAAAAACAATTTGAGACTCGAAATCTTTTATGTTTAATTTTTCAATTAGTTACTATTGGAATAATTCCTAAACAACTATGTTCATATAATCTCGAAAATAAACATGTGATTTTCTTTTGTACTATATGGTGGGCTATTCAGATTGCATTTCACTTTTAAAAGACTTTTATTACACCTGTATTAACGGAAGTTCCGCGGTACCATATACTGCACGTGGCCGACACACACTTGGCTGTGTATTTTTAATTGCTTGTTTACAACTTATGCCCAGACAGTAAATGCTACTTGTTTACACTAATAAGGTCATACTTGTATATTCGTATAAGTACCTTTATCAAAATCAGTCACGATGAGAATTAACACAAAGTACAGTCTATTTGTTTTTTTTTTATTGTGATTTTGTCTCGATTGTCGAAGTTGGTAGTGAGCCTGTTGCGAATATTTTCTCGACTGTCACTACGCGGATGCGTGCTATATCCCTTCGTAGCATGTGCTACGAGCCTGGCTGCTACGACAGCATAGCAACTTTCTACAACATTACTGTATAAAGTACTCCCGTGTCGCCCATGCATTCAATTAATTCATTCGTCAACTGAAAATACAATACTTTATGTTATGAACCTCATTGGAACGTAATGAATGGAAACCTACGTAGTTTTTTTTTATAAGTAATATTTTTTTTGCGATTTTGCTTGCATTCATCACAGGCGTTAGTTAGGTATTGTGAATGTGATAATATTTCTGACGTGTCACTTAGTTAAGTAAGTATTAAATTATATATGGGACACCTTATGTGTCAACGAGTCAATCCATTGTCCGTTTGTCCAAAACAAATCGAGTTTACTTAACTGTTTCGCATCTTTTCCTCGTTAGGGGAAAACAGCTGGTTTTGGCCAAATGACGTGCCATTTGCGTCATGTGCACGGAGGTAGAAGAATGAGGACCTTAACAATGTTAGTAGCGTTTTGTGGGATTATTCTCATCTGTCACCCTTTTTGACGCCTTAAGGGGACAGATCGGAAAAAGGTTTGATCTATCCCCCTTTTCGGTTATTTTTATTTGTCTTCAAAAAAGGGTATCTATGCTGCTTTGGGAGTGAAAAAAAAAACGTATAATTCTACAGCTACTTCTCTTCCCGGGCATACTGTACAAGTCAGTAGAGGGACAAGAGGGTTTTGGTGTTTTGTAGGCGATGGGCTGACCATCCGTCACTATTAACCGAACTTGTAGATCTCAACTATATCCTCAAAATTGATCAGAAGTGGCACCATGTGGTTCTATCGGCCCTTAGTGCTCTGCCTACTCCGTAAGGGATAAAGGCGTGATTATATGTATGTAAAAAAGGGTGACAATCCTTATCGCCTTAAGGGGACAGATCGGAAAAATGTTTGATATACTTATCCCTCTTTTTCCTTTTAACCCTTTTGTTTTTTAATTTAATACATAGATCTATCTTTAAAACAGGTCAAACAGTGTGACCAAAGAATATACATACTCTCTAACGAGAGAGTGTGACTGTTCGAAATAATCCGCTTTGTACGGGTAACGTCTGAAAAGGTTGACTATGGTAGAAGATGAATGTTAACTAGAATTTTTTTCAAACTCAAGTAGTACTTCGCGAAGTCTACATTAGAGGTTGCACTTGCAGGGGATTAGACAAAGTAATTTTATCAATCGAATCGATAGAGATTGGTCATCGAAAGTTTGCTCCAAAGACCAATAGGAATCCTTCATTTTCTCGATCATCAAATCACATGATGATAACCGCTATTGATTGGGGTGTTATGAAAAGAACGTCAATGCGAAACAACATACGTCTTGCACCTAGATCTTTACATATATAATTAATTCCCTGGCATCAAAGAGTAGTATTATTATTACCTGGCATCCTTCCTCCTTGGCATGCATGTGTGCCACTAGCATTACAAACCTACCTGAACACGTGCCGCAATTCGGAAAGTAATGAGTTGTTTTTGAAAATATATTTTATGACGTCGACATTAGTGACACCCATCCTGTTATGTTTTGAATGCGAAAGCCTGCCATTTCGTGTAAGGTAAGGTATTTTGAGCATTTATTTGTGTCCCAGTTTAAAAAAAATAGTTGAAGAACTTTAATTTTTAATTAATTAAGAGGCGAGATAGGTATGTTTGGAACGTAGGTACTAAATAAAGATGTAGTCTATGGGACGTAGGCGTGAGGTTATGTACCTACAAACTACATACTTTACATACTTATGTTGGTTTTTTTCCTAGCTTAGTTTTAA
Organism: Carposina sasakii; assembly: GCA_014607495.2. NCBI lineage: Eukaryota > Metazoa > Arthropoda > Insecta > Lepidoptera > Carposinidae > Carposina > Carposina sasakii. The sequence continues at coordinate 10,209,359 of CP053162.1, read as the reverse complement.
ATTGCCCAGCAGTAAGAAACGCTATAGGCTATTTTATTAGCTAAGGAGTTATTTCCTGCAGGGTGTAGGAAACTCCCCTCACAGTCTTTTTGACATTAGGTGAGTACGAAATTAAAGGCAACTAAAAGCCGATCCTAGAATTGGTTTGCCATTTTCCAAAATTTTAATTTTCTTATAATTGCTTTGTAGTCTCGGCTAGGTTGTAATTTCCATAATTTATTGTTCACTTATTCGTAAAGATTATAATACTGAGAAACTCGAAGAAACTCTTAATTACTTATAGAAGGAAAAACAAAAAACTTAACTATTACAAACACGTGATATTCTGTACGTATTCATCACTTTAAATCCCTGCCTGCAACATATTTGTACCATATAGATAGGCGGTTTAGAGATATAAAAAAGATTTCTTTCAGCACATCCACATATCACTTGTCAAGGCATTATTACTCGAACGACTACTAACATTTTGCGGTTATTAAAATTAACTGTAAAATTCATAATAATTTTAAGGTGGGTATTTTAGTGACGACCTACTTATATGTATTTATAATCAGAGGATACTTGTGGCATTGTTAGGATACTTATACCAGAAATATTTGAGTATTTTTTAATAATGGTATGTACCAAAGATACTATGTCAGGTACAGGTACTAGGAACCTACATAACGAGCTTAACCTTTAAGTAATTAATAAATAATACTAAATAAATAAATAAATAAATAATAGCTGGAAGAGATATCTTATAGAGATAAGCTCGCCTTTGTACAATATTTATTTTAATTGTGTTATTTTTTATTTATGTGTGTGTACAATAAAGAAAGAAGAGAGAAAGAAAGAATACATTTCAATCCATTTGAAGAAGGAAAAAAGTATTAGTGAATGTGAATTATTTCCGACTTTGTTGACACGTTTGGACAATGATTCAGCGGCCATTTTGGTACGGGCAGTAAGTACCCACTGATGGTAAACAAAGCATGTCGTACCTATTTCGTTTCTGGACGATCCGCCTATCACGGAATTTCGTGATTTGACAGCTGTTACCTAACACAGACAAACAAACACCTATGTATACAGGGTGTGTAGGGCGCTGTACATAGGGAATGTATGAAATGTCTATTAGTATACACAAGTAATTATTTATGGGGTCGACGCAATATGTTTTATTTCGAAACTCACATTAGTTTTACGAGCAGCGGCCTGCCTGACGCCAATTTAACCCTCCTCGGTTCGTACATAAAATAAATTCAGTGGTACAGGCCCGTGTCTGGGATCGAACCCCATGCCTTTCGATTGAAAAGCGCGTAATTTAACCACGTGTCACCGGTCCCGTTGTCTGTAACCAAATCTTGCAAGTTAAATTTGATCCACTTCCCGGTTTCCGATTGAGCCGAAATTTTGCATGCATGTATAAATCTGATGACAATGCAATATTATTATGACATAGAGCTGATCTGATGATAGAGCTGGAAGGTAGCCATAGGAACTCCGTAATTAACTGACGCAGCTCTATCGTGTTTGGGCTCGCTTGTTTGATCAGTTCACTTTATTAACAATCTTTTAAAAAAGGTGTTTGCTTAATTAAGCTTGTTTTCTTGTGAAAATCAAAATTTTTTACTGCCTAAAACTTCATACTGCAACTAGATTGTTTATTTGGAAACTCTGTTCCTAATTAAATAGGATTAATGGAGTGTATACCTGCATTGTTTACGTTCTCATACGAAAATAAAACTATATTATACGCCAACCGTCGTGGGACACGCAGTCATAAAACGTTATATGACAGCGCGTGCCACGACGGTTGGCATAGCTAGGTAAATGCACTCGATTTTTTTCTTTTTAATATTTGTACCTGCGGGGTACCTCCTAAGCGCGTGGTAAGAGAAGAGTGCCTTAGACAATGTAACAACGTTTCGCATTGACGTTCGTTGTCGTAACATTCTAACCAATAAACTGTTCATTGATGAACGGGCGAAAATGAAGGCTTCCTATTCGAGCAAACGTTTTAATGCCGAACCTTTGTCGATTCTATTACTTTGTCTGAGCCCTTAGGATAGTTTCCTTTATGGGTGCAAGATAATAATAAGAAATTATTTATTCAGCACTAGTGGACCTGACAGACGTTTTCCTGTCCCACGCCTTTGAACTAACGTCGCCCAATTGTTTTGCCTCCGGAGTCCGGTAGGACTTTCAAATTTCGAACAAATTGTTTGTATGGAAATGTAGAAAAGGAATGTTTTAGACATGTTCAGGCTTTTTTCCGTTAGAACTATCCCTGTACTTCAAGGAATACGCTAAAAAAGAATTAGCGAAATCGGTTCAGCCGTTCTCGAGATTCGCGCTTACCAATACATTTAGCGATTCATTTTTATATTATAGATAGATTTACAAAGGTTTCACAATACAGCCAAGTAAAAAAACATATGCTGAAATAGACCCAGCTCAGCATACAGCTGCAGACCAAAACAGATGGTCTGCAGCGCTGGTTTTCAGCTGGACCCGTATGCTGGATGTCACTTATCGCTTCCTTCCACCGTCATCATAATTTCTAGCAATAAGCTTCATTAACCTCCACTGTGACCGGTTGGAAGCTGCTGCAATCCTGACTTCGGGCAGTCATCCCACATGAGTTTAGACTTAGTTATATCTCATACATATACACATAGGTGTGTTCCAAAAAGGGGTAGCTAGAACTGCAAAAAGGGGTAGCTAGAACTGCAAAAAGGAGTAGCTAAAACTGTAAAAAAGGGGTAGCTAGAACTGCAGAATCACGGATATGATACTACAGCCACGTAAACAACGGGGCTAGATGTAAAAAATCTGTGGCAACTGCTAGCTTATCGCCTGAGAGAACATTTTCACAGGCTTCTTGTATCTTTATAAAATCAAATCGTCTTTTTTTTTTCAGACCAATCAAGCCGCATGCACTGTAAACTTTCTGCGTAAGTATTCAACTTATTACCTTTGGTTTGATGGTAGTGAACATTTTTATTTTAAAAGCTAAAGCTAACCTCGAAGGCTAATTAGATAATGTTAAAAACCAGTTTTCAGATAATAATCGAAATTTACATAGTATGTACACGAAATAAATACAGTACGTCACTACAAGACTGTCACTAGGATCGCGTACCTATGCCCTAAGCACATCTTCCGTAAATCACTGCTACCTATCTTATAATATCGTTAAATATTATATCAATGGAATAGGAAATACTGTCAAAATATTATATGTATATTAAAATAAAGGCTCAAGTAATGCTAATGTGATGTAAAAATGCTTATTGTATAGGAAGTGTCCATCTACAGCAGATTAATATGTTTGATCGCGTGTCGTCAGTAAAGGGCCTCAATGTTGCACAATATTAGGAACTCTTGATGCTTCGATGACTCAAGAATGTGGCCTTATATTTTAATTACGAGGAAAAAGGTCGCTATATCAGATCTATTTACCAAATACATAAGTAAAATACTTGCAAATGAGTAAAGTACATAAATACAGAATGTATGTAACAGAAGGGATAGCTATGTCAACAATATGGAAAGCAGACAGTGATTAATAATAATTAATAATAAGCTAAATATAGGTATCTACATCTATACATAAATATAAACATGTCTTAAACTCGAATATTGTTGACAGCTTCTTTGAAGTAACTAATATTTATTGAGTATAGGTAATAATTTCGATTCTTTTACTTTGGTACATTACTCATACCAATACGTTAGATAGTATGAATAATTAATTAATTTTGCTGATAACTACAGTTCAAAGAGGTCAACAATTTTTCTAGAACCCCGAGTAAACAATCTAGGAGAGCAACCCTCGGTGGTTACGGTGAAATGTGTGTCGGAAACCTCAGCAGTCGTGATGGTTAGCAGGAAGCAGCATTTCCAGCTCGTAATCCTGGCTCCTGAGAATGACACTACTACGTATAACGTAAGATCAATTAAGCTGTTTCTAGTTTTGAGTATTTATACCCGTAGGTCTAAGCATATCAACATTTTTCTTCAGGAAAAACATACATACCTACAGATACACGGCTGTGTTCCCACAATGTGGTAGTCAGCCCCCGTATTGGCTATCTTTTTTGAAAGTTCATAGTCACGATCACTCATTGAAACTTATTGAACTGGAAATGACATGTATGTGTGTGTTGCCAAAATTTTCTTTAGATAAGGCATTATGCCACTTCCAGTTGTTGAGTTTCAATTGAGTGATGATCACTGTCGAAAAAGATAGCCAATAGGCCTGCAGAACTGCAGAATCACAAACATATACTACAGTCACGTTAGACACAAATTGCTAGCACATTGCCTTATTACTCCTTCGTTCCTTAGTCGACATGCACGGAAGGAGATGCAGCTGATGTATTCTAGTCAAGCCCCGCATCAGCAGGTATAAAACAATCGCCTAAATCTAATCACATCGCCAATGTTACAAAGCAAGAACTTACAAAGGGAGTAACCTTCATAATATTACCATAGTCTAATGAATTTCAAGTGGTTCCGAGCGGAGGATCAGAGTACTTAGGTATGTACTTACGCCTAGGAATCGAACTGTCTGGAATGGAGGATGTTATTTTCGCACGTGTCAGCCTCTGTAACACATGTTGTGTAGTTTTCATGAGAGGCCTATATTCAACAGTGGACTTTTCGTGGATAAAAGTGATGACTAAGTGGTGGCATTACGTGGCGTTTGATTTGCCGTGAAAGTCTACGTCAAGTCCACGGATAATTCATGGTGGATGGAGACGGTTGTCAGTGCTGTATGTACTGTGCCTTTTTTAAGTCAACGAAACAGGTATTCTACCTGCATTTTTATACAACTTCGAAGTGATCGTGACATTATGCTTGCTTTTAGGTACCCTACACTCTGATGACGAACGAAGATAGTGTCTACCAGACGCTAGGGTTCAATCCAGGCAACTATACAATTTGGAGTACCATCGTAGATGACCAGGGACCGACCACGTGGATCAAGGGCGCCGGTATACCAAAGTGGACGAAGCCAGATCCAAAGGAATACGCGATAAACATCACTATGCCTTTCTCCGGATACAAGAATGGAAGTAAAACTGATGTTATGTTTTCTTGGAATGCTACTGATGGTAATTTACTTTCTACGTACCTACGTAACCTACTGAAAGGCGGTAGTCAGAACAGCAGTAGATATCATGAAAGTAATATTATTACTAGGACGGGACGTTTTGCATAGCGGGATTAGAAGAACAATGTGACAAGTTGCTAGGTCATCACCTAAGAGAACATTCCTAAGTTCCTTTGTTGATATGTGCGGGAATAGAGGCAGCTGACTTATTCTAGTGAAGCCCTGGATCAGCACAGGGTGTATGTCTTTTAGTTTGTTAACTATCATCTCGAATAGAGACCGCGCCCTAGGCAATCGTAGCGTAGATGGACCGATGACTTGAAAGCGGCTAGTGTGCCCTAGGAGAGGCTTACGTCCAGCATTGGACTGCAATAGGTTGATGTGATGATATGATACTTAGTGCACGATCACGGTATTCCCATTAAACTTACATCAGCTACCGGTAGTTTTCGGCGACTTAAAATGCCAATTATATCGTTCAAAGTCTATATCAAATGGAACAATTTAGGCCCAACTTATGCCAGATTTCAGAATTCAGCTTTTAAAATTCAGTGACCAGACCACTTTAAACGAGCACAACACTGAATAATATTTAAATAATCTTGTATGGCCGATGATGGTAAAAAATGTTCTCATTTCAGATTCCGATTCCTGCTTCGCCGTGGCGAATATCTGTAATAAACAGAATTTAGGGACCCACTTTTATAAGGAGCTTGGGGTAAGTTGGCAAAACGTTTTGGAGAGTATGCCTATGGGTATGAGGGTCAGAAATTATTGATCTGTATTTCTTTAGGTGATCGCGATCAAATTCGCAGAAAACAAGCACTTTATTCTGCGGATTTATCTCGATCTGTAAGATAGAGATTGGCTGCTAAATAACTTGTATAAATGTCGATTTAGAGCAGCCAAAATATCACAATACCTACCTTGAACGTATTTAAATTGTCTACTTCATACATTATGTAATTGCCGGTTCAAATCGACGAATGCGGTCCCTGCCTGTGATCTCAATACACAGTTCCTATAATCTACTAAATAAACTCTTTGGCGATATGACCTAATGAAACGTATTATATATTATATCCGTTACTAGCGGCCGCCTGCGACTTCGTCCGCGTGAAAGGGTATTATGCCCATGTGAACCTATGCATGAACCTTCCTCTTGAATCACTCTATCTATTTAAAAAAATCATCAAATATCGTTGCGTAGTTTTAAAGATCTAAGCATACATACGGACAGATAGACAGCGGGCCGGCTTTATTTTATAATACGAGTAATGTAGTGATCTTGAAAAGAAAAGTTTTTAGAGTCTGTTAAAGATACCTTGTAGCATCTAATTTAAAACCTTATATACGAATTAAATGGGCTCAAAAACTGTTTGCATAAAGCTATAGACTTAAATTTCATCAACTCCTTACGCTGTCTTTCCACCAGATATGTGCTATGCTACATTACCAAAGACGATTACATTACTAAGGATGCGTTTGATATCTACTAATCAAATTAATTCACATGAAGGAACCAACATGAAATTCTCCCTAACGTTAAGTTATTTTCAGCCGATCTCAAACAACTCCATTGTGATATCAGATCTACCTTTGGACGATGATTGTATCTTCACCCTGTACGGAACCCGTGGCTCCACCGACTTGTCATACGCGACGCCGCATTGCGAGGAAGTGGACGGGTGTGCTCATCGTAAGTGAACTCCATTTACCTATTAATGATAACGTTATAGCACTTATAACACTTGGGTTCTTTTTATTGATATACATACATACATATAAACATACATAACTGTATTCCCAAAATAGCCAAAACTGCCAGTTCAAGAAGGAAATCTTACAGTCATCGTACGTTTAACATAGCGGGGTCAGATGTTTTCGGGGTATTAGAGTATTTTTTCAATTGATAAGTGTGTTTGAAGGTTGAATCACAGATTAATGTGGAATATGATTCTGTAATAGCGCGTGGTGCCGGCAGAGTAGAATTCGTATCACCCCATGTCTGTCCGTGGGTCTCGTACGAAGCGATTAAGGGTTTCCGGGAGGTGGGCAGCAGCGCCTCCCGTGTTGACAATATAGTCCAAAATACAAACTGCGGTCACCAAGCCGCCTGCCCAGCGTGGTGGCAAATACCCCCCATGGCAGTCTTGTTGCCTGTCCTGGGAGAGGCCTACATCTAGCAGTGGACTGCAATAGGCTGATGATGATGATAATCATTCTGAAACGTACTGAAAACCCAGAGATATTTAATTTAACTAAGTAGTAATTTATCATATCTGTGCTAGTACCTAGTGAATACTGCACGTAACTCTACTCTCAGATCTATCAAGAGGTATGCTATATCATTATCTATTTCTTATTTGCAGTGCTAGAGCCAGTGAGAGGTTTATACGTTCAGTCGGAGAGAGCAGCAGTGGGCGATGGGTACGATGTGCGCGTGGGCTGGGCGGTGCCGAGGAGGAGGCCCAACGAGTTCAATGTCACCCTCATCGCCGACGATGCACGGTCCACCCTGGTTGACGGGGTTAGCATCACAATACTTCTAGTCCCGCAGAAGATCCTAAGATCTTGTATGATGGGCGCTACAACTGCACTCCTTAGTAAAGGTTTTAAAACTACCTTTTGGAAGTACTCACTTATTATTAGTGGAAGTTATGATGATATAAATACACTTAAAGTACTTTTCTAAGTGCGGTCATAGTCAAATTCACAAGATTTTTAGAGCCTGCGCAGGTACGCGATGCTCATTGCTTCCAGTATTCCTTCTATTATTTCTTCAGTATTTTATTATTTTGTTTGGCGATTTTCAGAATACTACAGAAGTGGTGTTCAGAAGTGTGATCGGTCAAGGATTGTTCGACGTGGTGGTGATCAGCTACACCAATGATGGCAAGGCGTATACAAGCAGAGCAGCATTATTTACGGGTACCGTATAACTGTCAATGTATCCAGTTCTTCAAAGTGTTGCATTTGACATACTGTGTCCGACCAAGTGTACGACACAAGATATGAAGCCATTAATAAAATAACTATTTTTACTGTATCTCAAAATGATAGCTTAATATTGGTGGTCATGTATGCTAGATCTTCAAGAGTCCATTGTAAATCAAACTTTGTATAAAGATCTATAGTGTAGTTCCTCCAATTGTCTTTGGGAGATCTGATATCAAAAAATGGACGAAGAAAGGTTGTCTAAGAACCAGTTAACAAGGTTATTTCCTTTTTATACTTGATTCCTAACAACGCAGGTTCCGCTAGGTCGTACGGAGTCGGCGCGCTCGGCGCGTGGGGCGGCGCGGGCGTGCTGGCGGCCGGGCTGCTTCTAACGCTGCTGCTGTACTACTTCCGGCGGACGAGGGACAAGCCACAGCTCTACTTTCCGGTTAGTATCCATGGTAATGATTGTCTAATGAAGTATCTTCAGAGATCAGCTATTGCAAGCTTAAGACATCGAAATCGTAAGAACCGTTGCGTGATGTGATATCCTTGACAGTAATGATCTCACCTGACGAATCATAAAGCACTTCTAGTTAATATTTTATTAGGACATACTTAGTTTATTCAACACACAAAACTTTCACACATTGAGTATTTTGCTTACGGAAACGTGTAGATAAACTGTTTAGCAAAGTAGGTACTTCACAACTCCCTCTGCAGTTCTATGCTAGGTACCTATATACTAGGGTCTAAAATACTAGGATCTTTGGCAAGACGACAACGCTCGAAAGACGCTAATGTGGAATTGTGAACTGAGGAGGGAGGACCATTAAGAGAAATGTCTAGTTTATTGATTGGTCTCTGGTGTGCACCTGATTTTCGTAGGTATACAAGAAGTTCTAGCATTCTTTTACCATTCTTACTCTTTTTTATTCCTTCTTTCATTCGATATTTCCCTTCCTTTAACAACATCTATTCTACTTAAATCCCATATTCACATTCGCGATTTTATCGTAATGGAACAATCATGACAGTTTCCGAGAGATTGCAAATCCCCGTACATCGGTGGAGAAGTGTCTCGAGACTGCTGGGAAGTGAACATCGACGAACTCCTGCGGCATGAAGTAGTCGGCCGCGGGGCTTTCGGCGTGGTTTGGAGAGGAACCTTGACGGCCAGTGGAAGACAGGTGGCTGTCAAAATGCTCAAAGGTACCGAGTAGCCCCTTGTCCCTCCGCTACTCTTGCCGCTAGACTGTTCTCGTTCTTCTAATCGTGTGTTTGTGTTTTGTGTTAATATTGTGCTTGTGTCGCTGCGTGTGCCGTAGTAATACTTCCGCTTCAGCAGCTTTATTTGTACGCGTGCATCCTGCGTGGCGGTGTTTTGTATTTACAGAAGAAGTATTACTAGAACAGTTAAGTATAGGTAATCTAATGTTGTATTGCAACTCCGAAGGTTTGTGGATTCTTATAAGAGTCAGGAGTCCAGACAAATAATTATGAATGACGATCTTGATATAGGAACGTTAAATAGCGATTACCCATTAAAACTACAATTCCTGGTTGTGCACCAATCCGCTTTCTGAGCTCTCTAGTTCACTTAAATCTCTTAGTTTTCCCATAAGCCCAACAACAAGATCAAACCGCTCCAAAGTGTCCATCATAATAATAATGTGATGCTTCAGATTTCCCCTCGCAAGAGGAGCTCCGCGTGTTCCGAGCGGAGATGGAGCTGATGAAGAGCGTGGTGACGCCGCACCCGCACGTGGCCGGCCTGGTGGGCTGCTGCTCCGGCTGGCCGCCGGCCATTCTCACCGACTACTGCAGTAAGGGCGACCTGCTTACTTACCTCCGGTTAGTTAAACTCCACCTCACTCAACTGCTGCAAAAGTTTCACATACATACAGGTGTTTGTGACAGCCAGGCAAATATTGATACTATGACTTCAAACCATGATTCTGAGGCGGGAAACATTGAAAATTTTCGCAGGGAAATTCCAAAATTTTCAGATTTATTTTTCATATCTTGAGGAAAAAAGTTCGTTTAATTAGGCCTTAGATAATGACCAAAATAAAAATAACCAAAAGATTGCCTTCAAAAAAGGTCAAATGACTGATCAACCCTAATGGAGAGTCACAAGTGATCCAAAAAACAGCAACGTGTCACACAATAACCAGCAAACCCATTTAATTAGTCACAGGATCGCCCGATACAATTAGCGCATAGAACAAAGATTACCGATATTCAAATCAAAAATACATTTCCTGCGAGTAATGACACTGTCGTATAACTCAACACAATGATAAGTACAAGTGTACTTTTCAGTATTTGCCTGGCTGTCACCTACACCCTGTATACACACGGCTGTTTTCCCGAAATGGGGCAGCCACAGCCGGCAGAGTAGAATTCGTACCACCCCATGACTGCCCGTGGGTATCGTATGAGGCGATTAAGGGTTTCCGGGCGGTGGGCAGCAGCGCCTCCCGTGTTGACGACATAGTCCAAAATACAAACTGCGGTCACCAACCCGCCTACCCAGCGTGGTGACTATGGGCAAATACCCCCCATGACAGTCTTGTGGCGTGCCCTGGGGGAGGCCTACGTCCAGCAGTGGACTGCAATAGGCTGATGATGATGATGACTACGGTTTAGCATAACGAGGATGTAGCTCAGGCTGTCTGGACAAATCTTCAAAATAGCTGACATTAACTGGGGCCCACTTTATGTGACGGCTAAACACCCTTATTTCAGAATTTGTGACGCTACAGAATCTTAGATATTCGATCAAAAAGGTGTCTAGACGGCTTGAAAAACCACTTTTCGCTGGTCTCTCAATCTCGGTAACGGAAGTGATTTAGACGACCATTTGCATATCAACGGGCGTCACATAAATTTGTGACAGGCATCGAGCAAAAAGTTTTGTGATACGTGCAGCGGTTTAGTAGAAAAATGCAAAAAACAGTGTCCAGCCGGTTTGAATTTATGTATAAAACTTCTGGCTGGACACTTCTGAAACTCAATAACGGGAGCGTTTTCGAATATGGTTCCTCTACTAACATTTAGTGACGCAATTTATGACGGTAATAACGTTTGATTTATGGCGTCACATGTAAGGGTTTACGAGAAATCAATAAAAACTGAATGTCCAGCCCTGTCCAGCCAGTATGCGTTTAGGCTGGCTGGACACATGTATCTCAGCTACCTGATGGTCTACAGCCTTCGAGATATGTTCAAATTCTTATGACGGGAGCGATAATGATAACCTGAATTTGTGACGGAGAAACTTTGCGTAGTTTCAAAAATATTGATCATTTAAGTTTTTCCATACAAACATCCATTAATATTGCGAGGTGACCATAATTTTACAGAAATAAAGGATTTGTTTTTAATCGACTAATCGGCTGGTAGTGGCCACACTAGGGCATGCAACCCGGTTATTCGCATAACCGAAAAATTAGGATCAGATCCCATTTCAGAATCTAAATAGGTACTTTGATTCCAGTTTGATTGTAATAAATAATATATTCCATTGAATTTATTGCCTATTATTTTATTCAAACTTTTATTGCATAAAAACTTACAACCAACATACTTTCTTTTTTTATTAATTTATTCCGAAGGAAAGGCAAGGGGAACTACGCCCCTACAGCCATTGTCTTTAGTAAATGATTTCTGAATTTATGATGAATGATAATGATGATGATGAATGGAAACGTGAAGTGATGTTTTCTGATGGATAAGTTATATTTAGAATAGATTATTATTATTATTTTATTTGAAAAATAATATTTAGTAATAATATTTAAAATATTTAGTTTATTTGTTATGTGATTCTACCTATAGTGCATGTGAACTACATGGTTTTATATGCAGGTAAGCTGAATAAAACTTGAGTCGGATAACGATTTCTTCATGGCCCCTTGCAAGTTCTTTTACGGTTTCTTTTGATAACAACAGAACATTGGATACGTTTTCGACGATTTTCTCGAAGTTTTCATTCATCATCATCATTATCATCAATCACGAATTCAGTACCTAATCATTTTACATAAGAAAATGGCTGTATGGACAAAGTTTCCCTTGCCTTTCCTTCGGGATAAACTAATTAAAAAAAGCTTACGCTGCAACTTCATACGGCCATGATGATAAGACTTGCTTTGTGTGTACATAAATAAGTGAACGTTTTTGTACTTGAAGTCGAGGGTGTCCGCTAGTAATCAATAACAATAAAAAATGACCCACCCCCTTCACCACGTCTACACTGTTGTCTTCTATCAATTTAAATACCTACCTACAGTTGTACGTATTAGTAGGTATAGTAGGATTTTCGTCCATTTAAGAAAACACCTTAAAATATACTTGGTCCTAAAAAATCATACATATTGGTTACCCTACTGCAGTGTTTGTATGGGAAAACTTAAATTATCAATATTTCTGTAACTACGCAATTTTCTCCGTCACAAATTCAGGTTATCATTATCGCTCCCGTCACAAAAATTTGAACATATTTCGAAGGCCGTAGACCATCAGGTAGCAGAGATACATGTGTCCAGCCAGCCTGAACGCATTCTGGCTGGACAGGGCTGGACATTAAGTTTTTATTGATTTCTCGTAAACCCTTACATGTGACGCCATAAATCAAACGTTATTACCGTCATAAATTACGTCACTAAATGTTAGTAGAGAAACCATATTCGAAAACGCTCCCGTTATTGAAGTGTCCAGCCTAGAGATGGGCGCCGAGAATATTCCCAATCTTCTCGAAGTGGAAACTTCTGAGAAGATTGAGAAATTACCGGTAAGTTTCCGTATCTTCTCATTTTGGTGAGAAGATAAAATATTATTAAAAAATATTACTTTATTCATCAAAGATGCGTTTAAAATTGAAGTAGAATGCATTTTAGGCTACACACAAACATTGCCTACCTGGCGCACGTGCGATCAATAAAGTTTTTATCTTTAGAAGTTTACCGCATGAGATCTTTTGTACGTGGGTTTCTATTGTTCTTCGTAGAATTTTGTTACAGTCTCGTATTCAAGTTTTCTGGGAAACTATTCGACCCTCATTAGTACGAAGCAGCTGTTTTATGACACAATGTGCTCAAACATGTCTTTTACTTCAGTCTGTTATTAGTCTTCTGATAGTCTACTGCTGTGCCGTATGTTTTGAAGGATACTGTTTCGATCACGCTTGTTTATTGGACTCTGATTCTCATTTATACGACGACTTGGCTTGTTAAATTGTTACTGTGACTGTTATCTGTGATTTGGACTATCAAAACCGGACACTGGTGAATACTTCTTGATTCGTAAGTACTTTTTATTTTATTATTTTAACATTTTGCAGACATTTAGAATATAACATAGAATCCTGTTGGTACCTTTGATTCTTCTTTATTTTGCAATCAATAAATGTTTTATTTTCATTATTTTTGTAAATAATCTGTACTCATTCTAATAGAGAATAGATTTTATTGTACAAAATATATAGGTATTTATTCTAACCATATTCTAATTGCTCGTAATTTTTTATTTTCTATGTATTGTATGATCTTGTAAATTTATTTTTTGGGCAAATTTTTAAACATAAGAATATTAGTTACATTCATGGTTGCAAAAAAGTTGACGAAACAATCAGACCCTGGTTTCACCTCGAATTTCCCTTAATAATAAATAAATAAATAAAAAGAACTTTATTCAAAAGTAACAAATTTGCTGCTTATGTTAAGAGTAATATAATTTAGTATAGTTTTGAAATGGTCGGAGCCTCAGCATTAATGCTGTTTTTCAGTATCCGCCGGGATTTCTTACACTTAGTCTTTATAAATAAAAAACAGTTAGGCATAAAGTTAGGCATTAAATTAGTAACAAAAATTTGGAATAAGAAAAAAAGCATAAACAAAATAAAATAAACAGAATAAAATAAACGGAAGAGACCAACCGGTACCCCATGTAAGCAGTTTTTTTAGGGTCTCGTACCCAAAGGATAGGGGACCCTATTACTAAGATTGCACTGTCCGTCTGTCTGCCTGTCTGTCACTAGGCCGCATCTCATAAACCGTGACAGCTAGAAAGTTGAAACCTTCACAGATGATGTAATTCTGTTGCTGCGATAACAACAAATACTAAAAACCGAATAAAATTAATATTTAAGGGCGGGCCCCATACAACAAACGTGATTCCTTTGCCGTTCCTTGCTCGATATTAACAACGGAAACAGGAAGACGCCCGAAACATTCACAGAGTATTCAGTTGTATAGTTATTTCAAAAATAATAAAATAAAATAAAACAAATATTTAAGGGGGGCTCCCATGCAACAAACGCGATCCTTTTGCCTTTTTTTTCTCGATCCCAGTGTCTAATGTTGTATAGATAATCGTACGAAACCCTCCGTGCGCGAGTCCGCCTCGCACTTGGCTGGTTTTTTATTTTTTTTATTCGCCAACGTTGACGTTCGCAGCAATACTCCAGTTACTGGAAGACTTTTGTACCGATAGGAGCCATATATTACACTGTTTTTTGAATGTTACCGATATTTAATTTTCCAAATGCTTTATTTTGTAAATTTTAATACTTAGGACGAATTCAGATTATTTACAGAATAAAAAACCGTTCTTCAATCTTATTATCTAATCTAATAAAATTATTGTTTATTGATTTGATCACTTCGTATTATACTCATAAAGATACTTCAACATTATTATGTAGATGTATATTCTTAATATTTCTAAGACATTTGGACGTTTAAAGATTCAATCTCTGAAATAGACCTTAAAAAATATGCTGTTTTTATAGTAAGTCATCTTGTTTTCAGACTTAAACATGGGGAAGCCGAAAAAAGAAGTTATTTGGAAACATTTTAGAGTGAGAGATGACAAAACCATTATGTTCTCTCACTGTGACATTAAATACACTACTGCGAATGTAGTCAGAATGGAAAAACATTTGCAGAAATGTTTGAAATGTCCTGCTAACTTCAAAGCTGAGATATTAGAAACACTGTCGAAACCCAAAAAGAATGCTGATATTGTAAAAAAACCGTCAATACCAAGAAGTTTCAGAGTTGATGAAGGACAAAAGGAAAACGTTTCACCAAATGCAGAGAGTGCTACACTTATAATGCCATCAGCAAATCCACGAGTGAATCCGTTGGCAAAAGGAGACAAGCATGACTTAGATATGGCTTTATCCAAAGCTATATTTGTCACTGGGTCACCCTTCGTAATGGTGGAACATCCACTTTGGATTGAATTCTTTGAAAAACTTCAACCATTGTATACTCTGCCCTCCCGAAAAACATTGTCAACAACATACTTAGACAAGATTCATGGTGACATGCGGAAAGAGACAATTGAAGATCTCAGCATGCAGAGCTACCTACATCTGCAATGTGATGGTTGGAGCGATGTTCGCAATGAGGGTATAATAAACTTCCTAATTTCAAAACCAGAGCCAGTATTTGTGAAAAGCTTGGATACTGCCGACAATAGCGACACCAGTGAATATCTAGCTCAGGAAATACTGAAAGTTATGAACGAATACGGAAGAGATAAATTTTTTGCATTGGTGGGTGATAATGCCAAAAATATACAAAAAGCATTCAAACTTGTAAAAGATTCTCAACCGCACATAACCTATTTGAATTGTGCTGCACACACACTTAACTTATTATGTCATGACATTTTGCGCACAGAAAAATTGAAAATAGCTCTGGACATAGCCATTGAATGCGTTAAGTCGATAAAAAAAAGCCAAGTTTTAACTTCGATTCTGGCATCGGCGGTAAAGCAAAAACAGGCTGGAGAGACCCTGAAACTGCCATGCAAAACACGCTGGGGTTCATATTGCATTAGCTTGCAAAGCCTAATAAAAACTAAACTTGCCCTACAAACTTTAGCAGTCCATGAAAAGGCTTCAATGTTACCAACAAACACAAAACATAACTTGCTAAACGAAGATTTTTGGGATAAAACAAAACAAATTATTGATATTATAAAACCGGTAACGCAGGTTATTTTTAAACTTGAATCAGACAAGCTAAATATGCACACTGTTTTTCTGACATTGCGAAATATGAAGTCTGAACTGGAGTTCGCTTTGCTGCAGGTGAGTATGCTGAATGAAGATGAAAAGAATGACATTCTCATGGCAACATTCCATCGAATGGCAATGTGTATAAAACCAATACATCTAGCTGCCTACATGTTGGACCCAGCTACGCGAGGATCTGAACTGGATTCTGAAGAAGAGGTGTTAGCTATGGAATATATTCACACAATCGCAAATCAGCTCAACATAGACATTGCAGAAAATCTTGCAAGCTTTAGAGCGAAAGATGGAAGATTGTGGGGAAAAGCATTTGTATGGAAAAGTGTGACATCTATGAGCCCAACGACCTGGTGGAAAGGCATTTGCAGCTCCACTTCACTGAGTAAAATCGCTTTGCGTATTCTTACTGCGCCCTGTACATCAGCTGCTGTTGAGCGCTCTTTCAGTACACATGGGAGGATACATAATAAATGAAGAAACCGCCTTACAGCTGAAAGAGCCGCCAAAATTGCATACGTTGCATATAACTGGAATTTATTAAACCGTAGTATCACATGTCCGGTTGAAGAAGAAGTGGAAGAAGATGAAGAATATTCCGTAAATTCTTCAGACAACGAGTCATCAAATGATGAAATCTCAGTCCTTACCGAGATTCCGTCGCTAGATGCTTCATTGTCAGTGGTGGCTGGTCCAAGTGGTACACAGCCGCACATGGAGTTTTTCGATTGCGATAATTTAGATAGTGATTCTGATTGAATTTTGTTAGTTTAATGTAATTTTGTTAATATTTGATTTGTTTCTTTATTGAAATTTTAAATAAATGTTTGTAATTTAATATGATACCTCGTTTTATTTATCTTTGCACATTTATAAAGTTCAGAGGTTTTAATTACTGTTTTCATAAGACTGGATTAATTTGTTTAAAACAAATTAATAATACCTTCATATAAAATTACCTAGCCAGATATTTCAAGTACTGAAAACCATAGACACACATACACCTTTTAAAAACTTCATTCCAATGAAATCTCTCCCCTATCTCTAAACTACATCCCTGCCAAACTGCATCTTCAAATATAACGTAGTTTCTGCGATTTCGTTATGAGTGTGTTTCACTTACATAAAACTTAACCAATAATCCAGTTTAATAATCGTAAATACGGATACAAGTACACTGAGCTTAGTAAAAAACGCACATTTCTTGCATCTTAGACCAATAATATGCAAATACTCCAATGAACAAAAAAAATTAATAGGAACATTTTATCTTCTCACCAAAATGAGAAGATACGGAAACTTACCGGGAGGATATCGGAAAGTTTCCACAAAATGGAAAGTTCTCGAGAAGTTGCCCATCTCTAGTCCAGCCAGAAGTTTTATACATAAATTCAAGCCGGCTGGACACTGTTTTTTGCATTTTTCTACTAAACCGCTGCACGTATCACAAAACTTTTAGCTCGATGCCTGTCACAAATTTATGTATGCAAAAATTGTATATGCAAAAAGTCGTCTAAATCACTTCCGTTACCGAGATTGAGAGACCAGCGTAAAGTGGTTTTTCAAGCCGTCTGGACACGTTTTCAATCGATTATCTAAGATTCTGTAGCGTCACAAATTCTTAAATAAGGGTGTTTAGCCGTCAATGTGCCCTATTGGCCTAGTTAAATGTGAGCTATTTTGAAGATTTGTCCAGACAGCCTGAGCTACATTAACGAGGATAGATAAAAATTATCAGTGATAAGTTTCTAGCTCATCGCCTGAGGGAGTGCCCGAGTTCCTTAGTGGACTTTTCGAACAGGAACGGTAGGAGATGCAGCTGACATATTCAAATGATCTCAAATTTTAATATTCACTAGAGAATGACCTCACTTTTTACAGATGATCTATCACTATTTTATGTCTGGAAAAAAATATGAGCAGCAGGCCTTGTTTCAGTTAGCTCGATTCATCGTTATTACCCGTGAATTACCTATCTAGTGAATTGGTTTTGTTAATAAGTGTTTATATTTATATACACCTATACATTTTTTGCAGAAAATCTTGGGATATTATGGTTTCTAAACGCAATGCAAAATACCAGAAAACAAAAAGTTATTATAAGTATGTATTCAAAGATGTACCCGAAGACGATCCTTCAAAACTAGTCAACAACAAACTCTATGATCTAGATGGGTGTGATAACTTGAGTGCTAAAGACTTGCTCTCCTTTTGTCGGCAAATAGCTATGGGAATGGAATTCCTCGCATCAAATAGAGTAGTTCACAGAGACTTGGCAGCCCGGAATGTTTTGGTGGCGGAAGATAGAACACTTAAAATAGCAGACTTTGGTCTGTCCCGGGACGTTTACCAGGATAACCAGTACAAACAAAATAGCAACGGAAAGATGCCTGTGAAGTGGATGGCTTTGGAGTCGCTTACTCGACGGACCTACACCACTCAGAGTGACGTGTAAGTAAACTACTCGTATATGCTTTAAACCAAACACGCTATACAGTGTCTTTCTTTTAGTTTATCACCTGATATGACTTATGTGGGGGCATACATATTTAATAGATTACTTATAGTCAAAATGTCGATAATAATAAAAATTTTAAAATAAAATTTATTTCATATCAAACATTAGAATAGAATAGAATCTTAAAATGTTACCTGAGCCTGTGCTTTAGGTTCGCGAAACCTCATGATTTATGAAAAATAAATGAATTCATAGATTTATTATACTAGCGTACACTGGCGGCTCGTCCTAAGGAGCTCTGGTGCGGTGCACTCCCACCCACGAAGATTACATAGGCAATCTATATTTCTTTATATTTATAATTATCTTTCAATTCTACTATGTTTATACAATAGTGTCTACGCGTTCGTCTCAAGTTGTAATCTTATATATCGAGAAGAGCTCTAGCGATCGCGCTCCAATGAAACGAAATTTGGTACGATTCCTAGTACTTTATTCAAAGAGACATACCGACATAGGCCGGCGCATGAAACAGAAGATTTCGTATGAAAAATTAGCCTTATTTGGAGCGCCGCTCACTTTAATTCGCGTATGCCGCCACTAGAGGTCACTTAGTCCGAGTTAGAACGCGATATGGTTGTCTTTAATGTGTTTCATTAGGTCATCTGAATTTTTTATAAGTCGAAACTATGGGGAGCGTGTCGTAGGAAGCTGAAATTCGACATGTTCCTTATAAGCTATAGAGAAACAATAAGGAAAGATAGGAATTCTAAAGATTCATGGCTAAGTCGTTGGCTAGTATAATAAACATAATATAAACCCGGCTGTATCCTCAAAATGGTGTAGTCAGAATGGCAGGGTCCATGAAGGACATCGTTTAGCATAAAATAATACCTACTAATTCCACATTCCAGATGGTCCTTCGGCGTGGTGATGTGGGAGATAGTGACGGTGGGCGGCGAGCCTTACGCGGACGTGCCCACCTGCAAACTGCTAAAGTGGCTGCAGGGGGGCCGCCGGCTGCCCAAGCCGATCCACTGCGGCGATCATCTGTGAGTTCACATCCTTCCTTACTAATAGTACCATTCTGCGATTGCTTGATGATTGTCCCTGAGATTACTGGATGCATACTTACATCTGACTGAATGTAACGTTAAAACTAACGACTTAACTTGATTCCAAGGGCCAGTTACAATTTTATTGCTATTAAAGCTTAGGCCGCACAACGGCTAAACCACCGCGGATTTTAACCGTCTGATTTTGTGAGTAAAGGAATTGAAGCGGCTGCACTGACGGTTTTTTACGCGAACCGCGTTTCGTTACATTGCTAGCGGGTAAAATCCGCGCAAACATTGTAGTCCATAGAACTTATATGCGTCTCGAGCGGTTTTGCGACTTCGCGGTTTACCGCTTGCGGGAAAAAACTGTAGTGCGGCCTTAGCCTAAGTTTTGGATAACCTAACTTTTTTTTTCTGTATTTGCGATCAGTCCTGGGCACTGGCGGCTCGTCCTAAGGAGCGCTCGTGCAGTGCACTCCCACCCACGAAGATTACATAGGCAATCTATATTTCTCTATATTTATAACTATCTTTCAATTCTACTATGTTTATACAATAGTGTCTGCGCGTTTGTCTCAAGTAAGTTGTAATCTTATGTATCGAGTGGAGCGCCAGCGATCGCGCTCCAATGAACGTAATTTGGTACGATTCCTAGTACAGTATTCAATGAGTGCGAAAGAGACATACCGACATAGGCTGGCGCGTGAAACAGAAGATTTCGTATGAAAAATTTGCCTTATCTGGAGCGCCGCTCACATTAATTCGTAGTGTACGTATGCGGCCACTAAATGTCGCTTAGTCCGAGTTAGAACGCGATATGGTTGCCTTTAATGTGTTTAATTAGGTCCTCTGAATTTTAATAAGAGTGAGGGTTTCGCTCATAATGAAGAAAACGTAAACTTCCATCTAAACATACCAGGAGCCGCCTCTGGTCCTGGGACTATGAGCAAATTTGTTGAGTGACTATGGCGATTTTCGAGTGTGTCCTTCAGCAAGGAGATCTCCTCTTGGCAAGTGACCATTTCCGATCATGTAGCTCCAGTATGTGATGTCTTTTCAGGCGTTTTGGGTACTTTGGCATGTTAGTTGGGAGGCCAGCCTATTTGGATATTTCATGGCAGTCAATTTGATCTCATCTTTAACAGTGGTCACTTGCAGATGCTCATGTATTTCGTTGTTGGTGATGAACCACGGTACATTTGCAATAGATCATAGAATCATGTTCTGTGCTCTCTGTAGAATAGAATGTTGGAATTACTAGCATTCCCCCAAAGCTCTACCCCATATGTCCATATTGGTTTCAGTACACTTTTATAGATGAGAAGCTTGTTGTCAGTAGGGAGCTTACTGTTGCGTCCCAACAGCCAGTAGAGGGACCTATGGCGAATAATAAGTTCCTCTCTTTTGCTCTTTACATGTTGACTCCATGTACTCGTAAGCCGCCGGTCGAGGTGGATTCCAAGATATCTGACGTGATCACGATGCGGTAGGGTATTGTTATCTAAGTGCACAGACGGGCAATTACCATTTCGGAGAGTGGATGTTACTTGAACAGATTTGGATGAACTGGCTTTTATGCGCTCACGCCATCTATCCAGGTGATTTGCACTAAATTTTTTTTACTTTTAATAGTTGTCACTGTTGTTAGAAAATCCCTCATTATCCCTCATCTGTCAAAAAGTGCCAGCAAGGTTATCGGGAACCAGGAATTTGGTATACATTTCTATGATCGGGAACCGGGAACATAAAAGCAAGAGATGGCAATGGGCTGAAGCCGCGAAGTTAAACGCGAAGACCGCCTATCTATATCTTGCTGAACAGTAGTTAGCAGGCATCTATAGACTAAGATACAGCAGCACTAAATTAAGCACCATAACCATTGCAGGAAAGTAGAGGTAATTTTAATTATTCATGATAACCAAAAATTCAATCCCTCGGAGCACTATTCCAAGTCATACTTACTTACTTTTTTGTAACCCAATGTATAGGTATAATTTTTTTGTAATAATCGAAATAAGCAATAGTTATAAAACATAAATAAAATATTTTATTATGATTAAGCCCGAAATTTATTATAAACAAGTTAGCCTAAGAAGTAACTGTTCACAAATGCGATTTACCTTAAATTATTTTATTTTAATAGCATTACAGTTACACGCTGTATTTGGTCGAAAGAAAAATTATTTACGTATTATTGCAGGACGAGATGAAGACGTTAAAAAACATCCTTTTGTCGCAAGACTAGAAATACAAGTAGATTTATTAACAAATAATGCAAAACCAGTTTATAAGCAAATTTGTACATGTTCCATGGTCAGTTCATCATGGGCTTTGACGGCTGGCAGTTGTTTTTTTGTGATGACCACACCGGAATTAACTACCGATCGTGCACACCTGCAATACATTATAAGAAACGGAAACTTACAATCATCGAGTGTTATAAAAGTGCTACAAATAATAATTCATCCAGCCTATAGTTATAACTTAGTAAGCGCATCATCAATGATGTACATACGCAATGACATGGCACTACTTCGGACAAATCCGTTGAATTTAGAATCCTATGGCAAGATAAGCAGCATGGACAGTTTATCTCTTTTGGGTTATGAAGTGAAAATTTTCGGATATGGTGACACGAATACCACTACCAAGATTGTATCCACGGACGAAGCGGGTAAACCGATGCAAATGTTGAAGGGGATACTTATAAAATGTGATAAAGACCTGACGACGAAACTACGCGTGTATCCTTCGCTGTGCATCGCTAGCAAATGTGACTTGCCAGGGTCATTGTGTTTCGGTGATCAAGGGGGCCCTTCCATTCACACTTCAGGGATCATTGGAGTCACTACTTTGTGGAGCCTCAATTGTAGACTGAATGTAGGAGGTAACATATCCCACAATGCCGGTATCATAACACCAGTGAGCTCATTCCTAACGTGGATAAGTCAGACCATAGCAGAAAACAATAGTAGTTACTTAATGCATTGATTAAATTAGGTACCTATCTAAAATGCAGTTTTATTTTTTGTGAACGCATAATGTAAATGTTTATTTAGGTAGGCACTTAAAATAGTTTTTCGAACCACTTTTCTCATCTCGATAAATTAGACTTCGGCAAAATCCACGAAACAAAACAAAAATATTTGGTAAATTTCGCGAATGGAAAAATTGCTTTGAGATAAGTGATAGGTAGTCAAAAATATCGCCATACTCGTGACAATAGTTAGGTCATGACTGGCGCTTAGACAATGTGTCAAATTAGACAAACGACGAAAAAATTTTGATTGATTTGATTTAACGAAGGGTTGCCGGCCGTAAAATGAACGCCAAATCTTTGGCTATATGAGTTTCCAAACAAACCTTATTTCACCGACGGACGACTCTTATAATGGGGTAAGGGCAGGACGATGATGATTGATGATGTTAAATAACGTGATGAAGTCTATTTATTGTACGGTATCCCTGGAAATGTTTCGATGACTACGAACTACACTGACACTCGTAATTTAGCTAAGCCCCCAGGTTCCCCATAAGACGGTATCTACATGTGCCCTCATGAATCGCTATCCCCTAGCTACGAGCTCATGCTATCCTGCTGGCAAGCTCGGCCGCAGGACCGGCCGACGTTCACGGCGCTGTACCGCGAGCTGGACGAGCTGCTCAAAGGCGCCTGCGCTGACGAGTACCTCAGCTTGGAGTGGGATAATGATGCCTCGCAGGTGTCCAAGATCGATATTATATTCAGGTACTTACTATTTTTATCTTTGGTCTAAATTTTCTATGGTTCAGATATCTAACTGGGTCCTCCGCTGACTCTCGAATCTGATATGATTCACTTTACACGCTCAATCACGATGCTGTACGTGGAAATACTTTTGTCGGATCTTCCGTCCTTACGTGCGGACCGTGATGCCCCGTCACGTTCAAGGTAATATTAGTAATGACCAGTGGTTTTGATGATATCTCTTGCAGAGGTAAATTAAGCGAACGAGCATACGAGCGACCACTGAAGCCCCCGAAGATAACACCTCAGAGTAATCACTACACCACACCGCCGGCTATCGCGTGGACGCAACATGTCTGACTCTAGCCATCGTCTTCCTTCCACCAGCGGATTTGCCGCTTAAATTACTTACGGCCAATTTCAATACTAGGAATCATAAAGAATCTCAGATTTTAAAAATTCTTAATTTGAAATTTCGTATAAAAACAATGGAACATTTAAAGTAAAATATGCAAAAAATCTCTCGAGATCGGTTTGAAATTGGCTGTTACTGATCAAATGGAATATGATCTCATTTTAAATGCGACATCATAAGGGTCCATTTACACCGGCGCCGCGGAATGGAACGGAAGCGACTTTTTGCAACGAAATCGTATATATGTAGCATAATGAGCAGCGTCAATTTCCATATTTCGTTACGTCAAATCATCGGAGAGTTCTCGAGAATGCGCGAGCATTCCGCGGAAGACGCGCGACTTTTTTTTAGGCTCGTAGTTAGTTTGTTTGTTATACACTTGACATAAAGTTCATTATGCGATGTACAATAACTTCCATTCCGTTCCATTCCGCGGCGGTGTAAATTAAGCCTAAAGGTTTCACAAACTCTTTAGAACAATTTCAAATTCGACAAGACCTAATTATACAGGGTGTTTGTGACAGCCAGACAAATATTGAATGGTGACTTCAGACCATGATTCTGAGTCGAAATCCACTGAAAATTTGCGCAGGAAAGTTCAAAAATATTCCGACATTTTTTTCATATTTTCAGGAAAAAAATAGTTTTGTTCTTTTACATAGGCCTTAGATAATGACTTAAAAATAAAATTTTAACCATAAGTACATGATTTTCAAAAAAAAGCTTTCAAGAGTTCAAATAACTGATCAACCTTGATGGAGAGTCACAGGTGATCCTAAAAACAGCAATGTGTCACTTAATAACTAATAAGCCCATTTAATTCGCCCGATACAATTTTCACGGAGAGCTAAGATTCCTGATAACCAATCTATACATATAATAAAATTGTAACGGATCGATGTTTGTGCACGCTAATCTCAGAAACGGCTGGATCGATTTCAATGCAGTTTTCAGGAATATATTGTGACAGGTCCGACTTAACATATAGGCTACTTTTCATCCCGGGAAAATGTTTTTATCCCGGATAATTTCGACATTTTAATTTTTTCTGCAGTCCACGCGGACAGAGTTGCGGGCGTCCACTAGTCAAAAATACATTTCCTGCGAGTAATAACACTGTCGTATAACTCAACACAATGTTACGAGTACCTACTTGTTCAGCATTCCAGTATTTGCCTGGCTGTCACCCACACCCTGCTGTATAATAAATCTTGGCAAAATTCGTGCTTATGATAAGGGTACTGTATACAATGTTCTTCTTAATATCAGTGTATCTCATCAAGTGATCTTATACCGAATAGAAAAAATACTAAGTATAAACTATTCCACGGAACAAGCTTAGAAAGAACATCGTCAGCTCAATCGTCCGATTGCGCCCATTGGTTACCTAGTTACTAGTTATTACGCATTTCCTTC
Source organism: Carposina sasakii (assembly GCA_014607495.2). Lineage (NCBI taxonomy): Eukaryota > Metazoa > Arthropoda > Insecta > Lepidoptera > Carposinidae > Carposina > Carposina sasakii. The sequence goes on along the minus strand of CP053162.1, from coordinate 10,184,191 downwards.
AAAGCGGAGTAGCCTTGCGGCGTGGCCAGCACCGGTAGCATGGCAAAAACGCGACGCGGGTTTTTTTTATCAACCACGCGCGTGTTTCCAGTCATCAAATGCGAGCATGGCAATGACAGAGATTCGGAACTCGCGCGCGACGCGTCTTTTGGACAAATCGTAGAAGTGGTGCTACCATTGCAAAAGTAAAATGACCTTTATTTCGTTCAACACTGAATCGGTAATAGGCTATTTGACTGATTTTCATAATCTATTTTATATTATTCTCTGGAGGTTTCAAAACCCAGTACAAGTTGTATTTTTGAATTCTGGTACATATTAACTGAATAATATCAAATATAAAGTTTTATATTTAAATTGCGCTCCAAAACGCTTCTTTGAAAATATGGCGATGGTGACATCACTTGCCTGTATTTGTCACTTTGACACATGCCATCCACATACATTTTAGTATAAACAAAAAACAATGTTTACAAGCAGGTGACGTCATAATAAGCCCGACCAATCATGAGCGTTTAGTGTCACGTGACAAAAGTTTTAAAATATGCATTTTTATTTACGGATTTTTAAGTAAATCAATTATTATTTTCAACTTCCGTTAGTAAATAACCATTTTTAAATTCATAATACATACTGATTACGATTTATTTTTCACATTGTCAAATAGCCTATTGAATTGATAATACAGTCACACGAAACGTCAAAATTAGCGATAAGACTCCGCGTAAATTTAAACGCCATGCCCGCAACCGTGGGTTATATATCACATTCGGCGCGATGCATGTTTCAATGTCAGCTTGATGTGTGAAACGTCATTTTGTCGCGAATTTTGACATTTAGCCACAAAAAGCGCGACATATGTGAGTCGCGGACGGCATGCTACTGGTGCTGGGGGAGGCTTACGTCCAGCAGTGGACTGCAATAGGCTGAAGAAGAAGACCTTTAAAGCGGAGCGCTTCCCTGAGTGGTTTCCTTATCTGTTGCCGTGCGCATTTCCTATGGATGGTGTGTGACCTATATTAACTGCAACTATTTTCTACCCCTCGACTCGTGGAATGGACTATAATGGATAATAAGACGCGGCAAAAGAGCCGAATAAATAAATAAGCGTCACATTACCAATAGTAGTGCATAACTGAGAGCATCCCCGCGCCGCCATTTTCAATTCATTACTATTAAAATGGCTTACAGAGACCATAATATTAATTATACCTTAAATAACTTATCGTATGTAATGTAAGCGATCCCCCTTAACTTTTACCCGCCTTTAAAGTAATTTACAAATCTCATACATGAATAGGACTAAAGTCTTGCCTAGTGATGAAAGAGACTAGAGCTTTTAAGGCTTTAATTATTTAAAGACTCGCCTCATTTTTGACGCCTCAAGACTGACTAAGGCTCAACTCACACGCGCAGAGTCGAAGCGATACGACGACGACGCGTCATGTTTGGCGAATCCATTCGATCCAGCCGAGTGTCGCCGAAGCGCGAATGCGCGCGCTTCCATATTTACATAACACAAATTTGAACAATAGAGACGAATATGCTCGTATATGTAGGAGGAAAAATATAACGCTTCGCATCGCTTCGACTCTGCGCCAGCGTGGATTGAGCCTAAGGCGTAGTACTTACAGCAAATGCGTAAATCGTTTTTTACATAAACAGAAAGAATTGTCGTCTGTGCTAATTCTCGATTTACTTAAATATAGATTTGCTGCAAGGGTCTAAAATCACGTCTGCATAGAGTGAGTAGCCTCACGTGCTAATGGGTCCCGTCCCCCTGATTACGTAAAAACAATAGCAAAGCCGCGCGATCGCGACAACGCAACGAGCGCCCGGCGTCCTCCCGCGCCCCGCACCTCGCCCCGCGCACATACACACTCTCAATTATCGCGATCGCGCGGTTTTGCTATTGCTTTTACGTAATCAGGGGGCGTGTTTTGTTCTCACTAGTTGACTAGCGCCGGTGGCGCCCAGGGATTTGGTATCTCCTCTGTGGCGCCACCGTACCTACTGAGAAGTTTTTAAATTTTAACTATCCCGAAGGAATAGTTAGAAGGAGAGAAACTAAGTCCATACAGCCAGAAAATAACGTTTTAAACGCTCACTCATTATGCGTTTCCTAAAGAATTATTTACAGGAAATCATAAGGTACCTACCTATATGTTTTTCATTCCTAGATAACATTTCGCAATGGCGTAGCTACCTAGAAGCTAGGCGGTGCAGTGCCCCGTGGCCCTCAAGCTCAGGGGACCCTAGAATCCTTACCGTGAAATTCTCATGTAGAGCTTGAATTTTAAAAAATTAATAGACAATATACTTGAGTCATATGGTAAATACGAGAAAAAAGTTCGCGCTCGCTCCGCTTGCGCATCTATTGTGTCTGCAGTCTTTCAGTTTTTAATAATTATGGGGCTCGTAAACTCCAAAAATTGTTGGTAATGTCTACCCGATTGTAACCTATCTCATGTTTTAGCAATGGTCAGAAATTCTCGGTAGAGCTTGAATTTTCAAGAAGATAATAGACAAGTGGTAAATACGAGAAAAATTTCGCGCTCGCTATAAGCAGTCTTTCAATTATAGGGTTCATAAACTTCTAAAATGCTTGATAATGTCTAGTCAAGTGCAATAAAGAGAAGATAGTCAACAAAAATTCCTCAAAATCTAATTAGTTGAGATAGCAGTGGGGCCCCATTTTTTTTTTTTGCCCCAGGGTGCCTAGTTAGGTACCTAGCTATGCCACTGACATAACGTTGATTACCATCCATCATAAATTCAGAAATCATTCAACTAAAGACAATGCTGTATGTGACCTACTTTCCTTTTCTTTCGAGGTGTACTTAAGTAAAAAAATAGTCTCTACAAAAGCGCTTCCTCGCGGCGTTCCTCATTGCCTCGCGAACAAAGTAATACCCACTACTCTCTCTACTCTCTAACGAGAGATAGCGAGGCTGCTCGCTCATGAAGGGCGCCTAATCAGGGATAGCAAACATCCGAGTTTTAGCACCACTTGCACCAACTTCGCAATCTTCGTAATCATTTCATTAACACAAAAGCTAGATAGCGTGCGTGCTAATGAGGGATTTTCTGACAACTATTAAAAGCAAGTAAAAAAATAGTAGGTACAAATCACCTGGATAGATGGCGTGAGCGCATCACCACCCACCATTCCGGAATTCTGTTTTGTCATAGGACACGTACAGGGGGAGGTGAAGGGGGAGCAGCTAGGAAGGGTGATGCGCTCACGCCATCTATTTTTGACAGTTATTTTAAATCCCTCATTCACGGATAAAATACGTTCTTAGGTTAATCTTTAAGTGAACTTTTTAATGTTTTAAGTGATACCTACGTACCTAAGATAGTTGAGAAATTAGAATAGGAATTAAATTACAATTTATTTTAAGACAATAATTGTTATTTTCAATCGTATTATTGTATTGCCTAACATAAGATGTTATTTAAGATTAAGCAAATTGACCAAATTCGTGTACTTAATAGATGTAGGATATGTATGTATGATTAGTATTTGAAATTATAATTTGAATTATCTATACATAAACAAATTTATTTTGAACTAATTTCAATCTGTGACTACCTATAAATTAAATTAGCATAGGCTCAATTTAGGCTCTAACCACATGGCAAAGACATCCATAGATTTTTATTTTAATCTATATCAGCAGTAACCAGCCCAGATAATGAACTTTGTTCAAACTGTTAATTATCACTCTAAAACGTTTAACATAATATTATCATTATTAAAATGATCAAATATTCACTTAATTAAATCCATAGGATCTACCTACACCTTTGGCTTTTCCGTCTTATATACAGGATTTTTTTTACGTAGGTACTACTCAAATAAAGTAAGTTTATGCCAAAAAAATGCTAGCTTTTTTAAATTACTTGATCAGGCGAAATTTATAGGAGCCTAATATCTTGGGAACCAGCCACTTCCCAGGCATGCTTCCATGGAGAAAAATGATCGTGATGATGAAGAGATTCCGTAGTTTTCGGGAAAGTTGATGACAAAAAAACATGCTGTATGTGGTTAGGGCCTTAAGATTTATTTATTTATATTTACACAGACTTGACGGCATTACAGCAATACCAAGATGCCGTCAAGTTTAGGAGAAAATAACATAAAAAGAAAACAAAAGGAATGAAAATTCTATGTATAAGTTAAGAATTAAAGTCACGGGCTGTAACAGGGTTATTGTACCTTAGTTAGTACAGATACTTAATTAACTATGCATGTAAAAATAAATTCTTTAAACTGCTACATAAGTACTTAAATTGTGCTGTGCACAGTAAGAAAAGGCAACATTTCCCTTTGTTCGATGTTTCTCGTTATTTACCAGTGAATCTAGGATTCTTGATGAGCCCTTACACTGCAGGTTTGCCATAAGTCACCGGGAAATTACATTGGAATTTTGATCTTTAGAGCCCCATATTTGCCTACGTATGTGAATCAAGGTAAGTGTGTGCACTTGTAAAATGTTATACAGGATGTTTGTGACAGCCAGGAAAATATTGATACCATGACTTCAGATCAAGATTCTGAAGCGGAAAACACTAAAAATTTTCACAGGAAAATTCCAAAATTTTCCAATTTTTTCTTCATATTTTGAGGAAAAATAGATTATTTCGTTTAATTAGACCTTAGATAATGACTTAAAAATAACATTTTAACCAAGAGATGATTATAAAAAAAAAGTTGCCGTTAAAAAGTTCAAATAACTGCTCAACCCTAATGGAGAGCCATAAGTGATCCTAAAAACAGCAATGTGTCGCAGAATAACCAATAAGCCCATTTAATTATTTACAGGATCGCCCAATACAATTGGCGCGGAGAGTAAAGATTACTGATAATCTTTATGGTTAAGAACATTTTGATATACCTACCTAATCCTATCCTACTAATGATGATCTCCGACCGTATTTCGGTCAAGGCGACCAATCTCTACTGAGATTGGCCAAATACGCAGGAGATATTATAGTGCACAAGTGTGTGCGCAAACACAGATGCACTCTCTATTCCGTTACTCTCATAGTCCGATGGGACGGAAAGCCGACACGACCGGAGAGAGATCAGGCGCAGGACCAACGGTTTTACGTGCTTTCCGAGGCACGAGCTAAGTGACAATTTTGCAACATTAAAATCTGTACATGAAATAAATTCATTGGTACAGGCCCATGACTGGGATTGAACTTACGCCTCCCGCTTGGAAGGTGCACGTCTTAACCACTGGGCTATCACCTAACTATCGTACGTACTAATATACGTATTATAAAGGCGAAAGTTAGTTAGTATGGATGGATGGATGTTTATTACTCTTTCACGTAAAAAATTAAAATTGATTTTTTATTTATTTATTAAAATTTGGTATGGAGCTGACACCCTGGATTAACGCATAGGCTACTTTTTATCCCGGATAATTTCCACATTTTGTTTTTTCTACAGTCCACGCGGACGAAGTCGCGGGCGTCCACTAGTTTAGAAATTCATTTCGATAAAATGTAAAAAAATATATAATATAATCACGCCTTTATCCCTTACAGGGTAGGCAGAGCACCAAGGGCCAATAGAACCACACCTTTTACCTGAAAATAAAACGCTTATTAAAATACTTACCTTATGCAAATTCGACAATGAGGTAGTCGCCGTTGGCTTTCAACAAGCTTGGCGCTGCCTGGTGGTAGGGGACAGTGCGTTACAGCTGATGCAAACACAGCGCAGGGAGCAGGTTTGAAGGGAAACAGAAGTGCCTATCTTATTTATTATGCTTTGAATAAGGTATTTTAATACTCGTAAGCGTTTTATTTTCAGGTAAAACGCTCCTATTCTCATTCACAAGCAGTTCACAAACATAAATTATAGTTGTGCTATCAAGATGGCAAGTCTAAGTTTATCTTCCATGTCTCTTAAATTAATTCTTTTTTATAATATGTACAATAACCAAATTAAAATATTTAATCTCTCGTTAGAGAGTAGTATATTCTTTGATTGAAATCAAAGAATTTCAATATAAACAGTTAGTTTTGACATAGCAACCAATGACAACTGTCAACTACAAATAGGTACATTACCAACCGTAGCCATGGCGCCATCTATGATATTTACAAAGAACTATCATTACAACTGAGCCTACCGACGGCGACGAAAGTACCTAAGAAACAATACCATGTTTCTTTACATTAATATAACACACTCGAATATGGTGAGCGATTTTAATTTACACTTGCTATTTATTTGTAAACATTTTTTTTTTGTCGAAATAAACACAATGGAGTTGTAGATAAAGAAATAAAATATTTTATTATGATTGAACTAGGAATATGATATGTTTTAAATTTGTTTGAACAAGTAGGTGACTAGCAGTTTTCCAATGCGTTTTATCTTGTTTATATTTCCGTTTGTAGTTTTATATATTACGGTGTCTGCGCGTACAAAATCTCATTTACGTGTTATTGGAGGAGAGGATGCAGATATTAACGAATATCCTTACGTCGTAAGAATAGAAGTGCAAAAGGATTTTAAAGAAGCTAACGTTATGCCAACACCATTTACTCATGTTTGCACAGCATCCATGATCACTCCGACCTGGGTTTTGACAGCAGCCCATTGTTTTATAGATCTCGCCCGTTCTAAAACACTTGCAGAAAAGGCACGCTTGCAATACTTTATAAGATACGGAAGCTTATCATCATCAAATGTCGTGAAAATGGTACAGATATTTCGTCATCCGACCCATTTGTGGTCTCAATATCCTATTCCGCAACTCCATAATGACATAGCACTGGTGCAGACAATGCCGGTGAACTTACAATTTTACGCAAGAATTAGCGGGCTGGACTATGAAGCTCTGTACGGTTATGAAGTGAAACTTTTCGGGTACGGTGATACGAATACCAGTTCAAATACGATAGATACCACGGATATAGCGGGGAAACCTCTGCAGATTTTGCGAGCTTTAGCGGTAAAATGTGATAATGAACGAAGAACAACTATCCCCTTGTATCCTATGATGTGCATCTCCAGACGTTGTGACATACAAGGGACAGTATGTCCAGGCGATTCGGGGGGCCCTTCCATTCACATGTCAGGAATTGTTGGGGTCTCTTCTGCTACGATTTCCACAGACTGCACATTGGCTAAAAATTACAAGATGTCCCACGCAACCGCTTTTATAACGCCCGTGAGTTCCTTCATAGGATGGATAAGACGGACCATAGAAGAAAATAGCACTACTTAATTGCGTGAATCAAATAAGTTTTATTACTTCTATGTGAAATAATTAACATTGCAGTGTTATTTGGGTGCATTCCATTATTTCCAGTGTTTTTTTTGTTCTCTATTTATCTAAGGAGGAGGAAATGAGATAACAAATACGCTGTCTGATTATAACTCTGAAACGCTTAACGCTATCATGTGGAAATTCATATACGTTTAGGTACCAATTAGGTACTAAATTGTGCCGTACTTGAATCTTCGATAAAGTATTTGTCACTTGGTAAACTGCGAGCGGTCACGCCATTCTGATGTCAGGACTTAAAAAATTTAATTACTTGAAAACCATTCAGGTACAAACATTGAGAGTAAAGGTACCAATTAGGTACTAAATTTTGTCGTACTTGAATCTTCGATAAAGTATTTGGCACTTGGTAAAATGAGAGTGGCCACGCCATCCTTACGTCAGGTAATGCACTCTCACGCGGGCGAAGACGTGGGCGTCCGCTAGTATAAAAATAAAACGACATAATCAATGCTCATATTATATTACTCCATTATATTTTACAACGATAATTGTTAACTTATATCTACATATAAAAATATCTATGTATTCTTCCTTTACTCGATGCCACCATTCCTAAATTATTTAACTTCTGTAGACAATAACTAAACGGAAAATATCTACAAACATTTTAGCGCGTAATAAAAAGACATACCTACATATTTGAATATGTTTACATATTAAATAATCTTCTATACATATCATAAAATTGCAACGGATCGATGTTTGTGCACGCTAATCTCAGAAACGGCTGGACCGATTTCGATGCAGTTTTCAGAAATATATTGTGACAGGTCCCACTTAACATATAGGCTACTTTTTATCATGGGAAGATGTTTTTATCCCGGATAATTTCGACATTTTGTCTTTTCTACAGTCCACGCAGACGGAGTCGCGGGCGTCCAGTAGTAACTCATAAAAGTGAATTTTGATTTCGGAATTTAACGCTAGCAACACAGAATGGTTTAGCAAATCATACAAATAGCCTACGCAGACGACTTACTTTTCATCCTGACGGACTAAAAAAGTAAACGACGGATTAAAATACCGCGTACTTTAGTCCGTCGAATACCCGCGGACATGTAAGGACAAAAGAACGGTGGTTATTTTGTGTCACCTCACGCCATTTGAAGCACCATCTCTATTCTGGGTTCCGAAACTTTGATATTTACGTAGGTACCTACACAGGGTTAAGTGAAAAGCTAAGTAAATTTGCCCTCTTTAGAGAACCTATTTCGAGACTCGAAATCACAATATGTTTCTTTTTCAAGATTGTATGAACATTCTCACTTGTTTAGGAACTCTCCATACTATCTGGAATAATAGACATGTCATTTAAAGGTGATACCTTCAAAATTATGTATTGTAATAAGCAAAAATATTATATATAAATATAAAATTAACTTTTATGTAATTTAAATTAATTTTTATTTATCTCATCGCGTATTTAGTTAGGAGTACAGGTAATATGTAGATATGTATTTATTTTCTATAATATATCCATAATGTAATAAGTTTCGGAACCCAGAAAAGAGATGGAGCTTTAAATAACATAAGTGAGGTGACAGATAATAACCGAGTTGGCTCTCTATTCCTCTATAGTTGTTCTCATCTATGAAATGATCGCACACCGTGTGCATTGAGTCCGCGATGGTCCGCGGTAAATCCTCGGCGTATTTTCCTCCCCCACGTAGAAAAGTACGTCGTCTGCGTAGGCTATAAAAAATACAAAATTTGCCTTACAACACTATGATATGATTACAACTAAATTTCGATAGATATCATTAAATTATCACAATAAAGGGCCTCAATATAGGTACTCTAAAATATTTAATTTCTATTTTAAATTTTTGATACATAATAAAATTTTATAAAATTAAATATGTATAGGGATTACACATTTCATTACTTCACGTACAGGTAAGTTCGTTTTATCATTAATAATATTAACTTACAAATAAAAAAGAAATAAATCCTGATCGTACATACATAAGTTATGGCAAGATTTAACATTATTATTTGATTATTTCAATAAAATAATATCTCCAGATAACTTGTATTAGAGTCGAGTATTATAATTTTGTATCACCTCCTAAATAGAATAAAGTAGCCTAAAATAGATAAAATTGATATAAAAGTGCGAATTCTATTTTATTAAACTAACTTACATAACTATAATTCAGACACTACTCGATCACTGCCAACGTACTGATAATAATATTTTACATGTAACTACTGTAGGGTAAACGCAATTCATTTATGCTCAATAAAGCTAGATACTGATCGACGTTACGCGGTGTAATGCATTCGCAACGAGATTGTTACGTTAGCGTTGGACGCCCTCCGGCCAGATAGACTGATGACATGAGACTGCGGCTGGTAGTAACTGGATGATGTAAACGGCTGATCGAGCCTTGTGGCGGCGTAGGGAAGGCCTACGTCTAGCAATGGACTGCAATAGGCTGATGTGATGTTACGCGATACGGCCGTATTCCAAAACCTATGTAAAAGCTGCTCATTGCGCGTGGATTTCCCCGTAGCACTACGTACTGACTGCATGAATGTTCGCTGTGTAACATGTAACATTATACCGCGTAACGTCAATCGGTTAGTACCAAGCTTTACAGTATCGTCATGCAAGTAAAATTTACAAGATTAAAAATGTGACGATTACGGTTCTATCCGTCAAAAACTTCGAGCTTGGCCTACTGTATAAATTTTCCGAACGAATTTAACAATTTGGAGATATTGCATATCGTAGTGATCAGGTAATACTATATTAACATGTATAGTATAGGTGTATATTTCTTATAAAATTAGAGATCATGCGTCACATTCAGCATCGCGCACACTCAATAACTTGTCTAGGCTAATTTAATCCCTTTGGCTGATAATACTATAAAGAAACCGGATTTTGAACGCAAAAACTTTTTGCATCTCGCTCCCTCATTACTAACTCACGTAAGCGCGAGCAGGACAGACTGCTTAAGTTATAAGCCAGCGGCCATCCCAGTGATATAAATTATAATAGTGAGTCTTCGCCGTTGATCTCATAGAACAATAATACCCGTCTTTGACAATCGGTTAAAAAGAGTGATGTATGTTGAATTAATTAATGCTTTACGCGACATAATCTTTAATAATATAACTATGTAACGAATTGTACATCCCTATGAACATACCACGCTCAAATAATGGATAAACTACCCTACACCACTATTTAATATTATGTATGTATTCACTGGAACTAGATAACATTTTGATAGATGACTCTTATCTATTTATTATTCAGTACACAAAGGTTTTAAGAATGTATATCAACTTTATTATTTTATACTCACTCACTACCATTTGGGGAAAATCTATTTTTATTTACATGAAATCATGATTCATTTCTGAAATAAAGTTACAATTGTACCAAATAATAATAATTTTCAATACATCTACACCTGTATTTATTTCATTTCTATGTTTTTAGTAAAGTTAAAATAACTGAATGAATCAGTGCATTTATTAAAGTGGAAACAAGCCATAATCAGTCAGTCATAATTAAAAAAGGATCTGGCAGTTTTATTTCAATACGATACGAATTAATTAAACATTTATTAGTTTCTATTTTTAACGATAGTAATGTTTTGCCATGGATTTTAAACTCTAAATATGTAGTAGGAACCTCTGTATACAGTGTGTAACAGAAAGGGTATGTTAAGCGAAAAGCTATGTAAATAACCCGCTATAGAGAACCTATTCCCAAAATTAGAGACTCAAAATTACATGTTTATTTTTCATGATTGTATGAACATTCTTGAGTTGTTTAGAAATTCTCCATACTATCTGGAAAAATAAACATGTGATTTGGAGTCTTTAATTTTATGGGTTGGTTCCTTTTAGTGGGCTATTTACGTAGCTTCTCGCTTAACATACCCCTTTTGTTACACCCTGTATATGAAAAACATATCAGTAAAATAATAGGTAGGTATACCTATAAGTACAGGGCCACGCTTCCCAAATTTTATGTAATAAGGGGTTTATAATCTCCTGTTCTAAAATACACTTGAACTTATATTGCAAAATATGGAAATAAGGGAAATGAAAAGTAAGATGGATATAACGTTATTCCAACCGAGATCGTAACATGTATAAATTATACACTTAAAATGTGCGCATGGGACGTTAAAATGTCATACTGCGCAGAAAGATACACATACTCGTATTACAGGGAATCATATTTAGTAATTAGTGTGTGTACCGTAAATGTAATTGCATAACATTTCATAGGTGTATTTGTTTAGCGAACCTACAATACTCGTACCTACACTAGGAATCGTTCATAGTAAATTGTAAAAAGTTGCCGTTATAGTATAGTCGCGTCACATCTCGGCACAAATCGCTTATGTAACAGCAAATTGTTCCTGCGAACAAGAATTGTATGTTAGTGGATACGAGTACACGCACGATTAAAATTCTATCCTAGAGCCCTATTTCTCTTTTCAAAATATGAGTTGCTTTGAATATGTAACTTCCTTCTAACACAAGACATAAGTCAAGCTAATGAGCGATTTTCTGACAAGTTAAAATAAAGGTAAAAAATAAATGGCGTTACATACATCACGTTTCTTCACCTTTCCATAAAGAATTTCGGGCAGGAGATTCGCTCACGCCATCAATCCAGACGATTTGCACTTTTTTACTTTTAATTGCTGTCAGAAAATTTCTAATTAGTCGAAGTAAAAAAATATTTGCGAAAATAGAAAAATAATAACTAAATCATAAACTTAATAAGAACTAATTTAGTTTTAATTTGAATTAGTTAGAATTTAATTTATTTTATTAATTTTAAATTGGATCTATTTTATATGTATTTCTATGTATATTGTTACACTCGATGAGTAAAATTGTATTGATTCTGTATACAGCTATAAGACCACTGTTCTTATACAGGGTGTTTTTCGTTGCCACTCTTAACGAAGGGTAGGTACTCTATACATCAAATAAAGTAAGTTTATGCCAAAAAAATGCTGGGAAACTATGTAATTAAAAAAAAATTTACTTCTTGATCGGGCGAAATTTATAATGTCCAGTGTTTATGCTAGTTTTATCAGACAGATATTAATTATTTCTCGTGAAAAAGTCTTGCTACGCGCGTCTATGTGCCTTTATGCAGAAAAACGCAGTATATTCACTCAACTTTGGACCCTAATATCTTGGGAACCAGACACTTCCCAGGTATGCTTCCATGTAGAAATGATCGTGGTGATGAGGAGATTCCGTAGTTTTCGGGAACGCTGACGACCAAAAAACTAATAAGTTCTTATACGTTCATGAAGTAGAAGAGAGAGGGTAACAGTGGATTACTTTTTTTAATCTAACACAACTGGAAAGTTGATGGCTTTCGATGCATAAAATTACAAGTTATAACAATTTAAAAAATTAGGAATTATCCACTGTGACCCGGCAATAGGTCACTTTGGATTAATGCGTGGGGGACAGTGAATCGTCAATCGATTATAGTCGAACGACGCTAAGTTTGCGAATTAATGAAACTGTAACCCCACAAAATTATTTATATTGCAACAAAAGCCAATTGTCATTTCTGTCACTAAAGTAATTTTACTTCCGTCAGTTGATGATAATAAATATTTAAATTATGTGAATTTAATAAAACGATGGTGAATTCATGTGAAAACGAAGGTTGGGAATAAATATTTGCTATGAAAGATGCCCGATGATCGTGTAAAACTGCAATGGTTATCTCAAGTTTTGTAGAAATTTTGCTTCTACATTCATAGTGCGAACGGCCAAGCTGTGGAACTCCCTGCCTGAATCCCTGTTCCTCGTGAACTATAATCTTGCGGTCTTCAAGGCGAGAGTGAACCGGTTTTTTTTCGGCAAGCGCGCTCTATCTTAGACTGCAACAGTGCTTACCATCAGGCGCGTTGTGGTCAAGCGTAAGCCTATTAATTATTAAAAAAAATAACAATGTTTTCATGAAATCGAATTGTAAACAAGATCGAATTGTGAACAAAAGCTTTAAAGGTTTTGATGCTTTGCGTAATGGAAGTGAATCATAACTAAAGAAATTAATATATGGCTATATGCAAGAATACGAATACGAATTTAAGAATATCTTATAAAAAAGAAATTAGCCGACGACAAGGAAGTTTTGGGATCTAATCTTAACGACGGATGCATTTTAATACCTCATGTTTAAATAAAGTAAAATTATGAGTATGATATAAATTAAATAAAGCAAAGTAATACTAAATACCTATTAATATTGTTTCATTGTCAGTAAAGTAGGTACTGTTTGAAGGTAGTAGTTTCTTAATTATTATTTAACATATAAATGGTACCTAGTTTCTTCACCTCATCAGAATGCCACATAGGCTATAATGTCACGCGGACAAAGTCGCGGAAGTACGCTGGTATATAACAAAAATAATATTTACTGTAGGCTCAAAATTATCGTATCATGATCTTCCTAATAGCCATTTTAACAAATGAAGTAAGTATCAAGACTAATTTTTCGAACTTTGTGAATGATCCCAACTACAAAAATCTACCACATTTTGACTTTTGCAAACTTAGCGTGGCACGACTATAAATAGAAATTATGCCGATATCTAGATAATCTGTGATTCAAATGTTGGATTAGAGTTGACAAATTATAATAAATATTGAATTGTATCAGGCGTCACTATTCGGAAGTTCAAATCTCTATTGAGGGATCGCCCACCACCGGGCCCTATACCCTCCGCTGACCCTCGGATCTGCCTACTCATGATCACGAACACAAGACACTACAGTCGCAACGAGAAGCCAGATCCAAGCACCTAGCATGCAACCATAAATACATAGCTGCTAATCCGAAAACCAATTAAAACTTTAATCGACATATGTTTCGCCAACACCCGTGGCATCATCAGGATTAGTTTTCCATGTTAGTTCTATCTACCGAACCAACTAACTAACAACTAAAACCAATGTATTGCAAATCATTTTTATACCCTCAATCAACATAAAAAAATAAATGTTAATACCTACATATTAGTTTAGAAATGTAAAATTATTATAGATAAATAATTATTAAAAATATACATTAGTTATTAATTGTTAAATTATTAGAAGAAAAATAAATTTATAATAATATTAAATATATATAAAAAAAAGACCATATCAAGGCTGTACGACAAAGTCATTACCTTTGTCCGATCCTATTGACTTTGACATTGACAGATTGCAGCCAAAACTGGGCTAGTGTTTACAAAATCTATTTGATTATTTACCAAATTAATACCTGAAAATTTTGCTTTCATAATTTCTAGTTTTTCTAAAATAGACAGACGGATGCCTTTATCTGCAACATGTAGAACTCTTAACTCATTATTATCTGCCAGGGAGTGGCCCGCCTGGAGTAAATGTTCGGCAAAGTTGGATTTATTAGGATTACCATTTCTAAAAGCTGATATATGTTCCTTGTATCGAACATTAAAACTGCGACCAGTTTGTCCAATGTAACAAGCATCACATTCATCACACTTCAACTGGTATACACCTGATTTCTTGTTAAGTTCCAACTTTTGTTTTGTGTTAATTAACTTTTGTAATGAATTATAAGTCCTAAACGCCACAAATATGTCTTCTTTTTTTAATAATTTAGATAATTTTTCTGAAAAACCTCCATAATATGTCAAACTACCAGTGTATGGTTTTTTAATCTGATCAACTTTAGGGTATAACATTTGTTTAACCAAAATGTTTTCCTTTTTATTGACCAGATTATAAATTAATTGAGGACTGTACCCATTAGATCTGGCAATTTGAACAATGGTATTAAATTCTTTATTATAATTGTAATTGTTAAGCGGTAAAGTTACCAGTCTATGTATCATAGACTTATAAGCCGCTAATTTATGTTGCCATGGGTGGAAAGAATCAACCGGTATTGTGACATCTGTATGGGTAGGTTTCCGGTATACAGCAAAATCATGAAATTTATCTAATCTTGATATAGTTAAATCCAAAAAATTTATGCTATTATTAACTTCTTCAATTTTGAATTTAATTTTGGCATGCTTGGTATTAATTTTGTTGACAAAAACATGAAACCGTCTCACTGAGCCTGTCCAACACAAGATAACATCATCTACATATCTAAAATAATATTTTATCTTACTATTGTTAACTATAAACTTATTTTCATACCAATCCATAAAAATTTCTGCAAGAAACGGTGACAACGGAGAACCCATAGCCAAACCATCCTTCTGTAAATAATAGGTGTTCCGATAACAAAATTATCTAAATTATTAAAAAAAGAAGACATATTTGTGGCGTTTAGGACTTATAATTCATTACAAAAGTTAATTAACACAAAACAAAAGTTGGAACTTAAAAAGAAATCAGGTGTATACCAGTTGAAGTGTGATGAATGTGATGCTTGTTACATTGGACAAACTGGTCGCAGTTTTAATGTTCGATACAAGGAACATATATCAGCTTTTAGAAATGGTAATCCTAATAAATCCAACTTTGCCGAACATTTACTCCAGGCGGGCCACTCCCTGGCAGATAATAATGAGTTAAGAGTTCTACATGTTGCAGATAAAGGCATCCGTCTGTCTATTTTAGAAAAAATAGAAATTATGAAAGCAAAATTTTCAGGTATTAATTTGGTAAATAATCAAATAGATTTTGTAAACACTAGCCCAGTTTTGGCTGCAATCTGTCAATGTCAAAGTCAATAGGATCGGACAAAGGTAATGACTTTGTCGTACAGCCTTGATATGGTCTTTTTTTTTATATATATATTTAATATTATTATAAATTTATTTTTCTTCTAATAATTTAACAATTAATAACTAATGTATATTTTTAATAATTATTTATCTATAATAATTTTACATTTCTAAACTAATATGTAGGTATTAACATTTATTTTTTTATGTTGATTGAGGGTATAAAAATGATTTGCAATACATTGGTTTTAGTTGTTAGTTAGTTGGTTCGGTAGATAGAACTAACATGGAAAACTAATCCTGATGATGCCACGGGTGTTGGCGAAACATATGTCGATTAAAGTTTTAATTGGTTTTCGGATTAGCAGCTATGTATTTATGGTTGCATGCTAGGTGCTTGGATCTGGCTTCTCGTTGCGACTGTAGTGTCTTGTGTTCGTGATCATGAGTAGGCAGATCCGAGGGTCAACGGAGGGTATAGGGCCCGGTGGTGGGCGATCCCTCAATAGAAATTATAATAACTTTTAAAAAGTTTTTATTGTTCAGCCAGACATGAGGAGTACGCTCCGAAAGGTAGCCAATTTTTGGTATTGACAGGGCTACGTAAAAAGTGGTAACTTAAAGCGTTTCTCGTCTGTTCTTTCAATGGGTAGTCCGATACCAGTATTTCTTACCCGATTACGGTGCATAAGAAATGTTATGAATTAATTTTAGTTCCACGGGTCATACAGGAACAGTAGTTCTCTGTGACCCATTACGAAATTATTCACTGTGATATAAGATTTAGAATAATACAAACGTATTAAAGAAATATTTTTTAGATTTCTTATTCACTAAGATATAAAACTAATTTTTAAACCACGTGAAAAAATACTTTCATAACTTTTTGATGAGAGGAGTCTGACAGCGGGATTTGCTGCTTTGACACTATGCAAAGGACTAGTATGTTGGAAGGGGAAATGGACTAGCGGCAAGAAACACATTTCAGTTTCAGTTCAGTGTGTGCGTAAGCATAATACATCCTGAGTTATAGTGGATTATCCACTGTATCCCGTGATCCACCGTTACCCACTCTCCCCTAAATATTTTTTATACTTGATGTAAAAACATTTTAGTCTCGCATAAAAACGAATTTCGAGGCTTGCCAAGTATAACACGTGTCAATATGTTTATCTAGGTAGGTAGGTACGTTCGTTACCTGCGAATGAGTTTTATCTTCCATTCTAAAGCAGTAGGGGTCAGTCAATGGGCGGGGGCTGCGCGGGAATATTCACTGGAGGCGCCGTCAGGTAGCCGGCTGAATGCCCGCCTGTAAATATGACAAGCTCGTTATACGGAATACTCGTATCCCTGGTACGAGTAGCTAAAGAAAACTTAGGGGTCATCCATAAATTTCGTCACACGAATTTCATGATATTTTGCCCCTCCCCCCTCCTTATCACAGCTGGTCACATTTGTGAGACCCCCCCTCCCTAGTGTACGTCACATTTAAGCTTTTTTTGCAAATTTATATTTAGAGACTATTGAATGAAAATGTGACGTCACGAAATTTAAGACCCCCCCACCCCCTTGTCACACAATATCACAGTTTGACGACCCCCTCCCTCCCCCTTTACCTGTGACGTAATATATGGATGGTCCCTTACGGTCATATATGGATTGATCTGCTTTAAAGGCAAGTAGGCACTTATGGTCTCACTTTGCTCTCTGGTATGCTGAAAGAAATCTCTTGCAGAGATAAGCGCGATTTTGTATGCATTTCTTTTGTGAATTTCTCTGTATTTATTGTAATGTTCTGGGTACAATAAATAATAACAATAAAAAGTACACTTAGTTGATACTGAATTTGAGAACGATTGGTGGCAGATCCTGGATAGAATCCTAGGATAATATATACGTACGTACTTAATAAGTACGTACGTATATATTATCGTATTATAGTACGTAATTAATAATAGGGAATATGCACTTATTTTTTTATGATTTTAAATAATTATTTACATGACTACAAATATGTAAAAAAATATCAGCATCATAAAAACAATATTTAGTACAAAATAAATTGTTTTAAAATAGTGGGCTAATAACAGGTTTTTAAACGACCGCCTTTTAGGCGCGCTTTTCATAGTCTGTACAGTCAAACACTGTGATCAAACATCGAGCAAGTAAGTAAAATAACAATAAATAAATAAATAAATTTCGTATCCAACTTGTTGCGCAGTTGGCACAGGAAACGGTCAAGACACACTGTTAACACGCGACATGACGCGGCACGCGATCCCCACTCTCCATACATTTTTGGTGTGTTACCGTGTGACGTGTTAACAGTGTGTCTTGACCCTTACTAGCACAGGCTACACAGGGTTAATTTTAAAACATCAATAACCTCGCAAGACTAAGTAGCTACCATCATAAACAACAACATTTGTTCTACGACTTTTGATAATTTGTCAAATTTTACTTTCATACAAAAATTTATATCAATTTAATATTACCTCTAAACGTTCTTAAGTCTGTGCGCATAGCATTGCAAAAATTAGGTAAACACCTGCCGGATTACGAGGTAAGGGGCGGGGCGGGGCGGCCTCTTGCCCTTGACCTATTTATCTAGCCGCATCATTCACCGGCAGTCGGCTTTGATGCGCGCGCTTCACGCAACTCTCGTTGCCTGATCGATCGATATCGCGGAGTGATTACCTACTATTGTACTACATAGTTTTGATCTTTCTTACCATGGCGTATCGGTATTCTAATATCGAATTCCGAAGTGTTAGCACGAGTCAATGAACAGCTGATTTTTAGGTGTGGTTTTTGTGTTGGTTGTAAAGGTGACTATTTTGAACGCTATGTGCGCGACACTCATCGCCATAGAGGTAATAATTTGTAAATATTGATTTAATAGACTGATCTGTTAGTTAGGTATCCACTTAATTGTTGTAAGTACGCTGATTCCACTTTTTAAATACGCCTGCATTTAACAATTAAAAGTAAATATGTAATACCTAACAATATGATTATTGATTTTTTTTGTTTTGTTTTGTTTTTTTTTTTATATTCACACACTACACAACACATTAACCTAGTCCCACATTAAGATCCCTAAGGTCTTGTGTCGTGGGTACTAAGCAACGGTATATAAATACATAGATAAGTATAGAAACATCCATGACTCGGAAACAAACATCAATATTCATCATACCAACGTTTGCACCTACCGGGATTCGAACCCAGGACCTATGGCGTCGCAGGCAGGGTCACTACCTACTAGACCAAGCGGCTTAAATTAAACTTTACAATACGTTACGTAGGTTATGTATCTAATGATCACCTTCATAATTGTTTGTTTAGATACCTATAGCCTACATACGTATTATTATTATGTATGATTTGTTTTTAATTGTTTGATGTAGCCAGTCCTAAGCCTGGTAAAGTATGAAGGGATTGTTGTATCAGTGTAGCTAGGTAGGGGTTCATGCTGCTTAAAAGCCTTAGGGTAGGTTAGGAAGGTTATTATTCTGACGAAGAAAGCCTTAGCTTCTTATTATTTACTTACTACACACTACATTCTAACTAACAGTCGGAACGGCGGCGGGGCGGGGCGTCGTGCGCGACCTACGAATGGAACATAGATTTACAAATGTCACGACAATACAAGATAAGCTTAAAAATCATTTTTAATTAATGTGTTGACTTATGATAAAACTCGTAGAACAAATGTTATTGTTTATGATTTTACGAGTAGCTATCTAGTCCTTCGAGGTTATTGATGTTTTTAAATTAATCCTGTATAATATTTATTAGTTTGACCGATTTGATGAGAGAAAGATCAACATGTTCAAACATTGTTTGATGCGCACAGATTTTGACGTCACATTTCATTCATGATTATTCCGAACAATAGTGTTGCGTTTCAAGTGATTTGAATTTCCCTCTTATTTAATGCAATTTTTTATAATGATTTTCTTTTATAAAAACGCAATTAAATAAAAAATATTAATATGTACGTCAATCTCAATGAATAAAGAATATATATAAAAAATATTACCGTTATTTGAATCACATGCATATTCCCTATTATAATATGTACGTATTAATATGTATTATAATTTAGATGACTTTACTAGACACTGAAAGTAGTTGCGATGAACCTTAGGAATCCTAGTGTGGAACTAAGGTAATGTGGTGTAACATAATATTTCAGACAAATCAAACCTGTAAGTTGCTGCGGACGTATATTAGTGATAAACAGGTCGTGTCTCTGCGCACTGTACTGTTCCCACACTTTGCTCTCACTCAGTATCGCCGTCACTCTCTCTCCGTACAGGTTAGAGCGAGACATCGCCTTCAACGCGTTCACTAGATGCGCGGCTGTGGGACCGTCAAGTCTCGTTTCTAGTAACGTTAGTAGTTCTCCTATTAAATCCGTTTCTAGCGCCTGAAAAGAAGAGAAATATATAATTTTATGGTATATAAAAAAACAATGTGGTTTCAATTTTTTTTTGTACTATAAAAATTTTATGCAAAGGCAAACTTAATGAATAGAATAGAATAGTTTTTTATTTGAAAATTACACATACATGGACAGAAGTAACATAGAAAAGGACAATAGAAATAGGGTTAATGCTATATCCACCCATCACTAAAATACATACATATAATCACACCTTTATCCCTTACGGGTAAGCAGAGCACAAAGGGCCGATAGAACCACATGGTGCCATTTCTGACCAATTTGAGGGTATAGTTGAGATGTACAAGTTCGGTTAGTAGTGACGGATGGTCAGCTCATCGCCTACAAAACACCAAGACCCTCTTGTCCGTCTACTGACTTGTACAGTATGCCCGGGAAGAGAAGCAGGTGTAGTATTATA
This sequence comes from Carposina sasakii, assembly GCA_014607495.2. Classification (NCBI taxonomy): domain Eukaryota; kingdom Metazoa; phylum Arthropoda; class Insecta; order Lepidoptera; family Carposinidae; genus Carposina; species Carposina sasakii. Next base: position 10,163,287 of record CP053162.1, on the reverse strand, counting down.
AGTTTTTTTTTTTTCACTTCCAGAGCAGCATAGAAGTAAATCACTAAAATAATTAACAAAACATCTGTAGGTCAATGACAGAGATGAATAGGGAAGGGTCATTATACGAAACACTTCGTAATCCAAGGCCATAACATTAAGATGACGAATTTGTAAAATTGGTGTTAGTTACTACGATTTTCTCAGCAACTATAAAACATAGGTAAGTGATTTTAATAAACGAATTCTTGATGATATTGACCTGCATTGTCTTATTGAAACACCTTTAGTTTAAGCTAGTCCCCGTAGGGTTATTATTAACCAATAGCAAAGCCGAATAAACACGGCTGAACATGTGAGTGTGCGGCCAAAAAAAAAATAGTACCTACAAATCGCCTGGATAGACGGCGTGAGCGAATCTCCTACCCGAAATTCTGTATGGAGAGGTGAAGGGGCCACCCCCTTCACCTCTCCAGAGCCAGGTAGGAGACGTAGGTGACGCGATCTATGGCGCCACAGTGGCCGCACGGTTGGCTCTCCTGCAGCAGCAGGCGCTCGGTGTTGGCGCCACACTGGCCGCACGGTTGGCTCACCTGCAGCAGCAGGCGCTCGGTGTTGGCGCCACACTGGCCGCACGGTTGGCTCACCTGCAGCAGCAGGCGCTCGGTGTTGGCGCCACACTGGCCGCACGGTTGGCTCACCTGCAGCAGCAGGCGCTCGGTGTTGGCGCCACACTGGCCGCACGGTTGGCTCACCTGCAGCAGCAGGCGCTCGGTGTTGGCGCCACACTGGCCTCACGGTTGGCTCACCTGCAGCAGCAGACGCTCGGTGTTGGCCGCGCTGCAGAAGATGGTAGCGAGCGCCTCGCAGACCGCGCCGAGCGCCGCGCGCGCACGCACCGCCGCCCGCAAGCCCGCCATCACCTCCGTCTGCGCCAGCGCCGACACGCATGCCTGTGGTACGCGATAGATAACTTTACTATTTTCCTTGGATTCTTTATTGTATACTATGACAATGACTTACAATAGTTACAATTTATCTTTTATAACCTATTACAAAATAATGTAAACATTTGCCAATGAATCAAATCGCTGCCGTGAAATCCTCTAGAGATAAGGGTATAAGTGCACAATTTATGAAAATGAGATAAGGGACGCAAAATAAACTTTACTGTGATAGGCTAATCGAAACATTATTGGAAACTGACCTGCTTGTGAGCGTTAGTTTGACCGCGCATTTTCCGCTATAAGTGAAACCATTGTACGTATATTGTACGTATCTCACCTGTCTACTCCAACCAATCCAGACTTTCCCAAAAGGTCAGCAGCCTTCTAGACTTGCTGCAGGCGTGTGGCCTCGCCCAGCGCAGGCCGCGACGACACTAGCGCTGCCAGAGCCTTCGTAACAAAACGGAGACGGACCTGCGTGCGAGCCAAGGCGGCGAGTACAGGCACCGCGTGGGCGGGGCACGCGGCCAGCAGCTTGGCGAGTCTCGGCAGCTCGCCCAGCTGCGCGCACGCCTCGCCCAGCGCCGGCCGCGACGACACTAGCGCCGCCAGCGCCTTCGCGCACACGTCGCCACGACTGCCCTGCAGACCAGACAATATTGATAAGAGGCCCCCTGGTAACTTACAGTAGCAGAGCGATAGCAATGCGAAAACGAAAATTGAAAATGTTTGTGCGCGGGGCGAGGTGCACACTTTTGGAGGTCCAAACTGGGTACAACTCCTGCGACGTCAGCAGAAGCGGGTATAGCACATCCTTTAGACTGCCCACTTTTGCACACTTTTGGAGGTCTGAAACGGGGACAGCTCCGGCGCCGTCAGCAACAGCGAGCACAGAATTTCCATTAGACTGCCTACTTTTGCACACTTTTTAAACTCCAGCGCCGCAGCTTTGGCGCTGTCAGCAGGAGCTTGCTCACGTATAGTCGTGCTTCATACTATTTCGAGTCCGCTGTACAAAGTACGTACAGTAAACAAACAACTTGTACCAAGTTGTTAATAAGGTTTTTATAGAAATATTATCCTAGTTTTCTTAGACATAAAGAACATAATCGTGCTACAAAATAAATACCTTTATTAAATAAATACCTTCAAGTATTCCACGGGTTGCCGGGCGCCGATGCCTAGGTACTAAAGTATTTCAGAGAAAATAGTCCTTATTTCAATAAAGCTGCGTGTTATAATGCCGCTTGCAAAAAAAATCCTTTTCTACTTTGAAAGTATTTACTTTCAATTAGCGCGATTATACACCTTAATAGATATAGCCTAAGGTTTAATTTTGGATTCAAACTATCACTACGATACTTGCAAGGCAAATATCTTCAAAGTCTTCCGCGTATTTCGGCCCGTACCTGGTTTACGTACTTCCAAGTAAAAACCTGGTTTTAAAACCAGGTCGCGTAAATACGCACCGTCCCTATAGCGCACGTTGCGTTGTCAATTTTCGTATTCAACGGCAATAAATTTTGTACCTATTAATACACCTTTTGAGACACAAAATCCTAAATAATGTAAGGTGTCCGACTTTTTTACCCAAATGTCCGGCCAAACACACTGGTCTGTTCGGCTTTTTGGTTTTTCGACCTGGCAACCCTAGGTAATAGCCATGCCGGCACGATAATAACGGATGTCTGAATATGACTTACCTCAGTAGAGTCCTTACTGAGCGCAGCCAAGGTTTCACTGAGCAGCTCTTGTAAAAACAGCTTAGGGTTCCGTAACGCCCACTGCGGGTTCTGCAGGAACAGTTTGAGGTAGACGCCGCCCACCACCACCTCTCCGGGCGGCGCCCAGCGTGACTCAGGGTGGGTTTCAGAAGTAGCGTCGGAGAATGCTGCTGATGGATCTCGAAGCTGGGCCGCGTGGTGACTGGAATTCGAAGGTTCCAGGTCGATTTTGTATAGGAACTTATACACTAGAAATACATATTGTTTCATTGTTGCTATTGCATCTGTGTATGTGTAATCCTCAAATAAAAAAAAATGTATTCTATTTTATATTACTTTATCTAGTTAATTATTAAGTTACACGTCCGAGAATGGTGGTGAAGGGCGCGGAGCTGGGCTGTGTGGTGATTAGAATTCGAAAGTAAAGGTCGATTTTGAGGTCTATTCCATTATAATCACTTAAGTGTCCAAAGATCACCCATAATCACCTGGGTGATCAGAGACGACACCAATGTTTTTTTTTTGTACCCTAAGATCAGCTTTGTCCGCACATAGCACAAGTAATGCATAATTATCACAGAAGTAATTATAGTGATTCTTCTATGCTGCTCTGGGAGTGAAAAAAGAACGTATAATACAGCTGCTTCTCTTCCCGGGCATACTGTACAAGTCAGTAGAGGGACAAGAGGGTCTTGGTGTTTTGTAGGCGATGGGCTGACCACCTGTCACTACTAACCGAACTTGTACATCTCAACTATACCCTCAAAATTGGTCAAAAGTGGCACCATGTGGTTCTATCGGCCCTTGGTGCTCTGCCTACCCCGTAAGGGATAAAGGCGTGATTATATGTATGTATTACCAGGTTAGCTGGTAGAGAATGCCTTGCAAGGCATTAAGCTCGCCCTTGTACATGTGTTTTTTGCTGTAGTACAATAAAGAATTTTATCTATCTATCTATCTATGTATGATTATAGTGAAATAGACCGATTTTGAGTAGCGGAATCGGGAGACGCGTTCCTTGTCACCTTATGTCAGCGTCACGCGATATAGATGAGTTGAAACAATCGGCCTCCTGATTACGTAAAAGCAATAGCAAAGCCGAAGACGCGCGATCGCGATAATTGAGAGTGTGTATGTACTTGGGCGAGGTGTGAGGCGCGGGAGGACGCCGAGTGCTCGTTGCGCGCACACACACACACACTCAATTATCGCGATCGCGCAGCTTCGGCTTTGCTATTGCTTTTACGTAATCAGGAGGCGGAACAACATGTCGTTGTCAGAGTCAGAGGAGGAAATATTTAGTGTTCTTTGTTCAAATAGTATATGTTACTTACCTAGCAGCGCGCACAGCCACGTTCCTGCTCGCGCGTGCCCGTGTATCATCAGTCCACACCAACTCCGGCTGTTCATGCGCGCCGTCATACAACAACGCGCATTGTGACGCCGCCTCGCGCATCGCCTCCGCGAACACGCCGGGAATGTAGCGCGATAGCGTTAGCCGGACCTGGGTAAAAAAAAGTTGGTCTGTCAATGTCACTGTCATAGCTATCAATGTCACTGTCAACTGCGATAATTTGCGGCATGCACAATTACGATTGCGCAAATAGTTATGATCAGCTATGATATCATAAACAAATTCCATGTTGTGTACCACGTGCGTGGGTGGCCATGAAGCCCTGAAACACCAACTTGACAGACCGTGACAAATATAGAAAGTAACATATATTCATGTCGAATAAATTATTGGATTTGATTCAAAATCTTGGTCCTTGAAGCTGGATGGTTTTTTTTTATTTTCGAGAATTACTTACCTTAGGTCCATGTAATTTATCCGCCATCATCCTCGCTAGGAGATCGACCGCGGTTTCACGCGCCTCTGGCACCTTACTATTGCAGAATATGTCTAGTAAATATATCACAGCACCTGTAGACAAATTACGTGATAAATACCTACTATACCGCTTTTCTCTTGCAATATACGAAACTCAAGGTCAACTATATTATTTTCGATTGCGAGAACCCTATCAGGCCAACAGGTATACAGATATTAGATACATACAAGAAAGAGTTAACTACCGTGGAATCATAGAGATCAACATACCTTTAGCTAAAGCTTCCTTTACAATACTAGTATTCGCCAGCAACGCAGACAGCGCCGCCAAAGCGTCGTTATTAACCGGTTTAGTTCCTAAGATGGCCACTAAATGTCCTAAAACGGAGCTAGCAGCGATATCCTCGACACATTCGCGACTTCCGGCGGATGCTAGGACGCAGCGAATGGCCGCCTCTCGCAGCTCGCTAGCCGACGCCGACATTATGCCGAAAAGCAGGCCGAATTGTCCGATGCATTGGATTTCGGCACCTGTGAGATATGGTTCAATTTATTTATTTTATCACAAACACATCAAGCATAGATAAAAAGATATGTCACAGTAAAATTGTCTTGAACATAGACAGGAAAAATGTTATGGTCTGATCTTGGCAACATTTTACAGGAAAATATTAATGATTGGACAGAATTATCTAGTAGTAAGAAAAATACAGCGTTGTAATTTATGAGACACTGATACATTATTAATTTATTACAGATGTTGTATCTTAAAACGTGCTTTTTAACCGACCGCTGCAAGTTCCAGGATTTGTATTGAACTTTCGGTTCTGTATGCGTCCGTTTCTATGCCAATGTTAACTTACCGGGGTTCTTAATAATGACATTGGCGAGCGCATTGAGCGCTAGTACAATATGTTGTACGCGCTCCACTGTTAGATCTGCCTTCACTTGTTCTCCCGTGAACTTCAGCAGATCCAGAATTAGTTGGTGCGGATTCTGAAATAACATACAAGCAAAAAAATGCTTCTTTTAACTTGCAATAGTGAATGAACTACTTGCCTGGAAGAAATTTCTGTTAGAGATAGCCTCGTCGTTTTATACGAACTATGTTGTGAGTACATGTATTTTGTAGGATACAATAAGAATTCACTGATTAAACAAAGGTTAATTACGAGATTTTGATTTGTTTTTAGACATAGGAGGCCTTATAGTAAAACCGCGCTTAAAGAAAAATAAAAAGGATAGGTTAAACAATAATTTAAATTGTTTTCTTCTTGGTGAGGGCTTTGTTTTGGTTTGAATTATAAATCGGCAAATGGACAAGCATCCTCTCGCTAACCCTGACGTTGGCAGAATCGTCAATAGTCGACGGAGCCATTTAATTTTTAAAAGTTGAAGTTGGACAAGTATCCAAGCCATGTTTGTGTCTTTTACTATACAATGACCTCCACTGCGAACGGTTAGGAGTGCTTCAACATAGATAAATCTATACATCTATAAATTTTTGCACATTTATAACTTACCTGTATAGGGAAGTCCGGCTGCTCATTATATATATCTATATAAACTCCGCCCACAGACAACAGTCCTTCGTGGGCGGAATACGCAAATCTATCAATTAAGGGCCCGTCTTCGTCCGGATTTATCTTGGTGTTGCGTATGATGTCACATAGTTCCGCTCGAGTACTATTATCCCATACTAGGTACGGGTTACGCCAGTTTGATGTTAGCGTTTTGAGTAGCTGAAAATTATAAATACATAAGAATATATCAGAATCAGCTCTATCTTCTTCCGTGCATGTCGTAAGAGTCGACTAAGGAACTCGGGCATTCTCTCAGGCGAAAAGCTTGTCACTGATAATTTACACCTGTCCCCGCTATGCTAAGAGGAGAGTTTGAAGAGAAGAGTTTTGCCTACCTCATTTCGGGAACACACCAGTGTGTGTATGTGTACATAAGAATCTTCGCCTTCGTCAGCCTGTTTGCAGTCCACTGCTGGACGTAGGCCTACATAAGAATACATAGGGCCCATAAGAATAAGGATGAATAATCAGTTAATCACTCACTGCTTAAATAAGTACGATAAGGCTGTACTATATAGATATCCGTTAAAGTAAATGACGCTTAAGTCAAATGTCATTTACATAACATTTCACTCAACATGAGGTTACGCCCTTCTGTGTTTGTTACACCCTATTGTATCTGTTACACCCTCTTATGTTTGTTACTTTACAGCCTATTATGTTTGTTTACACTCTATATACCCCTATGTCACCTACCTCGTGTTGGTCCGGTTCCGCCAACCTCGCACACAGATGCGGCGTCAGTAGTGCGTGTAACGCGTCCACTATGTGTGTGTCGATGGCGGCGGCAGGCTCATGCGGCCCGTACATCGCACTCAGGGCCAATACACATTGCTTGGCTAGACGATTTGTTATCTCCTAAGAGAGAAGATATTTTAGCTAAAATCTTACTAAGTCTAAATAAATAAGTAAAAATAAAATAAAATAAAAAATAAATAATGGTTATTATCTATTTTGAGTATAGATGGTATCTCACCTGTTTTCCCTGCGGCCCACCAGAGACCCCGCCCTCATGAAGCGTGTAATCATACAGTAACGTCGGCGCTAACAACGCGGGAAGTGCGCCCGCGCGCGCCAGCCCCGTGCGGCACTCCGGCGACAACGCTAGCGCCGCTATGGCCTCTGCGCCCGCGCATGCCGTGTCGCCTAGATTCTGCGGAAAAAGGTGTAAACTTTAGCAGTGCCTAATGGTATAATGTAAGTACTAGTAGCGGCTGATCTTAAGGATGTTAAGGTGGCATTAAAGCGACAATGTTAGCGTCGTTATGGCTTCCGCGCCCGCGCACTATGTGTCGCCTAAGTTCTGCGGAAGGAGGCGTAAACTTTAACAGTATCTAATGATGTAGAGTCCGTTTTATAGAAGAACTCCCATGTCTGATTTCTATATACCGTGACACAGATAATATTGTCATGCACATTGTAATTAGCGTTATCATCTAAAGCAGAGGTTCCCAAACTTTTTTTCTCATAGACCCCTTTCAAAAGTTAACTGGTTCTGTTGGACCCCTACAGACCTACACTACATACGAATTCATTGTGAACCCCCATTTTTTCACGTCAACGTCAACCTAGACTCCCATCGAGACTCCTGTGGACCCCTGGGGGTCCACCTGGACCACTTTGCAAACGTCTGATGTAAAGGAACTATTCGATGAAACACAAAATTCAACCACGAGAGATGCCAGTGCGGACACAGACGGCAGACAAACTCACCAGCACAGGTAGCATGACCTGCGAAATACGATATGATAAACCGATTTATCGACATTTAGCTTGTCAAAATACGATAAATATAGCCGCCATATTGAATTTTGTATAGAGACTATACGATATCCACGATGCGTGGTCATGCTAGGGGGGCTGGTGTCTCAACATAGTTGCTGTAATTGGGACTTAAAACATCTAAATCACCAGTAGTTTGCAGCAGCGCGGACGCAGGCGGCAGGCGGCAGGCGGCAGACACTCACCAGGCGGCGCACTAGCGGCGGCAGGTCGGGTGCGAGCGCCGGCCAGCGCGCGCACTCGTCGCGGCACGCGGGGAAGCGGCGGCAGACACTCACCAGGCGGCGCACTAGCGGCGGCAGGTCGGGTGCGAGCGCCGGCCAGCGCGCGCACTCGTCGCGGTACGCGGGGAAGCGGCGGCAGACACTCACCAGGCGGCGCACTAGCGGCGGCAGGTCGGGTGCGAGCGCCGGCCAGCGCGCGCACTCGTCGCGGCACGCGGGGAAGCGCGCCGCCACGGCCAGGCAGCGCGCCGCGTGTGCGCACACGAGCGCCGCCAGCGAGGTAGGCGTTGTGCGTGCACCCAGTGTCGGCAGGCAGCGGGACAGCGCCGCGTGCAGCACCTGAGGGAGAGCATCTATAAGTTCTTTGTCATCTATCTATCTATTTATACTTATAATAAAAATGTAACGGGTCGCATTCTGTACATGGAGGATATATGAGAAAAAATATTATAGGAGACCTTTATCAACCAGTACCATTTAGTACCCAAAACAATGATTTTTGAAATTTTTGTCTGTTTGTCCGTTTGTGTTTGTCTGTGCGTTTGTGCACGCTAATCTCAGAAACGGCTGAACCGATTTCGATGCAGTTACAACGAATATATTGTGACAGGTCCCACTTAACATATAGGCTTTACTTTTTATCCCAGGAAAATGTTTTTATCCCGGATAATTTTGACATTTTGTTTTTTCTGTAGTCCACGCGGACGGAGGAGTCGAGTTATTTAAGGCTACAACATACAGAAGTATCACTGTTTGAACACGGTCCCGTGAAAGTTGTAATACAAGAAACTCTTTTGAAACGCATCACTAGGGTCTAGTTTAATTTTGTTTGAGGTATATGTATTTCTGTATCTACAACAGACCTGCAAGCCGCCTTCCCTGCGCAACTCCTCCGCATTGAGCGCAGAGCAGTTGACCGTCGCATGCGCAAGCTCGCACGCGGCCGGCAGTAAGGAAGCATCGTCCTTGTCTGCGAACAGTTGCTCTGCTTCCACTTCCAGTTGTGCGGTGCGCAGGAGTTGCGGGTAGCCCGCGTATTTGTATGGCGCGAGCACTGAAGAAATAGTGTAAATTCTTACTAATGTTATAAATGTCAAATTAACTCTGTTTATTTATCTCGCTTTCACGCCTGAACCGATTTAAGTAAAATTTGGTAGTCTACTCGTAGAGCCTGAGAAAGGACAAGGCTACTTTATATTCCGGGAAAATATGTTTATCCCGGCTAAAGTTTTGTATTAAAACGTCTAAAGTTTTGTTTTTTAGTTTCGCGAGTGTCCAAAAGTAATCCATTACAATATTGAGAATTAAATATTAAAATATAGTTTTGTAGCGGCTGGGTTCCGCCGCCACCAAACCACGCAACAATTGCATTGCGGATCCCTGAAAACTTGCAGCTAGGCAACGGTTATTTATAATTTGACTGGATTAAAAATTTGCTTTTGCTATGTAAATAATTCTTGTCTAGATTATATTTTGCTCATCACAAATTTACTTTCATTTAAAATCTTCGCTGGGAAGGCCTGGAGCACCCTTCCCACAGTTTCTTGTGAGAAAAGTTGCCTATAATGGGCTTATGTGCTCAATTCTGACCGTCATACCTAAACATTAAATTTAATCTATCCTTAATGTAAATGAATGTAACAGACCGATAGGGACAGAAACAAATTTTAAGTTTAGTTTAAGTGTGCCGGTCAGAATCGACCATATGAGGAGGAGAACGGAAAATGTGCCTAAAAACATATTTATTTTATTTAAAAGTAAACACCAGTGTCCCTTACCATCGGAATATCTCTGGAACAGTATCGTCTGCGTGCGCAGTATGAGCAGTATATTGTTAGTGTTGGGCCCGTCTCCGGACCACACGTTGCGACTGCATAGGAACTCGTACGCTTGGTTCACCGCCTCGAAGCGATCCTGTTTACGAGAATATGATATAATCAAAAGAACCGCATCAAAATACGTTGCGTAGTTTTAAATATCTAAGAATACATAGAGATAGACAGTCAGCGAGACGACTTCGTTTCATAACATGTAGTAATTACGTCCTAGTTTGAAACGAGTACAACAGCTCTGAGTGAATCTGATTAGTCAAATGTCCTATTATCTTAATCGGTGTGCCATATTAACAGTGCAATTTACATTTTTATCTGTGCTATTTGTCATTTGCCCTTGCGTTTTACATTCAGCGTTTGCGACACAGACAGTAAGTCGACTCACCCGCCCCTCCGGGTTCTTATCCGGATGGTATTGCTGCGCGAGGCGGTAGTACGCCTTCCGGACGAGCGCCTCGTCGTGCGGCCCGGCGCCGGACAGGCCGAGCGCGCCGTACGCCTGTCCGGCGGTCATGCACGCCGGCTTCTTCTCGACCTCGCGCCGCCATGCGTCTAGCACTTCTTTTAGGAGCGATACCTGGGGAGGTTACCGTTATTTTAGATATGTTTTCATTTGCCGTTGTAATAGCACGGGTATTGGCGAACATATATTTTTAGTAATTAAGTGTCCTACTACTGGACAAAGGCGTCCCTATGCTGCATTCACAACACCCCATCCCGGGCCACGTTCGTTCACCCCGGCAGAAACGAATCAAAATCATCCCGCAATATATAAAGGAGATTCTTCATACTATTTCGTCTTATGTGTCTGGGAATGTGACATACTGGTGTAATCATTTTAGTGAAAAAATCGCCATATTTGTTAACTAAGTACAATACTTAAGGATATAGCCGACTGAAATGAATTTTTCTCAAATTCTAGTCAGCTTAACCACTAGTGCAAAATAAAATAGACATTTATTTTAAACAATAACGTTGAAATATTACAAAACTTACCGGATCCGGAATCGGCCAATCAGGGAACCGGGTAGTATCGCACAGATGCCGCAAATAGAATGTGCTACAAAACAACTCGCGGCTCAGCTGTGGGTATTGTAACACCGGTATCGCTAGGTACGGGTACCGAGCCGCTATGTGCGCTTGTAAACGAGGCGTGAACTCGCCTATGTGTGCTGATATCTTCATTATTAACATGCGTCTGAAGACAAAGGAAAAAGTTATTATTTGAAAAATAAAAACACGACTGCGTAAAAATTTTGACCCTTTGTCACTGTCACGAATACGAATCTAATTAGACATACATACAAAGTAGCAGTATCTTCACTCAACTCAACTCCTTCAAAACAGTTTAACCGAGCTTTGTGTTATATGTATGTAGGTATATTCGGTAGGTCTGAGAATAAATTGTTAAGTATATTTCATGTCGTTAGCGAAGGAGGAGGCTGCATACATCAACTAATAAAAATTTCAACACAAACTAATATCAAAAACGTATCGCAAAATCGATGTTTGTTTCCGAGTCATGGATGTTTCTATACTTATCTATGTATTTATATACCATTGCTTAGTACCCATGGCACAAGACCTTAGAGATCTTAATGTGGAACTAGGCTAATGTGTTGTGTAATGTGTGAATATTTATTTATTTATCGCAAAAGGGAACTACATAAACAGTTTTAAATCCAGAGAACTAAACGTAAACGTTTATCCATGATAAAACCATGACGTCTCCTACAGAATAGCCACCCAAACGAATCCGCCAGGCGGCGCCAGTTACCTCATCTCCGAGTTCCAGATGGCCTCCGGCGTGTCCCACTCGCCGAGGAAGATCTGCGCGAAGCGGTCCGCGCCGTGGTTGTGCAGGTAGCACACCATCGCTTCCGGCAGCAGCTGGCCCAGGATCGAGCGCTGCATTATGTCCGAACTGGACTGCGGGGGCAAGGGGAGAGGGATTTGTACTATTATGCAATTTGTTAGGAAAAGGTAAACGTATATAACAATGCTAGCGACCGCATTACACCCGTGTGAAGCCGGGGAGGGTCCCTATTATAGTTGTACATATAGATAGACCTTCCTCTTGAATCACCCTATTTTCTAAAAAAAAAAAAACGTATTAGAATCCGTTGCGTAGTTTTTAAGGTCTAAGCTAAGTCTATAGGGACATATAGACAGCGAAAAGTTGGACTGTAAGGGCAAGCGGCAGATAGGAATTTGTATTATTTTTATTTGAAACAAATAACAACGTACATACATATTAAACAAGTTTGGACGATCGACGTCAATATAGCATTAAATGAAACTAAACTAAAATCGACGAGATAAAGTAGATGAAGCGAAAGAGGTGTCTAAGGACCGTAGCAAGCGGAGATCCGTGATCTCTGCCTACCCCTCCGGGAAAGAGGCATGATTTTTATGTATGGATGTAAAATAAAATCTCACCTGATCAGATCTAAAAGCCTGCGACATATGAGTGAGTCGCAAGAACCTCGCGATAGGCAGCACATTGGACCCTGTGTACAGCAGCATAAAGTAGAAAACTCCCGTCAGATACAACTTCGATATCTCCGGGTTGTCTTGCATCACTTCATAGAGCAACGTCGCTACCTGAGAAAGAATATAATAATAGCCAGGACCGTAATAAAACAGAAAGTAAACCTTTGGTTTCCTTTAATAGCGGCGCCGCCATATAGCTGTCGTTCGTACGGTAAATCACGGCTTTTGCAATGCCGTCATGTGAAATGTTCCTTCAAGCACTCTATACGATCGCAACGCCATAATTAAATAAGTTACTTTCATGTAGAAGAAGTAGAATAAGATGAAATAATAATCTTATTGTTATTCTTTATTGTACACAGTAAAGTTTTGCAAATAAAGTATATATTAATTGCATTTGTAAGAATTGTATAATAATATTTGTATGTAACTCAGAATGCCGCTTAATGAAATAGTAACACGATGTATGATTTATGTCCTTCAATACATATAAGAAACCAACCATATAAATACCAGTTTACACCTCGGACTAAAGTGACGTCTTTACGTTTATCACTAAAGTTAGCATCTATAGTTATCATATTACCTTTTCGACTAGTATGGGATCGAAGGTAAGTAGTAACTGAACGACATGCGCTAAGCAAGCCGGCTCGGATAGAATCCGCTTCACTTTCGGCAACGGACGGATTATTGCGTCCTCTTCGTCTCTGTAACAAACATAAGCTATTTAACTACCATCATATTAGACACGTTTGTCCCTTATTTTGACTTATATAGTCTGCATTATAGTAGTTCAAGATATATGCTAAAAGTCAATTCGATTTTAAAAAAACCTATAGTGCTTTGCTAGAAGAAATTTCTATTAGGAATATGTTTGTACATCAATGTAAACTGCTTTTTTTATTGTTCGTGTAACCCAACCTGTAAAGAAGACTGCTAAGTTAACTTCATCCTTGTTATATTATTTTATACAATAAATCATTTTATATGTATACAGGGTGTAACAAAAAGGGTATGTTAAGCGAAAAGCTATGTAAATAGCCCACTATAGAGAACCTATCTACAAAATTTAAGACTCGAAATCACATTGTTATTTTTCAAGATTGTATGAAAATTCCTGAGATATTTAAAAATTCTCCATACTATCCGGAAAAATAAACATGTGATTTCGGGTCTCAAATTTTGTGGATAGGTTCTCTACAGTGGGCTGTTGATATAGCCTTTCGCTTAACATACCCTTTTTGTTACACCCTGTATAATTAAAGATATATTATACTTACCTGCTTGGAAAATATCTAGAGCAAGCAATTAGCAGGTCTAAAATAGTAGCCGCTAAGGAGCTTTCATCCATGACCGCGATTCCCCTGGCAGTCAACGTCCACTTGAGTTGGGGAATGCTGCCAACCGCGCGCCAACCTTCCATGCTGTTGGCCCAACATTTCGTCTTGTGGTTTATCTCGCCTGTCTTGTATAGGTCTTTTAGCTGTGGGATAACATACATATTAATTTAATTTGCAAGTTGATACTAAGAAAAGTGCAGTTGGTAGTATTACGCCTATTCCCCGGTGGGATGAGCTGACATTATTCTCAATGTACATAAAACCACTGGCGGACTAACAGGGGGGCGGTGGGGGCGGTCCGCCCCGGGCCCCACAAACTGAGGGCCTCCGTGGGAAGTTTGGTAGGCTGATTTACATAACTCGCAAAAGCAAAGTCAAAAAGCAAAGTCAAAAAGCAATGAGATCTCGTGGAGAATGGGGCCCTCGATGAACGTCACTTCTGCCAATCATTACCTAATAAGCTGAAAGCTGACCGGGCCCATGCGCTGCACCTTGTCATCTAGCTTCCACATTGTAAGTACCACTCGCGGTCACCAGCCGGCGGCTGGCGCGGGGCCCTCGAATTAGACGTCACTCTGCGTCATTTACCTTGCATCGAAATGCTTGATATTAATGCGCTGCACCTTGTCCCCTAAGCTCCACATTGTAGTACCACTCGCGGTCACCGCCGGCGGCTGGCGCGGGGCCCTATTACAAATAAATAATAATAAACCCTCAGAGATAGACAAATAAAACAAAGATAATTACATAAATGCGTCATTACCTGCTAGTTTTAAAGCTTTGACCGGGCTATCCACTGCGCTGCACCTATGAAATCCCCTAGCAAGTCCACATAAATGTAGTACCTACTTCGCGGTCACCGCCGGCGGCTGGCGCGGGGCCCTTCGATGAACGTCACTTCATAGGGCCTGTTTCAACACTTACCTGCTGAAAGCTGACCGGGCCCATATAATTATCGCTGACAGTATTCTCTATTGACATCTCCCTAGCTCCACATTGTTAGTACCACTCGCGGTCATCCGCATACGGCGGCTGGCGCGGAGCCCTCGATATCCGGAAGATATCTGCATTTGCTGAAAGCTGACCGGGCGCCAGCGGGGTCCCCTAAATTAAAGACCGCCCCGGGCCTCTCTTGACGTCCGCCAGTGCATAAAAACGCATAAACTGAATGCGCTGCACCTTGTCCCCTAGCTCCACATTGTAGTACCACTCGCGGTCACCGCCGGCGGCTGGCGCGGGGCCCTCAAGTCACTCTGGTCATTACCTGCTGAAAGCTGATTTACATAACTCGCAAAAGCAAAGTCAAAAAGCTGACCGGGCCCATGCGCTGCACCTTGTCCCCTAGCTCCACATTGTAGTACCACTCGCGGTCAATCGTCGCGTGCTGTGTGCGCTGCACGTTGTCCTCCCAATGCCACTTTGAATGACGTCACTCTGCGTCATTACCTGCTGAAAGCTGACCGGGCCCATTTATGCGCTGCACCTTGTCCCCTAGCTCCACATTGCTAGTACCACTCGCGGTCACCGCCGGCGGCTGGCGCGGGGCCGTCGCGACATGACGTCACTCTGCGTCAATACCTGCTGAAAGCTGACCGGGCCCATGCGCTGCACCTTGTCCCCTAGCTCCACATTGTAGTACCACTCGCGGTCACCGCCGGCGGCTGGCGCGGGGCCCTCGATGACGTCACTCTGCGTCATTACCTGCTGAAAGCTGACCGGGCCCATGCGCTGCACCTTGTCCCCTAGCTCCACATTGTAGTACCACTCGCGGTCACCGCCGGCGGCTGGCGCGGGGCCCTCGATGACGTCACTCTGCGTCATTACCTGCTGAAAGCTGACCGGGCCCATGCGCTGCACCTTGTCCCCTAGCTCCACATTGTAGTACCACTCGCGGTCGCCGCCAGCGGCTGGCGCGGGACCCTCGATGACGTTACTTTGTGTCGGCACGGTAGCACGACTTGTATGCAAGTGCGCTAGTGTCATCAGATCTACTAATATCCTGTGAAAAATAACGCTTTAACTAATACTTCGTCCGCGTGAAAGGGCATTACATCCGTGTGAAGCCGGAGTAGGTCCCTAGTTATACATATAAAACCTTCCTCTCAAATCACTCTATTAAAAAACCGCATCAAAATCCGTTGTGTACTTTTAAAGATCTAAGCGTATATAGGGGCAGACAGCGGATAGCGACTTAGCTTTATAATATGTAGTGATAGTGATATGAACTTGAAAATTGACATACATAGAGAGGCATACAGTGCACTTATAGTAAAAATTTAATCTTCAAAATATGAGTCAATGACATAAAAGACTATCAGAGTGACATAAAGAATAATAATTTTTAAATGTGCCAATGTTTACAAGAGATGGCAAGTGTGAAAGTGATATAGAGAAGAGAGTAAAAGCGGGAAATCAGGTGAATGGGGCAGTGCACTTTTTTGTGAGCAGCCAGAAAATCTCTAAAAAGGCTCGTCTGCCTGTACACAGAGCGGTGCTCACCCCTACATTGATGTATGGCAGCGAATCTTGGGTGTGGGAAAAGAAGCATGAAAGTAGAATAAATGCTGTTGAGTTGCGATCATTACGAAGTATAAGTGGCGTGACTTTGCGAGATAGAGTGAGAAATAGTGTGATAAGAGAATTATGCGGTGTGAAAGAGGACGTAGTGACAAGGATAGAGTAAGATATGCTTCGATGGTTTGGACATGTGGAAAGGATGGATGGAAGACGATTAACAAGAGAGATATATATGGCAGAAGTGAATGGCAATGCTTAGAGAGGTCGCCCTAGATGAACCTACATAGACCAAATTGGGGATGTGCTAAAAAAAGGGCTAATCAAGAGCAGCCGAAACCGGCGAGCATGTATGAAGATGTTAATGAATGTGGATGAGGCGAAAGAGGTATGTTTGGAACGTACTAAATGGAGATCTGTAGTCTCTGCCTACCCCTATGGGATACAGGCGTGAGGTTTGGTATGTGTGTATGTATGTAAGTATTCCACTTACCTTATTCCATTCCACTCTAACAATTCGCTAACGTTTCTTCTATGTAATATTAATTTAGATAAAAATTGTACAAGTCTATCTCTTTCCATTTTATCACAAGTCTGAAACAAACAACGCAACACATGAGCGAGTATAATTTCTTAATAACCACAGAACACGGGTACTAGTATACAAAACCATTCAAATTGCTATTATAATCGACTCACTAAAATTCAAATTAGATCGCACAGTGCCCTAAGAACGCGCTACAATTCACATAAATTCATTCACTGTCCTTTTGGTAACAAAATTTCAAATCAAATCAAATGAGTTTATTTGGAACCGATGTTATACATAAAATAAGTACCTCATGTGACTTTCTATGTCCCGCCCTAAAGGCATACAAATATGAATGAGCTTTCTGAATAGCGAACTCTCAATGATCATCTAACTTCAATTGACCGCAGTGTTATTTTTGGACTATGTGGTCAACACGTGACGCGCTGCTGCCCTTAACCGCCTCTTACAATACCCATAGGCAAACATGGGTGCTATTCTACTCCATCGACACCACACAGTAAGTACTAATATAGTAAAAATTCAACTTACCCTATCTAACATTTGCACAATATACTTGGTATCGGCAAAGGGGCCTATATCCTCGAAGTACCGTCCGTATACAATACTCATCGCCTGCAAACACATGCACTTCATCTCCACTTTCGGCGTCGACAGGAATCGGTGGTACAGGTCGTTGAAGAATTCATAACTGGAAATAAAAAGACAATAATATTGACATAGTGTAATATTGACATAGTGTATTTCTGTTCTTATTTATTGTTAAATTGACATTTTTATTGGAATTTATTAAACTAACTAATGCCTGCTTGATGTTGAATTGTATGGAATAAAAATTTGCATGTCAGATATGACGAAATATGTAGAACGCTTGCTGTAAATACAAATAATAACATGTATATATACACATATTTGAGCAAATAAACATATTGATTGATTGATTGATAATTTTACTATGACGATTCAAACCCTAATAACTGACATTTACTGTTTTTAATAAGATTGTCTTGATTCAAATGAAGCGGGATCGTATATAAAATTGTATATAAAAATGGCACAGTAAACTTATTTCAACGTAACAACTGTTTACCTTTGACACTGTATACAAAATAGGAGCTATTCAATAAATTTCATGCCACATCTTTTTTGCATGCCACCTTTTTTGGCAAAACATGTCTCTGATCTTATAATGCAATAATAACTTAATTGTACCATGTTTTGAGCGAATAAATAATCATTTCATGTTATTGAAATGCAAAAGCGGTGCCCCTTAGACTTAATCATGCAAAAAAATCGCGAACATTAATAATATACCCACGATTTCCGTATAGGACTATCGTCCCGATCGCGCTGCTCCAGCAGTATCCTCAGATAGTAGTCCCCGATCCGCACCTCGCCCTGCAGACTCGCGTACGGCACGCACAGCTCCGCATGGTTCCAGGCGGTCAGTGCGCCGCCCGCCGCCGCACGGTCCAGCGAAAACGCGCGAAGTTCGCTCTCCAGAGCGGTGCGGAGCTCTTCGCGCGTCTGCGATGGAGTAACGTTGTTTATTGTGTTATCATTATCATTCTCAGCCATGAAAAGTCCATTGCAAAACATAGGCCCTCCCCCAATCCAAGGCCTTATGGTGTAAGATGAAGTTTCAAAGCCTCACTTAAACTACATATGCTTAAACTTCAAAAACAAAACTTTAATATTACTCGGTAGCCAAACTAGATGGATCTCATGACAATTGTTTATGCCTCCCATACTCACCCTATAGAACTGATTGACTACCCTATTCAATATATATTCTTTACAATATCTATCATACAACATATTGTACAGGGTGTGGCAGGGAGGGTGTGTTGGGCGGGAGGCTGTGTAGATGGCCTATTGTCGGGGGCCTATCCGCAGAATTTGGGGCTCGGGATCGCATGTTTGTTTTTCGGGATTGTATGAAAATTCCTGAGATATTTAAAAATTCTGCATACTGTCCGGAGGAATGGACATGTGATTTCGGGTCTCGGGTTTTGTAGATGGGTTCTTTGCATTGGGCTGTTTGCGTGGCTTCTCGCTTGACATGCCCCTTTTTGTTACACCCTGTATAAATGTATTACTTATTAATATTTTTGCAGAATCACTCGTAATATTTGTTTAATCATAGTTTTTATTGTTGCACGCACTCCCCTTTCGGTTCTGGCAGAATTACCAGCGTTGCAGACTTGTCTGTAACACATGCTGAGTCAGGACCTTTTTGTTATTGTGACACATCGCACATTACTTTTGTTAGACATAAAAATTGTACCACCACTTTACCAATTTTAGAGTAATCTGTAGTGTGTGTTGTTTTAGCAAATAAAGATTTGTCTATTGTCTATAAATTATTCAATAGGTACATAATGGAAAAAGTAAATTATTCAATCTATATAGGTACATCTATATCTATGTATTTATTCTATTCTATACATAAAATAAAACTGTGACAGATCGCTGATAGTTAACATGTAGTAGCGAATACCCGTTCTTTCCCATTCTAGTGGGACTTCATGCATGATAGGTAAAAAACTCTGAACAGATTTTAACAAGCTCCAAAAGCATGGCCGCATAACATTATTACAGCTGATCCACATTTTTTACCATGACCAAAATGACAGATGTGGTCAGTCAGTGGAGTAAACGGGTTCTCGAATGCAAGCGTAGCGTTGGACGCCCTTCGGCCAGACGGACCGATGACTTGGAAGAGGGCAGCTGGTAGTGACTGGATGGCAAAAACGGGAGATCGAGCCTTGTGGCGTGCCCTGGGTGAAGCCTACGTCCAGCAGTGGACTGCAATAGGCTGATGTATGTCCTACTTAACACTAACATCAGGTACTCACAGTATGATTCCATATGAGATTGGGCAGCGCGTGGTCCCTATGGAACTGGTAGTAGAAGTAAGGCCAGTTGGCGGAGGACTTGAGGCGTTCCCTTCCCCTCCGCAACACTACAGGACGCTCGCGGCGCTCGCTGCCGGCCCGCCCGGTGCGCTGGGCCCAGTGCTGGAGCGCTAGGCTTGTGTAGTACTGTCGAAGATAAGGAAACACTAGTTCTAGGGCGGATCGAAGGAGTCACATCTGCTTAATTAATTAGGTTAGGTTATAACAGTTTAAATTGTCATTACCCGTGGAGGGTCGGCGTCAGACAGGCAGCCGGTCGTAAAACAAATATGTACCAAATCTTTGTAAGTTTCCAAAGAAACCATATTGCGCCGACCCCATAAATAATTATATAGAATAGAGCCACTCCTTAGTAAAGATTTTAAAAGTTTCTATATACAAGTTATAATTTTATGCTAAGTCCGCTAATATAGAAATAATAGTTTAAAGATAAGTATATGCTTAATAACATACCTCCCAATGTTTCTCGACGTATTTGACCTGCCTCTCCAGAACCTCCCAATGTGGCGCCCTCTGTTTAATAGTGGCCTGAGCTAGCATCATGTTGTCTCGCTCTTCCACGCGGTCCTCTTCTAGCGCGGCTGCGGGGGGCGATTCCGTCGACTCCAGGAATGAAAGGAGGCCGGATGGCTACGGAAAATTAAAAAGTGAAACAACTATAGATATTTCGGTTAAGTAAATGACTATGGAAAAGCCAAAATGTAGAATTTTTTTAAAGCATGCATGTATTTCTACATGTATTCCGTCGTAACGGCTAAACTATGATTGAGGTGTCAATAGATTCATTATTATGTTTAGTAGGACCACCCAAATCTAACCTAAATCTATATCATGTTTCTCATAACAGGTTGGCAAATATTTATCGGTACTTATGAAAAAAATATGTGTAAAAAGACAAAGGCAAACAGCAAATTTAGCAATCGCAGCCATTAACTATTAACCATAAAACGACTTTAACAAACCCACCAATATCCTATTGAGCAGCGCCATGGCCGGCGCGTGGCCAACCAGCCAGAGCGCGACCAAATGTCTCGCCAGCTGTCGGTGTTGCAGGCGAGGCGGCGCGAACAGCGCCGTCAGCAAGTGTCGAGGCAGCGCCGCCTCGGCCAGCGCCAGCGCCTGCATGCGCGCGCCCACACCCGCCGCGCCCTCCTCGACCAGTGCGCGCATCACCAGTCCGGCGCCTTTCACTATCGCCATTGATGGATGCTGGAACATTTTTTATAAGTAGACTTGCGGCCACCCACTAGTCCGCACGAGGCAGAATTGCACCCGTGCGACGCCGACTTTGCAAAGCCGAAGCAATGCAATGGCGACAACTGAGAGTGCACCTCGCCTCGCGCACACACATCGTCATTTATCGCTGACGCGCTGCTTCAACTTTGCTATTGCAAATTAGGTAATCAGGGGGCGGGGCGAGTCCCTAATTATACATATAAACCTTCCTCTTAATTCCATCTATTAAAACCGCAGCAAAATCCGTTACGTCGTTTTAAAGATCTTAGCATACATAGGGACAGAGAGATATATAATCAGAACTGCAGTATGAGAAGGCTATTAATTGTAACCCTATATCGTTATTTATCTACGAAATTCATAGCCCAGTTATATAGCTTAATTATAATTAATACTCAAAATTGCCACATTATAAATGTTAATTTAACTAGTGACATTTACCTCAAACAGCCGGAATAGTATTCGGCCCCGATTGGCTATCATTTCCAACAGTTGGTCAAACTGCTTGCTGTCTGTAGTCTCGCTGTACGGCACACACAACGCGAACGTGAAGAAATCCAACATGGCCGCCACTACCAAAGCACCGCTACCAGATTTCTGAAAACAATAGAATTCATAATTTAATAAAATACTTTTAATGTGTATATATTTTTGCCCAAACACCTACATATTAAAAGTGAAAACAATCTGGAAAACTATTAACATTTAGCACACTTTCAATTAATATCTCTACCCAAAACCTGAAATTAATTTGGTAAGAATGGATTGCACGAAGCTAGCTAAGCGTACTGCGCTTTACGTTCAATAGTAGATCTCGCTCGCATAGATGCAACAAAGATCCTCACAACATTAAAGAGCAGAATATCCCATCTTCTCAAATATAACAATTAGTGCGTCTCTTTTGTGAGTTTTTAATTATAGAACACCCTCTATATTGTATCCATAAAATGAACAAAAATATGGAACCCAATATGATTGAAAACCTCACAATACATAAGCAATTGAGCACTCACCACATGGTCCGCCCACATCGTGAGCACCGCCTCCAGAAACGCCGGTGAGGATAGCATGCTCGCTTTATTCAGCTGCTCCTGCCTCAGATCAGGCTCGCAGTGCATCGGCTGCATGAGGGCGCACAGTGCATCGGCTGCAGCGTGCGAGCATTCGGGCGCGCCGCGACGCAACGCGCTCACCACCGCCGAGCCGATCCACTCACGGAAACTGGCACAAACAGATGATTTGTATTAGAAGGCTAGAGATAAGCTTGCAATGTTTCAAGCCCTGTGGTGCTGTGTGGCTTCAGTAGAATACATAAGCTGCATCTTCTTCCGTGCATGCCGTAAGAGTCGACTAAAGAACTCAGGAGCGTTCTCCTGGGCGATGAACTAGCAAAATGTCACTGATCTTTTACTTGTTTTGGTAAACCTGGCTGTAGGGTGTTCTTCGTTATACTGCATTTCTGGCTACCCCATTATGTAAACACATCCGTCTGTTTAAGAGCCCCCACACTAGCGCCTTCTGAGCGTCTATTGAACGTCGACGCCGCGATGACGCTCGCCCGACGCCGACGCTCAAAAGACGATCAGAAGACGCTAGTGTGGGGGTCTCTTAGTATATGTAATGACCGATGTAACCTAGTCCTAACTAAACAATCAAACTCCCGAAAAAAGAACGCTGTATAAAAAAACCTAGTATTCAAATACAAATAACACAACCCACTCACCCCGGCAACGCAGTGAAAGCCGCGAACCCGACTTTGCTGGCACACAGCCGCCGCAGCGCGTGGAACTGAGCCTCCAACTCACGCGGGGTCATGTTAGGACTCGCCGCCGGACCGCTTATGATGGCGTTCAGGGCACCCGTTATTAACTTCTCTTTGTTATCGGCGAATATACGCTATAAGACAATAGGAGGCACGTGTTTTGTACATTTCTACTGTATTTTTAACAAATACAGAGTGTCACATAAAGGACAGGTTACAGTGATACCGGAGATTGCCCTAAACGGACCAAACTAGCCTAACATTATGGTCGATTCCGTCTGTCACACTAAAACGTAAACTTTCCCTCAGGTCAGGTCTGTCCCTCTCTATCCTTGACATAAATGGTTGACACAGAAAGGGACAGATACCTAGGCCTTATTTTAAGTTTAGGTTTAAATGTGACGGTCAGAATCGACCATATTACCTCACAGTTAAAGTTTTGTTACCGTTTTTGAAATGTTAGCCAACAAGGCGATCGCGAAGATTGTGAGTAAGTGCGGGGGACGAACGCGTATCATCGCATTGCCTCAGCTTTGCTACTGCATGTTACGTTATATCCCTGCCAGTGTCACTGTGACGTGCCATTTAAGGGAAGTCCTATACAGGGTGTAACAAAAAGGGTATGTTAAGCGAAAAGCTATGTAAATAGCCCACTATAGAGAACCTATCCACAAAATTTGAGATCCGAAATCACATGTTTAATTTTCCCGATAGTATGAAGAATTTTTAAATATCTCAGGAATTTTCATACAATCTTGAAAAATAAAAATGTAATTTAGAGTCTCAAATTTTGGAAATAGGTTCTCTATAGTGGGCTATTTATACAGCTTTTCGCTTAACATACCCTTTCTGTTACACCCTGTATATATGTTAACGTTGTTGGATTGCAGAAAAAGCTCGTATTTTTAATTGTGATAAGAAAAGGTGATAAGTTGTCACTTTCCGCCCCTAGAGAAACGCTTTTTATTCTGCAATCCAAATAGTACGGGTAATAGGTTCGGTTAGTATAAAATAGATATTAATATAATGGAATATACAGACACCAGCAAATATGTTACATTAAATCGATCAAGGAATATTTTTGGCGTTTTTCATTGCCGTTCCATATGCTGTGATTTCTAATATTTTATTATGCCTGTATTGTACATAGATAAGGTATAATTTATTTAAATGTCTAATGAGTGTTTGATGCAGTACGCAAATTTAAATGAAAATTTATTGTTCATTCATTCACGAAACTAGATTTAGAAACAACTAAGACTAATTATGTGCATATTTCTAACAAATAAAATGGATATATATATAAACGTTTAATCAATTGAAATGCCAAACTTATATTTTGTATGCTCCCCAAACCAATATGAGACAAGATCACCGAAAAAGAACAAAAACATAAGCAAGCGTAAAATAACTGGGGACTTACTAGATCCCATGTAAGAAACTGCCACAACAGGGGGCGGGCCTAAAACAACATAACATTAATATGCCCACAAAGTCTAACAACTAAGGTAAACGGAAAAGTATGGCAACTAAAAATTATACAACTTAAAATATAAATATGTACAAATAAATAATAAAATACATAGATACAAATATGACATACAGATATGATTATACTAGTTATAACTCTGATTAAATGCATGATGATGATTCTAGCTTATATTCCTATGTAAAAAAATTCAAGCTTAGACTAAACTAAACCTTGGTTCAAATAGACATGTATTATAACGCACATTACTGGTAGTATATTGCCGATGATAAACCTATATTTTCACACGCGCAAACGTAAAAAAAAAAACATTCTGCCATCAGTACGTATATCTGCAACTCTTTCCGCAAAACATATAAGCTATGTTTCTGACAGTAAAATAGTTTTGTTAATGCTTATTTCCGCGGGCCTATGTAACAATAATATGCAAAAACCAGGAAACAATATAGACTTTACGGCCATGCGATTCTGTTAGCAAACATAATGAAACCTAAAATATCAGCACACGTTGATTGAAGAACAACATATTCTGTTATTAAAAATTTAAGAAAATCTGTAAAAATGAAACAAAAACTACCGAAAAATTACACAGAAACTGCCGCAAATATCACACACAGTGTACTGTTATTCTAGTTTACACAATGTGTAACGTAACACAAGACGGTTGATTCTGACAGTCACACTTCTTAACATTAGTCCTACCTATCGATTTTTGTCTCAGCCATTTATGTTAAGTGGAGAGGTCAGGATAGGCCAGGCATGATAGACTAGACTCCTGTCTAATTTTAAGTGGGATGGTCAGAATCGACCATAATTATATCAAAACACACAGTGTAGGCATGCTAGTGAACTAACGACTGCACTTACATCCTGACTAACGGAGTAGACAAGTCCGCTGTAGCCGATGTTAGCGTTGAATCTCTCGATAACCTCCGCACGGGGCATGCTCGGTGCACTGGACGTCAGGTTCTGGAATAATCTGTAGGGAAAGGGATTTTTACACTAAAAAATTATAAATACAGTTTTCACCACTTGACGATAACTTTTTAAAATGACGTCATTGTGACGTTTAAGCGAATGTGTTACTGCAGAAGCGCATCATGAATGACGAGTGAAATTGAAATGAAATGGCTTGTCGTTCACTTGTTCATTCATTCGTTAATCCCGTTTCCGAACCGCAGGCCGCACGACGCCGTCTATAGTAGTAGAGGACGTCACCTGGCTACAGACTATAGTAGTAGAGGACGTCACAATAGAGGAATAAGATATCATAGACTCTATGCACTATATGACATAGAGTGCTAATGTTCTACTAACGGCCTCGATGCACCTTGAGCCTTGCCGGTACCTCACAGTTCCAGTCCTTATTACGGGTGATAAACCCGCGTCGCGTTTTCGCCGTGGTACTGGTGCTAATAGTATGAGATCCAACCGTAGGTTTACTACGCTCATCTGTTTATAGAATAAAACCTTATTATTACAAACTTTTACGATTAGGAGAATATACTGGGTTGCCTATCAAAATATCTCTACATACAGTTCTATCGAATGGATCATACTTTATTGGAAAAACATGTGAGCGTAATTCGTCGGCAAAATATATTTTTTGAAAATTCAATTAAAAATACTTGCGGCCATATTTTGATAGGCAGCCCAGTGGATATATATTCTCCTAATCGTAAATGTTTGTAATAATAAGGTTTTATTCTATAAACAGATGAGCGTAGTAAACCTACGGTGGGATCTTAGACTATAAGCGCAGACTACAGTGACGGATGTCGCGACCTGAGCAGCGCTGCCTCGCTGTCCTCGTCGCAGGCGCGGCCGAGCGGGCCGAGCCGCAGACCGCGCGGCGTGGCCGCACAGCGCACGTGCACGTCTCTCTGTCCCGCCGACCGCACTCCGTCTAGAAGCGACGCCAGTAGTGCGTCCCTGTACAAGCAAACTTTTATCAAATTAGATATCAGTGCGTTTATCGTATGGGTGATGGCGCTAGTTACTTTGTAACACATTATGTAGTAATGCGTCCCTGTTGAAGAAAACTTTTGTTAAACATCTGCTAGAGACGCTAGAGTGCGTTTCTTTGGACGATGGCACTAGTTACTATGTGACACATTATCTGTGTCACTGCACACAAAAAATATTAGTTCCGAAATCAGGCATAGGAGGTTAGTAGTGTGTCCCTGTACAAGAAAACTTTTATCAAACATCTGGTATATTCCTTTGAATGATGGCGTTAGTTACTACATTATCTGTGTCACTACATCCAAAAAATGTTAGTTTCGAAATCAGTGGGGCAAACACGAACCTCTCGATAATCCGTAACCATGTCAAATCTCATAGATTTTGCTTGCGCGTCGATAGCATTACCGCGCATAAATATGTTCGTGCTTACCCTACAGGCATATGAGTTATTTTATGAAATGGAGTCTACACTTGTATAATATTGTCCTATTTATAGCAGCTAATATTATCATGAAGGCTAAAGTAATTCAAAACCTTGTTAATTCATAAATTTGTCAATTATTTATTTATTTTATTTATTTATTTATTCACCCATATAAAACATTATCATTACAGCTGATCAAGCCAATGCGATAACGTGAAAACCATAAACATCTTAAATTAACTTATAGCAACAATAATATTAAAGAGAGCTAATAATATTATCTGTTTAGTCTGCATTTCAGTGACAATCTAAAAATAGAATTAGGTAGACAGGGGGGCAACCTTGATATTGGTTTTTTTTTTCAGGGTAATCTTGATATAGTTTTCACTTTACTGCCTTACAGATACTTGCCTTTCACCAGCTAAGTAAGTACGACTCTGTCCATTCAAGTACTCAATAGAGAACTTCTGAGGGTCATCGGTATCACGTATTAACGCAAACACGTCACTCAATGGGCGCAAGCATACCACCTGAAAAACAAAACACATTCAGTACTGCGTATTTGCGTCTTGTTGGTTTTCTAGAGTTGCCGTCGACGACGCTTATTTGCGTCCTAGCATTAGGCGTTGAACTAATATCGTCAAGCTCAGAAAATCTTCCAGCAGCAAATGCGTTAAATGACTCTAAGTGTTCTTCAAAACAAACTTTGTAAATTACCCCTTTACTTACTAAATAAGTCAGAAACTATCTGCATATGTTTTAATTAACATACCACAGTCACTTTGCTTGATGTTTAGTTAGACTGACATTTTTTAAAATATACCTTTACATTGAAAATAACATACAGAATATGTGTCCGGATCCCGCTCCAGTATGCAGGAGTCAGACAAGCAGAGCGTGCGGCGCATCGGCTCCATGTGACGACTGGGATTCACCTTGTGCACAATGAACTCACTTAGAGATGTCTGATGCTGGTCACCACTACAATAAAGTTTAAATGTAATAAAAACGTCATATAGTGCAAATGTCTAAACCAATAGTAGTCTTTGTCACCAAGTGGTTTTACCTTTTATCTGTATGTAATTTCAAACATGTCCATAGATATCTTTAATACACACCTGTACTTCCCAAATCTTTGATTATGATAAGCATCCAATGTTATTTTATTAGGCAGCACCTTGATTGAAATATTCAGATATTTATTAGCCATATCCAGCATCTTATTTATTATAACTTGATGTTCATCAGAGTTTGAGAACAGATGGAGTCGGCTGTAGTCTCCCACTGCCAGAACAAAGCCTCCGGCCACATCTCTAACTGGCAGGATGCCTTGGATATCACAGTAAGGATAGCTAGCAAGCTGGGTATGGGTTGATGGATCCAGTTGTTCTAGAGAACACGGCCCAACTTCCAGCACAATTGGTAGACGGGTTCCACTCCAATGGTGTTTGTATGCTTGATATCTCTGTAAGTCCATGAATGTTATAAACAGGTTGTTCATTACATCGGTACAGTAATTGCAATGGATCTTTAATATTGTAAAGTTAAAAAATGCTTAGTGAAGAAGGTAGACGAAGACCATTGTCTGAATATGAACTGCTCTACATTTTTTTACTCCATGACACACCTAACCTTACAGCCACAATGAATGACCATAAATACATACTGCAGAAAAACACCTATCACTTTCTTCAAAGAAAAATTGTATATTCGGGGCTGATTTTTCCAAAAGTCAAATAGCCTGTCTGAAGGATAAAGATGATGCTATCTCTATCTTCATCAAGTTGTAGAGAAAGACAACATCAATTTTATTACTTAACCTTGACCATTGTATAAATTGGCCCTTAGTTAGACAAAAAAGGAGAATAAATATATAATGGCTTCCAATGGAATGGCTTCAATTATTTCATCTCTTTCATTCCTTCTTTGTTTTGTAAAAATTAATGCAAACCAAACAAAGGAAAAACCAAGACTTGAGTCTTGAGGAACAACTTTATATATTTTATGGAGGTAGAATGGTATTTATGCCAAAAATTTACACAGTACCTGGCAATTTGAAAACAATACATAAGCACTGTTTGAAGTATTGATAAAAGCAAGGTAGGTTTTGTAAAGTTATTCATATGTTAAAATGTAGGTACTCACAAATATCTCTTTTGGTTTCTCTGCAAATAAATGCCTGTACTTAAAGGCCTCAGTTAATATAAGACTTCTGTGTTCTGAAGAAAACTTCATTGTATCCCGTTTGTTATTTTTTATCATAACCAGTACAAAATCATTACTGGAGGGGCCATTAGGTGGTGGTGTCACCTTGATTACATCAGAATAAAGCCATTTGTTGGTCACTTCCAACTTATCAGGGTTGTATGTGGTGATTCCATGGGTACCCACAGAAAACACTCGCTTGTATCTCCCTTTCCAAGAGTGTTTGGTAACCAAAAAAGACGCAACATCTTGATTATCCTTAAGCGGAATCATTGTATCATTGCCTACAACAAAACAAAAACAAAGATAGTACTGAATTGTATTTCAACTAGCCAAGCACTAATTCGAGATAAAGGTAACTCTTAAAGCCCGTCCATACTAAGCAAAGCTCACAAAAGTTAAGAAATATAAGGAAATTTAAAGGGAAATTAATCGGAATCCACCCCTTTGTAAATAGATCGGACCATGACGTGTAAACAACGATATGCAACAATATTTTCAACGATAATATTAAAGTATGCATGACGTTAATACTTACAATTGACTCATATATTTAAAATATTCAATATTTTCTAGTTGCTAATAGTATTCTCCACATAATACAATAATTAAAAGATTAATTTCAAGAAAACTTATGAGGCGAACACACAGCAGCAGCCAGCCAATCATTTCTTCTCGTTCTCCAATCGTTCTCCCTCAGCTTGTTGTCTCGCTCGCTCATGGCACAATGGACATGTTGACAACTGCGTTTTAAAAGTTGCAAAATATAAAGAAGGCTGCCTGTATTATGTACTTTTTAAAATATAACACATAGAAGGAGTTATAGATACATACCTGGAGCAACGCGGCTTTCTTTATTATGAAAATTTTAAATCTAGAATAAATAGTTTATTTATATTAAAAATAACATTTTATTTATTCCGACAACCTCAGTAATATTTTGAACAGACGTCTTCGAGAGAGATGTAATTATGTTCAATTATTTTTCAATATTTACCCTATGTATATGCACAATTTTAATTTAATTACACTTTTTAATAAAAATAAATTTAAAAAAATTTCTTGTATAAAGATTTCTTATGAAATTTATTTTATTTATTAATATTTTATTTAGTTGATCTACAGTATACATACATGCATTTCTATGTTTAATATACGACTGCTTCGCTCAAACATGTCGACTGAACAACTTTCTTTCATATATGATCTGTCATCTGTCACTGTCGTTGTCATTATTTTATTCGATTTTGTCTTGGTTGCGGTCGCCGTGTCATCATCTATTCCTTTACTACTTTTGAACAAATAAGAAAGTTATCGGAAGCCACGTTCATCTAAATAAAATGGTTCTGGACCTGGATTTATTTCGTGCCGATAAGGATGGAGACCCAGATAAAATTAGAGAGAATCAAAGGAGGCGGTTCAAAGATGTTGCATTGGTTGATACTGTAGTGGAACAAGATACACTTTGGAGACGATTGCGCCACGATGCTGATAATTTTAATAAGCTTAAGAATGTGTGTAGTAAAGAAATAGGGTTAAAGATGAAGAGCAAAGAGCCGGTCGGACCTGAAAATGACCCAGTCCCTACTGAAATTGCCGACAACCTTGTAAATCTTACTGGCGATCAATTGAAGCCTCTAACAGTGAATCAAATCAAAAAGGTATATTTACATATGGCTGACTCATATAAATAGTCACGATCGTCTTTACTATCACATTGGTACAATTCACATTTAGTTTACTACCAGTTCTTTTTTGTAGATGATGTAACAACCTATAATAGTTTGTAACTTTACAAGTTTGTAATAATAGAGTGTACCTCTTTATTTAGGTTCGTGTTTTAATTGACGAAGCCGTATCAAAGAATGAGCAGGCTCTGCTGGCAGCAGAGAAATCTCGTTCAGCAGCTCTCAGGGAAGTTGGCAACCATCTCCATGAGTCAGTGCCAGTTGATGATGATGAGGACCATAATAAAGTAGAGAGAACTCACGGAGACTGCACAGTTAGAACAAAGTATTCTCATGTTGACCTCATATGTATGATTGATGGTAAGTAGCTGTTGGGTGAAGGTACTTCTTCTAAATCTGGGCATTATATCTAAGTAGCCCTGGATAGATAACCTTCCCAGGACATTCCCTGTACCTGTTTCCCAAATATTCAGACCCCTCCCTTTAGTAATGGACTCGGGAAGAGCAGAGTTTTTTGAGTAATATTAGTAAGAATTAATGCCAATATTTCTGTTATGACTATATCAGATATTGATTTAAGTGTATAACATAAAAAGGAATAGTTATTCAGCACTCAAATTTCAAAATTTGGATATTGATTTAAGTGTATAACATAAAAAGGAATAGTTATTCAGCACTACAGCTGAATAAATAAAATGTACTCTCCCATATCAAATCATACTACATATTTGTTATTGGATTTAACCTTCAGACCTTGGAACTATTCCTTAATGTATGAATATGTAAAAAGGTTCCTTAGTTCTATTAGCAGCCTATTGCAGTCCACTGCTGGATGTAGGCCTCCCCCAGGGCCAGTTGCCAGCCACCCTCTTCAAGTCCATATGATCAGAGAGTTTCTAACACTACTGTTCCTTCCATTACTTCGATTGGTTTATTTCTACCCTAATATTTATTTATTAGGCCTTAATAAATAACAAATTTTGCATAAAATATGTGAAAATCTGCCATCTTTAGTAATATTAGGGAATGAGATTATTTAAAGACAAATAGTGTAGTGATTATAGATATTTTTATGATTTGCTTTGACAGATTTACTATAACTGTACTTATATTCATTCAAATAATTTATATGCTACCTTAAAGTACCAATAAAGATAACAACTTTCTCATATTCAGTTCAATACTGATAAGCAATATTTCAAATGTTTATAACCTATATTTCAAAGTAACTTAAATAGCAGCAGTTAAATTGTGATAACTTAGAAACAATCTTTTATGATATTTATGATTGTGATAAGGTGCTGAGCAGGGGTGAAGAGTATGGGACGAGGGAAGCATCCTAACACTGTAGCTCTGCCTATTTACATAGAAACCACCTTGTAGTGACTAGCCAAACTACTTGCATAAGTGTGTGGTTACAGCTACTGCGTTACACTGGCACTGAAGCTCTGCCCCTATCATGACGTCATGGCCTCACTATTGCCACACAACTCAGTTCATATTTCCACCTCCTCTTTTATACCTTCTCCATGATTCTGACTGCCCCATTTAACCTTACACTTAATTTGTTTTACCTGACTCATTCTGTCTCAGCTATTTATATATTCTAGATTTTTAAGATGGTTGGTTTTGTAATTTTTCACTTGCACCTGCCAGGTATGGATGGAGAACGAGGATCCACAGTAGCTGGTGGACGAGGCTACTACCTGAAGGGAGCAGCGGTGTTCCTGGAACAGGCCCTCATCCAACATGCACTCCGGATCCTCCTTAATAAGGGCTACACACCACTTTATACTCCCTTCTTTATGAGAAAAGAGGTAAGTTTATAAAAATTCAAATCTATTAAAGAGGGTGTAGTTTTCTGTTCATGACTATCAGAAAACGAACTGCATTGTAAAAATTTGCGTGTCAATACAATATTACGACGTTTTCTGACAAGATAACCAGCATCCTAGCAAAATATTTCCACTAGATTTTCATAATACTATAGATATATGTTGCAAAGATGGTAGGTGGATAACTTAGTGGCTACGCAGTACAGTAAAATCGGCTCCCTTATTAAGTATCTAGCAAAAACTATGCGATAGCAATAATTACATAATTTTCGTCAATCTCTTATAAAATGCGTAAAGGAATTCATCACTTTGCTTTTGCATGATGAATAAAAAGCGGCGATAGCCCAGTGGTTAAGACGTGCACCTTCCAAGCAGGAGGCGTAAGTTCGATCCCAGTCACGGGCCTGTACCAATGAATTTATTTCATGTACAGATTTTAATGTTGTAAAATTGTCACTTAGCTCGTGCCTCGGAAAGCACGTAAAACTGTTGGTCCTGCGGCGCCTGATCTCTCTCCGGTCGTGTCGGCTTGACGAGAGTGCATCTGTGTTTGCGCACAGCCGCACACACTTGTGCACTATAATATCTCCTGCGTATCTGGCTAATCTCCGTAGAGATTGGTCGCCTTGTCCGAAATACGGTCAGGAGATTTTTATTTCATTTCTCAATTAATAATTATCCAACAAAGTGGATGGCGCCTCTTCACTACTATAATAAGAGGCCTATACCCAGTAGGCAATTCTGATTAATGAAAATAAAGGTCCAATTTTATTTTCCAATTCCAGGTAATGCAAGAAGTGGCACAACTAGCCCAATTCGACGAGGAACTGTACAAGGTAATCGGCAAGGGCCACGACCAGAAAGGGGATAGTGTGGTCGTAGAGGAGAAGTACTTAATTGCCACCTCAGAGCAGCCGATTGCGGCGTATCATAGGGACGAGTGGCTGCCTGAAGCTTCCTTACCTGTTAAGTAAGTTTTTTTTTGTATATTAGCTGTTCAAATTCGGATCTCCATACGCCTGGAGATCCAC
Organism: Carposina sasakii; assembly: GCA_014607495.2. Lineage (NCBI taxonomy): Eukaryota > Metazoa > Arthropoda > Insecta > Lepidoptera > Carposinidae > Carposina > Carposina sasakii. Next base: position 10,129,935 of record CP053162.1, on the reverse strand, counting down.
AAAAGAAGGGACCCAACAATGGAGACTTCTGAAAAAAACTGAAATTCTAAATGAAAGACAAAAGAAAATACCTCTAAATTCGGCACTGGCTCCATTGCATATCCTGGATAATTATCGAAAATCAATATTTTAAATCTAGAAAATACTATAATTTGAATAAAAAATATTGTTTGTCACTCTATATAAAAAATTCATAGACTTAATAAATAAATTGCAAGAGCACACATAACCCATTAGCCCCGCCTCTAAAAAATACCTACCTCGTTTTCTCACGTGAATTAGGTCAAGACACCGGACGCGACAACACATCGAAAATGTATGGCGAGTGGGTATCACGTGGGATGTTAACAGTGTGTCATATCATGGACCAAAATGTATGTGATCGATATGTATAACACGCGTGTCATCACGTCGGTCGGGTGTTAACAGTGTGTCTTGACCATGGAGAAGAAATAAAAGAGTAGCGGCTAAGTATATTTTCATACAAAAATAGTGTGCCGCGGAGCGGGGGTGAAGTATGGGACGAGGGGAGCATTGAACACTAGCCCTGCCCATTTACATAGAAACCTACAAGGTAGTGACTAGTCAAACTACTTGCTCATTATCAATATGGTTCAAGATTGTTTACTAGTGCAATTACTCATCGCTAGATGGCAATATTATACTACCTTTTAGTAAAAAAGTACCCTGATAAAAGCGCTAGTCTTTATAATTTTAATACGGTTACATTCCGGAGCACAAGCTCCGCCCCTATCATGACGTCATGGCTTCACGATTGCCACACGACTCACTTCATAGTCCCACCTCCTCTTTTATACCTTCTTCATAGTCTTGACCCTTACTAGCGAGAGCTAGTTTATCGCTTATCAGAATCGTGAATACATAGAATACATGAAGACATTTTGTATTACATACGAAACAGTTAGATAAGTTTAAACCTTTATTTCGCCAGGTATGCAGGATTGTCCACTTGCTTTCGGCAAGAGGTAGGATCTCATGGACGTGACACCCGCGGCATCTTCAGGGTACATCAGTTCGAAAAGGTATGTCATGGTTAGCTTGAAAAGAATACTAAGTAGCTTTAAGATCGCTTTTTTTTTACAGATTGAGTGGTTCAAGTGGAAGGTTTATATGTTTATCAGCATTGCACCCGTGCTAGGCCGGTGCGGGTTTAAGTTTTAGTATAAATCGAGCAAGATAGAACTTAGCGCATGTTCTTAGAGACTTCATTTATGCGGACGGACTGATGCTGATGATTTTGATAGCTTCAAAATATCAGATGATAGCTAAAATACATCTTAGTTTAAAATTAGATTCCCTTTTGATTTACGAAATTGCAATAAATACCCAGGGTATGTAAAAATTTTTTGAGCGACTGCAAAGTTCACACAGTTATCGAACCATTTACACCAATAGCAGTTAGACTCCATCACGTCATGGAATGCGCTAAATTGGAGAAAATGGTTCGATAACTTTGCGACCTTCGCCGTCGTAAAATGCTTACCTAAATGGGTCCCAGTTTGTACCTACCTTCAATAGCCTTAATTCCAATTCTAACAAACTAATGGTAATATCTAAACATCTAGGTGGAACAATTCGTCCTGACCTCGCCCCACGACGACGCCTCATGGAAGATGATGGACGAAATGATCGCCAACGCCGAAGAGTTCTACAAGAGCTTGGGCATCTCATACCGGGTCGTCAACATCGTCTCCGGCGCCCTAAATCACGCTGCAGCCAAGAAGCTGGACCTAGAAGCCTGGTTCCCAGGATCTGGAGCCTTCAGGGAACTGGTGTCTTGCAGTAACTGCCTCGAATACCAGGCTAGAAGACTCCTTGTCAGGTACTGTCCTATTTTAGCTTTATATAGCGGGGCTTGTTTTTGGAGTGATGTTTGCTTGATACAAGTTTTTTTTTCCTGTTTTGCATGTCTCGCTATTTGGTTTTGTCTATTGAATTTGAATTGTAGGCATTTCATTAACTATTTAGCTTTTTGAACCATTTTTTAGCAAATCATTTTCATTATTTAACTGGCAGTTGGCACCAGCAGAAATTGGCTTGGATTTTGTGAGTGCAAAGCTTGAACTGGATTATTACATTTTTGGCTTTCTCTGTCTGTAGTTTTTTAGCAACTAACTACTTACCTAATTTTATTCTTTTATATCTTATTGTATCAGACGTTACTATTCAGAAGTTCAAATTTCCATCGAGGGCTCGCCCACCACCGGGCCCTACACCCTCCCCTGACCCTCGGATCTTTTAAAACAAATTGTAGTCGATTCTGACCATCACATTCAAACATTAACTTAAAATTAGATGGTTATGTCTAGGGTTGCCAACCGTCCCGCGTGGCGCGGGACGTCCCGTTTTCAGGGTCTAAATAACGCGTCCCGTTTTAAGGATCTGCGGGACGCCAAATGTCCCGCTTTCCGGTGAATCCTCCCCAGTTGATAAAAAATTCCATCTTCAAAATTATAATCGCGAAAAGCACGTGATACCCAAATCTTGAACTTTTAATTTTCAATCAGAACACAAACCTTTAAGTTTAATATACTTGTTACCTACTCATTCATCATCAATGAAACATCAGAATTTATGAGTAGTATTTAGTGAAATATATTTCAAATAGAAAATATTCTCATTGCTTCTCTTTACACGCTTACTACGTACGTATCAATCATTCAACAACTATCAACCAAATACCTATTATGGATTTATCAGGCGCCATTTTGATACCGTCTGATTGAATGAAGCATTGTTTTATATAAATGAAAGTAAATTATTAATGTGAAAAACTAAAAAAATTACCAAGGATTCAAAATAAGCAAATATTTCCGAGCTCGCTTCGCTCGCGTTGTTGCTCTTATGTAATAAAGTTTATGAGCTGACCGAATAAAAACGTTGTTTTTTATTTAAAAAATAATAATATATCTTTGGTAGAAAGAAGGTGAATAATTTTTTTAAAAACGGAAAAACCGACTTCCTCCCAAAACTCGAGCTTACTAAAGTAAAATTTAACTAAAGGGCAAATATATATTGCGTTAAGCCGTGTACGAAGTTTAGGAGGCATAATATTGTCAGATTTATATAATTTTTATATAAAATAGGCCACATGAAAAAAGAGAAAAAGGACTAGGCTTCGAAACTTTACGTCTGATAATATGATGATTATGATGATAATGATGACCTCCGACCAATTTCGGTCATGGCGACCACTTCTACTCCTAGATATTACTAAGTTGGCGTTCATGCGCTCGGAGATGGCTTACATTTACATAGCCAATTTTCGCCCTGAACGCCCGCGCACACAGAGGACAGGTTAGTGCGCCATTATTGTATTATAGATAATGGCAGCAGGAGGACGAGTCTTTAGTTCATCACATTTAGCGTCAAGGTCAGCTTGACGCTGCTCCTCGAACTCGTGTACTTGCTTTATCACCGTCCTGCGCCACTCTGGTCGTTGTGCTGACAAAACTTCCCATTTAGATGGATCTATATTCCATCTCTTCATGTCTTTTCTGAACATCTTTGTATCTGAGGAGTTGCCCGCCGCGTTTCCGCTTGCCCTCCTCTAGTTCAGAAAAGAAGGTGCTCTTAGCCAATCTCTCCTCCGCCATACGAGACACATGACCGCACCACCGAAGCTGCCGACGCATTAAGTAGGCCTCAATGGCACTTACATTGGCTCTTCGCAATAATTCGGTATTACGCACTCGGTTGGACCATCTGATTCTCATGATGGATCGGAGGCACTTGAGGTGGAATCGATCCAGAGTGCGTATGTGGCGACGGTACATGCACCACGCCTCGGAGGAATATAAGAGATTTGGCAGCACAACAGCCATGTACACTAGTGTATAGAACCGGGAAATCCCGGTACCGAAATTCCCGGGAAATCCCGGGATTTAGAAGCGGTAAAAGAACCGGGAATTAAAATACAAGAACCGGGATTTTCGGTACTTTCGGGAATTATTGAAATCGTAAATTGACATCATAAAAAATTCGTATAAAACCCTTTTTTTTCATATTAGCTGTAATTTATAGTTTATACACATAAATCCGTATACATATATGGTAATTGGCAACACTGACGCTACGCGTGAGCGGTTCAGGAGTGGAGCGGCCACTTTCCCGCCCAAATAGTAACGAAATGTGCAATAAGATTGTATTACCTACTACTAAAACGTACTAGTCCCCCGCCATCAACAACAGCCCAACATTCACACGCTCATCAGGTTATTGAAATAGAAGAGGACTTAGAATCCGCAGTAGAAAGAAGTAATCTTACGAAGAGCGACGAACTAAATGCAGAACTCCAGAAGATTAGGAAGAAACATGTTAGATCAACGAAGAATGACGACCTTGAAACAAATATAAGAGTCGAGATGGCCCTTTTCAAGAATGGAGGCGATTGTGGGCGACATTTATCACAAGCTTTGACCATCTTATGAGTATTCCACCCACCAGTGTTGAGCCTGAAAGAATTTTTTCTTCGGCTGGCCTGCTGTGCAATAAGATTAGATCGCGTTTAGGTGATGTAACTTTGGATTCGTTAATCTTTTTGAGGACATATTACAATGAAAAAAAGCTTTCAAAAAGACCAAATAGTTCCACTTTATCTGTGAAGGCGTAGATTTTATTTGATTGTTATCTATTTGAATTCAATTTATTCTAGCCTAAGGAATACCCTCTCCCACCTCTTATGGTGGATTCTTATTAATCTTACTGCGTTAATTACGAGTACTTTCAATAATAGTCTGATTTTAACTAGATTTTAATTAATATTAATTTTCATTGTCATTAATCATATTTAAAAAGCCTCGACCAGTATTTTCGAAATGCCCTTAAAAAGGGAATGGGCTCCCGGGCCCCGTGACCCCATGATTTCAATCCCAAACGGCTCAAATATGTAGACTCCACTGAGGTTTGCATATTTGCGCCGTTTGAGGTTTTCCGCTGTGGCGTGTGGGGCATGGGACGCTGCCAGAGTATCGACGCATGTAGCGTCCTATACTAGAGAACGTCCCATCTCCCAGGGCACGAGGGTCATGCCGTCCAGTCTCTTGCCATCGTCGCGCACCAAACCAACAGGTTCTAAAACAGATGGTGCCCCGGCGGCGGTGGCAAGAGCCCGGCGGATGATATCGTTAATAATAGCATGACGTGGGATGCGACCGGCACACCTGGCACATGAGAGGCCATGGTGTCCGAGTTGATCGACGGCGTCGCCACAACGGCATCGGTGGGGGACATTGCACGGCGCACCAAGGCGTAGGCGTGTGGCTATGCAGAAAGTGGTTCGGTCCAAAAGTGTACCGACGTTGACTGACGGCAGTGCCTGTAACCAAAGGCCCGACTCCCACTCGCCCAAGGCTATAAGGCGGGCACGCTCTGTGGTTGTTGTTTGACGTGTTTAATAGGTTTTTCTGTACCAATTCACAAAGCGGCCCGTCCCACAGCCTCTGCGACGATGGGGTAGACGGTTCAACTCCGTTTGGGCAGACCGCTTTCCAGGCGGTTTTGGCTTCAGCCATATGTCCAATTTCGACCTGGCTTCGGCTGTTTAAAATTTTGATGACTAGTGGGAGAGTGCTATGGGCTGAAGCCAAAAAGGCTGGGACTACACTAGTAATTTTGCGTACACCTCCAAACCTTATCTTGGCCTAGGAACGATCATCTAAACTGATATTGATAATCGAGGAGAGGGTCTGCTTAATAGTTTGGTCTAAACGAAGAAGAAGACCCTGAAATTTCTAGATTTGACTGCAGCGGAGGTAGTACATAAATTTGGGGGCAAAAAGGCAATGGTGTATTATATAGTAGGCCATATGCTTATTAATTTTGAAAAGGCGATCTGAGGTGCCGACAAAATTTTGAATTTGTTCATTCACGAAAGAGGGTCTAAGATGGGCGAGCCCAAAAGGCGAAAAGAGCTTTTATCCACAACAGACAAATTTTGAGCCAATAGGTTGAAAGTAAAAATTATTTCGTTACGGGATGGGGTGGAAGCGGTGACATATAACTCACATTTTCCCGTGTTGAGCTCAAGCCCTATTAATTTTAATTCCTGCTTCAGGAGTTTAAGATCCCCTAGGACAGAGCTCGCTTCGTCTCCTAGGGTGCCATCGTCTAGATACCACACGTTTAATTTTGATTGCAGCTTCTCGATTATCGGGTGAATAGCTAAGATAAGTTGGAATTAGTTAATTATTGTAGCTAATGTTGATGCCCGATGATGATGATTGATCTCATTCAATGACAGACTGAATTTATCTAGATTGTAAGTATTGTATTGATATTAAGTTTGGCTGTAGCTAAAAGCTGATTACTACTCAAATAAAACATTCTTTTGTGATTTTTATTTGTATTCTACCTATAGATACCATCACAATTTAAATTTATCAACTAGCATCATATTATGTATGGTTGAAAAAAAAACCGAAAGTACCGAAAATACCGGGAATTCCCGGTTCCAGCATGGTCCGGTACCGAAAATCCCGGTTCCTTGAAACATATCCGGTTCTCTATACCCTAATGTACACACTTATTTAAGCAACATATAATTACACTCCTTCTTCCTGCCCTGTTCCCAATCATTTGGGGTCGGTGCAATATGTAGGTACTCTTTTTTCATTCATCCCTATTATCCGTCATCACGTTATTCTCATTTCTACCTCTTTCTCTATAACCATCTTACTTCGGACACGGCTTAACGCAACATATAATTTCATGACTTAACACAATTATCTTCATCTTCATAAGCCTATTGCAGTCCATTACTGGACGTAGGCCCCCCTGCCATAGGGGGCTTTTGTTACTAAAAAGTTCCACTATCTGTTTTTCGGCGGCTCCATCATCAGACCCTCGTTTCCTTTATATTATGTGTAGCTGACCAAAATTCTCTATAAAAATCTAAAAACGGACTACTCGTGCCTTTTATATTTGAGGATATCTCTAGATTCCTTAGAGATTCCATCATCAGATGTTATGTTTTATATGTAGGTGATCAAAACGATCAGTAAAAGTATAAAAACAGACTACATGTGCCTACAATATTCGAGGATTGCCCTCGATTTCTCCAAGATCCCATCATCAGATCCTGATATGGTGAATATGGGACCAACCTGGAAGTATACCATGACCAAGTATAAAAAAAAATTGAAATCGGTTCATAAATGACGGAGTTCTGAGGTAACACACATAAAAAATAAAAAAAATAAAAAAAAACATACAGACGAATTGATAACCTCTCTTTTTGAAGTCGGTTAAAAAACATACAGACGAATTGATAACCTCTCTTTTTGAAGTCGGTTAAAAAATTTCATCATACAAAGGACGCATGCTGACCCAATAAAACTTTTTTTCAGAAACTTGGAAGAAGGCGAAAAAATTTCGCGCTCGGTCCGCTCGCGTTCCTATGTTTGCACTACAAGATAAAGAGTAACAAACAAAATAGTTATACCTACTATCGGTTGAGTTAATACAAAAATATTTTGGATGCGCCACCATTAAACCTCCATTTGCAATGGAATATCACGAAATATTTTATTTCTCTATAAAAAATTACAGAAATTGGCCATTTGTAGTGGTGTCCCGTTTTTAACCGACTTCAAAAAGAGAGGTTATCAATTCGTCTGTATGTTTTTTTTTATTTTTATTATTTTTATTTTTTTTATTTTTTATGTGTGTTACCTCAGAACTCCGTCATTTATGAACCGATTTCAATTTTTTTTTTTAGTTGGTCATGGTATACTTCCAGGTTGGTCCCATATTCACCATATCAGGATCTGATGATGGGATCTTGGAGAAATCGAGGGCAATCCTCGAATATTGTAGGCACATGTAGTCTGTTTTTATACTTTTACTGAGCGTTTTGATCACCTACATATAAAACATAACATCTGATGATGGAATCTCTAAGGAATCTAGGGATATCCTCAAATATAAAAGGCACGAGTAGTCCGTTTTTAGATTTTTATAGAGAATTTTGGTCAGCTACACATAATATAAAGGAAACGAGGGTCTGATGATGGAGCCGCCGAAAAACAGATAGTGGAACTTTTTAGTAACAAAATCCCCTTATGGCAGGGGGGGGCCTACGTCCAGTAACGGCTTATGAAGATGAAGATAATTGTGTTAAGTCATGAAATTATATGTTGCGTTAAGCCGTGTCCGAAGTAAGATGGTTATAGAGGAAGAGGTAGACATGAGAATAACGAGATGACGGATAATAGGGATGAATGAAAAAAGAGTACCTACATATTGCACCGACCCCAAATGATTGGGAACAGGGCAGGAAGAAGGAGTGTAATTATATGTTGCCTAAATAAGTGTGTACATGGCTGTTGTGCTGCCAAATCTCTTATATTCCTCCGAGTCGTGGTGCATGTACCGTCGCCACATACGCACTCTGAATCGATTCCACCTCAAGTGCCTCCGATCCATCATGAGAATCAGATGGTCCAACCGAGTGCGTAATACCGAAGTATTGCGAAGAGCCAATGTAAGTGCCATTGAGGCCTACTTAATGCGTCGGCAGCTTCGGTGGTGCGGTCATGTGTCTCGTATGGCGGAGGAGAGATTGGCTAAGCGCATCTTCTTTTCTGAACTGGAGGAGGGCAAGCGGAAACGCGACGGGCAACAGATACTCAGATACAAAGATGTTCAGAAAAGACATATGAAGAGATGCAATATAGATCCATCTAAATGGGAAGTTTTGTCAGCACAACGACCAGAGTGGCGCAGGACGGTGATAAAGCAAGTACACGAGTTCGAGGAGCAGCGTCAGGCTGACCTTGACGCTAAACGTGATGAACTAAAGACTCGTCCTCCTGCTGCCATTATCTATAATACAATAATGGCGCACTAACCTGTCCTCTGTGTGCGCGGGCGTTCAGGGCGAAGATTGGCTATGTAAATGTAAGCCATCTCCGAGAGCATGAACGCCAACTTAGTAATATCTAGGATTAGAAGTGGTCGCCATGACCGAAATTGATCGGAGGTCATCATTATCATCATAATCATCATATTGTCAGACGTAAAGTTTCGAAGTCTAGTCCTTTTTCTCTTTTGTCATGTGGCCTATTTTATATAAAAATTATATAAATCTGATAATATTATGCCTCCTAAACTTCGTACACGGCTTAACGCAATATATACTCGTATTTGCCCTTTAGTTAAATTTTACTTTAGTAAGCTCGAGTTTTGGGAGGAAGTCGGTTTTTCGTTTTAAAAAAAATATTCTTGCTCTGGTCCCGCATATTTAACCCCGATGTCCCGCAAATCTGTGTATAAGAGTTGGCAACCCTAGTTATGTCTGTCCTTCTTCATGCTTAATGTAAATGGCTGACACGGAGAGGGTCAAGAAGAATCCATTTTAGGTTTAAAATGTGGCCCCATTATGTCCCATATTCTAAGAAATAACTTGCTCATTTACGTTGAATACATGCAATACCTGTATAATATACAACATTACGGTATTAAATGAAAAGCGAGAAAAAACTTGTACAAACATCGTAATGTTTCAATCATCCCCTCCCCAAAAAAGGGCTCGCTTCACAAACGTGACGTAGACTGCGTTTTGTTGGCAGGTACGGTCAGACGAAGAAAATGAATGCAGCCACTGAATACGTGCATATGTTGAACGCAACCATGTGCGCCACTACCAGGGTTATATGCGCCATACTTGAGGTGCATCAGACAGAGGAGGGGATAAAGGTAGGTGACCACATTGTGAACACTATTCGGGCCGAAACACAAACCCGCGTTGCGGCGCCGCAACGCGACGCGAATTCCAGCGTTGTGACGCCATACTTGGTGACAATGATTCATCTAAAAAAACTCTTAATTGAAAGAAAATATTGGAAACCCGATGGCCTTAATGTATATCAAACAATATACTTACTCTCTAACGAGAGATGTATGTATATGTAAGATATTTCATTTTGATGTTCAATTCAAAAAACCTTCAATTCAAAAAGAAATTTGTTCCGAAAACCCCGAAAAATGGACATCTCTAGCTGATCCGGCCCCCTTATTACCTAACTAGTAAAAGCAAAGCGATAGCGAAAATTTTACAAAAAATTGTCAAATTCTTATTACGTAAAATGAATTTCAAACTTTGCTATTAGTTTTTAACAGGCACTTATGTACTGATATATGAATTTGCAAATATCTCCAGTTATCCACGAGGTACGGTGCTGATTTTTTTTCTGTACATAGACATAATAGTGAGTAATTATTAGTATAAAAAATTACGTGCTGAAATTGTGCACTTTTAAAAAATAATAACTAAAATTTATTTTCTTTAAATCACCTACATATAGATGATTGTAATTTAGCTTGAAATACGCGCAATACGATGCGATAACTTCATTAATAACCAAAAAATAAGTGATAATTATAAATATTTAAATAGTTAAAGATGACTTTGTTAAAGTATTAGGTATTAAGTTGTAAATGTTTAAATGTATTAAGTAGATAAATTAGTTACGTTATTTATCGCTTTTCAGTTAAAGTTTTTGTCGTTTGTGCTTTTTGAGGTCGGTTTTTTTTATACATACTATATATATAGTTTCCATCGACCAATAGCAGTGCTGTCCCCTAACTCCTAACCGTTAAGGAGTTCTGTAGCTTCATCATCAGTACAGCAGCATCAAATGTTGACACCCTGAAGCATATACCTGAGTAAGACATGATTATGCAACAAAAGCACCATACGAGCATATAATTTTCGGTGGTTGCTCTAGATTTCTCCTGGATCCCATTATCAGATCCTGACCTGGTGAATATAGGACCACCTCAGAAGTGAACTCTATCCAACAAAAAAAAATTTTGAAATCCGTCTATAATTGACGGAAATATCGGTGAACATACATAAAAAGAAACAAAATATATTATACATACAGACGAATTAAGAACCTCCTCCTTTTATTGAAGTCGGTTAAAAATCGTGGTTATGGTACCCTATCGTACAACAGTGAAACGCTATTTTTGCGCCGCCGCAACTCAAACTGCCGATTTTAGCGTTGCGGCGCCGCAACGCGGTTTTGTGTTTCGGCCCTCAATGTTATCTGATTCCGTTTCATATAATAACTGTTATGCCTGATTTCGGAACTAATATTTTTTGTATGCAGTGACAGATAATGTAGTAATTCACCTAGTAACTAGCACCATATCCAAAGGAATTATACGGTGAAACGCACTCTAAACATGGAGACACACCCATAAATAAGCTTTGTTTACGCATTGTGATCTTGTCACTACTGCAGTGTCAAGTGCAGGTGCAGAGTAAAATCAATGTATAAAAGTAAACATCTTTACAGTCTACTCATACCAGCACATCATAATGTGTAAGTAAACGAGGCTTTACATTACAAGACAAGACGCAAGTAAAAGTGGTTCCTACTGGCTAAAACGACATTTGAAATTAAATAAATATGTATATAAATTGAACCTTTGTTATGTTATACTTATCATTTATACCATTAGGTGCCAGATGTCCTGAAGCCCTGGATGCCAGAACAGTTCAAAGACCTCATTCCATTCGTGAAGCCCGCGCCAATCGACCTTGAAGCCGCCGCAGCAGCCAAGAAAAAGGAGGCTAAGAAACAAAAGGAGGACAAAAAATAGCACACTGCTATGCATATCGCATTCCTATCACCAGAGAGCCTGAGCATTTAATTTATTTTTTATGCTTTGCTAATTTTAATTTTACGTTTAAATAAATTATGGAATCTGGGTTTCGATTTTTATTTAATTAGATTTAAGATAAATTACATAACATAACGTTAAATTTATTCATTCGCTCACATACGGTTCTGTTCACAAAAATGAGGTAGCCAGAACTGCAAGGTCGCGAAGGAGATCCTACTGCCAAGTTAGGTATAGCGGGGTTAAGGCGACAAGTTGCTAGCTCATCGCCTGTGAGAGAACACCCATAAATTCCTAAGTCGACACTTGCGACATTACGGAAGGAGATGCAGCTGATGAATTCTAGTGAAACCCCACATCAGCACAGGCATTGCTAAATGATAATAAACCTAAACTAACTAAGCCTAGAATAGACAGATCGATAGGTTGGTAAATATATATTACGTACTTGTATTATCTGATAAATCTCTCAATTATATAATTCTTCTATGCTGCTCTGGAAGTGAAAAAAAAACGTATAATACGACAGCTCCTTCTCTTCCCGAGCATACTGTACAAGTCAGAGGAACAAGAGGGTCTCGGTGTTTTATAGGTGTTGGGCTGACCACCTGTCACTACTAACCGAACTTGTACATCTGAACTATACCCTCAAAATTTGTCAGAAGTGGCACCATGTGGTTCTATCGAACCTTGGTACTCTGCCTACCCCGTAAGGGATCAAAGCGTGATTATATATATGTATAAATTAGCATACACATTTAGAAACGTCGTTCCTGTGTATGATATTTGTTCGGTCGGTATCTGTTGAATACTGTCCATTCCAGACTTAGGCTATTCAAGTTTATGTTGGGTTGGACTCTTTATATCACTGGACACAATATTTGGAGCTAAGGCCCGTGTTTCCAAAGATAGCTGTGCCGCCATGTAGCGGCCGTCATACAGAAGTTGAACACTAGGAAACCGAGACATTTTTACAAGCTTTTATTTAACTTGCAATGTATGTTCGGGTGAAATCTTATAACTCAATTTTAAGTCACTTGCCCTCAACCGATTGGGCTGAAATTTGGTGAGCACGTTCAGTTCGGATGACAATGCATGATTAACAGTGTGACGTCATTCTAAATCCAACATGGCGGCATACCTACAATGGCGGACCAATTATTTTTAATGCATTCCTACAATATGGGTATCAAATTAAAGGGCTAGCTGAGAGTAACTCGAAAAAAATGTGACTTCACTCTTAATCCAATATGGCGGACTTCTAAAACTTGAAAATCTATTTTGAAACAGATATGTTTAAGCAATTGAGTAGGGTGAAGTCATTAGAAGGGCTCCTCATTGAAGAGCTGGACTGTTCAAAATTAACTGGCAAACGACCTTGCAATAATGATGCGTTGAATGAGATGAACAGACTTAGGAACTTACCAGATGAAAACTAAAAAGTATAAAATAAAATTTAGGTAAAAAAACCTTTTTAAAAACAAGCTTTTATTTAAATGCGCTAAAAAGAAAAAATAAACTTTTACACTAAAACTTTTACTGTTAATTTATAACGTCATTTCAAATTTAACACATTTGATACAATTTATATGTTATAAAAGCTTGTCGCGACATTTAAATACTCGTATTTACTTTCTTAGTTTTAAATTTTTAATAAGTCAAGGTGAGGCCGTACCGAGGACTGAGTGGCATGATGACATGATGTCGTGAACATACCACCTCGGGGCACCGGGGCGAACCCTGTTGTATATTACTCTCTTACTCTTCTACTCGAAGCTCTGGAAGGGTCGACGGATATTTCTTCGATATGCGTGGGAACAATATGGGAAAATCTGAAACATCAACACAAAGATGCTGCCTAATAAACATTTAAAAGTAAGAACGTAAATACGAGTACTTAAATGTCGCGACAAGCTTTTATAACATATAAATTGTGTCAAATGTGTTAAATTTGAAATGACGTTATAAATTAACAGTAAAAGTTTTAGTGTAAAAGTTTATTTTTTCTTTTTAGCGCATTTAAATAAAAGCTTGTTTTTAAAAAGGTTTTTTTACCTAAATTTAATATAATATGTTTGAACGTTCAAGTGATGTAATTCACTACTGTACCTATGTATAAATATAAGTAAAAGCCGCTATCCAAAGAAACCAATGCTTAAGATTTTGCACTTTGTGCTGCAAAAGGTATCATTCGTTTTTGAAATAATTTTATACATCCATATTTGAATATAATTTTCATATTTATTGTGACAAATATTTACCTAACAGCTATTAACAGTCAAGATAATAATAACAATATACTCTAGAAATGATACATACCTACTATTCATTAAATAGAAAGACACCTACCTAATTACATAGAATATGTGAAAATAATATACCTTAATTAACAAGAATCTAATTTCATAATATTGAATATACACTAACTCTTGATTTAGAAGCATTTGCTTGAGTGACAAATTTAAAATTAACATAAAAATATTTATACCAATGCTTTCCTAGTACAGTTTGCTTATTTTTTCCCTGCACCAGTCCATTACAGAAATGATAGTTTAAAAAATATGTATGTATTCATATTATTATCACTGAATAAACCATTCATTGTTAGGTTTAAAGAACTTTTATATATCAATTTTTTTACTTATTTCATGGTGTTATTAGTTTAGCCACTCATCATTGTGTGAGTACACAAATACAATAAAATATTTAAATTATGGCTATGACCTCCTATCCATCCTATGGCCGAGCCATAATAAAAGGTTTTTACCATATTCATTTATGGCAACAAAATCACAAAAAATGGCAAGTAGGTATACCATTCAAATGCAATGATCTAGATGGGACATTTACAAAGGTGACAGTTATAGTAAAAATAAAGAGATTATTTTCTGGTGCTACTAAAACAATTTGTTTAGAAATACCTGTAGGTACACTGGCATAGAAGTTGAGTCCAATAAGAGGAAAATCAATAAAGGAAGGGAATCAAATCCAGTAAGCTGAAGTCACAGGCTGTGAACGTAATTCTGTATTTGAAATAAAATATTACATGTATATGATACTAGAATACAGATAAATCAGTGAAAATAAAATTAGAATCTATATTCTAATGCCTTCACTCATATAAAGTGCTCACATCTTTAACATGGGTACTTATTAGATATTTTACTAGATACCAAGTAAATAATTGTATCAATTTTGAGATTTAGAAACTTAGATAAAACAAAAATACACCTAAAAATTTAAAATAACAAAATTGTTGCATGCCTACTTATATTATGCATAAATTATAACATTATCCATATAAAAATATTATGTTTAATGATCAGGGACCAAAATTATTAATACAATTATAAAATTTTGTTGGAATTAGGAAAAATAAAGATAATAAAGGATGTACTTATGCACATATAGGTACATAGAATAATACAGGCGGGCACTTTAGTGTACACAACTCAATAACTATATAGTAGTAAAACTAAAGCAAGTTGAAAATAATTAACAAGCCAACTAATATCATCCACCATACATAAAAACTACTACATACAAAAACATACAGCACTATAATCCATTAAAATCTTAAACAGTAATATTCCCATATAATAACATTTAACAATATTGAATGCAAGTTCTGTCAATATTAACTTTTGTTGACTTAACAAGCTAGTTGAGCTTTTTGGCGACATTTATGCATTAAGGCACGCAAAGTAAATTGTCTTCTTGCCAATGTACGTACTTGCTTTAGGAATGTGTCCAGATTAATAACCTCCTTACGTAGTGCTTCTCCCATATAATAAATGGCATCTTCTAATGTAGCTTCTTCAGCAAATGCATTAACAAGTTGAGTGTACAAGGGGGCAGTAGTGACAACTGCTTCATCCACATCTATCCCTTCTTGTTCAGCCAAACGTTCTACTGCTGACTGCAATTCTTTCTCTTTTTCATGCAGAACTGCTACATTTTTGTCCAATTCCGATCTCTCTCTTTGCAATCTCCCCAAGATATCCTCAAGCCTGGTCTTACCTTCACGGAGTTCATGTTGTGTGCGACGCAAAGTTTCCAACTCAGCCTGAGATTGTTGAGATTGCTCTTTAAGCCTCCTTTTCAACTGATCACCCACTGCAGAAAGCAATGATGCTTTTATGTGCTCTTCAGTTATAGTTCCACCAGCTGCATCAGGTAACATCCCATAGCCACCAGCTGCTGGTGGATAAGGAGTGGTGTTAGCTGTTGGTGTTCCATTTGTGCTCCCTTGTGCTGGGTATGGTGCACCGAAAACTGGGATTGGAATATCTGACATGTAAGGTGTATTTGTAGGGTAACCTGGCACAGACACAGGCTGAGGGTATGGATAGCCAGATGGTTGCGGCATAAATGAGTTAGCAGGATATGGTGGTCTTGTTTCATTCCGTGGTTTGGAATAAACTGGTGGCAGTTCTCCAAATGCTGTGATCATATGTTGTGCTAGAGTCTGCAAATTAGACCCATTTGCATTCCACTCGTGTAGATATGGGAGATAGACTTTACCGTTCGTGTCCACATACCTGGAAACTTTTATTGACATATCTGGTGTGGGTTTGACGAAGCACAATGGAGCATTTTGAGGATGTGTATCCATCAGCCAAATACACACGGGTATGTTATAAAATGCTCCTTTATAGTTTACTGGAAGCGTGCCCTGTAGATTGAGCAATTCCTTCTTTGAACCATTATTGAAAACAAAGGCTTCCAAGCGATAAGTTAAACTCCTATACATTTGAACCAAATTTACGACCTCCCTGGCTGTGAAGTCACGATGTTTATACTTGGTCAAATAATGCTTCACTACAGCTTCGTCTGTTGCCATTTTTGTTACCACTTTTCCTATCCAAAGGATTAATTAAAAATAATCAGAACAATTTTATTACATACATATATGTAATGATTCATTCGCAAATTTTCTTTTATAAGATTTTTTTTATTTGTATTACCCCGAAGGGAAGGCAAGGAAAACTATGTCCATACAGCTATTGTCTTTAGTAGTTTCTGAATATAGTATGATAAAATTTATGATGGATCATTCCATCACATATAGGGTTGGCAGGTAATGAAGAAGCAGACCATATTGCTGGACTCGCTAGCGTAGGGGGTTTAGAAACTAATATTAATCCGGGGTATTCGGAGATGTTGCCTAAATATAAAAATAAGTGTCATTTGATTTGGACAGAATATTTTGATGAACGGTCTAAAGATAAAGGCATTAGGTATAGAACACTATACAGGCTGAACCTCCGAAAATACCTTGGTTTAATTATAGTAAACTTGGCAGGAAATATATTGTTACAGGTTTAAGATTGAGGTCGGGTCACATTCCATCTAACAAGTTTGCATAGGTACCTAATGAAAAAAGTTACTTCTCCTAATTGTAACACATGTGGGGTAGTTGAGGATGTTCATCACTTGTTGATGGAATGTGCAGAGAATCAAGCTGATAGATTAGCTTTGGTTCAAAAGTTAGGCCTTGGAGGATCAAACATGGGTTCTTTCCAAAGCATATTGGCTGCACTTTCATCTGAAGATGCTGCACAAATATATAATTTTTTTAATGATAGGATGTCAGTAGAAGGACAAGAGCATTCGTAGAAAGAGTGTAGATTCATAGTCAAAGAGATTATTGGTGTTTTGTAGGCGACCACCTGTCACTACCGTCACTACTAACCGAACTTGTGCATCTCAACTATACCCTCAAAATTGATCAGAAGTGGCACCATGTGGTTCTATCGGCCCTTGGTGCTCCGCCTTCCTTGTAAGGGATAAAGGCGTGATTATATGTATATCTTAGATTATATACATATATATTTTATAAAATTATTAATAAAGAAAATGGAAAAAATTCTTCACCCGAGTGGGAATCGAACCCACGACCGCTGCAAACCGTGCCAGCCGCTATAACCACTAAGCCGCCGGGTCAATTACTCGAATGACGAATTTTACCATCTCTTTTCTAAATTACATATTGGCAACGTTATTCTTCATCCCGATAGCTATACACTAGCCAAATCTCGGCAAACAAGCTCGGCTGTTCAAAAATAAAACACTGAATGCGCCACATTGATGATTTTCCAATATGATAGTTTTTACATACGGGTTGTAATAAGACAATAAATGAGTGTAATTTACAAATATTTCTGTTGATATCAATAATAGTGGTACCACTTTATATTTTTTCAACGTTTTATCCTGGATTTTCAGGTGTTATCCTGGAGCTGCTCCAGGATAACACCTGAAAAGCGGTACGATGACGAGACAAAAAATAAATTATTATTACTCATTTCGATACACGACTATTCTGTGCGAATGCGACGGAAGACCACTACTTTTATGGATACTTATTCTATGATTATTAGAGTCTCATTTACAGGGTATGTACTAATGATATACTTAAGATATCGATGTCGATAATTTTAGTCGCAACGTCGCAACATACTTTAGTGCGACACTAAATTATTTTAACAGCAAAGAGAATTTTTGATTTTGTTGATGTTCCTAATGCCAACGATATATAGAGTTTTAGGTTATAGCCTTTGAGCAACGCGGCTTTCTTCCGTAAGTAACGACTGACTGGTTTTATCGTGGCTGTATAGCGTAAATATAGGTATTCCTTTCTGTATGTAGATTGTGAAAAACTCACTGTTTGCCAGGCAGTGTCACTCAGTGTTGGCAACCGTACGATAATTATCGTACATGCACGATAATTTGATACCAGCGTACGATGTACGATTGCGATTCATTATCGTACACAAATGTACGATAATTTTCGAATTTCGAAATGTTTCTTTTTTTTAAATAAAATCGCAGATCGAAGTCTGAGCAGCAGGAGCTTCGCGACACCGACACAGAGCGACACTGGCGACACAGTAGCGATATTTTCGATGGATTCCTCTGTCTGTTGTTCTCTACAGTTAGAGTTAGGCCCAACCTGACCAATCGGACACGATAGTTCCTTCCATCTTCCGTCTTCGTTTGTAATGGATTTCGATAGTTTCGTTCACTCATATACCTATATAGATAAGAAATATATAAATATATATCTCGTTGAATATTACATATTTTGTCAATTTATGTGTTCATGAATAAATTTAATAATCGACTGATCAACTTTGGAGCCATTTTATTTTTGTAAAACGTTTGAAACACAAATTTTCGCGCCATTTTCTACGCAATGTACCCATGTGAAAATCATAAAATTCGAAAAAGGACATGACGAGCGGCTGAGCGCAATATAAGTTCATAATAATATCTATTTTATTAATAATTAACGTTTTTTTATGTCATTCAAAAGTATACGATAATTTTTCGTCAGGTACGATAATTTTACGTCCCTGGTACGATCAGCGCATCATTCTAGGTTGCCAACACTGGTGTCACTGTCAATTTTACAAATGTCAAACAGGAATTTAGGAAACATATTATTTCTTACAAAAATTTCTTTTCTCTGGCGGCTGTGGCTGTGCGCTTTGTAATCCAAGTTCATCAGCTTGGCCGTACTTTATTTTATAAAGAAAACGTGTGAAACTCGGTTACAATGCCGCCTAAATTCGATCCCAATGAAGTTAAAATAGGTACAGTGTATAAATAAGTAAAAAGTTAAATTTTCAAAATGTGATAGGATTTTTCAAGTTGTGTTTGTTCTTTGCAGTTATCTTGAGGTGTGTTGGTGGTGAAGTAGGTGCTACCTCATCGTTAGCCCCTAAAATTGGTCCACTTGGTTTGGTAAGTTATTTTCTTACGCATTTTAATTAGCGTTCACAACATAACCTCCAAATTTCGTCGTGGCAATGATACTTGATTATCTTGTAACTTTAAAGCTTAACTGAGTTGTTAAAGTGGCTTGAATGATATTGATTGTATGATCTTGGGGGGTGCCTCCCTACCAAGCGCGTCCTTCTGGGTGGCGGATGGAAGGAACCCGTGACTCAGGATACGGTTTCCCTGTCACGGCTACTCCGAATGTCCAATAAGGAGTCGCGGACCAGGTCTTATGACAGAGAAATATAGTAAGCCATAAAATAGTATAAGCTCTACGTGACATTGGCGGAATCATTGTGCCCGACACAATTGTGGCCATTAACAAAAATTGAATTGAATTGAAAATAGTATATGTATAATAGCCATGGTTATCAACTTATCAGTAGTTTTTTGTCACTTAATTTCTTTACTCATATCTTTTTTGTGCCACAGTCTCCCAAGAAGGTTGGTGACGATATTGCCAAAGCTACCTCTGACTGGAAGGGCTTGAAGATCACAGTTCAGCTCACAGTCCAGAACAGACAGGCACAAATTGCTGTGGTGCCCTCTGCTGCTGCCCTCATAATCAGAGCACTGAAAGAACCACCCCGTGATCGTAAGAAGCAAAAGAACAGTGAGTATAATTTTATTGAAAATCCATTATATACATACATATACATCAAGCCTTTATCCCTTAAATCCATTACTTATTTATTCATCTGTTTGAGCCCCACTTATTTATCTTCAGACAAGTTTTGTATGACAATTACAATGACTATATATATGTACTTTCTTCTACTTTATAACTAAACTACATTGATGATCAAGTTTAGGACCACAATAAAATTGAGTAATACTGGCTAGTGTAGAAATTGTCTTCGAAATAAAAAATAAAAAGTTTATTTAATAATGCATTTTTAATTTTCCAGTTAAACATAATGGTAACATCACACTGGATGATGTGATCAGCATCGCCAAGACAATGAGGCCCAGGTCAATGGCCCGTTACCTTTCTGGAACTGTCAAGGAGATCCTTGGTACAGCCCAGTCCGTAGGATGCACAATTGATGGAAGACCCCCACACGATCTCATCAATGACATCAACAGTGGCGCTTTGACTATTGATGAATAAAAAGATCTACTAATGTAATTGCTGCTTTTTATTTTACAATAATCTGCTGATACTGAAAATTGTGATGTGAATGTATGCGTGTAGTGTAGATAATTGTAGTCTAGTGTTATTCTGATATGTAAGCTATGTTGTGAAGTTTCATTAAAATCCATTCAGTACGTGAAGAGCAACATCCAGGTACTACTTTCGCGTTTATAATAAGTAAAATTACTGGCCATATATATATATACGTACCTAGGTTTAGGATTTTTTTTTTCATTTCGAAATTAGCTTTGTTACTTCAGAAAGGGAAAGTAAAAAAAAACTGGCTGAATGGACAACAAATGTTTGTTGCTTCCTATACTTTTCCTTCGGGTAGGGGCTATTTAGTTTATCCCGAAGGAAAGGCAAGGGGAACTAAGCCCATACAGCCATTGTCTTTAGTATATGATTTCCGAACATAATGATGATGGATGATGAATGGGAACGTCGGGAAAATCCTCAAGAACAAGTGTAAAGTTAGTCAAAATGAAAAATTATTGCAGAATCAACTTACATGCGCCCATGAAGAGATCGTAATCCGGCTAAAGTTTCACTCGGCTTACCTGCGTATAAAACCATGCACACGCACTAGATTCACATCACAAGTAATCAAAATATAACTTATCTACCAGAAAACATCACTTTACGGACACATGCAAGCCATTTACATATAATTTTTTATTTTCACAAGAAAATTACACCTGCACCCTTCCAGCTTTTCCCGTCGAATCCAAAATGGTTTCTATAGGTCTTTATTTTTTATTTTTTTTAGTTTATCCCGAAGGAAAGGCAAGGAGAACTAAGCCCATACAGCCATTGTCTTTAGTAAATGATTTCTGAATTTATGATGGATGATATAAAAGTGTAAAGTGATGTTTTCTGGTAGATAAGTTATATTTTGATTACTTGTGATGTGAATCTAGTGCGTGTGCATGGTTTTATACGCAGGTAAGCCGAGTAAAACTTTAGCCGGATTACGATCTCTTCATGGGCGCATGTAAGTTGTTTCTGCAATAATTATTCATTTTGACTAACTTTACACTTGTTCTTGAGGATTTTCCCGACGTTTCCATTCATCATCATTGTCATTCATCATAAATTCAGAATACATTTTACTAAACAATGATTAGGCTGTATGGGCTTAGTTCCCCTAGCCTCCCTTAGCCTTTCCTTCGGGATAAACTAAAAAAAATATAAAAAAATCTGAGATGCAATGAGTGAGGATTCGGCGGGAAAAGCTGGAAGGGTGCAGGTGTAATTTTCTTGTGAAATCTAAAATAATTTGTAAATGGCTTGCATGTGTCCGTAAAGTGATATTTTCTGTTAGATAAGTTATATTTTGATTACTTGTGATGTGAATCTAGTGCGTGTGCATGGTTTTATACGCAGGTTAGCTGAGTAAAACTTTAGCCGGAATACGATCTCTTCATGGGCCCCTGTAAGTTGTTTCTGCAATTATTTTTCATTATGAGTAACTTTACATTTGTTCTTGAGGACTTTCCCGACGTTTCCATTCATCATCATCATTCATCATAAATTCAGAATACATTTTACTAAACAATGTTAGGCTGTATGGGCTTAGTTCCCCTAGCCTCCCTTAGCCTTCCTTCGGGATTTTTTTTTTTTTTTTTAGTTTATCCCGAAGGAAAGGCAAGGGGAACTAAGCCCATACAGCCTAATATTGTTTAGTAAAATGTATTCTAATTTAGATGAATGGAAACGTCGGGAAAATCCTCAAGAACAAGTGTAAAGTTAGTCAAAATGAAAAATATGCAGGCTTAGTTCCCCCTTGCCACGCACTTTCCTTCGGGATAAACTAAAAAAAAAAAAAAAAAAATCTGAGATGCTATGAGTGATCTACTTTGTAAAGTTGAAAAGTTTATTTGTTTTCTTTAATATATTTGGTATAATGGCACATATACAATTTATTGATGAATTAGTACGTGAATATTTATTATACAGAGGGTTTGCATCAACAGTAAAAGCCTTTGATTCTGATCTAAAGGCTGATAAAGATAAGGGTTTTCGAGTCGACAAAATAATCGAACAAATATTGCATTTTATAAATATTTCTGATCTTACTGGACTCAAAGAATACTGGTCTCATTTGGACAACTTTGTTTTCTCAAAATTAGAGATACACGTGCAACCTGGTAAGTGATTAAATGCTAAACTTGTGTATTCAATCTACCTTCCGTAGTGCAATCCAACCTACTGTAATATAATATGTTTGACATCACGTTTGTTCTCGTTGTTCTTACTGATAACCGGTGTGGGTGGATTGTGCCTTTTATCAGAGCATAGCATAGTGTGTTGTCAGTAAACAGTAGGCCTTGGGTCTAACAAAGTCTAACTACCAAGTTTTATTTTAAAAAGTTATAAATATTCAAACATTCTCACAAACTTTCACATTTGTAATATTATTAGTATGTATTTAGATCTGACTTGCTCATTTCCAGCTATCAGAAAGCTAGAATACAGCCTATATAAGTTATATTTAGTGGTGGCAGCTCAGAGTACTGGTGGTGTAAAAAATGAGAAAGTGGGAGAGTTTTTAGCAAAGATGCTACCTGAACTACAAGGACAAAACGAATGGAAAGAATGGTTCAGTAAGTCATTCAGAATATATAAATATGTACTTAAATCTGTAATCTTCTATACATAATAATAAAAATGTAACAGATTGCTGTCTGTACATGGAAGATATATGAGAAAAAATATTATAGGTGACCTTTATCAACACAATAGTACCCAAAAGAATGATTTTTTGAATTTTTATCTGTGTTTGTGCACGCTAATCTCAGAAATAGCTGAACCGATTTTGGTGAAGTTTTCAATAATATATTGTGACAGGTCCCACTTAACATATAGGCTACTTTTTATACAGGAAAATGTTTTTATTCCAGATAATTTGGACATTTTGTTTTTTGTGTAGTTCATATGGATGGAGTCGCGGGCATCCACTAGTCAATTAAGTAAACATGTTGAACATTTTTTTTAGTTTTTATCATAATTGATTTAGTAAACATGTTTATTTTTTTAGTGTTACCGTACATTCAAAAGCCAGAAGAAAATCCATCATTCAGTATTTTCTTCACCCGAGCATGGCAAGACAGCGTACTGGTGTCCCTTCACAATCTGCTGGCCACAGTGTTCCAGTGCATGCCACAGCCAACCCTCACCAGCTATGAGAGTGATGCCACTCTAGTCAAGAGATTGCAGGATGAAATTACTGCATTAAGAGAAAAGGTGAGCTCTATTTAGGTAAATATTGTAAATATTTTCAGGTGAAACATATCACTGATTGAATCAATAATTATTGTACCATGCTTAGAGCAAATAAATAAATAATTGTCATGTCGCTATCAGTAGTTTAGCCATGATTTGATGACTTTTGTATTTGTTATTTTGGATACATAACAGTGCAGTGTGATTAGCTATAAATCATGAGCCTTTTGAAGTCCACTGCTGGATCTTACTTCCATATAATATTAAATTTTCTTCAATTCTCAAGTATAATCATTTATTTATTTATTACTAGTGGACGCCCGCGACTCCGTCCGCGTGGACTACAGAAAAAACAAAATATCGAAATTATCTGGAATAAAGAGTAGTCTATATGTTAAGTGGGATCTGTCACAATATATTCCTGGAAACTGCATCAAAATCAGTTCAGCCGTTTCTAAGATTAGCGAGCCCAAACGCACAGACAAACAGACAAAAATTCCAATAATCATTCTTTTAGGTACTATTGCGTTGAAGACCTTTAGTCTTCAATAATATTTTTTCTCATATATCTTCCATATACAGACAGCGATCCGTTACATTTTTGTTATATGTATAGACAGCCTTTCCTCTGACATCCCATTTTTCATTTTTTCATCTTCATTGTTAGCTTACCTCTTGGCAAAGGCCTTCCCCATAATTTTCTACTTCTTTCTTTCCATGGCATATCTCCAAGTTACCTTTCTTATTTCATCCACCCATCTTACTGTTCTCCACCCACCTGTTATACACATATATGTATACATATAATAAAAATGTAACAGATCACTGTCTGTACATGGAAGATATATGAGAAAAAATATTATAGGAGACCTTTATCAACGCAATAGTACCCAAAATAATGATTTTTGGAATTTTTGTCTGTTGTCTGTGCGTTTGTGCACGCTAATCTCAGAAACGGTTGAACCGATAACGATGCAGTTTTCAGGAATATATTGTGAAAGGTCCTACTTAATATACAGGGTGTAACAAAAAGGGTATGTTAAGCGAAAAGTTACGTAAATAGCCCACTGTAGACAACCTATCCACAAAATTTGAGACTCGAAATCACATGTTTATTTTTCAAGATTGTATGAAAATTTCTGAGATATTTAAAAATTCTCCATACTATCGGGAAAAATAAACATGTGATTTCGAATCTCAAATTTTGTGGATAGGTTCTTTATAGTGGGCTATTTACGTAGCTTTTCGCTTAACATACCCTTTTTGTTACACCTTGTATAGGCTACTTTTTATTCCGGGAAAATGTTTTTATCCTGGATAAGTTATTTTGTTCTTTCTGTAGTCTACGCGGACGGAGTCGCGGGCGCCGCCCACTAGTAATGTATAAAACTTCTGTGTAATCCAATTCACTTATCTCAGCACACTTTTTCATATTCAGGCGCAACTACAAAACGAAAGGACATCACCAGTTGGCCACCAGTCTAGACTGGCACAATACTCTGAAAAGCTGAGTGGACCTCTGCCGTTGGTGGATGACTTCTGTGCGATACCCTCGGAGCAGATGGAGAGTGGGGTCCGGGAGGCTCGGGGGCTCCGGGGGCTTTTGCGGCAGATGGGAGGCAGCCCCGTGATGGGCAGGAAGTCTGCCAGATCACACAGTCAAAATTGAAAGACTTTGATATTGTATAAGTTAGGGTTTCCAACCGTCCTGTTTTCTCAGGACATGTGCAGCTTTTTGGGGTGTTCTGGGCTATCCTGGATAGTTTTAAGCATCGTCCTGAATTTTAAAGTCGTGACACATTCGCTGTAGGCAGATTTTCTAAGGTTGCCGACATCGGGCAAATAAGCGTCAGCGACACCTCTAGAAAGCCTAAAAGAAGCAAATATGTAGTCACTGGCACTGAATCTGTAAAAGTCCTATGTTTTAAATTCGCACGACACTAACTCCCTCCAATCGTATTGTCACTGGGCTCACAGATGTACAGTCCTGGCTTTTAATCGAAATGTATTTCTTCCTCAAATCCTGGTTTTCAAAGTTTTGAGATGGCATAGAATCCTGTTGGTACTACGACCGGGAGTTTACCCATAAGCTCACTAGATGTCGCTGTAGCAGTAATAGCAAATATCGTTTACTGCATAGTCTCGGCGTGTTTAGTTTAAGTGTTGTTGAATGAACGCCCGAGAACGTTCCAGGCTTGCCCGGATAACATACGGGTTTTTGTAGATGGGTCGCTCGGGTATATTCTGTACCGAACGTCGAGCCGTATAAATACGGCGGATCTCGGCCGACGGAGTCAGTCTTAGTTCAATCTTTGAATAAGACTAAAAGCCAAAGGTTATTAATATTTAAGGATATTATTTATGTAATTTTAGCATGATTCAAACATTTTTGATCAGTTTTACCACAGATATGATAATAACTATAGGTTTTACAAAAAAAATCTGCCTTGGTATGAGATGACTCTCAATTGTTAATCTAATTTAATATTGTAAAATCTCGGCATTTATTTACATGAAACTTAGTGACATTCATGGTTGCAAAAAAGTTGACGAAACAATCAGACCCTCACCTCGAATTTCCCTTAATAATAAATAAATAAATAAAAAGAACTTTATTCAAAAGTAACACAATTTGCTGACTCGTCGTATAAGTTAAAAAGACGAAATATCGCTCAATATCATGATTAGGTACTAATAGTTTTGAAATGGTCGGAGCCTCAGCATTAATGCTGTTTTTCAGTATCCGCCGGGATTTCTTACTGACTTTCTAGTCTTTGTAAATAAAAAACAGTTAGGCATACGAGTTGACAGGCATTAAATAAGTAACAAAAATTTGGAATAAGAAAAAAAGCATAAACAAAATAAAATAAACAGAATAAAATAAACGGAAGAGACCAACCGGTACCCCATATAAAATTACCTAGCCAGATATTTCAAGTACTGATAAACCATAGACACACATACACCTTTTAAGTAACTTCATTCCAATGAAATCTCTCCCCTATCTCATGTAAACTACATCCCTGCCAAACTGCATCTTCAAATATAACGTAGTTTCTGCGATTTCGTTAGGTGAGTGTGTTTCACTTATATAAAACTTATGGTACCAAAATCCAGTTTAATAATCGTAAATACGGATACAAGTACACTGAGCTTATTGTAAAAAACGCACATTGTCTTGCATATTAGTACTAAGAATTTGCCCAAAAAATAAATACGTTACCACGTGTTGGTCATGAACTCTCAATAGCAGAAGATGCCAAAAAGTGGTACGAGCAATTAGAATATGGTTAGAATAAATACCTATATATCCCTGTACGAATCAAAATCTATTCTCTATTAGAATGAGTACAGCATTATTTACAAACAATAAGTGAAAATAAAACATTTATTGATAGCAAAATAAAGAGCAGAATCAAAGGTACTGTTACGTACTGGGTACGGGTGATTCGGAGCTGCCGATTTTTTGTAAAAGGTAAGCGTAGGTGTTAGAACTCTATCTATTGATCGGCGGATCAGGTTACAAAATTCCAGCACTTATCACTATAACTCTAGTACAAGACGTACTTCCAATAGTTCACTGTAAACTTATTCACTACGGTACACTATCGCGTGTGCAAAAATCGAGAAACTTTAGTAGGTATTTACAAAAAGGCTTCCAATCTAAATATTCCAAAGATTGAGCTAAGACTGACTCCGGTTGGCCGAGATCCGCCGTGTGATACGGCTCGACGTTCGGTCCCGAACATTCGGGAATATCGACCCGAGCGACCCATCTACAAAGGACCCCGTAAGTTATGCATAAGGGGCAAGCCTGGAACGTTATCGTGTATTGCTTCATTCAACAACACTTAAACTAAACACGCCGAGACTACAACAGAACATGCTAGGTAAATGATATTGATCGTTCTATTCTGCTACTTTTTAACGACATCTAGTGAGCAAATGGGTAATACAAGTTATCCCCGGTCCTAACCGTACCAACAGGATTTTAACGCTCATGTTATTATTCTAGAATGTCTGCAAAATGTTAAAAATAATGTACAAATAAAAAGTACTTACGAATCAAGAAGTATTCACCAGTGTCCGGTTTTGATAGTCCAAATTAAAATAACTGTCACAGTAACAATTTAACAAGCCAAGTCGGCGTATAAATGAGAATCAGAGTCCAATACCCTCTGAGACCCTAAGCGTGCTCGAAACAGTATCCCCTTTAAGACCTACGGCACAGCCTGTATGTAGACCAGATGACTAATAACAGAATTTCTGAAGTAAAAGACATGTTTGAGATTCGCTCACGCCATCTAGTGTCCATAAAACAGCTGATTGGTACTATTATGAGGGTTTACTTTTAATAGTTGTCCCAGAAAATCTCATGAATACGTAGACTGTAACAAAATTCTACGAAGAACAATAGAAACCCACGTACAAAAGTATCTCATGAGGTAAGTACTTACCTAAAGATAAAAACTTTACCCATTGCCATCGCACTGTGCGCCAGGTAGGCAATGTTTGTGTGTAGCCTAAAATGCATTCTACTTCAATTTTAGTACTACGCATCTTTGTTGAATCAAAGTAATATGGTTTTTAATAATATTTTATCTTCTCACCAAAATGAGAAGATACGGAAACATTACCGGTAATTTCTCAATCTTCTCAGAAGTTGCCCATCTCTAGTCGTGACACATGTCGCTGAAGGCAGATTTTCTAAGGATGCCGACATCGGGCAAATAAGCGTCAGCGACACCTCTAGAAAGCCTAAAAGAAGCAAATATGTAGTCACCGGCACTGTAATGTGTTAAAGACCTATGTTTTGAAAATTCGCACGCCACTAACTCCTCCAATCGTATTTGTAAATGGGCTTGCACAGATGTATAGTCCTGGCTTTTAAAGTCGAAATGTATTTCTGGAAGATCCTCAAATCCTGGTTTTCATAAGTTTTGATTACTTGTGATGTGCAATCCTAGTGCGTAAGTAGCACTGGTTTTAAGTATAGCAGGTAAGCTGATGTAAATAAATTATAGCCGGAATACGATCTTCTTCAATGGGCCCATGTAAGTTGTACCTTGGACTAAAAACCAAAGGTTATTAATATTTAAGGATATTATTTATGTAATTTTAGCATGATTCAAACATTTTTGATTAGTTTTACCACAGATATGATAATAACTATAGGTTTTACAAAAAAAATCTGCCTTGGTATGAGATCACTCATCAATTGTTAATCTAATCCATCATAATATTCAGTAAAATCTCGGCATTTATTTACATGAAACTTAGTGACAAGGGCTTTACTCATATTTTTAATGTTATTAATCACATTTGCTGACTCGTCGTATAAGTTTAAAAGACGAAATATCGCTCAATATCATGATTAGGTACTGATAGTCAAAGACCAATAGTGACATTCTACTGACTTTCTAGTTTTGTATAATAAGGGTACGAGTTGACAGGCTATGATGATCCATAGAGTTAACATTTTGGAATCTAAATTATCTAGTACAAACACTTTAACAAGTATGTACAATTCCAGATCTTTTCCATGTAAATAATGCCGAAGGGAGGGGCGAAGGAACCACCGACGGGTAACATTTTTTTGTAGGTATGTTTACAAGGACGCCCAGATGGTCGGAAAAATGCTCGGCGCAATACGCAACTTGTTGCTATCATGTAATAACCTTGTCTTTATTGGAAAGTTCTCCAAGACTGCAAGGAGAAGCAAGTTCGGGACATAGACACATCTATTGCCCTTGGACATGAACTTATTAAGGTAACAATATCAGAAGGACAAAGTCATTTGCATTTGCAAAGCCTTTTGAATGTTTGTATGTCGAATATTGAGGAGATCGCCCACCACCGGGCCCTATACCCTCCGCTGACCCTCGGATCTGCCTACTCATGATCACGAACACAAGACAGCATACAGTCGCAACGAGAAGCCAGTATCCAAGCACCTAGCATGCAACCATAAATGTAACATAGCTGCTAATCCGAAAACCAATTAAAATTTTAATCGACATATGGTTTCGCCAAGCAGTACCCGTGGCATCATCAGGATTGAGTTTTCGGCATGTTAGTTCTATCGTACCGAACCAACTAACTCAACAACGTAAAACCAATGTTAATTGCAAATCATTTTTATACGGTCAATCAACATAAAAAAATAAATGTTAATACCTACATATTAGTTTAGAAATGTAAAATTATTATAGATAAATAATTATTAAAAATACATTAGTTATTAATTGTTAAATTATTAGAAGAAAAATAAATTTATAATAAGGCTCATTAAATATATATAAAAAAGACCATATCAGAAGGCTTGTACGACAAAGGTGTGATTACCTTTGTCGCGATGCGCAGGTATTGACTTTGAGGATGAAGGACGTAAGATTGCAGCCAAAACTAAGGGGCTAGTGTTTACAAAATCTATTTGATTATGTGTACCAAATTAATACCTGAAAATTTTGCTTTCATAATTTCTAGTTTTTCTAAAATAGACAGTACGGATTGCCTTTGATCTGCAACATGTAGAACTCGCAACTCATTATTATCTGCCAGGGAGTGGCCCGCCTGGAGTAAATGTTCGGCAAAGTTGGATTTATTAGGATTACCATTTCTAAAAGCTGATATATGTTCCTTGTATCGAACATTAAAACTGCGACCAGTTTGTCCAATGTAACAAGCATCACATTCATCACACTTCAACTGGTATACACCTGATTTCTTATTTAAGTTCCAACTTTTGTTTTGTGTTAATTAACTTTTGTACATGAATTATAAGTCCTAAACGCCACAAATATGTCTTCTTTTTTTAATAATTTAGATAATTTTTCTGACAAAACCTCCATAAAATAACTGTCAAACTACCAGTGTATGGTTTTTGAATCTGATCAACTTTAGGGTACAACATTTGTTTAACCAAAATGTTTTCCTTTTTATTGACCAGATTATAAATTAATTGAGGACTGTACCCATTAGATCTGGCAATTTGAACAATGGTATTAAATTCCCCCTTTACCTTACCCTAATTGTAATTGTTAAGCGGTAAAGTTACCAGTCTATGTATCATAGACTTATAAGCCGCTAATTTATGTTGCCATGGGTGGAAAGAATCAACCGGTATTGTGACATCTGTATGGGTAGGTTTCGCGGTATACACGCAAAATCATGAAATTTATCTAATCCATGTGATATAGTTAAATCCAAAAAATTTATGCTATTATTAACTTCTTCTTCAATTTTGAATTTAATTTTGGCATGCTTGGTATTAATTTTGTTGACAGAAAATCATGAAACTGTCTCACTGAGCCTAGTCCAACACAAGATAACATCATCTACATATCTAAAATAATATTTTATCTTACTATTGTTAACCTGAGGTAAGTACTTATTTTCATACCAATCCATAAAAATTTCTGCAAGAAACGGTGACAACGGAGAACCCATAGCCAAACCATCCTTCTGTAAATAATAGGTGTTCCGATAACAAAAATAATTTTGGTTCATACAAAGTCTAGTCAGTCCAATAATGTTATCAACCTCCGTTGGATGTAAATTGACTTTATCACACCAAGTCTTAATTATGTCTAAACAATCTTTATAAGGAACATTTGTAAACAAACTTTCTACATCTAATGAAAATAATTTTGAATTTGTAGGCAATTCTATATATTTAATTTTTTCTATTAAATCTAAACTATTTTTAACACTATACTTAGGTGTGAATTGAATTTTTTCTTTATATAGTTATAAAAACGTTGCCAATTTATATGCAGGCGCTCCAATATAGGAAACTACAGGTCTAACAGGAATATTAATTTTATGTAATTTTGGTAAACCGTATAACATTGGTGTGACAGGATTCATTGAAATTACGCGTTCAATTAAATGGGGGCATTTTTTGGGAAAAATATATTCTGAATTGGCAATACATTTCTTCAATTCTGCATTGAATTTATTTGTAGGATCAAAGGGCAATGTTTGAAATTCATTTGTATTTAAGATTTCCATTACCTTTTCATGATACATATCCTGTTTCATAAGGTAACCAATGTATTGCCTTTGTCTGCTTTACTAATTAAAAGGTTGTTTTGATCTAACTTGAGTTGTACATACTTATATATTTTTGAGTAATATGAAAATGAAGTTTTGTTAAGATTACTACCGACGTTATTAATTTCCTTATGTAATTCCTTCATTTCATGAGCTAGAACGTTTTTGACAGTGGTATCTACTTTATTCCTAACTAAGGTTATTTCTGTGTCCACTGCCAAAACTTCCAAAGATTTATTGTTAATATTTTTTGGTGGACAGAATTTCGGCGCAAACCTTTTGTCAACAAACTCATTTCCTGTTCTGTAAAATTTGTGTCATGAGAGATTCTCAACTCTTTTATAAAACTTGTGTGTGTCTTTCTTAATAGGCGGAGTATTATTAGTGTGGTTCTCTCCATATTTTTTAGATATGCAAGGAGAAGTTTTAATTTGTGTGACTGTGTATCAAATCTCTGCTGACCCTTAAAATAGGCCACACATCTCTTGCCCTTTTTATCTAAAAGGTCAAATTCCACCGGATGAAGTCTAAATGAAAGTTCCATATGCAAAATTTTAAGATGTGTTTTTTAACATTATCATCTAACGGAAAACCAATACTTAATTTCTTGAAATAACCATAACTTTTGAGCTTGTTCTATAGCAAATTTTGCCTGTCTATTATTATTATTATTATTATTATTATTATTATTATTATTATTAGAGTGTTTGTATGTATCTAACACATGGCTAGGCTAGAGCCTCAGAATCAGAAAGTCGGTTTAGATATGGAATCATACAAAATACCGTACCATTTTAAATACGTGTTTTAGATTTCCTTATTCAATATAGCTTTTAACATCAAAATACAATAAAAACAATATCGTACCTATGGAGTCTGATCGTACCTATACCTATCTAGGCAAATATGGACGAATAAATCGAGTGGGCAATGGAGGATGGAAGCATGAAAAAAAATCATCAAAAACAAATGTGAAAATGAGAGCCAAAGACAAAAGAAGTGATATCTAAATGGGTGCCAAGTTCAATCGTCAGTCCTGAAATGTATTTATAACAACATAAAATATAATTTCTTAGGATAACTTCACATTTATGTTTTTGATGAGATATAATTACTTTTTGTACATACATACATAAATTATTAGTACCTAAGTTATTCGTATTGAAAGAAGCCGCTAAACTGCCGAAAGAAAAGAATCATACATGCTCACTCGATCGAGACTCTTCAGAGCGAGCAGTAAGAAAAGAAAGAACCCCCTTTGGAGCGCTAGTGCTAACGTAATGGTGCTTGGATCTGGCTTCTCGTTGCGACTGTAGTGTCTTGTGTTCGTGATCATGAGTCGGCAGATCCGAGGGTCAGCGGAGGGTGTAGGGCCCGGTGGTGGGAGACCCCTCAATAGAGATCTAAATTATAGTTTGTAAAATCAGCATAACACTAATGTTTTTCCCAAATGGATGATGTCAGAAAAGGTAAGGGATTGCCTAGCTTCTGTTAGATCGCAACGGTTTAGAACGGCCTTGCTGTCTAGTAGCGTCCATTTATCACTACATATTATAAAACAAATTCGCTTTCTGCTGTCTGTCCGTATGTATGCATAGATCTTTCAAACTAGGGAAATGGGTAGAGTGATTCACAAGGAAGGTTTATAATGTATAACTAGGGACCCGTCATGGCTTCGCACGGGAGTAATGCACTCTCATGCGGGCGAAGTCGTGGGCGGCCGCTAGTCATAAATATATTTGATTCAGACAGCCATAGAAAGTCTACTGGAGATTCAGAGACACAGTTTACGGCGGATTACTCCTAGGTGGCCTGAATATCACACGAAATGAGGAAATGGACTATTGAAAAAAAAAGAGTAAGTACTTCTACCTACCTGTTTTAGGCATTGGACGAGCCACTCCCTCCACCGAAGGTCTATCCGCTCCTATCTCTAATACCATCAGAAGATGATAACTATATGAAGCCGATAGAGCCGGAGGTGCGGCAACTACTGTATGGAAGTGAGAAGGGGGTGACAGAGGCTTATCTGAAGGCGCGCTGTAAAAAATCATTAGAAGACAAGTGAGTTGTTAAATAAATATGAAATGTAGGTATTATTTTTTCTCCATGAGTAGTCGATAGTTTTAACAGTCTTGGTCGAAAAAGCACATGTAATTGGGATGCCATGTCTCGCGTAAAGTATCCTTCGATAAAATATTCGAAAACCACATTTTTTATAGTTCATAAAAAAACCTCTGTAAATGAGCTGATTGCTAGCTTTTTTTCTTGGATGAATTACGAGTTGCTTAGTCCTACCTACGGCATGTGCGGAAGGATATGCAGCTGATTAATTCTAGTGAAGCACAGGAACATAATGTAATGCAGGTTCAATTTCCGGTTGTGCACGAGCTGGGACTACGGTTGGCAGCAGAAGCGGACGCCGCGAGGTGCGCGCGAGAACCACGGCCGCTGTGCCATCCTCCGCGACACTTTCTACAGGAAAAACAACCTCGCGCCGGATCCCGAGCACTATTCCCAACCGGCCGGCGGCGAAGTGTCTATATGTAGCGAGTATTCCTGCAAATTCAGCTAACGGGAACACATAAACACGTCCCTGAAAATTATCGATGGCGTTGTGCTGTGTATTGTGGCATGTTACGATGTCGCGTCGTAAATTTTTACGGTGCTTATCGTACATATTCACGACACGACGATGTATCGGGACGTCATCGAATCGGGTTTATGTGTGGGAGCCCTTAGAAGAGCAGCGACGACTTTTTCATCTCAACGAGAAGTGAAATGCTGTCCAATTGAATGACCCTCAAAAGTCCGTCGTCTGCTCAGCGTCATATTTTCTATAGTTGTACAATACAAAATGTATTACTAGGTTAATAAATTATCAATATTTTACATAGCTATATTACATATCTATACAGAAAGAAAATGCATTTTATAGCAAAAAACATATATTTTATAATTTCATTATTTACAATAATTCAACTTTTATTTACATATTAACAACAGCAAGTAAATGTACCCCTTAATAAGGCCACATCTCACTGTTACATGGGAATTATTTCAAATAAAAAAATGTGTGAATTAATGTTAACTTTTAATTTTCAATAAGTAATGTGAAATACGCTCGACTTGGGGCGAATCAAGGTTGAGGTCGTAAGTTCAGTTTCAATGGGAGAGTTCCTAGCTACAGTGCGAAAAGGATCTAGTGGGCGTGGTCTAAGAGAGAGGCGTGGTTTAATGATGGAATTCGTTTGGAAACCGCTGTGCCATCTAGTTTTTGAACAGGTCAGGATGGCTCGAGGATATCTGCTTAGTTTTTTATGTTCCTCTCGCGCTCATTTTGGTATAAAGTGAGCGAGAGAAAAGTATCTTGACACTGCAAAGTTGTCACATAGATCTATGTCGGACTGTAGAAAAGTGCTACATATGATTCTTGACCTTTTAAGTTTGTTATCTATACATGTACAATTAAATTACAGTTTCTGGAAAACGGAAGTTATATAATTAATTAGGTATGCTTTGTACACTGTACAGACTATTCTTAGCTATTAACAATTTCCGATTTTAACAGTACATAAGGCCCATTTGCACCTAGTGAATAAAATAAAACCAGGCAATCTTTGAATGTTATTCCACTAAAAACACATGCCCTAACATCTGAGATACAGTGCAAATGAGCCTTTCATTTTATATTTATTTAGATGTCTCATTTATTACTATTTAGTGCAGAAGACATTACATTAGACTACAATATTTATGAAAAGTGTCTTGGAAACTATCAATAGGCAAGTAACAAAACAATATTGTTTATCTAAAACTCTGAATTGGAAAATAATTTATTCTATACTTTTTAACTAATGCTATATTGAGAGCATTGAAATATACACATGCGTTTGGACATGGTGGCCGAATGGATTTTAATATCATGAAGAAAGGCAAAGACTCAGTATCCTACCGCCAGTCAGCACTGTATGGACTAATTACTGGCTAATATTTAAGTTCCCACTACATTTTACTATTTTGACGGCCGACTGGTCTAGTAGGTAGTGACCCTGCCTGCGACGCCATAGGTCCTGGGTTCGAATCCCGGTAGGTGCAAACATTGATGTGATGAATATCAATGTTTGTTTCCGAGTCATGGATGTTTCTATACTTATCTATGTATTTATATACCGTTGCTTAGTACCCACGACACAAGACCTTAGGGATCTTACTGTGGGACTAGGTTAATGTGTTGTGTAGTGTGTGGATATTTATAGTTTACTATTACCCCGGAGAGCGTTTGTCGCTATTTTCTATGAACAAACGTTGATGTCACCTTTCCTTCATGATGATAATGATAAAATCATTAGATTTGCGCCAAACAGTGCATTAATTAGATTGTAATGAATACCTGGCATGTCGCATGGCATTACTTAAATTCCATTAGAAATAGACCTCCAAACTATATAGAGCTGTATCTATTGTTAATAAATATCTAGAAATATACCGTTTTATTACAAAGGAAGCTAAACAAGATATTCCACATATTTTGCTGTCAAATGTCATTTCTAAACAGTGTCTACAGGTTTTGTAATAACACTGATAATGTTGGAAGATCCCAGTTTTTTTTAAAAAGGTTCTGGTCTTTTACGTCATGACCAGGATATATCAAGGCTTGTGTAGTGAATCAAGGTCTGTTACAGAGCCATATCTTCCTTTCTAATAAATTATGTGGTGTGCGAGTGGGAAAGACGGCTGGCTGTACCTATATAATACATATTTCAAACACATTCAGTTCTCATAAATAGATTTCATAATTTTGAACTCAATACGGGATTTTGAAGTATGTGAATGTACCATATTTTATCTGATTTCAAGTAAGAAAATATTGCTGTCCTGCTCTAGCTATATGGAAAGTTGTGAGCCATCTTTTCGTGTGACGTTATCCAATGTGAACATTTAAATGCCTATTTCATACACACTTTGTGAGAATCGCGGAACAAACCCATATCAACATCCAAGTGAACATAACAACAATCAGTTGCTAAACTAGACTAAAATTAACTAACCATCAATCAACAATTAGCTCAATCCTAACATATTAATACGAAAATAATAATTAATAATAAATATGAGACACCTTTGTTCATTCTCAAGTTCATAATAAGACTTTTGACATGTTACATTAAGTATATGTACAATTATTTATCAGTCCTTATATTTCTTAACACATTGCCTTTTTGAATTGTGAAGGCAACTGGCTTGCTTATGTTTATATGTAACAGTAGCTTCTCTGAAAACTGGTAATGTATGTGTTATGGCCATATCACTGTACTACTGAGAATAGTAAAGTTGATAATAATAAAAAATCTATCTAAAAAAAGACCATACCACGAAATGGCTCAAATGGCCAAAAACTTGTATATTCTATGGTAAATAATATGGCCATAGCAGTATGTTTCTATGATGTAGGCGAAAGATACACGTGTAACACTTGTCTCACTCATTGCAGTCAATATTATCTCGATAAATGTCAGAAGCGAATTTTGTAGTGCTACGTACGGCAGGGGAATTACGATTGAGAGGCGTGGGAGGACGCCACACGTTGTCACACACTACAATGTTACAAAATGCTTTGGGTTTGTTTGCAAAAGCAAGTTACGTAATCAGCCTGCAGTCAGGAATATCGAGACAAGTGTTATGTTGGATATGTAAGCACAATAGAAATACTATCACAAAAAAGAACTAGCTAAATTACAGTTTGCCATGATATAATTAAATTGAGAATCAGATATGCAGCTAATCCTACTATCCTTCTAATATTATAAACGCGAAGGTTTGTGAGTATGGATGGATGGATGGATGTTTGTTACTCTTTCACGTAAAAACGGCTGGGGTGATTTTAATAAAATTTGGTATGGAGTTATCTGACACCCTGGATTAACACATAGAATACTTTTTATCCCAGGAAAATATTTTTTTACCCAGATAATTTCGACATTTTGTTTTTTCTGCAGTCCACGCGGACGAAGTCACGGGCGTCCACTAGTCTGACATAAAGTATATTGTATATTAAAATTTGTATTTAATGCTCAAGACATACTATGTCTTGTATTTTATAGGACACTTTCTACATGTTTATTGCAGCAAGCAAACAGGCAAATTTATGGAGCATAGTTCCAGAAGTCGTAAGGTTTATTGCAAATTAATTATTGTGTAACTAATGTAGATAAACTGTGATATGAACTTATTGTCATAGCTTTTGCTAAGCTATAATATCAACCAAATTTAATTTAACCAGCATTGCAAGCACCAAAATTATATAATTTGGACTTGTTTTACATACTAATTGTAATTTTATCATTTAGATATTCAATACTCATTCTCCATACTCATTACCAGTGGTCGGAGTAGGTATATTGATTTTACATACTTGCGTCATGATATCATAACATGGACATGCACATTTTCCGGAATGTACCAGATTTTCCAAAAACTAGCAGCATAGCGTTGAGAGTATTGATACATTTTTAACTAGTTTCATGTAATAATTTCGAAGTTTCGGTATTTTTATTTTATTTTTATCATAATAATCCGGAAACTCGGAGGCGTATCCATATTAACATATACGTTTTATGTCAATGACCTTAATTCAATATACCTACTCCGACCACTGCTCATTACACATTCATTACTTCCACACATAAGACACATTTTAATAGAATTAAATAAATTTTCAAGAAAGTATCAGTTTTTTGAACAACTTTTCAACTAAAAATAATTTAATTTGAAACTTGCTGTCATTACAATCTAAAGTTAAAGTATGTATAATACAATAATGTATACAATTACCCAATGTTCTGCACAGTATGAGGTTATTCTAAAGATGAACAGTGTTCAAAAAACTATTTACATGCCCACAATCACTATTCACTTGTGATACAATTGTCTTTATACTATTAGTCACATTTATGTACTTATAAATTTCTAATGTCCATCTAGTCAATGGTAAGTGTAAGTTATATTCACAAGTCATTTAATATTAAAGGCCAAGTACAACTCAAACATTATTTGAGTTTATTGACTTAAATGTTAAGACACAGGCGTTTGTGTACTTAATACGTTTTAATGTCTCAGTTTGGTGCTTCAATTTTCTACACTACCCCTGGTTTTTCATTAGTTTTTGTAAAAATACTTAATAGATTATTAGAGGGACTACACAATAGAGAACTTGTGAAATAAGCATGCGCCCAATGTGCACATGCTCTAAAACTCATCATTGCAATAAACTCCAGTAAAATCTGAGTACTTGAGTCTTTTAACTTTTGATGAGATGTCTAAAATATGCTAAGGCTGTGCATCCATCCACACGCAAGAATAGAATTTTATTTTTACTGAAGTATTATCTATGTTTTCAAAGACCTTATCCATTTGCAAGGTTTTTACATAAAAAGATGCTTTTTCTACAGGATGTAACAAAAAGGGTATGTTAAGCGAAAAGCTATGTAAATAGCCCACTATAGAGAACCTATCCACAAAATTTGAGACCCGAAATCACATGTTTATTTTTCCCAATAGTATGGAGAATTTTTAAATTATCTCAGAAATTTTCATACAATCATGAAAAATAAAAATGTGATTTTGAGTCTCAAATTTTGTAGATAGGTTCTCTATAGTGGGCTATTTACATAGCTTTTCGCTTAACATACCCTTTTTGTTACATCCTGTATAACCAGACTACAGTAATAGTATTATTAAGGTCTTGACATCTGGTCACTCCAACGTCTAAACAAAGTTAAGAGGTTACAATTAATAAATTGGCTCAAATAGGAATAAATCCAAAAGCCTTCCTAAACTTTGGACATTGGAACTTTAAACCAGGTGTCATTCTGTCTAGATACCAAATTAATGCCATTCCAATTTTGCCAACAATTGAGTTCTAAGAGAGATGGGACATTTTATATCTGACATAGAACATGCTTATTTGAAATAAAAATATTCATTTGAGTGGCTAAACATGCCTAAATCAAATTAACAGGTTCATAGAACATTTACAAGTTTAACAAATCAGAAATATCTTAGTAGGCTTGGGTAAAATATCCTAACAACGAGGTAAAAGCCCAAAAAATCAGTTGCCTGTCCTATGCCAAAATTGTCCAAGCCAAACATACAAAAAAATCATCAGAACCTACCATAAACAGGAGCATCCTCACACTTCAGCCACAAAACACTTTTGTAAGTCCGCACTCACTTCACTTGAGTCATCACTGCACTATGGTCAGCGCTAAGCGTCATTACCATCACTCGTCTATTCGTGCTGGGCGGAGCGCTACGTATGCGATGGCGGGGGTGGTAGGGCGGGCGGGGAGCCCGACAGCCATTGCAGTAGCGCGTGCTGTGGCATTTGAGTGGCCTGGGAAGTGTAGTGTGCGATTAGATATATAGATGTATTTGTATGTCAAGTTATGATTCTATCGAGTATCGTAATAGGCTATTTGACAATGTAATCAGTATACATTATGCGTTCAAAAATGGTTACTTACTAACAGAAGTTAAAAATATTAACTGATTTACTTTAAAATCCGTAAACAAAAATGCATATTTTTAAGCTTTTGTCACGTGATAAAAAACGCTCCAGATTGGTCGGGCTTATTATGACGTCACCAGCTAGTAAACATTGTTTTTTGTTTACACTCAGGGA
The DNA here is from genome assembly GCA_014607495.2 of Carposina sasakii. Lineage (NCBI taxonomy): Eukaryota > Metazoa > Arthropoda > Insecta > Lepidoptera > Carposinidae > Carposina > Carposina sasakii. The sequence goes on along the minus strand of CP053162.1, from coordinate 10,089,400 downwards.
TTTGGTATCTCCTCTTAGGATGGATTCCAAGCTCTGAACAAGAAATTGAAACATGAAAAAATGACAGCCTCCCCCCCTTGTTTTCCCACAAGGGATCCCTTACACAGAAAAAAATACCCTATAATGTAAGTAAAGACGTTGAAAAAGGCATAAATATAATATTATCATGAAAAACTTGGATTCGTTTTGAAAATGTTTATATTTAATAGAGTAATGAAATGTATTTAATGTAATTTGTATTATAAATAAAGTGTACATAATATAGTAAAACAAACCTTCGCGGTAGCAAAAATTCTGTATTTTAAGGAATGTTCTGTTGCTATGTAATGGTATCCCTGGGTAGCACATGACAATTTTGTCAAATCATGTCAAGTCGATTTGTTTGAATCGCTTCGCATATTTGTGTGGACTAAATGAGATATTTTGGTGGTATTGATATAAATACAGTAGTGAAATGTATTGTTCGTGGTTGCAGAAGCGAGTGGCATCCAGGATCCAACTTATTATATCACTCGTAAGTACAAAATTGAATTTCCAAACTATGGCCCTAGGCAAAAACTTAAACGGCAAATTTTAGGCAATATTCACTCTTGCTTTTTTAAATATTTGTCACAAAACTTTATTTAGTTAGTTGCTTATCCTCATAATCCCAATATTTGCTTCTGAAGCTACTTTTTAAACATTTTCTGTGTATTGTATATTTTTGAGTAGGGTGCACATACTTTTCCATAACAAGAGACCGACCCTACAATGAATTTATTTTGAAATGTTATACTTTTTATTATCATATATAACATTATAAATGTGAAAGTAACTCTGTCTGTCTCGCTTTTACGCCTACTGCCGCCATTTACTGAGCGGATTAATTTTAGTGATAATTTTCTCTGCGTAGCTTTAGGTGGACCCAGAAAAGGTTTAAACGCCTAGCTTGGTGGCGCCTGTCACTGTAACATTTTGTAATCACTAGTTAGTATAGGTGCTAAAATTTTAATTTTCAGATAATCAAGGAAACCCACGTATGGATTATAGTAACGTTACAGCTACCGAAATATTATATCACTGGATCAATTACTGGCAGATAGAGCACAAAACATTTGTCGTTCATTACAAAAACATTTATCGTTCTTATGCTCAGCTTCGAAGAACGATGGAAAAACTTGTGCATATAAAATAAAAGATATTTAATGGTTATTTATTTAATAGTTGTTAAATCCCTTTAATCTAAATAAGACACTAAAGCACTTAAAACAACGTTTCTTATTTGTACGTATGCAATAGTGGTACGAAATATAAGTATTCATAATTATGTACTCGTAAATATACCAATTTACATTCCAGGTCTTTAGGATCACGGACAATATCACAATGGCTAAGACCATCCTTTTTTATTTTGTAAATGGGTAATGTAAATTGTGCAAATTTTATGTTACCTATTTTTAGGCCAATACAAATTCCATTGGGTTCTCTGCAATTATTCCTACTTTTCTTTAGAAACGGATAATCTAATCTTTACTTATTAATTATTATGTATCCACCATAAAAATTAGCTGTTTAAAAGAACTCAGTTGACCTTCAAAAATGCAAGAATTACATTGATTCACGTTTATGCTACTTAGCAATACTAGGCATTTCCTTACTAGTTAAAAGTGCTATTATATAACGAAGGGCACTAAAACAGCCCAAAGCTGTAGAATGGAATTACGCTGCATTATAATAGCACAAGTTTATGCTATTATGCAGCATTAGGCATTATCTTACTATTTAAAAATGCTATTGTAGACCCTTAGACATAAAAAACAGCTAAAAGCTGTATGGCATTTACATGACATAATGGTTTATGTTTATGTTACTAAACAGCATTGAGCATTTATATCCTACTTAAAAATGCAATTGTAGAGCCAAATGTACTAAAAACAGCTGAAAGCTGCAAAGCTGCTTTGTGTATTGATGCACTAAAACTACAGGCATTACAAAATCATTTTGATATGCCATTATCCACCCCTTATAAAGTGTAAAGCATCATAATGGTTTCAAAATGCTCATATAAAGCATCAAGATGCTCGGTAAACTCATATAAGAGTTTCTACGAACCTTAAGTTCTACATAAGTTAATTATCCGTTTGTTAAAATGCTTCCTGTGTTACTTGGGTTGTTCGTGGTAGAAATGTCATTGAATGAAATGTCCATTAAAATTAAATTGTGAGTACACTCTAATTTTTCCCCGTCTAGTTTTTCAAGGTCAAATCGGTCAAATTTTCGGGAGGCAGTTTTTAGTAAGAAGCGCTGTTTCCAGCTTGTATACATTTCTATGTTTACACTAAAATGGATGTGGATGACATGTGTCAAAGTGACAGATACTGGCGGGTGACGTTACCGCCATGTTTTCAAAGAAGCGTTTCGGCGCGCTATTTAAATATTAAACTTTTAATTTGATATTATTAAGTAAATATGTATGTACCAGAATTTAAAAATATAACTTTTACTGGATTTTTAAACCTCTACAAAATAATATAAAATAGATTTGAAAAATCAGTCAAATAGCCTATTGCAGTTCATATAAAATGTCCAAAAATAATAAGATTAATAAAATTATAGCTTGAAAAAGTTCTAGCCAATTTCGAACTCAATATAATGTTTTATTTGAAGAGGTTTAGTGCTACTGCACTTCATTAAATTTTTTTTATAATAACAAGCTTATTACATTACAGGTAATATAAGAAAGCTCAAGTAATGGTTTTACCTGAAAGTGGTCTTTGAGAAGTGCCTGTGAGAAGTTACAGTGCATTTGATATGCTTCGTTTTCACGCTCCGAATCTCCTCCTAACCGGTACAGATCTGAAAAAGAATTAAATTAATTAAACTTGTGGTATACATACATATATACACACACACACACACACACACACACACACACACACACACACACACACACACACACACACACACACACACACACACACACACACACACACACACACACACACACACACACACACACACACACACACACATATATATATATATATATATATATATATATCATCAGCCTATTGCATCCACTGCTGGACGTAGGCCTCCCCCAGGGCACGCCACAGGAGTGCCATGGGGGGTATTTGCCCATAGTCACCACGCTGGGCAGGCGGGTTGGTGACCGCAGTTTGTATTTTGGACTATGTTCTCAACACGAGAGGCGCTGCTGCCCACCTCTCGGAAACCCTTAATCGCCTCGTACGATACCCACGGGCAGACATGAGGTCATAGAAAGCTCCTCTTAGCTACAAACCGTTGGATTGGCGTAAGCAAGTTACGTCATCGCGCCCCCTACCTGCCTATATCCCTACTCCTAACACACCATAAAAATGGCCGCGCGGCGTAGTTGTGATTCATTCGCTCGTGACTCGAAGTGGGCGCAACGTCCGTTCAATATTTATTATTAATTAAATTTTAATAACACAAATTAATTAATGTCACCAACCCGCTTGCCCAGCGTGGTGACTATGGGCAAAACCCCCTGTGGCGTGCTCTGGGGGAGGCCTACGTCCAGCAGTGGACTGCAATAGGCTGAAGAAGAAGAAGAATAAAACCTGTCAAATGGCCTATTGTAAAAAAAATGTACCTTTCAAGATGGCCGACGCCCATAACTGCACATGCACATCGGGTATCTTGCTGGCGAGCTGCATGGCCGGTGTGACCATGTTCATGGACTCGCGCGAGTTGTTGATGGAGAGGAATATGTGTCCGAGCAGCACAAGGGAGCATGAGGTCAGCCGGTTGAGGTCCTCTGCGTTCGCCATTTTGAGGGTTTCGCGGAGGTATCGTCTGTTGGTTGAGATTATAATAGATACATCGTCATACATCATCCTATCTATTTTTCTATATTACATAAATTGTAACGGATCATTGTTTGTGCACGCTAATCTCAGAAACGGCCGAACCGATTTCGATGCGGTTTTCAGGAATATGTGGTGACAGGTCCCACTTAATATATAAGGCTACTTTTTATCCCGGGAAAATGTTTTTATCCCGTATAATATCGACATTTAATTTTTTCTGCAGTTCACGCGGACAGAGTCGCGGGCGTCGACTCGTAACATAGTATAAAACAAAGTTGCTTCGTATATTTGTTAATGCAGTTTTTTTTAAGTAAATAGAGTGATTCAAGAGGAAGGTTTATAATGTATATTATCAGCATTGCACACGTGCGTAGCCGGGGCGGGTCGCTAGTATAATATAAAGTATGTTATATAAACATAGCAGCTAACCGCTGTAAAACCTACAAATATTTTTAATTAAGTTTGCGAGATCCTTTCTCAATTTGTTTTTTTTTACCCGACTGTGTCAAATGGAAAGTTATGTTTTTCGATTGTATGTATGTATGTATATTTCTTTGGTACGCTCTAGCTAGAGCCTAAACGACTTGTCGCATTTGAGTGAAATATAATTAGATTCGCCTTTTTTAGTTGTGAGAGTACTGGGTGAACATTATTACGCAGGTGGGTATTTTTTAAGTAAAAAAACTACTGAATGCATTTTGATGAAACTTGGCATTTACATAGCTTATACACCAGAATAATACCTAAGCTATATAAGGTCTATCCAAAATCAGTGATTATCTTTTGACATGAAACTAGGTAAGTAAAAAGAAACAACTTTCACTATGGGACGAACTCCGAAATATTGAAAAACAAATCAGTTGTTCCATACAATCTCGAATAATTACTGCACTGAAATGTATGGGACAGCCGATTGTATAGTTCACGCGGACATTACCATCCATAATTCAATATGCAGAAGTTTATCAAGTTTATATCTAAATAAAAGTATAAGTACATACTTGGCTTCATTATATTTAGCCTGGAAGAACGCCTGAAGCCCCAACACGTAGTATGAGGCGGCTCGGAGCCCGTGAGCGTAGTTCGGTAACGCTTCCGGCCTCACCTGAGGTAAGAATACAGATCTATACTGTCGTGTAGCACAGTTATGTAGGGGTTGTAGCCTACCTAATAAATATATACCTAACGAAATGAAAAGAAAATATGAGTTACACGAATTTATTTACAACACAAACTAACACAATATAGAAGAGAGATCACTATGAATAATGCGTGAAGGTGAGTGAAGGTGAGTATAGCGTGGATGAAGGATTGTAGAGTGTAAAAGTGTAGGAAGTCGGTGAGCAGAGTCCTCTTGAGGGTCCTGGGTCGACGGCGTTCCAGGAGTCACGCCCCGGGTGTAGTAGTTGCAGGCTGGAGTTGAAGGTACTGGATGCGACGGACGGGTCAGTTGTAGATGCAGGTGCAGAAGTTGCAGGTACCGGACCAGACAGCCGGGTCACTGTTGTAGATGCAGGTGTAGAAGTTGCAGGTAGGAGGTGCAGGTACCAGACCCAACGGACGGGTCACAGTTGTAGATGCAGGTGCAGACGTTGTAGGTACTGGATCGGACAGAAGAATCTTCTCGGTCGCGGATTACTGAACGCGACGCGGGCGCGGATTGTTCGCGCTGTATACTCGTAGGTCCGTGGACGTGGAGCTCGGTTACTGAACGCGACGCGGGCGCGGTTTGTTCGCGCTGTAGAAGTCCGGCGAAGTGCAGCAAGGGTCCCGGGGCAGGCGGCCCCGGGACAAGGCCTTATAATTCCGTTCTTCACTCTGGCTGAGTAGCCGACGGAATGCTTGACGTTTTCCCGTTTGTATGGCTTATATACGAATTTTTGTCTCCATTTTCAAATTCTTGAATTCGAAATGAATTCTTTTTCTTCATGAAGTTTTGTAAAGATTTGAGTGTACGAAAAGAGTACCTAATATAATGAAAAAGTGACATGACAAGAGCTTGCCAAAAGGATGACTTTTCATTTCAAAATAAACCAATTTCTGTGTTTTGGCTTGAATTTGTTGGATAATTTGTGATTTAAATATAAAATCAAAAGGGAAACTGTATAATATTATGTATCTGAAAAGCGCATCCTCGAGGAATGATCAGGTGATGAGATAAAGTGAAAATGAAATATGTTGTGATAAACTAAAAAGTCCTCGGATTGAGCTCCTAGGGCTTCTATATGGTCCCCAAGGTTAGTAAATAATCCTACATTTCCCCCACGACCCCGTAAAAATTTTCGACTCAGAGAAAATTTTGTAGAAGGTTCGAAAGAGTCTAGGGAACATTACCTTGCAAAAACATTCATCATCAAATAATCGGCAATCATTCGTCTAATATTCAATCAACTTCATTCAGGTAAGGGTGGAGTTCACGGTCAATGACTACCACTCTAAAGGTATGCTCCAACATGACCTGAGGCTTGTTTAAGGAGTAGTCGACCGCTCCATGATGAAAAAAAAATTTGACCTCAGGCTTATTTAAAGAGTAGTCAGCCGCTCTGAAGTTAAAGAAGAAGAAGAATTTGACCTAAGGCTTATTTAAAGAGTAGTCAGCCGCTCTGAAGGTGAAAAAGAAGAAGAAGAATTTGACCTAAGGCTTATTTAACGAGTAGTCTACCGCTCGATAACGCAATGGGTACTCCCGTGGTAATGGTTGCTAGCCATATTTGAATCGACCAAGCAAGACAGGTCGATCGCATAAGCGACCGCCAAAGTATCCAAAGGTTTAGTCTAGTAGTAGGGGTTTAGAGTCCCTAAGTGAAGATAGATAAGTCAAGAAAGAACAATTAGTAGGTACCCTGGTGGTAATGGTTGCTAACCATCTTTGAACGAGCCCAGCAAGACGAGCCGACCGCATAGCATAGCAGCATAGCGACCACTAAAGACCTAGTAATAGTGAAGTTATGACCAAAAAGTTCAGCATCAAACAAAAAAAATTAGAGGTAAAAGAAAGAGCATCAAGCTCCTAGAGTATTATGTAGAGGGAAATCTTGAGCTTCTCTGTAGGATATTCTAGAGTGAGCTTTAGCATTCGGGTTACCTAGATGTCACCGAAAAAAGAATGGTGAAATGAAGAGACGAGAGACGAAGATGATTATGTAGTTAAGACAAAAAATAAGATTCAGTCAAGCAAACTTTAGAAGATATAGGTAGCTCTGTGCCAAACTGTGTCACCGACATGAAGATGAAGAGGATAAATGTAGCTTATACGAGTAGATGATAAGACGAGAAATTGTAAAAGTAAAGATTGAAATCCAAAAAATTTTCTTTCATTGTAGTTATAGAGTTGAATAGGTCAAATTTCAGAATCTAAAAGTTGCACAAACTCTAGCAATAAAAAATTAAGTTTGAAAAGGTAAAGGTAGCAAAAACTCTAGCAAAATTAGTAGTAGAGGGTATTGTAGTAAAGGTATAGTAGCAAAAGATTTATTCCGTTCAAGCTGCCGAGAACTAGCCTAAAGAAGTCTAGAAAACCAATACCTAAAGAAGTCCAGCAAACCTAAGTCCAGAAAACCTATACTTAAATTCCAGAAAACCTATACTTAAAGAAGTCCAGAAAACCTATACCTAAAGAGTTAACCAAAAAGACCTAGACACTAGAAAAAGTGTTAGAAAACCTATACCTAAAGAGTTAACCAAAAAGACCTCTAGAAGAAGTGTTATTTTAGAATTTAGAGAAGTAACGTTGAGATAGTTTAGAAGATAGAGTCGGGCGCCAAACTGTCGTGTAGCACAGTTATGTAGGGGTTGTAGCCTACCTAATAAATATATACCTAACGAAATGAAAAGAAAATATGAGTTACACGAATTTATTTACAACACAAACTAACACAATATAGAAGAGAGATCACTATGAATAATGCGTGAAGGTGAGTGAAGGTGAGTATAGCGTGGATGAAGGATTGTAGAGTGTAAAAGTGTAGGAAGTCGGTGAGCAGAGTCCTCTTGAGGGTCCTGGGTCGACGGCGTTCCAGGAGTCACGCCCCGGGTGTAGTAGTTGCAGGCTGGAGTTGAAGGTACTGGATGCGACGGACGGGTCAGTTGTAGATGCAGGTGCAGAAGTTGCAGGTACCGGACCAGACAGCCGGGTCACTGTTGTAGATGCAGGTGTAGAAGTTGCAGGTAGGAGGTGCAGGTACCAGACCCAACGGACGGGTCACAGTTGTAGATGCAGGTGCAGACGTTGTAGGTACTGGATCGGACAGAAGAATCTTCTCGGTCGCGGATTACTGAACGCGACGCGGGCGCGGATTGTTCGCGCTGTATACTCGTAGGTCCGTGGACGTGGAGCTCGGTTACTGAACGCGACGCGGGCGCGGTTTGTTCGCGCTGTAGAAGTCCGGCGAAGTGCAGCAAGGGTCCCGGGGCAGGCGGCCCCGGGACAAGGCCTTATAATTCCGTTCTTCACTCTGGCTGAGTAGCCGACGGAATGCTTGACGTTTTCCCGTTTGTATGGCTTATATACGAATTTTTGTCTCCATTTTCAAATTCTTGAATTCGAAATGAATTCTTTTTCTTCATGAAGTTTTGTAAAGATTTGAGTGTACGAAAAGAGTACCTAATATAATGAAAAAGTGACATGACAAGAGCTTGCCAAAAGGATGACTTTTCATTTCAAAATAAACCAATTTCTGTGTTTTGGCTTGAATTTGTTGGATAATTTGTGATTTAAATATAAAATCAAAAGGGAAACTGTATAATATTATGTATCTGAAAAGCGCATCCTCGAGGAATGATCAGGTGATGAGATAAAGTGAAAATGAAATATGTTGTGATAAACTAAAAAGTCCTCGGATTGAGCTCCTAGGGCTTCTATATGGTCCCCAAGGTTAGTAAATAATCCTACAATACATATAATTAAAATGTAACGGATCGCTGTCTTTACATGGAAGATATAATAGTTTTTTTTTTCTGCTTACACAGCAATCTGTCATAAACATTTACCTGTTTCTTTGTCTGAGCATTGTCTGGTCACTTTGTTGGTACAGCAAGGAAGTGGTCCATTGACCACTATCGCTACTCTTTAGAGAATCTTTTTACGAGGTTTGGAACACTGTTCCTTCTCAGTCTTGAATAAGCATTACTACCTGAACCTTTTAGATTGGCAGCCAAAGCATTAACATGTATTGTTAATTTTCGTTGGTATTTCTGGCTTCGGAAAGTAGATATAATATTATATAAGAAAAAATATTAAAGGAAAACTTTATCAACGCAATAGTACCCAAAAGAATGATTTCAGGAATAATTTGTGACAGGTCCCACTTAACATATAGGCTACTTTTTATCCCAGGAAAATGTTTTCATCACGGATAATTTCGACATTTTATTTTTTCTATAGGCCACGCGGACGGAGTCGCGAGCGTACACTAGTCTATTTAATAAAATACTTTATCCTGATGACTGACGGACACAATCTAAAGAGCTGATCTTAAGAGACCAAAAACTTAGAAGGTGTGCTCTTTGTATGACATAGGCATTCGGTAAGAAAGAATTTCCCAAAATAACGGATACTAAACTTAACGCTGACTTTTAAATTACTTTATAACCAACAAATTGTGTGGCATGGTTATCTGAATAAAGAATAGGATAGATAGAATTTATTTGACAATTACATATACACAGACAGCAACAAGATAGAACAAGACAATGGAAATAGCTCGGAAATAGGGTAGAAATAGACACAATAGAAAAGAGTAGGCAAATAGGTAAGAGCACACATGTAGAAAAGAACAGTATTAGGAAGGACTGTGCACCCTATTTGGAGCCCCGTAGTCACGTCCCGTGTAAGTACAACCACCAAAGAGTAATTAACATAATGTTCACCTGCTCCATAAGTTGAGCCAGATCGTTGTCTCTCCGGCCCCGCAGGTATACAATAGCGAGGTTCAGTTTTGCAAACATCCACAGATCTCTTTCTTGTGACATCTGCAAATTACACGCACATAAGGGTATTTTAGTTCAAGACTAACTAAAGTAGGTATATTCTTAAGTGAGTTAATTCTTTATTTACACCAAGTAGATATGTACATTTTAAGCAAAGTTCTGTACAGTTTCCTCTGCAGTAAATAGTATAGAATTGTACGACTAGTAAGTGTAGCATAGTAATAGGTATGTAATGACTCACATGTATAGCGGTGAGCAGTTGTGCCTCTGCACTGTCCATGCAGTTCATGGACATGGCGTACAGACCGAGCAGGCAGTGGAGCTGCGGGGTGTGCGCCGCCACACATAACTCTGCGGAGTTAATTAATTTTGTTTACATACAGTACCATTAATAGATAATAGTCTAAAATTACAGTGGAAGGTAAATATAAGTTTGCGGCTAGGAGTTATCCTAAGCAATTATAGTAGATACATTGAGAGGTAAGTTGGTCGTTATATAGTTTTATAAATCAACTCCCACAAGTTAGTATCATACATTACATTCGTTTTATTACTCACGACATCAGGCGATTAAAATCCGCGGCGGTTTAGTCTCAGTGCGGCCTAAGCCTTAGGTAGGACAGATTGAAGGCAGGACTAGGTATATGTGTGGACTCACGCGAAGGCGCCACAGTAAGCAGATGTGCGGCCCTGGCGATCTCAGCCAGCGCGCTGGCCTTGCCGCCCGCCACCAGCCGGCACAGCGCCGCGTGCTCCACGAGCGCCATGCGCAGGCGCCAAGCCAGCACCGCCGAGCCGCGCGCGCCGCCGCCGCTGCCGCCCGCGCCCTCCGCGCAGCCCGCGCCCGGCACCGGGCTGCTGCAAGCTGAAGCACAACGACAAGGTTATATACATCACGTGCATGAGCAGAGACGAAGCAATGCTATAGCGAAAATTGAGTGTGTGCGTGCGCGCAACGAGCGCTCGACGTCCTCCCGCACCTCGCCAATTCTCCATATTATATATATATATATATATATATATATATATATATATATATATATATATATATATTATATTATATTCTCAGTATTCGCTATCGCATTATCCGCGTAATCGGGGGGCGGTTTGAATTAGCCCGCGATCAGTTTGTAGGTCCAGAAAACAAAGGGAATTTGAATGACTTTTAAAAATTATGACCATGTCTTATTTTTCTGACAAAGTAGTCGGCTTATTCTTATACTTTTTCTTATAATAGGGGGGAAGGAAGGGGGTTATATACAAGCGAATATAATCTTACATAATAAATGAATGACGCCTAGACAAAAACTTTACATGTTATGTCGCTTTTTAACTTAATATCATAATCCAAAGGTAGCCAAGGAGCAAAACAAATGTAACGAAATTGACATTTGCTTTGTGGGATATTTTGTGTTTTGAGCAAACTACATAAGTCTTTTTTTAATGCAATTATGAGTGTATAAAAACAGAGACTATATTAGTCTGTTACTTTTATGCGTTAGTCATTGTTCCGAGAGTTTAAATCGCCAACTGTCAGAAATGAGACTGCTTGAATATCTTTTGAGATGCATGAACCATTTGACGGTTGATTGGTGTAGTAGGTAGTGGCCCTGCCTGCGACGCCATAGGTCTTGGGTTCGAATCCCGGTAGGTGCAAATCTTGATGTGATGAATATCGATGTTTGTTTCAGATTCATGGATGTTTATATACTTATGTATGTATTTATATACCGTTGCTTAATATCTACGACACAAGACCTTAGAGATCTTAGTGTGGGTCTAAGTAAATGTGTTGTGAAGTGTTTGAATATTTATTTATTTATTATAGTTGATAAATCCGTTACAGTATTTTTCTCAGGTTTATGTACAAGCCAAGTAATTTTTATAAGCTAAAGTTCGCACTCACCCAGCTTGTCGATCTGCGCGAGCGCCTTGTCTGTGTACTTGTGCGCCTTGTCCATGTAGCCGGCCTGTGCAGAGTGCATCACCGTCACCAGGTACACCAGCACGTACAGCTGCTGGCGCGGCAGCCACACGAACGGCTCGCCCGAACCCGGCCCGCCGCACACCGCTGCACACAGGCTTATTTATTTCAACAATTCACAGCATCACTGCATGTAAACGAATGTATTATATTATCACTACATATTATAAAACAAAGTCGCTTGCCGCTGTCTGTCCCTATGTATGCTTAGATCTTTCAAACTAGGGAACGGATTTTGATGCGGTTTTATTTAATAGTGATTCACAAGGAACATTTATAATGTATAACTAGGGGCCCCGGTTTCGCACGGGAGTAATACACTCTAACGCGGGCGAAGCCGTGGGCGGCCGCTAGTTAATAATGTTATACTGCCCTTTATTGTGTTCCACTAATTTAGTTAGTGTTTTATTAATACTCACTGTCATCATCTGGCCATGTGGGAGCCATGATGGTCTGTATACTCTGCTGCAGTTGCTTGAGACATGGTTTTACACTCTTCACCTGACCAGCCATTAGGTAGTGACATACCTGAAAGAGGAAAGAACTATTCATTAAATAAATTAAAACTAGTAATGCGATAGCAAAAAATCTTTGTTTATAAGTAGCTTCCACAAACAAAACACACATACAATTAGGTCCCCAAAGAGGTTGGACAGAAGTGTGCAAATCACACAGCCACTTTTCACAAGTTAGCCTACAGAGTCACATGTGATAAGGTGTGAGCCTATCGCCGCTTTTTGGGCACAAAAATATACAGATATACAATGCTATAAGACATGGCAACTGTTTGGTTGAGCCAGATTTACAATCAAGGAGTACATACCTGAAGAACCAGAAAGTAGACTTTGAGATATTCCTTCTGGTGTATACTGCCTGTCCATGTGTCCACTAGATGTCCTGCTTGGTTCAATAAGGGTAACACATCCTGGATCTTCTTGTCTATTAGCAGTAACTGAAATAAAAATATTGATTTAGCTGCTATAATCTACAAATTGATTTAAGTACATGAAGCTGAAATTACATAAATACATTGATATAGCTAACATTAAGTACAGGACAAACTTTGGAAATTTGAATACCATATAAAATGTATAATTGGAAATACATAAATGTCAGTAGCGGTTCTAAAAAAATGAAATGCAAATATAGTATAGTTGGCAGCAGTGAATGTGTTAATATTTTTTTTTATTACTACATAATAATAAATAGTAAATCATATAATACTCACCATTACCCTGCTGAGTAAGAATAAAACCCTTGTATATGCAGCATTTGATATTTGTGTGTAGTCCACTCCAACATCCAATAAACTACTTGCAACTTCATATTCCCGTTCTGTTGCATGAATTTGCTGTAATTAAATAGTATGTTTGTTAAATTGTGAGCTAACCAATAATACATAAAGTTTCATTTGGTCTCTAATAATTATTTTTTAATACCACTGCATGTTATAAGAGTTAACACATTCAGTGCCGGTGACTACGTATTTGCATCTTTTAGGCTTTGTAGAGGTGCCGCTGACACTTATTTGCATTCTGGCACTAGGCGTTGACCTTATGTCGGCACTCTTAGAAAATCTGCCGGCAGGGAATGTGTTAACTAAGGAACATGGGCAGTCATACAGACTATAAACTAGCAACTTGTCACTGATAACTTACATCTGTCTTGCTATGCTAAAAGTGGCTGTAGGACCTCCTTTATGATCTTGCAGTTCTGGTTACCTCATTTCGGGAACACAGCCTGTATCATACCAGTGCAGATTATCCACATAAGTGGATGATTTATGGTAACATGTATACTATTTCAAAGAAATCTCACACACATGGTGGACTGTTTACCTAGAATATTTACTACCGGACAATGTTGCAAAGGTTATCCATAATAGATGTAATTAAATATTGACATTGTAAGTAAGCAGAACCTGCTCCATAAGTGCCACATTATTTGTAACAGTTTCAATGTTTATTAATTTCAAGTATACACTAGCTCAAGAGTGTTATGGTGACAAACATGGGACACATGGGTCCTCTGCCCCATCTAGAATACACAGAAACTTAAGTAAAGTAAGTCACACACACTCCTAGCTAAGCTATATCCTCATGAATTTCCAATACCAAGCTAGAGGTTTTAATGCCTGATTGTTTTCTTTCGGGAAGCCAGACACTGCCATAAATAGCGCAGAATAACACCATGTTTATAATAAAAAATATCCTAGACAGAATTCTAGCTCCAAGACTTCACAGTACCCCCAGCTTAGTGCACCACTGGACATTTATATTTTGCATATTTATAAACATTGTAATGTAAAGAATTGCATTTTATTCATGTTTAGTGCAAGGCCAAATTTATCAACACCCCTAATTTATCAATTAAATAAAACTAGTTATAACATTATGATTTAAGTACTTACTGCCAATTGGAATATAAGCCTGCAATGCCAGTAAACACTGTGTTGTGATAATTCAATTGCTTTCCTTAGAATAGGTTTAGAATGAGTTGGCTGGCCCTGCTGCTCATATAATTCAGCTAACACACTGGCAGCCTCAAATTTAACATCGTCAAAGCCGTTGATGGTCTGAGACAGCATCCACTGTAATAATAACACCGTATGACCCACTTGATCATGGTTGTTTACATTTTATGCCAGAGTTGACATTATTGCACCATAGAAAAAACTGCTTTGTAACACTTCAGCAACTTGTATATGATACAAATATCACTACTAAGCATAGTATTAGTAAATACTTTTGTATTCATTTGCAATAAAACTTACACTCTGCTCTAAATGCGTTCTCGCCAAGTCGATGTTTTTAGTATGTGTCAGAAGGATATTCCCAAGTTGTAAATGAGTCCTGGCTTCCACGCGTTGCGGCGGTTTGAAATGAAAAACCGCTTGTAGGCACTGAATACAACTTTTTATGTCAGGAGGATTTGATGTACGGAAATGTTCCGCTAAACCAAGTAAAGAAATATACCAAGCGTCCTGCGTTGACGCCATTTTGACATTTCTGCTTGGAGGGAATGGGGATGTCAGCGTCTAAACAGCAAATAAACTATTATCCAAATACCTACCATATTAATGTAGTAGATTATATGATTTAAATGTATAATTCACAAAATGTTAACAAATCGGCTTATTTTGTAATTGTAATTTTTATCATTTTACGAAACAAACACGAAATAATTATACTTTCAAAAATTCTTAAAATAAAACAAAACACTACCATTTTACAATATGGTGGTTGAGTGGAAACACTTTTAGTTTGTGCAGTTGGTAGAACTGAGGCCCTAGTTCCAAAATGCAAAAAAAATCTTGTGCACTGCTTTTCTAGACGATGCATGAAATGTTTGTTTGATGCTCATTTGATATTCAACAACGGCACGTCATTCTTAATTGTGTGTGGATTAGAACTTCATTGTATTTATTTGGTGTCTGATTACATTTAAATATCTAAATTCGGTGCCTTTGCATTTTTTCCATTGATCGTCATTTGTGATCAAAAAAATTGTTTGATCATATTTTTTTATTGACTGAACGAACAAGGAACTTACAACGAAATAGGGGTTCGTTCGTTCGTTTCATTCATTTCAATCAATCAATCTCAATCAGCTGTCGATATTTTATTGTGTTTGATTTATTGCAAAAAGAAAGTAGTTTTAGGTTTACCAAAAACGAATAGCAAAATGCACTCACTTAGCTACAGAGTGATATAATTGTCTTTATCAAAAGTTAGTACAGCGGCAGTAGTGTTGGGTGTGATTCTGTGTGGTGGGCGATGGCGTAGTGGTAGCAGTAAGTCGGAGGCTGCAGGGATGCAGCGGGATGGCGGCCGAGGTTGCGGGCACGTCGCGCGGCCTCCGAGTGTACAAGATAGTGGTCCTAGGCGACGGCGGAGTCGGCAAGTCCGCAGTTACATTACAGTTCGTCAGTCACAGCTTCCTTGACTACCATGACCCAACTATAGGTACGTGGATGCCAGCACGCTCAGTAGGTGTAAGGTAGGCGTAGATACTGCTAAAACTAGCCATTTGGTCTGAAAACTGCAGCCTTTTGAGTAAAAATAAGCTTACTTTCAAAGCTACCTACAACACTTTGTTCTTAAACAATACCAATAAGACTACCACTACCAGCTTTGTATTTGATTTTAAAGTATAGTATTGTAAATTAAAAACTCAGGTTTTTACAGCATAAATCTTAATATAATTACAATCTATCAATGTGTTCAGAAGATGTACCATCCAATTATTTGTTTGTCAACAGAGGACTCTTATCAGCAGCAAGCAGTGATAGATGGAGAGCCTGCACTTCTTGACATTCTGGATACAGCTGGACAGGTAATTAACACACAGAGTGGAATTGTCTAAGAAATAATACCTATTCAATGTATAGTAGAGTGTCCGTTTTCTAGCTATGGCAACAAATTCAAATCTTTTGCGCAATGTGGACCAGATATCACATCTAAGTATTCTGTCTGATGGATTTATAGATTATTTCTATAATACAGTTGAGCAAACTTCTCATTTTATTCCATACTATTTTTTTTATTTATTTATGACCTCTGTTGGGTTGGGCACAATATTTTGCCAATGTCTCACAGAGAAACCTAGTTCGTCTTATTCATTTAGAAGTTTATGTAGGCAAATTTTCCTTTCTAAACTTGACAGATGCACTACAGGAAGAACTGCAGGGTAGTCCTAATACAAGCACAGTGAATATCATCTGACATTTTTCTTTATTGTTTTTTTTTCCAATTACACATTCTGTCGGTGCCTGTACTATATAAAGTGTTCCACACAGTCCTGGATTTATAAATAGGCCGTATAGGCCGCGGCCTAGTGGCGGCAGCAGATTTCAGAGGACGGTCACTTGATTTCAGAGGATAAATGTCAAACACGTCCACTGGTTTTCTCATGGTTTTTTATAAGTCTTTAAATAAAACCCTTCAGAAACTCATTCGTATCAAAACCTATACTATTATCGCGTGAGTGATAGATGAGAGCAGCGTAGCGGGTGAAGTCGCAACGCGCGGCGGCGGTAGTGTCTCAACGTAACAACCACCGCTTCCCTGCCGCACTCTCCGAGCGCCCAACGCCCGCGCCAGTCACACTGGCAAAACAAAACACTGGCCCAGTGGCTACACTCGTCGTCATGTCTTTGAATACCTACTTTACTTACCTAAACAAAGTACGTAACGACTACTAAATAAAAAAACATAATTTAAAAAATCCAAAACCCGACTGCTTAAAAAAGAACCAAATAATGTACATAATAAAAAACTGAAAAGAAAAAAAAAACAAGCACTTAGATGTCCGGTGGTCTAGAATTCTATATTATTATGGAATGAATACTATTGAAGAACATAAAATATTTTCTAATGATAATTATATCGTAATATACAGGATGATTTTTGGTCGTCAACGTTCCCGAAAAGTACGGAATCTCCTCATCATCACGATCATTTTTCTCCATGGAAGCATACCTGGGAAGTGTCTGGTTTCCAAAATATTAGGGTCCAAAGTTGAGTAAATAGACTGCGTTTTTCTGCATAAATGCACATAAACGCGCGTAGCAGGATTTTTTCACGAAAAATAATTAATATCTGTTTATAAAAAAACTAACATAAACACTAGACACTATAAATTTCGCACGATCAAGGAATTTAAAAAAAAAATTCAATTTTTTTTTTTTTTTCCCAGCATTTTTTTTGGCATAAACTTACTTTATTTCATGTATAGAATACGTACCCTTCGTTAAAGGTGACCACAAAAAAACACCTGTATATGTCAGTACCTAAGGTGCCCAATAAATGGTGCTAAATGCATCATGGAATTAGGGACCCCGCATCATTGTTACGGCTGAGTTACGGTGTGAGGCAATCACTAGGCAATATGTATATCCCGCAATACTATTTACAATAAAATGGTTTAATTTCTTGTCAAGTAAATCAGATTTCCCTTGACATAAAAACTGAAAAGAAAAAAACAAGCACTTAGATGTCCGGTGGTCTAGAATTCTATAATATGATTATGGAATGAATACTATTACATTATACATTGAAATATTAGCTTGGCTGTTGGATAATCAATGGATCCCGACTGTTCAGTTATTATGTTACGATCATTAGAAAATATTTCATGTTCTTCAAAAGTATTAATTAATTTTATTAATTCCATAAATAAAAGTACAATATATATTTTTTTATTTTTCGACCCACCAAAAACTGGCTCCTTTAATAAATTTTTTCTCGGAAACTCAATAATTGATAGGTAGTTTGTTCTAGCGAATTGTTTCTCTCGTCAAACTACGTCGATATACGGGAATAGCTAGAGATGTCCATTTTTTGGGGTCTTCGGAACACTGGTTCGTTACAAATTCACATTAGAGCATGCAGAAGTCATTGCAACTTATGTATGTGCTGAAAACGATAAAAAATTCGCGCCCGCTTCGATCGCGTCATTTTATCAACTGTTAAAAATGTATCTGCAATTTTGCTAAAAATTGGTGCGACAAAATAAACCTATTTGTAGGTATGTTTCTTTTTGAGGGAGTCCGGGAAAAATATAAATTTACGATATAATTAATGAATTCGCGATTTGCATTACAGAATTAATGTAATTGATTGTGAACTAAATTAGCGTATTGAATTTCAAAGGTCTGTAGGGGCGGCAAAAATTGAATAGCCTACTGTCGACAAATTTGTAAATCCGCCACTGGTTCCACACCAGGTGGAATTCACAGCCATGCGTGAGCAGTACATGCGATGCGGCGAAGGCTTCGTGCTTTGTTACTCTGTGACGGACCGGCGTTCGTTCCGTGCGGCGGCCGAGTTGCGGCGGTTGTTGGCGCAGGCTCGGCCCACAGATCTGCTGCCGTTGGTGTTGGTGGGGAATAAGCTGGACCTCGCGCCTAAGGCCAGACAGGTATTGTGTTTATTTACTTACTAGCTGTTACCCGCAACTTCTTTCATGTGTACTACAGATTGTAGCCTATGTATTTCTCCATACTCCAACTATGTGTAAGCGGTGATAGCCCATATCTTAACCACTGGTTAAGACGTGCACCTTCCAAGCGGGAGGCGTAAGTTCGATCCCAGTCACGGGCCTGTACCAATGAATCTATTTCATGTATAGATTTTAATGTTGCAAAATTGTCACTTAGCTTGTGCCTCGAAAAGCACGTAAAACCGTTGGTCCTGCGCCTGATCTTTCTCCGGTCATGTTGGCTTTCCGTCCCATCGGACTATGAGAGTAACGGAATAGAGAGTGCATCTGTGTTTGCCCACACACTTGTACACTATAATATTTCCTGTGTACCTGGCCAATCTCCGTAGAGATTGGTCGCCTTGGCCGAAATACGGTCGGAGATCATCATCATCATGTGAATGCAAAATTTCAAGAAGGTTGGTTAAGTAAATGAAAGTGTGGAGAGGTAATAAACAAACAAAATTAGCACTTTCGAATTTATAATATGTATTATTCTAATGTATGATGTATGAGTTAAGTGACTGCCATTTTTTGACAAAATGGGTTTAATAGTTTTTGCATACAACAGTAAACAACATCAATTCTCAAAATTTTATCATTATCATTTACAGCCCTGAGAAGTCCACTGCTGGACATAGGCCTCCCCCAACAACCTCCATACCGACCGGTCGGAAGCTGCCTGCATCCAACCGACGCCCGCGACCTTGGCCAGGTCGTTCGTCCATCTCGCGGGTGGCCTTCCCACGCTGCGTTTGCCGATACGTGGTATCCACTCTAGAACTAGTGGTATAAAGATTTAATTATTTCTTAATTAACTTGTAGGTATCAACAGAAGAAGGAAAAAGCCTGGCAACCCAGCTCGGGTGTCCATTCTTCGAGACATCGGCGGCGTTAAGACACTTCGTAGACGACGCTTTTCACGCCCTTGTGAGAGAAATACGAAGACTTGAGCGACAAAGACAGGTACATATAGAGTACTGTGTGTTAGACTGAGACAGGGTGGAAAGGCTTTGTTTCGAAAAAAATACATACATACTCCGAAGAAATTAGTAAAGTTAGTGTAACACCTTAGATGAAAACAAAATAGAAGATAGTGACTCGTCTTCAGCGCGTGGACCGCTTAAATTAGGCCAACGTCGCCTGATTTTACTCATTTGCAATTGAGAGTAGCAATAGCGCGCTCGTGTTACGGAAGAAATTCTTTTTTTATTTTAAGCGGGGTAAAAGTTATCAAAATGCTTTCATGTGCTTTTGTGCGTTGTACTAATCACTCATAAAAAAAACAAATCACATGGAATTACTTTTCACACATAAGTACACGAAAACTTTAAATTCTTAGGTTAATAATTGTAAATTCACTTATTGTTTTGATCGCTATTTTGCAGAGCGAGATAAAAATATATGATCATCTATGTGCGACAAGTTAAACATGCAAACACGTGCCCTGCGTGTGCGAATGCGCCCACTGTGTTTCGTTTTTGCAGTAGCTTCTTACCATAGTTATTGTCTGGGACACGAGCTGACACGACTCAACCCGAAATTATTCCGATGATGCTCTATTGAAACGCGCTTGTCTCACTCGCGCTACTGTCGAAATAAATAGGTTTGTCTCTATCGCTCAGTAGTGTACAGCGTTAAATACATTTACAGCTGTGTGTTTGTTCGTGCGCGTAGTTGTGTAGCATGCCTAATTTCTAGTTCACGATTTTAAGGACGTGCCCTATCTTCCGCTATTTTGTTTTCATCTAAGTGTAACACTATTAAATACTTTCCTTGAATGGGCTTAATTTGAATTTAAGTCTGGTTGCCGTTTCTCCAGCAGTCATTACGTATCTCTAAGTATATTTATATCATCTAGTAATACCCTGTTAACTTTACTTTTTTCATTTCAGTCGTCAATTCTAGGCACGAGTATATCGAGTACGGGCGGCGGGCGGCGTCGCTGGCGGCGCCTGCGCAGTATCTTCGCGCTCGTGTTTCGTCGCCGACGCCGACACGTCTGACCGACACGACTGGCCGACACCACGATTCAGCGACACGATTGACCGACACACGAGTTTGGCCGACATGTGGCAAGTAAGCGTATGCGACACACATCTTTAGAAGTTTAATTTTTTAATTGATTGATTAGAATGAAGGGATAGGTATTCTAAAACTGGGAGGAGTAAGATAATCTCGATTATATTAGACCTCATATAAATTTAGTGTATGCTTAGCAAAAATCCTGAAAGTTGAGTTGAGAAACCAAAGATTTTGTTTGTAGTTCAAAATGAAATTGATGTGTGTACGCAAACAAGGCCGTATTTATTAGTATTTCATCTTCCACTACCTCAGTTGATGCTATTTATTGTTTTATTTTTAATGTACGCCCGAAAGACCAATTATAATGTTGCCATAATTATATTGTGATTGCCATAATCATATGATATTAAGATCTGAATTTGCATTTAGTTTTAATTTTTTTCCATTTATATAAAATATAGTATTGGGCCTATTTCTTCATAGCTTTCAAGATTAACTATGTAAAACATATTTATATAGATTCCATTATCGGGTAAATAAATGCAAGAAAAAGCGGTTATAGCCGAATGGTTACTATGTGTGGATACATTCGGGAGTCTTAGGTTCGATACCAGTTCCGGGCCTGTACCACTGAATTTATTTCATGTACGGATTTTATAAAATTATTTTGTATACCCGAGGAGGGTTGGCGTCAGGCAGGCAGCCGGCCGTAAAACAAACGACAAATCTTTGGCAATATGAGTTTCGAAAGAGACCATATTGCGCCGACCCAATAATGGGATGAGGACAGTAAGATGATGATGAGAATGAAATGCTTACTTAATACTTATCTGTGTTCCTGATTTCGTTTTTCATATTGAAACACCTTAAAATTATTTTCCATAAATATAAACCTAATGCATAACCGATGATGGAGTCTAATTTTAGTACTTAATTTAACTATGTATTTAACTATTATAGTTAGAAAAATGGTATAACTGTTTGGACTATTCTTCTGGATAGAGTAGTTTCGGTTTCGAGAAGTTCTGGTTTAATGTTAAATAATAATATAGGTTGAGAAGTCAGACCATTATTTGTATTAACTAACTACTCCGTAATGCAGCAGATAACATTTCCCATCGTAGGGTCCTGGCCGTGGAAAATATTTCTGTGAGAGATAATTTGTTTATTACATAGTGATCTAGAGCGGTCTATTGTATATGTACTGATTTATAAAAAAAAAATGGAGGAATTAATTTTTTGGTTCTCATTATTCTTCTTCTCCTTCTCCAACTTCAATCACACACAATCATTCAAAAATACCTCTTATGCCAAGAACACAAAGTACTACCATCTCTTACTTGAGAGCCCTCAAGGGATAATACAACTATAAATACGAGTATTAGTCTGACTTCTCAACTATTTAGGTGCAGATGTCTTCCTAACAGAACCCATTATAGCAATAAATAAATAATATAGAGTTTATTTAACAAATGTTATTCGTTGTACGGTTATTGTTTCCAAGTTTAATGTTTAATGTTTATTGTAGAATTGTTATTTGTGTATTAGTTGCTGATATTAAAAGATTGGGAGCGAAATCTTAGTACGGTGATATTAACGTGGGCTAATTAACTATTTTTTAAAACTATCCTATATAAAATCGCGCTTATTCTGAGACAGATAGGCAGAGATCACGGACCTCCATTTACTACGGTCCTGACACACCTCATTCGCTTAATCGACTTTCGTAATATTCTTGTCGTGTATGGAACTCTGAGCTTTCTCTAAATCATCCTATCATAATGAAAATCTGATCGGGACTATCTACAATATGTTAACAATAACTTTTAGGTTTAAGTTATTGGATACACTTATCCTCTTGTTCTTTGCTAATTTGGAAGTGACCTTATTTTTTAGATAAGTTAAAATAATTTGACGTTAGAATATCGTACCTCTGTCGTGAATATTTAGAACGAAATAAATCGGTGATATATTTCTAAATAATGGCAACAATAAAAAGTCTAATGAAATGAAATTGTAGTCACCGTGTAACGTCACTGTATTTAATGTTTGTGTATAATAATGAGTGTCAGTCTATTGATATGTGCACAAAATGTAATTAATTTTACCTTTAGAATATCCTTTTCTATGTAAATTGATTAATCTTTTATTAGAATTTTTAAAAAAGTCGACAATCTGCATCTCTTTATACGTAGTTCCGCTCCCTATCTTTTAACATAGTAACAGCTAGATAGCTAGCCAGTAGAAAGGCCCTTTTTAGGAGAAAAATCCAAATAGTGCTATTGAAGTCCCCTAAGTTCCGTAGAACGTAGTAACCAAAGCGAAAAATTGTAAGAGTACTTAGTTACCCAAACATGTAAAAAAGTAATAATTTAGCAACCTTAAAGTACAATTAAGTAAAATAAGTGAGATCTATCGAGCTCTAACGTTCTGTTTGACAGATACAGCAATAAGTATAAAAATATAAATTATAAAAAAATATATTTACATTGATTAGCGATTTGGAGGATGGCATGTGATCTTGATAAGAAGTAGAATGTATGGATACAACATTACAACTCTATAGGTATTACAAACAAAGAGCCGGTTCACATGAAGTTTTTAAGATATACTGAGATTGTATACACAGCAATACTACAGTGATTTGCATTCGTGCTGGGGCTGGGCCTTACATACTAAAGTCCGGTCGTGGGTAATCAAGAATTTTGTACAATGACCCCTTGCAAAATACGTTGTATTCATACAAAATGGAGTCTATAACTTCCCATAGAAAGTTGTACGATTATAGTGATTATGGTATTTATTTACCCGCTGATGTGGTATTTATTTACCCTCATTTAATGTAATTTATATCTACCCTCATAAGTCATATATTCTACTTTAAATGAAAAGGTCACATGCGATGTATTGTATGTTGTATTGTAATTTAGGTCGATACGCACAAATTTATAGTGTAGATGTTAATGTGAGTGTTCATGTGACCAGTGGATTTGGACGAGTGGCTTGTTGTTTACAATATTGTGTTTGCCAATAACTGACTAACTGAACTAAATTATCTGAATCTGAATCTATGTTCATAAATAAACATATAGAGAAACCAACATTTTCATGGTTAGTTGAGAGAAATAGATAACATAAGCTTGGAGTTATAATACCTTCTTTTTATTAACAGGCAGGAGGTAATAAAAACGCTAATATTAAGGCAATAAGTCATTAGTCCATTTATAGTTATAAATAATATAAATTATGAGATGCCTCATTTTACATGAGGTTATATTGATAGTGTCAAACTAGGTAATATTCGCGTCATGTGAAAAGAATGGTCCCCCTATTCGGATCACGGAGCTGTAGGTAAAAAGTGGAGACCACTTTCCCATTATCAAATTAGAAAAAGGCAAACTTGTCTCTGGGCTCAGTTTAAGACTGGGACGAGATGTCCCCTAAGCCAAAATACCTATTAAAGTGAACGCAAGGGTCCGTAATATGCAATAGTCACAGAGCGCATTGGATCTTTGCAGTTGTAAAGTTTGTGCCTAACGTAGGTAGGCGAAAAGGGACAGCCGTAAACTGTTGTGGCTACTGTAAGTAGGTACAAGACTCAGATTGCGAAGGATATAAATTAACACATAACTAATGGTAAAACAATAGGTATATGGACTAGAAGTAGATATCATATTTATTTACACCGAGTAGGTTTTTGTGTCCTCTCCAATTTTATCATGAATTCCGCGGTCCTATTCACTCTATACGCAAGTTTGTGAAGTCAGAGTGAGAGGTGACAACTCATGGTTCTTATTACGTGACGCGGACTCTATTCGTCGTTTCAATCCGACTTGAGCTTATCCTCGAGAGGCGTGAGACGCCTGGTTTTGCGGCGCGTGACAACACTGACAACCAAATGTGACAACTTATATTTACTATGATATTTCGTCATGGAAGCGGCTATAGGGCTTCAGTTCAGGCGTGAAGAAATAGTGACGTAATAGATTTATTCTGACCAATCACACAATGTAAAATGAAGTTACGGTTTCTACTCTTAGGTAATTTATATCTAGTTAAAATGAGAAGAATCGGTCGGTCGATTGTTACAAATGAGTTCAGCGCTAATTATTTTAGTCCTGATTAGAAAACGATATACTCTTTCTGTCTACTTATTACATAGCTTCTTGGACTTGACGTTTTGAAGTGAGATAGGTATCTCTCTCGCCCATGGTACGCCTGCATATTTATGGCCATGTTTGGCATGGTATATTTACGTCATTAATTCGATTTGCAATACTTGCAAGTTGCATTAAAAATGGTTGTCAAGATGGCGCGGGTATTTGAGTATTTGAAGTCGTAGTTTTCCATTCGTTAAGTGATACTAATAACAGTATGTAGTGTTCGTACTCGTATATAATGAATTCCGCATAGATTCTAACTCTAGTCATTATTGTTTTTGTAAGGATAGTGAGTTTATTTCATGATTATGTTTGACAGTGGAACGGGAAGCAGGTTTTACTAGAAGTTTTCAATGGTGTGCGCGATATTGTAAGCTTTTTCCTCTATGTTCGAAATAATGTTCTAATAAGAGAAATACGTACCATTGTAACAGGATATATATATATATATATATAAGTGTCAACTATCACTGAACCTTAACTATAGATTGATTATTCCCTAGACCACTGTCAAAAGCTTAAGTCGACTGCATGCGATTGCGATTCTGTCATATGGCAAGCGATGAAGCGACCTGTCGCTAGGTACGGAATAGAAACGGCGTTTACAAGCTTCGGATTAAAGTAATTTTCCTCCAATAAAGAAGCGCGCTGCATGACGTGATCGAATCTGACTGCTATTGGACGAGCTTGTTTTTTAGACTTAGAATAACGAGATGTACAGAACAGAAACACGAAAACTTTTGTTTGAAAAAACTTTAATTCAACCAAATTGACCTAATTCATTGCTATTTCTTTCTTTTACGAGTCCTAGGCATTTTGCTAATTTCAACTACCTACGAGTACAATGTTTATTGAAACCATAAAAAGTGGTGATTTGACCAATATTTCGCGGTTGAGAAGGTGCGGGATTTACGTCTCGTTTTTTTCCCCACATACGCGGCATACATTTGTCATTGACTCCTGGGGACTCGTTGCTCGTATTTTCATCGAAGGTTTTAATACCGTTAACGCATGTAGTCGGCTAAAAAACTCGCAACTTTAAACAATTTTTAACAGTAAGTTTTAGTGTAGCTTGTAGTGATTATTGGAACCAATCCTCGATTACTAGTGATCGTTTAAACTCCTCGTTAAAGATAGATATATTGTTTTTAAACTATATTTTTGATCTGTATAGGTATTTATGTATTTTCGTGATGGTGTTTTTGGAATGGAAATTACTAGAAGCTTAGCTTTCCAATTTTCGATAACATTTTAACATGTTTTTTGAGTAATTGCTATTTTGAAAGACTACAAACTATGACGCCTTATTTAATTAAAATAAGGGTAATACCTAGCGAACATGTGAAGTCTATAAGCATAGACTTCAAAGCAGCATTTTAAAGTCCATTAATCAGGAGCAGTAGAAAAAAAAATGTTTTTCTAATGCAGATTTACGTAAATATGAAATACCTATATATCTTAAAATGAAATGATAAAACAAAGTTTCTAGTAATTTCCTTTCTATACGTGAATGTTGGCCTCGCTTCTTTCAGAGGGTTGGTATGTCGTAACAAGAAACCCCTAAAATGCGATGTTATCGTGAATTCCTTACTATATTGTGAAATAAAGGAAAAGTGGCCTAATTTATATTGTGTACCGAGGCTTAATTGCCGTGAAATGCGTTGTTCGAATCAATCCAATCAGGTAAAGGGAAAATGTATTTAGTTGACGTCGGATTTTTTATTGTGTATTCCCTGCACCGATCTTGCGTAGATGTAGTTATTGAAATAAAAAAAGTTCAAATGGATCTTTTGTTCCAGATTCTAATGCTATTAATAAAATATTCTATTGACCAGTTTACATATAATTGCCCTAAAATTAGGTGATTTTTGAACAATAAATAAAGAAATGCGATATTTCACGTTTTTACGTACAAAATTTTATATGTTGACAATTTATTGTTGTACAATTTGTGTTAATTTAAGTACCTACGTACCTAAGTAAAATATAATAATATGTACCTATTTTGTTATGTGTAATAATTTTATAACACCAGTTAGTACCTTTTAATGTTTGTATGTAATAATACATTTTATTGAAAATATATAATGCAGTGTGTAGAGGTTTTGTTGAATAAATGTCATTTTCGAAATGTAGTAGTTTAATTGTATGGCTAGCCTGTCGCATAAATTATTTTTGTATTACTATTATTTTTGACGGTATAGTGTTGCTATGCCACTAACCCAACGTGTACATACTACGGCGAACCAAAGTTGTAGGCGTGACACATTCACCGCCGACATCAGTTCAACGCTAAGTGCCAGGACGCAAATAAGCTTCGCAACTCTAGAAAATAAAGAAGTCGCAAATACGAGTATGTAGTCGACGGTACTTAACGTGCAGTGGACATGGGCTAGGATGGCGTACTCTACATAATTATTTGCGTACTGAACTATGCTGTTCCATTTAAGATTTCAAAAAGCATGTAATAGGGAATATGCGTCTGACACGAAAACAGGTTTTTTAATATTTTATTCTGAAGATATTACAAATACAAACCAATAGTGTAAAAGTAACATCAATCGGTTAGTAAATACCAAAGTTAAGTGTTTAAAGTTTAAAAAAATTAAAGAAAAAAATTACATCATAAAAGAAGTAAAAAAATACAATTTTATGCACATTTTGAATTATCTTATTGATTTAATAAATATTTTATTAATATCTGCACCTCTTAATAAACAATTTTATTGACACTACACAAAAATGTTATATCACGTTTATAAAATAAGATTACATTTTTTCCCCCATACTATATGAGACTGTTCTGTACTATGGGTCTATGCCATTTTAGTATGGAGCAAACGGAGCGTTTTAAAAACATTTGCATTTAAAAACAAATCCAAAACGGTTAACTTAGATATGCTATTCAAAGGGCAAACTTTATTCCTTTTTTTACGTAGAATCTAAAAATGAAATAAAAAAATCATGCATATAGCCTATTGGTAGATCGCACAGGGTGTCGTCATCAGGTCGTCATTGAACAGTAAGTCAGGTCAGCATCTCTACTTAGTTTGTGGTCAGGTCTAACTATTAGGCCACCCCTGAACTAGTACAACATGTACAAATTGGTAAGACAAAACTTGAGTGTACATAGGCATAGAAATTGGTTTCGCACCCAGTTGTATCTATTTTTAGGCTTAAATTGAATATATTTTCCCTGCAATAGAGAGTTGCTCTTGACATGTAAAACAAGGGTCTAAGAAAATAGATATTGGTATCAGATTCCCTATTGGCACTTGAAATTATTACCCTATGCCCGCTGTAAGTCTGTGTAGCGACCGCTCGCGACTTTGTTCGCGTGAACTTTTAGCCTATGTGTTATTCTGATGTACTTATAACCTTTATTTAAAAAATAAACATGTTATTTATATATACTTTTGAAAATAAGTTCTCTATTATAGTGGGCTACCTATATTTACTTTATTAATAATTTTACTTATAAGCTATTCAACAGCCAAATTTCATCCAAATCCGTTCGGTAACTTTTGCCGTGAAAGAGTAAAAAACATCCAACATACATTCTCACAAAGGTTCACTTCAATAATGAAGGGTGTATATATTTTCATAATATGCGTTATAATATAATATAACGTAGTCAGTAGAAGGACAAGAGGGTTTTGGTATTTTGTAGGCGATGGGCTGACCACATGTCACTCTAACCGAACTTGTACATCTCAACTATACCCTCAAAATTGGTCAGAAGTGGCACCATGTGGTCCTATCGGCCCTTGGTGCTCTGCTTACCCCGTAAGGGATAAAGGCGCGATTATATGTATGTGTGTATATAACGTAGGTACATATCAATTCATATTAATATTTTAGTCTATGTTGATTTTCGCTTGACCTCTCAAACTCCCAATGAAAACTCACGACCCGAACATTAGCAATGAATACAATTGTATCTAACACGAAGGAGATACGATAGTCAATATTGCGTTATAGTCATCAATGTGACCTAGCACAATATGAGCCAATCACTGTCCAAAAAATTTGCCTTCCATTTTAGAATAGAACATTTTGTACCTAGGTATTTCAAAATTACACGGACAAACATAATAGCAACGTAACAAGATATCCTGTGCTGATCCGAGGTTTCACAAGAATACTCGTAGGTACGTACGTCAGCTGCATCACTTTCCGTGCAAGACCAAGTAACTCGGTCATACCTACTCTCAGTCGATAAGCTACAACTGAACGTGACTGTGTCCCGCAGTTCTGGATACTCACTCCATTTCGAAAACACAGCCGTGTGTATCAGTAGGTACGTAGAATAGTCAACAAGACAATTGAAATAGGATAGCCTATAACAGGTAGGAAGGTAGGTACCCTGCTGGGTAGGTTAGGGTACTAGAGTACCGCCCGCAGGGTATACCTATTATAGTAGAACTTTTTAAGTAATAATTTTATATTGCATAACAACTAATGGCATAAACCTCTTTTCGCAGAATATCGTTTAGCATTAACTCATTTAGCATACATTGAAACCCATATTTCTGTAAGTCATCTGTTCATAAGTCATCATTATCTGTACGCATAATTTTGGTATCCATAATAATCACAATGTATAATCATCACATCGCAGAAAGTTCAAAACCATAATTTTGGTATCCATAATAATCACAATGTATAATCATCACATCGCAGAAAGAAAACAAATCGTCTTCAAAATATTATAAATAATCAGTCTGATTACACAGAATGTGGGTACCTTAAAGCAATAGGAGCTAATATAAGATTAGTATAATTTTATTTTCTGATTAATTTAATTGTTTTTTTTTCTAATAATTGTAATAAATAAAAGTTGATTTAATGATAATTATTTGGTTTTTATATCCTTGCCCATGAGAGCATGTTCGTTTCTGGCACTCGCCGGCCGCTGCCGCGGCACGCTCGCTTCGCTCGCTCGGCTCGTGCATAAGAGGTCACAGTTCTAACCTAACCTAACCTACGCATTTTTAAAGAAGAAAGTAACCCAATCTATATTATTCTAATTGAAATTCTATGATCTTCATAGTATGCCTAGTTAAATTATGCCAAATAATCTGTACTCTAAATGAACGTTATGCTAAATGATATTATACAAAATTATAACTATGCCAAAGGTAAATATGCCAATAAAAATTCTACTATCTTAAATGTATGCCATTCTAAATTCGGTCATAAGCACATTATACCTAAAAATATTTATGTCAAATATTTTTTATGCCTAATAAATGATCGACTAAAGAAGTTTCTGCGAAGTCAGTTATCCCAAATAGGTTTCGGAGTATCAAGTTTCTACCAAATAGACCGCCCCCCCGCCCCCGCATAGTCACCCGCCTCCTTATTAAAGCAATGCGATAGCGAAGATTGTACAAAATTTGCTGATTGCTTGTCAAATTCGTATTACGTAAAATGAATTTCAAAGTAATTTGAACATTTCAACGCGAATATTGTAAAATTTGCGCTATCGCATTGCTTTTGCTTTGCTTTTGCAAGATACGTACCTACTACCTAGTCAGCCTGCCGTGGAACTGTTTGCACGCTGTTTTATATGAATGAAGTTAGAACCTCCCTTCGTTATTTCCTCCATGGATATTACCCTCGACATTCTTCTGTAACTATGTGTACTATCGATAAAAGCCGATTGTTGCTAACTTTCTTTTGAAATAGTTTTCCTCAATCCTGAAGTTGACGGGCCGGTCCCTTTGTTTACTAATACAGAACATACTATAAACTGCGTTTACCTAATAGTATAGTAATAGTTTAAGTAATTTTAAGTAAATAAATTACATAGATTTCTCGCAAAGAAGGCTTATTATACAATAACGTAATTTTTATCTGATAAGAATAAAATTGGTTAATGAAAATGTATCGCGTGGTGGACCTTCATTAACTAATACTATAATTTGTATGTCTTGCGGCACAACATGGCGGAATTAACTCTAAACTGGCGTGTGGTCGGCAAGACAAATGCTTGAAAGAGGAGGGTAGGTTATTTACCTATGTGAAGAAAAATGGAGCAATAAAACTCTCTTACTCCTATCCAAGGAAGAAAAGAGTCAAGCGGTTACGAAGTACCATACCCTCTCTTAATATTTTAAATTCAAAGTGTTTTCTAAGTATGCATATACTTGTAAGTATTTATTATTAATATTCTGCGGTAATTCAGGAACATTGCCATATTTTACTATTGCCTCACTTATAATCGTGTTTAATAGCTTTCATCGTGCGAACAAAAGCCAGAAGGTTATAATAGCAGGTCATTTGTAACACTAGTAGAGAAATAGAGAGATTTACACCTTAAAACTTTGGCTAAAAGGGTGATTTTGGCGAAATTGGAAAGGGTACGTCTAGAGTATTACTCGAGTCGTAAAATTTAAGGAGTTCTGCCTTTGAAAGCGACATTTAATGTAATGTCCCAGAAATAAACACAGTAAGTGTTTATGGTAGATAAAATACGGGTAAAGGATGTTTATGTTTGTCGCGAAAACTTTTTTGTGATGATCTGTAGCACCTGATGCTCTTTTATCTGTTGCTACTGGGAGGTGATCCCGCAAATTTGTCTAGGAGTGGGTTAATTCGCAGTAGTTCTACTTTTTTCTTTCATATTTTTTAAAATGTCTAGCTCTTTTGTAATGCAGCTACAAAATGCCTTTGACATATATACGAGTTCTCGCATGTTGTCTGTTTTCCTTCCATATACAGGATGTTTGTCTGTTTTCCTTCCATATACAGGATGTTTTTTTGTGGCTACCATTAACGAAGGGTACGTAGTACGTAAAAAATGCTAGGATTTTTTTATATTTTTTTAATATTTTTAATTACTTGATAGGCGAAATTTATAGTGTCTAGTGTTTATGCTAGTTTTTTATAGACAGATATTAATTATTTCTCGTGAAAAAAATCTTGCTACGAGCGTCTATGTGCATTTATACAGAAAAACGCAGTCTATTTACTCAACTTTGGACCCTAATATTTTGGAAACCAGACACTTCCCAGTATGCTTCCATGGAGAAAAGTGATCGTGATGATGAGAAGATTCCGTAGTTTTCGGAAACGTTGACGACCAAAAATCACCATGTATATGTAGACAATATATAATTTAACCCATGACTTAGGTACCGCTCCTACTACTTACCTAGTATACCAGTATTATAAGAAATCAATTAAATATAATAAAACTTATGATCAATAAAG
The DNA here is from genome assembly GCA_014607495.2 of Carposina sasakii. Taxonomy (NCBI): domain Eukaryota; kingdom Metazoa; phylum Arthropoda; class Insecta; order Lepidoptera; family Carposinidae; genus Carposina; species Carposina sasakii. The sequence continues at coordinate 10,057,271 of CP053162.1, read as the reverse complement.
CCCTTAAGAGATGGTTCTGTGTGAGAGCTGGTATCTAAGCCATAACTTCAACGCACTAAGTGTGTTGAGCGATTTGCGAGTGTGCGCGATTGTTGTTGGCGAACCACGAGATTGCAGATAGAAATATAACATACATACATACAATCACGCCTTTATCCCGGGGTAGGCAGAGCGCCAAGGGCCGATAGAACCACATGGTGCCACTTCTGAGATGTTGAGATGTACAAGTTCGGTTAGTAGTGACAGGTGGTCAGCCCATCGCCTACAAAACACCAAAACCCTCTTGTCCCTCTACTGACTTGTACAGTATGCCCGGGAAGAGACGCAGCTGTAGTATTATACGTTTTTTTTTCACTTCCAGAGCAGCATAGAAATATAAAATTACTACATTACCTTATATAAGTTACCTACCCATATATTTCTTAGAGAAGAAAGAAAAGGCACACTACCTACAGATACCAAAAAGGCTATATTTAAGCCTTTATAATTTAAATTTGATTACCTAAGGTTCCACATTACAAATTCATAAGTTTTAATTAAATACCAAAAGCTTAGAAGTATTGGAAAAACTTTTAAACGAAATTTTTCTAAAGATTAACTTACAATCCCCAATATTCTTAAGTCAATCTTTAAGGAAATGTTAGAACAAAATTTCTTTAAAGGTTCAACAAATCGCCATGGTTAACTTAATAACGTCTCATCAAAATGGGGTGTCTACTGCGACCTGTTGCTCAGTCGCCTTGGCTGTCCAGCTCCAGGGTACCTATTCCAGAGATCAGTCGTCGTTCACCTCTCAACGAGAACACACGTCTCACTGTGACGATGGTTAAAAGTAGCGAAAGCAGACGCGAACTTTTCTCACGTAGAGTCAAAGTTTAAAACGCCAAAATGTTTGCACAGACATTTCTATTGTATATTTTGAAGCTATTTTTGGGAATATGTTCGGAGAAAGTTGTGTACAAGATAGGAGTGTTGATGGCATCTCATTTAGACTCTCCGTTCGACCTGGAGCGATGTGGTCCAGCTGTCGATTTGGCTTTGGAAAAGGTCAACAGGATCTTCTTAGCACACCATAATGTGGAACTTCAGAAAGTGCAAGGAAGGTTAGTATTTTCATTGCATTAATAATATATTTATTTATTTTTCTAAAAGCTTACCTAGCACATTAAGGCTATTTTCCTGATAAAGACTGAATAAAAATATAATTAAAATTGGAAATTACCCATATTTTATCTTATTGATCTCGTCTGGTCGGTAAAAAACATTTATTTTTTGATATTAGTAAGTAATTATTTTTCGTGACATATCGTACCTAAAGTTGATAATAAAGATCTGTTTACGATCATCACTACAGTAGAGGAAAGCTATTGCAAATTTTATTTACGTTCCAAATAAACATTTTTTTTAACAACAGAAAGATTGAACTGCGTCTCGAAATGAGATTCCTTGAAAACTTAGTATAACAATGAAACCAAAGTAAAAAACTTCTGTTTGCAACTTTTGAAAGTTTTTAATATCGAATAACAGTTTTTTCATGTAACCTAACCCCAACGAGACCAGAATTTTATTAAAGTTCTTTCGAACGATAACAACAACATTTTCATACAGATTCTTTGTATTATACTAGGAAGAGGCGCAATGCAAGGTCTTTAAATATGTAGGTATACCTATTTATTTATTTATTTTTCCGGGCCCAAAACTTTTCAACCAACATTTGCGAATATTTACACTGTGAATATATTCACATATTAATTTTCCCCGACAATTTAATAAAGCATTATATGTTATGAAATCCTTCAGTTTCATCGTTGTTTGACATAATAATGAAACTGCCTCGATCCCTTTTCCACGTATTTTGTTGAATTTTAGATAGAATCCTTCAGGCAAACATTATTCTCAATGAAAATGCTGAAATTGTTTTCTGTGTATACTCGTACAATAAAGAATATGAATTCTTCTTCGAATATGAAAGATATAATCATGACATAAGAATATGAAAGTCTTAAAAAACTTTTCACATTTGATAAATATTTTCTATTTCTACCAAATGCTGTTGAAAGGGGGATTGCGTCCTCAGGGGAGTTTTGATATTACAAAGACTTTGTGCAAATATTTAAGCTTGCACGTGAATGTAAACGTCGAAATTTACGAACGTACGTTTCAAGTGCACCGGTTAAACTAATCGTAAGAAGGGTAAATAGTCGTACCTACTAACTAATTATCACATCAGCCAATTGCAGTCAACTGCAGGACGCAGGCTTCCCCCAGGACACCACACAAGGCTACTGCCATAAGCGGCCCCCTGATTACGTAAAAGCAATAGCAAAGCCGAAGCAAAGCGATAGCGAAAATTGTACAATATTCGCCTTGAAACGTCAAAGTTCCTTTGAAATTCATTTTATGTAATACGAATTTGAATCAGCGATTTTTGTTCAATTTTCGCTATCGCTTTACTTTTGCTAGTTAGGTAATAAGGGTGCGGGTTTATGCCCAAAGTCACCACGCTGGGAAAGCGTGTTGGGGACCGCAGTGTGATTTTCGGACTATGTTTCAATACAGGAGGCGCTGCTGCCTAACTCGCGGAAACCCTTAATCGCCTCTTGCGATACCCACGGGCATGCTATTATATACCATACTGCGTACTAAGTACTCAAACATAATATAATTTTGTAATTTAATATGTCCAACTAAGCTATCCCTCTCTTCCCTAGCTATCCGTCCTGCTCCGGCGCCATAGCCCCAGGGTTAGCAGCCGACATGCACTTCAAGGATGACGTGATCGCCTTCATAGGGCCCGCCTGTGCCTTCGCTCTAGAACCGGTGGCTCGGCTGGCTGCGTACTGGAACACACCTATCATTACCGGCATGGGCGATCAGGTGAGTTTAGCAAAAATGTTTGGGCGTAGAAAGTATTTAATTCGTGTTGTACTTAGTAATTGGTTCAAAGTTTATTTAACCTAATTCAATATTAAGTATTTTAAGCTCAGTTAATATAAATGGGAAAATAAGGTTGTTCGTTTGTTACCTCTTCACGTTTTATTTACTCAACCAATCTTCAAAATATTTTGCATAAATTTAATTGGTTGTATGGAAAAGGACATAGCCTATCTGTATCTGTAGTTCATGCGGAAGAAGTCGCGAACAACAGCTAGAATGTACGCTATATTATAAGGTAAAAGGGGCTTTACGATATTTTCCAAAATAACATCTAGGTAGAACAAAGGGTTTCATCAAAAACGTAGAAACTATCTTGGTGTCTCTCGTAGTTAGTTACTACGATATTTCGTAGTACTCGTAGTAAGTTAGTACGATATTTCGTAGCACATGTTCGTAGCATGTTAAAGTCCGTCTATAAAATGAGAATGGTAGTTTGTTAGCCTTTCAGGGTAGAACCACCGAAAGGACTTCGATGATCGGCATTATAAATATTGCAAATAAAAAGCTTTAAACTAGTTATAAGCTAGGTATAAGTATTCTATAGGTACTTTTCGAGGCTAGTCCGACACATAAAATGATTATGCGTGTCATGTCCGCCAATAAAAACTTGGGTATTTCAAAACACGTATAAAACATGTTGTATTTTTTGTAATTTTCTTTCGCGAATCTTGCAAGGAATATCAAGCATCTTTGAAATATTTATGAACGATCTTAAATGTAAACTTTTTCGTATGAACGATTTAATTTTTTTTTTCTCAGATATCATTATTATAAATTATTGTACAGAGTGTTAGTGACACTTAACAGAATCTTCAAGATTTTAACTAGCATTGTCTAAGTAACGTAATACAAGTATGTCTTAATTTAATATGATACTTGTAGAGATATTGATAGATTTATAATAGAATAAACAATGCCTTGGTGTCTCGTGGCTTATAATTGTATTTGAGTGTGGTTGATCAATTAACAAGGGATATACTAATAGTTACGTTAGGTGAATAGTAGCAGTGTAGATTATACAATTTTGTATGAGTAAAGTAAAATATTTGTAGAGTAAAGTATAAAAAATACTCAAAAAACATTACAAAAGAGCGCATAAAGTTAGACTCGTTTTAAATATGACATTTGACAGCAAAATGTATAGAATATCCTTCAAATTTAGACAATGTTTCGCTTAAATAATGCTTATATTGTTTTGAAATAATACCGGTGTTGTCTACGGTTCAAACTACATTATTTTGGTCCTGAAATTTCGGAATTTTCCCATGATTCTTTTCAGTGGTTTTTGTTTCTGAATCATGGTTAGAAGTCAGAATATCAATATTTGTCTGCCTGTCATTCACAACCTGTGTAACTAAGTATATGTACCATCAATGAAAAAAAAATGTATTCGTAAGTAGAAGCATATCAACTTTTCTCTAACTTGATACAAAAGCGAACTCGCATTCAAAAAGTTGAAGTTGTAAAGTTAATCAAAAGCCCCGAATTTCGAAGTCAAATTCCGATCCGAAAGCATGAAAACCCACGTACCTACGTAGGTATTATATATTCGTAAGTTCTGGAAATAAAGAGGAATACTTAACTAATCTTAGACAAAATAACATTATTTCTGGATAGAGGTTCGTCACCGATACGTTTGCTCCAAAAGGAAGCGTTTTATTTTCACACGTTCGTCAAGTCACGTGATAAAGTTTACCCGCTATAAATGCTACGAAAGTCGATGCCAAACGATGTTAGGTACATAGTCTTAGCACGCAGTTGGCCCAACCACATGGGAAAGTTATATTATTAGAGCAGTTCATAGAACAAGTGTCACAGATGCTCGGGTGACGGGCATGGTACAGCAGGTAGCAGGGTACACTGTGAATTTGTGCCAGTAATGGGTTAATACTGCGCCTGTGTAACTAAGTTGCAGTGTAATATTGGTATTACATCTCCTCTTAGTTCCTCCTTGAGACAAATCAATATACGCTGTATGTCTACGGCTATCGCTCGTTCGTTATTGTTTCTATAACATAAAGAAAAGGCGAACAATTTAGTATAGCAACAGATAATTGGGTTATTAATATATTACCATAGACTTAGGAAATATGTTATTATAAAAATCGCGTTTAAAGTGTTATTACAAAAGAATTTAAACATTGTTTAAGATATACGTGCCCTAAATTTGGCAGATATGCCATACATTTTAAATCAAGTCTAACTTTGTTTAAGGCGTTTTTTTATAATATGTAACACCGTTAACAATGACATATGGCAGCAAAACCTTTGGAATATCTTTAAAATTTAGGCAACGTTCAGATTAAACAATGTTTAAATGCCTTTACAATGATACGGACACCAATTCTTATATTTTATTCTGGTCGAAACGTAGCCGATGTAGAGTGGTTTTTATCACCAAACTCCAACTGTGTGTATTCTGGCTTCTCTCACTAGCGAGCGATACATAATAAGAATATGCAAACATTCATTAACCCCCGCCGAAGGATCAACAAGATCCCATGTCAATAGTGGATAATTATTAATGAATTGACGCGCCTCGATACTATCTTTGATTTCGCTTCTATTTATGTTATGTAAATAGGTATTAGTTCTGATATTAATTATTATATCTGTTTCTCCGTACACGTGGATAACAAAATGTATAAAATTGTGATATATATTTATACAGGGTGTAACAAAAGGAGTGCATATAAGCGAAATGATAGCCCACTACAGAGAACCTGTCCACGGCGACTCGAAATCAAATGTAATTTTATCCAATTTGTATGGAATGGACATATTTCAACACAACTTAGAAGTATTTTGAGTATACCTATTTCATAGAATTTCGATTAACGTAGGTGCCTTTTCTGATATACCCTGTATACGTTGGGATATCGCCTGTAAATCGAAAGTATTTGTTCTAAACGAGAAATAAAAATATACCTACTGTAACAAAAATACAAATACCTTTTATACGCATCAAAAATACCAACTTGAAGTATGACATCGCAATTTGATAAATTATCCAATGAGACTTTTTTTAACAAATTTATCATTCTATACTGTCGGATCATGAAGGAGATCCTGCAACCACGTTTAGCAAAGCGAGGTCACATGTAAATGATTATTACAGAATTAGCAATCTTAACAAAACTATCAATTAATTCCAAGTACCAACACCAAATCGTTTAGTAGCGTGCCCGAATTCATTCTATCTAGATACTTAATGCCCTCAGGACTGAGGCCTTTTTAAAGGACAAAACGCTAGTTAAGTTTCTTAAGTAATTAGTCCTGACACGAGATTCTCGTTAGAAAAAAAAGCGATTGACGGACAGTTTGGTACGATAGGTAAATCCTCAGGTAAATCCTATTGAATTAGACTGGAACTTCCTTTAGTTTAGAATTTATATACACACTATTGGACACCCGCGACTCTGTTAGTGTGGATTGCATAAAAAAACAAAATGTCCAAATTATCCGGGATAAAAGTAGCCTATGTCCTTTTTCAGGCATCTGTGTACCAAATTTCATTTAAGTCAGTTCAGTGAAAGGTGTGAAAGCGAGACACAGACAGATAAACTGAGTAACTTACGCACATTGAGCTATTATATTAGTACGTAGTATATTATACTTCAATGCTTTCGCATTAGATACTTGTAATAATAACAATATCAAAAATGTTTAGAGACGATAAACTGCCTCTAATAAATATACTATCTACCTATATCTATCTTTTTGATCAAATTAGATACAGACGAGTTCATCTAAAACATATCTTTTTCACCGACAGAAAAAAATAACAAGACAAAATCCAAATACTTATTCCTATATTAAAACGTTTTCAATCTACGCGCATTGAGCTGAGGCACGATTTCTTAACGGTTATAAAATAAATTAAGAAATTCACTTGGAACCCTTTTTATTTTACATCTCTTCTTTTGCGTAGTTTGCTTACTATGTGTAGTTATATTCTATATTATGTTTAAGTACTCATTCGCTAGATATTACCTAACTCTAATATGTAAATAGATAGCTTCTGCGCGTTCTATATAATTAGTACCTAAGGTGTGTATTTCCTTATAAAATCAGAGACTGTAAGGTAGCTCTAGGAGTATAATTTGGTATAAATATTATACCTATATATGTCTCTTTATATTTTTCGTGAGTGCAGACAAAAACGTAGAATAAAATGTTCAATGCTTTTACATTTTGTTCTTCCCACACATACAACATTAGATAAGTAGGTGCCTCGCCAAAATAATGTAAGTTGAATGTATTCACGTATTTTACAATTTGATACTTTTACGTTTTTCGAAGTAAAAAGGCATTGACAATCAGACAGAATCTGCATAAAAAAGCCATCTATCACCAGTTCCTATTTTATGTAACGGACCTTTAAAAATAATTTAAAGTTAACTGAATCTCAGCACAAAACGCGAGACCCTTTGAACTTTACAATGTTATAATATACCTATTTACCATTTCTGGAAGCTGCGCATTTTCATTATGAAATTTATATGCCTAGAATACGAATTTATGACAATGAATTATAACAATATTACATTATTATAGAGATAAGCTCGCCTTTGAACAATATTTTTTTTTACTGTGGTTTGTTTTTTTATCCATTTGTGTGTACAATAAAGACTATGAATAACAATAAGAATGTATCTCCGTACGCGCCCGGTCCGTATATAACAGAGGTTCCCAAACCTTTATTTCTCGTAGACCCCTTTCAAAAGTTTACTGGTTCTGGTGGACCCCCTACAGGCCTACATCACATACAAATTAATTGTGAACCTCAATTTTCTCATGCCAACGTAGACCCCCGTCGAGTCTCCTGTAGACCCCTGGGGGTCCACCTGGACCACTTTGGGAACCACTGGTATATAATCTCAATGTTTTATGAAAAATATATTACGCACCTTTTCGGCAACCTTGTCCGCATAAATTCTAATGAATAAGTCAAGTTTCATCAAAATCTTTTGTATATAGGGTGTAATAGAATAGATAGGGTATGTTAAGCTAAAAGGTATGAACCTATCCACAATTTGTGACTATAACAAAACTAATGGGCTATATTCGAAGCATTTCTCTAACCTAACCTAACCTTTTGTTACACCTTGTATAATGTACTACAAATCACAGGTCAAGAACAATGTCACCAAATGAAATGCCGAGTTAGCAACATGACGAATTCAAATGCGAAACATGAAACCAATCAAGTTAAAGTTACGCCACAGAATAAACGAGACGCGCGAGAGCTAACTAAACTAGATAAGATTCACTTACAATTATTGACATCAAGCGGCTACCTGCAGAAGATTGGCAACGAAGTAGGTATGGATTAGGTACAAGATACTAAAATATTAATTTCCAAAATAAAGGGAAAGGGACAATTAATATTAGTCCCACCCAGTATGAAGCTATTATCCCTTGCCTAATCACTCAATTTGTAAAGCAAATAGCAGATCTTATCCCGACTTAAGTGTTTACCTTCTGTAGCCATTTGTATGCTGTGGTCAAGGATTCCGCCATTGACCAAAATAAATATACTGGACTTGCTTCTACGATATGAATTTAGTTTGGTAGGTAATATTTTGATACAGGGCTAAACATCTCCTTATTATAAAGAGTAGTTTTGTAATGAAATCGACTCACGATCACAAACTCTCGAAATCACTGGCTTTTCTTGTTTTTGTTATTTTATTACTTATACAGAGTGTTTTTTCGTTGCCACCCTTAACGAAGGGTACGTACTCTATACATCAAATAAAGTAAGTTAATGCCATAAAAATGCTGGGAAACGATGTAAATTTTTTTATATATTTTTTTATTACTTGATCGGGTGAAATTTAGTGTCCAGTGTTTATGCAAGTTTTTTCATGGAAAGATATTAATTATTTCTCGTGAAAAAATCTTGCTACGCGCGTCTACGAGTATGTGCATTTATGCAAAAAAACGCAGTCTATTTACTCAACTTTGGACCCTAATATCTTGGGAACCAGACACTTCCCAGCTATGCTTCCATGAAGAAAAATGATCGTGATGATGAGGAGATTCCATAGTTTTCGGGAACGTTGACGATCAAAAATCATCCTGTATATTAAACACTGCATGCTTGTTACGAGTAGTAAGTAAAGTACTATTGGTAGGTTAGTTGCTTCAAAATTTTGCAATTAGTGTCAAAAGCGGTAAACTTTTTTACTACTTAAAAAATCTGTGTAGCAATAACATGCACTTAGCTTTATAATTACTAGTACAACGATTAAGAACATAATCTACATTACACAAGCAGAACATCATTTATTTAAAATGCTATAGGCCGTTTAAGCTCTAGCTAGAGCTCTAGCTACATACAAACATACACTTGAAAAACATAACCCTCCTTCTAGCGCTGTCGGGTAAAAAATTCCCAATAAATAAATTGCCTTATGAATTTATGACTTTATCACCTACAGCTGAATGTAGCATAGCATACCCTTCACTTAATTTTATGAGTACTAAAGAACATAATCGACATTAGAAAATGACGTTTAAAGTCCCCCTGTACTTATGTAAATAGAGGTCACAGGGTGCCGTGCGCAAACAAATCACAGTAAAAGCCTGCGGGCTGTGAACTTGGCATTGACGGGATTGGATTGAAACGCAATGGCCCGTCAGACCTCACAGACGGACCGCAGTGTGCGGCTGTGAAACACCTTCGCGGTAATGGAATCGATTGTCCTATGAATTTGTGGTGTGTTGGCTGTTTGTTCAGGATGAGGTCCCTATGTGATTTGTCTTGATGGCACATGTTTTATACCTGCATATACCTACCTATGTACAAAAGACTGTATTCCTAAAGGCGAGCTGGAATGGGAAAAGTCTCTCTATCTGCTAATATGCGAGAAAAAGCGGCTTATTACATACATACATATGTGATGATGATCTTCGACCGTATTTCGGTCAAGGCGATTAATCTCTGCGGAGATTGGCCAGGTACGCAGGAGATATTATAGTGCACAAGTGTGTGCGCAAACACAGATGCATTCTCTATTCCCTCACTCTCATAGTCCAATGGGACGGAAAGCCGTCACGACCGGTGAGAGATCAGGCACAGGACCAACGGTTTTACGTGCTTTTCGAGGCACGAGCTAAGTGACAATTTTGCATCATTAAAATCTGTACATGAAATAAATTCATTAACGGCCCGTGACTGGGATCGAACTTACGCCTCCCGCTTGGAAGGTGTACCACCACTTAACTTCTCTCTCTTAACCACTGGGCTATCACCGCTTTGGTACTAGGGTTGCCAACCGTCCTGTTTTCCCAGGACATGTCCTGCTTTTTGGGATGTCCTGGGCTGTCCTGGATAGTTTTTAAGTATCGTCTTGAGTTTTAAAGTCCTGACACATTCGCTGTCGGCAGATTCTCTAAGGGTGCCGATATCGGGCAAATAAGCGTCAGCGGCACCTCTAGAAAGCCTAAAAGAAGCAAATAGGTACGTAGTCACCGGCACTGAATTTGTTAAAGACCTATGTTTTAAAATTATAGCTCCCTCCAATCGTTTTGTCATTGGGCTCGCACATGTACGAGTATAGTCCTGGATTTAAATTGAAATGTCCTGGTATTTTTTCCTCAAATCCTGGTTTTCAAAGTTTGAGATGGCAACCCTAATATACAGAATGATTTTTGGTCATCAACGTTCCCGAAAACTACGGAATCTCCTTATCTTCACGATCATTTTTCTCCATGGAAGCATACCTGGGAAATGTCTGGTTTCCAAAATATCAGGGTCCAAAGTTGAGTAAATAGATTGCGTTTTTCTGCATAAATGCACATTGACCCGTGCAGCAAGATTTTTTCAGGAGAAATAATTAATATATGTCTCTGAGAAAACTAGTATAAACACTAGACACTATAAATTTCGCCCGATTAAGTAATTAAAAAAAAATCAAAATAACTTACATCGTTTCCCAGCATTTTTTTGGCATAAACTTACTTTATTTGATGTATAGAGTACGTACACTTCGTTAAGGGTGGCAACGAAAAAACACCCTGTATACACATGGCTCTGTGTGCAATATAGGGTGAACTACAGGATCATAAATTAGATCCCACAGTCACGTTTAGCATAGGTCCTCGCTATGCGACTATGTAAAATAGAAGATCAGAGATAAGTTGCTAGCTTGAGAGAACGTTCCTGAGTTCCTGAGATATGCACAGAAGGAGATTCAGTTGATGTATTTGTATTCTAGTGAAGGCCACGTCAGATTACTTATTACATACATAGTAGGTAGGCAGAGCACCAAGTGCCGATAGAACCGCATGGTGCCACTTTGACCAATTTTGAGGGTATAGTTGAGATGTACAAGTTTAGTTAGTAGTGACAGGTGGTCAGCCCATCCCCTACAAAACACCAAGACCCTCTTGTCCCTCTACTGACTTGTACATTATGCCCGGGAAGAGAAGCAGCTGTAGTATTTTACGTTTTTTTTTTCACTCCCAGAGCAGCATAGAAGAATAAAATAAATAAATAATTAATCGTCCAGATGTTATCTTTAGTAGCTCATCACCCGAACGGGAAGTCGATATTTCTCGCTGCCTATGATACAATATAACAATTATTTAGGTACTTCACTTCTACGGGATGTATGAGAATTGAAGCCAGCAGTATAATAAGACTGATGGTTCAGAGGTATTTTAGGTTTACCTTAGGTTTATTTAAAATGTTAGAATTTTTATAAATGAAATCGTTAGTTGTTCTCAATTTGTGTAAATACCTAAAGCATAATCAGACAAAGAAAATCACAGTCATAATGAGAATTCCCTATGATTATTTATTTTACATTTTACACGATCCATTTTGTTATTTTTGTAAGATATACCACGAAAGTAATTCTGAATTAAATTACTTTAAAATAAAGTGAACTCGGGAGAGTTTAAGTGAGTTTTGAAAGTTTTAAATGGAAATCTGCTCAATTAGACTTTGGAAATTTACATTAAATTCTCGTTGCATTCTTGACTGGGTTCAGTGAACATGTTTTATTGTACAAGTTCTTGTTAATAAACTTTTATACGAAGAAAAAACATATTCGAAATCAAAGTGAATATGTCGGTTATTATCTACTCCTTCACTAGAATACATTAGCCGCATCTCCTTCGGTGCATGTCGTAAGAGTAGACTAAGGAATTTAGGGACGTTCTGTCAGGCGATAAGCTAGTAACTTGCCTGACCCTGATATGCTCAACGAGGCTGCAGAAGTTCTTTCGCGGTTCTGCAGTTCTGGCTACCACATTTTTGTGACACACCCGTGTCTACATTATATCTATGTATGTATAAATGTAAACTTAATGCTCGTACTTGTACATCTCAACTATACCCTCAAAATTTGGTCAGAAGTGGCACCATGTGGTTCTATCGGCCCTGGGTGCTCTGCCTACCCCGTAAGGGATACAGGCGTGATTGTATTATATACGTATGTATGTATGTTAATGTTCGTTATTTCCCGTTCCCGTGAGAATTTTGGGAAAATCTTTCTTATCGAAAACCTGTTGTTCACACAAAGAACACACCCTCTAAGTTTTTAGTGTATAAGATCAGCATACTGTGCGTAGTTCCGTCAGTTATTCAGGACAAAGCATTTTATATGCACAGATAAGTTGATTCCACTTTACTACCATACATACCTATACATAATATGGTCGATTCCGGCAGTCACACTTAAACCTACACGTAAAATTAGTCTTACCTGTCCTTTTCTCTCTCAGCCATTTATGTTAAGAACGGCGAGAGATAGACCTGACTAAGATTAGGATTAGGTTTAAGTGTGACTGTCGGAATCGACACTATTTAATGTCACGCATTTTTCCTCCAGAATCTCCATTCGCATTCAAAATTGAGAATTGTACAGGATGTAAGTGGCAACATTGTCGACTCGCATATAATACTGATTTCGTTGAATATATCTTCCGTTATGTTGATACCATTGCGAACTGGGAGCACATGACACAATTGTGTTTTAACTGTAGCATTTCGTAGTCTCATCTGATAAGCATGTTGCGCCTGTTACCATAAGCGTTTCCACTCAATGTGATTTCTCACCTGAGCAAGAATATCAAAAATGCAATATATACTTCGTTTGGCCCACGGAGTTTGGTACCACATAAAAAAATCTCGATTAGTCCAAAAAATGTGCTAACTTTGTCTTTAAATATAATCAGACATCGTAATTTACTTTTTAGCATTCCGTAGTAAACAGTGTATTATAAACTTGTTAAAAATGCGTTTATAATTGTTTAAGACGTCATGCACGATTATAATCCATTCGCTCTCACTCAGTTATTTACCTACTACATACATTTACTCTACGTTATTGTACTGTTATGCCCAATTTGTATGTAAATGTAACACAGATATTATTCAGGGCGGCACAATGAAGTACTTAATGTTATTACTAATGCAAGCGCCCCGTATCCAAATACAGTAGATATTATAGGCATGACTGAAGTTTCTGACGAGAAAAACAAACCTTACGAAGTGTGCAGAATAACAAAGTAATAAGGTAATAATACTTATAAACATACGCTTTTGTACAATATTCATTAGAATTATTTTTTCTGCATAAAAATTGTTTGGGGAAGGCCTATGTCCCTGAAATGATGATTACCATCCAACCAACTGAATAAATGAAATCTATAATATAAAAATGAATCGCTGATTGTGTTGCTAAGCGCAGATCTCGAGAACGCCTGAGTCGATTTCGCTAATAATTTTTTTAGAATACCTTGAATTACGAGGATGGTTCTTACGGAGAGAAAAATTTAAATATTATCTGAATTAGTCTAAAAAGAACACTTTGTCCACGTGAATTACACCCGTGCAAAGACGGGGCGGATCCCTAGTATTAAATAAAGAATTCAATACCTACTCGTATTTTGATCAACAACTAACAGCCAATTTCTATAACCGATCACGATAGTTTTTTTTGCATATTTCAGATTAAATATACAACATTTTAAATAAGAAATAAAAAATCCGAAATCCGGATATAGAAAATCCGAGATTCTTTATGATATCTACTATTGAAATTGGACATAAGTCAACAACAATAATAATGATAAACCAAACGCGTAGCAGAACAGACATACAAAACACCAGGAGAACATTTGACATGCGCACCTCCTCTAGTGAGCAATCGCACTATTGTTGAACGTATTTACCAAAACTATACCACAACCATAACGTTAATAATAACATTTCATATATCGCGCTACGCTTAAGTCAAAAGACTTACGTTAAAAATGTCTGAAACGCTGTGAAATGGATACAGCTAAGCCCTAAAACTAAACCATAACCAAAAACGTTTCATATTTAATTGTATCAGGCGTTACTATTTGGAAGTTCAAAAAGAAACGTTTCGTTGACTGGTGTAAACGTTATAATTTAGCGCGATTGCCCTCCTGTAAAGTCTGTTAAAAAGAACTTTTGTTTCAGCCACCTTCGGAAGGCGAACTAACAGCGCCCGCCAGTGTGCTCAGTCGGATGCATCGCCTGAGAAATCTGAGGAAAGGAACTAAAGTAAGTGAGATAACTAGCTCTGGATTAACTACTAATACTAGTCTTGGGTATTTTGCATAATATCAAAATATTATGATCCGAAAATTTCCTCGTAGCGCTAATATTCGCTTGCGCTCGGTTTGTCGTTATTTTAACAGTTCTAATGTAACCATAACCGAACCTAACAAATTAAGCGAGCGAAGTGGTCTAATCTCTCTAAGCCTAATTATCTAAGCTCTCTCCAAACCCCCACTAATCAAAATTCCCAGATTTAGTACGTAGGTACGAGTAGGTAGTATTTTAAATTATGTCCACGTACGAACGTACACTTTTGTTAAATAAATTCCCAGACATTTTATAGTATGCCCTATTAGACAATATGCCTGCGACATATATACCGTATAACCGTGGATAACTATCATAAACCTAGCTTATTTGGCCCATTATAAACATTTTATTACCAAAAAATATGCTTCTGGAACATTTATTCATTACATTTCAGTATTTTCCGTAGTCGGTCTTGAAGTACCTAGACACTGAAATTGCTCGAGAGCACTCACAACTGGCTTAAGAGTATCCATTTTTATTGCTTTGATGCTCTAATAGTTTTCTAGTTCTATTTTACGGCACATAAAATATTAATTTAAATAATGGGTTGAATTTATAACAAAACTAAGTTGTATTTATTGCCTAGTCGTTATTGTAGACTTTATTGAGACCCAATAAAATATTTTTTTATGTTAGAACAATGCCTTTTAGTTTTATGGTCAGTACGCAAACTATGCCGCCTACCTCTACAAATCATGCGGCGATTTTTGTTTTTTTTCTTATTATTTTGTCAATCTACCAAGAATCTACTTAAATATACAGGATGTAACAGAAAGGGTATGTTAAGCAAAAAGGTATGTAAATAGCCCATTATTGAGAACCTATTCCCAAAATTTGAGACTCAAAATCACATGTTTATTTTTCAAGATTGTATGAACTATCCTGAGATGTTTAGGAATTCTCCATACTATCTGGAAAAATAAACATGCGATTTCGACTCTCAAATTTTGTGGGTAGGTTCCTTTTAGTGGGCTATTTATATAGCTTTTCGCTTAACATACCCTTTCTGTTATACCCTGTATAAATACATACATACATACATATAATCACGCCTTTATCCCTTACGGGGTAGGCAGAGCACCAAGGGCCGATAGAACCACACGGTGCCACTTATGACCAATTTAGAGGGTATAGTTAAGATGTACAAGTTCGGTTAGTACTCGTAGTGACAGGTGGTCAGCCCATAGCCTACAAAACACCAAGACCCTCTTGTCCCTCTACTGACGTGTACAGTATGCCCGGGAAGAGAAGCAGCTGTAGTATTATCAATTTTTTTCACTCCCAGAGCAGCATAGAAGAATAGAAATATATAAATCTTTATAATGTATATGCATCTAGTAAACGGTGATTACGTTATATGTTATGTAGAAACCACTATTGAAACCAAGGACTTCATCTGCGTTGTGAACCGCAAATTATCCAAACTTGTAGGTATATAGAAATATCATCAATCTTATGGGTAAATCAAAGAATAAACTAAATCTCTAACGAGAGGGGTAAATCCTAAAATATATTTATATAAATATTTTTAATTTTTTTTTAATAGTGTTACGCTGTTGGGCAAAGGCCTCCTCGATTTAATTATCTATAGTGGCCCACTTTGGCTGAAACTTATCCAAGTCGTCCCTCCATCTTCTCCACTAGCTAGACAAAATAAACAGCCGATCGTCTTTTGAGGATAGCTTCTCTATATCTCTTCTCATAGTATTTCGCTTAACATACCTATCCCTTTTTGTTACTCTATATTTGCTGTTTGTTAACAGCCACAGACGTTGTTCAACGACCCTGACAAGTACCCGACACTGACTCGCATGTCTTACTGCCAGTGTCGCCTGCCGCGAGTGTTCACCAGTGTCTTCGAGCGATTTGGGTGGTCGCACGTCGCTCTACTGCTCGACAAGTCGGACCTGTTCTCGCTTACTGTCGGTTAGTACCTATATATGTATTATTATTATCCGACATTAACTCGCATGTTTTACTGCAAGTGTCGCCTGCCGCGAGTGTTCACCAGTGTCTTCAACTGAATTGGGGTGGTCGCACTGCTGCTCGACAAGTCAGACCTGTTCTCGCTTCATTTATACATACAAACATACACTCAAAAACATAATCTTCCTTCTTGCGTAATCGGGTAAATATAAGAGAAAACAAATCTCCATTTAATTTAGCGTAGTAGTTTGCTACGAAAACAAGTATCTACGAAAACGTGTAGCTTCGACTACGAACTACGAATTTTACGAGTTACAATAGCGGAATAAGAATTTTATTATGCCATTTATAAGCACTTTTGTTTCAATGGACAGGGAAAAGCTTAGAGTGGGGCCTTCGGAAAGAAGGACTTCTTAAGGCCGTGAGGGAGCTCGATGGAAATGAGCGGGAGTCCTGCGAAGCCCTACTCAAAGACGTCAGCATGTATGCTAGAGGTAAATATTACCTGTAATATTAAGTTTAAGCGGCAAGATAATTATGTAAGTTGGTATTTCCATTACATATCGTTGAAAAAACAACAAAGCCAAAGCGCTACTATGGTCGAAAATGTAATTTACTGACAAAACAAAAAATATTAGCTCATTTTCGAGCATAGTGGCGGTTTTTGGTTTTGGTTGTGTTTCCACATAAAGCAAGGATGTGCTTCAAAGTGCAATAAATAACATTTATAACTTGATCCTTTTGCAAGATATTATATTGATTTAATAAGACAGCACCCAGCTAAGCTGGAAGACAAATATTAGCGATTCTAGACACGTGAGGGTGCATCCGATGCGGTTACTTTACACTTGAAGTGTACAGACTTGACTTTGATACTTGACTTACCAACTTTCAAGGCGACGGACTTTAACCTATGTACATACAATGGGGTAGTTTCCTATGGTTGAATATTAATAACATTTTATGCTTATCAGAATAAATTATCATACCCATCTGTTCTGTAAAATTACAATTTGATTATGTGTCCAAATGAGGTAGTAATAAGCCTTCAAAGTCAAGCGGGCAAGTCCATTTTTCAAATGTGTAATTAATTGAAAATTACAACATCACATGTCCACCTGCATCATTTACAGCAACTTTTGTTTCGTGACCGTATTTATAAACGCAATGTTTAATATAGTTGTAAAACAAAAGTTCTTTTACGCGCATACAAGTTACTTCAAGAGTGACATCACGTCGTGGTAGCCGTTTGTATGGAACGTTTTTTGGCAAGTCTAAAATTGTGATTTTGAAATCGTTATATCCTGGCAAGTTTTCACGCTAGCGAAGTTTTTCTTTCGCAAATGTTTCTTTTATTTTATGATCTTTCGATATAAATACAAATGAAAAAAAACTGTCAACTACCCTATTGGTCAAGATAAATAATCGGCATCGTAAAATATCGGAAACAATCCCACATCACTACGAAAATAATGTTTAAAAAGGAATTTAATTACAGTCGGGCTGTTTGTCTTGCGATAAGCTAGCAACTTGCTACTGGTCATTATCATCTGTCCCCGCTAAATGTAACCCTGGAATCTCCTTTATGACGTTGCAGTTCTGACTACTCTCTTCGGGAATACAGTCGTGTGTTCTATGTATAGGTATGTAATTTTGTCACAAACAAATAAATATCAATGTAATCAAATACTATACATATAAATGTAATATATACAGGATGTTTTTTGTGGCCACCTTTAACGAAGGGTACGTACTCTATACATGAAATAAAGTAAGTTTATGCCAAAAAAAATGCTGGGATTTTTTTTTTTTAAATTCCTTGATCGTGCGAAATTTATAGTGTCTAGTGTTTTAGTTAGTTTTTTTATAGATAGATATTAATTATTTTTCGTCAAAAATCCTGCTACGCGCGTCTATGTGCATTTATGCAGAAAAACGCAGTCTATTTACTCAACTTTGGACCCTAATATTTTGGAAACCAGACACTTCCCAGGTATGCTTCCATGGAGAAAAATGATCGTGATGATGAGGAGATTCCGTAGTTTTCGGGAACGTTGACGACCAAAAACCACCCTGTATATATATATTTTTTAAATATATAAATGTAATGTTATAGTTCCTTTGAATTAAGTGTATCCTTAGTTACTGCTATTGTTATGTGAATGACTACATTGTTTGTGTCATTTATAATAAAAAATGTTATCTAGTTCCGAAATCAGGCATCTCAAAAAAAGCTTATAATACTACAGCTGCTTCACTTCCCGGGCTGTACAAGTCAGTAGAGGGACAAGAGGGTCTTGGTGTTTTGTAGGCGTTTGGCAGACCACCTGTCACTACTAACCGAACTTGTACATCTCAACTGTACCCTCAAAATTGGTCAGAAGTGGCACCATGTGGTTCTATCGGCCCTTGGTGCTCTGCTACCCCGTAAGGGATAAAGGCGTGATTATATGTATGTATGTATGTATGTAAATCAGGCATAGGAGTTATTCTATGTAACGGACTATATCAAAGTTTTTATTTATCTGTGAAAATGAAGCTGTAATCCGTTGCAACATCTTGCATATTTAAATACTAATCTTGTTTAGTTTTCTGAAATATTCATGTAATAGGGCCGACTAAAGCTGCAACTGGGAATTGAGTTCAGTTTGTGATTTTCAGTAACTATAATATATTATGTATACATACATATTATATTATCAAGATACCAATGGCCGCCCGTGACTTCGTTTGCGGAAACTAGAAACTGTATGTTATTTATATTGATGTGAAAGCTATATCTAAAGGTTTACCTAATCAAAATTCATTCGGTTGTGTTTAGGGAAAATTCAGATTAGAATATCTTCACTTTATCATAGACTTTCAGATTTATAATAAGGAGAAAGATAATTATATTTTTACTGAGTGATTTTTATTACCTCCAATTTAGCTCTCTTATCATCATCTTCCTGCCATGTTCCCATTTATTTGGGGTCGGCGCCATATGTTCTAATTCATCCGTCATCTCATTGCTCACGCCCAGTAGGTACACGCATATCCTACCACACAGTCCATCCAACACTCACTTCCACTGAGAATTGCCATATAAATAACATTTACAGCAATTACAACAATATTAGCCATAGAGAACATTTCTAACACGAAATCACTTCAAATTAGTTTAAATTATTATGTTTGTACTAGTAATGTTGTTTTCTCTAGTGGTAATACTGAGTGTTCGCGGATCTCTGGTGCGGGAGTTCCTGCTGGCGGCGCACTCGCTCGGCATGACGAGGGGAGACTGGGCGTTTTTGGACGTCGAGATATTTCAGGTATGTTCACCGGGTTTCTTGAAGTAAACAATGATTTATGATAAACATGGTGTTCTGTCTTTGGTAATCAACGGTTTTATAGTTAGTAAAATTGACGGTCAATCTGCTACTAAGTATTTATTATCATCATCATTAATCCTCCATCTGGCCACTATATAATCAATTTTTTTAATAAATTATCTTATCCTATCTGTAATATTAGTTTGAAGTAAAAAAGGACTATTAAAGAGAAAACCCTTGAAGGTGGCGTGAGTTTTCGGATACCTTTTTTTGCTCTTAAATACACAACTGAAGGATATCCCATTATACTGGTCTGTATTTATTTTATTCATCAAAAAACAATGTGGATCTAACATAATTAATTATTACATATTTCTCATATAACAAATTAATTATCACGTTCCTTTTACGTTAATTAATTAAGTAGCAATTACGATTCCATATACGTTTTTCCATTTTTCTGAGAAACAAATCTAAGGGAATAGAATATATTTGCCATAGTTGATTACTCGTAGTAACTAGATTCAGATTGTATCTAAGTATTTTTTACGGAAATATTTTTTTTATTAATTACTTAACCGTATACCTCGTATAAAACACGATCTCACGTTATACCACGCTTGTAAACTAACATTCATCTACCTAACTAGTAAAACGAATAAGTTCAAAATCATTAGATTTAGCTATAAAAAACAAGGTCCATAAGCCTCCTTTTAAGACATTTACAAAAAAATATACATATATCTCCCTTACTTTTGTAAATCACGATTTATATCTTAACATTGTGTTAGCAGAATCAGCGGACCATATATCTTTGCAGACGTGGGCCTAAAAGCTACCTTGCACCAGTTGTTTAAGCTTCAAAATGGCGCGTTTTTTTCCTCGAAGCCATGGCTGAATTTTATGAGTGATGATGTACCTTAAAATGAATATTACATTTTACTAATATTATAAAAGCCAAGGTTTATTATGTAATGTATGTTACGATAATAATAGTAATTTTTCGTGCAAATTAAGACTAGGAGAATAAGTATAGATAACATTTGACTTACCTATAGGTATAATCTTCACATATTTCCGCGTACCAATAATTTGAATTGTTTTCCCTCACTTACGAACTTAATCCTATAAATCCACACAATCAAACCAGACTCCAAGACCTCGTAAACTCTTGTAATCCCTAGGCAGCTTATACACGCTAAGAAAAGTCACCAGGTAGGCATGATTGCTGTCGTTTTTACACACAAAATCTATGTGTACACTGCAATAGTTTCATTTTATTTAAACTCAGGGTTTAAGGCGCTAGTTAAAGTGAATTTTTAGTAGTCTAAACTATCCAAGCGTTCAAATCTTTCCCGGACCCACTAAATCATACCCATTGAATTCCAATAAAATCGGTAGAACATCTTCGACTTTTAGCAAAACGAAACGGAGAAATATACGATAGATAAAATATAGATAGATAGAGGGACGTAGTGGTTCATGTTGAGATGCTTTTCATGCATACCTAGCACCTTAGTTTTTGTGCAGTCTCAGACTGACGTTATACGACGAGCATTCATGTAGTCAGTACCTAGTGTTACGGCGAAACGAGCGAGTTACCAGCCGCTTTACATAGATTTTGGTACACTAGCATGCTTATAGCGAATAAGATAATTACATAACATTACATTGCATAACATCGGTCAGTCCTAGTCAGCCAGTACCCAGCAATTTCTGGTTTTCACGCGCATCTCCAGTTTTTATGAAACGGCTTAAATTCTTGAAAGGCAATTTTTCTTAGCGTGTATTGTAGGCCTTAGATTGTGAAAACATAAGCATGCAAATGTAAAACAGTTTGCGACATAAACTAAGCTGTAAGTTGTAATGGAGCTTGCTTTATATAAAATTAATGAACTGAATTCAGGTCACGCTGTCCATGCATGCGATTTCAGTTGTCATTTGTATGCGAAATCAACTTGAAATAGTTTATTTCAAACGCTCACGTTACTGGAATGGATGTTACTATACCCCGATGTGGTACAACCTGATTTTATAATTATGTAATGGTGTATAAAGAGTGTTAAGCGACATGCTATGAAAATGCCCTCTATAGAGAACCTATATTCAAAATTTGAGACTCGAAATCACATATTTATTTTTTAAGATTGTTCGAATGAACATACCTAAGTTGTTTAGGAATTCTCCATACAATCTGGAAACATAAACATTATTGTGATTTCGACTCTCGAATTTTGAGAATAGGTATTCTATAGTGGACTATTTTTACTTAACATACCCCTTCCGTTACACCATGTACTATTACCTAGTAGTTTCTATATAAAATTTGGGCTACTAAAGTTTGGCCTTAAGTTAAGTAAAAATAGATAAGTAGAAATCTTAAGATAATTGCTATATTATACGAAATGTTAATTAATTCATACACTGCGTATCAATGAATTCCTAGACTGACACAAATCATGTAAAATCTTATGAATATTCCGACTTTCATCAACACCTTTTTTCAGGGAGGATACTGGGGTGAAACGGGATGGGCGGCCGGGGACGATCGGGACGTAGCAGCCCGGGCGGCCTACGAAGCCCTACTGCGGGTCTCACTAAAGTTGCCCACTGGTGACCGCTTCGATGAGTTCGCTGATTCTGTCAAAATGGGGGCCAAATATAATTACAATTACACCTTTTCTGACGGGGAAGAGGTAGGTTTGAGTAGAATTTGGTAGTAGTACCTAATAGTATTTTTTTTTTCACATTTAAAACATCACAAAGTTGAAAATATCTCTCTTTAGTAAAAAAATCTTGCAAAACATTACATACATACATAATATATACACACACGGCTGTATTACCGAAACAAGGTAGCCAGAACTGCAGCATCACAAAAGAGATCTTTCAATAACATTTAAGAAAATAGGGGCAGATGTTAATGACCAGTGACATGTTGGTAGTATATCGTCTGCAAGAATGCCCAAATTTCTAAGTAGACGTCTTACGACATGTACGGAAATAGATGCAGACGATTTTATATTTTTAGTGAACAACTAAAATGTACCTAACATTTAAATTTGTTACAACTAAAGTCTATTTCAAAAATACAAATCGAGTCAGTTTTTCCATGTCGATTACAGTGGGCTTACCGCAAAGTATTTCTTAGGTGAATTTCTTCATCGGCGCGTTCTACGATGGAGTCTACCTCTTGGGCATGGCGCTGAACGAGACCTTGACACAACATGGAGACATCAGGGATGGGAGGAATATCACCAAGCGAATGTGGGGTCGAGACTTTTACGGTAGGCAATTTGTTATGTGGTCAGTCGTCAGTTTGTTCTTCAGTTCTTGCTGGCAAATCTGTGGGTGGCTTATAAGTTATTATAAAAAGTAGATAATGTGTCATCAAAGATTCATTTGAAGCAACTACTGAGAAATTTTACATATTGGGTGGGTTCCTTTTGTAACGTATAGGTCTACTGCCGGCAGAGTAGAATTCGTACCACCCCATGTCTGCCCGTGGGTATCGTATGAGGCGATTAAGGGTTTCCGGGAGGTGGGCAGCAGCGCCTTCCGTGCTGACAACATAGTCCAAAATACAAACTGCGGTCACCAACCCGCCTGCCCAGCGTGGTGACTATGGGCAAATACCCCCCATGGCAGTCTTGTGGCGTGCCCTGGGGCAGGCCTACGCCCAGCAGTAGACTGCAATAGGCTGATGATGATGATGAGGTCTACTAAGACGGATGGAGTAGCTAGTAGGTTATAAGTGTACTATATTGCTTGTAGAATAGTACATTTACTATTCTACAGGTATAACTGGTCACGTGAGAATCGACGCAGTCGGCGACAGGGACGCGGATTATGCTATTCTAGATCTGGATCCAGTTACAGGGAAGTTTGAAGTGAGTTTTGTACTCGTTATTTTCTTCTGTGCTTATTGGTGAGTTATGATAATATTATTCTCTGTTGAAGATATTAAGGGAGCACTAAACACTAATATGGGAGGCCGAAGTCGTGCATAGCTATATGCCTCTTTTATAGCTTCTTTAAAAGTTGGCCAT
This sequence comes from Carposina sasakii, assembly GCA_014607495.2. Taxonomy (NCBI): domain Eukaryota; kingdom Metazoa; phylum Arthropoda; class Insecta; order Lepidoptera; family Carposinidae; genus Carposina; species Carposina sasakii. The sequence goes on along the minus strand of CP053162.1, from coordinate 10,033,413 downwards.
TATAAATTACAGAATACTATAGGTATACTCTAAATAGATTTATGTCTTACCTTGTGTGAACAGCCCTTTTGGGAAGAATAATGTCGCTCTTAGAGACACGCTTGGGCCATTAATTTCGACTCTAGCTCAAGAGGTTTCATTGCGATTAATATCTTTGCTTTTAAAGAGTTTACACCTACATTTAGTTGAGAATGTGATGTCAAGCATAAGTCTATCGCACGCATATGTATTAAATTGTACAGTGTGTGTATGTACATCTAAAAAGTGACTTCTGATCCAGGTGGTGGCCTTCTACCACGGCCTGAACAGCAGTTACAAGCCTGTGACGGGCAAAGCCATCCACTGGCCGGGGGGTAAGAGAGGACCCCCGCCGGACACCCCACGCTGTGGTTTCCTGGGTACCGATCCCATCTGTCAAGGAGGTGAGTAAAGACTCCTCCTTTTCAGGTCAGTAGGTGAAGTAAAAAAGATATGTATAAAAAAATATTGATACCTATATCTAACAGCATGGCGAACTATTATGAATAACTTTGAAATCTGAGATAAATTATAATTTCAAGGAAATCAAGGAAAGGTTTAAAGGTTTTTTTTAGGTATTTCTTCGATCAAAAGGTATTTCATCAAAGTTTAAAACAGAATCTTTACTGTCCCGGTGCTCACTACCAAACTAGTTTCATATCATGAAAATAAGAAACTGACTGAATGATATTTGCTTCTATAGTAAAAATAATTTTTCTTAAGAGCTCATGGTAACCCTTAGATTGTGTTTCTTTAAACAGCAGGTATACTTACTTGTATAAGACTTGTCAAAAAGTTGGTATAATATTATTCATTCGTACGAAGTCCAATGTTATTTATAGAGAAAATTACTTTTCAAAAGTAGATACTGGCTTTTTTCTACAAATTCAAGTTTTTTTACTAATGTAATTGGTTTTTTTTTATTAATAAATAAGTAAAACAAATAAGTTTGGACAAGAAATTCATGTGCACATGTGTAGATATAACTAAATTATTATAACGTCTACGGTATTTTTATACATAATGTAACAGTGATTCCCACTTGGGTGACGAATTTTTTCCATTTCTTTATTAATAATTTTATAATGTAAAATGAGTTATCTGTTAGCTTAATAAAGAAAATAATGTACATAGATCCAATTCATACATAGTATGCGAATCAGTGGACGCTGTCTGTGCTTTTCAAAGAAAACAACAACACTCCTATTTCATATCTAGCTAACTAAAGCAATGCTATAGCAACTGCATTGTACAATATTCGCTTTCGCTTTGCTATTGCGTTGCTTTTACAAGTTACTTGATAAGGGGCCGTTTGTGTCCGATGCATACGATCCTAACACGTGGACTCTTGGACGCTTACCCTAAGAGGGAATTTAGTCCCATGTGGACATAGTTAAAATTACGTTGTGTAAGCAATTAACTTAATTGATATATTTCGTATATTATTAAGGCAATTATGTAAGTTGATACTATGTTAGTGATCGTAAATTATACGAAATATGTTCCTGTCAAAACAAACTATAATAATTTATTAGATTCTGTTCTATTCTATCTAATTTGTTAGTTATACTATACGCCAACCCTCCTGGCACACGCAGTCATAGAACGTTATATGATAACGCGTGCCAGGAGCGTTGGCGTATAGTATAGCACTGACACGCTATTATTTTTGTTCACATTCCGTTATTCAACTCGGAATAAAATACAAATTGAAACATATTAGAAGTGTGTGAATTAAGTACACTTTTCGTTTGTCAGCCCAACAAGTCCCACTTGGCATGGGCATGAGCCCATCGCTCTTCTTTGGGTATAACGAATTATTTCAGAGAAATTCTAAAAAGGTATTACAAAGCTGTTAGAGCCCGAGCCTCATCCATAATACTCATAAAGGAGGATGCACCACGGGTAGGTGAGGTAGATTTTGGGTCTCAAGGTATGAGTCGAACCCAGCAACACCCTCAGTGTTATTAATTACTAAACCGCGTTCAAATTTAGCACTATTCAAAAATGATTATTTTTCGATTTGACGGCAGGATAATTATAAATAAATAAATAAATATTCACACACTACATAAAACACATTAACCTAGTCCCACATTAAGATCCCTAAGGTCTTGTGTCGTGGGTAATTACCTGTTCTGTGCTATAACCACACGCTTATGCAAGTAGTTTGGCTAGTCACTACAAGGTGGTTTCTATGTAAATGGGCAGGGCTACAGTGTTAGGATGCTCCCCTTGTCCTATACTTCACCCCGGCTCAGCGGCACACTATTTTATGATACTATGATACACTAAAAATAATTTTTGTAAGAAAATATACATAGCCGCTGCTCCTCTTTTATTTCTTCTCCATGTGGCTACTATTTTGGAAAGACACCCGTGTGGATATGTACCTATATGTATATGTAAGAATGAAATTGTTTGTTTCACGCTGCAGAGGCACAGACCGTTATTATCTATTGTTTTATTGGTCTGGCTATATTCTTGACCTTCGCCGTGACGGCCGCTTGCGTGGCTTACAAGTAAGTATGGGTCTATGTAGTTTAGTCTCAAATAGATATGTAAGTCGGTCTTTGCGGTATAATATTATGTTGCTATCAGTTGCTATGAATGGAGTCTATGTAGTTTAGTCTCAAATAGATATGTAAGTCGGTCTTTGCGGTATAATATTATGTTGCTATCAGTTGCTATGAATGCTTTTGATATTTACTTAACTGACATGGACCAATGAATATGATGGTGGATATCACACACGTCCGCAGCGATGTAGCATAGCACATCGCTGGTGTGAAGACAGCCTAAGAGCAGTTATAATGACAGGTAGATAAAGAGGCCTCCACTATAGTGCGTTGCATATGAGTATAAGTACTTTCGAAAGAGTCAACTAATTTTTATTTCTAAGTATACGTATACAGCTCTGTTATATATTCTGTAGTCATATGGTTATTTTTATTGTGTTTCGCCTTAATACATCACCTCCATTATACCCCTAAGCCTATCTATTCTTATTATAGACAAGCTCGCATAGACGCCGAGCTGAACAACATGGCGTGGCGGGTGCGGCCTGAAGAGGTGCTGGTGGAGGTCGGGGCTGGCCTTGGAGCCAGTCCAGCGCTGCACAGCATCAATGAAGTCCTCAAGGTATCATGGCTAATCTATATTGTTAGCATTCTGTGATAGCATAAAGCCAAAGTAGGTTACTTACATAGAAGCATCATTTCTAACGATCTCATGGTTTTTTTCCTTCGATCGAATTGTAAAAGCCGACTCCAAAACCATTCAAAGTTAATATCATTTTTATTTTCCATTTTATCATGGGTAATGCCTGCGAACATGGTTATGCCATACTGTAGTAGTTTTTCAACTTTGTTATTGACATTTAAAGGTTTAAAATTTCTTTGATAGCAACCAATTTATATTCTGTGCAATGCATTTGAGTGCCCATAACTGAACACACCTCTCTATAATTAAATTAACAAGAGAAACAATCAATTAAATTGTAAAGCCAACAGAACGCGGTGTCGTATTGTTTGTTAGTGTTTTAATGGCAGCCAATTAAGTGCTTCAATCGAATGGATAAGGCGTTGAAAGAAATATAAACGACTCACTCGCTTGTGTGTTCTTAATGTTTTCTATTCACTAAGGACCGACGTTTCCAATGATCAGCACAAGCATGGCTGCGAAAAGCGAAATGATAAACCGATTTATAGCCGCCATGTTAAATTTTGTATAGAGACTAGGTATACGATATCGTACGATACAACATCCACGATGCGTGGTCATGCTAGGGGGGCAGATAGTATATCTGAAGGATATATTTTATGCTGTCTTTCTCTAAAGCTTGATCATGATAGAGCAACTTTATTCTTCAGATTTGCTTTTTATAAGTATAAAGATATGCTATCGCACCATTGGAAAATTGTCCCAAAGTCTAAGTAACTGTCCGGAAAATTCAGTGCCGGTGACTACGCATTTGCGTCTTTTAGGCTTTCTAGAGGTGCCGCTGACACTTATTTGCGATAGGCGTTGACCTGATGTCAGCACCCTTAGACAATCTGCCGATAGCAAATGTGTCTTGACTCTAAAACTCAGGACGATGCCTAAAAACTACCCAGGACTGCCCAGGACACCCCAAAAAGCAGGACATGTCCTGGGAAAACAGGACCGTTGGCATTCCTATTATACACACGGTTACACATACGCGAGTTCAACACGTGGCACCTCAAATTAACATATCAATGTATTCCCTTTTCAATGCCGACTGATTGTTCGGTATAAAATAACATTACCTACTCACATTGAAGCGCAAAAGGCGTATTCATCTCATGTCTTCAGTTTTCCGCACGGCTGAAGGCTTGAATCAGACAGGCAGCCAGCCATAAAACACCATCCACCTACTATTTGTAACATTTCTGTGTCTATAGAATCTCTATGATTCTAATTAAAAACAATTGTAGCTATTTGTTTGGGAGTATGTAGGTTTTAGATACCTAATCGTGAAATGCCACGGGTGGTGTGTGACGAAGTAGGTGTAGAATAATTAGACGTGTCGATATCGACATTGTATCGACGACACGTCGTGTTGTGCATCGTGGCACTTTACGATGTCACATCGTAAATTTAGACGATGCTCGTCGTCGATTTCCACGACGCGACGTCGCATCGTGTTTATGTGTGAAAGCCGTACCCATTGTTTAAATTTTCCATTCGATTCGCAGTGTAAACGAGCGTACCTTATTTTAAGTTACCATCAAAATTAATTTAGGTTTATCTTCTGTTTAATTTATTCCAAATTATGCGTGACCCTAACTCGATTTACATATTATTTGATTTTGTGCTCAACTTACCCTAATTAATATTGTGGGGTTTGTTCAATATCCAGACTTCCCTTGGACTAGCAGGAATCAATTAGACTTTAATAGACAATGTATATCCACTGAACATATGTACCTGTACTATACAGTTAGTATTCTAGAATACCGTACCGTATACTAGACTAGCGATAATGTAGGCAGTTGGGATTCTCCTTTGCCCGTGCCCTTTTGCCGACATGCCTAGTAGGTAGAGGAGCATGCCATGAGCTGTTACGAGTAAAGCAGGAGTATTGCTATACTTAGGATATAAGAGTGCATTTGTTACAACATAATTTAATAATTCAAGGAATAGGTACAATTGAAAGTTAATAATGTAAGTATAATATTAATAACGGCTGTGAGATTGAATTTGATTTTCAATAATAATATTTTTTTGTTGGTAATTTTGCTATAAAAAGGTAAGAGATATTAAAAACCTAATTGTATAAAACCAGTAGGCAGCTTTATTAATTAGGCACGTCTCCCACGGGTCCAATTAATGCCAACACGAAAATAGCAATATCATTTAGTTAATTTACAGAGATGTCTCTATAATGTTAATAAATTACACGCATGGAGAATTCTATCTATACATAATACATAAATACATAAATATTCACACACTACACAACACATTAACCTAGTCCCACATTAAGATCCCTAAGGTCTTGTGTCGTGGGTACTAAGCAACGGTATATAAATACATATATAAGCATAGAAACATCCATGACTCGGAAACAAAGATCGATATTCATCATATCAATGTTTGCACCTACCGGGATTCGAACCCAGGACCTATGGCGTCGCAGGCAGGGTCACAACCTACTAGACCAATCGGCCGTCATCTATAGGTACTTAAGTTTATAACTGTAAGATAAAGTTAATAGTAAGCGATATAACAGTTCTTTTATAACAATTTAGCAGGCAATCCGGCACAAGTTTATTTGCGTTTATGTATAGACGATGACATCTACTTTACATACGAATCAGTGAAACGGTAGACGTACCATGTAATACTATGGTAGCAAAAATTACTTAAAAAATTAAGTAACAAAATAATTTACTACGCGATTTAGGAGCAAACGTTTGGATTGACCTTTGTCGATTCCATCGGTATTGTTACTTTGTCTAAGCCCTCTGTTTAGAAATGTGGAGCAAACCTTTCAATGCCGAACATTTGTCGATTCAATCGAGAAAAAAATTAATATATCTTAACCCTCTGTATAGAAATGTGCCGACATCCAGCAGAACATATCGGAGGTTAACCAGCTTGGTTTTCAGCTGCATCTTGGCTGGAGTTCCCGCAGCAGTACGATGGGCAGCCAGCCTTCCTTGCACCTCTCCACCTTCACTGTGGGCCTCTACAAGGGGAACAAGGTGGCGGTGAAGAAGATACACCGGAAGAAGCTTGACATGAACAAGAAACTGCTTTGGGAAATTAGACAGGTAGAAGTTTTAACCTACATACGTTATATGTTCACACATACCTACCGTGTATGTTCCTAAAACGATGTAGCAAGAACTGTATGGTCATGAGGGATAGAAGTAGGATCATGAAGCTAGACCTGTATGATTATGATCAAGAAGGATCATACAAGCCACGTTTAGTTTAGATCAGTGACAAGTTTCTAGCTCATCGTCTTAGAAAATGCCACACAGAAGGTCTTTTAATAAAACGTCTGCTTAGGTACGTATTAACATTATATTACAATCGATTTTTACCTAAAGTATATTGATATTTTAACCTATATCATCTTTTTAGGCCCGTAACGTGTCACATGAGAACACAACGCGCTTCATCGGTGCCTGCGTGGACTGCCCTCTCGTATTCGTTCTAACGGAGTACTGCCCAAAGGGCTCGCTGAAGGACGTACTGGCCAATGATGAGCTGCATCTGGACTGGAACTTCAGGACGTCGCTGGTGCATGATATAGTGCAGGTAACATATTCGTAACATCAGTTTTGCACGCGCTTACAGCGGAATTCATTATTTCAAATGGTTTAATGAAAAAATGTCAATTAGGAATAAGCACGCCTGTTTACATACGACTAATTGTGTAATAAATAATATCTTCTACGTGAAAATATTTGAAAACTACTAACGTAAACTATGTTTGTATGTACATATTGTATTTTTGGTATACAAAAGGTCTGCAGGGTAATTCCTCTCAGGCTTTACAGTCGCGTGTTTTTTGCAGTATAGGTGATTTTTTACAGAGTTTAGAGCTTGGACGTTATGAAATTTGATCTCTAATCGACCGCCAAATGAATACCTCGCTAAAACTGATCATCGCTCACTAAGATGGCTGCTGGCAGCTGCCAGTGTCGTTGAATAGCTAACGGAGAACAACACAGCTTCTCGTGATTAATTAAGTTTCGTGGAAACCATCGCCATCGGGCATTATCTGACAGAATGAGTTATTGACGTTATCTCCATTGAAAACGGTTGAGCAAAATGTGCAACGGTATTCTAAAATTATTTTCATGGTTATTATTAAGAAGTGCAGACGAGGCTCGATGAACTTAAATATCGTATTATTTCATTCAATAGGAAGCCTCCGTTTCGTGTATACCTGGTCAAGATTAAGTAGGTAATCGCTATTATGTTCGATATTTACATTCACTAACAGCCAATTTCAATATCCAATCTCGTGAGATTTTTTGCATATTACAGATTAAATGTTCCATTGTTTTCATACAAAATTTCAAATTTGAAATAAAGAAAATCCGATATTATTTATGATCTCTAGTATTGAAATTGGCCGTAAGACTTAACATCGTATTATGTAGGTATGCGAAATTTCAAGAAAGTAAGAGCAAACAAATAAACTTACTTTCGCATTTATAGTATTAGTTAGGATAAGGATTTATATCTACCATTTATACCATAGATATCTGTTTGTTTGAGAAATACGTCAATACCATATCATAACTTTGTTTAGATAGCAATCTACCTACTACTCGTAAGTATATCTCCATCATTGTTGCAAAGCTTTGTACAGTTTTTTTTTTTTTGTAAATAAATACCTATCTTTTAAGTTTAATTGGCAGCTGTCAAACCGTTGTACATATAATGGATTCAAAGTTTTAAAACGATAATGTACGTATAATTTTCTCCTATGAATATTATAAATGTTAAAGTACCTATGTAAATATGTGTTTGGATGTTTGTTATCTTACACGCAAATACCTATTAGCGAACCGATTTTGATGAGTTATATTGGAATAACATCTAGGCTAGTATAATATACGGTCACATGGACAAATTGTACTTATATGTATTTAATACATATGCCTATGCCTACAAAATGGCCCTGAGTTCCTTATAGTCTACTCTTACGACATGCACGGAAGGAGATGCAGCTGGAGAAAAACAAACTGAAGAAATTTGTAAAATTTTCGCTATCACGTTGCTTTTGCTAGATAGGTAACCGATAGGTAATAAGGGGGCGGGGCAACAGCACAGGTTAACTGTATTGTATTATAACCAGGGCATGTGCTACCTACACGCTGGCCTGGGTGCCCACGGCAAGCTGCGTTCGTCGAACTGCCTCATCGACGGCCGGTTCGTGCTGAAGATCTCCGACTTTGGCCTGAACGCGCTTTGCACGCCTACCGATCTTATAAAGGACGATACTTACTACAACAGTAAGTACTTAACTAAACAGCTAGCCTTATCAGCAGGTTTACTGTTTTCCGTTTTGGTTAAGAAAATCACAAAGAGGTAGCATAGAGGTAGCAAGGCCATAAGGGGTTAGGGGGGAATGGGGGGTCACCACGCTGGGCAGACGGGTTGGTGACTTGTGTGATTTTCAGACCATGTTGTTAACACGGGTGGCGTTGATGCCCACCTCCCGGAAACCTTTAATCGCCTCTTACGATATCCATGAGGAGACATGGGGTGGTGCTATTCTATTTTGTCAAATTCACACGGCATCTGACACCACACGGTATGGTGGTATATGGTGGTATAAGGCGTCTTGATTAGCCTGAGCATTGATAAAAATGTAGGTACGAGTATTAGTTACTGTACTTACAGTAGATACAGAAAAACGTGCAGAAAAGTAGTGCTTTTCAATGTGGAGGTGTCAGTAAATCTAGTATTTATTACGATCTGACAGTTTTACAATTTATCTGACAAGCGACCTTTAAGTACAATACTTCTCGCCTTCGTGGTGTTACCTACTGACTTGTTTCTTATTTCTTCGACGGATATAGTAATTTATCGGTTCGCTGAATTAGGTACTAAGACTCATTATTGTGTCGAGAATATGTTAGGGTATTCCCATTATTCTGTTCTGTACACTAATTCCAATATACATATACAGGCTGTAATAAGAGGCATGTAAAGTATAATGCTATGAAAATAGCCCACTGGAGAGAATCTATCCATTAAGGTAAATAATTCCGATATTGTTTAGTTCTCTATATGTATACTAATTTGGAAAATAAGCATGTAATTTCGAGTCTTGTGTTCTATAGCGGGCAATTTTTGTTGCGTTTCGTCTTATATGCCTCTCTTATGACATCCTATATAAAGTGCTTTTAAAATAGTTCATTACAAACATGGCGAAAAAAATATTCTATAATTACTTCATTTCGAAATGCCTTTAATACCTTCTAAATGTAGTCACCTCTCGGATTTAAAATTAGTGAGAAAAGATGGACCGGAATATTCGTAGAGTTGCTCTGGACGGCTCCCGAGCTGGTCGCCGGCAGCGTGTACCCCGGAGCCGTGTCCTCGCTGAAGGGAGACGTGTATAGCTTCGCCATCATTCTGGAGGAGATCGTGCTGAGGAAGGGACCCTTCCATTACTACACTACCACTATGTCTTATAAAGGTAATAAATCCATTGGGAGGCAGTATTTGATCGGTAGTTTAACTTCCTTAAAATTCGTAAGATAAACTATGGTTTCTGACGTATTATTTAAACAACTCTGCTTGTAACAGACTTAGGGGAGATGCTAGATCTACGTTCGCAAATGTGCAGCGTATAATTAAATAATCACTGGCAACAAACGTTGGCCACGTCTTCCTATCTTTGTTCCAACTCCATCCATGGAACATAAAAGTGTACTATTTTATCCTACGAGATTGAGAGTAGCAATTCCAAGCAATAGCGATATCAAAATGCTGTACTTTATTTTCTAACTGTGCTAACTGTATTTTTCTTATTTTATTCAACGTAGTTGCAACCAGCTGATTGTTCAAAATGTTTCCCACAATTCTTAGCAAGAGAAGTTTCATAATGTATTATTTATTAGGAAAAATTTAAGATAACTAAGAGCTAATGTTGCCATGTTAATAATTTTCCTTAGTATAGTCACCGTAGTTGCAAGCAACCGATAATTGGATGCTCTGTAAAATTCTACTGTGTCGTCTAAAGTTTACGTATTCCAATATGTTGCTTCATAAAAATAACTGCTGTGTAGGTGTATTATTAAATTGAATTATGTAGTAACACTTATCCCATATTAGACATCCCTTAGGGGTAATAACGAAGGAAGACAGCTTCCAAGGTTTCATTAATTCATTAACAGGATCGTTCGTCCTTCATCATAGTGTGTTGTTAATAAATAATTATCTACATATTATGGGATAAAATAGTACTCGGGTCTTTGTTCATGCGGACCTGAATCCGGAATCTTTTTCCAAGAGAATTTTTGTAGATAGGTAATTTTTATGTTATTGAAATTAGAATTATCTATGGAAACGGGTTTTGTCCAACCAACGAGAACGAGACTTTTAACTGAGAGGTATAGTGTTTGATTTCAGGTAGAATGTTTTTTTGAATGTTCATTTATCTATTTTACATAGAGAGAAAAAAACGCTTGGATATATTTATTAAGAACACCAAACGGCGCAACAAAAGAAAAATGCTAATTTCGTAAAGGAACAGGTGTCACTAATGTAACAGAACATTTTGTCACTAAGCGGAAAATTATATCATTTTCACAAATCATATATCTACAAGACTAATAAAGTAATAACTGTCACAGGACAACTTATTGTATAAAATTCAATACAACAATATACTTAGTAGATCATGTATAAAATTAATCCACAGAACATGGTCATTCGTCACAGCCGTGACTCGAACATAACAATAATAATAAAATTCTTTATTGCACATTTAAAGGCTTGTACATTGGCGAACTTAATGCTATGCAGCATTCTCTACCAGTTAACCACTCTTTCTGGCGAGAATGTGTAGGTAGTGCAATGGAACAAAATCAAATTGGAGAAATATACATAAAAATAAATATTAAAGTATAATACTCAATTAAGTATATAAAATTAGTACATACACTTATACGACACTCACTTAGACGATCAGGTTCTGGACTCTCATTTAGTGCTCAGTTACCCTCGACTGAAATATCTCCACAGTAGAAGAACATGAAAGTACATGTAATTTCCCCTTTCCTCCTTTTTAGCCACTTTCTAACTTCATCGCATTGTCTCCTTATCATACAGAGATAGTATCCCGAGTGTGTGGACGCGAGTCCCCCCCTTTCCGTCCACTGGTGGACAACGGCGAGGCGGCGGCGGGCGGCGGTGCGGGGGCGGAGCTGCTGCAGCTAGCTACCAGATGCTGGGTAGAGCTACCCGATGACAGGCCCACTTTTGATACAATCAACACCAATTATATTAAGTAAGTTTATACGAGCAGACCCTACTCGGAGCGTTAAGATTGTCTTAAGCGGATTTGGAAAGGTATTCTGCTGAAGGCATCGTATACAGGACATGATTCATACACACGGCTGTGTTCAGATTAGTCAGGAGATCCTACTGTCACGTTTAGCAGGGGACAGATGTTAATAATGTGTAAGAGAGAATTCTCGAATTTCTTAGTGGACTTTTACAACATGCACGGAAAGAGATGCAGCTGATGTATTTTAGTGATTAGCGGCGTAAATTACAAATACCAATTTCGATGTCGCTTTTCTTCCTTTCAAACAAACTTTATATATTTATAATTAATGTGTCTGACCAGATAAAAGGTTATGGTAAATTTTAGGGGCTACTGTGATAATTTGATGGACGACCTGCTATGCCGCATGGAACAGTATGCCAATAACTTGGAGTCTCTGGTGGAGGAGAAGACGGAGCAACTGTCCATGGAGAAGAGGCGGTCAGAGGAGCTCCTGTACCAAGTTTTGCCGAGGTGAGATATTTGTGGCCTTTTAGACCATTTAAAGTGATATCTAGGAGACACGTAGCTTTTTTACGTAACGTTTTTAGATACTGAAATATCGTTTGTGTCGATAGATTATTATAAAATTATTAATAAAGAAAATGGAAAAAATTCTTCACCCGAGTGGGAATCGAACCCACGACCGCTGCAAACCGTGCCAGCCGCTATAACCACTAAGCCACCGGGTCAATTACTCGGATGACGAATTTTACCATCTCTTTTCTAAATTACATATTGGCAACGTTATTCCTCATCCCGATAGCTACACACTAGCCAAATCTCGGCAAACAAAGCTGAATCCCTCAGCACCATGTTTAAAGATGAAACGATCAACCATATCCTAACGGATTATATTAATGGAGAAGTTTTTTTTAAAAATTTATCTTAGTCCAGATATTATATATTATAAAATTATTAATAAAGAAAATGGAAAAAATTCTTCACCCGAGTGGGAATCGAACCCACGACCGATGCAAACCGTGCCAGCCGCTATAACTACAAAGCCACCACCGGGTCAATTACTCGGATGACGAATTTTACCATCTCTTTTCTAAATTACATATTATATAAAATATTACATAAGGAATACGCAAAAAGGACTAAATCTTCATCTCTATGTAATAAGACCTAACAATATGGCTCTTTCTGTTCTTTATACAGGGTGTAACAAAAGGGGTATATTAAACGAAAAGCTATGTAAATAGCCCATTAAAAGGAACCTACCTACAAAATTTCAGACACCTTATCGTATGTTTATTTTTCTATTTAGTATGGAGAATCCCTAAATAAGCCAGGAATGTTCATACAATCTTGAAAAATAAACATGTGATTTCGAGTCTCAAATTTTGGAAATAAGTTCTCTATAGTGGTCTATTTACATAGCTCTTCGCTTCACATACCCTTTCTGTTACACCCTGTACAAGACATGGCTTGTTCATAGATAAAAATCTATGATCAAAGTGAATTTAGTGCGAGTTTGCGAACTCAACCAATGATGTAGTGCAGTCGTATTCACTTTCATCACATCACGTCATCAAGCCGAAATGTGATTGGCTGTCGAAAAACATGATCAAATCCGAACTGAAAACTGACATAAGGGTTTCCCACAGGCCGGTGGCCCAACAGCTGATGGCGGGCGAGCTGGTCCAGCCGGAGAGCTTCGAATGTGTCACGGTATACTTCAGTGACATCGTCGGCTTCACGGAGCTATGCGCCGCGTCTACCCCGATGGAGGTGGTGGATCTGCTCAACGATCTGTATAGCACGTTCGACAGGATTATCGGATTCTACGACGTTTATAAGGTTTGCTTTAGTTATTTACTTGTCTGTTGGTTGGTGCTATTTGTTCATTGTAATTTTATGTTAGGGTGCTAGCGGACGCCCGCTACTCCGTCCGCGTGGACTGCAGATGAATTATCTGTTATAAAAATATATTTCTGGGATAAAAATAACCTATATCCTTTTCAGGCTCTAGACTACCTGTGTGCCAAATTTCATTTCAATCAGTTTAGTACTTTCGGCGTGAAAGCTAGACAGACAGAGTTACTTTCGCATTTATAATATTAGTAAGGATTCTGGAGGGACCAGTAATTTTGAATGTATGTATCTTTTTTATGTACATACATACATAACCTCACGCCTATATCCCATAGGGGTAGGCAGAGACTATAGATCTCCATTTAGTACGTTCCAAACACACCTCTTTCGCTTCTATATTACGAATAAAAATTATAACATAATGTTCGGTGATTTTAGTACCTATATGCTGTTAGGTCCTGAGCTAATCCTGAGCTCCACAGTTAGCTACTGTGCATGTCGTAAGATTCGACTACCCCTGAGCTCCACAGTTAGCTACTGTGCATGTCGTAAGATTCGACTACCTATCTAATATCTGTAGCAATGAACTAGAAACTTATCACTGATCTTTTAAATCTATCCCGTAAGCTGAACATGACGTGTATCTATCATCATCCTGCATCAGCTGTGAATCGTGTGAATTAGGTGGAGACTATAGGAGACGCATACATGGTGGTGTCCGGTCTACCCGAGAGGAATGGTGATCAGCACGCGCGGGAGATCTGCCTCATGGCGCTGGCGGTGGTGGAAGCGGTGCGAGGGTTCGTAGTGAGGCACCGGCCTACTCACAGACTGGAGGTAAGTACAATCACTGAATCATCATCAGCCTTACAGTCAGTGGACTGGCAGTGGCTGGACGTAGGCCTCCCCCAGAGCATGCCACAAGACTCAATCTCCCGTTTTTGCCACTCCCATCCATGCAAAGAATAAGTGATATTAATATTTATATAATTGAATGTGCCCTTCATTTGAACATTCAAGTTCTGTGGAATGTCATTTTATTTTTTCATAATATGTATTTACAAAAGCATTATGATTAAGAAATTTAGGGGCGTTCCGGTGATGAGCTAGCATGGTCATGAATTTGTCTCTGATCTGTTGTAACTAACCCAGCTATGCTATGCTGAACGTGGGTGCAGGATGAGCTCTCGCTTCCCCATTTTAGGGATCCCATCCGTCTATGTTTGAATTATGTTGATGATTTTATTCAGGTAAGGGTGGGCGTCCATTCTGGCCCAGTCTGCGCCGGTGTGGTGGGGGTTAAGATGCCTCACTACTGTCTATTCGGGGATACTGTCAACACGGCCAGCCGCATGGAGTCCAGTGGACAACGTAAGGACATAATACCTATCTAAAAATGTTGATCTTAAGTTGTATGAAGTTTGCTGGATATTTGTAATAGTTTTAACTCTTGTATTCTCTCAGGTGATAAGCTAGCAAAGTCGCTTAATAATAATTACATCTGTCTCCCCTATACTAAACTCGACTGTGAGATCTTCTTTGTGATCCTGTAGTTCTAACTACCCTAATTCGGGACTACACTACAGCTATGTGTATAATAAGTAGGTATGTATATTTCTACAATTAATTAGACATATGCGGCAATTACTACAACTGTACTGTACTCAATTACCTCTTTAAACTTTTCGGGATCACCATACCTTCATTCCATACTGACTTCATCCCATTTCAGCTCTTCGTATCCACTTAAGTGAGAACACCCGCGCCCTAATCGACCAATGGGGGACGTTTGTGGTGGAAAGCCGTGGCGAAGTGGAGCTCAAGGGTCGGGGTCGGATGCTCACTCACTGGCTGCTCCAGTGCTGCGAGCAGCGCGCACGCGCACCGTCGCAGGGTCCCCAGCCGCCGCCGCAGTACCCCATTCTGTTCCCCACGCTTCCTGCTCAGCCCCCTATACTGCATGCACCATATTTATTACTAGAGCCTACTACATTGGCTGCTTAGTATAAAATATTATTATCGTTAATTGGGGAAGTTATTTTAAGTATTTTTATGTCAGATATTCTGTATCGATGCCTAAAGTTTTTATTTACCAAAATACGCAAATGAAGGGCAAAAGCAAAAGAACGTTTGCTCATTGAAGAAAATGTTGCTGATGCGCGGGTGAGGGCCGCTGGATAGAGTACCTTTTTTGGGTATATTGTTGTTTGTAGGTCTATGGTACCTAGCTAGACTTCCATCATCATCCTCTGTTTTTAGCCCAGTGATCCAATCACAAAAGCATAAGAAAGAGATGCCAAATACACGATCACCTGTATTTTTCCCTTCTTCCAGTTGATTAAACCATAATTATACGAAAAATTATAATTTAACAACAAGTCCCTTTTGTAATCAATCACTCTTGTGGAAAATGCTTTTGTTTAGGGAATTTTTAGCTAATGGTAATATTGTTAAGGGGGTAGGATTTGAACACATATTTTTATAGAAATAACCATATATCTAGTCAAAAATTATAATTAGGTATATTAGAAACTAATTTTCTATGTCACATTACTAAATATAAGAAACTGAAATACTTATGTAGGTATTTATTTTTGTAAATTAAAAAATATTATGAAATGTAATGTAATTTTATTTTAAATTTTTTCCATTTCTTTATTAATAATTTTATTTTACTCAAACTAATATAAATTATTTCTCAAACAGAAATCTTTAAATTGAATTCAAATTCAAATCTTACTCTAAACAAGTAATATATTTGAGTTCTTTCTTGGATTTGTTTGAACTGAATAACAAATTAGTTTTCCAATAGGACATCGACTTTAATCCATCTTTGATTAATTCTTATATTCAAATTCCCGATGAAAGTTTGTAATACAAATTTTTATGTGTTTTCTTTTAGATGAGATAATTTCTAAAACGAACACAGTTATCGAAATTATGTACCCTATCACAAGCAGAAGAACACAACTCATCATCTGATTACCTGTTAGCGGAGTTGCTCCTGTATTTGTTACTGTTGTACTAATCACGATATCGGTGAGTATTTCTCTCTCCAACAAACCGCTCTCAATGAACCTCGGCATCCACACGAATAGAGGCCTTAAGAAAGGAGAATGCACCCTCGTCCAGACAACCAAAGGGACCGTCATAATCGAATCCGGAAGTACATGACCACACTCTGTCTCCTTTATTCCTTGAGCTAGACAATATCCCCATGCGTATTCTAGCGATGTTGCAATGACAAACCTTTTCCTTCCCTCAATAACACTACGAAAAGTGCTTTCAAATTTATCTTCAGCTATTATTTCAAAATCTTCTTTGATTAGAAGATCATGTTCAAAATGTGCTAGAATCCCAGTCCTACCGCCGTACCTATAACCAGCTTCAATGGATTCTTTCATATTTGCAAAATTTCCAACGACGGAATCAGTTTTCAACGCTCCAATTAGAACACTTTGATATGCGCTCCTAACAACAAATGTGAACCACATCCAGAGACTAATGAGGTAAAAGTCTCTCAATCTTCTCGGGGAAACTCTAATTGGTTGCCCTACCATAACACCCCAGACACGAAAGCATACACTTTTCAATTTCTCGATGTTCTTGAAGTGTCGCCAACAGAATTGCTTTATTATTGGAATTTTTAGTAAAAATGGCAAAGACTTTACGAAGAAAGTTATTGCTAAAAGTATGAGCCATAAATAACTGTTCAAAGGTGATAGAAGTCTCCACCACATTGGACCAGGAGCTATAGGTGGGGCTATCCAAGCTAATCTTACTCGAAAGTACGGAATAGTGTAGTCAAGTAACCCAAGTCTATCTATACCTAAGGGCACGCTGCAAGTGGAAATATTATCTAGGCCCATTAACAAATTGTTCAAAGAATCCGACCAGTTTTTCGCCTGCTCTGAGTCGATACTCACATAGTCCCTCGTAGAAATTATTGGTGTAAAATTCATCACATCCCTCAGTAGTCTCAAGATCGTTTTCTTCACAACTTGAAGAGGAATTTGTTGTTCCATTGCTGCATTGTATATTTTGCTAGTTGTTATATATAAAGGACACGTGTGCATATTTGCCATTTTATCAGGATACATCTCGTTTATTTTCATTGGTGGGTCTTCTTGCCAGTAACCTATGAGTTTAGGCTGGACATTATGACAATCTAGGTGATTTTTATATGGGAAAAAAGTATATAATGCTACGTGATTACCATTCCCAGGTGCTACTATTACTACATTGCTGGTTTCGTATTTCCAGAGTTTACTGGTAATCTGCACAAGATTGTCTGCTTTTGAGAGGATTGCTATAACGTATTTAGTTTCTCCATTCAACAGAGCCTTTCCTTTAAGATCCGGCTTCAATATGTTCCAAATTTTGGTGAAAGATTCAACAGAATCTATGATTACTGCCACATGCCTGGTTCTTTCTTTTTTGGCCATAATCATGACTGAACCTTTATAGTTGTTAATAAAATTATCAACATACTTGTTGTTAACATCATTAGTTATTATTACAGCATGTTTACGATGGTTAAAGTTATTATTCGCTATATCGGCTGCACATAAAATAACATCGATTTTTATTGTTTCAGCATTGTCTGATTCTGATTCTATTTTCCTTGATAGTTGAACACTTTTGCTTACTTCAGATGATGACATACTGAAAATTGCTAGAATTGTAAAATATTCGAACATTTTTCGTGATGCAAATACTGCTGTTGCGGTGTCTAACAAATGTTTGTGTTAACTTTTTAACTGCATTTACCAGTTTCATACTTTCATTTTTATCAGATGAAAAGCTTCTCTACTATAAATCATGCATTGTTTTAAATGGAATCTGTCTACCCATTGTAAGACAGATGCGATGGGACATGATGAATGACAACCCTCGGGTTTTGATTCAGCGATCCGTGGGTTGCGATAAAAATTTCAGTCGGTTGAAATCTCTGAATACTAATGATAAGTTTGTTTATACATCATCATCTTCAACTTTGTCTGTATGACCGTAAATTATGTACTTAGATAATATTATTCTTATAAGCTAATTATGCCAAGTTTCACGGAAATCCATTCAGTAGTTTATGCGTGAAATAGGTTTCTCTTTTCAGCCACACCCCAAAAATATCTTCATATTCTCACAAATTTTCATATTTACTCGTATAATAATATAGTAATTATCGGATTTCTACTATAAATTTGCTTACCTTGGTACGCATTATAAAGCATTTTTTATATCCTATGATCATGAACGTATAAAGAAAATGGACAGAGTGTTGTCAATACATAGAGTGAACCATTCATAGTAAGCTCGGTAACGATATTGACTAGGATGTGTATTGATATAGGATGTGTATTGACGCATTATCCACCCACACATACAAACCATAGTAAGCTCGGCGCCTACTAGAAAATACGCACACATGCACAACGCGCCGCCGTTACAGTGCTTCAATCTGTGCATTGACAGCATTACGTCCGTTGTCTTTATACCTACCTAGTTCCTTTATACCTTTATAACTAGGAATGCCTAGTTTTGTTGAATGAAATTGTAAGTGTTGATACCGTTATTGGCACTACAGACATTATATGTAAATTATTGTTAATCGTATGTTATTGCTGTGTTGTAACAACTAATAACAAATAAATAAAAATAAATAAAATAAATACGTTCATACCTATGATATATATAGTTGAAGTGATTCTACCTAGTTGTTAAGCGTCAATAGAATAATTTTGTCTTATAGGTCTAGTTATTTAATATAGTGTTGATCGTGTTTCGTGAAACAATGAAATATAAACAAATTAATTTTATAGGTGATTTATTTACTCAGAGGTCTGTAGAATATTCATACATAACTTTTAAAGCTTTATATCGAGCCATGTTGTACTCGTATGTTAAATGTCTTCCCTGAGTATAATTGAAAATAAATTTTCGACGCATCTAAGGACGCAGCAGTAGAAAGGTAGACTCTAGATTGCATTATACGCCCGTGTTACCTAGCATAGCGTAACAAACACGACACTAACAACAAAATAATTCTTCTTTAGACTATTTCTCCTGTTGTATAACTAGCCTTTGTTTATTTACATAGTGTACCAGTGGTTGGTGTACGGTGACATAATTAAGGTATACTTTATTTTAATGACATGTATTTAAAATTAACTAGGCAATAATTAAACCGTTTTATCTTGTAAGAGCTGGAAGGTTTAGAAAGTTTTAAACATAAGTATAAAGCTAGTCAAGAGGATTAAAACTGTAATTAACTCTTCTTCTTCTTTAGCCTATTGCAGTCCACTGCTGGACGTAGGGCTCCCCCAGGGCACGCCTCAAGGCTACTGCCATAGGGGGGGTTTTGCCCATAGTCACCACGCTGGGCTGGCGGGTTGGTGACCGCAGTGTTATTTTCAGACTATGCTGTCAGACAGTAGCAATATTTTACGTTTTTTATACAAGTTCTTGAAGTTGGATAAAATATGTAAATACATTATCTCATAATCTACTAAGAATATTCACTAAACTTACGGTGAATGGTTTTCTGCGTTACTCTGGTAACGATATATACAAGGCCATAATGAACACCACAACTACGGGTGTTTTCTGCGTTACTCTGGTAACATATTACGGCATACTATGCATACAACTACCAGGCACCTGTAAACCAGGACAATACCTCGATACTGGAACCATGATGTGTCAGATTTGTCCAGTTAACGCATCCATGACTGTAGCTGCTGATGGTGAGTGTTTTTTAAATATTTTCTATGCTAAACGATCTCCTTCGTGATCCTGCAGTTCTGATTATCCTATTTTGGAAACATAGCCGTATGTGACACGCACTGTTGTACATATTCGGTGTGTGTGTATTTCATATTGATGGACTTTATTATCTATTAGTGGACGCCCGCGACTCCGTCCGCGTGGACTACAGAAAAAACAAAATGTCGAAATTATCCGGGATAAAAACATTTTCCCGGGATAAAAAGACGTGTTCAGTACTATTACAAAACCACGACTAAAGTTAAACACTGGTTAATAATGTCATTTGGCAGCATAGTAAGTATATGGAATAGCTGTCAAAATAAGACGAAGGTTAGCTTACCTAAATAATGTCATTTTTTTGTAATAAACGTAGTTTAACTGCCTGTAATGGTTATCTGTCTTACCCTGAGAATACTTCACAACATAGTCGTTCTTTTGTTCCTGAAGGTTTCGGATGTACTTGCGCAGAGCAGTCCATACAAGTGGATATGAATAGATGCATGTTATGCAATGCCACCTCCGTGCTATCGTCAGATGGCAGCACTTGTGTACCGCGCAAATGTCAGAATAATGGGGGCAGGATTGTATGTAGGAAGTGCTCATCAGACTATATTACAGGTATACTATTAGGATTATTAGACTAATTCTACTAATATTCGTTTAATACATACATTTGTAAAACTAACGCTCTTCCGCGGCAGTCGGGTAAAAACAAAGCGCTCTCTAAAGGCAACTAGATTTCTTATTCCGGTAGGTATGCAGTTCCACTTAGGTCCCACGTCCATCATGCGGTTAATACAGGCAGTCAGATTCTATTACAATTCTAATTTTATTAGTTAGATACGTATGTTAGATAATATCTAATTACGTAACTATTAGAACCATGCAAAAAAGCTCCAAAATTATCTTTCGCACTTAATGGTGCGGTCCCGGTTCTGGCCCGGTTGGTGCTGCAAAAATCTCTCTTAGAGGTAATCACGCCTTTATGTAAACAACTTTTGTCAATATTTTGTTTGAAGGCAAGTTTATTAAACGTCTATGTTTATTTTAAAATTTAACTATTCCAGTTACCCAAAACCTCGACGGAACCCCAACTAAAGAGGTCCTCTGCATCAAATGCGCGAGAGGCTACAAACGCCATGGTAACTCCTGCGTGAAATGCCAATCCTGCTCCTGCGCAAAGAACGAGCTGGCCATCAGTGACGCTTGCATCTCGAAAAAGTATCTAACTGACCGACCGAAAGATGATGGAAAAATCATGCACGCGACTGTCTTGGCAAATGTTATAAAACTGGAGTATTTATGTGTGGTTCGTCTTTTGAAAGTGTTTTTTTTCTATGACATTGGCCAAGAGCAACGGACGGAGAGCTGTCAAAGTGCAGACTGAAGCACCGAACGTAATGGCGGCGCGTTTTGCATGTGTGGGTGAATAACGTATGAATATATATCCCTACTCCATGGAGTATACGTTGCGGAGCTTACTTAGATACTTCATTCTGTGTAGTGACAGACAACACACTCCGGCCCATGTTGTTCTTGGCGATATGTCATTAAACATCGTTTCAATACCTATACGCCTAAGCAGTTTTAATACCTAAATACGAGTAATGTGGAGGAAATGCATAATATAAATAGGTAGGTATATACTAACTAAACGGCAGAATGTTATGGGAACGATGTTCATACAAACTCCTCCAATATACTTAACTATCAGTCTCTAGAGCACATATAGATGGTAAATGATATCTATAATGGTATCTATAAAAATATAAAAAGAAAATGGTATCTATAGGCATAAATCTGCAAAATCGAGATGAAATTTTGATTCGAAAGCGAAGAGCCACATGACTTAATAATAAGGGCGCATTACAGTCCTAAAAACTGTATCAATATTTCGAGGGGACGTTCAAATTGTATTTTTATTTACATTCTATCCCTTCGCGTCCCAGTTTCTTGATTCTTTGGTCAGAAATATACTTCCTTTCCTATACATACTCGTATGTTATAACCACTTATATTGGTTAGAGGTAATTTTATGATATGAAAATTTCATAGATAAGTATATGAAATAGCCTTCGGATTGGAATCCCTAGCTTTATATTCGTTTATTCATTATGTCACCATAAATACGAGTATGTAGAGTAGGTAGGTATTAGTAGAAGGGTTGGCGTCAGACAGGCAGCCGGCCGTAAAACAAACGCCAAATCTCTGGCAGCATGAGTTTTGAAAGCTCAATATTGCGGCGATCACAAATATAATGAGATAAGGACAGATGATAATGAACTACATAGGTGAGTTAGTATTGATCGACTCTTACTTACAGCTCAATTACACTCCCACTTGTACATAATCTTTATGTAAAAAAAAAACAAAATGCAAAATCCCTCACTATGCCCTTAAGGGAAATTGCCCACTAATATTACGAGCGATTGTGATCATTATTAAGGCTAGTGCAATAAGAGGACATATCCAGTTAATTGTAACCATTAACTTACAGAAAGGTGACGTTCGCGCCTGTCGTTCGCTATCAAACGAGTGCGTCCGACAGTTCTACTTGTCGGATGCAGCTGGACCATGCCGCCTCTGGACACAGCCCAATAAAGAAGCAAAGGGTATGCCCCTGAATAATAAACTAGTTCAATATAAAGTTCGGGTAGTAAAGTTGTCTTGCCCTAACTTATTTATCGAGATGTTATTTTATTGTAGCTTAGAGGCACGTAACATTTTGATCTCGAAGTTACTTGATCTCGAGGCATTTCATGTGACTTTTTCCATATGACGATTCTTTCCGTTTGTATAGTAAAAGCAAGACAGCATGTGTTATACAGGGTGTAACAAAAAGGGTATGTTAAGCGAAAAGCTATGTAAATAGCCCACTGTAGAGAACCTATCCACAAAATTTGAGACCTGAAATCACATGTTTATTTTTCCCGATAGTATAGAGAATTTTTAAATATCTCAGGAATTTTCATACAATCTTGAAAAATAAAAATGTGATTTCGAGTCTCAAATTTTGGAAATAGGTTCTCTATAGTGGGCTATTTACATAGCTTTTCGCTTAACATACCCTTTCTGTTCCACCCTGTATATGCACTTTACTTATTCGTGGATAAAATTAAATGTAGGTAGGTAGGCATTTGGTGCAAGTGAGCGTGTGATTTATAGAAGAGTCATCCATACACCTACCCTATAGCACTTCTTTAGTACCTTCCTTCTTATATTTTGTGAGACTTTATTATATGTACCTACTATTTCTTAAAGCGTAAGGCTAATAAGTGTCAATACACATGAAATTATATACACTTATGCTGGTCTACACTTTGCTGTCGATTCATTATGTCTGATGACATTTTAGGAGATTTATTTCTATTTTTAAATAGGTCTACCTCAGCTCACAATAGAAACAGCAGGCCATGACAAGGATCCAGGAGAGATAACTTTGGAACGTGGCAAGGTAAGTAAACATCAGCATCATGTTTTATCATCGTCTTACTACTGTTTTAAGGCTTCAAACTTTTCCACCCGTCTCTATCTTGTGCCATATCATACTAGCTTCTGCTGAACTTGCCAACGCTGTCTCATCATCAAAGAGTATATTTACAATCGATTTTATAATGCCATTCCTCTTGGTTAAGCTAAACCTAGCCTAACTTTAACAGACGTGTCTTATATTTTGCTATCAAATACCGGTTTCGTAAATAGTGTTAAACGTGTGATTGAATTTAGACGCGTTTTTGTAGTGATACCTTAAAACGTTTTGTTTACTGGCAGTAAAATATTAAACAATTAAAACCAAGGTTTACAATTTAAAACATACTGCCAGTATGTATCCAATGAAAACCTATAAAAACCGTTTTCAGAATTCGTTTCTGATATTCGCTATCATTCACACTTCGATGGGAGGCGTTGCGCTGCGAAGAGAATTCGATCAGGAAAGTTTGCCATTCTCTCTTCCCACCCAGATAAGCGTCGGCAAGGATGTTTTGTAAGTTACCTAACTTTACAAAAGAGGTTACTCGAAAATGGGAAAACTTTTTGATTTAAAACGTACTTATCTTTTCGTCTACTTTTTTGTTTCGGCGCGTGAGAAGATTATACAAAGGTATGAGTATTTTTAAAGTATGATTATTTTCACGAGAAATAATTAATATCTGTCTATGAAAAATTAAAAATTTTGAAAAACCCCCGACCCAAAAAAGTACGCAATCATTATGAAAAAAGGTTTAAAATGCTAAACCCTATAAAAAGCAAAAAATAACTTTTAACACTATGTACTCGTAAGTACCAACTAAAGCATGTCAGACTATCTACTCGGGACTTTGTGCCACCTTTATGTCGGAGGCATAACCGCTAATTTTGATCTGCAAATGGTTATCTTGGCCTGCTGTTGACCGTACGTATGAAATTTTTGATTAAATTTTGTCGCGTCGTGGGACCGCTTTTTACCTTCAAAAATACTTACCTAAATCAAATGAATCCTACCTAATCACAACATTCGTATAAAAAACGTAAAACGTACCCTTCGTTGAGGGTGGCAACGAAAAAACATCCTGTACATGGCTGTGTGATTTCCTTCGTATGCCACCCCAATTGGAAATACAGTCACGTGTAATACCTATACTATGTGGTAGGTATATGTATATAGATACAAATACAATTAAAGGAATAATTTCGTTTAAGCTTGATTTGAATCTCTATTGATTAGATCGAATACAGCCGCTGTAATAGCAAATTTTCTTTACTTCCAAGGTACCAACGTAAAGTGAACATGTCACAGTTACTAGCGATCGATGGCAATGCTACGATAGCTCCATATCTGTATACAGACGGCGATTATAAACCTATACCTGTGAAGATACGGACACCTAGTGGCTACTATGTTCAGGTGAGAATAAAAAATAACTTATAGGTACGTGAGATGTAACTGCAGATGGTTAGATGATCAATGAATATCAGGTTATTTTACTTACTACCTAATTCATGTTATAATGGTATTTAGAGTCACTTTGTGGATTTATTATAAAGAGGATATCGGGGAGTAGGAATTGTTTGACACGAATGGTATACAGATAGAGTAAGTAACCCGAGTTAAATAGCAAGTGTTTTTTTTTTCAAGAAACCAAAAAAATAAAATTTTTGCTTTTATTGCAGAGAGGTTCATGGGCTAGCAGTAATTTCCGACGGTACTTCTTACTGCACTCGTTCATATCGCCGACTACTAACAAGACAAGTGTAGTGTTTTTAAATACACTCATCGTTAGACTAAGGTAAGAATTTATAGGATGATTTTTGGTCGTCAACGTTCCCGAAAACTACGGAATCTCCTCATCATCGCGACCATTTTTCTCCATGGAAGCATACCTGGAAAGTGTCTGGTTTCCAAAATATTAGGGTCCAAAGTTGAGTAAATAGACTGCGTTTTTCTGCATAAATGCACATAGACGCGCGTAGCAAGATTTTTTCACGTGAATTAATTAATATCTGTCTATAAATAAACTAACATAAACACAGTTTAAATTTCGCCCGATCAAGTAATTTAAAAAAAAACATTTTTTTTTCCCAGATTTTTTTTTTGGCATAAACTTACTTTATTTGATGTATAGAGTACGTACCCTTCGTTAAGGGTGGCAACGAAAAAACATACTGTAGATAAAATTCCAAAATTATAAAATATTAACTTCATTATTTACATACCTTTTTTCAGAATCCAAAGGGACAAAAGCAGTCGAGGATCTTTGCGTACTGTGATATCAGTAGAAACTCATTATGCAAGCAAGTCTTCCCTTTCATCTTCCATCTCTATGACCCTGAAGGTGGAAAATGAGATGCCTACTGCTGGGATACTGCGGGGCTTAGAGGTTCGTTGTCAGAAGGTCAAGTCGAAGAAAGTTATTATTTAGACAAAGTATATTCCTCGATCGAATCAATAGTTTGTCATCGAAACCTGTCCTCTAACATGAAGCCTGGAAATTGAATTAGATAGTTCGTTTATATTAGATGATGTCTAAGAACAATTAATGGTTCGATCGAGCGTTGGGACAACGAATGTCGATGCAAAACGATTTTACTTTGCCTAAGCACTGCGTTTAGCTTTTTATTAAAACTATATATACGAGTTCATACATAAGTATAGCCATGTGGATTTTGGCGATATTTTCACAAGAAGCTATGTTGTTATTATTATGATCTCACTGATGTAGAGTCAGCGCAAAATAATTCCTCGGCTCTGTTCTCGGCTTTGATGTACATGTCGTATGAAATCGTCATATTTCTTTTATCAGGCCACTAGGCCTGCCCTCGCTTCGCTTCGGTGCATATCAGTACATAGTTACAACTTTCCATAAAAACTTTCACCCCCGATTTTAGGAAAGTGGAGGGTTAAAAAGAGACACATACATACACTTTCCCATTTATAATATTAGTATGGATAATAATTAAAATGGCATACCTTCCATTTATCACAGATATTAGGTGGAGTTCTAGCAGCCATGTTAACTCTGTATGCAGGAGTGCAGTGGCGTGGTAACATCCGCAGGGGAGGCCTGCCCCTGTCAGGGGTGCCAATATTGGCTGGTACCACATCTGATACACTTTATTTTGTAAGTTGGCACTATTGTATATTCATCCGTAGTTGCAATTTCAGCCTATTCTCATACGATTAACCTTAGTTGCAGTTGGTTGTATGTAGCACCTAATTACCTAGCTACACTTTCCATGTTAAAGGTACGTAAAGGGTAGGCTTACATATGGCTCTGTTTCCGAAATGGAGTAGCCGGACCTGCAGGATCATAAAGGAGAACCCACAGCCACGTTTAGAATATCGGGAACAGATGTAAATTATCAGTGACAAGTTGCTAAGGGTAGGCTTAAAGCACCGAATGCGAGGCAGCTCTCACAGTGTTCTGAGGACCTTAGTCGACAACGGGGATTGTCCGTTTGTCGCTAATTTAATAAGAAAAACTCAATTGCTAGTAG
Source organism: Carposina sasakii (assembly GCA_014607495.2). NCBI lineage: Eukaryota > Metazoa > Arthropoda > Insecta > Lepidoptera > Carposinidae > Carposina > Carposina sasakii. The sequence continues at coordinate 10,006,286 of CP053162.1, read as the reverse complement.
AATGTAAGTACTAAAGGTTTTAGAGTTTCACAATAATTGTAGTTAGTGCAAGTGCCTATTTTCGCAGTTATGAGTTATCAGATCCGAGGGTCAGTGAAGAGTGTAGGGCCCGGTGGTGGGCGCACCCATAGTGGATGCCACGGTTGTTGGCGAAATATATGTAGATTATTAATCTAGTTTTTGATTTCGGAATAGTGCAATATATTGTCTTGCGTGCTAGGTGCTCGGGTCTGGTTTCTCGTGACGATTGTAGTTAGTGCAAGTGCCTGTTTTCGCAGTTATGAGTTATCAGATCCGAGGGTCAGTGGAGGGTGTAGGGCCCGGTGGTGGGCGCACCCATAGTGAATTTTATTTTTATTAATTTATTACAAGTTACGTTGGAGGAGGCCCATGTTTAGCAGTGGACTTTTTATAGCTAAAAATGATGATGATGATGTACCTAGTCAGATTTCTATATGTTTCTTTAGCATTATTAATAACGATAGTTTCTCAAGGGTCTACGTGTGTAACATGGGCTTTTTTATCTTTTAGGCAGCATTATTTACTACAATACACGCCCTAGCCGCCGAAGCTGGTACTCTTGGGACCACATTACCATTGTCTCACTCAGAGGAGCAAATGATTAAGGCCTTCGTGTACTCGGCGATTTCCTTAAAGGTAACAAAGGGAACTTTTTTCAATACATCTTATTTGAGATGGATCTGGTTTGGTTGTGTATCAAAACTTTTTTCAAACGCTTCGAAATATCTCGCAGAAAATGGTTAAGATTTGTAGGGACATTTTATTACCTACTGAATAGTGTTTGTTTGATAACCAAGTAGTTTTGTAAGAAGTAAATATTAAGAATTGCTAATAATTTATGTAGTAATGAGAAATGAGATGAGATAGACGACCGATTGGTCTAGGTAGTGACCCTGCCTGCGACGCCATAGGTCCTGGGTTCGAATCCCGGTAGGTGCAAACATTGATATGATGAATATCGATGTTTGTTTCCGAGTCATGGATGTTTCTATCTATATCTATCATCTATGTATTTATATACCGTTGCTTAGTACCCACGACACAAGACCTTAGGGATCTTAATGTGGGTTTAGGTTAATGTGTTGTATAGTATGTGAATATATATTTATTATTATTATTTATCACCTCATTTATTTAAAGAAAAACAGCCGACTGCGTAAAAATTTTGGGTACCCAGTGTCATTCTCATCACTAAGACGATAATGATACTTCTCAAGCTCAAATGCGGAAAACCCGTTTAGGTTCTATAGAGTACCAAAGAAATATATACACACTCGAATAACATAACCCTTCTTTGGTGCAGTCGGGTAAATAGGACTTTATTTTATAATCTTTTTACAGGTTGTAAGAGTAGCATGGGTGAATTATAAGCAATCTGTCTGCGATGTTTTTCTTTTAAACTGGGCTGATTATAATCCTCCTCTCAAAGGTAAGCTTGAATTTAATTATGCTCTTGTTTCTACAGAATTTTAACGTTAAGATGTCTTAGATAATGAAGTCGGCAAGTGTCCTAAATATTAAATAGATATGACGCGAAAATTTACCAATTTCTGAAAATCGATTTGCAATTTTATTGTTTTACAATAGAATAGAATGTCTTTATAATTTTTTAAATATATACTATAATGAAAATCATTATAATTTAGGTATATCAAATTATAACTAACTATTTTCGGAGTAATTTTTATTATTTTTCGACGGTACCAGCCTACATTTCACATGCTGGCACCGTAAAGACGGCATAGTTTCACTTACGGTTCTATATTTCGGCACAGTGGTGATACATAATAAAGATAGGAATAACAGATATTTTATTTATAACAAAGTCACGGAAACGAAAACTATACGTTAATGAATTGTACGAAACGTACATTGCTACATAAAATTTTATTTTGCCCTCTAAACCAGTGTCTATGTATCTTCGCAGCACACTGGAGCTATTCAATTTTAGACAGAGTTCGCTTTGTCAGAATTAAACCCAAAAGCTCTCAAAGGATTAACTCGAGTGTTCACAATAAATATCAAAGAGTCACAAAGTAAATATTTTCTTAACGAAAAGGTTAATAACTTCAAGAGGTGAATAGTGGATTATTTTGAGGAGATATTAAGTGGAGTTTTGTGTCGTAAATTAACGATGAATTATTTACTTTGATTTATTTTAAAGGGCCTTGTGCACGATTACAAACTTACCTTTTATTGCGCAGGCGCTATCCGTAGCACTGCTACGAAGCTACGAACTACTACGGTGTAGTAGAGCATCGCAAAACCTGTGTTATTTATTGCTATATCCATATCCTGGATGGAAGAGTTGGAAGGGAAGATCTTGCTAGATTTGCTCTGGCCAAATCGGAGGAATTCTAAAGAAAAGTTAGGTCAAGGGTGTGCTAAACTTACGATATGAAGAATATCATGAAAGAGATGTGTCAGGACTAAACGGAGGCATGTGATGAACCTACCTGTCTACGACTCGATTGCGACATCGCGCGGGACGAGACGCAGGGGAGGAAGGCCAACCTACGGCGTGCCGGCAGACCACAGAATACAATTACTCCTAGCGTCAGACGGTCAAACACAGCACTCTCCATCGCACGCGCATCTTAAAATTAACTTAAATAACTTACTGTCCGGGACATTGTAACCTAAAACGGCTGAAATATACCAGCATTCCTATGTATACAGTCCATATTTATTTACGTCCCCATAGGACCCTTCACATTGGTCCTTCGAGCCGCATGTATTATTAAAACGCACTCTTCTGCTTTATGGTTTAATTTTTAGAGACCATTTACAACGAGAAGACCACAGCTGGAGGTATAGTTATTTGTGGAGGGAGTGGGCCTCCATACAGGTGAAGAGACGTGCCTCTCCTGGCGTCACCACCACCCTGGCTCTTATAATCTTATACGTGAGTATACAAAAGGAAATTAGGTTTAAAAGAACTTTATACTCCAAAAAAATTACAAGGGATCACTAAGATACATCAGCTGCATCTCCTTCTAGACACATCGTAAGAGTCGACTCCTCAGTCGACTTGGGCATTCTTTTAGGCGATAAGCTAGCGACTTGTCACTGATCATTTATAGTACTGTGGCCGCTATACTAAACGTAACTGTGGGTTCTCTTTTATGATCCTGCAGCTCCAGACCCCATTTAGGGAACACAGCCGTGTCTAAATGTATGTATTTTAATCAAGCTTTCATTATCTATATAAATATTCATTCGAATCTACCCACAGTTCATAACCCCATGGCAATCCCACCTGCCATCAAGTCCAGGCTACACCTGGTCACTGGTGACCATCGTATGGTGGTCAGCCTACGCATTTACGTTACTGGCCGGGTGGGGCTTCAGTAAACTGACAGGATCGTCCACTGACAGGCTGGTGAAGGTCTGCCATGGTGTGGGGATGTCACTCCTGGTGTTTGAGGAGGAGTATTACGCGCATTATGTTCATGGCAGGTAATTTGACACATCTTGAGTCATTTGTCAGTCAAATAAATGCTTTTGTTCTTTTTTTTATTGAATCCATGTCATATTGTGGGTTGGTAAAAATGGGAAGCATTATTGTTTGGCCCCCTATGTATATAGGTATGCCAATTATAGTGAGAAAGTATGATATCGAGTTTTAGGAATTGCATGGTTATGTCTGCATCCTGATCCTCCTATAGAGACACTGCTACACATAATGTTTTCAATATGGTTGATATGACTTGATGTGGTTTATTTCATTGTATTTGCTGACATTGTATAACGGCCGCTGCATGCCTAGATTTTTACGCATGACGTCTTTTTGCGCAAGATTGTACTTAGATATTATTACGTTCACAGGAACGACGATCCTGATGCTAGAAATTTGAGTGGCACGCTGGCAACGTGTAGAGTCATATGCGCAAGCCAGTTAAGGTAAATAAGATTGTTTACACTAGTGTCGGGGATTTAAATAAATAAATACAGGATGATTTTTGGTCGTCAACGTTCCCGAAAACTACAGAATCTCCTCATCATCACGATCATTTTTCTCCATGGAAGCATACCTGGGAAGTGTCTGGTTTCCAAAATATTAGGGTCCAAAGTTGAGTAAATAGACTGCGTTTTTCTGCATAAATGCACATAGACGCGCGTAGCAGGATCTTTTCACGAAAAATAATTAATATCTGTCTATAAAAAAACTAACATAAACACTAGACACTATAAATTTCGCACGATCAAGGAATTTAAAATTAAAAAAAAAAAAATTCCCAGCATTTTTTTTGGCATAAACTTACTTTATTTCATGTATAGAGTACGTACCCTTCGTTAAAGGTGGCCACAAAAAAACACCATGTATATCACACCGAGTCTAAAATAGCAATGAAATATTTACATATAGAAAAACTTATCGAAGTTTATACCTATGTTAAATTTTGTTTGATTTGAAATATGTAAATCCTATCCTACTATGTATATTATAATGGCGAAAAATTTATAAGTATGGATGGATGGATGGATGTTTATTACTCTTTCACGTAAAAACAGCTCGAGCTATTTTAATTAAAATTGCTAAGGAGTTAGCTGACATCCTGGATATAGGCTACTTTTTATCCCGGGAAAATATTTTTATCTCGGATAATTTCGACATTTTGTTTTTTCTGCAGTCCACGCGGACGAAGTCGCGAGCGTCCACTAGTAAATAATATACAATAGCATTACACAATTTATTTAATAGTTGGTCAGCGATTAAGTAGTTAATTTACAATTTTTTTCCATAGAAACGTCTACAAGCAACTGTCTTCTCCAGGAAATGGTATGTACGCAATGTTATCTACAATTTCATTGTCACCTAACGTAACCTTGGCTGATGCAAAATTTTGGTTTAAACAGGTGATTTGGGGATTAACGAATCAAGACAAGCTTTGCTGTCCAGGTTTTTGGCCGCATTCTTCGAAAGGGTAAGCTTCACGTAGGCACTGTATCCAATAAGCTCTTCTACAACGACCCTTAAAACTAAACATTCACACACTTTGACGATGATGGTCTTTGAATTATTCAAATTGATACAAATTTACCTAGATTTTAGCACAGAGTATATTTAAGTACCTAGATACTATAACTAACAGGACTGATGATGGTTCAGGCACTGGATGGACTCAGCTGGGTGGCCAATGAGCGGAGCGTACTGGAGAGAATCCTTAACGTTGAGCTGGTCTCTAGGGAGGCTGGCAACACCAGTGTCCTGCTTTACGACCCCGAGGAGTCACCTTCTTGCTTTGCTGTTACATGGTATGTTGCTTTATGTAGTTAGACCTCTTTTTGAATAAAATTTTGGTTAGACTTTAGGGCTTTGCAATAAAAACTATATGATAGTCAGTAAAAATTATGACATCAAGATCATATTTAGGATGAAACCCTCAATATACCTATCATTATATCATGTTCTCAAGTAGTCATAGGACTCTACATCATTTATTTGCTACATTTAATATTCGTATGCTGATTACGTAACTTTCAAAGACATTTAAAACAACCAATGGATACCGTACCCAGATAAAAAAGAGTTGGTGTGGAGCGTGGTAGGAGGACTCTCACTTGCTCTGCTTCTGCAAGTTATGTAATCAGTCTACCGAAAATACTCCATGTATTATGTTATCAGGTGGGGTGAAGAGTGGACTCTGGCCACGTTTGACGCCATGCTTTTTGGCTCTATAGCGATGGCTGCGAACAATACTCTTATAGCTGCGTTAAGTGTTGTCGTTGTATGGCAGGTAAAGTATGATTATCACTTTAATCTAAGCACATAATACTCGTATAATGCCTCTTCTTTTCCGTCTTCTTTTTAGACAGAAACTAAAAGAGACGTCTCCTCCGGGCTATTAGTGAAGATATATCAGTTTAGGACTTTGGAGGTCACTTTGGATAATAGTACCTAGTGTTGAAAAGAGTGTTCAATTCAGCTCCTATTCAGTGCTACTTATCTATAAGAAGGATTCTTGTTCCGATATCTACATACGTTTTGGCTAGGTGTAGATGTTTTATTAACTAACATAATTAAATAATTTTAGGTCATGCTGAATATCCGGATGTGGATTGGAAATAGAAGAGAAAATACAAATCGAAATCAAGAGCCAATATTAAAATCTAAATATTGAAATAATCACTAACGATACTTTTATGGCCTTTGATAAACGTGAGACTGATAACAAGGGAAAAGGAATTAAATTAATATTATAATTGGAGAAAACATTTATTATAACTTACTGTTTACAAAAATGTTGACTGGAACTCATAATTTTATAATTCAGGTAAAAATAATTTTATTGTTTGTTAACTTGACTCTATACATTTTCTGTTCTGGTGATGAATTGACCGTGCCAGAACCCCATGAGCCACCAGTCCTGCCCCCATGCAATGCACTTTGCGATGTAATAAATGAATACTGCCCAAATTATCCCAAAGGTCCATTCTTCAATTCTGTTGTACACCTCTGGAAAGCCATCATATGTAATGTAACAGAAGAAAGAATACCTAAATATTTTATAATGCTCAGTAATAGTTTAATGGGTATGGGTTCAGGGTTTTGGATGGAGAATAGAGTTGAAAAATTCGCGAAGAAGTTGAAAACATTGGCGAAGATCGAAGGACGGCTATTGAAGGTTGTTGTACGTCACTTTCTCAATTTTACGAGAGATGACAAGCCCAAACGGAAAGAATTCTTCTCTGAAATGAATGGCATCTTCAACGTTTATGATCACGCCAATATGAATGACTACATATACGAAGTGAAACTATTCGGTAAAGGAGATTTGACTGAAAGATGTCTGAAAAATAGAACACAATGGGTCGTTAGAGATATGATTTTTGGAACCTTGGAGAAGCAGGAAATTATAACATTGTATCGGATACAGTTAAAATTTACTTTAGCATTAATAGAATACATAGAACGTCGCAAAATTAAAAAGCCAAAGAAATCTACATAAGCGTGAAATTGATTTTGTGCAATATATTTCGCATAAGCGTTTCAGAATTAAGTATGTGTTCGCATAACAATTATTTACAACTGTATTTAATTCTGCTGGTGACTTTGTGTGCAATCGAGGTGTTGAGTGAATCTATGCACAAAAATTTCTTCGAATCAAAGTATCCAGAGCTGTACAATGAGCAAGAAGTCACCTCGAAACCAAGACATAAAGTTAGGATAGATAGAAGTAGTTTTAAAGAGAAGGAACCGGAGGTACTACAGAAAACTGGTAATCGGAGATTCGACGGCTTTCTCCGCAGCTTATTCTTTGTTTTCGTAAGAGAACTTTCGCAAAAAAAGTGCGAGAAAGTTCTCAAACATATGAGCGACGAATTGAAATTATCCCATTACTCAGTTGCTCGAAAGCTTGGGAAGCATTTAAAACAGTTATCCAAGAAAAAAAGTGATATTCAGGATATAATAGAGACTTATGAGCTCAGGCTGAACTCTAATTTGCGTGCACAAGAGGAGTTCTTGCTTCTATTCAACGATGCTTTCACAGTAAGGGACAAGGTCTATTTTGATGATTATTTGTACACTCTAAGTGACTACGCCAGAGACTATATCCCAAGTGTTGAAGAGGAGACAAGCAAAATTATTAGAGATGTTATCCTGCAAAGCGTAGAGAGATTAGATCATCGGGAGAAACGCAATTTGAAAGTAGCTTTGCGTCGTGCACTCATAGAATTTGAAACAGATCTTGATACATCCGATAGTGATTACTAGATGTCAGCTAGTTTAGATGAGCTTATCTACTTACTATACCTATCTACCTAGGTAACATCTGTATTATAAAAGTTAAAACGTGTTTCGACTGACCTCGTAAATTGCATATATTTTTGTGCAGCTGCATAGTTAGCTACCTACCTGACTAAACATATAGAAGTAATAGAACTATGTAGAGTTTGTAGTTAAGTAAACAAATGAAGAACTACCTACCTACTTTATTTTCGTTAGTCATAGCACCTATATCTACGATTAGGTAAGTAGATAGACGCTTAGATACTAAATACTTAAGCCCGAATGTACATACAGCTGGGTTAGGTAAGATGGGACGCATTCTCTCATAATCACGAATAAATTGGCTAAAAAAATAAAATTGTTTCTTTAGCTTTTTTTTTAGGGTGTAGGTAAGTGTGTTCGACTAATAATACCTTAGGACCCAAAGTCAACCTCACCTGTCCGTGGTGCACCAAGGCTCTCATTAATATACCTTAGGTATAATACCTATTTAGAATGGCACAGAACATTTTCTATTCTATTCTACTAGATTGTTGTATTTGTGACGAAAAGCGGCGGTAGGCCCTTACCACGTGGGACTAAGGGGGACGTTAATAGGCTAACTGGTAAAAGTGGATGTGTAATTTGCACACTTCTGCGCAACCTCTTTGGGGGATGGTAATGGGTGTGACTATATATGTATGTATTTTTGGCATATACTTTATTTGATGTAGGTACGTACCTATCGTAATATCGGTTGCAACGAAATAACATCTTGTATGTAGTCTGTGCTTTTTTTACCTATGGGCGAGGCATCTACATACCTTTTAGTCCGGTTGGTAGGCACCCAATTCGAATATGAATAGGTACCTACTTATATTATTTTCATAAAAGCCACTGCAGACCTTTCGAATATATCCCTGGTACGGTGTAAACCAAATTCTCAATTTTTATAATGTAATTCCTCTAGCTACGCCCATATTTAAGTTTACTGGTCACGTAGTTACGTAAGTACCTAGATTTACCGTATCTCAATAGGAAGCCCGCGTTGCTCTAAGATCTCCATAGATCTAGGTTTTGTAAATGTCTAATTTGTGTAATAGTTACCTACCTACCAAATTGAATAGTCGATCAGCCCCCTTATTAGACGTGTGCGCCGATGATATAATTATCGGCGGTGGACGCCCCGGTCAAAAATCGGCGGCGGCGGCGTGATTTCGACGCGTTTTCGGCGTGGTAGGTACCCGATTCGCCTATCCGCTGGACCTTCAAAAGTGGGCAGTCTAATGATTGTGCTGTGCACGCTCCTGTTGACAGCTGCCGAAGCTGTACCAGCGGTGCTGGACCTTAAAAGTGTGCAAAAGTGGGCTATCGCATTGCTTCGGCTTTGCTATTGCAAATTAGGTAATCAGGGGGCAGGACGAGTATCTTACGAGCACGGAGACGAGGCATCAACAAAAGAGCTCTATTGTCCGTTTCATAGAATAGTTCCTATGCCTGATTTCGGAACTAACATTTTTTGTATGCAGTGAAACAGAAAATGTGATCATGAACATGGTAACTAGCGCCATCATCCATAAGAATTATAGAAGGTGAAACGCACTTTACATTACAGCCAGCCATGGCGCTATAGAAATGCTCTGTAGAATGTACTTATCTACCTTACCTACCTATATTACGAGACAGTCTCGCCTGCCCCGCCAGCAATTCGATTTCTCGCGCACGCATTCATCTTCTCATTTTGCCCTATTTCGGTATAATGGATAATCGATATTTTTACCGAATTGATTTTAGTAATAAAAACCGGTAAAACCGTAACGAGTACTGAATCGTACAACTCTATATCCATAGACAATCAATAAAATGGCAACACCGTGACGGTGCGAGAACAAATGAAATACGGCAACGTCACTCACAGAGAAGTGGTAAAAAAGACTTGTTCGTTCGGCATTTTAGAAATTAGTAAATTCACGAATTGTATTTTATAAATTGTGATAAAAATGGCAGATAACAAAAGGTAAGATTGTTACAATGTATAATTTCAAATATGATAACTTTTTAACATGTTAGTTAATCGATATTTAGAAGAAAATCAATGTAAACTTGCATTCGAAAATTGGCTTGTCATCATGTCCCTTTAGCAATAATCATCATTTTTACCCGATCATTTCAACTATTTGCTATACTCGATGTCTAATAATGCTTGGTATTTTGCTATGTTACTGGCTTTATCTAAAAAACTCTTTTTAACTTGTATCTTTTGTTGGTTAGAGACGCTTGGTCGGTATTTCGTCAGTGAATTCGATTAAATTATGAGTTTGTTTGTAGTCCCGATGACCTGTCGACCGCGATCCTCCGTCGCAAGGACAGGCCCAACCGTCTCATCGTGGAGGAAGCCGTCAGTGATGATAATTCAGTGGTAGCTTTGTCACAGGTTAGTTCAAAGTGATTCCTATTTGAAAGCCATTTACAAAATGTCGCCTTTGTTCTGAAATCGTTGTTCTATTTCCCCAAATTTCCAAACAACATCCTAATTGAAGTTTACAAAAACGTCTATAGTCTATTTTATACAAAAGTGACATTAAAACATAGCAATCTTGTTCTAATAAGAAAATTAAGTTTCCATTGCAGTACATACCCATCATGTTATCAAATATAATTTTCAAACAGGCTAAAATGGAACAGCTGCAACTATTTCGAGGTGACACTGTTCTTCTCAAGGGCAAACGCCGTAAGGAGACAGTTTGCATTGTCCTATCAGATGACAACTGCCCCGATGAGAAGATCCGCATGAACCGTGTGGTCAGGAACAACCTTAGAGTCAGATTGTCAGATGTAGTGTCTATTGCCCCATGCCCATCTGTCAAATATGGCAAGAGAGTGCACATCTTGCCCATTGATGACTCTGTAGAGGGACTGACTGGGTAAGTTATATTGTGAATGTCTCATAATATTTATCTGTATAGCTTTGTTACTTCTGAATTTCCACAGAATACATATAAATCTATTTTTAATCTTAAACTAGATTTATTGAATGCTCAAAATGGTATGACTTGGTAGAGTAAAATAGGAGCCATGAGTGTAGAGCCCAATAAGAAGAGAAGGATTATATGAACCCCTTGCATCCAATTTCCACTCTTACATCAAACAATTTAGATTTTGGTGTGGCTTTTGTATGAAGAGTGAATAAACATAAAGTTCATTGACCTTTGGTATATATTTTTATTATTTGCTTTGTTTCACCTTCATGTTTAGAAAAAAAAAACATGATTTTTCTTCGACATCCCACAATATGACATAGAATCAGTTTTTACACATAAATGATTTTATGTATAGGTAGTTCATCTAATTTCCAGCAATTTCAAATACAAAAAAACTAACGAGCATTTAAATTAATATTAAGAAATTTAAAAAAAAATTGTGAGTGAGACTTGAAGTTACGACCTCTCGCATTCTGTGCTTCACTCTAACCAACTGAGCTACCAAGTATTTTATAAGAAAACTTTCCACTACAGAAACCTCTTTGAAGTATACCTGAAGCCGTACTTCATGGAAGCATACCGCCCCATCCATCGTGATGATACATTCATGGTGCGCGGAGGCATGAGAGCTGTGGAGTTCAAGGTGGTGGAAACTGACCCATCTCCATACTGTATCGTAGCTCCGGACACTGTCATTCATTGTGAGGGAGAGCCTATCAAACGAGAGGTATGAATCATTATTAATTATCTTTTCTGTTTATTTTATAGTGCTGATGCAGGGCTTTAATAGATTCATTAGCTGCATCTGCTAAGGATCATTTACATTTAACCTGCTATGCTAAATACGGTTGTAAGATCTCCTTTACAATCTTGCAGTTTTGGGTACACAGCTGTGTCTTTATGTATGTATGTATTTTATTAGAATAAACATGTCTTATGAGATCAAAAGGATAGACCTATTAATCAAATTCTTGTTGTTTTAAAAGATATATTATGTAGTGTGGGTGGTCTAAGCTGCGCATTGCACTTGTGTGCGTGTAACATATGTGCGTCAGGCTATAGCGTAACGTGTGCCTTGCTTGTACACTCACACAAATGCAAAGATGAGCTTACGACGCGCGGACTCTACTACAGAAAGTACCTCTATATTAGTATAATGCAAAGATCACTAAACTATAAATCAAATTAAAATAAATAGATATTCAAAGGTCAGTCAAGTCACAGATAAACAAAATATATCAACAAAATAATGTACAAAGCATTTAGATTTATACATTACTAGCTGTTGCCCGCGACTCCGCCCGCGTAGACTGCCGAAAAAACAAAATATCATAATTATCCTGGATAAAAATATTTTCGCAGGATAAAAAGTATCCTGTTACGCCTGATACCTACGAGAATCTCTATACAAAGTTTCATGATGATCGGCTAAGTAGTTTTCGCGTGAAAGCGTAATAAACATCCATACTTTCACATTTATAATACTTCTATGCTGCTCTGGGAGTGAAAAAAAAAACGTATAATTTTACAGCTGCTTCTATTCCCGGGCATACTGTACAAGTCAGTAGAGGGACAAGAGGGTCTTGGTGTTTTATAGGCGATGGGCTGACCACCTGTCACTATTAACCGAACTTGTACATCTCAACTATACCCTGAAAATTGGTCAGAAGTGGCATCATGTGGTCCTATCGGCCCTTGGTGCTCTGCCTACCTCGTAAGGGATAAAGGCGTGATTATGTATATATGATTATGTATATATTATAATACATTTATAGTACATTTCTCCAGTACCTTTGTAATTTATGTGTATATTTTTAATTTGTGTACAATAAAGTATTTCTAAAGTATTCATAATACATATTAGGTAAGGATTTTGTTTGTACCCATCACTTGTGCACATAAATAAAAATTACCAATATAAGACATTGTCTACTACATAAATCTGTTAATATTATTTTCTAATAGGAAGAAGAGGAAGCCCTCAACGCAGTTGGCTACGACGACATCGGTGGTTGTCGCAAGCAACTCGCTCAAATCAAGGAGATGGTGGAGCTGCCACTCCGACACCCGTCTCTGTTCAAGGCCATCGGTGTGAAGCCTCCCCGAGGCATCCTCATGTACGGGCCTCCTGGTACCGGAAAGACTTTGATTGCTCGTGCTGTGGCTAATGAGACTGGTAAGTTTATTCTACACAGGTTCATTCTAGTAAGCCTTACATAGACTACACACTAAACACGCCGAAAATCCTCCCTTTGTATTCTTTATTGTACACACAAACATTTTACAATATTGTCACCTAACATAGTTACACAGAGAATCCTCTATGAGATCTATATCTTAATAGCTTGTAAGTAGATCTCTCATTGTAATAAAAAAGTTGTTTTACAGCCAATAGGGGTAGTTGATTTGATAGTTACTCATCAGGGCTATTACCTTATTTTCACGCCTCGCGTTCGCCCCGCACTCCACACTCAATTTTTGTGGACGCATTGCTTCGGCTTTGCTATTACAAATTAGGTGATATCCCTGCTTGTCTGCACCATAGGCAGTTAGAAGTTAGTTAGGTTCTTAGTTAGTTAGGTTGTTACGTTTGGTAATTAATTAATTTAAAACCTTCCCAGGTGCTTTCTTCTTCCTCATCAACGGTCCTGAAATCATGTCGAAGCTGGCCGGTGAATCAGAGTCCAACCTGCGCAAGGCTTTCGAGGAAGCCGACAAGAACTCTCCGGCTATCATCTTCATTGATGAGCTGGATGCCATCGCACCCAAGAGGGAAAAGACTCACGGTGAAGTGGAGAGGCGTATTGTGTCTCAGCTTCTTACTCTTATGGATGGTAAGTTTCCTAATCTTTTAAAGGTTCTACTAAATATTTGATTTTTATTGTTAGGTACTGTAGAAGCATATTATAAATGTAAACATTTCTGAGATTGGATGTCTGTTAGTCTTTTACGAAAAACTACTTAACGGATTTTATTGAAACTTATTCAGTTGTGTAGCTTAACACATACCTACATTTAATAAAAAATTTACTAAAATATACACGAATTCGCGGGTGTCCGGTAATAATTTTATAGTTTCTTTGTGTAACTCATGGAGAAGAAATAAAAGAGGAGCAGCGGCTAAGTATATTTTCATACAAAAATAGTGTGCCGCTGAGCGGGGGTGAAGTATGGAACGAGGGGACCATCCTAAGACTGTAGCCCTGCCCATTTACACAGAAACCACCTTGTAGTTACTAGCCAAACTACTTGCATAAGCGTGTGGTTACAGCTACTGCGTTACACACACTGGCGCTGAAGCTCCGCCCCTATCATGATGTCATGGCCTCACGATTGCCACACGACTCAGTTCATAGACCCACCTCCTCTTTTATACCTTCTCCATGGTGTAACTACAATAAATCTTATACTATAGATCTGAATATAGTCCCTATTACGATATGTCGCAAAATGTATTGTTTTATGTGTAAAATAACACAGCCAATGTACAAGCGCGATCTTGAGTCTAAATATTTATTTACATTACATAAAAAGTGATTTACATTGCACACTGCCCCATCAAACAGGCATGAAGAAGTCATCGCACGTGATAGTAATGGCAGCGACGAATCGACCGAACAGTATCGACGCGGCACTCCGTCGATTCGGTCGCTTCGACCGTGAGATCGACATCGGTATCCCCGACGCCACGGGCCGGCTCGAGATCCTGCGCATACACACCAAGAATATGAAGCTGGGAGACGATGTGGATTTGGAACAGGTTAGTTAGGCTCGATTATTATTTACACCACCGCGAAATGTCAGCGTCAATTTTGTCTCATGACGCGGGAATTCGCTGGAATGCTTCAGCAAGACGGTCCGTTGTTTAGTCTAGATCTACGGCAAACGCCACTTTCCGCCGGATTCCACAGATGGCACCGGAGAATTCTCGAGAATGCGCGGGGATTGCCCTAGGTCCACTAAGATACATTGTAAAGATCCATTAATGGATCTTTTTACACTTTTATGTCCACTTTAATCCTCAATCCTAGAATATTTGCAAAATGGATTTTTTAGAACCAATGTGTGTATTAAAATTCATTATAAAAATAAAGCGGATGACACATGATGCAATCTTCTTTATCCGCCCGCGACTTCGTTCGCTTGAACAATTTATCCAGGATAAAACATTTTCAAACGCACAGACAAACCGACAAACAGACAAAAATTTCAAAAATCATTCTTTTAGGTACTACTGCGTTGATAAAGGTCTCCTGTAATATTTTTTCTCATATACGAGTATCTTCCATGTACAGACAGCGATCCGTTACATTTTTATTATATGTATATAGATAAAAAAACATTCTGTACAAGGGCGAGCTTAATGCCTTACTACTATTAATTAGATAAAACATGTATTTATGTATGTGTTTGTCATTAGATCGCAGCGGAATCCCACGGTCACGTGGGCGCAGACCTGGCGTCTCTCTGCTCGGAGGCCGCGCTGCAGCAGATCCGAGAGAAGATGGACCTCATCGACTTAGAGGATGATCAGATCGATGCAGAGGTGCTCAACTCGCTCGCCGTGTCTATGGATAACTTCCGGGTGAGTTTGTGATATGGTTTGGTGGGATTTGTAAATATTTACCTATAATTAAAGACAGTACACATAACACGTTTAAATTTATAGCCGCAAAGATCCGCCGCATATACTCTACTTCTACGTCTAAAATAAAACAATTTCTATTTATTCTAGAAGTACAATATTTGCGGCGAATTTTTACGGCTGTAAAATTAGACGTTATGCGTACTGTCTTTAACAGTTGCTATAAACTACTTGTATATGTGTATTTTGTGTGTTCGCTATTAGACAATTGATAACTGAAGTTAAATTTTGAGAAGTGTAGTTAATTAAGATAAGTATTAATTACATAGAAAACTATAGTTATATGCAAGAAGACACTAAGGACCGGTCAGACTATGGTCAGATAGTTCAATATGAATGATAAATCTAATGTCATCTTGAACTAAGTCAGCCTATTGAACAGTCTATAATTTTAATAATCTTATATCTGTAATGTTAATAATTTTATTAACTTATTTTACTTATATTTATATTAGAATTCCCATTATTTTCCGTTCCCTTTTCGGACTCATCAGATGCGTACGTCATGGATACAAAGAACACACTAAGTTTCAGGTCTCTAACATTGCGGTTTATGTAACTATTTCCCCTACAGTACGCGATGACGAAATCGTCACCGTCAGCGCTGCGTGAGACAGTAGTAGAAGTCCCCAACGTGACGTGGACAGACATCGGCGGCTTGCAGAACGTCAAGCGAGAGTTGCAGGAACTTGTGCAATACCCTGTGGAACATCCCGACAAGTTCCTGAAGTTTGGCATGCAGCCGTCACGCGGTGTGCTATTTTATGGCCCACCAGGCTGCGGTGAGTGCCCTGTAGTTACTATAATAGTGTCTAAAGTTGTTTCATCAAATCTTTAGATATATTTACTAGTGGCCCGCTGTCGCTTTCTTTTCGGTACATATTCTCAACATATTACTTTGTCCTTTTGAGTATTTACCTCGCGATTTTTCCTATTTTATCACCGTTGTAACCTTCCCTGGACTTCCAAGAAAATTTCAAGACTAGAATTAGCTAAATCGGTTCAGTCGTTCTTGAGTTTTAGCGAGACTAACGAACGGCAATTAATTTTTATGTTCAGAGATACACGTGTTGTTAATTGTATTCACAATAAGTCCTACATATTTGGTAATTTCTGACATGCACATTCTTATTGTTGAACCTTCTCGTCGACAGTGCAACTAATTGACTTAAATATTTAGAACTCTCCATTGAAAGAACTAGTAATAAACTCAAGGGGAAACACAATTTAATTAATTTACACTGGATTAAAATAAGAGTAAATAACTTAATATCAATCAATCAAATATAATCAATTAAATCAAAATTTAAAAGCACATAATTTGTCTCCAGGTAAAACTCTGTTAGCCAAGGCGATCGCTAACGAATGCCAGGCCAACTTCATCTCAGTAAAGGGTCCTGAATTACTCACTATGTGGTTCGGTGAATCCGAGGCCAACGTGCGAGATATCTTCGACAAGGTAAGCAAGAGAAATGTAGTCAATGTATTAATGTGGGCGATTCTGGTTGTTACAGTTATACATAAACTTAAAATTAAATAGGTCTGTCCCTTGCCATTAATGTAAATGGATGAGACAGAAAGGGACAGTAGGAATGAATAATTTTAATTTCATCTTTAAACATTTGGCTAGTTATCGGGATGAAGAATAACGTTGTCAATATGTAATTTAGAGAAGAGATGGTAAAATTCATCAACCGAGTAATTGACCCGGTGGCTTAGTGGTTATAGCGGCTGGCACGGTTTGCAGTGGTCGTGGGTTTGATTTCCATTCGGGTGAAGAATTTTTTCCATTTTCTTTATTTATAATTTTAATTTTATTATAATGCCTTTCTAAAAATATTCTAACTTTCTAAAAATATTATGTACATTGCAAAATCATAGCGTTAGTTAAATACACATATGTGATAATTTATTATTGATATCAGATTAGTATTAAAAATTATCACGTATGTGTATTTCACTTTGACAGTTGACTTTGACAAGTAAGTGCAAAAAGGTGGTTCCCATTAGTTAGCGGTGGACGATCGGCTTTTTAGTACCTACCGCCCAAAGAAAATAACTTTATAAACTTAGTTCGCACTCGTAACAAAGTGTACTTGAACTTAGTTCGCACTAGCAAAATGTGCTTGTATTCCCAGGCCCGTTCGGCGTCTCCATGTGTGCTGTTCTTCGACGAGTTGGACTCGATCGCCAAGTCTCGCGGCGGCAGTGTGTCGGACGCAGGCGGCGCCGCAGACCGCGTCATCAACCAGATCCTCACGGAGATGGACGGCATGGGCGCTAAGAAAAACGTCTTTATCATCGGTGAGTACGCTTATAAGATTGTTATGTATTATTTTAGTTTGCCCTGAACTAGGGGTGTAGGGTGCAAGTATCAGCCAGGCAAATACTGAAATGTTATTGATTGATGTTATTAATTTGATTATCCACCCCATTTGTATTGGGCAATTCTGTGATCCATTTCGGTAACCGTGTATATTATACAATATTATTTATGGACTATATTTACGGGTTCCGGAAGATTGGCAGCAGCGCTTCCCGTCAGTCCGAAATACAAACTGCGGTCACCAACCCGCGTGCCCTGTGTGGTCACTATGGGCAAATATCCCCCATAGCAGTGCACAGCCTTGTGGCGTGCTCTGGGTGAGGCCTACGTCCAGCAGTGGACTGCTAGGCTGATGACGAATATATTTCAAAAAGATTTTATATGTAGTCCCTAGGTTCAAGAAGGGGCTGGGCCAAGGGGAAATTTAAATTTAATTTATTTTAGGTAGGTCAAAGAGGCACCTGTGTGTTTTCTCTTCTTTCTTCTTCCGCGCGGAATTTTTCGTAGGGTTTATGTTCACAGTTCACTATAGTCCACTTTTAGGGTAAGGGCACTCTGATTGGGTAGGTCAGTTTGTCACACACAAAAATTCACTTGCCGAGACGCACTATAGACTTTTAGGTAAGGGCACTCTGTTGGGTAGGTCTGCGGAGACGCGAGGTGTACTGTTGGACAACTGGCAGATAAAAGAGATTTCTTGCTGCGAGAAAAGAGACAAAACGATTAGAAGAGGGAGAAACAAATTATAGTTTTAACACCCTAGTTAATCTGTGGCCATACTAAACGCTACCTGACTGCAGGCGCGACCAACCGACCGGACATCATCGACCCGGCCATCCTGCGGCCGGGCAGGCTCGACCAGCTGATCTACATCCCGCTGCCGGACGAGAAGTCGCGCGAGGCCATCTTGCGCGCCAACCTGCGCAAGTCCCCCATCGCCAAGGACGTCGACCTGTCTTACATCGCCAAGGTCAGGGAGAGAACGATCAAAGTCACCTTAAAACTATTTTAGAGTTCATAACGCCATCGTTTTCGCAATAAGCTAGCGAACAAGATGGCCTTACTAACTCAAATAATATAAAATGGCATCTAAATACTCTTTATATGTCATATACATATATAATCTTCATTTTCATTCAGTTATCATCATTATTTCAGCAATGAGAAGTCTACTTGTAAATGTAAACCACAACAAATCAAATCAAAATATCCAGAACTGAGGATCGCAAATGAGAATCCTTACAAACCGCATTTTGCATAGCGGGGCTAGGTGTAAAAGGTAATTCAACTAACTGACATTGTCGTTCCCAGGTCACACAAGGCTTCAGCGGTGCAGATTTAACGGAGATCTGCCAGCGAGCGTGCAAACTCGCCATCCGTCAAGCCATCGAGGCAGAGATCACCCGAGAGAGGGCGCGACAGGCCACGCCCGGCGCCACCGCCGCCGCCATGGACGTGAGTACACACACACACACACACACATAAAATTACAGTCAGTATCTGATCATGTAGCTGACACTACTATTTCCAGTGAAATTTCGTATCTTTTCCCTCCATCTGGACGACGAAGATCTGCCGCGCGCGTTTAGGTATATAGGATTACAACCAGTATTGCCACCGTGTCGCGTTGCCAAGTAGCTATTTTCAGTGAACAAGTAAATTTCCTTACCATTCCCCCCAGCTGGACGACGAAGACCCAGTGCCGGAGATCAGCCGCGCACACTTCGAGGAGGCGATGAAGTTCGCGCGCCGCTCCGTGTCCGACAACGACATCCGCAAGTACGAGATGTTCGCGCAGACGCTGCAGCAGAGCCGCGGCTTCGGCACCAACTTCAGGTCAGTTTTTAAGCATTATTTCTATACATTTTGCGGTCAAACTTCAAGTGCAAGGCCGCCGTCAGAAGGCGCTTGTGCACACAGATTTTTTTTATTTGTCTCGGGAAAGGCAAGGGAAACTGTCCACAGTTCCACACTGCCTTTGTAGTGGATTTTTTTGAGTTTGTGATGGATGAGAAAACGGACACCGAGGGAATGCAGACAAACTATCACATACACGTTTAAAAAACTACATTACTTGGCTATACTGATGCGAGGTTTTACTTCATCGGCGCCAACTAGTGTACAATAAAGAATAAGAATAAAATTACAGGTGTTAGAAAAAATGTGTCACAATTGATCACATTATGTCTTTATATAAGTAACATTAGTTCTTAACATGAATTATTTATATGAGGCCTATAATCACATGATTGGTCTCAACAGATTCCCGACAAGCGGCGGCGCCGGCGGCGGCACAGGTACATCAGGAGGTGACCAGCCCACGTTCCAGGACGAGGCGGGCGACGATGACCTCTACAGCTAGACCCGTCCTACCCGCACCCGCCACAATACACCGCCCGAGCCCGACTATAGTGACCGAGATATCACCTGCCGCTTATCTGACCCGCTAGCTGTGTTTTGACGTACTGAAATTCGATTTAAATGCTGTGGTCAACTTGTAGCAAATTACTAAATCTAGATTTCACAGATTCTCTAAGCATGCCGACATTAGTTCAACGTTCAAGAATTGTAACGCCTAATACAATTTCATTTATTAGTTCAACGCCTAGTACCAGTCTGGTCTGTTGGCGCATCTAGAAAGCCAAATAGCGCAAATTACGTAGTCGCCCTTTTTGATGCTTTGCAAAAACAGCACGCCGTCAAGTTATCATGTGTGCTAAATTGTCGATTTAACTTAAATTTAAAATAGGCATTGCTACATGTGGGACGTAGAGGACATGTCACGGCTTCTTTAGCCAAGGTGCAGTCGGTTTTCGCGTCTTCGTCTGTCACACATACTTTTATTGTCATACAATTGCATTATTCTCTAGCAAGGCAAGTATGAAACTCGCCTCCCTGTTATGACTTTTACTTGTCGGCATCAACGGGTCAGTTAAGTTTTTGGTGCTATACCTGTTTCAGCCGTACCCTTATTATAACACATACTGCCGTAATATTATATTTTGGTCGATTCCGGCAGTCACACTTAAACCTAAACGTAAATTTAGTCCTACCTGTCCTTTTCTCTCTCGGTCATTTATGTTAAGAACGGAGAGAGATAGACCTGACTAAGATTAGGTTTACGTGTGACTGCCGAAATCGACCCTTTGTCTCTAATTTAAAAATAATGTTCGTAACAAATGTTAAATTTAAAGTGCTTGTAAATCTTTTTATCGTCTAAGCTAATAAAAAGTTTAATTTCGTTTCTCAATAGTAATATGCAGGCGTATAAAGGTATAGTTTTCTATACTAGGATATAGAAGTTGGGCTTGTATTCGAGCGTATGGTAGATTGACGGGATCACGAGTTCACAGCTAAGGGGCAAAGGCCACGGGGACGGCCCCTTGTACTAATAAAACGAATATAATGTCTTTATGTAAATGTATTTATTATTTGAAGTCTGACCAGGTTTACCATTATCAATACAAGTACATACATAAATAGAGATTATGAATGGGATTGTAAAATGAAATTTTATTCGCTCAAATGTGGCTGGCATTTAATGTCCGCCTACCCAATCTAAGTACAACAGACATCACCACACTGCTATAACACTAAGATGTTTTACTTTTTTATGCTGCGAGTGGTGGGCGGATTGTAGTGTAGATTTTTCTAGGATACAGTCTGCCTCGTTGTAACCCGTTTGTCTGGTGAGACTTCAGTAAAATCAGTTTGGATAGCATTTCTTGTCGGATTTGCTTGTGTTTAGTTGTAATTTGGTAATGTATGTACCGCTAGCGCGGGTGTGTAAGATCATACGGTTAGAGTTATTGTTACACTTGTCGGCTCCTGTGAGTAGGGGGCTCCCAGTCACCTACATTACATTGTATCGCAGTGATTTTATAATAAAAGATTTTTATAGATCTATTTGCATGGTTTTTATTTTATACTCCCGTAATTATAAGCGTCATTACAACTAATAAAAGTTCTCTGGACCCACTCTTAACACAACACCTAGGAAATTTCGAAAGAGAAGAAATTTATGGCCTCGTTTGACGAAGTGTCTGTCAACATTGGCCGCTTTGTAATTCGTAGACATCATCTATCTACTTAGCTCTTTGGTGGACACTCTTTACACTCCTTTTTCTGGCTCAACAATCATGTTATTTTTTTACATTTCTCTCTCTCTAGCCGGTCCCTCATTACTGAGGATCGTGGTCACTGGAGCTCTTCAAGTAAACAATTCTTGTCCATCGATTCCGGTCAGAAGCAGCCTTCACCACCTCGTAGAATCTAGGTAGGGATGGGACCCCTTTTACTTAGACCATCGTGTTGATGACCGGCCTCGCGATCTCTTTCCTTCGGTATTGACAACAAATATTATATACAATTTTTTAAAATTATATTTAAAAAATGAGGGTAGAACGATATTAATTTGACATTTGAATTATAAAATTGCGCTAAAATATAGCACGTCACTGGCAAAGAACAATGAACCTACCATGAGAGAGAGAAGCTAAACCACGCCCCTTGGGCATCTTGCGTCCTTCTCGATACCTGCGCATACGACTACCTCTACCGCCGCACATGCCCACACTTGCACTCGTTCACGACACTGCGCCAATGTCGCTTTGACTTTGAACGGATAATGTAACAAACGGATATTATAGTATCCGTTCAAAGTATGTAATTTTATTAAAAATGTAATAGTGTTTTTGATTTTTGCTGCGGTATAAAAGTGAATGAGTTCAGAGTTGAGTTAGTGCATTTTCGAGTATTTGTAAAAAGTAAGTAATTCTTCGTATAATTTTGCCTAGAACGAAATAAACAAACATTTATTTGTACATACAAATGTGAACTGAATAAAAAGCTTATAAAACTAATTTTTCTTAATGCTTTCATTTAGCTTTGCCGCCCGGCCCCCTGATTACGTAAAAGCAATAGCAAAGCCGAAGCAAAGCGATAGCGAAAATTGTACAATATTCGCCTTGAAATGTCAAAGTTCCTTTGATATTCATTTTACATAATACGGAGTTGACAAGCAATCAGCGATTTTTGTAAAATTTTCGCTATCGCTTTGCTTTTGCTAGTTAGGTAATAAGGGGGCCGGGCCTCTGACGGGCTTAGTCCGCCATTGGTGCCTTTATATAACGAGTTTTATAAAAAAAAAGACAGCTTGCGTCGCGTGAGCAGAAATCGAGGAATTTTAGTAAATAACAGCTCACAAAGTACTATGTATGCATTGCAGAAGGTTGTAAGAGTCGCGTGCCCAGGTATCGAGAGGAAGAAGGATGCAAGATGCTCAAGGGGCGTGTCGTAGGTATTAGTACCAAGTCCCTGGGCGTGGCTTTGAGTATGAAACTGATAGAACTAGTGCGATCCCACTCACGCACGGGTAGTTTCTCTTACCCACAGTAGGTTCTGTAATCTATGCGCCCTTTTTAACTTTTTTTTTTATTTATCCCGAAGGAAAGGTAAGGGGAACTAAGCACATACAGCCATTTGTCTTTAGTAAAATGAATTCTGAATTTATGATGGATGATAATGATGATGAATGGAAACGTCAGGAAAATCCTCGAATACGAGTGTAAAATTAGTCAAAATCGAAGATAATTGCAGAAACAACTTACATGAACCCATGAAGTTTTATTCAGGTTACCTGCATATAAAACCATGCACACGCACTAGATTCACATCACAAGTAAACAAAATATAAGTTATCTACCAGAAAACATCACTTTACGGACACATGCAAGCCAAATAAATAAATTTTGATTTTCACAAGTGATAAGAGATACGCATTACCAATTAGAATTTGGCTTTATTCAACTTTAAAATTGTAAGGAGTTAACATCAACAAGAAAATTACACCCGCTCCCTTCTGTTTAGTTTATCCCGAAGAAAAGGCAAGGGGAACTAAGCCCATACAGCCATTGTCTTTAGTAAATGATTTCTGAATTTATGATAGATGATAATGATGATGATGAATGGAAACGTCGGGAAAATCCTCAAGAACATGTGTAAAGTTAGTCAAAATGAAAAATAATTGCAGAAACAACTTACATGGGCCCATGAAGAGATCGTATTCCGGCAAAAGTTTTACTCAGCTTACCTGCGTATAAAACCATGCACACGCACTAGATTCACATCACAAGTAATCAAAATATAACTTATCTACCAGAAAACATTACTTTACGGACTCATGCAAGCCATTTACAAATAATTTTTGATTTTCACAAGAAAATTACACCTGCACCCTTCCAGCTTTTCCCGCCGAAAAATCCCGCTCCCTTCTGGCTTTTCCCGCCGAATCGCGCTTTTTTTTGGTTAGTTTATCCCGAAAGAAAGGCAAGGGGAACTAAGCCCATACAGCCATTGTAAATGATTTCTGAATTTATGATGGATGATAATGATGATAAATGGAAACGTCGACAAAATCCTCAAGAATGGGTGTAAAATTAGTCAAAATTAAAATGAATTGCAGAAACAAATTACATGAGCCCATGAAGAGATCGTATTCCGACTAAAGTTTTACTTAGCTTACCCGCATATAAAACCATGCACACGCACTAGATACACATCACAAGTAAACATAATAATATAAAATTATTAATAAAGAAAATGGAAAAAATTCTTCAGCCGAGTGGGAATCGAACCCACGACCACTGCAAACCGTGCCAGCCGCTATAACCACTAAGCCACCGGGTCAATTACTCGGATGACGAATTTTACCATCTCTTTTCTAAATTACATATTGGCAACGTTGTTCTTCATCCCGATAGCTATACAATAGCCAAATCTCGGCAAACAAAGCTGAATCCCTCAGCACAATGTTTAAAGATTAAACGATCAACCATTTCCTAACGGATTATATTAATGGAGAAGTGTTTTTATAAATTTATCTTAGTCAAGATATTAATTATAAAATTATTAATAAAGAAAATAGAAAAATTTCTTCAGCCGAGTGGGAAACATAATAATAAGTAATAAACACTAATAAAATAATAACGTATCTACCAGAAAACATCACTTTATGAACACGTGCCATTTACAAATTTTTGATAAGAAAATTAGGTACACCATGTCTATGGGTACACCCACTCCAGCACAAGTAGCATGATCGACCTTTAGCCTGTAAAAATACGATAAATATAGCCGCCTTGTTGAATTTTGTATAGAGACGATACGATATCTTAAGTTACGATATCCACGATGCGTGGTATGCTAGGGGGGTTGAGCCCACTCTCTTCCATTTTTTTTTTTTAGTTTATCCCGAAGGAAAGGTAAGGGGAACTAAGCCCATACAGCCTAATCATTGTTTAGTAAAATGTATTCTGAATTTATGATGAATGACAATGATGATGAATGGAAACGTCGGGAAAATCCTCAAGAACAAGTGTAAAGTTAGTCAAAATGAAAAATTATTGCAGAAACAACTTACATGCGCCCATGAAGAGATCGTAATCCGGCTAAAGTTTTACTCGGCTTACCTGCGTATAAAACCATGCACACGCACTAGATTCACATCACAAGTAATCAAAATATAACTTATCTACCAAAAAACATCACTTTACGGACACATGCAAGCCATTTACAAATAAATTTTGATTTTCACAAGAAAATTACACCTGCACCCTTCCAGCTTTTCCCACCGAATCCCACTCTCTTCCAGCTTTTCCCGCCTAATCCACGCTTTTTCACATATTTTCTTTTAGTTCTTCCCAAAGGAAAGGCAAGTGGAGCTAAGCCCATACAGCCATTGTCTTAAGTAAATGACTGAAGTGTTTTCATATGATGAAAACAACGATAATAAAAAAAAGAAAACAGACAGGAAGAATGATGATGATTGGAAACGTCGGGAAAATGTTTTGAAATGATAAGTGAAGAGCAGAGGACAAGAATTAAGAATAAGTGCGAACAGGTAAAGTTAGTTATAACCGAAATTACAACGTCGTCGTCCAAAATAATTGCAGAAACAACTTACATATCCTTACATGGGGAA
Source organism: Carposina sasakii (assembly GCA_014607495.2). Taxonomy (NCBI): domain Eukaryota; kingdom Metazoa; phylum Arthropoda; class Insecta; order Lepidoptera; family Carposinidae; genus Carposina; species Carposina sasakii. The sequence goes on along the minus strand of CP053162.1, from coordinate 9,980,618 downwards.
GAAGACCCATGAAGAGATCGTATTGTTAAAACCTTTCTAAACAAACTACTGGCTAAAAAAACAATTCATGTAAACAAGGCCACTTTACTCAGTTGGATGAGTTAAACTTACCTGTATAATGAAAAGAATCAAAATAACAAAGTAACTTATCTACCAGAAAACATCACACGCCACAAGGCTTTACGGACACATGCAGGCGGGTTGGTGAGCAGTGTGATTTTCATTTACAAGGCGCTGCTGCCCATAATTTTGGATTTTCACAAGAAAATTACACCCGCTTCCTTTCAGCTTTTACCGCCGAATCCCTTTTTAACATCAGTCAATTTATTTTTTTATTTGGTTTTTACGAATTAATGGCAAAGGAAACTATGTCCATCCAGCCATTTTCTTAAGTAAAAAGAATGATTCAAAAAATTTGACAAAGAATGGGCGTTTGCGTGGAAGACGTGCGCCTTTTAGTCAAACCATTTTACAAAAAAACTTGAAGGCGTAGGTCCAGAAAGAACACCCACGGCTCGATAATAATAGTCCAGGCAAGTGTGGTCAACACACCAGTTTCTTTTCGGTCTACTGAATTTATTTTATGTACGGATTTGAATATAGGTAAGTACATATTAAAGAATCAGAAGTTAATTAAAACATACTAAAATTGACACTTAGATATACTTAAGATTACATTATTTTTAGTTAGTTTATAATACGAGATTATTTCCAAAGAAACAATATATGATACATATACTTTAACTTTAATAAACAACATTTTATTATCTTCAGGTTGGTTTTTTTACCCCATTTATAAATTTAAAACCCAATTATCTTAAAACGCCATTCATCATTATTGGCACATATTTTCTTTTAGGAACACCCCATACAGCCGTAAAACACGATGGATAATAATGATGATGATTGGAAACCAAATCAAGAATAAGTGTAAAGTTAGTTGAAATTTAAAATAATTGCAGAAACAACTAAATAATGTGTTAAGGGCAACTTATCTACCAGAAAACATCACTTTACGAAAAGCCATTTACAAATAATTTTGATAAAGAAAATTACACCCGTTAAAAATTTTTTTTTTTTTTTTTGTTTAATCCCGAAGGAAAGGCAAGGGGAACTGTTAAAAAAAATGGGATGATAATGATGATGGTGATGAATGGAAACTCACAGAAAAGTAAATATACTTACATAAAGAGTAGATAAATATAACTACCGGTTACATGACTAACCGCGTGATGCCGGCAGAGTAGAATTCGTACCACCCCATGTCTGCCCGTGGGTATCGTACGAGGCGATTAAGGGTTTCCGGGAGGTGGGCAGCAGCGCCTCCCGTGTTGAGGAAAAGGATAAAAGTTAAAAATAATTGTTAAAAAAAACAACATGGTCCAAAATACAAACTGCGGTCACCAACCCGCCTGCCCAGCGTGGTGACTATGGGCAAACACCCTTTGGCAGTCTTGTGGAGTGCCCTGGGGGAGGCCTACGTTCCAGTAGTGGACTGCAATAGGCTGATGATCATGATGATGATATGACTAACCACTGTGAACTTGTGAATTTGATTTGATTTGATGAACCCATAAGGGCTGTAAGAGGGACTCCTAGAAGGTCTAAATTATATACAAAATCGTTTAGGAGTTACATGGCAAGAAGATAGATGATGTTTGGGTCTCTACTTTAGAAATAAAATTTAATGACACTAAACTGTCAGTTGTAATTTTGTGCTAAGTTTTTGTGTATAATTTTTATTAGTTATAGTATGTAATGGACAAATACAGCGATAATTACTACGACAGACAATATTTTCTCAAACAAGATACAGTGCCTACTCAAAGTGTTATGATAAACAAGATGACTGCACCGCTGGCGCATGTTTATTTTAAATCAATGACTCCGAAACTCAAAGTCCTGGCCGGTCTGGAGCCTCCTATGAAAGGGGGTGGCCAAGACTGGTATATTCCACCTACAGAACTACTGGAAAATCGAAGGGTGGTACTTAAGCCTGTCCAAAAGGAACATCTCACTAAACTAGGATTTGAAGGTATTAGCTTTCTTGGCGAAAAACTTGTTGAAGATCATAAAAAGCAGCTGGTAAAAGAAAGACTTAAACTTCTAGAGAATAGCGATAATGAATGGAAGAAGACTATTGTGAACCGGTGTCGGGCACTCTGGGAGAATGCGTCTAAAGAGGCCGCAAAAGAGAACACAATAAAAATACGAAGATGTTTCCAAGATTTCACAAATATCTTTGGCACGTCAATAAATAACATAGAGCGAGTGCTCTACGCAGCGGCTCGCACTGAGATAGAGCGAGTTAGATCGGAAGCACACGAGGAGATGACACAAAAGTATCAAACTTTACTTAAACAACAGGCTACTATGCTCTATGATGCTTATACTAACAAGTTGGAAAACGAAAAAACAAGACTGAAAAACCAGTTCTTAAAAGACATAGAAGACAACTATAACACCACGACTCAGAAGGTTCATGATATGAACCTAGATAAGCATGTCGCTATTGAAAAATTAAGAAATTATCTGGAATGTCAAAATCTAGCCTGCCAGGTTTATGTTGCTTTACGAGAAAAAGAGGCCTGCGAGCAAGACATCGCAGCTTCCAAACATGAGCATGAGAAAAAAATAAAAGTGCTGACAGAAGAAATAGCATTAAAAGATTACGAAATTCATATCGCAAAAGAGACGGAAAAGAAAAATGTAGAATTCAATAATATGTGGAAAAGAAAAATATGCCATGTCATTAAGAAATTCCAGCTGTTCGTTTCGTACTGCCTCCACTCATTCCCAGATCACGCCGAGTTCTTCCTCAAAATGGAGAAGTTGATGATGTTACAGATGAATGAGACCGCACACAACCCCAGCGCTGAAAGCTTATTCGAACGAGAGGAAGTACATTATGTGCCAGAACCTGAAAAGACACCTTTCTTTCTCTTTTGCGATAAAGGCTACCGACCTATTATTGACGAGAAACTATGTACGAAACAAACTAAATCTAGTGTATCTCAATTGCCAGTCGTAGTGGTGAACAAAAGATTAATTTACGCAGCTTGTGACAACTTGAGTATGTTCACCGATCAAGTGAACCAGTATATACGCGGCAAACGAGGAGACGACGCTGATTTCAAAGATGACCACGACTACCGATACGATATCCCTGCGAAAAGCACTGAAGAACAGAGGATATACGAACTTAAGTTAGAGAGCTCATTAATGCAAGTTTTACAGAGAGACATGCCAAATATACACAATGTAAATACAGCATGTTGCATGTGCCATCTAGATTATTGCTTCTGTTCCCCGTTTGTTGCCAGATCGGAGGTATACGACGAACCGAGTGCAGCCATTCAGCCATCGTTGGCCAAAGTGGATTCAGGACCGAAAATTGAGACGAGAGATGGAGAGTTGCACCATCAGCGAGAGCCAAAATGGGATAGCTTCATAGAATTTATGAAGCCGCAATGCAGATGCAAGAAAACAGCGAAAAAAACTTTAAAGGAACATTTACCATCGTACATGAGGACGACGTCTACCTTCGCACCACCCGAACTGTTAAATTACGAACCCTGTTCTGTGGCAACATTAAAGAAATTGGTGAAACGGTCAAGAGGCAAGCGTCCCGCTAAACCGTTACAGCAAGCAACTAAACCTCTAACCAAAGATGTGAGCACTCAATTTTCTGATCACCAATTCGATTTCCTGTGTACATGCTTCTCTGATACAAAAGTAGACGATATATTTTCGTATACAGTGAGGGGCTCAGAGATGTATCGTAAGATAGACCATGAGCCGATGTTGACCGCGTCCTTGTCGCCGTCCGATTTAAGTATAAATGCCAGCTCTTTCGCAACGAGAAGGGCATATTCCTTGATAAATATACTGGAAGATACTCCCGATCTTCAAGAAATCTTCAATAGAAATGATTGTTCCCAAGCAACTTCTAACTCCAAGCTGTAATGTCCACAATTTGATAATTATTTAAATCTATGGCAATTGCCTTTTTATATATCTATTCGATTTAATTACATTTTACAATAAAACCACTCGACTTATGATAAAATATTTATTTCATTGATTCCACTTTTTCAATAAGTTAAATAAACTGAAATCCTAACATAGGCTCCCAATAACACTATCAAGGTTAGTAGAGCTTCCACAAGAGTTCTCACGAGTTCAACAGCTCAGATAAGAGAGAGTGCACACTACATCCGGTACAAATCCTTGCAAATACTGGACTTCGAAAGATGGATCTCTGAATGTGTTGAGTTCCATGGATAGTACTTGAAATACTTCTTTGGGCTTGGACTATGTGGAGTGTGCAATCGCTATAACAGTGTGACAAGACCTTAATGTAGCGTCATATTTGCCGATAATTATTTCTCTCATAGTCAATGGAAGACTACATTTTAAAATGTTACGTTAATACTTACACATAATTGTAAATTATAAAACTACTATAAGTTACTCTTATATCTAAATCCTATAAAACAACTAAGTGACTTCTCCTACCGCCATTTGCTGCAATAAGTTCATGACATGACAGAATCTTTCTTTGATCTCCACGGACGTGCGATGAGGTAGCAACTGTTTGATCCTTCCAAATATTTCGTCTGACCCTGACTCGCCTTTTAAAACTTGCAACATCGTTTTATCCTCGTCCCTTGTCCAATCGCTCCCATTGCTTTTAACTGTTACCGTTTTACTTTTTACAGTCTCTTTGACCTTCTCTTCTTTAACTTTTAATTCAACTTTTACTCTCACTTCACCCTTAACTTTGACTTCTTCCCTAACTTTCATTTCTCCTTTGAGTTTAACAACTTCTTTTAAGTCATCTTTCATTTTAATTTTAACCTCTTCTTTCTTTTGTGATGTATGATTTTTATTATCTTTCCTATCTCGTTTGGGCACAGTATCCTTTTCTTTGCATTTACTTTTAGGCTTTGCTTTGGTTTTTGGACTGTTGACTGTGCAGTCTTTAACTTTTGTGTTATCATTGACATCTTTAACGTTCTTTGTTGGGGATTTGGCGGGTCTTTTCTTAGGGGTTATTTTGGGTGTTTTTTTAGTTCGTTTCGAGGACGACGTTTCGTCATCGGACTGTGTTGGTGAGAGGCGGAAATTGGGGGATGCAAGTCGTTTCGCGTGCACTCTATATGGCTCCTTGCTGTAAGGGTAGGTAACTCTGGCCGGCCGCAACATTCGACCGTGTTGAAGAAAAACGCGACCGTGTAGGTACTAGAAAAAGAGAACGACGTTGTAACGAAAGCCCTTATACAGCGATAGTGTATATGAAAAACTCGTATACTTGTGTTATCACTTACCACAGTATCTAGTCCCTCTTTAGCAACAACTTTTTTCTTCTTCTCGGGCTGTTCCTCAAATTCCCACACGTCGTAGTCTACTGTGTTTGTCAGAAAGCTCTCGTCTAAAATATTCACGTTAGACTCGTAGACACTGGAAAATCACATAAATTGTAAAAAAAAACTGCATATTAAGACTAAAATTATTGACTAGCGGTAATAATAGGCTACTTTTCATCCAGAAAAATTTTTTGTTTGTTTCTGTGTAACCTACACGCGAACGGCACGTCGCAGTAATTTCTAGTACTAGATGACGCTATGCCAACCAATAGTATCTCTACGTGCATACCAACATAGCGTTAAGAAATAGTAAACGATATTTACCTATCCGGTGGCCGCTCATCCATGAACAGAGTTTTGTACATCTGTAAAATGCGCGGGTGCGCACGCAGATGCGGAAACACGCGGCGTTTCATCTCGTCTGCATTACCAGAATTGGCGGCCGCGGTTAGGGCGCGCAGAATCTTGCGCAGAATTGTGGGCTTGCGCGAAAATGTACACTGAAATGGAAAATGTTCCAGATGGTATAGAGAAAAAATTTACCTGGTTTTAGAGGCTAGACTTAAGTTGCTATCATATCACTTTATTGTAATTATTTAAAGCTCATGTGAATAAATCTAACTTAACAAAAGTAATGTGTGTTCATTAGATTAGTAGGTACAGTTGTTCAAGATTAATAATGGGTATTTGAAAACATTGAAAACAGTTGTACAACACTACGGAAACAATTTTCCGTTTAAAGAGCCATTTAAAAGTATTCCTAAAATTCAACTTTATCACAAACAATATCAATGTCATTTTAAAGAAAAGCAAATAAGCAAGGTAATATGGCCATGCCCATTATTTACCTGCACATAGCTTCCATTTAACAAAAATATTATTAAAGTCAAACTGATGCTAGTTTAAATAAACCCATACAAATAAAATTATTTGTCTTCAAATTCACAGAGCTATTAATAACTAGATAAACTAAGTGTATGTTCTTTGCATGTAAAAATAGACTTATGAATTAGAATAGACCCAGGACTGAATGAATTAGGGCTGATAGAAGTGGTTTGCAATCCCTTTTTACACACCAAGTAGAAACACTTGCCTTGCCTAGTTATTACTTAGCTCTGTGGATTTGATGTTTAAAAGTGAAACATCTTGCTCTCACCAAATTCATCATACGGGTGCAGGAAATGTTGCTCTTATTAATAGTCAGCTTCGATAACAAGTGATGAAGGAGTAATTGAAGATATAGATAAATCATAGGCTACTTTCCTCGTTGAAAGACAAACAATCAATAAATCACAAAATAAACTCTATTTAGTATATATAGACGTGTGCGCCGATGATATAATTATCGGCGGCGGACGCCGGTTGAAAATAGGTGGCGGCGGCGTGATTTCGGCGTGAAAAATTGAGATATATTATGTGCATAGTTTTGAGGTAGATACCCGATGCGTCTACCCGCTGGACATTCAATAGTGTGCAGTCTAATGGACGTGCTGCGCACGCTCTTGCTGATAGCTGCTGGCGCCAAAGCTATAATAGCGGCGCTTTTTTTTAAAAAAAATCACAATCACCAAGTACCTATATTTATGTAATAATAAAGGCTGGTTTGGCATGTAATGGCCCAAAAATTGTTTATTGAACGTTTAAAAGTCGCGCCGATTTCACGCCAAAAAGCAAATCGGCGGCGGCGGCGTGAAAAAGAAAGACGGCGGCGGCGGCGAGCCGGCGCGGCGCACACGTCTATTACACCCTCTATAGCAATTGCTCAAGGTGTCCTTGATTGATGCCAGATTAATTATAAAAAGGATATAACAAAATAAAATCAAAACAATCTCATTTGAGACTTTGTTAAATAACAATTATTATATAAAAATTGCCCCAGCTCCGCTCTGGTAGATGTCGCTTATTGCGTAGGAGTATGAAAAATAGATAGTAGCAGATTCTCAGATCTACTGAATAACTAACTCTGTGCCACAAGAATTTTATATTAGACTAGTCACATAGTCAATACAAATGATAGCGAACATAATAACAAATAATTCGCAAAGCATACCATCAAAACATCTATATATTTACATGTGCACATAAATGTGGCATAATTCGTATCATACCATTAGTGTAGCATTACATACCTGCAACAGTCTTATGAATTCATTCATCTGTACAAGCAGGAAATGATCTGTATACCTCCCAACCTGAGCTGCTTGGCCCGGTTTAAGAAATAACAGGAAATCCTCAGTGTACTCCTTGTGTTCCTCTCCAAACAATGTTTCAACCTTCTTGTACAAATCCACTGGAGTCTCCTCAGCCGGGTTAAAAGTTTTCAGTATATTTTGGAATTGCACAAACTTGTTGGTGGGCAGAGCTTGGTTTGAGGAGAATTTTGACTGTACTTTTGAGTAGTAAGCCTTCACTAATGCTGAAACAGAAATGAGCATTCTATAATTGATGACTTATAAAACTATAAGAGAAACACTACATACAAAATTAAATTACACACTAGCAACACTTTTTTTGTTTCCTTAGGCAATAATTGTATTTCTTATCAAATTACTCGATGAAATTAGTGAGCCATTAGTCAGAACTTTAGCTTAAAACACATTCATAGTTGACAATAAGATATTCCAAGTCCTACTTTTATTACCTGTTTCTAAAGCATCATAGGAAACTGCTGGTGGGTCTTCCTTTTTCTTAGCACTAGCCTTGCCTTTAGCCTCCTTGGCTGGAATCTTCGGCGGGTCAGGGGGCTTCGGCGGTGGAAGCTGAAACGGATCATTGTTTACAAAATAAGTAGGTTACACACACCGAAATTAGGTCAATGATGTCACGTTCGTATTGCCTTCAAATCTTACGAACGTAAACTGGCGAACTGGGGCGTTTACAGCGAACGTTGCTAACCAAGGGCATTAGAAATGATTAACAAAGCTCTACAGGCTCATTACTAAAGATAATACAATACATATTTAGCTCATTACTTTACATAAAATTCTTGCAACATGTCCGACCTACCTCTGGACTAACGAATATATTTTGGTCAGCATTTTGATTGAATACACTTGTACTTGCTACGATCTTATTTCCAAATGCATCCTGGCTCTCTCTGGTAAACAAAATAGGCATAGAAGGCAGCATCTGGAAGAACTGCGTACACTTTGCTCGTGGAATCCCAACTCCCTGATCGCAGCGATCACAAGTTTCTCACATGATAACTTTCTTATTTTATGAACAATGAACAAACAGCGTATAAAGATATTTAAAATATATCTAAATTCATGATTTAAATACACTTAAAAACATTATTGTTTATTGCAAATTACATACACCAACAACAAAACAACCCATTGAAGGAATGGAAATATTTTGACAGATCGTCGAAAGAGCGACGCGCGAGAGAGCCCGCGAACGTTTCATTTTATCAATAACTTTTTGAAACTTTTGAAATAAATTGAATTTTAATAAAAAATATTATAAATATTATTAAGAAATGAAAAAAATATTTATAAAAGTATATTATAAAACTAATATTATAAATAACGTAATTCAAAAATATAAAGCAAGATTCATAAGAATGAAGAAGGTATAGGTAGGTACCTAGTAATTAAGTCTCAAGCAGTGCGAAAGTCATGCATGGGGCACTTTTAATTCAGGGATGGGATCGACCTATGGTTCCGACCAGTGGACAACAAGTTCTATTATATAAAGTCATATTTAGGTAGTGCAACTCTGTCAATCATAAAAAATATCTCGTAAGTACTAAATTATCCTAAAAATCGAATGATAAATACATACTTAAAAATGATAGATACCTACCTCCTAAAGTACCTACCTAGGTAGGAGGTATCGCCTATTTAGGTGTCACATAAAACAGGGGGGCAAGCACGAACCTCTCGATAGTCCGTAACGCTAGCGCCAAACTGTCAATTCCCATAGATTTTGCTAGCGAGTCGTCGCTAGCGTTACGCTGCGTAAAAAGGTTCGTGCTTACTCCACAGTAGAAGATCTGTAGATCCTCAGAGTAGATCTTACTTACCCTTGGTCTTACCGAATGTAATTTTAGATAGCTATGTAGCTTAATTAGTATCTATAGTATAGCCCAACTAACATTAGGCGTAGGCGCTAATATAAGAGTTAGAACAGATATACAAAAGAGCTAATCAGATCCTAAGGTCAACAATAAGTGCTATCACATGGGAGTTATAGCGAGCTATAACTTTACTATACCCCTGGATTGGGCACAAGTTCTTATGGTCTTAGGTTCCACTATAGCTATGTAGTGGAGATACAGAATGAATTTAAGAAATATAATAGAGCAATTGTAGAGGTACAGTAGCGCTAACTGAGACTTAAACCGCTGTAAGAGTAGTATTTAAGCGACTAGTGACTCCTCAAGCGGTATGGTAGAGCTACATGCTGCTTACTGACACTTTGAGCGCTATAAAGGGAGTAAATATATTAATATAAACTCCGTAAGGGGTAAAGTAGATCTATGATGTATCTTACTTACTGTTTGAGCGGGTGGAGGGTGGCAATAAGGTAAATTGTAACACCTTGAGTTCCAGTATACAGGATGTAACAAAAAGGGTATGTTAAGCGAAAAGCTATGAATATAGCCCATTATAAAGAACCTATTCCCAAAATTTAAGACTCGAAATCACATGTTTATTTTTCAAGATTGTATGAACATGCCTGACTTCTCGGGACTACAGAGTCCCGGTCCTTTGAGAGGCGTGCATCGGGCCGTGGCCAAGATGTAGAGGCCCTTTTTAGAGAACTTTAATATGGTGTAGGATACATTTAATAGGGTAGGTTAATATGTGACTTGACGGACACGCGAAAATTAAGGCTTCCTACTGGACGCGCCGCGGTACGAACCTCTATCGATTCAATCGAGGAATAATGTTACTTTGTCTACGTCCCCGTTCTCTTTGAAGTGCTGACTCTTCTCTACTTAGGTAACCTAATTAGGTAGTCAGTCGTCGCGCGAAGCTACCTATGCATGCACCTTTAGGTCTAGTTACACACAGGATATTTTATGAGTGCTGCTACTATACAGAATGTAACAAAAAGAGTACTTAGTTTTAAACGAAATGCTATGGAATAGAACTACCTATAGTGGAACCGCGTTCCACACTACAGGATGATTTTGGTCGTCAACGTTTCCGAAAACTACGGAATCTCCTCATCATCACGATAATTTTTCTCCATGGAAGCATACCTGGGAATGTCTGGTTTCCAAAATATTATGGCCTAAAGTTGAGTAAATAGACTGCGTTTTTCTGCATAAATGCATATTGGCGCGTGTAGCAAGATTTTTTCACGATAAATAATTAATATCTGTCTATGAAAAAACTAGCATAAACACTGGACGCTATAAATTTCGCCCGATCAAGTAATTAATTATGTTTTAATATACATCGTTTCCCAGCATTTTTTTAGCATAAACTTACTTTATTTGATGTACTTATAGAGTAGTAGGGACGTACCGTTCGTTTAGGGGGACAACGAAAAAACAGCCTGTATATGAGACTCGAAATCACATGTTTATTTTTTCAGATAAGTACCTACCTACTGTTAAGTTTTCCAGATTACCAAATAATGTTATCCGACATCAATATCAAAATAATATTGCTGGTGAAATTTCGAACTTCGGTTTTATACTAGCTAAGTATCTTTTATTTTTCAAATTGCTACAAAAAAACTTTTTCTTCGCGTAATTAATAGACACCTTAACCTCGTCTCTTGTTAGGTAAATGATTGTAAAAATTGTACAAGGTGGTAGACCTAGCTAACTACTACAGTCCGATGTAGGATGTATCATGTAGCTATGTATGTAACACGTACGTACGAGTAGGTACCTATGTACCTACCTACGTTGTAAATACTCTAGTATCGTATCCATTAATAAATAGTTGTTGTGTTTATCAGGCGTTGTCAAGTAACGCAATCGATTTTACAAATCGGTACCTGGCGTGTCACCAGTCAGTCCATATCTACACTAATTCAGTGTCATACGTGACCAAGTAGCATATATTTAAATGGACATAACAGCAGTGCACACGAGTACCCACTTAGGATAAAAGGAATGGAATTCTTATAAAGTGTACCATACTGTATGGTCCATACAAGACAAAAAGACGGAACAATGGCTGCGATTGTGCCGATGGGTTTGCGAAATGGGGTGAGTAACATTTTTTTACACACACCCAGAACTGCGGGGTCATAAATGAGATCCCGCAGCTACTTTAGCATAACGGGGACAGATGTTAATGATCAGTGATAAGTTAGCTTATCGCTTGAGAGAATACCCGAATTCCTTAGTCGACTCTTATGACATGAACAGATGCAGCTGATGAATTTCACATCAGCGCAGTGCCTAGATTTTATTACCCGTAAAATATAAAAAAAATACCTACTTACCACTACCCATCAATATCTATGTACCTATACAAAATTGTGCAATCGAACCTACGAAGATGTCTAAGACCTTGCAAAGAGGAAGCTTCAACAAACAGTTTCTAATGTAAAATCTGCACCTATGCCAGTAACGCTTAGCACGCGATTTTATTACCACGAGTCGGGGTATTTGGTATTAAAAAAGTTAACAAAAGAAATGGCCAAAGACTCGGACACAGTGGACGAGGTGGAAGTGCGTGAAGTGAACATCGATGACATTATGGCTAAGATACAAGATGCGCCAACTGAGGTCATCTGTGCAGTTGTAATAGTTTAACTAGGCCCATTTGCTCCAAGTGCCTTAATCTCAGTTATTTTGGTGTGTCCAATTAGGGACAAGATGTGTCCCTTTGATTTGGACTGAAGTACTTATATCTAATTAGAATTTAAGGGATTTAGGTCTTGGTGCAAGTGAGCCTTGAAATAATTAATCTATACATATAATATGAACATACATAAAAAAATATATATATATTATACATACAGACGAATTGAGAACCTCCTCCTTTTTTTGAAGTCGGTTAAAAAATGTAACGGATCGCTGTCTGTACATGGAAGATATATAAGAAAAAATATTATAGAATACCTTTATCAACGCAATAGTACCCAAAACAATGATTTTTTGAATTTTTGTCTGTTTGTCGGTTTGTCTGTTTGTGGGTTTGTCTGTGCGTTTGTGCACGCTAATCTCAGAAACGGCTGAACCGATTTCGATGCAGTTATCAGGAATTTATTGTGACAGGTCCCACTTAACATATAGGCTACTTTTTATCCCGGGAAAATGTTTTTATCCCGGATAATTTCGATATTTTGTTTTTTTCTGTAGTCTACGCGGACGGAGTCGCGGGCGTCCACTAGTGTTTAAATATAAATGCCAATTTTAAAATTCATCAAATTAGGTATTGTAAGGTAGCTAGCGATAATTGTGATATGGGGAGATCGTGGAGATATAATTTAAAGACAAAAATTTTTCGATAATTTAAATTTGATTTATTTACGTCTAGCTATAATACTCGAGTAATTTGAAATAATCTTATCTATCTATCTACTATTACTATAGACTATACATAGAATACCTACTTATATTAGGTAGGTACATAATTTTTATCCTAGTGTTAGACTAGTATCGAATTTCTAGCGTATGTTTGATACACGAAACATCTCTACTGTTTGGTTTTATGTGTTATATCTAAAAGAAATCTTTCAGTGACAAAAATTTTAACTCTCTCATTACGACACCTGGCTAATACGAGTATCTAAATCCTACTCACACACGGTCCTGCACGCCATATTCTGCCTGCTTGAACTTGGCTTGATACGCTACCGCGTGTCTAGACCCATGACATGATCATCTTTGCTCTATTACGTAGCTAGGTTACCTCCTAATGAATTTCTAAAAAGGAAAGGCATTTCTCCATGCACAGATATTTCTTCCTAAAACCTGCATTGCATCCATTAATGTGTCTCTATGAAATTGGAAGTAATCTTATCTAGTTTCGTTAGGAATGTCTAGTAGCTTAATTATTGATATTATTATCAAGACCAGCATCAGTGACGCAATCAATCCTCTTCCAGGTCAAAGGGCTGGACGCAAATCGGTATGCGACCAAGAAGACGGTCGCCCAGGGCATGCTGGACATCGCTCTGCTGACCTCCAACGCGTCACAGCTGAAGTATGTGCTGCAAGTCGGCCCGAAGCACGAATTCTACATGCTCCTGGTCATCCTCATCTCGATTTCTATCGTCCTACAGGTGAGGTTTTGCTTATGGGTCCAGTGGACCGCATTCTGCGTATGAGAGGTGGTTTCTCCTTTATCGTGATAATTCTGGACTGCATGAACGGTCTGATCAGTCAATCAGGTTCCCGATACAGAAGAAGTTTTCGACCAGTGGATGGTTAATATTGGTACAGCTTTGCTTTCTCTCTTAACTGCTCCAGTGGAGAAGATACTCTTATCTACTCTAAAATGTCTAAAAGATAAAATAATCAAGGAGTCACGTCACAGAGTCAAGAAGTCCTTGTTGCCTCTGCAAGCTCACTTATATCTGACTGATCTTCTTTATATAAACCTACTAATATCAGCTTCAATAATCCATCATACCAGGGATTTGGTATCTCCATACAGACAACGCCATTGCTACTGCATTACGAAAGCAGATAGGCACACTGTCTATTAGTTACCTAAGTCACAGATATTCAATGTTGCTGTCCCACGATTATAGATTTTAAGTATCCGTTCAATATAACAACGGTAAATATTTATAGGTAATTAAGCTTTGTCCTCATTTGTAAAATTATTATTTTGTCTTCATTTACTTTTCTTGTGCGCACATGTATTTGAGTTACAATTTAGATCGTGTTTTTATAATTTGTATAGTTTAAGTTGCATGGGATTGTAATGTGTAGTGTGTGAGAAATGAATAAATAGATATGAAAGGATCAGGTAGGTTCTAGTCTAGCGTTATTAAGTGATGGAGTGACAACACCAAAGACAATTCAGGTGGCGATGGGCATAGTGCTCTTGTCTCTGAACCTGCTGCACGACTGCTGCTTCCAACAACCCCAGCATCGCGCCTCAGCTGTCAACGTGAACTATGCCACCACGGCCACGGCTTTCCTGGTCACAGTACTCAATGTGCTTGTTTCTGCCTTCGATTCATCGCTGGCCAGATATATGGAGCTGGACTATGTTTAGATTATATTTTAGGTTAAAAGGTTCATGTTTGAAGGATTCTATGACCGTGGTGCTCTTGCGGCGTTGCGTATCTTTATCTAAATATTAAATATGTCTCAAAATTACAATATATTAAGGCTAGGACCTAGACTCCAGATTCCAGACAATCCTACTTATTGCACTCCACATAATGTAAGGGCAAAATGACTAATTGTAATGTTCCCATACGCTATACTCGTACGCTATATGGGTGTTTTATTTAGATCTAGTTGAAATCATGTCAATTACTTTAAATTCTTTCTAAGCATTGCTATTGTTTTAGCTTCTCGTTGGCTTGCTCTTCGTGGTGATCGGCGGCATGGACTTGGATGATCACGAGGAGCAACCCTCGGCCATCGTCTTAAATGACATCATTGTCATTTTTATCTTTGTCATTTCCGTTGTAAATATTGTCATTTCGGCATTCGGCATTGAGTATTCGAATAACCCATTGGTATTAGAACGACTCAAGTATATTAATAGCGAGTATTTAAGGAAATTAAATGGTACTCTGTCATAATGTTTGGACAATAATATTGTATGTAACATAAATATCCACGACTGAAATAAATACTCATTACATAAGTGTATTAGTAGTATTAGGTACTTAGATTTTTACTAATCAATACAAATCGCTACAAGAGACATTATGTCCTAAAGATAGATAAACTTCAGTCAGATTGTTATAAAATATATTACAATTTAGATATCAAAAAAGGCCGCAAAGGAGATTTTGCTGTCGTTCCTTTATTATTATTCAAAATTAAGGTTAGGTAGCGGTGTTATTTGAATTAGCTCAAAAATGGATTCATAATCGCATTCCCATGATTTCCGATCCTCTTTTATACGCCATTGTTATTGTTTTATTTAAAAATCGATAATGATGACTTAATTAGGTACTTACTCAACTTCCCTTGACCGCAATACCCACTGAGCAGGCTTGACTGTTTAGTTGGATCTACTTTACCTACGTCACGTAAAGTAGGTATATCGTCTTAAGTAGTTAAGATTCACATATAAATATCCGGGTGATTTGCTTTGGAGAAATTCCTTATGTGGCCTTTTTAGACCATCTGAGACCTTACTATTAGGTGGTTGTTAAGGATGAAGTCAAGAAGTGAGTTTGTAGAGACAAATAAGGTTTCTGAAATATGAGAATTTGACATCAAAATTCGCCTAACGTGATATTATAGCTAGGTATGTAGGTATATGTCTTTGTCTGTGATTTTTCAGTGGATTTTACTATGAAGAAATCATATTAGATAAAAGTAAGGAACAATCAGTCAGAGGCTGCTCCACTCCTCACAGTTCTCAATGCGACACCTCTAAAACTCTGTATTTTCGCTTAACGCAGGCCAGCGCGGGAATCTTGGGCATCATCACATCATACCTCGATGACCAAAGTGGGAGGCATAAGAAGATATCAGACTGGTTGTACCACTCCTCGGTCGGGCTTATGACGGGGGTAGTTTTCTGTGACGTCATCAAAATGACCTTCGGTCTCGACCCTGCGCTTTCCGAAAAGGATTTTCATGGGAATGGGTCAAACTATTTCGATAAGCTGTATAGTGCGGGCGTTCAATATTTAAAGATCTAAAGATGCTGTGAAAGAGCTCATCTCTCCTTTTTTGTCTCTACAAACTTACGTCATCTAGTACTTAGGTATAGTGCGAGAGAGGTTTCCACAAGTGAGTTAAGGATCTGAATACTAAAACATGAGCTTGACTACATGACAGCAATCTACAAGTAATGTGAACCACATGTCTAGTTTGATGAAATTGTTAACGGCTAGTTAAGGCTATTTGAGCTTAAAATCTTAACGAAATCTTACTTTATTGTACACCTTGTAAATTATTCTAGGTAGGTCTGTATGTAGATTTTTTATGCAAATAGGTATAGGCTCTAGGCAGCCATTTCACTTTCCGTCCCAGTTTTTTCCCGCTCCACTCTTTGTTTTACGTTTATTTTTGTTCCGTGATGTTTTTATTTTATTTTTTTCTCACCCCCACTAGGTAGTGTCGGCGATAGTTGACGTGATCTTGAGTACCATCTTCAACATCAACCATGAGCCGGATCAGCGTAAAGCAGACATTTTGAATAACACCAGCCTGGTGTTCAAGATCATCAGCATCGCCCTCAATGTGGTCATCACCATCTTTTATACCATGCAACTAAATAATTTGGTGCTAGATACTGTAATTTAATTATTTTTATTTTGTAGCTTTATATTTTTTACCCAATTTTTTACACCCCTTTTTAGTACCTAGCTCTTTGTACTATTTACTTATATTACTTACGACTTAGATAGTTTTAGTACCTATTTGTTTAAGCTAACTCTTTATACCTGCAGTCTTATTAATAAAACGAATCGATTTGCCAGAAGAAGTCTCTGTTAAAGATAAGCTCGCCGTTGTACCTACTTTGTTTATGTATCGTTACATGTAGTGTGTAATAAAATTAAATTATACAGCCAGTAGTGTAGTGTAGTGTAACTATACCGTTCATGGCCCAAGGGAAATTCATCGGATGCCCCGTAAAGTAATGTTGGGAGCAGAGGCTGGAAGTTGCGATACTCCTTTGACCGGCCCCTTATTACCTATCTAGCAAAAGCAAAGCGATAGCCTTAGAATAATGATTCGCTCCGCGGAGCGAAGACCTATCATTAATCTAAGGCGATAGCAAACATTGTACCAAATTCGATGATTGCTTGTCAAATTCGTATTACGTAAAATGAATTTTAAAGCAATTTTGACATTTCAACGCGAATATTGTAAAATTTCGCTATGGCGTTGCTATTGTAAATAAAAAGGTAATCAGGGGGCAGGGACCCCTTCCGGCTGGAGGCCCGTGCTATTTTGCTGATTTGTCACCCTGTAATTACGTCCCTGAGAACAACATAGTAACTTTAGTCCGGGGACGTGCTGGAGACCTATCTATATTTTTGGTTAAAATTTCATTCGGAATAAGTCGATAAGTTTTTATTAATGAGAATGAGACTGCTGGTAACCGGTGGATAAATGATAATTATTAATTTACTACTTACTTAAGATTTAGGTAAGTATATTTAAATGGACTTTGTTACTCATTCATTAGGTATATCTAATAATTTAGATATACCTAATGAATGAACTTACCTAGTTATATTTATTTAATACCTTTTCCTAAAAGTTCTATCTATACAGGGAAGTAGGTAAACGTAGTAAAATCAAAAGAAGGATTATCCTCTAAGTAATTGTTGTAAATAAATTATTAGGTCATGAAATAAAAGTGTTCTTATTTACTTACCATCAGTTACCTATCTATAAACAATACAATAAATCTAAAAGGTACCTTTAATGTCTCCCGGGTCAGAAGACAGGTAAAAAAAGACTAGGTAGGTACTTACTTATTTAACATAGAAATGTTCTGAATGAATGGATATGAAATTAAATTGGTCCGCCTCTCTAAGTAGGTAAGTACTTAGGTACTTTAAAATAATTTATGAGGCAAGATCGTAAGAAAAGCTATGCGTAGGTACCTTGGTACTTATTATACCTAGTGAGTAACATGACATATAATAGGTATGAATGGAAGTAATGTACCTACCTAGGTACCTACATATTTGCCTTGCCCGGCCCCCTTATTACCTAACTAGCAAACGCAAAGCGATAGCGAAAATCTCAGGCGAAAATTTAACAAAAATCACTGATTACTTGTTAAATTCGTATTACTTACGTAAAATACGGAACTTTGACATTACAAGGCGAATATTGTACAATTTTCGCTATCGCTTTGCTTCGCCTTTGCTATTGAAAATTAGGTAATCAGGGGGCCGATATGAATGGAAATAGGGTAGATGTAGGAAGAAGGAGAGAAAGTAGGTAGATACGTCAATACTTGCCACAGGTCAACACTTAAAAACAATTGGTACATTTACCAAATGTTGTTTTTAAGTCGTGATCTGTGGCAAGCAATGATATTATTTCTATGGTGCAACAATTTAGTCATTTGGGCCACAGGCAGAATCATCGTCATTCATCAGCGTCCAAGTTGTTTCCAATTTTTCTTCCCTAAATGTGGTCATCCTACTGTTTCAACATTGTGTTTTGTTTGCATTTTCATAATAATGAACTATAATTAGGATTATTACTTTTATATAGGTAATATAAGTATCTATGTCTCTGATTTTAATTTAGTACGTAATCGAAATATTTTCTTAAATATCGTGTGTAATTGTATTTTATTAATTTACTAACAAAGTTATTGAAAACAAGCAAGACTTTGTAAGAATAAAACGCAAATTGTCAAACTGTGGTACGTTCTCTATAGGTGTAGAGATGTTCTAGCAGGAATTGTAGCATTTCTGTTTTCTATATTTGTCTCTTTCTAATATGAAACTTTTTTATGAGAATTTACAGAGAAATAGTCGCACTGTACTGCTCTGTTTCTAAAATGTATGTATGCTTGCTTCTTTTCTTCCCTTTTGTTGACAAGTGGTTTGGGAAGAAAGCAGTAAGTTTTTAAATACCAATTAGTATGTATAGGAAATAAATACAAGTTTTGTAAATTAAAAAACGGCTCTTCTACGTATCAGTAAAACTGTAATTTTTCTATCTAGTAAATGAAGTTGTCAATACTGTAGCTAATCAATCACTCATTCATTGGTTTTTTCTGTATCGACGGGTGAAGGTTTCCTGCGTGCGCCGTGCGGTCGAACGAGGTCTCGAGGTTACAACATAAGCAGATAACGCTAACCCCTTCCATCCAAGTTAGTTATTGTTCAACAGTGATCGTAGTAACACGTAGAAATGGCAAGCGGCAGGATTGTAGTTTACGGCGGTCGAGGCGCTTTGGGAGCAGCTTGTGTAAAACACTTCAAAAATGCTAACTGGTGGGTGGCAAGCGTCGATCTCGGCGCCAACGACTCAGCCGATGTCAATATCACCGTTCCCAAGGACGCCTCATGGGTAGAACAAGAAGAACATGTGGTGAATGAACTCGGTACCGCGCTGCAAGGTCAGAAAGTGAATGCTGTTATTTGCGTAGCCGGCGGCTGGGCCGGTGGCAATGCGTCTAAGGATCTTAGCAAGCAAACAGATCTAATGTGGCGTCAGTCAGTGTGGAGCTCCACTATTGCAGCTACAGTGGCTTCTAAGTACCTTACCCGGGAGGTATTCTTGCTCTGACTGGTGCTAAAGCTGCCCTAGAAGGCACACCAGGCATGATTGGCTATGGACTGGCCAAGGGTGCAGTCCACCAGCTCACAAAGTCCCTTGGTGCTAAAGACTCAGGATTACCAGAAAATTCCTTGGCAGTAGCTATTCTACCTGTGACCTTAGACACTGAAATGAACAGAAAGTGGATGCCTAAGGCAGATTTTGGTTCGTGGACACCTCTCACCTTCGTGGCTCAGCTGTTTGACAAGTGGATCAAGGGTGAGGAGCGCCCACCTAGTGGCAGCCTCGTTGCTCTGGTCACTAAAAACAGTGTCACTGACCTTATTATCCAATAAACCTTGCCAAATATCTAAACTACCTATAAGTATGTATAAGTGGTCCAACATAATGGTTATATTGAAATGTGTGTTTTATGTAATAATCTTTAAGCTTTTAACTAAAGTATTGTCTAAAAGTTAAGCTTGTGTTAAGTACAATTATTTATTTTAAGTCTGATATGAGATTTCAACAATCATTGTACTTATTTATACTTATAAATAGAGATATCAGCATAATCTGTATTTCTATTTCCTTTTAAAGTTTTGTATTATTATTTTATGCAAGTATAAAATATTTGTCACAAAAAACTATGCATTTGTTACTAATTTTTAAATTGTTTTAGAAGTCTTAAAGACAAAAAAAATGTAATCTCAATGTAGAAGTATACTCTATGAATGTGGTGCAATAAGTGTTTATACAATATAACTTTACATGAACAAGCAATTTTATGTTTTTTATTCATAAACTTTGTTTTCTATTTAATAACTTTAAGATAAAAGAGTTCACCAAATCAGAACCTAGTCATAACATGTTAATTACATATTATGATGCAATTTAATGTAAGCTATGTACTATTCTAAAACTACTTCAATTTAAAAGTAATTATTTTTAGATTACTTACGTTATACCTATTTAGAGTAGGTATAAGTTTAAAAAAACACAGCATACCTATCTTATCTACATTACAAACAAGCTTTTTGTGGTTATTTAATATAGTTTTTTAATATGTATATATTATTAAAAGTATTTATTTTAAAGATTTCAACTTATACAACAGATTTGGCCAGTTAACCATATTCCATACAAAAGAGTGATAGTTATTTATATATTATTATACACCTATCTAGGATTCACATAGGTGTAGATATAGAGAAATGCTAATCATACCATGACGGGAAATCCTTTAAAATATGTACTTACTAAATATTCATATAATTTTTGCTGTTATTCATTGGTATTACCCACAAGGAAAATCAGAGAGGAGGCAGCCTGAAACGTTTGACGATAGGCAGCGTGGTTCACGTGGCGTGGCGTGGTAAGGAATGGACACCTTCATGGAGGAGAAATATTAGGATATCCTGGTGACAAACTGTTAGGCTTGTTATTGATTTATACTTCGCTGCAGGTCACAGAATAATGTGAGTTAGTTATCTTTGTATTTCCTATTAAATTCGTCGTCAGCCTATTGCAGTCCACTGCTAGTCGTAGGCCTTCCCCAGAGCACGCCACAAAGCTACTACCATGGGGATTTTATGCCCATAGTAACCACGCTGGCAAAGCGGGTTGGTGACCGCAATCTGATTTATGGACTATGTTCAGCACGGGAGGCGCTGCTGCCCGTCTCCCGGAAACCCTCATACGATACCCACGGGCACGCATGGGGTGGTACAAATTCTACTCTGCCAGCACCACGCAGCATACCAAAGTATAGCACCTGAATACTGGGAATATTAGTGCTTCTATGTAGTCTGTGGTGGTGCCTACTAGTACCTAATAGAAAGGGGAAAAGGCATTAGGATGGTTTAGTAGGTAAGTAACTTAATACTTAACTTATAGGTACCTACTTGTATCTTATATTACACACGCACGTTCCGTCAACGAAATTAGAGACAGATACAATGGGGCTTGATTTAAATCCGGATGTAGTACGCTGAGTAGGACTTAGTAACCTGATAGAATGCATGCATGGTAGATATTTTTAGGTATATTGGTAATATGACAAGTAGATCGTTTGATATCTACTCTCGAATTTTCTTTGTAATCTCTAGTACTAGGTAGGTACCTACTTACTACTTTACCTACATGGTTACTTTAGTAATTTAATAACTGCGCATTTAGTTAATTTGTTATGCATATTCAAAGGAAATTATATAACTAAAGTGGCGACCAGATAAAAAAGTGTCTCTTAAATAAATAAACCCACTAAAGTAGATCTCGATCGGACCACTTTCTCCAGACGCGATCGAAAGTAGTCTGAAATAAACTAAATTATGTAATCGTGGGTACCTAATCTTTTGTAATATCTGATTCAGTATTATCGTAATAGAAAGCTTAGTTTACGGTCCAAACCGAATACTATTACTAAATATGTGACCAAGGTACGATGCATTTTTGCCTTTGTGATAATTTATGGATAATTTATGTGTACGTACAACGAGTACACATACCCGCATATTTCATGCGTTTACTATACGTTTGATTAGCTTAGATATATGTATATTATTCATAACTCCTCTATTACACCTAATTACACGCCTATAAAATCAGAAACTTTGTAATGCAAAAACATATGCCAAATTAAAGTAGTAGGCGTTGCAACGCGCTATTATGTGCGATACATTACTACGATAATGTCGAGTAAGCTATTCGTCAAATATGGTCAAGTAAAATCGGATAATTTTCCCGTCTCTGAGTAGGTAATAGTACCAAAGTGGTCCAGGTGAACCCCCAGTGGTCCACAGGAGACTCAATGGGGGTCTACGTTGGCGTGAAAAAATGGGGTTTCACAATTAATTTGTATGTCGTGTAGGTCTGTAGGGGTTACTCCACACTGACTGCCACCAGAACGAGTTAGGTTAGAAAGGGGTCTATAAGAAAAAAGTTTGGGAACCCCTGGGACAAAGTTACGCAGCTTAAAATTATGTTAGGTTAGATTGTTAAGTGTTATTTGCAAAGTAACTAACTACTTGGAACTTTAGGTATTTGCATGATAGTGGATTGAATTCCTATGTTTTCTCTAGTAAATATTGGCCAGGTAGAGGTGGTTACAGCGTACCTAACTGCCTTTATGTTAGGTATAGATTACAGCACTGTTAGGTAAGTAGTTTAATTAATAAAACGAAAAACTTTAGTAGAAATGTTTATTAAAAATTCGCTATTAGTTTACGAAAGTACTTCGTTAGTACCTCTTACTAATATTAAAATTACTTATAAATAGTATGTACTTACTTAAAGAATAAACAAAAAACGACTAACGTGTTAGTTATTACAACCGTAGTTAGTTTATTTAATTTATTCGTATAATGAAGGTACATACAAAAAATATGTTGTATATTGGCAGTCCAAATAAATTAACTTGACCATAAACCAAAACATTGGTTTGTGGTACCTACTTCTGAGTAGATTTCTTTTTATTTGTAAGTAATCTGACTTAGAAAATCGATTTTTTTATTATTAACCTTCATACGACATTGATTCATACAGTTTAAAGTAAAAATATAAAATATAAATAATTTAACACTTAATACAAATAAAACTAAAGTTGTAATATTAATTAGGCACGGATTTAAAATTAAGTATATCTCAGACTAAAAGAACAAGAATGGAGTGTATAAAGCCTTCGCAGTAGTAAATAGAATAGTTATACTATCTTCATTATACAATGTACCTAAACAAAGTGTTAGAATGCCTTGTGGGTTGAAGTGATACAATAAAAGCCATTATGAAATCGAAATCTAATTGGCACTTTTCCACAAGACGACACGACCTCGACAACAGGACCACGGGTTTTTTGGAAGCAAAATGTATTAGATAGTATAGTTCGGTTTCTATCAGATGACACGACCACGACACGACCCCCATACTATATACTTATACAGGTGTAACTGAAAAGGGTATGTTGAAAAGTTATGTAAATAGTTCACTATAAAGAGCCTATTTCCAAAATTTGAAACTCAAAATCACATATTTATTTTTTCAAGATTGTATGAACAGTCCTGAATTGTTTAGAAATTCTCTATACTATCTGGACAAATAAACATGTGATTTCGAGTCTCAAATTTTGGAAATAGGCTCTCTATAGTGGGCTATTTACATAGCCTTTCGCTTAACATACCCCTTTTGTTACACCCTGTATAAGTAGATGACGAAATGTCGTTGTCTTGTCGTTTAGTGGAAAAACGCCCATTGATAGGTTCCTTATCAAATATGTAGTATCTCAACCTAAAATCTCAACACAATTTATATTTTAGTACTAATTGCATATCTGGACTAAAAAAAGTAAAATCAAGGTGGGCTGGTGTTTTTGTTACAGTTCTTATAACAACCTACCTAATAAAAACGATAACATTGCAATTGCTGTGGGAACCTTTATTCTTATTTGACTACAGGTATATAAATAACTAATTAAGCTCTTGTACCTACCAAACTTATTAGCCTTTTATAGACCGCTGCCGCAATATTAAAACAATTTCAATATTATTGGAAAACACACTCCTTTTGTTCTCTTTCTCTATACGTTAGGGCCTGCTCTGTAGTGTCCGATAGAAGATTCTGATTCCTTGATTAATGTCATGAGTAAAGAACCAAAGTATTGAAATAGTTCTAACGAGTGACGGATAGGTCCTTAGGGCTGATCTGGTGCGTGTCATAAGAGTTGACTAAGGCCGAGTTCCTTAGCATTTTCTCAGGCGATACGCTAGCAACTTATGTCACTGATCATTTACATCTCTCCTGCAATGCTGACCGTGGCTGTGGGATCACCCTGATGATCCTGCAGTTTTGGCTACCATATTTCGCGAACACAGCCGCGTCTAATGTATGTATGACCTGGGTACCTCCAGTGTTGCCAATCCACATCCAATGTTATCCCCAAGATTTTTACCCCAACCACTAAATTCCACATTTAAGTCATGAGCGGGGGGGGGGTAGGTTAGGTTATAGTATACAGTGATACAGAAAATGTGGTCATACACATAGTAATTAGCGTCATCACCATCAAAACTACTCTATTAAACGGACAATACACGTTATCCCTAAGAAAACCCTAAAAAATTCTGCCCCTAAAAGTCCCTCTAGTTATTTTTAAAGCGGCTTTGTAATGAGAGTTTTTGCCATTCAAACTAGATTTATTAATTTGGTTGATTTGAGCTTTCTGCTAGATCTTCCTAGAAATAGAAATTCAGTCGGACACTTCATTACGGGCTTAAAAAATTTACTACTTGCCTAATACCTACATCTGGTACAAATTAAATGACTATTTATATAACCTATCGTCCAACCACCGCTCGTACGGTATTCCTCAATATGTCGGTGACCAGCTCGGTGGTCCTCATGATCTTGTAGCCGATCTGGTCGATGATGGTGGCAGCCGTGGTGAAGGGATCCGCCATTTGTGGCCGGAGAGGGAACCTGGTCGGTATGGGGTCTGACGGCGCGGTGATCCATGTGGTGATTATTGTTGGTCTGGAATGAAGAGGTAAGGTTTTATTAGCGCAAGATCACTGAGGTTTGCAAGGTTGTGGTTTAAACTGACAACATGGAGAAGAATAACTATAGACTGACAATCAAATTGTATTGTATTTGGTTGACATGATATTATATTAAGTACCGTACCTACATCTAATTGGATCTAAAGATTAAAGTATTAGGTATAGTTTAAGACCAGCATGAATAAATCCTGCATTGATTTAGGTACTTATAAGTCGCTGTATAGCCGAATAATTTTTTCGGCATATTAACCGTCAGTGAAAAGTGCCTTCGGTGAAATGTTCTATCAGCGAAGAGTATTTCGGCAAACCGTTGCAGGTTCACAATATGAACTACTCTAAGGCTTTTGTGCAAAATGTTTCAAGAGCAAATGGAACGTTTCCAGTGTTTTTAGTTGAATTGATCCTCGATTTACCTAAAAAGCAATTAACCTATTACAAGATTTTAAGCTCGTGAGTATTAGAAAATAACTGTAATACTCATCCTCACATAAATTACGTTATTTTGTTATAACTTAACTTGTGGGAAGTCCTATTATTCTGATCTATTAAGTAAGTTTTTGCGCCAATTTAACTTGTAACAAATAATAATTGTGCACCTAAATATATGTAAGTACTTTTGTTCAACTTTTCAAAATTATACTTAAGTGTCATTGTTATAGGTAGGTATACCTAACTACTCTGTCGTGTATAATTAAAATAAACGTAATAATTTGCGATCTTTTATAAAGGTTAAATAAAAAAATTGGTTTGTTGAATTTGCTGTTTTTTTTAATCAAAATATAATACAGGGTGTTTTTTCGAGGGTACGTACTCATACATCAAATAAAATAAGTTTATGCCAAAAAAAATGCTGGGAAAAGATGTCATTTAAAAATAATAATAATAATTTCTTGATCGGACAAAATTAGCTAGTGTTTTCATAGACTTTAATTAATTTATTTATTATTATTTATATTTATTATTTATAAGACATTAATTATTTCTCTTGAAAAAATCTTGCTACGCGCGTCTATGTGCATTTATGCAGAAAAACGCAGTCTATTTATTTAACGTTCTGAACGGCCTTCAATAGTCGAATATGGGAACCAGTCACTTCCGCGCTACGCGACGGAAAGTTATCGTCGTTCCGATGGACGTACCTGAAAATGGATTCGTGAAGAAGAAGAAGTGAAACACTTTTGATCCGCTAAATACAATGAGAATTCAATTTCAAAAATATTCAAAGTACAGATCCTATCCTCAGTCAATTCAATCTTTTGAATTTGCGTAACGATGAAAAAATGTACTAGGTTCAGGGATTCTATTTCAAAAATCATGGTCGTAATTGAACCCAATATTAATTTTTCTGAATCTAACATATTTCTTGTCGAAAAACAACGTGTCTACAGCAAAGCCAATGTTGAGCGTGTGCGTGGCGTGCTATAGTATAGAAAGCGACGTTGCCGCTCTTTGCTACCGCCACGCGCGCGATGCAAAACACGCCGAACGTTCAGGTCGTCTGCCGCCCGCCGAACTTTCGGTCGCGCAACGCGTCGCGTGATGTGTCGCTTGCTAGCAAATACATTAAATGCGTTTTATAAATTAGGCCTAAACGCGGCGTAATTTCGGCTGATGTGTCATAGAGAACTAAATACGCGAGTATTTAGCCGAACGTTCGGCGCCGTATTCCGCAGATGTGTCGCGACACTAATATCTTGGGAACCAGTAAAAAAAAAAAAAGGAGATAAAGTTGACAAAAAATCACCCTGTATAGAAAAAAATTATGAGGATAAATTACCTAAAATTACCTACCTACGTAGTTGAAAAAATAGAAATTATAAACTACAGATTCTACTTACATATAGCACTCGTAAAGAATAAACACCACTCTTTAAAAGGCAATAAAAATGATAAAGGTATCAGAAATCAATTGCATTTATTTTTTATAAAAACCTGATAACCTCGTAAGGAATTGCAAACAATAAAATATTGTAACAATATAGGATATCCGTAGAAAGGAAGTGATACAAGGCTGAAACGGAAGGGACAGAGATTGTACTGAGCATGACTTGATCCGATCCTGATTACCTTGTGATCATGAAACATGTGACTATACATATATAAGACCTATCTACCTACTTTTGTGGGAGGTAACAATGATCTCTTAAAGTTACAGAAATACAGAAATAGTTGGCAATTTTAGTGTGTTGACAAAAAAGTTTGGTCATAGGCAATTTAGGTAATTTTTGGTAGGTGGAGACTCGAATCGCCTTTACAGAAACCCTTTGGCTACCCTCACGTGTATCGACTACAAAAACTTGCCAAAGTATCGATAGAGTCGCCACTAACACGTGTTGACAACACAAAAGTAGGCAACTTTGGTCGGTGTAGAGTCGCCTTAGGATTTTCAACACATCTCATTTATAGGTATATAATGAAAGCAGCAATCCTGCTTTAAAAACTCATTAGGACAGGCAAAGGGCTTGTAAGTCAAGTCACACCTCTAAAATTGTAAAGTCAAGGAGAATGCGATGAGCCCTGCAGGCACCATACTATTATGGAAATCATGTGCTGACTCCTTGGTAGTATGCTAGTTACATATTAAGTACTTAGGTACAGAACTAGAGTACTACAAGTAGGTCGCTAAGATGTAGATATCCAGTACTTATTTTTTAAAAAAAGTGCTTAAAAATAAAGTTGCCAGCAGTGGAGGAATTGCATATTATTTTCTACTTGTCCCCTACCTGAAGAACATTTTTCAGTTTAAAGTTTTTTTTACTACTTAATATCAAACGGTCATTTCCTCATCCATCTATCTTAGCCTTAGATCACAGAACCAATGTTTTTCGTAGTCTATGACCTAAGCATTTGGTAAGGTAATGAAAAAAAGACATTGAAATAATATGTTATGGAAGAAAACTTTTGTTAAAACTATAATTTTGTATCTCCCTCTTCTAATTGTCCTCTCTTTTCCTTGCCGCGGACGCTGGCCACGTGTGTTTTCCGCCCTCCCTGCATCTGCCAGTTGCCCAACCACCGCGGTACTGACCTCTCGCTCGACAAGTGAATTTTTGTGTGTGACAAACTGACCTACCCAAAGGAGTGCCCTTCGTTTGAAAGTGAAGTACCAGTGCAGAATACCTAAATTGGATTAAAGTGATAAAACCCAGAACCCTACGAGAGATTCCGGCCGGAAGAAGAAAGAACAAACCCCACAGGTAGGTACCTTTTCGACCTACTTACCTATTTCTAGAACCTTCTCTTGGCCCAGCCCTTGCTTAAACAACTTTCTTTAGCTATATTCATGGTAACCATAGGGTGCCTACTTTAGAATATAAAGATATGCATCGGACTAAGATTTCACGGCATATTTACCCAATTATTTTGCAAGATATAAAACAGAAGGGTCCTTTACCTTGGCGCCAAGCTGGGTACTAAGCTGGGGAAGATGGGCCTCATGCTGATGATGGTGG
The DNA here is from genome assembly GCA_014607495.2 of Carposina sasakii. Taxonomy (NCBI): domain Eukaryota; kingdom Metazoa; phylum Arthropoda; class Insecta; order Lepidoptera; family Carposinidae; genus Carposina; species Carposina sasakii. The sequence continues at coordinate 9,951,949 of CP053162.1, read as the reverse complement.
GCCTCACCGGAGCCGGAGCAGCTGATGGCGCTGGCGAAGACGGGCTGCCCACCACCAGCTCACCATCGTCACCGAACCTGGAAATGTCAAAGATCAGATTATAGACACAATCAAACATACACGGCTGTGTGTGTGTGGAATGGGGTTGCTAGAACTGCAGGATCATAAGGGAGATCCCATAGAAACGCTTAGCATAGCGGGGACAGATGTAAATGATCAGTGACTAGTTTCTAGCTTATCGCCTGACAACTCATAAGGAAAGTAAAGAAGTATTGCATAACTTTTTCTGTAGTATAAAAGAAAGCCTCTATATTGGTATATAGGTAAATAGGTACAAGCAGACAAAATTATGGCATATATGTACCTAGAACAATAGGTGGATGTAAAAATTGGCGGCCGATTGGTGCAGTTGGTAGTGGCCCTGCCTGCGACGCCGTAGGTCCTGGGTTCGAATCCCGGTAGGTGCAAACATTGATGTGATGAATATCGATGTTTGTTTCCGAGTCATGGATGTTTCTATACTTATCTATGTATTTATATACCGATGCTTAGTACCCACGACACAAGACCTTAGGGATCTTAGTGTGGGACTAGGTCAATGTGTTGTGAAGTGTATTAGAATAAAAAAAAATGGCTCGTAAACTCGAGTTTTGTAATAATATAATCGCTTAGATTTATAACTATCATTGAATGAACTCGTAAACAAGTGGATAATGGCTATAGATAGGTACTCATAAATGACGACATTTCTCTATGATTGTACTCCATTTTTGTGCCAGCTATTACTTATCTACCATAAGTGTTGTTGTTACACCAATAAAATATATTTATTGAGTAATGTGTGTGATATAAACTATATTGCGCCGAGACCCCATAAATAATGGGATGGTGTATGATATGTCTATGATAATGGTAGTACACACCTACATGTAGAGTTCCTAACCCTTTATCTCTATTTACTAGATACCTAACGGAAATAGGTAAAAAATTGACTGAATAACATTTTAAGCAACACAATAAACCATAGAAGCATTGATTATGTGCCTAATTCAATATTTGTACGACTCTACTTGAAAAAAAGCAAGAGTTATAAAAGAGTTCCTGGGGAATCAATAATTTTTCCTAAAAAAATATTTTCTAACTAATCTCTGGATCTCCTTTACGATTTTGTAGTTCTGGCATTCCCATTTCGTGAACATAGCCTTGTCTATCATCATCAGCCTATTGCAGTCCACTGCTGGACGTAGGCCTCTCCCAGGGCACACCACAAGACTGCCATGGGGGTATTTTCCCATAGTCACCACGCTGGGCAGGCGGGTTGGTGACCGCAGTGTGATTTTCGGACTATGTTGTCAACACGGGAGGTGCTGCTACCCACCTCCCGGAAACGCTTAATCGACTCGTACGATACCCATGGGCAGACGCAGGTGGTACGAATTCTACTATGCCGGCACCACGTGGCCGTGGCATTCTGGCATTCCCATTTCGTGGACATAGCCTTGTCTATACTCGTATGTATGTATTTTTTTTATTTTACAGTTTATTTTTATTTAACAGAAACACTTGCAATAAGATCTGAGATTTTTTTTCATATCTCAGATTTAATCTTCAATATAGTTCTCATACAAAATTTCAAAGGAATATAATAAAATTCTACTTTTGCAATTGGCTGTAAAACCATAAGAAAAAGCAAATGGCGTCGCGACTGGGGACATTAACTTTCTTCAATCTTATGAACTAATTAATAGTTCTTGTTTTATCCACATGTTTAAATAATAAGTTTGTACTTTACAATCTCAATACGGTTCATGACTTATATGAGTTTAACTACCTTGAACTTGAAGATAAGGTCTGGTAAGTTAATTAGGATAACGCAAAGTTAAGTTTAATGTCTGGACTTGCCATGTGTAACGTGAATCTTTTCCATTTAGTTAATTTAGTAACCGGTGAAAATGTAACAATAGTAATCAGAACCTATATTAAAGTTATGTCAGACATATACTATAGGTATAGGTCAAGGCCTACACATGAACCAAGATAAATCATCCGATAGAAGGGTGTGACCACGGGTAGGGTTGCCTCGTCTCGCCTGCGCTCGGGGGTCCCTCGTTCGCAAAATGTAATAAGCCTAACAAAATTGAATAAGCCGGACACCGTTTATTTTGGCCGGACACCCAATCAAAAGGCCTAATTATGTCCGACCATATCTAGACGTCCTGGCTCTAACCGGGTAAGCGAAGGGTAACCAGGTAACGGGCAGGAGAGTTGACTTTGGATCCATACTATCGAATCCTCCAATACCCAGCCATATTTGCGTAAACATAATATATACATCGGTAGGTACTTAGGAAACATTAAGCCGTACCTACTGTGAGAACATTGCATAAAGCATTGTTTTGCTATAGGTACCGACAATAAATTACATAGGCATGTAGTAAGGAGCGGAATTGATTACATCTTGTATTTATTATGTCCTGGTACATTCAGTTATGGTTGGCTTAGTATTTTTTATGCTACTTTATCTAGAATTGAATCTTCGACCTATAAATACCAATTTTCTTTGGTAAAAATGTTTTCAGAAAATGTAGTTAAAAGTCTATTATCATAATCTTCTAAGTGGCCCTTTTATTTTGGGATCGACACAATATACCTAGTTTTCTCTAAACTTATTGCTGATTTGGTATTCGTTATATGGCTGGCTGTTTCCCTAACACCTATCATCTTTGAAAATAGGTCATCTTTAATTTTACTACTTTAAAATGCGTAATTAATAAATAATACAGGCCATGACTGGTATCTCGCTGGGATTGAACCTGCGATATTCGACAGTAAGTTTTCGTGATATTTCCTGGATCTCTATTATTGTAGGTAAAGTATGAGTTAATAAATCTTTTCAGATATGGAAATAGTCCATAGTTGGCTGTTGAATTAATTTCTACAGCCAATGTTAATTGTTGCAATTGATCCAGTATCTAAATTACCATATAAATAGGATAAGCTGTATAAAGTAGCGATTATAACTTTGTTAGATATAAGATTGATAGAGTAAAGTAATTTATGGCCATGGATTATGTTAAAGCCATGTAGGTAACTTCGTGACTGTTTTTTTTTGCGTTTATACATACATGTGTCTTAACTTAACTATTTGACGAGTTCAGATTAATACGAGTATGACAAAAAATGTATCGGTCTCTTTATTGAGGTTTTGACGATGTTTTTATTTTGGAACTTGTGTAAATATTAATAGCAAAATAATAGGAGTGGTCAAACTAGTTTATAAAACATAATAAAAACTCAATTAGAAAATTGGACTAATGATACAGAATATGTACCTACTTCTAATGATATTAATTTAACCAGAATCTCTGATGATGATTGCGATTATCTGCTTCTGGAAGAATTTGGTCTAAATATCCGGCATGATAGGTAATGGTTTCTTGGAGAACGGATTTATCGAGACAACATAAGTTAAATAACGATGCCAGTTAAAATGTACCTACAGGTAAGAAGTATACATATTGTTTATTTAATTTGTATCTAATAAAAGGTAACGATTCAATTATAAATACAGATAACCCTAAACTATACATAAACTAAACTAAACTAACTAACTCTACATAAAATTATTAAATACATATATTTATAAAGTTATCGTCTACCAAGAGGGTGTTCAGAATGTTGGCAGCATTGCCTCGTATGGCAATGCTAATACCAGTTAAATAAATTGATGATTGTAAGTACATAACATAAATAAGAATATTATTATGTTCCTAATTTATATGTGGCGGACAAAATGCTATCTGCTTACACCCTACCTAATTATAAATAATAATTTAAAAAAAAACATACAGACGAATTGATAACCTCTCTTTTTTGAAGTCGGTTAATAATAAATATAAATAATACCTATTATAGTCGTTTTCCAAAACTTACTTTTAAAATACCAGACTTATGATTATTTTGGTAATTTAACTTTATTTTAATTACAAAACCATGGCACCATGTTGTTCTATCGGCCCTTTGTGCTTTGCCTACCCCGTAAGGGATAAAGACGTGATTATATGATTACAAATTTCGGTTGCGTCAAGTAATTACCGAAGCCATTATAATCACCAATTCCAAGAGAATCAGTTAATATAGGTGATTTAGTTTACATTACTACATTAGTTACAATACAGGTTTTGATACTAGGGCAAGTTTTGAATTCAAATGTTTAGACGAAATACAAAGTACTTGCACTGACTAGGATAATCTGGGATACCTACTTTATGAACCCCGCTTATGGCCAACGGCCAACTGAACTATAAGATAGATCCACAGATTGTTTGATTCTAAATGTGTTTTTGGATAAAAAAAAATAAGGTTTGGGTTATCCATCTAATATTATTATTATTTATTTATTACTTTATTTTCTCCATATCAAATAACACGAAATCTATTAAGTCAATAGGGCATTATTAGTTTTTGGTATTAGTAAGGAATATAGCAGAAAAACCACATGATATGTATAGGTAATACCGACCCAGTAGAAAAGTTCTTTCTTGAGATATCAACTAACTTTAACGAATAACTTATTCGATTTCAAATCTTTAAATACGTCCGACCATAAATGAATAATAAAAAGGAGGTGGTACTCCTTCAGCGTCTTTGTGGCTGTTGCACTGTATTGTCTATATTTATTTTCATCATATTTAATTATATGACACAAAATATTTTGTAACAAAACTATGAAGGATTTGGCTCCCAATCTAATTAAATGCTGTGTGTCAAGAGCCAGTCTTCTCCCATTTAATTGGTCTTATTATATCATATTGAGCATCGCAACTCCTTGACATGCTTCTTTCACACATCCAACGTCCAACTAACCTCATCATTGTGGTTTAGTAACTAGTTCAGTATCGAAACATCGATTACATTATGATGGCAGTGCGCACGCGATTCTCGCAACCGATTATCGATATTTGAATTAAGCGTGATGTATGGGCGTAAGGTTTTTTTGGCAATTTAACCTTTGACGTTGGTAGTTTACCTAAGGTTACCGATAGTTACGTTTATTAATAGATCCTGGGTCAACGAGTTTTTTTATCCTACGATTTTATATAGAACGGAATCTTATTGTAGTAAAGCTAAAGATATACAAGGTGTAACAGAAGGGGCTTTTTAAGCGAAGTACTAGAAAAATAGCCCACTACAACTGAACCTATACGAGTACATCCACATTTCAAGAAATCGCATGTTTATATTTCAAGTCGGTTGGATACAGGCTGCTTCCGACCGGTCGGAGTGGAGGTTGTTGGGGGAGGCCTATGTCCAACAGTGGACTTCTCAGGGCTGTAAATGATGATGATGATATTTCAAGATTGTATGAACATTCAAGAGTTGTTTAGAAATTCTCCATACTACCTGTAAAAATAAACATGTGATATCAAATCAAAATTTTTGTTGATAGGTTCATTATAGTGGGCTATTTTCATAGCATTTCGCTTGACATAGCCCTTCTATTACACCCTGTACATACCTAGATATTGAGATAACCCGGTGCAATATATTATTTTTTCCAGCAGGCTAAGCCTTAGCCGTTTCTACGTAACAGAGTAGCAAACATCCATTCATCCATACTTACAAACTTTCGCGTTTATAATATTAGTAGGATATAAATCACCTGTTTAACACAATTGGACGTGGTGTCGTGGAGCCGCCATCACCGACCTCTGATGATGACGGTGATGATGATGAACTGGATAAGGTCACCATCACCGGCGGTAGAGTCGGGCTGTCTGTTGATGATGGCACCAAATCGTTACCTGGTGAAAATGTTTATATAAATCTTGGGTGTAAAAAAGGAAAATTAGTATTTTTTATTGATAATCCGTTTCAAAGTTTTTTATTTTAGTATTTTTCTCGAAGTAGTTGTAATTTTACCTAAGACCAAATTTATATGTTATTCATTGAACGTATTAGAGGTAACGTTAATTTATTAATAATATATAGGTAGATAAGACTACCTATACAGGATGTTTTTTTGTGGCCACCTTTAACGAAGGGTGCGTACTCTATACATAAAATAATGTAAGTTTATGCCAAAAAAAATGCTGGGAAAAAAAAAAAAAATAATAATAAATTACTTGATCTGGCGAAATTTATAGTGTCTAGTGTTTATGCTAGTTTATTTATAGACAGATATTAATTATTTCTCGTGAAAAAATCTTGCTACGTGCGTCTATGTGCATTTATGCAGAAAAACGCAGTCTATTTACTCAACTTTGGACCCTAATATTTTGGAAACCACACACTTCCCAGGTATGTTTCCATGGAGAAAAATGATCGTGATGTTGAGGAGATTCCGTAGTTTTAGGGAACGTTGACGACCAAAAATCATCCTGTATTGTAGTTCAATTGCAGCTGATAGGGGACTTCACTAGAATACATCAGCTGCATCTCCTTCCGTGCGTGTAGAAAGAGTTAACTGAGGAACTCCGACACACACAGATTAATCATTGGTAAGGATTTTCAGCATAACGATGTTGGTTATAAAATGTGCAATTACTCACATACGACCTAGATTGGCATACAGTTAACAACGTTCAACGTACTATAAATGGCTACAATACTGTGTAATGTAACATATGATTATGTGCAGTAAACGCATTAAATACTGCCACAAAAGACAATACAAAGACACTAAGTGGGTCGTGCTTTTAGGGCCTATGAGTTTCAAGGCTAGATTTCCTTAGGTTCTATCAACAGTTACAAGGAAAGCTTGCATTAAAAATATTTAAGCATTTTAATGTGCAAACTTACAACATCGGAGCACACAAAGTAATGAATAAAGTGTGCACATTCACATTCCACATATGCAGTATCTTATATTGTGGTAGCTGGGCCTACCGCCACTTTACGTGCATCCAATCTACCTCTATCTACACCCAGTTTTAAGGCGGAAAATTTAAAACACCTTATTTTTAATGATACCAAAGAAAACTTACTAGTTCCAAGAATAAACTCCTGCTTGAGTAGGAACTCCTCGAAATATCTGGTGAAGTCACCCGTGGGGTCCCAGCGAGCTGCCAGCTTGGACCACTCCTCGGGGTATTCGTCCTTCAGCCTCTTGATGACCTTTACTGCTGTTTTCTTCTGTCGGTCTGTGCATCGAATGCACTTAGTTCTTAACGCTTCTGGAAGTATTCCTGAAAACAAAAATAGGAGTTATCTTTATGTCTACATTTCTAGAAGACTAGGAGGTAGTCAATGATATTGGATGAGATCTTTTTCCTAGGGTCACGGTGCCACATTATAACAGCCTTAAAGGAACATTTCACACGAAAAGAAGACGTGGTTTTGCTTTACATACATGCGGCTGCCATATCACAGATTCAGATCATTTATTTGCATAAATATGGGTACATAATGGTGATAATGTAATTGAAAAATTTGCTCCTGCATATTTGCCAGTCATTGGCATGCAAATTTTAGTTATGTTAGTTACACAAAGATAAAGTTTAATAGATAAAAATAGAAAGTTATTAATTGGTTAATGTTATAAGTCTAGCTGGCATCACATAAAATACAGATACTCTAGCATATAGGTTTTTTTTTTAATTTCTAGTAGTAACAAATGTCAAATAAATAATAGTAATAATAAAATAAATGTCAACAATTTTACAATTATATAGTTTTTGCCAATTTAGCATTCAACAATTCCTCAATCGAATAGTAGGCACCATCAACCAAAAGCTTGTAAAGTTTATTTTTAAATATATTAATGTCATATGTCTCCTAGGAAACCAGAATTTAATCATTTACTACACATCGTTTTAAACATAATATCTATTGTCAGTTATGTTTTAAGTACATATCTTATCTTATCTTATCTTACGATTGTCATCAATTTTAAAGACCCATATACAAATGAATAATCTCTGTCAGTTACCGATTTGACTCGGTTTTTATTCTTCGAAACTGTATTATACGACATCACTCTGTTCTGTCTGTTCAAGGATAAAATAAACATTTTCTATAGAATACATAAGAAATATGCTTCAGCTAACTAACAGACAATTTCAATACGTGTATCCGATCTTGAGAGAATTTTCGTATAATTTATTTCGGAATAAATAAACCCGAGGATCTCTTTGATCTCTAGTATTAAAAATAAGTGATAGGTGAAATAATCAAAATTCTACGCGGGCGGAGTCGAGAGTACTCGTACGTATAGTGTAAAATAAATTACCTATACCTACACTGTGTACGTAGAGTCGAAATTCTAAGGCTATGAAAACTTTACCGCGACCAAGTATGATTTTTTTATGGTGGAAGTGATCGATCAACTGTTATAAAAAAGATAAAGTCCAATATACGGCACTAAACTAGAAAACCCATGAACATAATAAATATTAGCTATATGAGTAGGTATATGTTGTATTGCTGTTGTTGGTTTGCTATTATTATACAACCAATATCACGGCTTTGTAATTAAATAATAATTTAACTAATTACTTATTTGTTAGCCCCTTTACTCGTAGAACTCAAAAAATAGAAAACTCTAACACTCCTGCGTGTGTGCAATTTATGTAGCAAAAAAGTTTATGTACGCTATTGATAGTAAAGAACCGATATTATAAGTTGATGTAAGTAAAGCTATAAAAGTTTCTGTAATGCAGAGCTTCACTACAATAGATCAGCTGCGTCTCTTTCCGTGCATGTCGTCAGAGTTGACTAAGGAACTCGGCGGTGTTCTCTCAGGCGATGAGCTGCAACTTTTCACTGATTTTTTACACTAAACGTGGTGTGACCCCATTTTGGGAACACTACTGTATGCGAATATGTATATTGTTCCTGAAAAATCAAAAGCTCGCGCCTTGATTTGCGATGGCATCCGTCTCCTCAGAGGTATAATTATATATGGTACTGCAGATATTATTATAACTACTCTGTCTTACATAACTTTTACCGGAATTATTAATACCGCCCGCAGTCAAGGCCCCGATTTGTAACGAGCTCGAGGTCAGACATACGAGTAGGTTGGGGACCTGATAAGACCTAGACGTGAGGGATTTTAATCATGCTTACTTCTGTTTCCTAACAGCACGTAGTTATATGATGATAATACATATCATCATCATCATTTACAGCCCTGAGAAGTCCACTGTTGGACATAGGCCTCCCCCAACACTCCGACCGCTCGGAAGCAGCCTGTATACAGGGTGTTTTTTTGTGGCCACCTTTAACGAAGGGTACGTACTCTATACATCAAATAAAATAAGTTTATGCCAAAAAAAATGCTGGGAAAAAAAAAATTTTTTTCAATTTTTTTTTTTAATTACTTGATCTGGCGAAATTTATAGTGTCTAGTGTTTATGTTAGTTTTTTTATAGACAGATATTAATTATTTCTCGTGAAAAAATCTTGCTACGCGCGTCTATGTGCATTTATGCAGAAAAACGCAGTCTATTTACTCAACTTTGGACCCTAATATTTTGGAAACCAGACACTTCCCAGGTATGCTTCCATGGAGAAAAATGATCGTGATGATGAGGAGATTCCGTAGTTTTCGGGAACGTTGACGACCAAAAATCACCCTGTATAATACATATAGGGATACATAATCCTAGACCCTCAAATCGTCGTGGGAATGGATGTTTCGATGCCTGTCTTTCATGAAAATCTACCAAATGGATTTTAATAAAGTTCATGGGGACGAAGTCGCGAACAGCAGATAAGGGGCCATCCATATATTACGTCACAAGTTAAGGGGGAGGGAGGGGGTCGTCAAACTGTGACATTGTGTGACAAGGGGGTGGGAGGGGTCCTAAATTTCGTTTTCCTAATTCACATTTTCATTCAATAATCTCTAAATTTATATTTGTGAAAAAAAGATAAATGTAACGTCACACTAGGGAGGGGCGTCTCACAAATGTGACCCCTAATAATGCCATTTTTTTTACGAGTAATTCTTGTATTTTTGTTTCCTCATTGGTTATTCTGAAGTGAGTAGTAGGGAATTGGGTTCTCTGGCTCACGCTCTTTCAACATAATCGGAGTTTTAGTTTTCAGTATTAGGTGAATAGATCAACTAAGAGCGCACTGGGGGCGCGTGTGCCCCCGTGCACTATGAGTTGACCATTCACCTATAACTGAAAACTAAAACTCTGATTATGTTGAAATAGCGCGATCCAGAGAGCCCAATTCCCAATTTTTTTTATTTTAATGATAAATAAATAGTTTCAAAATACATGTACACTATAATAACTTACTACTACGAATATAAATGAATACATAACTCTATATTTACATCTAAAATACCTAATAAATATAATGAAAGTAAAACTATCTTAATTAGAATAGCTAATTGAGAATTTATTTAAAAAACAGCAAGTGTGAAAAATTATGGTATTAAGATATTATAATATTAAAAAAACTTGCTGTTTTCATCACATATTTTATCACTCATCTTCTCAATTAATCCGCGGGCCGCAGTATATATTTCATCTTTAAATAAGTTTTGAACGATGTGCTGGCAACATATTTCTGCTGTACATTTACATATTTCATCATTCTTAAATAGTTCTGCATCATATATTTCTAGTTTTATAATTTTACGACCTAGGACAGGAATTTTAATGAATGAATACATCTCGTTTTCTTGTGTTCTTTTTCTTGACATGCCTGATCCGTCGCCACTTTGTTTTCCATTATTAATTTGGGTAGACGGAATAAAATTGAACAAAGATTTCGATTCCTGCAATCAATATAATATACTTTTAACTATAATACTTATTTAATTACTTAGGTACGACAAGTTCATAACATAATATAAAATGGGTGGGACTTACCGACATTATAAGCTTATTTTGATCTTCAGTTATACGGTAAAACATTTATTTACGTCTCTACTGGACAGTATTTAAAAACAAAATGAAATAAACTCTTAATAAATTGTAGGGAAAATCTATATACTTTGGTATTTACTTAGGTATTTACCTATAGTAACATTGTCCGCAATAAAATAAACTACCTTTAAGGACGTAAGACTGTATGTACCTATGTCATTTAATTTTCACAATCGTTAGGTCTAAGTTTGTATGCGACCTTAAATAATATTATTAAAGAAAGCAAAAGCAAATTAATATTTGAGAAAGTAAAGCCACAGCCAAGTAATAGTTTCGTAAAAATATCGGTTGTCTATCGATTAAGGAAGTTTTGCTGACCAGGCTCCTTGTCGTGTATATGCACACACTCTCATGGCCATACCTTATCGGGTAAGTTTATTCCATCTTATTACATTACTAACACCAATGAACCTCAAAATCTATTAATAGGTCTCGGTGAGTACATACCCCGTTATTTGTTTGAATTTTTTTGTGTCAGCCAGTGCCTAATTACGTTAGTACCTAGGTACCTACTCTATTTTCGTAAAGTTAAGTTCTCAGCTAAGTTCAGTTTTAAATTAGTGCGTCAAGAGAAGTTGTTTTCAACATGTAAGTATTAAATATCTAGTGTTTTATTTATTGTTCAGAATGTAAGAAGTGTTCAAACAATTAGGTGCTATCCGAACGAGTGATCTTAGAGTTACTTTAATAAAATATACCTACTTACTAATACTAGTATTCACCCTAAACGAAATCTATCTTAAATAAGCTGTATTAATTAAGTATTCATTCTTATATTCTAGGTCGAGTAAACAAGAAGTCAATCAGAGCTGTGATAGTTCTTCGACCGAGAGCGACTCGTCCAGCAGTAGAGAGTCGTCCCCGGAGCGCGCGGCTCCCGCGCCGGCCCCCGCTCCGTCTCCGCCGGCGCCCGCAGCGGCTGAGCCCGCCCGCCACACCAAGAGGAAGAAAACTCACACTCCTCACTCCTCCAGCAAAAGGTATCTTATTATACTTACTACATGTTACTAGAACTACAGTTTTCAATTAAATATTTACATTACTCAAATATCGTCTTATACAGAGCATTAATACCTAGTGCAATTACCTATCATTATTATGAATTCATATCTTGGGAATAACCATTCTATAAATTATTTGTATGTAATAGGTACCTACAGTTTTATAAAAATATAGGTTACATTATTATTATTATTTATTGTACTTAATACTGTATACTTATAAAAGTACTAAGTACCTACCTACTAGCGGGTAATACGTTTTATATTGGATAACTAAACTTTTATAAAACTAAAGCTTTATCAGTTAATATTTTTATGTTATACTACATAGGTCGGTTTTATAAAACATTTTTTGATCTAGACTAAGCAGTTTTTCACTTCCAGTGATAAATTCTACTTTCCTTCCTATTTTACCCTTATTTTATTCTTCCATTTAAGTACTCATAATTAGATATACTTAATTTTATTTTATCTTTAATTATAGGTCCAAGATTGAAAATAAGGATAAGTCTATGAAGGCCCGAAAACAGAAGGTGAAGATTGATGCGCGCCTTCTGCAGACACACGCCCACTCGTCGTCTGGGAGAGTTACGGCCAAAGACATTATGGGGTCTGACACGGATGTAGATGAAGATCAGCAACCCGATAAAAAAGATGGACTTGTATCATATTTATGTCGTCGCGGCTCTAATGGTATATCTAAGCAATATAATCCTAATATCAAAGGCTTACGTTTCGTAGATCTTAAACTTTACGTGTGTAGTGAAATAGAAAATATTTCAGCCATGAATAGATGGCGCCATGCTGTGGTGACTCTAAAAACGAAAATTGACGATGACAATCCTGCCTATCGGCATTTGGCTAAGTTTTTAAAAGAAATAAAATATAACTTCAAGGATTGTCCAGTTACCTATGTCAGTACACCCAGCATGTAATATGGATAAACTGCGATGCATTAAGTAGGTATATTATTATTGTTATCCTCATCTATAATCGAGTGTATTCCTATAATAAACTGAGGAAAAATATTGATAATTCATTATGTTGTGATTTATACCTATTTAATGCATTAAGTATATTATTATTATTGTTATCCTCATCTATAATATAAATATAATATAATAATATAAAGTGTATTCCTCTAGAATAGCTTTTAAAAATATTTTTGAATGTACTTTGTTATTGGTGTGTTTTAATATTAAATGCTTATCTATTTGAAAATAATTAACAATCATGTTTCTTTTCTTCCAGAAAAAACCCAAAATAAAACTAAAAATGAAAACTTAAAGAGAAATAAAACTAAAAATGAAAAGTCAAAGAGATATAAAACTATTAATGAAAAGTCAAAGATTAAAAATATGAAGTTTTGTACTGATTGTAATATTCGAATTATGGAAAGCTCATATAGATTTCATTTGAGAACAAATTTACATAAAAGTAATTGTTTATTAAAAACCAGTTTTCAAAACATAGATATAATAGCTACAGCATTTAAAGAAAGAATAGTTACTTACAGAATTAACACTGGAGAAAATATGGGTATTACTCCTGAGGACTTTTTATTTAAAATTACAGATGATGTGAACAATCTCATAGCAATGAGTTTGTCTAAACATGGCTGTCTTAAGCTCAATTTGGAATTATTTGCTAACTTCAAATTACCGAACTCAGATGAAATTCAAATTAAATCTTTTAATACTAAGTATGAGACTATATTTATAAATACTGACTTATTTGAATTGTATTCAAAAACTTGGAATGCATTGATTTCTAAACTGAGCGAATTTCAGCACCGTGAATCAGGCTGGTGTTTTATTTCTGTCAATCACTTAGAAATAAATATTAATAAGTACTCTCCCTTAAGAGGTGGTAGCTATCTAGAATTACCTAAAGAAATCAGAAGTACAAAAAGTTGTCTAAATGTGAAAAACTTTGATAATCATTGCTTTGTATGGAGTATAGTAGCTGCCTTATTCCCTTGTACAAAAAATACTAATCGAACAAGTTCATATCCATTCTACTCATCAGTTTTAAATATTAAAGGAATGAATTTCCCACCATCGCCTACAGATATAAGATTATTTGAGAAAAACAATGTTTCTATTAGTATTAGCATTTATGGTTTAGATAGTAAGAAGCAAATAACTGGTCCTCTATATATGACAAATCAAAGAAAAGAAAATCATATAAATTTATTATATTTTGAACAGAACTCAGGAGGACATTATTGTTTGATTAAAGACTTGGTAAAACTTACTCGACGACAAGTCAGCAAACATCATGGTAAAACATACTTATGTGAAAGATGTCTCCAATTTTTTATAACACAAGAGAAATATAATTCACACACGTGTTCAAACGTGTTGACAGTTTTACCAAATAAAAATAGTCAATTACAATTCAGAAATTATGAAAGAAAACAAAAAATTTATTTTGCTATATATGCTGATTTTGAAAGTTTATTGTTAAATATTTATGAAAAAAACAGTTATAATGTTGAAACCTTTAAATTACATCAGACTTCATGTTTTGCCTATTACATTTGTTGCTCACATGATGCAAATCTGAATAAACTTGTTCTATATAGAGGATCAGATTGTGTTGAAAAGTTCATAAAATATTTGATCAAAGATGTAAAGTATATTGAAAGCGTGCTTAGAAATAAGAAACCTATGAAACCAATGACTTTAGAACAAAATAATGAACATCATAATGCGAGTCTCTGTCATATTTGTGAACTGCCAATTTATAATAGTAAAGTCGCTGATCATGATCATATAACTGGTGAATACAGAGGTGCCGCTCATGCTAAATGTAACTTATTATATAGAGTGTGTCCCTTTGTTCCCGTTATTTTCCATAATTTAGCAAACTATGATGCTCATGTATTCATAAAAGAGTTGGCTAAATATGAAGGTGATATTAAAATTATTCCAAAAACGAAAGAAAAGTATATTACTTTCACCAAGTTTCTAAAAAATCCAAATTCTACTTCCACAATTCAGATCAAATTTTTAGATTCATTTCAATTTCTCAGCTCCAGTTTAGACACCTTGAGTAAAAACTTGGCAGACATAGATTTGAAACATTTACGAACAATATTTAATGATAAAGAATTGAACTTACTTCGCCAAAAAGGCGTATATCCTTATGATTACATGGATTCATGGTCACGATTTAACGAAAAGTGCCTTCCAAATAGAGAAAAGTTTTATAATAGTATAACTTGTGAGAACATCAGTGAAGAGGAATATGTTCGTGCGCAAAGTATTTGGAATAATTTTCATATAAATACGCTTGGAGAATATACAGATTTGTACTTGAAATGTGATGTGCTGTTATTATGTGATATTTTTGAAAAGTTCAGAAATAGTAGTTTAAAATATTATAAACTTGATCCTGCATATTATGTTACCTCTCCAGGTTTAAGTTGGGATGCAATGCTATTATACACAGGTGTTAAATTAGATTTATTACATGATAAAGAAATGTATGAAATGATAGAGAATGGAATACGTGGTGGTTTAGCTCAGTGTTCACAAAGACATGCTAAAGCGAATAATAAATACATGTCCAACTATGATAGAGAAAAACCATCAACATATCTGGTTTACTTAGATTGTAATAATCTTTACGGTTACGCTATGATGAAAAAAATGCCAATATCTGAGTTTCGATTTTTATCTGATGAAGAAATTAAAAACTTAAATGTTTTAAATATTTCTGATGATGCTGAATTTGGATATATTTTAGAAGTGGATTTAGATTATCCTTCTTATTTACATTCTTACCATAGTGATTTACCATTTGCACCTGAAAAGCATATTCCACCAGGTGGAAAAACTAAAAAACTTATAGCAAACCTATATGACAAATTTTATTATGTTATTCATTATATGTATTTGAAAGAATGTTTAAAGAATGGTCTTATATTGAAAAAAGTTCATCGTGTAATTAGTTTTCGGCAACAAGATTTCCTGGCCAAGTATATAGAGCTAAATACACGATTACGTCAAGCTTCGTTATCTAAATTTGATAAGGATTTCTTTAAACTTCTGAATAATGCTATATTTGGAAAGACAATTGAAAATAGACGAAAACAAGTAGATGTTAAATTAGTTACAAAATGGAGAGACAATACTAATAAAACAAATAAAGAAATTGGTGCAGAAAAACTAATCTTAAGACCTAACTTGAAAAGTGTGTCAATTTTTTCAGATAAATTTGTTGCAATTCAGTTAAGTTTGGAAAAGATCACTTTAGACAGGCCAATATACATAGGATTTTCAGTTCTTGAATATGCAAAGCAACACATGTACAATTATCATTATAACTTCATCAAAAAGAAATATAATCAAAATGTAAAGTTATGCTATACTGACACTGACAGTTTACTTTATATAATAAACACTAACGATTTTTACAAGGACATGAAGTCAGATATCATTCAATATGATACAAGTAATTTTGAAATCAATAATGTTTATGGAATGCCTGCATTAAATGCGAAAATTCCAGGACTTTTTAAAGATGAAATGGGTGGGGATATTATAAAACAATTTATTGGTTTGAGAGCAAAACTATACTGTATTGAAAGTACAAAAACTGAGATTAAGAAAGCAAAAGGTGTATCAAGATCAGTAACTAAGAAATTGAAACCAAGACACTATATGAACACTTTAAACAAAAATGTTGATATGAGATGTAATATGAATTTAATAAAATCTATGAAACATGTATTATATTCGCAGACGATTAACAAACTTGTATTAAACAGACATGATGATAAAAGACAGGTTCTAACAAATCAAACAGATACTTTACCTTGGGGGCATTGTGAGACATTATTTTAAATGTTGTAATATTTTAAAGGACTAGTTATAAACAAATTATAGCAACAAAGTTAATTATATTATTAATTTATATGTATATACATTTTAATATTCCAATAAAGTTCATTTATGCATTTAATTTAATTAATCTTTTTATTTTTAATACCTATCTTCTATGAAACTGAAAGCTTTCCTCTACATATAGAGTTAATATTAAATAAATAACTATTAATTTTACTTAATCGAAATGTGTATTTCATGCACATAATATCGACTTTGTACTACCCACATAAATAAATCATTTATATTTATTCACCCCTATAATATTGTTATTAATAAAATGATGAGATCTTTATTAAAACTACAGACGATAAAAGGATTTTGAACAAGCAGCACCATGAAATACGTTAAGCAACTACATACTTTAGAAATTCGTAATATTCAGCTAGACAGTCAATTAAATAAAGTCAGACACAGCGTGCTTTTACCTAATACAATCCGTTGTATAATTTGTGGACCATCAAACTGTGGAAAGACAAACGTTATGCTAAATTTACTAGTTCACAAAAATGGAGTAAAATTTAAACATATTTATTTGTGCTCTAAGACAGCATTTCAACCCAAATATCATTTCTTAAGTGAAATAATCAAAAATATTCCCGAAGCAAAACTCTTTATTTTTAACGAAAACCAAGAAGTAGTTCATCCTAATGAGGCTTTGAAAAATTCAATTATGATATTCGATGATGTGGCATGTGAAAACCAAGTAAACATTCGCAATTACTTTGCAATGGGAAGACACCGACAAATTGATTGTTTCTATCTGACTCAAACATATTCAAAAATACCCAAACAACTTATCCGGGATAATGCTAATGTATTAATAATTTTCAAACAAGATGATACTAATTTGAAGCATGTGTATAATGAACATGTTAATACAGATATGGAATGGATAAAATTTAAAAGCTTATGTTCTTCTGTATGGCGAAATAATTATACTTTTTTATTAATAAATAAAGACTGTGAACTAAACAATGGGAGATATAGACAAGGATTTGATATTTTTATTCACGTTTGAAACCTTAAAAAGTATATGTTTTGTAGATTTAACTCAGTGTATAACATATGTTTGCAAATAGCAGTTGTTGCCAATAGTACATGATGAGTAGCACTGATCCGTTGGAAGCGGCTAACATTAAAAAGGAGCTAATAAACTCAATAAACAGTATAAAAAACAAAATAAAACTAATTAAACATGAAGAAGACGCTGCTAATTTAAAGTATAAAAAAGTATTTAAACCAATTACAGAACCATTAGAAACATTAATTAAGAATAAAGATAGTCCAACTGCTGGTGTTATAAACTTAAATGTTAGGCATAGTGATTGCAACTCCACTATAGAAGATGATTTTAGTGCTAATGAGATTCATAGTGATTCCAACTCCACTATAGAAGAAGATTTTAGTGCTACTATAACAGATGACTCAGAATATTATAGCCAAGATGATAAAACTCCAACCAAAATAAAGGATGATTCAACAATATCTCTGGGGAAGGATGATGTTATAGATATGTATAATGATATAAACGTGCCTTTTGGTATTCGCAGTGAAAACAAAATATTTAAGATGGGTAACTCTACAGTTAAATTTTCTAACACCAATAATGCTTTAAAAAATAAATATGTAACTATAAGTAATAAAAAGTATGAATTAACTGCAGGTCTAAATGAGCTTTTAATTCGTAATAAACCTAATTTAAAGTTGGTCACAGAAAACGATAAAGTGAATTACAAAGATATTCTTCAAATAACTAACGCTCACAAACGAAATTATAGCCCAAACGGACAAATTAAAGGTGATAAAGGATTAAAATATCGTAAAATAATTAAACCACTATTTGAAAAAAAGACTGGTGGATACATACCCAAATTAAAGCAATATAAAGGAAACACAGATTATGTATTTTGGGATGACCCTAATGAATTGGTTGAAAGGTTAAAGTTATTGATTGCATCTCAAAGTGCTGGAAATAGTAACCATGATAACGAAATTATGTCAATAATAGAGGAACTAAAAGAAGCGAAAATTATAAAATACTAGTCAGCACACCAGATAAATCAGTTGTTTAGACTACATCAACCATGAATGATGACAGTTTAACAGTGGATAGAACTGAAAAAACTAATAGAGATAATTTGTATAAATCAATTAATATTATTAACAAGATTATCAACAGCTTAAGTGATCGTATAAAAAGAATTGAAAAGAATATTGAGTTGAATGAAGTTCGTAGTATTTTAAAAAAACATTATGAGCAAACTGGACGTCGTAAATGAAATTCATAAATATGCAAGAAAAAATTTTCCCCGTAGGAAAGTTATTCTTAAAGACATAGATGATCTATGGCAAGCAGATTTAATAGATATGCAATCATTATCAAATTTCAATTGTGGTTTTAAATATATTTTAACGATAATCGACTGTTTCTCAAAGTATGCTTGGGCGATCCCACTTAAACAAAAGAACAAGAATTCTGTTGTAAATGCTTTCAAAAATCTACTACATAAAACCCGCATACCACGTAATTTGCAAACAGATTTAGGGACCGAATTTTATAATGACATGTTTCAAAATATAGTCAAGAAGTACAATATTAATCACTATTCTACATATTCTACGAAAAAAGCTTCTATCGTAGAACGATTCATAAGAACACTGAAAAATAAACTATATAAAGAATTTAGTCTGAATGGGAATTACAAATGGATCGGTAGCATTTTACAAAATAAAATATATGAATACAATAATAGCTTCCACAGAACAATAAGACGGACACCGGCATCAGTTAACCAAAATAATAAAAACATTGTTTTGCAAAAATATATTGCATTAGCACCTCTGACAAAATTGAAAAAGAGCAGATTTCGAGAAGGAGATTTTGTGAGAATCAGCAAATATAAAGGATGTTTTGAAAAAGGTTTTACTCCTAATTGGTCTACAGAAATATTCAAGATCACAAAAGTGCAGGATACTATTCCTTCAACTTATATATTAGAAGACGCTAGACAACAACCTGTTTTAGGTGCATTTTATAGTGAAGAACTTCAAAAAACTAAGAATCCCAAAATTTATTTAGTAGAAAGAATAATAAAACGAAAAGGAGATAAAATATTGGTAAAGTGGTTAGGGCTCCCTGTGAGTGAAAATAGTTGGATAAATAAAAACAATATTGTATAAACCTTTTTTCTATTAAGTACTCAATCTTGTAATAACCAAATAAACTTTTTTTCATTTCATTTTTCATTTTCATAAACCGATAAGTAAAAATCGATAAAGTGAAAAAAAATTATAAATAAATACAAGAAAATATCTTTTCGTCATTTACAGTTGGTTCTTGTAAGAGAGAACACTATACAATTTAAGATTGTTAGAAAAAATGGTAAAGATAAAAAATATGTCTAATCACACTAAGAATGAGATAAAAGGCCCTCAGCAGAAAAAGAAAAAGTCTTACTCAGGATCGGGTTTTAAAACAAGTTTTAAAGCGATGATTGCGCATACAAAAAAACATTTAAAGAACTTGAAACCTAAATGTAAAAAAGCAATGGTAGAATTAGCTGTTGCAGCTGCTAAAGAATTAACATCTGACTTACAAATCAAATTACCAAGAATCATACCTGTACCGAAAACTGGAGGATATCTGCCATTAATACCTATATTCGCTGGGCTATCAGCTACTGGTAGTATTGCGGGTGGTGTATCAGGAATTACCAAGACAATTAAAGAGTATAAAGCAGCAAAGAATCAGTTTGCGGAATTAGAAAGACAGAACAGAAAAATGGAAGCTCTATGTATCGGAAAAGGGTTACACCTTAAGCCTTACAAAAACGGACTAGGAATATTTGTTACAAACGCAAAAAACTAGATGCAAGGCTACCAGATAGAGCTCTATCAAATTTTGATATAATTCAGCACTCAAAAAATATTCCGTTTTTTCGGGGTGTTTTCATGAGAGATGAATTACCAAGTAACCCATTACCGATAGAATGCGGAGTAATTAATTTAGATTCTTCTAAAAACTCCGGCACTCATTGGGTAGCCTATGGAAAAATATATAATTATATTGAATATTTCGACAGCTATGGTAATCTTAAACCTCCGAAAGAATTAATTAAATACTTAGGTAACAATATGGGCTATAACTATGATAATTATCAGGGAAACCATTCATATAATTGTGGACATTTGTGTTTGAAATTTCTTAAATCATTTTGGAGAAAACATCAAGTACCTCCCTATATATAATTAAATTTGATTTGTAATATCTTTCAGTCCATTGTTTTTACTGGATACGCAAACATTGTATTATCTTGAAGAAAGAAATAAATTATTATGATCGTTTATAATAATAATAATAATAATAAAACATCGCATTACAAACCAAAGCCTAACATTTCATTATCAATTACGAAAGATTGCAGACGTATGATAACAAAGAAAATTACGAAAAATAATAAAGAATTTCTACGTGCGCTTGGATTTAAAGTGTAAAATGCTTCAAATAAGTGAGACAGCTGAACATGATAATTCCATTGAAAGCTATGAAATTCATAGCTATAACCCTTACAATAATAGTTTTAAAGATAATGATGAAATCAGAATTCCAATTCATCAGCAAGATGTGTATTTATTACCTTCAGCCAGCTCTATTTATATAGAAGGATATGCGCGAGTATTCAATAAAGATATATCAGGAAAGATGACTAAGAAGGAACATGAGTTCATAAACAATCCATTCCTATTTTTATTTCAAGAAATACGCTATGAGCTGAA
This sequence comes from Carposina sasakii, assembly GCA_014607495.2. Taxonomy (NCBI): domain Eukaryota; kingdom Metazoa; phylum Arthropoda; class Insecta; order Lepidoptera; family Carposinidae; genus Carposina; species Carposina sasakii. The sequence goes on along the minus strand of CP053162.1, from coordinate 9,930,388 downwards.
TGGAGTTGAAATAGATCGCATTAAGAACGCAGGAATTACGTCAACTATAAAATCATATATTTCTATGAATGAGGCAGAAAGTAAAGCGTCTGAAATTTGGGGATGGAACTTAAAAACTGTGAAACAAAAAGATGGACATTTTAGTGTTATTATTCCGTTAAACAAAATATTCGGTTTTGCAGAGGATTATAATAAAATAATTATCAACTGTAGGCATGAACTTATTCTACATAGAAGTAGATCTATTTCAGATTGTTTAATAATGGATAAAACTGATAGTTCTGAATTAGATATACATAAAGTTCAGTGGCGTGTACCACATATAAAAGTTTCAGACCGTAATAGACTATCCCTTCTAAAAACTTTAGAGAAAGATCGACCTATTCAATTGGCATATAGAAATTGGGATTTATATGAATATCCTATTTTACCTCAAACAACAAAACATTCATGGTCCATTAAAACTGCTTCTCAATTGGAAAAACCACGGTATATTATATTTGGTTTACAAACGAATAGGAAAAATAATGTAACAAAAAGTTCCTCGTTATTTGATCATTGTCAAGTTACCAACATTAAATTATTTTTAAATTCTCAATATTTTCCGTATGATTCACTCAATCTTAAGTTTGATGAAGGTAAATATAGTATATTATATGAAATGTATGTGAAATTTCGGCAGTCTTATTATAACACAAGCGTTGACCCCCTGCTTGATTTGTCTAAATTTAAAGAAAAGGCTCCGCTTTTTGTTATTGACTGTTCAAGACAAAACGAGCAGTTAAAAACTGGACCAGTTGACGTTCGGTTAGAAATCGAATGCTTACAAGACATACCAGATAATACGACAGCTTACTGTCTCATTATAAACGATCGACTTTTTGAATACAGACCTTTAAGCAACATTGTAAGAAAACTAACATGAATGTTATTGTTGATTTACAAGGTTTTAAAATTGAACCAAATATTTTTATACCAAAAGAAATAGCGATTAAATGTGGAAATAAAGCTGTTGTACTATTGATTAAACCACCTTTTCCATATCACCTTCTAAGCTTAAAAGAAAGACGACATGTACAATGGGTACAAAAATACAGAAATTATTTTTGGAATGAAGGATTTGTAAACTATGAAGATTATAAATTACATATTAGTTGTATTTTAAGAGATAGAAATATATATACTAAAGGCTATGAGAAAGTTATATGGTTAAAAGACATTTTAAACTATGATAACGTTTTTAATATAGAAGATAAATTATGTCCTAAGCTATCAACCCTACATGATAATTATTCTAATTCAATAGATATGATTTCTTGTATTTATCATGATAATATTTGTGCTTTAAAAAATGTGTTTTGTTGTTATAAGTGGTGTATTGAAAACAAAGTTTTTAGTGGCTAGTAAATAAAATTATAAATAAAATAATTATCTGGTTTTATTCACTGAAATCCTTACTCTTCATGCCTATATTATACTTACTTATTTAGGACTGTTTATCCTAGGTGCGTCGAGTGAACTTATTTTTGAAATAACAAAGTTACATAGGAAAACATTACTCAGTTGTCATCATTGATTGAGTTGATTACCTATATTTACCGACAAACGAAAGCTAAAGTTAAAGTCCACCTTCAAGTCGAGAATCTCGTGATTTGGGCTTTCTAGATCGCGCTCTTTCAACATAATTGGAGTTTTAGTACTGAGCTGTATGACGGTGCGCTTTTAGTTGATCAATTCACCTATAACTGAATACTAAAACTCTGATTGTGATGAAAGAGCGTGAGTTGGTAGGTACTCGTAGGTAATTATTACTAGTAAATTAGGTACTGTACTTAATCAGTACTAATGTACAACTTACAACTAATTAATATCATTAAAATAAAAATAGGGAATTGGGCTCTCTGGATCGCGCTATTTCAACATAATCAGAGTTTTAGTTTTCAGTTATAGGTGAATGGTCAACTCACAGTGCACGGGGGCACACGCGCCCCCCAGTGCGCTCTTAGTTGATCTATTCACCTAATACTGAAAACTAAAACTCCGATTATGTTGAAAGAGCGTGAGCCAGAGAACCCAATTCCCTACTACTGAAGTGGCTAATATATCTAACGATTTTGCTAATAAATTAAAATTCATCAGTTGTTATCCGTTTTCTGATAACTTGGCGTCGGATAGCTAGTATTCTATTAAAGGGTAAGGTATTTTTCAAAATTTTGTTAAGCACAGAAACATAGGCATAAAACTAGGTAGGTAATTCATTATCTCGCTGTATGTTTCGATTAGTCACGATGCTTAGTTAATACCTACGGTAAAATACGATTCTGTTGTCGTTTGGTGTCACGGCAAAGAGCTTTTTAATACATTATATACAGGTTACTAGGTTTATATTGTAATTAGTAATATGCAATATAAAATCATACCTAATTATAACTGGTGAATATTACATTTACATTATAAGGCTAAGCAAAATTGGTGAAGGTTTATATTCACCCGTTGATGTCTTTTGTTTGCAGGAATAAATTTTGGAAAAGCCCAATTCCCAAACATTTTGTTTCTTTATTATTTTGTGTTTATCCTTTGATCCATTGTAATAGCAAATACCTAATATAAAAAGTTTAATGTCCCGTGGTAAGTATATTTTTTTATCTGGACATAATTACTAGAATTATACAGGGAGTCATGGTACTGTACCAAAACAAATTGAATGTTTTTGTGACGTACGTACTCGTACCTACGTGATATTTACGTTAGCGTTGATATGAACTCATATAAATGTATTATTCAAGGCGGTACTTGCTGGAGCGTGGTGGATAATAGTTAGTAGACTGCATTACAATAATTTCCTGGTTATTTAGTATATATGTACATATTATATACCATATACTTTGATATAATAGAACCACGATGTAAATAGGGAGGAAGAAATACAAAAACACAAAATGATTTTATCTCGCTTTTGGTTCTATTTTTAAAGGGCAAGTGAGGGGTGGTATTATCCATATGGAGTGTTTGTTACATTTTTTTTTGTCATATTTACCTGTAGGAGGTATATTCATAGGTAGAGACTTTGGTAGAAATGTCAAAGAAAGGGACAGAAGCTTCTCTAAAATAAAAAAAAACTGTATATTTTTATTGTGCTACACGCAAATGGATTAGTTTGCTGGTAGTGAATAAGTAGGTATATTTATCAGTTCTGTGATCAGATAGCTGTTTGTATGTGATTATCTTATAACTATTATTTTTCAATGTGCATTATTAATTATGCACTTCAATGCCTGTAACATAGTATACAAAAGGTGAGTATGCAAATAGTTTTACGAGTTAAATTATCGTTATATTCATATACAGAAACACTTATATTTAATATTATAATCAAATGTTAATTGAAAACTCTAAATTATTTTATTTATATGTAGTTAAGTATATAATGTTTAGGTGTGTGAATTACTTTATAGGTGTAATAAAAACAAGTACATGTCTACTTAAGGACCTCTTGACAGTTATAATTGACAGTTATAATATATATTCCTTAAATATGTTAACCTAAATTCAAAATCTAATGTATTAAAGGGCTTGAGGTATTTCTATATAGAACGTGGCACTGTATTTTTAAACCTATCTTTAATCTAAAGACGTAGAGGCTATCACCTGTGTCTAAGCCAGACGACGCCAACATAGTTCTTCTGGATGGTCAGGTCTTTCGGAAGACTTGTTGGTGAAATGCTCGACCCTACAAAGCTTAAAGCTGAACTAGAGAAGCAATTGAAGAACCGATATGCGAAGAAAGTAATGATACCTACGTACAGTAAAATTACATGAACGGAATCTTCATGAACAGAAAGAATGTATAGAAAGGTTCATGATAGAAAGCCTATTATTGGCTCTACTATAACCATCTTAACGCTTTATGTACCCTGTAAGTAGAATAAAATAAATGCATAAAGTTATTGACGGACATTTCTGCGAATAAATTAGCCACGTGAAATTTAAATCTGGGGGCCCGGTAGTGTGCCAATTCGGACAAAAAAGTTTCACCGCTCTACCCTCAATTAATCGAATCAGTTGAGGCAAATTTTGACCCATGGTTATGCGTAAAGTAAGAAATTTACAAAAACAATCTAACATCGTTTCAAACATAGATGAGTAATACCGACTCAAAAGTACATCTTTTGTGTGACATATAAGTTATACTTAATGACTTCATTATCTTGACAACAAAGGCTGATATATATGTTTTTCTTCACTTTAAACTTGGATATATCATCGGAAAGGCATTTTTAACAAGCATTATCTCGTTGAAGGATGTAGTCTCATAAGATGTGGTATGGTTTCGAAATAGCGACCTTGTTTACTTGGGTTTGGCAAAAATTACAGAGTTAAGACGGCTTTGCATATTTACCAAAAACTTACACTCTTATAGTTGCTTTTAAACTTTAAATTCAATAGAGATCGAATGAGTAAAAAGTTATCAGTGATCGCAGTTTTTAATTCCCGATAATACCTAATACATAGAACCTTGTAAACATGTAGGTAATAACCGAGAAAAAATATTTTCTATTGTACGACAGCATTGTATTCAAATTGTCATTGACACATAGATCCTGTTGGTTTGCAGAACCTTACCACTTTGAATTAAGATTCCTATTTCATTGATAGGATACTGCATCTTACGGCTTGTGTTGTGTATGGAGGGTGATATAAAGCTTTTGAAATCGATCTATTTTTACCTTATATAATCATATCACTGATTTTAACTAACTGAGAAAAGGAGGAAGAGTTTCTCAATACGACCATATATTTTTTGTTGGGACAATTTCCTATGGGTATTAAGCATTCCGCTTTTAAAAACTTTTCATTTTTGACCACTTTTAGCACTGATATTTTAATCATGCCCCGCTCTCCTTCGGGTAGGATTTCTGTCGCAGTCTTGCAGTTCTGGTGGCTACCCTATTTTAGGTACCTATATGAATCGTATGTAGTATTGTTAACCCTTTGACCGCCAAAGATATCTTAAAGCGTCAAATGAAAACTAGCCACAGTCGCCGATGACGACTTAAAGCGTCTTAATTTTTGGAAACATTTGATTGTGACTACTTGGTTTTTACCTTGAGTTTTGCATACACAGTCGTAACAGTTCTTCGTTAATCAGTTTTAATTAATTAAAAGTGTGAACAGGTGATATTTTAATTATACCTCATTCAATAGGGTTGTTACATTACTATACATTATCTCGTACGGCCAAATCTATTCATGTGTCACAACTAGATAATCTCTTTTGTCTCAGCCAGACGTAAATGTAAATAAATAAACCGCAAAACTAAAATATTGACATTCAACAAATAACTGCGGGTTTTAACGAGCTTCCGTAAAATTAGGTTTTACAGTACTTACGTTTGTAAGGTATTTTCATACCTAGTTTTTTGGTTGAACAAAAAATCCCCTTTGTTTATTCATTGCTATGCAGAATTGAGTTTTTTCCCTATTTTCTCTCTTCCATTGAAAAAGCATTATGTATGAGCGTTATACTACTGCTACTTAGTATTGAATTGTATATTACTGAATTAGATTTTCCGTTCAATAACCAGAACAAAATCTAGATAAGTAGGGAAAATTATAAAGATCACTGCATGCGATGTGAGCAATCCAACCGTGGCAAATCTTGAAAAAAAAATGGCTCATACTCAGAGTTTATAATGATTTCACAAAACATTATACATTCTGGACCGTGACTACTAACTATAAAGCTTCTAGATATATTGGTACGCTACGATAGGCACTGCGTGGTTAATACAGGGTGTAACAGAAGAGGTATAAAAGCAAACGGTTTTAAAGGATATACCACTTTGAGAGAGGGGGGTTATGTTAAACGAATTGGCATTTAAATAGCTAGCTACTATAGCAATATTAATGAAATACACATATTAAAGTTTACCATTCAACGTTATTAACCAGTATGCAGGTGCAGATGTAGAATGCAAATAATGCCATCATTATATTATGCACCATACCGATATAAAGTTAGAATACACATAAATAAGATTATATAAAGGTTAACCAGTCCTATTTAAAGGGATAATAATCACGTTACGGCTATTTACTAATAAAATAACAAATGCATGAAATAATAATGTTATAATGAGTCGTTTGTTACATGCAATTGCATAAAAGGATAAGAAGATCATCCACATCCCAATGTCCATAGGTGACTATTTATTTCGTGAATTTAGTGTCAGCCACACAAGAAGGTGAATCTGTAACTATAACTTTTCTGCACATCGTTTTCCGCACTCTACTCGTACGTTTAGAAAAAAAATGAAAAAGATAAAATACTATATACTTATAACAACTCGGCGTTGCTACAAAACTGCTTCTAAATTCTTGGACACAGTTTAAAAATGACTTTGCATAGCAAAATGTACCTATCTGTCTAAAAAAGGTTTAAATTATTTTGTAACAACACGGTACAAATCTAAACCTCTAAATTTAAACCTATTGTACGTAATAAAATTGAAAGCCTAGGTCTAGGGATTAAAGATCTGCGTAAGTTAATTTTGTACACGATGTAACGTAATATAAATTACAGTATTGGTACGGTATCGGATTTTATATTTTTTACCCTTTGTTATAAAAATATGATGGTATCTCGTTCATTAGAGCTCCCAACAATATTAAAGTAATCACAAAACCCAGCATCTGAAGTCTCTGAGGATATACATAAAGAAATATCGTACTTACATCTACATAAAAGAAAAGAAAGCTGAAAGTTTACTTTCCAGAGTCAACTAAGAGATACTCATACTTACTTCGCAAGGTCCTTGACAGCTAAACTTTCACTATCGTATGGGCAGTAGGCTACTTTGACACAAACAATACGAAGGCAGGTAAACATATTTTACGCTATATGCGTTTATGAATAATAATGATGTATTTCTACATTATAATGACTCAAATTAAATATTATCTTTGTAGAATCAAAACAGTTTTTTACAATCACACAAGCGTTGATCAAGGGGTTGGTGCAATGAATTGCGAATGTATAATTTGTGCAGTTTTTCGCCATGATTTCCATTCATTTCTAGGGTACCATATTGTGTATTCTTTATCAATTACTTTCTCTACTGTGGAAATCGGTTTATTTGGAGCCAGTCTCACACCGCGTACATAATGTGTAACCGCCGAAGATGCTGCTGAAACAAGATAGGGTTTATCTACCATGCAAGCAGCGCCGGAGACGCTGGGTTTGATCTCCTAATCATAGGAGAACTTATATATCTTTGAACATAATACCAGCGGTTTGAAACTCAAAACAACCGATCGATGATTGTAAAATCTATCGATGGTACATTGTGATCGATGATCGTAGACCGTGTCGCGCATGCGTAATGCCGCCAACGACCTTCCTATCTGTGTCGAACAACGGAACAGTACTCGCGGAATGCTAGCGAAAATGTAAACATTGACACTCCTTGGATGATAGAACTTTTATTTTTATAGTAGGTATACCAATCCGGCAACAATAAAATGCTTTTATCATCTATCCATCCACCTCTTTTTCGAACGATAACCACTGTCGACCATCGTTTTTATTTAATTTCACTATGAATTTCGTACATCTCAACTATACCCTCAAAATTAGTCAGAAGTGGTACCATGTGGTTCTATCGACCCTTGGTGCTCTGCCTACCCCGTGAGGGATAAAGACGTGATTATATGTGTGTATGTATTATGTTGAAAATAGGCGTAATTTTATGTATGTTACATTTGGATATACTTACTATCAATCTCATGTCGGTCAACATAAAAATGTCTTTTGCTCTGATCTTCTATAGCAACTGCATAATGAATCTCCATTGAATCAGTTGATGTAATTGTGAGAATGAACTAAACTATAATGTGTACTGAGAAAATAAATTACCTACTTATTACATTACAATTTTTAAATGATGTACGAAGATTTTAATTATATCCTGCGAGAATGTTACAAAGGACCAATTAATTTGTATGCATTAAAAAAGTAATTAGACTCTTGTATAATAACTTCTAGCGGCGCTCGCGACTCTATCATCCATCACTCATATACAGGATGTTTTTTGGACGTCAACGTTCCCGAATACTACGGAATCTCCTCATCATCACGATCATTTTTCTCCATGGAAACATACCTGGGAAGTATCTGGTTCCCAAGATATTAGGGTCCAAAGTTGAGTAAATAGACTGCGTTTTTCTGCATAAATGCACATAGACGCACGTAGCAAGATTTTTTCACGAAAAATAATTTATATACAGGATGTTTTTTTGTGGCCACCTTTAACGAAGGGTACGTACTCTATACATCAAATAAAATAAGTTTATGCCAAAAAAAATGCTGGAAAAAAAAAAACATTTTTTTTTTTAATTACTTGATCTGGCGAAATTTATAGTGTCTAGTGTTTATGTTAGTTTTTTTATAGACAGATATTAATTATTTCTCGTGAAAAAATCTTGCTACGCGCGTCTATGTGCATTTATGCAGAAAAACGCAGTCTATTTACTCAACTTTGGACCCTAATATTTTGGAAACCAGACACTTCCCAGGTATGCTTCCATGGAGAAAAATGATCGTGATGGTGAGGAGATTCCGTAGTTTTCGGGAACGTTGACGACCAAAAATCACCCTGTATGTCTATGAAAAAACTAGCATAAATACTGGACACTATAAATTTCGCCCGATCAAGTAATTAAAAAAATTACATCGTTTCCCAGCATTTTTTGGCATAAACTTACTTTATTTGATGCTTAGAGTACGTACCTTCTTTAAGGGTGATAAACATCCTGTACCTATAGGTACTTTTAATTTTTACGGGTACACTTGATTAATTATATTGGCCGTTACATATACAAATCAGGGAAGGGAATATAAATGCAGGGAATATTAAAATTAATTAATTTTAATATGGGACCCAGTTGGTGGTGCTTGAATAAAGTTTTAGGAAACACGACATGGTTAGTTAGCTGATGACTAGTTGATGAATCACTGTTAAAAACACAGGTATGTAAGGTTCATTAAAATAAAGTCAAAGATAAATCAATCCAAATGGCTACAGTCTAAGTAGTTAAGTACTAATTAATAAAATACCGAATATCAAGGAATTTCCCGTATGATAAATACAAAATGTACAAGCCCAGTTTAAAGTCGTTACATGCAAAATTTCAAGCGAATTATTATTATCAAATTAAAAACGAATTAAGAGAAGCAGTGAATATATAAATTAGTGGGTTATCCCTTGTCTAGATGTATTTTTCCGTGTATAGACGTATTTTCGTATTGATAAGGATCATTATTATTGTTGTCCGTCACTCAGCAACTGATCAATCAATAGAAGGAGTGATACGAGTATATACAAGGAAAATGCGTGGTTCGATTTTATGTTTGGTAATTTTTTAGTGATAAGGTTTATAAGTAACTTATTAACATTTTTAAATTAAATATAACTTAGTAATGAGCAAAAATACCTCTAGATACTTTATTCCATTTTTTTATCGATACTAATATCCATTATAATTTTAGGCAAGGTTTAATATAAAAAGGCTTAATAATGTTAATTACGTTATACTATAATTAAACTCATATTACCTTTTTTATTTAAATATTGAAACTACGTATGGTCAAAATTATTTATGAATATTACCTTAGAACTTAGAATGGAACATCGTTTTAGCAACCTATTGTGATGGCAGCTGTAAGCAGCTGCGTCTGAGAAAAGTTCGAGAATTATGTAAATTGCACTGCGGTTTCCGCATTATTTTGGACTGTGGAATTGACTTTAAGTTTCTATTGTTTTGTAATAAGTATATACATATATAGAGTAAATTAAAATATAATGGCAATTTTCTAACGAAGCAAATTGCAAAAACTGTATTCCTAGAGTAAGGTACGGTAATTGTAAAGGATCCGACTCTACCAAACAACCTACTGAAGTGCTACTAATGTGCGCTTGTTTACAATTTTGAGTAGGCTCACATAAATTATATTGATTCTCACCGTAGTTCTTTTGGATTGACATATGAATGTAGGTATGTATAGGACTCGTTTGCCAAGCATCTTATTACCTCTCCACAGATTTGGATTCGGGTGCTGTGAAAGACGGCTTTACAGTTTTTTTTGCAGGTACATCGTAAAATATAGTGAAAGTGGATGCTAACCACAGTGAATTTAATAAATGACATAAACATAACAAGTCATTTTGGCTACGTAATACATATTACGAAACTATAACCATCCGATATCCTAGATAGTTTATTTTAAGTGACAATAAATCTTTACACTGGGAGATATCAGATGATGACCGTCATCGCGAGCAAGGCTTACTTTGTATTTCGCAAATCTGAGAGCCCTTAGAGGGCTTGGGGCCTCGCTAACTATTTCCAAGTAAAGTGTCGAATAGGAAAGTGGTTATTTCCCGAATAATACTAACCAGCAAGTAAACACAGAAGTAGCTCAGATAATAAATAATCTTTCTCAAGAGTTCGAACATTCTAGCTAGTTACAAATTGTAGAAAACTAAGAACAGTTTAAGCCACTTAAGCCTTTTAAAGGCCAACATAAGATCACGTAAATAGTTTCGCAAAAGATTCGTATTTTTTATTTATCTTCGCAAATAAATTCTCCTTACGTATTTTCCATAAAAAAATCACATTGTTTCGATGCGAATTAAGTAGTACATACTTATACAGATAAAATTGAATTGAAATCACTCTTCATATTCTAATGGATTAAATGCTTATTTACTTTTTAAATCATAAAATTTTGTGAAATATTTACGCGCTGTTTTGCACAATTTTGTAGGAAAACTAGTCAAGGTAAAATCACTGGTAAAGGGCAACGAAAGAGGTAAGAAGTCCTTTCTACCTATACAAGGTCTAGGCATGAAGGCAGGGCAAAGGAGGAGATGCGTTTATTAATGTATGTGGATGTCACTGTAAATGTTATTTTCCGAACATCTCCTTTATGGTCCTGTATTTCTGGTTACCATTTACGGATTATAATATTATTATTATTATAGTTAGGCCGCCTCCTCTTCGTCCTTTCTTTATGATCTTTATTGATGAATGATGATGCTTGACATTTTTTTTGAGAAAGAAGATTGAGAAGATTCCGATGCACTTTATTATTAATAGTTACCGGTCTTTCATTTCCAATATTCTGTCGTCACTACATTAATTACGAAGTCATTATCTTAATATTCTGACTATGATATGTTGTGTAGAGAATAAATTTTTAATATCGTTGTACTCGTAGCAGATAGAGTCAGAAATAGGAACGAGATCCCAGATGATGAGTAGAGATTTGGTATGGAGTTAGCTGACACCCTGGATTAACACATAGGCTACTTTTTATTCAGGGAAAATATTTTATTCCGGATAATTTCGACATTTTGTTTTATCTGCAGTGCACGCGGGCGAAGTCGCGGGCGTCCACTAGTTGAAATATATAATTGTTTTACCTAATTTAAAAAAAAAAACAGTATTCTGTTGGTAGTTCTGTATTTTATTTGTGGCCTAGAAAAATTCTAAAATAAATTGTATATATAGGTACATTATATTTTTTATTTATGTGTGTACAATAAAGATTAAAAACATTTTTCTCGCGACTTTTCAACGCATAATACTACGTCTTAAGACGACCTGAATATTTTGCATGTATTTAAAATAGGCACTTAAACAATAAAAAATATGCAAAACTTGCGTGTCTTCTAGGGTTTCAAACAAAACCTGTTCAATCTGTATAGTAAATGTATATAGATATATAGATAGGTAATGGTCTTAAAATAGTTTTAATTACAGGTTTATATCATCTTTTGATTTATTGGACCCGGTTATCTTAAAAAAATGTAATCGATCTTTACAAAAACAGAATTTGAAGAAAAAGTGATATGTAGAGACACGGGGGATTGTTTTATTTTTAAATATTGTAATTGTGTTAGTGCAGTGATGTTATTATTTCACGTATGATTCCACTTATCATCACCATCTTCCTGCCCTTATCCCATTTATGGGGTCTGTACAATATAGCTCCTTTCGAAAATCATATGGCCAAGGATTTCCTGTACGGCCGGCTGCCTGCCTGACGCCAAACCTTATTTTTCCTACCACTATCAACTACTTATTTATTTTCTAGTTTGAGATACTTAGGCAAGTACATGGTTCATTATATATTTATATTCATTAGTATTCTTTATTGTATAGACACACAGAAAACATAAAAGATAATAATCATTAATAATTTATTTATAACTAGTGGACGCCCGCGACTCCGTCCGCGTGGACTACAGAAAAAACAAAATGTCGAAATTATCCAGGATAAAAACATTTTCCGGGGAAAAAAGTAGCCTATATGTTAAATGGGACCTGTCACAATATATTCCTGAAAACTGCATCGAAATCGGTTCAGCCGTTTCTGAGATTAGCGTGCACAAACGCACAGACAAACCGACAAACAGACAAAAATTCCAAAAATCATTCTTTTGGGTACTATTGCGTTGATAACGGTCTCCTATAATATTTTTCTCTCATATACCTTCCATGTACAGACAGTGATCCGTGACATTTTTATTATATGTATAGATTATGTTTGTTTATGTTAATTTGTGGGTAGGGAGTATACGATAGGAAAATTCGTAATTTGTGATCTATTAAGTAGCTAAGTAAGTAGGTACCTACCTAAACAAATCGGTAAACACATTGCAAACAAATATTTAAAAGTCTTCAGACCATTGATAACTTACTCTTCAGTGCTTTTCCTTCTGGGGTACACCTCGTCAAATTAATCAAACACTCCACATAGTTCCTAACTAGTCTTTTGCTGTCCAAAATTGCATCAACGTCTAGGTAATCGTACCTAGTGTCATATTTAGGCATCTTTGCCATTTCATTCATATCCTGACCTACCACAACATATAGCGCACACATAACTGCAAACACTACACGCATTTTGAGTCACTATAAAAGTCACTGTGGTATGTATATAAATTATTTAAAAGTTTTTAAGCAAACTTCAGGTTAAACTTTAAAATGTCCGCGCAATGAGCTCGATGTTTCCCGCGCGTTTTGTTTGACAGCATCCGTGCGTGCGGCCCGAGTTTCCCGCCGATTCTGTGGCGCGCGCGTGAACGCGGAACTAATATTGGAACTTGTAGAGTGCGTTTGCATGCAAGAGCATCATATAGTTCTCTATAGTTCGAGCATATACCTCCAAGGGCAAGTAAAACCTGATGAGGTAGAAAATTCTTTATGCAATTTGCGACGTTAATTAATTAGTATGAATTTCACTTGTAATTGGCAGATTTGTTATAGCGCTGGACAACATTGATAAAATGCATGCAGGTGCATTTTGTGCAGAGCATTTTTATTTTTATCGAGCCTAATTTAATATATAAACTTTGCTGGAGTAGGTAGGGTAAGAAGGGGGAATGGCGCTCAGTGGGTAATGGCGCTCACCTCTCTAGCTCCGTTAAAATAGTACATAGCATCACGCCACCTCGTGTGAAGGGCGAGGGGAGGGGGCCTCTAACGAGCAGCGGTGCGAGCGGACAGTCAGCCCGCGTATGTGACCGTGAAGTGCGTTTCTTTGTTTGCGGCCGTGTTGATCTAATATTTCGTCTAGTGGTTTTTGTAGGTAAGTCTAAAACTTTAAGGTGCATTTAAACTATATTTTTTTCTTTTCTGAGTTAAATTATTTTTTTTATGTTAATGCATTTATTTTTCCCCAATCGTGTATGATATTTTTTTAAATTACAAATAAATCACCTAACAACCTTTTGGGGTTATGCCGCCCACCTGAGCGCCATTACCCCTTAGTGACTTATTTTTTTTATTATTGTAGATATGCCTAGAAAACGTCAAAGAACCACCGCTAAAGCGGCTTGGACCGAAGAACATCTTCTTGCTGCTAAAACTGAAATTGAAGGAGGTATTTCCATAAGAAAGGCCGCAAAAAAATATAACATACCATTTTCTACTTTGAAAGATCGATAAAAAAATGACAACATGAACAGCCCAAGACTAGGTCGCAAGCCTGTTTTTACCCCGCAGCAAGAAACTGAAATTGCTGAACAAATCAAGTTGCTGGGTTCGCTGTACTATGGACTTAGCATCGCAGATTTACGTAAACTAGTTTATAAATATGCTGAACTCAACAATATCAAAAACAATTTTGATCCAAACAGCAAAACGACTGGATTGGATTGGGTGCACGCCTTTATGAAACGCAATCCTTCAGTTTCTATACGCAAAGCTGAAGCGACAAGCTTAAATAGAATTTCTGCTTTCAATAAAGAAGAAATTACACATTTTTATGATAAACTTGGCGACTTAATGGAAAAACGTAAGTTTATTCCCAACAATATTTACAACGCTGATGAAACTGGTATCACCACGGTGACAGACCCAGGGAAAGTGCTCGCTGAAAAAGGACAAAGAAGAGTTGGTTCTGTAACAAGCGGCGAACGAGGAAGCAACGTTACAGTCATGTGTGCGATGAGTGTAGCTGGAAACTTCATACCGCCCATGTTTATTTTTGCCAGGCAGAGAATGACGCCTTTATTAGAAAAAGATGGCCCAGCTGGAGCATTATACACAAACTCTAAAAATGGCTGGATAAACGAAGACTTATTTATCACTTGGCTCAAACATTTTGCAGCATTTGCTAAACCTACCCAAGAATCACCTGTGTTATTGATTCTCGACAATCACAGTAGTCACATTTCCCTTCAAGCTTTTAATTTTTGCAAAGAAAACTACATCACAATGCTTTCCATTCCTCCACACAGTTCTCACAGAACGCAGCCGCTAGATGTGTCTTTTTATGGGCCGCTGAAAGCTGCTTATAGGCATGAATGCAACAGGCACATGAAGACACATTTGATGGCAAAAATAACTCCATACGATGTTGCAGGACTATTTAATAAAGCATACGTACAAGTTGCGAATATAAGTAAAGCAGAATCTGGATTTCGAGCCACGGGAATATACCCAATTAACCCAAACGTTTTCACCGATCAAGACTTTTTGGCAGCATCGCTGATGGCACCGGAATCGGAGCAAACAACTGAAAACCAAAATCCAAATGTCCAGATTAATGAAGATGTGCAATCTGAAGGTATAAGCATAATTTCAGGACATACATCTCATCTGCCGGGTCCATCAAACAGGGATCAATGCTCTGAATCAGTTTCAGCAGTTATTTGTAACGAAGATCTTGCTGGTGGTCATACAACTCCGGTGTCCTTTGCTACAATAGCAAAGACACCAACTGTTGCACCACTTTCTAAGCCAAGGCAAAGACAGCGGAAACAACATGCTACCATACTGACGGCGACTCCTTTGAAAGTTATTTTAGAGGAGAAAGAAAGGAAAAAAATAGCGAAACTCAATAAGACTGGAAATAAATCAAATAAAGATAATAAATCAAAACCAAAAAAAGTTGTCAAAGAGAAGCAAAACAAACCAAAGCAACAAAAATCATATAAAAGAAAAATTTTACAAGAAAGTTCTTCAGAGAGTGAAGATGAAGAGGATCTTTGCGATGATGATAGCGACGATGAAATGAATGTGGATGATGATAATTATAATGAGTGTATTATATGTAAAGAATTCGGTAAAAATAACGAATTATGGTACCGCTGCATTCTCTGTGGACTGTGGTCTCATGCAATATGTTCAGGGTGGGATTCACCAAAAGGATACACTTGTGATTTATGTGAACAAAAATAACATATTAAGATATATAATTTGTCTAGTCCAATAATTACTAAAGTTGTTTATCATAATTTAAGTTGATTTGACATTGTTGACTGAAAGTAAATTGGAAAGGCTGATCTTACGTACAAAATAGATAATTATGCTAATTTAGGATTGTAGACTTTACGTTTATTATATATGGTTTATTTCGTTAACATTTTATTTAATTATGATGTGCCTTAGTTGATATATTCCAAGAAACACCTTTGAGCGTCATAACCCCGGACCCCGAGCGGCATTATCCAATGCCAGGGGCAATGCCGCTCAAACATGTTTTTTTAAAAATGGTTTTTTATTAGAAATAGGTCAAAGATATAAGCTTCTGTTGTTAAATTGTTGATTAATCGATAATTTAAGACTTTATTACGTTTCATAATTTTGATTTATAATAAATAATTTAAAAAATACACGATGTTTTCCTTAAGTGAACGCCATTCCCCCTTCTTACCCTACCTAGAGTGAAGGTTATTAGGTGGATATGTACTTAACTTATAAGTACAGTAAGTATTTTCAATAAAACACAAAACGATAGGGTCACTAAAAGCAATTTGCTTATAAGTCTTTCAGTTTTTGCTCAAGGTTTTATGGAAGTTAATTAAAAGATTCATATTTTTTAGTAATTACTGTTTAATTATGTAGGTTGTTTTTAAAATAATATTTTTTAGTTATGGGTATACCTACTTACTTATATTAAAATTACTGTTGTCAACTGATAAGCTAGATAAGCATTACATTAAAGAGTTATATCAAGAGATTTCTCTTGCCAAGACAATAGCCTACTATTGAGAAACTATCTACAATATTTGAGATAGTTACATCCTGTATACTCTTAAGTTTTTAGTCACGACTGCCGCTTCACCGCTCTGGATGAAAATTAGTAAAGGGATAGTCAGATAAAGACACAGGCCACTTATTGCCCAAGAAAAAGAGATCTGAAATATTTAAGGATCATAATGGGATGGATAATCAAAACAAAACATTGCACACGAGGAAGCGTTCATTGTGCATAGTCAACTAGACGGAACATGATGGACCGCTTGCGACAGATCACGGCGAATAGGCCGGTGACAGACTGACGGGACGTTATTAATGACTACGATCGACCTTCGCTAATCAGGGGCCCTAGACAATGTATAAATTAAATTCATCATCAGAAATCTTAAATTAAATTAAAGGCCGTAATATTACGTAACATAAAGTATCTTAGCTAAGTCACTTTTTATTTTTTCATAACATTTTTATATTCTAAGAAAAGTTTCCTTATCTTATTTGTTATCTATCATCACAATCTAGATAATATTTAGGTATGAATAAATAACCAAAATTTTAATAAATAAAAGCTTATAAAAAGGGTGACATTTATTTTTGCGGGACTGTCGCATCACTTATGTGGCCTTATCAGGATGCTACCACGAGATGCACTCTGCAGCTCTTATTACTCGTAAATTTTAACAAGATTTATTACTCTCGGTCTAATGTTATTTAGGGGCTTAAACAAAGTAATGTATGAATTATATTACAACCGCTATTTTGGCAGTGTTGCGACAACGAACTTTGATCAATGCCAAACGATGTTATATTATATGTATAAGCACCCTTTATTTTATTATTTATTTATGAATTTATTTCATGTACCTACAGATTTTAATGTTGCAAAATTGTTACTTAGCTCGTGCCTCGGAAAGCACGTAAAACCGTTGGTCCTGCGCCTGATCTCTCTTCGGTCGTGTCGGCTTTCCGTCCCATTAGACTATGAGAGTATCGGAAGAGAGTGCATCTGTGTTTGCGCACACACTTGTGCACTATAATATCTTCTGCGTACCTGGCCAATCTCCGTAGAGATTGGTCGCCTTGACTGAAATACGGTCGGAGATCATCATCATCATCATAAGCACCCTTAATTGCCATATAAGCCCGAAGTAGGCCCGACTATTTGGACATTTTGATGTAAAGTGAGACAGAGATAGCAAACAAACCAAATGTCCTTGAATCATACAATACTATATCTGAATGCGACTTGTCTGCAGTTACCGTAATACCTAATATCCAATATACAACCCAGTCCAAATGTGCCAATACAGTATGTCATACAGTTACAGCGGGCAATATGTTATTAGGTTACTAACGGTTGGAGTTCAACGTTCGGCTATTATATGACACAGTTATTAAACATTGTAGGCTATATCTTTCGGTCTTGCTTACGTAAATTTTTATGTTATACTAGCGGACCCGACACAAACTTCCTGAAAAAACATTATCTAGTTGACCGAATAGTGAACACACACAAAAAGTTTCATCAAAATCGGTCGAGCCGTTTAGAAGAAGTTCAATTACAAACACACGAATAGAAGATTTGTTGTCACCGTTTCTTGCAGAAATTTTTATGGATTGGTATGAAAATAAGTTTATAGTTAACAATAGTAAGATAAAATATTATTTTAGATATGTAGATGATGTTATCTTGTGTTGGACAGGCTCAGTGAGACAGTTTCATGTTTTTGTCAACAAAATTAATACCAAGCATGCCAAAATTAAATTCAAAATTGAAGAAGAAGTTAATAATAGCATAAATTTTTTGGATTTAACTATATCAAGATTAGATAAATTTCATGATTTTGCTGTATACCGGAAACCTACCCATACAGATGTCACAATACCGGTTGATTCTTTCCACCCATGGCAACATAAATTAGCGGCTTATAAGTCTATGATACATAGACTGGTAACTTTACCGCTTAACAATTACAATTATAATAAAGAATTTAATACCATTGTTCAAATTGCCAGATCTAATGGGTACAGTCCTCAATTAATTTATAATCTGGTCAATAAAAAGGAAAACATTTTGGTTAAACAAATGTTATACCCTAAAGTTGATCAGATTCAAAAACAATACACTGGTAGTTTGACATATTATGGAGGTTTTTCAGAAAAATTATCTAAATTATTAAAAAAAGAAGACATATTTGTGGCGTTTAGGACTTATAATTCATTACAAAAGTTAATTAACACAAAACAAAAGTTGGAACTTAAAAGAAATCAGGTGTATACCAGTTGAAGTGTGATGAATGTGATGCTTGTTACATTGGACAAACTGGTCGCAGTTTTAATGTTCGATACAAGGAACATATATCAGCTTTTAGAAATGGTAATCCTAATAAATCCAACTTTGCCGAACATTTACTCCAGGCGGGCCACTCCCTGGCAGATAATAATGAGTTAAGAGTTCTACATGTTGCAGATAAAGGCATCCGTCTGTCTATTTTAGAAAAACTAGAAATTATGAAAGCAAAATTTTCAGGTATTAATTTGGTAAATAATCAAATAGATTTTGTAAACACTAGCCCAGTTTTGGCTGCAATCTGTCAATGTCAAAGTCAATAGGATCGGACAAAGGTAATGACTTTGTCGTACAGCCTTGATATGGTCTTTTTTTTTTTTTTTTTTTATATATATATTTAATATTATTATAAATTTATTTTTCTTCTAATAATTTAACTAATAACTAATGTATATTTTTTAATTATTTATCTATAATAATTTTACATTTCTAAACTAATATGTAGGTATTAACATTTATTTTTTTTTATGTTGATTGAGGGTATAAAAATGATTTGCAATACATTGGTTTTAGTTGTTAGTTAGTTGGTTCGGTAGATAGAACTAACATGGAAAACTAATCCTGATGATGCCACGGGTGTTGGCGAAACATATGTCGATTAAAATTTTAATTGGTTTTCGGATTAGCAGCTATGTATTTATGGTTGCATGCTAGTGCTTGGATGGCTTCTCGTTGCGACTGTAGTGTCTTGTGTTCGTGATCATGAGTAGGCAGATCCGAGGGTCAGCGGAGGGTATAGGGCCCGGTGGTGGGCGATCCCTCAATAGAGATTTGAACTTCCGAATAGTGACGCCTGATACAATTCAATATTTGTTATAAAGACTTAGGTTTTAGCTGTATGTTTTCTGTTTCTTTTATTACCTATTAGATTTTTTTGAAACTACCTATGTTATCCATTTCATGGTATCTAAGTGTTCCGCTTAGTTAACAATATGTCATCGTCTATGGGCTGTAATTGAACGTTTTCTGTAACTTACATAATACATGAAGATATAGGTACACGGAAGTCGTAGTCAAGCGTGTTACCTAGATGTGCATTTATTTATTATTTCATTATACCTTACTATGCACCTATAGAAGATCCCTACTATTTGCCCTAAGTTGTTGCTGATAGTCGGTATGATCGATCATTTCGATCAAGCAACGAACACTTATGTAATTGCCTAGTATACATTTTGGCCAGCTACCAGGCAGGAGCCTGCAATTTCTTTGTTAGCTATCTTAGTAGCTTTATAGCAAAATGAGAGAATATGGAATGAAGATGATTCGTTCTTCACCAGGACTATCTATCTTATCACGGCACAAAGATGGATAATGGCTCTGAAAAATAAATAATATGGCGAGGATGATTCTAGTACGATATTATCCTAGTAAAGCAGTCACTGCATCAGCCTTTTGGCCTTGGTTTCCAAAATTCAACTATGTGTCATAATGTAGGTGTATTTAAAGAACCAGGCGCACTAAAGGATCCCCCATCACATCACAAAGTTACATTTGAAAATGCATAAAACAAAAGAAAGTCAACAGGTTTGCGAATGTTTTTAGGTCACGGGTGTATTAAACTCAATAAAAATTCCTGCGCCGCAGCCGCGTTGCACACTTTCTACTGCATTTACTGGTAGGTGTTAATAGTGATGTTATGAACACTGCTGCCAAAGTACGAGGAGAAAGCTTACTTTCCTTACTTTCATAATCAGAATCCTTACTTTTTATGAATCCTTACATTTTCGCACGATATGTTCGTATCCAGTCAGTTTGAGTCCAGTTAGTAATATGTATGTATCTTGCCGATACCAGGTTCCACTAGAATGCATCAGCTGCATCTCCTTCCGTGCATGTCGTAAGTGTCGACTGAGGAACTCTGGGGCGTTCTTTCAGGCGATAAGCTAGCAGCTTGTCGGTAATCTTTTACATCTGGCCTCGATAGACGTGGGATTCTTCGTGATCCTCCAGTTCTAGTTACACTATTTTGGAAGTGTAACTACATATATATGTACTAATGTATGTACTATGTTCAATCTGGATATAGAAGTATCACGCACGTTTATAGTCAGAACCTTTCTATTACTATAGAGAATCTATCCACAAAATTTAAGGCTCGAAATTACATATTTATTTTGGGCTCGTGGGATATTCGCAAAATATACCCCCTTTGTAAAACCCTGTAAAATATTTACGGCTATTGCGCTTCAAGGCTCTTTAAAAAACGAAAAGCACTAAATTTCTTAGTAAATTGTCGTGTTAAATATTTAGATACCTATATTGTCGTGTTAAAGTTCGAAATCTCTCTTATTTTATCACATTCATTGAATAATATAAATGATTATTAACACCTAGGTCCAATAAAACAGGCTTAGCTGATTGTGGAATGTAAACTTTCATATTTTCTAAATGCATTAATATACCCGTAGGTAAATGTTGCAAAAGAACAATCAGTAATGATTTTTGCATCATTAAAATCATTGTTTACGAAAATAACAAAACTAGCAGCTGGTAAGTAAATACGAGTACGATCTAAATAGCTATTACAAGTAGGTACAGTAAGTTTAAATAGACTTGTTGCTTATGTCACCTTTTAGTTGAGGGTCCGTTTTATAGAATAATTCCTTTGCCTGATTTCAAATCTACAGGGTGTAACGGGTATGTTAAGCAAAAAGCTACGTAAATAGCCCACTGTAGAGGACCTATCCACAAAATTTGAGACTCGAAATCACATGTTTATTTTTTCCGATGGTATGAAGAATTTTTAAATATCTCAGGAATTTTCATACAATCTTGAAAAATAAACATGTGACTTCGAGCCTCAAATTTTGTGGATAGGTTCTCTATAGTGGGCTATTTACGTAGCCTTTCGCTTAACATATCCTTTTTGTTACACCCTGTATATGCATGAACGATAAGTTAGCAAATTGTCACTATTAATTTACTAATGTACCGCTATGTTAAACATGGCTGTGGTATCTCCTTTATGATCCCGCATTTCTGGAACACAGCGGTGTGTAGGTATGTAATACATAAGCAATAATCTTGCAAATAAGTTTATTATGATGTAATATAATAATGCAAGCAATCTGCACTGAACTGTAGAGATCAATTAAAAGATACGACATCTACTCGAGCGGCGTGTCTTCTCGCATCATGTCATTGCTTCAGTTTTATGTTAGTAAATTACTATCAAGTAGACACATTTTATGTAGCCGGAATTATAGGGTCCCACTGCTGGGTAAACGCCCTTTTGAGTCCACTCGTTTTAGTCATATGCCACCTCCAACCTCAATTTGGTTAGTTATTAAAACCATACCTTAGCTATTCCAAAATAAAATATTTGTCCATTATCTGTATATGTTCTGTAGGATTAAGGATCTTTCACGATGGCCTAATTTTACCTTAAAGATTTTACAGCCTTCTCAAGATTTTACAGATTTTACAGGCCTCTTAAATGGCCGTGAAATTATCGTGGTATCTAATATTAGTTTCAGGGTCTGGTCACACCGAGACGCGACGCGACACCATGCTGCACTCACATTTTAAAAGAGCGACTTTTATTCTTTATTTATCGACTACTCGAAAAATACTACTCGTTTACCTAATATTGTCATCATGCGGAAACGCACGACATCTTCACTTCCGAATTGGTGAACCAATTATAACGTGAAAAACCCCTAGTTTTCCGGCAGTACAGTATTCAGAAATAATTACATTCACGCATATTTCTGTTTATTTGAACCACAGAACGTTATTTATCTAAGCAATTATGTTATTGATGAGTATGTACCTGTACATGTAATTCAATAACAAACAACATTGTTTTTAATGACGGAGAAGTGTTTTTATAAATTTATCTTAGTCAAGATATTATATATTATAAAATTATTAATAAGGAAAATGGAAAAAATTCTTCGCCCGAGTGGGAATCGAACCCACGACCACTGCAAACCGTGCCAATCGTGTTTTTATAAATTTATCTTGACTAAGATAAATTTATAAAAACACTTCTCCGTTAATATAATCCGTTAGGATATGGTTGATCGTTTCATCTTTAAACATTGTGATGAGGGATTCAGCTTTGTTTGCCGAGATTTGGCTAGTGTATAGCTATCGGGATGAAGAATAACGTTGCCAATATGTAATTTAGAAGAGATGGTAAAATTCGTCATCCCATCAATTGACCCGGTGGCTTAGTGGTTATAGCGGCTGGCACGGTTTGCAGTGGTCGTAGGTTCGATTCCCACTCGGGTGAAGAATTTTTTCCATTTTCTTTATTAATAATTTTATAACATTGTTTTTGTAATAGGCTACTGGCTATTACTTCAAGAACTTCTTATAATTTGACCCTTTGGTAAGCCTTAGGCATCTTTCGAATTTGCTGCAATTTAGATGTTTTTAAAATAAAACTTGCGCTACTGGCTACCCTACCTACTGTTAGTTTATGTAAGAGTAACAAAAATGTATCTGCTTCTGGATTTTTTGACCACAATTCGTAGTAATAATTATTAACATTGACATAGGATTAACACATTTGATTTGTTTTTCTATTGTGACGTATGAACATATATAGTTATATTTGGGTTACCCAGTCATGTTATATTTTATGATTTACCCACATTCGTGATTTAAAAAACCAATTTATAGTTAACTCATAAATCAAACAAAATCTGTATAAATAAAAAAGAGGATGAACTCGCGGGCGACCGGTAGTTTCAGAATAAAACGTTTAAGTGAAATAACCACGAAAAAACAAAAAAGTAAGGTTGGCGTCAGATACATGGCAAGCCATAAAACACTGTCATATATTCAGTAATGTCAGTTTTGGCAGAGAGCAATTTGCCAGCGCTTCTCAGTAAGTACCTAATGCTTCCTAATTTGAATAAGAAAAGGAGACGAGATTAATGATGGCCAGTATGCACCGGACACGAAACACTTATGATGGTTAACTTTGTGCTTTAGCACATAAAGTGGAACGTAAAAACCATTAAGATTTTTAAAAACCTATCTACATATTTAAATCGAAATACCTCGCCTTCCATGAGATTTTGCAACAGAGTAGTTAATTCTGCCGGTCACTACGTATTTGCGTCGTCTTAGCTTTCTAGAGGTGCCGCCGACGCGTATTTGCATCCGCACACTAGGCGTTGAACTGATGTCGGCATGCTTAAAAAATCTGACGTTTTGAATGAAGCTTTTCTATGCTGCCTTTTCAGCCTTTTAAAAAGTAGTATATTAATAATTTTATAATAAAAAGTATATTGATAAAATGAGTATAAAAAACAGTCAGTATGATCCGTAAGTCATATTGTCAGTTTAGGATTGGTGGAGAATATAGAGGACCTTAAATTCAGGGCTAATGTATTTTGTTTAAGTACCTACCTTTTTATAGCGGTTACTTTCCGGAATATTGACCTCTAAAAAATTTTTTTTAAATAAAAAAAAAATCCGCCTTTTATTTTACCGGAAAGTAAATTAATATTGTGCGCAATGTCACTTAAATACTTGTAATGCTTATAATATTAACCAAGGCATATGATGTTAAGACCTTTCAATAAAATCCTTCACTCACAAGGTGGGTAAAGATTTTGTTTACTAGAATAGCGGTGTTGAACTTCTTTTTATCAGCACCGTAAAGAGGGCGGCACCGTTATCCTGGAAACTCATTTAACTCCTTTCTTTAACTTTACCTCGCAATATAAGACTGCGTTTGTATTTCCAATCAGAAAAAATAACAACCTTCTGAACTCTTTCTCTGTGGAAAACCTATATTTTATGTAGGCAATCCCAATTTTCCCTATTTTCTGTGCCTAGTGTACTGCATACAAAAATATTTGCTCCGAAATAGGACTCTACATGAATACTGAAGGCAGGTCCATCGTAGGTAGGTATAAGCGAAATAAGTTTTTGGCTTAACATTCGTTTTCGTGTAACCTTTTGTTGCATCCTGTATATTTCATATATAAATAAAAACCTGTTGTAGAGATATACTTGTCTAAATTCCTGGTACTTCTTGTTATGTCTGCTGATCCTTATTAATGAAATCGACGATGCATAAAACAAAGAACTTTATCACATAGAAAACAAGACTTCAATTTAAATTTGTTTTGTGCTATTTCCTAGCATAGCAGGTAACTTATGTTGCACATACATAATTATATAGGAAACAGTATTATTTAATATTATTCAGTATGCAAAGTAGCCGTAGGCATAGTTAGATAATGATATTATCAGAGATTGACCATATCCGAGTAATGACATAGAGTGAGTTTGCGGTATAGGTAAGTTAGTAAAGTTTTAAATTGAGGTATACCTACAGAGTGTTTTTTGTGGCCACCTTTAACGAAGGGTACGTATTCTATACATGAAATAAAGTAAGTTTATGCCAAAAAAAATGCTGGGAATTTTTATTTTTTTTATTTAAATTCCTTGATCGTGCGAAATTTATAGTGTCTAGTGTTTATGTTAGTTTTTTTATAGACAGATATTAATTATTTTTCGTGAAAAAATCCTGCTACGCGCGTCTATGTGCCTTTATGCAGAAAAACGCAGTCTATTTACTCAACTTTGGACCCTAATATTTTGGAAACCAGACACTTCCCAGGTATGCTTCCATGGAGAAAAATGATCGTGATGATGAGGAGATTCCGTAGTTTTCGGGAACGTTGACGACCAAAAATCATCCTGTATATGTTACGGGCAATTTGATAAGTCCGGACACTATTAATAATGGCCGGTCTGTATTCATAATACCCGACTCAATTGGACAATGTCATTAAAACAGCATGATTAATCACTTTTCCCAGCCATTATGAATAACCCTATCTTGAGCAAAGTAATAAAATGTCGCAGTAAGATAGATAAAGCCGTAATATAGTTATATCCCTAGGGATAGAACTATATACCGTAACATAGTTATACGAAAGCGATTCATTACTATTTCACTAGGAATATAGTTATAAAACGGTACAAGTTTAGTGAGATTATCGTCTTAAACTTAAACATCTAACCTAACACCGAAGAAATCGGCGGCGGCGGTCATTTTTCTAACCTATATTGCCAGATTCGGATCAGGGAATTATACTGCCAGGTCCAAGTGATAAATTCAGGTGTCTCAAACACTGACTTATTACATGGACCACTGGCCGTCGGGCATTATTAATGGCCGGTCCTTATTAATAATGCCCAGTTAATCAGGTTGCCCGTAACATATACTACAACCAAAGCAAAGGATGCGCGGAAGAAACGCTGCTGTCCACATAGGATTTAACTTGTTTTTTGTACACATAGTGCCCTCCTAAATATATAATATAGTTTGAACACATAAAACAACAGGTAAGTAGAGTCCGATTCATAAAATGAAGACTATGCCTTATTTCGGGAAGGACTAGTCTACTAGCCTAGGCATATCTTTTCTAAAGCAAAAAAAATACGGGAACCAATTTCGGATTTTGTTTGACAGCCTTTCTGCGATGGCTAAAGTACGGACTAGGATTTAGAAGGATTCCGTTCAATGACCTCTCACTATTTATCTTTGTCACTCGTATGTAACCATATTTCCGTCATAAATATATGACATCGGCGCGACAAAGACAGGAAAACATCTGTACTTCAATGAGTTAGATGAATGAACTCTTCATAATCCAAGTTAGTACTTTACCAAAAAAGGCTTGTTTCCGTATTCTAGTGTTACAAATTGATAAAACTAAATCCGGTGAGCCTGCAAGATTCTAATTCCATCTGGCAAATGTGTATAAAAATTATACAACTTCCCAGAGCTATAAATTGAATTCAACAAACACATTAGTGGAATCACTTTCCCTCACTCACTTGTGAATAAATGACGTCAAATTACGCAATGAGAAACCATGTTTGTTACCCAATAGGTCACTAAGTGTAACTATGCTACTATGACCCGTAATCGGGTAGTACTCGTATCGTCATAAATATAATATTATTTTAGCGGAATGTAGGCGAACTGTAACGGGACTCAGTATAAGCTGATAAGTTAAAAGTTGGTGTGTAACTTCTGCTGCCAACCTAATTCGGCATAATGGGCTTAACTGATCCTACTTATTCCATACTTAAATATAAATATATTAAATATATAATACATAATATAAATATTCACATACTTCCCAACACATTTCATAACTTTCACATTATTAACCCAGTCCTACCCTAAGTTCGTGAGTACTAAGGAATGGTAATACTGTGATACAGTATATGATAAGTATAGAAACATCCATGACTCGAAAACAAACATCGATATCTATCATCACAGGCAGGGTCACTACCAACTACACCAATCGGCCGCAAAAGACTGAAAATAAAAGTATACAGGATCTATGGAATTTTAGCCAACTTTTGGCACGAGTTCCAAGGGAGGTATATACTATATCCAACTCTTCCTAACATTCCTAAGTAGGTACTCTGTGCGTAAAAGCATGCTATAATGACCCGCGAAGTATATGGAACTGATTAAAAAATTATGAGATATTATTATATTTACAAAGACACTAGCGATAATGTCATTAGCCACCATAGCATGCAACTACTATGGGTAATTACCTTTTCTCTTACCTGAGCAGTACACAATTATAACTATGTAATAATCAATAATTATGCAGTGTTTATTCTCATTTCTGCCATTTTTCATGGTACACGTGATGGAGGGCCGTCATTATGGCATTTATCGATGTTTCTAGATGGTTAGAATGCAATTAAAAGTACCTATTGTCTGCGCATCCTGTATCTATTCGTATACAGAATGTTCGTAAACTGTTTTAAGGTACCATTGACACCTGGTATATGAATGCAGGATGAAATAATGAAGGGTAAAGGAATACTATAGTCGAATGAAGGGCTGAGTGTGAGTTTTCGCTTCGAACTCGTTCGTTAGATTTAACTATTGAACCAAATACGTAGTTCCACTGTTCTCACTTTTATTACAATACGTCATCACGTCATGACGTGATTGGTTGACTACTTAACTTATACGCAAATGAGTTCGAATTGCAAACTTACACATGCCTTGTAAAGCCAACGTTTTTGTAAAGCCAACTTTTTACTCGATATCCATGTAATTATGAAAAATCTGAAAATTCATTTACCGGAGAAACTTTTAGTTTTTTGTGTATCAAAGATTTGAAGTTATTGATCCAATAATCGTGACAGGGGATTAATAAGTGCAAACTACTATATAAATAATGAACCAAAATGGATTCTATGATACATATTGATTATGAATTCTATGATTTAGTACAAATACCTAGAAAAATCTGGGAATACGTAACATAGTATAACACTATAGTGTCCACATAAACTCGAGAAATCCCATTAATTTACATTCCCGTGTGAATTTTCTTCAATCTAGTCTAACCGGATGCCTACGTCATACAAAGAACACACCCTCCAAGTTTTAGACCTCTAGTATTGAAATTGGCCGTAAGACCAATAGGCCCCCTTATTACCTAACTAGCAAATGCAAAGCGATAGCGCAAATTGTACAAAAATCGCTGATTGCTTGTCAAATTCGTATTACGTAAAATGAATTTCGAAGGAACTTTGACATTTCAAGGCGAATATTGTACAATTTTCGCTATCGCTTTGTTTTGGCTTTGCTATTGCAAATTAGGTAATCAGAGGGAGGTTTAGGCTGTGCGTCAATTCTCAGGATAAAGCATTTTGTATCTATCTATATAGATAGATGGATTACGTTGCAAAACAATTAAGAACGCATGTGCATTAGAAAAATCCCATTGCAAATGAAATGTTATTGCGCATGTGATCATCCAATTAAAAAAGTTAATAAAACATGGCATCTGTCTGCATTCCACAACGTTTACTTATATACCTACCATTAAGGTATATACCTGTGTGCAATGTACACTTCTCCTACTCTTAGGCATTTGATCATCAGCAGCATATCAGCTTGTTTTGATATCCAGTGATAAACCATCTTCTTCATTAATCCTTCAGATGGTTTCCAATAGCCAGAACTGCGTGATCATAAAAGATATCCCACATTCACGTATAGATTCTCCATGGGACAGATGCAAATAGTCATGAGCATGGTAAATGCAATTATTGCAAAATGTCACCACTTTTCTCATGAAAACTTTATGTGGTCACAAGGAGAATGTTACAGAAAAAGTTCTTGTAGGAACAACGAATATTTCGTAGTTTTCTCACAGTGTTCTTAATTTCCTAATGTGCTGCAGATTAGATACTAGAAAAAAGTAGTTTCCCATGCCGTTACTTCAGCATAGATATTTTACTGTACCTACTTTTTTAAAATATTGCTTTATGTTAGGGTAAATGTACCAATAAATGACTGCTAAATGACAGATAAACACACACAGGTTGACCGATGATTATGAAATTTGTCACTGCACTTACCAATGGTTTTTTTCAGTTTCACTATGCTAAACGTGGCTGTAGTATCTCCTTTTGAGAACTTGTAGTTCTGACTATCTCATTTCAGGAACACGGAAGTGTGTATTTTTGTGTTTTATTCGACTTATTTAGTTTTTGCTCTCATCCTAAAAGTAGTCTCACTCTCTCCTTATCAGTTTACTGGGTTTGAATTTTGAATACGTACAGAAAATACTTGATCGGACTAGTCGATTGCTTACAATACGTAGTTGTTTGAAACAGTTTTGATGTTAAAAAACAATATTTTCTGGACTGTCACTAGATACTTTACCCCAAAATAATTAACAACGCAATATAGTAATAAGTTAATAACCGTAGTTAACATAAACTATTAACATTAATGAACACTAACTGTTACAAGTTCTAGTTCTTGCAGTTCTAGTTAACTTGAGAAAGTGCAGTATTAATGATATTGAATAGAAAGTATATGACGTTAAGGTATTAATATACCTACCGTTGCTTAGTACCCACAACACAAGACATTATGGATCTTAATGTGGGACTAAGTTAATGTGTTGTGAAGTGTGTGAATATTATTTATTTAAGGCCTTTCCACCAAAAATGTGATATGCTACAATGCTATCAAATGCGATAATCTAACTTAGATTTCTGCAGAACCTCGATTGTGTATCATCCTCAGATAAATCTCTATCTCTGCTCTTAAGCATTAATTATTACATACATACCTACACACACATAATCACGCCTTTATCCCTTACGGGGTAGGCAGAACACCAAGGGCCGATAGAACCACATGGTGCCACTTCTGACCAATTTGAGGGTATACTTGAGATGTACAAGTTCGGTTAGTAGTGACAGTTGGTCAGCCCTTCACCTACAAAACACCAAGACCCCCTTGTCCCTCTTGTCCCTCTACTGACTTGTACAGTATGCCCGGGAAGAGAAGCAGTTATTATACTTTTTTTTTCACTCCCAGAGCAGCTTAGAAGAATTAATTATTAGCCTTAACTAAATACATAGTATCGGGGACAAGTACCTATAATAAACAACTTATGTTGTTTTAAAATTAATACTTCTCATTGACACTCATTGTATGCAAAATCAGCCACTTTCACAACCCACGCAAATAACCGTTCAGGTCTATCAAATGTTTGTGTTGTATGGTAAAATTTAACACATAGACCCAAATTATAAGTGTCTGTATCTACATAGTGACCATAGGTAGTATCTTCATGTTATACAAAGCCATAAAATATTATTCTATGTATAAAGCATGGGAATTGCACTTAACCGCATGTGAGGTATATACATAGGTATATAATTTAGTCGGAAACATTTGTCAATGGATTCGTTAGGTACCAGTTGCTTGGGTATTTGTGCCCGAAAAGTTTGGTGTCTTTGAGGAAACTATCACTAATAGTAAGTAGTATGTGAGGTGGGTAACATAGATTTCACAAAAATGAAATAAATTCCGTACTATTTTTTCTATTTTTATAAAACAGAATAATTTACTTTCTCTTTACATGTAATTACATTAACAGGTTTATGTACAAAACAAATAAAATCACTCAGGCCATCAATCACACGCATTAGGTTCCCTTCCACCAGAGATGTGGCATTGGTCCATGGTATCAATTGGTTGGTGGATATCAAACGCATCCATGGCAACGTAGGAGCACATCTCCGTTGGAAAGGCTGCCTTACACTAGCTTGAACTCAATCAGTGGCAAGAGGCATGACCTCAATTTTCATTCTAAGGGCCACATTTGCACAGGAGTCGAACTGCCCCTTCGAGTATATTATTGTCCCTCTCTCTTTAGTTGCTTTAGCGTGAGCTCTTTCCTTGTCACCTGGTGCCAAAACCGGTAGCTCAGGATCCGCCTGGATACAAAAAATGGGACATGTTTTAGTGCATAATATCGTATGAAATAGGAATACAGTACCTACCTAGTTTGTAGTAGTACTTTTGACTATTGATGGATGACACACTGGTGTAGGGACACTGCCTGGGATGCCCTAGGTCCTGGGTTCGAATCTCAGTCGATGCAAACATTGATATGATGAATGTCTACGTTTGTTTGCGAGTCTTGAATGT
This sequence comes from Carposina sasakii, assembly GCA_014607495.2. NCBI lineage: Eukaryota > Metazoa > Arthropoda > Insecta > Lepidoptera > Carposinidae > Carposina > Carposina sasakii. The sequence continues at coordinate 9,899,012 of CP053162.1, read as the reverse complement.
TTCTATGTAGGTATATATATCGTGGCTTAGTATTTACGATACAAGACCTTAGGCATCTTATTATATGCGTTGTAAAGTGAGGATAAGATTCTACATATGTATATCTTGCGAGTAAGTAATATGAAGAAATAAATGATACTTCAACATCGACAAACTTACTGGATCCAAGCTCCTGTAATGCCGTAGCAGATCCGCCACCCTTTCACCAAACCCTGGCGCGAAGCAGTTAGGGTCGATCGCCATGAAGCACTGCCCAAGGTCGGAAGGGTCACCATTGCTGTCAAAGGACCAGGGTCTAACTTCGTGGGTTGCTTTGGAACCTGGAAATTTGCAGAGTTATAATAATTTTAATACAGACATAACTAGTGGACGCTCAGGATTTTATCTGCATAAACTTTAAAAACTCGGTTCATTCCTATTCCCCTATCATTCCTATGGGAATTTCGGGAAATCCTTTTTTATTGGATTACTGTGGAGACTTGGAGGGTGAAAGTTTTCCTCCGTCCAAATTTTAGATCTCTAATATCATCGGTTTAAACTGTGTGTTGATCCTTCAGTCAGTCATTATTCAGGACAAAACATTTTTTATGTATAGGTTGGTATATAAAGATTAAGCAGAGAACTAATTATACTTTTGTGAGTATAGGTATATTCACATTATTTGTTGTTGGTACTTCGTTATGTTTCCTATTTTACTAATTTTTTAGTGGCATTAAGTAGTCATAAATTTCCTCCTTTGATTTTCCCACCTACTTGAAGACAGTAAAATATCTTGCCGTATCCATCCACGGGGTGGACAAGCTTGGCCATGGGAATTTAACAATAACTATGTATTTGTAATGGCGTACCCTGGGAGACACCTGCGTCCAGCAGTGGAACAAAAGGCTGATGTTGATGAATTATGTGACATTATTTCACCTGACAGTGCACTGCAGAAGATCTCCACCATAGAACTGAGGGCATATCCTTTGTAACCGCTGGTATTCTCGAAACCACCTAAGGGTTGCAATTTGCCTGCTGCAAAAGCCTGAAACATATTTTTATGGGTAAGTATTATTTTGTACTCGGGTGATGTATTAAATTATGGACTTTTACTTTAGGCCACACATATTTTTATGGGTAAGTATTATTTTGTACTCGGGTGATGTATTAAATTATGGACTTTTACTTTAGGCCACACATGAGGAGTGACGTCTTGGATGCGAAGTCGACCGTACTGTGTCTGTGTATTTTAATTTAAAATCATTGGTTTTTTTTGAACGTATCCCTTTACAGTTGTGTGTAATAACTTTTTAGTAGTATGGTGCGTGTGTGTTAGTGTCGGTACATTCGTGGAGTCTGGCTGGCTCTGTAATTCATATAGATAATTACGAAATTGTTTTTTATAATTATCTACAAGAGAGGGTAGATAGTGGATAACTGACAGTTAGACAGACTCGAGCAGCTGGGAGAAACCACTGACATTGACAGCCTAAAGAAAGTCTTGCCAGCGCCATCTATTATAGAGTAGCAGATTTTTTTTGCCTTCTGGTGATCAATAACTTTAAATCTAAACTATCGCCATCTATACACATATGCCGAAACCACTCGCACAAGGTTCAATAATGAACAAATGCCTGGCATGTGGGAAGTTCCTTTCACCGATAGGTGCCGCTACATGTAGCGTATGCGCGTCGCAATACCATAAGGGCTGCGTATCGCTTCAGGAGTCTACCTCGGTAAAGAAGAACTGGGTGTGTCCTGGATGCACAACGCGCACCCGCAAGGGTGATAACACCCCTGTGAGACAGGCTGCTCAAGACGTCCCGACGACTGTAGCATCACAAGCTGCGCCTGCTGGTTCGCCCTCTGATGCCGGGCGACTGCTGCCGGAGTCCGTGCTTGCGCCCGCGCCCGCTCTGGACTTGAAGGAAATGCGAAGGGAGCTGGCTGAATGGATGGTGGAGATGCGCGAGTTTCGGCGCGAAATCGCAGAGTATCGAGTCGCTGTCGGGAGTCTTTCCGCACGTGTGGACTCTATAGAGATGCGGATTGAGGCGGTCGAGCGAGAACGCGTAGAGTCTCCTCCTGAAATTAGCGATCTGCGGGTCCAGGTGGCGCAGCTCCAGCGTGAGCTCGAGAACCGGGATCAGGACGACCTCCTGTCAGATCTGGAGATAGGGGGCCTGCCGGAGAGTAAGGGAGAGAGCGTTTTGCAAGCCGTGACCGTGCTTGCCGCCAGGCTGGGCGTGGCGCTTGAGGAGCGGGACGTAGTATTCGCGGAGCGCGTGGGTGCTGCGCGCGTTGCCGGGGCCGAGGTTGCGCCGTCGCGCGACCGCCGCATCGTCGTGCGCCTGGCGCGCCGCGCGCTTCGAGACCAACTGCTGCAGGCTGCGCGTGTCCGCCGCGGTATTTTCTCCACCGACGAAGCTGGCTGTGACGCCGTTCGTATCTACATAAACGAGCGGCTGACGAGAATGAACCGCCAGCTGTTTCGACGGGCTCGGGAGGAATGTCGGAGACTCCAATGGCGGTACTCGTGGACTCGGCGAGGCAGAATTTTTGTACGCCAGAAGGACGGCGATCAGGTGTACCCGATAAAGTCGGAATCAGATGTGGTGCGTGTTTTTGGGCTTGGCTCTGTTTGACAATATAAGATCTAGCTTCATAGTTACTATAATCATTAGTTTTTGTTTCAACTATGCCTTATCAACTAAGCCTTTTAATATTCTATTGTTTTTTAAAGTAAAAACTTTTCTGTTTTCTTTTTCTTATATTAGGTTTAATATTAGTGGTGTCTACATAGTTATGAGTTTTGTGTATGTTATATTTTTGCGCGCTGTGTCATTGTTTAACTTAATTTTTTATAATGGTAAATAAAAACCTTAAAGTTGGTTTGTACAATGCAGGTTCCCTAGGCACTAATCACGACAACATCATAGCTCATGTTATTCAAAGTAGTGTTGATATTTTGGCTATAAATGAGACGTGGCTTCATGAGGGGCAGGAGGGTCGAGCACCGGCCATTCCTGGTTACACATTGCGGCATACGCCCCGATCACGCGTGTATCGCACGCGCGGTGGTGGTGTGGGATTCTATGTCAGGCGGGGGTTGTCCGTGCGGACTTGGCGACATCCATTAGACCCGAAACACGATGCCGTTGAACAGATGTGGGTGACTGTAAGCATTGGAGGGAAAAAGCTCATGATCGGCACGTCGTATCGACATATTCGATAGATAGCATACTGGCCATTATAAATACCTCTATCGAGACCGGGTCGTTCCCTGACATCTGGAAGCAGGCAATTGTACGTCCGCTACCTAAGCATAGTAATCCTACTGAGTTAAAGGATCTTAGACCCATAAGTATTCTGCCATGTTTGTCTAAGGTTCTTGAAAAAGTGGTTTGTGGGCAGATAACGGATTATCTCGAAAGGTACAATATATTACCGGAAGTGCAGTCCGGTTTCAGAAAAGGACGTAGTACTACTACTGCATTACTTGATGTAACCGATAACATACTCCGTGCTCAAGATGATGGTATGTGCACGCTCTTGGTGTTGTTGGATTTTTCCAGGGCGTTCGACTCATTGAACGTTGACCTACTGCTCTCTAAATTAAGCTATTATGGGTTTGACCATAGGGCTGTACGGTGGTTTGACAGTTATTTAAGTAACAGATATCAGCGTGTAAAGATTTCTCACAGTAATGGCTCGTCAATAATGTCTAAAGAGGTCCCGGTGAATAGAGGAGTCCCTCAGGGATCTATTCTGGGACCCATTCTGTTTATCATGTATTCAACTGATATTGCGGCGTCGATCAGACATTGCAATTACCACATGTATGCCGATGACATACAGATTTACATAACATGCAAGCCGCGCGATATTGATGAAGCCATCTTTAAATTAAACGAGGACCTTACAAGTATAGCTGCTTGGTCTAGGCGGAATTGTCTTTTACTCAACCCATTGAAGACTCAGTATCTAATTGTCGGCAGCAAATATCACTTGGCTAATCTCAGACCAACTGCGAGCGTTCTGCTCATGGGCGAACCTATTGAGCGCATTTATGAGGCTCGCAATTTAGGGCTTATTATGGACAGTGAACTTCGTTATGAAAAGCATGTTAAGATCTGTGTTCGGGACTGTTTTTACAGACTTAAGGTTTTATATAATATGAGACAATTCTTGGGGGTAAATTTGCGGATACAATTGACGGAATCTTTAATATTGTCAAAACTTAATTATATGGATACAGTTTTTGGCTCGCGGCTTTTAAAGACAGCTAAAAGGTTAGTTCAACGAGTCCAAAATGCCTGTGCACGTTTTAGTTTTGATATCCCATGGAGAGCGCATGTAACTCCGTTTTTAAACAAGCACTCTATCTTAAAAATGCAGCACCGCCGCAAGCTTCACTTGGCGTGCCTTCTTTTTGGCATTATTACGAACAAAGTGCCAAAATATCTTTTCCAAAAATTATCTTGGAGGTCGGGTCACAAGTCCCGGCAGTGTGCACCGCAACTTTTAACAGAGCGACACATCTCGACTGCTTTCAGGGGAAGTTTCCGCTATGCTGCGACTAAGTGTTGGAACAATATCCCTCCGCCAATCAGGAACTTGCAAAGTATATACGGCTTCAGAACCAGGTTAAAAATATTTATGCTTAAGCACCAAAAAGCGGAAGAACTGTTGGTCAATGACACCAGTGTGATTTAAGTAGGCATTGCTGTTATTTATCTAAAAATTATGTTTAACATTTACGTAGGCATTGGTGTTATATTATTTAAAAATTGTGTTGTCATTCCACTTTATTTTATCATTATTTGTACTTTTTACATATTTTTTTAATTATGTTTTTTTATCATTAGTTTTATATTTTGCTTAGTAGACATGCATGACGTCACTATCGGTTCCAACGGAAGACCAGCGCTGGTTGGTTACAGCCAGCAGTAAGCTGAGGTGGGACCGAGTTTGTGACAGAATATTTCCTCAAATGTAAATATTTTATTTTATTCTTTGTTATGTTTCTGTCTCAAATAAAGCTTTCATTCATTCATTCATTCACATATTTTACTTACTAATTTTGCATCCGTAGTAGGTTTTCCATCAGGGCCTAAGGCCCAACCCTCAACGATAGGTTCCTTTTTGTGGATCTGCACTTCGATCTGCAAAAATCAAAAGTAGCAGATAGTTCACAAGATTAGATTAGGTACTTATTAAATTGGTATTGGTAATAGCCCTAAGGTCTTGTATACTTTGCAGAATTCAAACCTCCTTTCAAATACTTGCTGCAAGTCCTTCGCAAAGTCCTTCGGCTCAAGGCAGGTAGCGCTGTGTGCCCGAAATAGGGTAGCCAGAAGATTGTGACTCGCTAGCTCATCGCCTAACAGAATGCCTCAATACAGCTAAAGCATTCTAAGTAGTGAAACTCTACATCAGCACAGAATAACTACGATGACCAAGGTATATATAATTCAATATCGGCCATGGTGGCGCTTATCCCACTCCGAGACCACTCGATTTCAATTTACCTTTCCCATAGCCACGGCGGTAGTGGCCAAGTCTACCACCAATGCATCTCCCTCTGAGGCCGGTGCCGCCATTGAGATTGGGTTGGTGCCCAATGCACTCTGAAAAACCAGGTTAATAGCTGATAAGGACTTAGCTAATATTTCATACCAAGTCAGACGTAGGTAATGGCGCGGTAGCTTTATTAGATGTATTTATTTATGTGTTTCTTAACTACTTTTCTACCAAACCAAGAGGTACCTTAATATCCCATATCCACAAGACCTACATTGCCATGCTATTATTCACTCACATTTTTTGCCCTAGTTGGCACCATGATCGGCGAGGTGTTGGTGAAGGCCATGCCGATTAAGCCTTCCCTCTCTGCCATGAGCGCCCAGTAACCAGCCATGCCGAAGTGGTTTGAACCTGAAAAAAAGCAAAGAAAAAACTTGGTGAACTCCAGTTAGGTAATCGTTAGATATTATTGTTATAAATAAATAAAATAAATAAATCAATAAATCGAGGAAGAAATCTAGGTATGTTATGGGATTTTCATAACACAAGGAAGTCTTCACTGCATTAAGTACACGATTCAGCCTTTCGGGTTTTCCTTATAAATATTACCAATAATTTTTCCTTCGCTTAGATAATATGGTTTGAATCAATATCTTCAGTTTCTCAAGATCACTATTAGATTTTTTTATGAATGAAGCCATCCACAAATAATGAAGTCTCTCAATAACACAAGGTTATTGTCAAGTCAACTGTTGATGCAATTTTATTAGCTTTGATGACCATACCTTTAGTAGACACCCAGCCAATGCCAACCTCCTTCGCCTTCCTGATCGCCACCTGCATGGAGAAGTTCCCCACTGTAGCTCCGAGAGCATTGCAGCCATCTATCCAAGCGGTTGCAGCGGTTTCCTTGAGGATGAACGGCGTGGCTTTTGGCTTTGTCCCTCCCTGCAGAATGTCGTTCATGTAGTATTCTGGAAGATGTGAAGAATGCGTTGATGAATAAATAGGTTAAAAAGACACCTAATAGTCCATTTTGAAACAAGGCAACAGCAATTTCACAAGCAACACACGGGATAATCTTTAAAACCAATAAAAATAACCCAACATTGTTTCTGTTTAATACATAAAACCTCTACTTTGATGATAGTAAGTACCTGAATTGGCAACAAAAATTCAACCACTTATTTCCAAATAAAGAAGAAATACAGGGTTAAATTTAAAACATCAACAAACTCGCAGGATTAGATAGATAAAACCATAAACTATAACGTTAGTTGTTCGAGTTTTATCATGACTCAATACATTAATTAAAAATTATTTTCCAAGCTTTTATTTGTACTGTCGTGACATTTGTAAGTCTATGTTCCATTCATACGTATACGAAAAGGTCGACACGCGCAATCGCGCGCGCCCCTTTGTTATGTATAGACTTAAGAACATTCAGAAGTAATATTAAATTGATATTTATTTTTGTATGAAAGTAAAATGTGACAAATTATCAAAACTCGTAGAACAAATGTTGTTGTTTATGATGGTAGCTAGTCTTGCGAGGTTATTGATGTTTTAATATTAACCCTGTATAAAGTGGTTATATCCTGAAGAAACAGTAAAAATATTATGTTGATAACCCATGGAGAAGAAATAAAAGAGAAGCAGCGGCTAAGTATATTTTCATACAAAAATAGTGTGCCGCTGAGCGGGGGTTAAGTATGGGACGATGGGAGCATCCTGACACTGTAGCCCTGCCCATTTATATAGAAACCACCTTGTAGTGACTAGCCAAACTACTTGCATAAGCGTGTGGTTACAGCTACTGCGTTACACACAATGACCCTGAAGCTCCGCCTCTATCATGACGTCATGTCCTCACGATTGCCACACGACTCAGTTCATAGTCTCACCTCCTCTTTTATACCTTCTCCATGTGATAACCGTAAATATCTAGTATTTGGTGTAGCAGCTGTATATCATATGCTAGGTGCTGGTACCGGATAAATAAAATAACCACTTACCAAGTCTATTAATTCCATGGCTAAAATGCCCACTAATGTCCGCATGGAGCAGCAAGGAGGCCTGTTCCCGGGCTTCCGCCGGCGGAGTCCCAACAGCCTCGAGACACTCCACCATAAACGTCCTGACGTCTTCTATGCGTACCTCCGGCATGATGAACAGTACTGCAGAGAAGGGGCACGGTTATTTATGGATGGATTAGATTGTACATTGTCTTGTATAGGAGGTTCAGATTTGACAGCTTTATTAGATTAAATCGGGATTAATTTGCTAGGTTGTACTAAGTAGTTATTATTTTGTATCTCTTTCGAAATTCACGGGACTACAGAGTCCCGGTTCTTTGAGAGGCGTGCATCGGGCCGTAGCCAAGATATAGAGGCCCTTTTAAGAGAACTTTAATATGGTGTGGGAAACACATTGGGGATACATTCACCGAGCGCACAATATAATACACCCGGTGATGGTCCCCGCCATGTGCAAAGACTATTGGAGGGCAGATCTACGTCGTGTGATGGAAAACTAAGGTCATGCTATGGGGTTGAATGTTGGGTGGCTAGATTAGGGCTATTGTAAATATTACTATAATGAATTATTATTCACACACATAATGCTATGTTGAGTGTAGTTACACTAGGTACACTATTATTCTCGTGAAACAAAGTCGCTTCCCGCCGTCTGTGTGCTTATATATCTTTAAAACTACGAAACTGATTTTGATGCGATTTTTTTTATTTAAAAATATGAATGAAAAATATTTACGAATCGACATAGCGAGTCAAGATCTAAGGGCATTATGATAAATGAACATTGTAATGAACCTATGTAAATTTTATGCAAACGTATTTTCATTTTATAAGTATATCAAAATAAATTGTTAAATAAAGCATACTGTTTACGTGCGCGATCTTATTTCTAACCACCAAGTCCAGTACAACGTAATTCAAAACCTCAAGAAAGCACACTTTATAACCGCTACAATTTTGTTAATTCTTGTGTTTAGTAATAAATATTATAAAATGATTTATAAAGAAAATGGAAAAAATTCTTCACCCGAGTGGGAATCGAACTCACGACCACTGCGAACCGTGCCAGCCGCTATAACCACTAAGCCACCGGGTCAATTACTCAGATGACGAATTTTACCATCTCTTTTCTAAATTACATATTGGCAACGTTATAAATATTATGTACACACATACAATATACACATAGCTGTGTACCCAGAATGCGGGATCATAAATAGGATCCCACCCACGTTAAGTATGCGGAGACTGTTGTAAATGATTTATTTATATATTTTATTTTATTTTATTCGGGAAACAAACAAATGATCAGTGACTAGTTGCTAACTCATAGCCTGAGGGACAGCGAAAGTCCGAGCTTCGTCGACTCCTACAATATACACGGAAGGAGATGCAGTTGACGTATTCAATCTATTGAAGCACTGGTTGCACAAGTAGGTATATAACAAAATAAATATAACAATGTGAATCTAACAAAATTATTCTGTGTGTGTCGAATTATAACAAGTGTGGTGTTTTTCTTTGTTTTAGGTACAGTCCTTAAAAATTTTAAAGATTCTCATTTTGACCAATCTCCAACGTGATTTTTCCTCTCTACGTGACATTGGCGGAATTATTGTGTCCGACGCAATAATGGGTGCCATTATTAAAAATTGAATTAAATACAACAAAGTGCAAAAAAAGTCTTATAACAACAAGATACTCGCACCTACTTGTAAGATGTGTAGCCAAAAAAAATTGATAATTTAGAAAAACTTACCAAGGTACTTGAGATACAATACTAAGCTGGGTGGAGGCGCAAAGTGTGGGTATAAAAGCTAGTTAATTAAGTTAAGTTAATAATATAACCACGCAGCCTTTACATTCACAAATTAAAATTTGAAATAAAATATGCACAAGAGATAATATCGTAAATATATGCACATATATTCTACCGTGCGCTGAGTAATAAGCATAAAATTGTTATCTAGACAAAAACACAATTTATTACTTGCCTTAACTACAGAAAAGTACAGAGCAAATACGAAATTATCTTAGTTATATAAATGCGTAAGTAATCGTATGATCTTGTAATCGCAGTTCAAAGTATTAACTACAAACGGTTACTTTGGGTACAAATTTTAATTATTGTAAAATGCGGTGTTTATGAACGACGAACATGGAGGGTAGACTCACAAAAATATCCATCCTCGAAACAATCAATTGCCAATAAAGCGGGCTATTCAAAGCACAAATTGCAGTGCTGTCATCACAGATCATATTATCTTTGTGACTTGGTCCGCGTGGATTATATACATACATACATACATAATAATCACGCCTCTTTCCTGGAGGGGTAGGCAGAGATCACGGATCTCCATTTGCTACGATCCTGACACACCTCTTTCGCTTCATCTACTTTCATGATATTCTTCATGCTCGCTCGTCGGTTTAGGGTACTCTTGACCTGACCTTTCTTTAGAATTTCACCAATTTGATCGGTGAAAGTCCGGCGAGGTCTTCCCCTTCCAACCCTTCCATACACGTTGTACACTTTCTTTGTCAGTCTACTTTCACTCATCCTCTCCACATGCCCAAACCACCTCAACATACCCTTCAAGGTACAGAATTAAGCCTATGTCCTTGCATAATATGTATGTACCATGTATGCAAAATTTCAATTGTTTTTTATGCTGTATAGAATAGAATTGAGTTAGACACCTGTCCCACTAGTTCAATCCCATGGAAACTATCAGGGCCCCCATTGTCGACTTGTAACTTCTTGATATAATATCGACTTGTCGGATTGACAGTTTTTTTTAAATATAGGTAGGTATCCCCGAAGTAATGTGAATAGATCGCTTTAAGATTACGAATTTCGAACGTTTTTAGCGGCATCAAACCATATTCAAAGTCAATTGGAGATCTTGACACAACTTATTACTATTCCCCGAATATATTTTTACGTTACATTTTGAGTATGTATGATAATGATAACCCAAACCTCGTCTGCGCTTGTACCTAATTATAATATATAGCCAGACAGAAGAAAGCACTGTGCCTTAAATTGCGTAACTATAGTTTTATCCGCTTGTTTAAACTACAGTATAGTATCGTAAGTAGGTTTGTAAAAAAACATGTCATCTTAGTAAATATAATCATTTTATGGTTAGGTTGGCGACCTACGATATTACTAAAAAAAAAACAACGGACTTAACGCCTGTTTGGAAACACGAGCAATATAACACAGAGCCAGAATTGTGGATTACCACATTGCCGGCGTAATAACGCAATTACTGTAGTAAGATACAGCCTTTATGAATAGAGGAAAGGGCTGGTAAACCTAAGACTATTTATTGAGTTAATCTTCTTTATGTTGCACATACAGGGTGTAACAAACGGGGTGTATGACAACGAACTGAATTCATGAAGCCATAGGTGCCCAAACACGATGTACCTACCTACCTACTAGTCTAATTTTACTTTTGGGCACAGCAAAGTTCATGTTCCATTATTATCTACAGACAGAGAGATACCACAATATACAAGATTGTTTACCTGAAACACGTACTTATCAGCACTTAACCTTGAAAGATCGTACTGAAAAATAGTCTACTGTTATACATACAGTCTGTAACGTTAGGTACAATAGTTGAAGTACATACATCGTATCTATAGGTACCTAAAAACGATTATTTCTAGTCATCAATCAATAGTGGATTTAAATTCGCACCAAGCTTATACAGAGTTGATTGAATTAATTATTTGCTGCTCTGTTACCTACGTGATAAAATTTTAACTGCTAAGAAATAAAAGGTGCTGGTTAATGTTTATTCCGATTGTCATAAACATGCTGTTATCATTTGATAACAGCTGTCTAGGTAGTAAGTGGTCATTGTTATCAAAACAAGACTAATTCTAGTGACCTTCAGTCCAGTTAACTTTTAATTATCATTTAAACTGTAAATTGCATTTTAGGCAACCTTCATACTTGTTCAATTATGTAACACAACATATAGGTCATTCATTATAATTCATCTTTCCATTTTGGGACCGTATTTCTCTGTGCCTAAAATGAATATCATAACTTGTCGAATACGATTCATTACCCAGAAATCTTATCAGGTTTAACCCATTTTGTATCACTCAGCGCATCACTAGCAACTTATGGATAGTGTGGAATACGTAATATCAGTATCGATGCAAAGAAGCACTAATTAACACTCCTACACAGTGTGTGACCAACTTAAACAATAACGTCACATGTCGCGCATTAAAATTCGCAACAAAGCATACAAGTGGCCAACGCGATAACCAAGTTGTAACAGTACAAATTATCATATCATAGTAGAACACTAGCGACTCCATCACTAGAACTAAATAGCGATGCAAAAAAAAAGTATACCTAAGTTCTCTAGATACGGCAGTTTACAACAATCCTTTCGGTTGGCGACACGCGATTGTGGACGATCAATTTGATGAGATTACATCATTAAAAAGAATCCGGTTTTGAGGAAACTATCGCAAGTTATTGGTAAGATACTTTATCATCACTGTAGCCATTATATCTCGTATTATATGGTATAACAAAATAAACATTTGGTTTAGAATCTCAATTGTGTGTGACTCCATATAGTGGGCTATTTTCATGGATTTTTGTTTCGTCCGCTTTTGTTACATCCTGTATACTTATTTGTAAATAGGATAACAGTCTCTTTATTACGTCTGTCTATTTGTTTAGACATGTTTAATATGAAACACCATAGAATAAAGGAAAACTAAATATTGTTTTCACAAAAGTGTTTTCCTGCGCTAATGCGAGGTTTCACTAGAATACATCAACTGCATCACCTATATGAGTTCGCTCAGGCGATGAACAGACGGATTGGTGACCGCAGTGTGATTTTTGGACTATGTTGTCAGTACGGGAGACGCTGCTGCCCTCCTCCCGGAAATCCTTAATCGCCTCGTACGATACCCACGGGCAGGCAGGGGTGGTACAAACTCTACTCTGCCGGCACCACGCGGCTGCTATGGTTATTTTTGTAGGTGGACATAATATAATCGAAATTAAATTACTTATGAATTAGTATATGATATATGATGATATGGTATAAATACATTACCTACCTACCTACCTAGATAATCAAAAGTCTTCGACCGACTAAATTCAAGGTTATAGGAACTTGTCGGATAACCAGAGAATATCAATTTGTTTAAATAAATATATTATCTAGACCGATTGATAAAATACCTACTTAGCTGTGGTACGTGTTATTAATATTCGAAACCGCTTATTATGTTAATATGTACGAGTATCTACTGCAAAAGCTGTATTTAAATTATTCCATTTCAATTTAATATGATACGCCCGTGACTCCGTATGCATGGATTCCGGGAAAAAACTAAAATTAAGAAATTCACGGGGAAGTAAATATATTTCCGAGATAAAAAGCAACCTATGTCCATCTGCTCTAGGGTCTATATCTATAGGTACTTCCTCTGTACCAAATTTCATTTAAATCGGTTCAGTAGCTTTGGCTTGCAAGCGCGACTCAAACAAAAATTTTTGATTTGTATTTTAATAGTAAAATTTTTACAAATGTTGCTTCTACTGAGATTCGTACCCATAACCTTCAGCTCAACAGGAAGGGTCACTAAAAATAGGGTAATTGTGTTAATTTTGGTTAACTTTTTTTATCTATTATTTTATCTAGTACCTAAATTGTATTTTTTTTATTATTATTATGTTTGTTTTTGATAAGCTTGTTAGGTTTTGTGAAACACTGATAAAATTGTGTGTGCATTAGTACCTGATTAGCTCTCATAATGCTTCTATAAGTGTGGACCTGTTATTGGCTTTATGTTTCTACAATTTTTACTATAATTATAAATAGCTGTTGGTCTTCCCGAAATTGTAAAATAAAATAAAATAAATAAAATAAAACTAAAATAATGAACATTAACAGAGTGATTTATATCCTAGGTACGAGTATCATAAAGCCTATTTTTATCATAAAACGACTGAACTGGTATCAATAAAATTTGATAGGTTTTATGTAATTATATTTGAAGATAAGAATGTATGGTAGAGTTTGACATGAATTTAAGTTTATACAGGATGTTTTCTATGTATATCATGACGAAAGTTTGGAGGGGTAAACAATAAAAATAAATTATAAAATGCTCAAGATTAAAAACTTAGATAGGTACGAGTATGTAATGATTAATATGTACCTAGGTACCATCAGATAGAGTACTTATTACCCGTTCGTGGTTTATTTTAGGTCCAACAGGTTTTGTCTGTATTACCTAAAATAATTGACTATTTGATTTAGAATCTGCGAATATAAATTGTAAGTAGGTCATTAGTCCTGCCACCTAGCTTATCCTTCCCGAATCTATAAAACTGAATAGAACCAAACTAACTACAGCGAAACCTTACTCGCAAGGTGAACAACCCCCTACAGGGGTCGTAGCGCAACATACGGGGTCGTGGCGCATCAGGGGTTGCAGCTGTGTTGACGCATGTGCAGTTCGCTTGTCGGTCCCGACTTGTTGTGTCGTCAAAACAAAACATATGATCGCGCTTTTATAAAACGTTCGTTTTTGTTTTAGTATTGAAAGTGATGTTAGTTTAGTGCCAAGTGTGTAAAAATCCTTCTTTATCTACAAACGTTAGATAGGCTTGAATTTAAGAATTATACTAGTAGGTTAGGTAACTTATTCTTAATCATGTCTTTAATTTCGTCAGTTCAAATGATAGGAAAATGAAAGTGACGAAAATCAGTTCGCTTGGATTCAATCTTAATATGCAGTTTGCGTGCAGTATCCAGTTAATTTGCGTACGAGTTGACGAAGCAATGTTGTTATTAACCATTGGTCATTTTCGTAGGCCCGTAGTTACAAGATTAAATTGTTATGTAGATACTTAAGTTGAGTAACTTATTTGATCAGTAATTTAGCCTAAGCTGCTATTAGTAAAAATATGTACAACATACCTATACACTAGGGTTGCCAACCGTCCTGTTTTCCCAGGACATGTCCTGCTTTTTGGGGTGTCCTGGGCTGTCCTGGATAGTTTTTAAGCATCGTCCTGAGTTTTAAGGTCCTAACACATTCACTGTCGGCATAACATGCCACTAACTCTTTCCAATCGTATGAGTATTGTCCCTGGACTCGCACATGTATAATCCTGGCTTTAAATCGAAACGTCCTGGTGTTTCTTCTTCAAATTCTGGTTTTCAAAGTTTTGAGATGGCAACTAACATACACTGACACGGATATGATTCCTGTGCCGTGTTCCCAAAAATGGAGTGGCCAGAACTGTACGATCACAAAGGATACCACCCATTTACCATTTATTACGGAATAAGTATCTAAATACATTTTTTTTTTCAAACAGGTAAAGTTTTGCAGCTTTTGGCCGAATTGTTTATCCAAGTTTTTTATGAGTTTTGCAATTCATAGATTGTGTGTATTGTGGCGCGCTCTAATGAACCTTTTACCTATGTTACCAACTAACTAACTACCATAGGGCAATAACACTACAAAAATAGACATGATGTTACATATTTTCAGGTCAGTTCATTTTAAAAAGCGACGTTCAGAGGACGTCTCATTCATTTCAGGAAGTGAACGAATCTTCGATAATTCATCTTAGTATTATTATGGTTTTTTAAATTAATGTTATAGTGTAATAGAAAGTTACTTAGGTATTTTTAAATTCACAAATGCGAATCATGTATACGGTAAAGGCTTATTTATAAATTTTAAGTAGGTATAATGATGTGTTTATAACTTTAAGTTGTTTTAAAAACAATAGGACAAAATTTGTGGCTGTGGAACTTTAGAACTATTCAGACACCACGTGTGATTTAAACCTGTGAACCATGCATCGGTAATTATTTATACTTATTACTAGTTATTGCATGCGACTCTGTCTGCGTGAACTACAGAATAATATTTATTTAGATGTACTTATAAAATGTAGAGTCCTTTTTATGAGAATTTTTAAATGTTGAGGAACACCTAGATATGGCCATACCATCACGGAGCAGACTACTATGTGATACCGTCGATGTTTCCCGACATGGTAAAGACTATTGGAGTGCAGGATTAAGCTATTCAATTTTGTTTCCTTGAAATTATGTACTAAAAAGTTACATAAATTACTTTAAATATTAGGTATCTAAGTATATTTAGCGGAGGTGAGCCAAGTAAGAAGAACTAATATACGCGGCATGCGCTATTTGTTAATTTGTTATAAATATATAACTCTAATATTTTGGAAACTAGACACTTCCCAGGTATGCTTCCATGGAGAAAAATGATCGTGATGATGAGGAGATTCCGTAGTTTTCGGGAACGTTGACGACCAAAAATCACCTGTATAGTCGCTAGTTGAATCTATAGATATTTTATGGCTTGAGTTTAAGCTAAAAATACATTATGTTATGAATACAGTAACATAGTTCTCGGTCTCGGTCAAGGGACTCAAATCAAGGTAATATTATTGTAGACAATATTATCTCATTTACGTAAAAATAACGAGGTACACAAATATTATCACGTTTTAAGATAAAAAATATTGTCTGAAGTATTATAATGTAGCGTAGGTACAGAGTATAAATATGTACGTTTTATCTTATGTAACTTACTATAGTGTTCCTTATTTATCCTTACTTCTACATCTTAAGACTTACCTACTTACTAAGCGGTGATAGCCCAGTGGTAAGACGTGCACCTTCCAAGCGGGAGGCGTAAGTTCGATCCCAGTCACGGGCCTGTACCAATGAATTTATTTAATGTACAGATTTTAAAGTTGCAAAATTGTCACTTAGCTCGTGCCTCGGAAAGCACGTAAAACCGTTGGTCCTGCGCCTGATCTCTCTACGGTTGTGTCGGCTTTCCGTCCCATCGTACTATGAGAGTAACGGAATAGAGAGTGCATCTGTGTTTGCGCACACACTTGTGCACTATAATATCTCCTGCGTACCTGGCCAATCTCCGCAGAGATTGGTCGCCTTGACCGAAATACGGTCAGAGATCATCATATATGCACCTATTGGGACATGCTGGGCTTCTGTTCTTCTTCCTCAATTCCTTCAAAACCCACACGTCAAGTTTCCACACTCATAAAACCTTAACCAAACCTTCCAGAAAGGCCATCACAACCATGGGCAAGGTAGCCACGAGCGACGCGCTCCGCTTTATGGTGGATTGCCTCAAGTCAGTAGGAGCCGCTGCCAGGGTTGCGGAGCAGCAGGCGGAGCTGCTACTGCAGGCTGACCGCTTCGGGCATCCCAGTCATGGACTAAACAGGCTAGGTATAGCAGTAAATACGCATTTTCTACTGCTTAAAGAAGTCTGCTTAGGATAAGTGCCTGGCTTAGGAAAAAATTCCCTGAACAGGAATGTGCCTCTGAAATACAGACAGGACGATGTTTGTGTTATTCATACTATTTTGTGTAGAGCAATTACATCAGTCTCTCTTATGATAAAGATATACAATAAAAGGCTTTGCGCTGTATCAGACTCTTCCGATAATGGCTGAAAGCTGCAGTTGCAGCTAACTATGCAACGCGCAACGGCAGAATTAGGTACATGTATTCACAACATGCATTCACGTTAAGTACTTGTTTCATACTAATGCATACCTACCAGTCTTAAAACCGTTGCTAACTGAAGTCTGCACCTGGGATTGAATGTCCTATTTATTTAAAAAGTAGTTTCACTGTCAATAGATTCCTCCTTCTCTCCTATTAAGTCTTCTTTCTAAATCATAAATCTTAATATTCCAGAGCTCTATATAAACGACATAATAAGGGGTGCTTGTCAACCCAACAACGAGCCCAAAGTGATCAAGGAGAGTGCCTCCACCGCGTGGGTGGATGGTAATAACGTGCTTGGTGCTACCGCCAGCCATTTCGCCATGGATATAGCAATAAAGAAGGCAAAACAAACTGGCGTGGGCTGGGTAGCTGTTAAAGGTCAGTAAATTTGGTATTTTAAACCACGGTATCGTCACGTCGAGGATAGAATGTGAGTGAACGCAGTATGGTTACTTTAATTTGACCCATCATTCGTTTTTTTAAGAGCTATCTGGAATTACCAAACAAATTACCTGAAAGACAGAATTCATCACCGCGTGAGATCCATTTCTTCGCATTGTCTAGGTACTTATATAAATGAATCTAATAAGTATATACTCGTTAGTCCAGTGGTTAAGACGTGCGCCTTCCAAGCGGGAGGCGTTATTTCGATTCCAGTCATGGGCCTGTACCAGTGAATTTATTTCATGTACAGATTTTAATGTTATAAATTGTCACTTAGCTCGTACCTCGGAACTCAGCACGTAAATCTGTTAACTATAATATCTCCTGCGTACCTGGCTAATCTCCGTAGAGATTGGTCGCCTTGGCCGAAATACAGTCGGAGAGATACACACACACTCGTAAAAATATTCAACTACATTCGATTACGTACACAAATGTCCACCATGTCCACAAATGTATTCCAAGTTTCATCAATCAAAGTCCGTTCAGTAGTTTGTGCGTTAAATTCTGTCAAACATCCATTCTCACAAATTGCTTACTAAGGAATATGGAATAAATTATTGTTAGTATTAAATTCCAGGTTCAAACCACAACGGTATGGCAGGCTTCTGGGCGCAGAAAGCGGCTGATAAGGGTTGTATCGGAATGGCGTTCACCAATACTTCACCATTACTGGCGCCCACGAGAAGTAAACAGGTAGGTATTAAAACAATTTTTCATCACACTTCACAATTTTCATCATACATCATACAAGAACGAAAGACAATATTTGCTTTCTAATCAAACATTTGAATATAGGCACCTACTGAATCATTATTTTAAAATAACTTTGATCAAAAAACTTGATGCCTGCGGATTCTTGCAATCGGAGCTTAAAATATAATTATGTAGATAACTTGTGTTCCCGCAACTTTGTCTGTTTTACTATAAAAGAAAACTATGACATTAAATTTCAGGGTTAGCTGGCGTGTTAAGTATCCTAAGATGTAGTTTAGGCAATTCGATCCTTAGGGCACGGCCACACAGACAGACGTAAGACATGGACCCGTCGCAGGGTCTGTTCTGTGTGGCCGTCCCCTTAGATTACCACGTGTTAGAACCTACCTATTAATGTGTCTTTGTTTATTTTATTTCAGTCATCTCTAGGAACCAATCCTATATCGGTGGTGGCACCTGCTTCTAACAACGAATCGTTTTATTTGGATATGGCCACGACGGCTGTAGCTGTTGGAAAGGTAAATTTTTGTATGTCCTATAATATCCTTTACCCTAATCCTCAAACTTATGATCTCTGCAAACAATCTGGGGAAAAAGAGTAAAATTATACTGACTAATGAAAAACTACTGAATATTATTTATGATAATGAGGTTTAACACCTTTGATACTCGTAAACATGCACTAGGGATAGTTTGTGTTGATTGTTTTATTTTGAGTTGTGCTGAAACTCCAAGTGACCCTAAGGAACTATTTTCAGATAGAAATGCAGAGAAGAAAAGGCGAACCGTTGCCTGCTGGATGGGCGCAAGGTCCTGATGGAAGGGAGACCCTGGATGCTGAATTAGTATGTATAATTAATATTTTTGTCATATAATATACGAGTACTAGTGGACGCCCGCGACTTCGTCCGCGTGGACTGCAGAAAATACAAAATGTCGAAATTATAAAAATATTTTCCCGGGATAAAAAGCCTATGTGTTAATCCAGGGTGTCAGCTAACCTCATACCAAATTTTATTAAAATCGCTTCAGTCGTTTTTACGTGAAAGAGTACCTAATAAACATCCATCCATCCATCCATCCATCCATACTTACAACCTTTCGCGTTTAGAATATTAAGAAAGATAGTAAGAAGTAAATAATTTTTATTACTCTTACCTTGATAAGATTCGTCTTCGAACTTCTAATTTCACAACTTCGGTCAAATAACACACTTTCCTGGGTATACCTACGTAAGTCAAAGTGTTCTAATTATGAAACTGTTAATCATTCTAGGCGTTCAAAACGAGCTGCCTGATGCCTTTGGGTGGAGGAGAGAGGACATCAGGGTACAAAGGCTTTGGCCTATCGGCCATGGTTGATATGTTCACTGGAATGTTAGCTGGTAAGCTATCTCTTTTTTTTTATTTGGGTACTTCAAATGTTACGGTATGAGTTTAGCTACACTATCAATATATATAATATACTTAGATAATATACAATATTAGTAGGTATGTCTACAGAACACGAGGACCAAGAAGAAGATGAGGACCAAGCAACTGCTTTAGTGAATCCTTATTTACAATTATTTGAACTCCATATCAAAAGTGAGAGAGTTGAATGATTAATTTAGGTACCTATTTGCAGATGATATACTAGAATATTATTCACATTTTAGGAGCAAACTATGGTCATCATATCCGTTCCTGGTCTCACAGCGGTGACGGTGGTCCGGCCAACTTGGGCCACTGTTTTGTGGCCATCAACATCGAGTGCTTTGCGCCAGGCTTTGGAGACCGATTGACTGAGAGCATTGAGCACTGGAGGGAATTAGAGCCGGTAAGTTTGACTGTGCTGTCCATTCATCCTGTGCTGATGCGAGGCTTCACTAGAACATCTCAGCTGTAATCTCCCTCCTTCTGTGCATATCGTAAGAGTCGACTTAAGTAACTCGGGCGTTTTAGGCTATTATGGGCAAATAATTGAAATTGACATCTGTTCCTGCCATGCTAAGCGTGGATCTCTTTTGTGAATCTGGCTACCCGATTTCGGCAATACAGCTGCCGTGTGTATATGTATGCTTGTTGTAGCTACCATCTACGAGAGTCATAAGAAAATGCGGCAGTGGCAGAGTATGGTAAATATAGCTATACTGCTAATACTACGCATCGCAGGCTACCTTTATAATCGCATCTCCTCTTATTGTATTCTCATCTTATTCTATTATATGGTGATATAAGCTAAATGGATTGTTGATGAGTGTTTCTCCGATGTACCTACCCACTTACTTCATTTTATTATTTTCAAGAGACACAAACAGTAGATACTATTAACACAAATATAATACTTAATTATACTTTATTCACCATCTGTCTTTCCTTTACTAAAGACTGATCCCAGCCTGCCAGTCATAGCCCCAGGGGACAAAGAGAAGAAAGCAGCAAAGGAAACCGACGCCAGAGGCACTGTCTCCTACGTGCAGCAGCAAATTGAATCCAGTGAAGCTCTCGCGAAGAAACTCAAAGTTCAACCGATGAAAGTGTTAAAAGATTAGATCAACATGCAGACCAAGACTTTGTGATATTATAATACTTACTCAATTAGTTTGTCAGGTATCATCGCTACAGTGTACGAACGTTAAAAGGTTTGTGTTAAACCCACAGTCAGTTACCAACATATCTATGCCTACGTAACGGCCCGGCCCCCTTATTACGAAACTAGCAAAAGCAAAGCGATAGCGAAAATTGTACATAAATCGCTGATTGCTTGTCAAATGACATTTCAAGGCGAATATTGTACACTTTTCGCTATCGCTTTGCTTCGGCTTTGCTATTGTAAATTAGGTAATCAGGGGCCGGTATAAGCCTTAGATAAGGAAAATTATTTCTTGATCCAATCGATAATATCAGTACTCTGGGTTGAGATAATATATTTTCAATATTATTGCATTTAGTTATTATTTCTTCAGAATTTATATTTTCTTCGTCAAAGTTTATATTTGTAAAATAAGCTACGTTTTCATGTTTGTCATTTAATAAGTGTTCCTTAATTTCTTGAAAATCTTGAATTGTAAATTCTTCATTGTTTAAGAAGAAATTTTGGAAGTCTGTAAATGTTTCTTCAGTGTTATCTACTCGTATGTTTACAGTATTTATTATTACGCGTGAAAGACAATCAGCGTTAGAGTTTACTCTGCCGGGTTTGTGTATAATTTCGTAGTCGAATTCTTCTAATTGTAACCTCCATCTAATAAGCTTACAACTTGGATCCTTTACATTGAATAACCAAGTTAAAGGTCTATGATCGGTAACGATTTTCAAATGCCTACCATATAAGTATGGTCTAAAACAGGGGTTCCCAAACTTTCATTTTTCATAGACCCCTTTCAAAAGTTAACTGGATTGCCCACTTTATGGCTAGAAGTTCCTTTTCTGTGGTATTATAATTACCTTCTGCACTATTTAATGTTCGCGATGCATATGCGACTGGTAAGTCTTTGCCAATTTCTCCTTGACTGAGTACCTACTGCTCCTATTGCAAAATTACTTGCATCGGTAGAAAGTATGAATTCTTTTGAAAAATCTGGATATTTAAGATTTTTTGGTGATATTAATATATCTTCATTTTTCAATGCTTCTTACTGTTCATTTGGTTACCCTTTTTAATAATTTGGTTAATGGCTTCGTATATTTAGAAAAGTTTTCAATAAATTTTCTATAATATCCTACTAGACCTAAAAAAAGACTTTATATCTTTTTGATTTTTGGGTACTGGGAATTTAGTTATAGCTTTTGTTTTTTCGGGGTCAGGTGATACGCCATCTGATATGACGTGTCCCAAGTAAGCTACTTCATGTCGCATAAATTCACATTTATCTGGTTGAAGTTTAAGGTTATGTTCTCGCAGTTTTTGAAATACTGCATCTAATTTCGTTTCGTGGTCTTGAATGGAATTCGCATAAATAACAATGTCATCTAAATATACAAAACAATATAAACCTTGTAAGCCACTTAATACGTTATTCATTAATCTTTGAAAAGTTGCTGGGGCATTTTTCAAACCAAATGGCATACGAGTATATTCGTAGAGGCCCGTTGGAGTTGAAAACGCCGTTTTGGGTATATCAGCTTCGTTCATTTTAATCTGATGGAAACCACTAGCTAGATCTAGTGTCGTGAAATATTTAGAGTTACCTAATTGGTCTAAAATGTCGTTTATATTCGGTAAGGGGTATATTTTATTTTTCCTGACGCACGCCATTTTATTTTTTCCTGACGCATCTTTCTTTCTGGGGACTACGCATAAGAAGACCAGGGACTGGTTGAAGATCGAATGATGCCGTCATTCAACATCTTTTTAATTTGATTATCAACTTCCTCCTTATGAACTTCTGGATATCTATAAGTTTTAGTGTGAATATGAATTTCATTTTCAGTATTAATATAATGTTTTATAGCATTAGTAGTCTCCTTCTAAATGGAATATGTCGCTATATTTGTCACATATTCTAAAGAGTGAACTGATCTCCTTATGATTTAAATAGTTGACGCGAAGTTCCCGATTAATCTGAGTGATCTAGGTTCATAATTTTTATTAACATTAATGTTATTTATAATTTCCTCATGATTGAAATGGTTGACGCGAAGTTCCCGTTTCGATCTGAGTTCGTAATTCTTATTAATATCAATATTATTTATAATTTCATTTTTATTTAAAGAATCAATTTCATTTCTAATAGGTTCTAAATATAATTTCAATATATTTATATTAATTTTCTTTTCGGTACAATTTAAGATTGAGATAAGGGCCTTGTTATCCTTATCTACTTTAGTTATACAACTCGAAATATAAACTCCATCTAAAATTTTTTTATTACTTATTATTCCTTCTTTTATTTGAGGATTTACAATATCTGCTTTTACTAGGGTTTCTGTCCTAGGTTCTAGTGTATATAAAATTTTATTCTTATCATTAAAGTTAGAGGGTATTATACTACTTTCCTCTAAATATACACTGTTATTTCCATAATTTATTACGGCTTTATATTTTTATAGGAAATCATCACCCAATATACCGTCGAATTTTAGGGTGGATACCTTATCTTTAATAACTAGATAGAATATATGTTCGATTTTACTGTTTTGAAGTTCTAGATTTAATTTTACACGACCCATTGTTTGGCACGGTTCTTTTGATTTCGTGATACCATGGATATTTACTGGGTTGTTTGAATTATATACAAGTGTACTAGGATGCAATTTGTCATGCTTAATTATTGAAATACTAGCTCCAGTGTCAATTAAAAATGTAAGAGGAATTGTTTTTGACTGATCTAATCTAATAATTCCCACTCGGGTGAAGAATTTTTTCCATTTTCTTTATTAATAATTTTATGATCTAATGGTATTTCGATACTGATTGTATTTATTGGTTTAATTGAGTGTATAATGAAATTTCTGGGGCTTATTGTTGGTGTGCCTGAATCATTTCGAGGCTCATAGGATCGGCACAATCCATGAGCTGATCCTCGTTTAAATGATTGTCATTAGTATCCATTGCGTTAATATCTAACGTATTTCTACGCGTGAAGCTGCGTTTTAGGTAGGGATCTCTGCGTGAAGTTTGTTGATTAAACCGGAAATTACGATTAGGGCCCATTTGGTTCTGTTGAATCGTCCATTGACTAGTTTGATTGGGCTGCACTACTGCTCTAGGGAATCTTTGGAAGTTACTATTAACCTGAGCAGGATCATTGTAGTTGGTAGTATTATCATGGAGATATCGGACTGGGAATTCACATGGATCATATTGTTTGTTGGCATTTCCTACAAAATGATGATTCGTTAATGTGAAATAGAGGTCGATTATTATGGGGTCTAGGATTATTTTGGTATTGCCTGTTAAAATTATTTGGATTCTGTCCGTTAAAATTTTCAGGATTTGTACGGCAGAATGGAGCCGTATGCCCGTTTTTGATACATTTTGTACAGCGCTTTATATTAGGTTGATATCTAGTTGATTCTAGAATGCTAAATTTTTCTTCATGTAAGGCAATATTGAAAGCTTCATTTAAATCACGTGGTTCTCGTGACCGCAATACATGAGTGATTTTTGGATTTACACCTAATAAAAATGTATGAAGAGCTAGTTGGTTTGTACTGTTAATTTGACCAGGTAATAAAATTGGATCTGTGGTTGACTGTTTAATTGTACTTAATAATTTTTTTAGGCAACTTTCTAGGCGAGATATATACTGTGCAATATTTTCGTGGTTATTTTGTTTACAACCTTGTAATTCCATTAATAGATGTGTTTGGTGTTTTCTATTTCCGAATCTCGTTTTAAGGAATTCCTTTAAATCCTTCCAGGAACTAAATATTATATTAGCACAAATAGATTGCGCTTTATCTACAAGCTTATTTTGGATGAAAGCAAAAAGTATTTTATCTTGACTGTCGGAGGCTAATTGAAATGCTCGATCGCATTTCTCTAACCATGAACTAAGATTTTCTCTATCTCCGTCATATGGTTCGATTAATCTAAGTAAATCTATTTTCATAATTTCGATAGGGTTTCTATTACCCGCTTATATTTCTACGTCGTATGACGCAGAAGTTGAAGGCGATGAAACGTTATCTCGAGACATATTCTTATTTTAAAAAAATATACTTATATATATATATATATATAAATGTTACGTTAACTAAATATAAAATAAAATGAATTATTTGAAATATGCTAAGTGACAAATAATAATAATTAATTAACTTCAATAAAAGCTTCATGAGTGATTCTTCAGATGTTCCGCGGGGTCTTTGCGCCTTTTGGTTGCCGGAGTTGTGTACCCTCTTACGCTGACGCTCGCCGTTAACGAGAACTCGTAGCCGAAGTGTTGAACCGCTTCTCCTGATCGCTGCTGGTAACCCGTAGTGACGGTTTTGGTTGCAGACGATCTTGGTCTTCTGTACTCCCTCTTATTATACCACGCTTGATGACTTGTGACTTGAAGACGTTTTTCCAGGGACTTTGCTTCAGGACTATCTGCACCAAGGTCTGGAGACTTCCTCTTCTTCGGTCGACTGCTACGAAAATTTCTCCCGAATTTGAGTGTGCAGATCCCACTTCTGACACCAAAATTTTGTTATGTCCCAGAGGGTTGGCGTCTATATGACAGCTGCAGGCTTCAAATAACTACGCCGAATTCTTCAAGAATGACTTTATTACTCAAGCAGAGATTTACACTCAAATCAATAGGTGAGGGGCTTTATACCAGAGTGCGCGTTCAGCTGGGTTTAATGAAATGATGACGAATGTTAGATCCAGAATGATTTGCTGATTTCGAGTGGTCTGATTTTTAACCCTCGACGCAAAAACGACGGGGTGTTATAAGTTTGACGTCAAACGGATGATCCAATTTCAATGCGTTTTTTTTTGTTTGAAAGGTATATCAGTCGAGAGTGTTTGGTGGAAATCGTTTCAGGTCTTCAAGGTCATCAGGTCGTTTGTTAGGTGTGATAGGAATGTTACACACTCAATTTGCTCGCAAGCATATGTGTGATCTGTCATTTGAAACACTAATGTCTTCTGGAACCACTGAGCTGGTTTGCTGTTAGGGATCGAAGATAGGAGACGTAACCCTGGACTGCCTTTTAGTAAATCCATCGAGTTTGGGCTCGTTGGATTTGTCTTAACTAGTTCTCTTTGTTTCTAATTGACGAGAACCTGATGCTGGAAATCTGGAACCTCTGGTCGGGGGTTTTTTATACTATGGAGTAAACAAGTGATCGAGATGGTAGGGGTGACCCTTAGGGTTACGCTTATCATCTCGCTTCCCGAAAATAATATTTTATTCGGTACATTAAAGGGCAAATTAATTAAAAGAAATCATTGTTTCTAATGATGATAGGACAAATGATTTATGGGAGTGTTTGTTCAAAATAAGGTTAAAGGTTATTTAGGCGGGATGCTTTGTGTATGATATTTGAGGCGAAGTATGGGATATAAGATGTGTATCTAATAATATAGTATAGGTACCTATATAATAACACATGCAGATCGTAAGAGTCGACTCACTCCGGGCCATCATTCAGGCCATAGGAGCAACTTGTCACTGTCTTTTACATCTGACCCCGCTATGTTAAACGTGGCTACAGGATCTCCTTTGTGATCCTGCAGTTCTGGCATCCATATTTGGGAACACAGTTGTGTGTATATAGGTAGGTATGTATGTAAACCAAATGATTTTCCATGTTATTGGAGGCTAAGCGGCGAGCCCGAACCGATTTATGTAATCAAAGCCTAAATAAACAGTGATATATTTAAGATATTATTGTAAGTACATACATATAGCTATTTGTTTACCTATATAGGTAACGTATGAGGGTTATCTGCGATGTAGTTTTCAGACTGATTAAGTAAAGACTACCATATAAATTTTGAATTTTATTTACCTACCTAGATATAATGGGCTCTTGATTATGATTTCCTTACACTAGAACATACATACATACATAGTCACGCACATTGTCCCCCAAAGAGCTTGGGTAGAAGTGTGAAAATTGCACACCCACACTTCACCAATTAGCCTATAAGTCCCATGTGGTAAGGGTTGAGCCTACCGCCGCTTTTCGTGCACACATACAACAGAATGGTAACGAAAGGTTGCCGTGCCATTCTCAATAGGTATCATCAGCGATAACACCATAGAACAGTATAATTATTATAAATGTTACTGCACACTAATGGGATCGTAGTTCAAAGTGCGGTGATTACGTTGCGATGCCCGATTAGTGTGCGTTGCAGTCATAGACATTGGTTGCAGTAAATAAATGAGTCGTATCACATTTTGACACACTTCACAATAGGATATTAACCTAGGACGACACATTAAGATCCCTAAGGTCTGGTGTCGTGATTACTAAGCAATCGTATATAAAAAGATAATTATAGAAACATCCATGACTCGGAGACAAACCTCTATCATTATCAGTGTTTGTTCCTAACGTGATTTGAACCGACCTACTACATTACGAGTACCACCAAATACGCCAATCGGTCCTAAAATCTCTTCCTTTTCTATTAGCAAGATTGTGTCAAAGAGTGGGTATATTCTATTTATTGACATTGTACTTAGGAAATTATTATAACCTGGCTAATACAGGCTTAATAGAAAGAAATTATTTTGTATAAACCATCTTGGAATTTTCAAAATAGATCTTTATAAGATTTTGTAAAAAAAAACGTATGAATGTTATGTATTGGCCTTTAGCTTAGCAAAAATTTAAAAAGTATAAATTAGTGATGTCCGAAAAAGATCGATTTTAAAATCGATTCACGGACTTATCGAGATCTAAAGATTGACTTTTTTACAAGTTTGCACATAAAACCTAAAAATTAATCCATAAATTATGATTAACAAGAAATACCCATATATAAATACATAAAACATATAATATGTAAAATTTGTTATGATATTCCATCTCCGGATATTCCATACTAACAATTTTTTTATGATATATATCAAAGTCAATTAAATGACCGGGAGGGTAGAATGCTGGCAATGTATATGGCAATGCTAAAATTCTAATTTTTTATTTGAAATTTTTAAGGTTGACATAATATCGACTAACTAACTGCATTATTCAGATTAGAAGAATCGATCGTCCAAGGCAGAAAAATCGATTAATCGATCTGAGATCACCATCCATCCCTAGTGTAAAACTGCCATTGTCCGCCGCTGTCTGTTAGCTGTCAGACGGACAAAGTTTCATTGTTTTGAATGTAATTATAAATTAATTTTTTAGTTTGATAAGACATTCGTTTCGACATTCGACTGATTAAAATTATGTAGAAAATTTCTAGATTAACGTTGTATTTTTGTGATAAACTTGATACAGTAAGAAACTTTTGAAAGGTTACGAAAAACTCTGCTGAAGTGACAGTTTGTGTTTTAGAATTTTTCACAAATACTGCAATTTTTCTTAACAGTTTTGTACTTCTTGAGTAGACAGTGTAAATTTGTGATAATAATAGTGAATTTACAAAGGAATTCAACTTGCACAGCATTGTAATGAGGTAAGTGAAGTGACTGTTTTGAAATCCTTGCCTATACTTAGTCCGTTTTGAACTAAAACACTTCACATTTAGATATTAAAAACATTATCTCGCTGGTTTAGGTTCCCTTAAAATCCCGGTAGGTATATATTTGTATTATTACAAATAAATTTGGAAGAATACATAACCTATACAAAAGTCATTAACCTTAGCAGTAATCTGTCTGACACTTTTGTTGATTTCTTTTCAGTCATTCTACCCAGTTTAAGAAAGACAACTGTATGAGTCTTTATTCATGTAGACATACTGTTTGTATAATAAAATATTATACAAACAGTAGTTTTTCTCTTCACTACATATTATAAAACAAAGTTGTTTGCCACTGTCTGTCCGTCCCTATGTATGCTTAGATCTTTCAAACTAGAGAAAGGATTTTGGTGCGGTTTTTTAAATAGATAAAGTGATTAACAAGGTAGGTTTATAATGTATAACTAGAGACCCTTTGCTCCCGAGATGCTTCGCATGGGAGTAATGCACTCTCACGCGGGCGAAGCCGTGGGCGACCGCTAGTTCACTATACATAAGTACCTTACATTGTTATAATACATAGCTATTTGCATTTCCAAAGCATACACTCATAAAACATTCTCAATCATACAACTTAATCTGATACATAAAACTTTACTTCATTTCTACAAAATAATCTATATTATAATGTGTACTTTCTATACCCACTATTATAACCTTTGCATAAAATACTTCTAATCTTGCAAGCATTGTCAAGTATCCAAAATGTAATTGGTAATTAAGGCTATCCACCCAAAGGAGCTTGTTGCTTTAATGATACAGGGTTTCACTTCCTGTTAATATTAATTGATGAATCATGACCTACAAGATCTTGATCTTTGTTTTGAAAAAGAAACTGTAGTCATATCTTGATATAAGTATTATAGTATAATCTTTTATCGTGCCTATTCCTGGAAATAATATGAATATTCATATGAGTGTGTTGAATCCAATGCCAAAAACATAGTTTAAGGTTGTTATAAATATTATTATTTTATTGTGACATTAGGGGCGAATCCAGCAGTCAACTTAAACCTAATCTTAGTCAAATCTATTCTCTCGTTCTTAACATAAATGGCTGAGAGAGAAAAGGACAGGTAAGACTAATTTTACGTTTAGGTTTAAGTGTGACTGCCGGAATCAACCATATTTTTGGATATTACTTTTCCTTGTACAAAGAGTAATAGAATCAAATATTCTTTGAACACAACATAAAATAGTCTAAATAAAACACAGGTGCAGTAAACTGACCCCATTACTAATACATGACAATGTGTTAACTCAGTTGTGATTAATATTTAAGATGGCAAAAATTTAATTATATCAAAAACCTTAAATAATTTGCATTGCAACAAATGAAGAAAGGCTCCCCGTGTACTGAGTATTGTAAAGAGTAAAGTGTAATATTGTATAGTAATAACAGGAAGTATGCTGATAACTACAGCCTATCAGCTGCTGGATCCTGCTCCAAATAACAGGTTATGATAAACTGAATGAATATAACAATTACCAGCTATGCGAAGTTTTAGTTATACAATACTATGTAATAAGCATCATTATGGTTAGATCAGTTGTCATATTATTTATCTGGTTGACCTTGAACAGCCTACACACAAATATTATTGCTTTTATTTAATCTAAAATAACTGTAATACGTTTGTATTTAAATATATAACTACATTAATTACAACATACACAATCACACCTCTTTCCTGGAGGGGTAGGCAGAGGTCTTAGACCTCCATTTTCTATCCTGGTACACCTCTTTCTTTATTCATATATTCACTGTCATTATTAAAGAAGTTGTGCAAAATATACACCCACTTTTGACCTGTAAGCGTGCTTAGAGGTGAGCCTATCTTAATACTACTTAATAGATGTTAGATTAGATTGTAGTCAATTTGGACTACCAAACTTAATCCTATTAGTTATATCCGCCCCTCTCCATTCTTAATGTAAATTGCTAAGACAGAAAGGTACAACAAATTTTTAGTTTATGAGTGATTGTTAGAATTGATCACACTATTGTGTTTGTGACATTCATGGATACAACAATCTATTAATGTCATCTGATAGAAACTCAACCAAAAAAAAGATTAGTCGATAAGACAGTGCTTATCTCTAGATTTCTTTCAGAAAACCAGTTTATTACTACTATGCTATATACTATACCCTATCAGTAATTGTCTAGAGTGCTGGTTATCTAAACTGTTAAATAACAGAAGTCAATATAAATTACAAATACATACTGAGAGTCAATGATAATATTTAGTTTCATGTTACATTTCACATTACATCATCATAACATAATTATTATACAATAGTGGACTCCCACCAAAATGTCGATATTATCAGAGATAAAAAAAATCCCAGGATAAAAAGTAGCCTATATGTTAAGTGGGACCTGTCACAATATATTACTGAAAACTGCATCGAAATCGACAAAGACAAACCAACAAAAAATTTTAAAAATCATTCTTTTGAGTACTATTGCGTTGATAAAGGTCTCCTATATTATTTTTTCTCATATATATTCCATGTACAGACAGCGATCCGTTACATTTTTATTATATTTATAGATATAACTATGTGAATTGCATTAGTGTATGATATCTTTTTATGACAAAATGCAAAGTTGCTAAATCAATTTTTTGTTTAAGTGGGATATTGCTTAAAGTTGTGCAATACCTACATATATTCTTCTTAGAAAATTATGGCTTATTCCCTGTAGCTTAATAAAAACCTAACTATAAAACACCGTCAGAGGGGATCATCTGCTGTAATTACTGGCCAATTAATGTTTTACCTTGAAAGCTGTTTATCTTGCTTATTACTCGAAAGAATACAACTGTGGAGCTGATGATTAAATAAGCGTGTGGTTTGCTATTGTGTGTCGAGCTAGATGATAGGTTTAGAAATAATGTGTTATGCACCAGAAGCTGGTTGTATTCTAATATCTATTGTTGCATAGCATGTGTGATTTTACCTACTACTATTGACCATTACTTTATTGATCTTATTTTATTATTTTGGGGTGGGCGCAACATGGTTTATGATCTTTCTTATATAAATGTCAACGCAAAGATTTAACGAGATCATAGAGAAATAAGATGTCATAGAGTGCTAATGTCATACTAACTGTTTCGATGCACCATTAGACTTTTCGGTGCCTAACAATTCCAATCCTTGACACTTAGATTCTATTAGTGTAATGTATAGTAATGTACTATATTACTAATGTATTGTAACGTATAGTAATGCAATCTAAGTGTCAAGGACTGGAATTGTGAGGCACCGAAAAGTCTAATGGTGCATCGAAACTGTTAGTATGACATTAGCACTCTATGTCTACATCTTATTCCTCTATGACGAGATATCACCTAAATTTTCGTGTTGATATAATCGTATAAAGAATGCATGCTTAGCGAGTACTTTAATTATGACATCAAACAGCACCTTCTTTTTTTTACTATGAAGTATTATGTAGCATTAAAAAAATGTCGTTCTAAAATGAACTACCTTGTATATAGTATGTAAGCACATACTATATACAAGCACATACTATATAACATTGAATATTTTTTATTATCGTCCGACGTGTTTTATGTGCATCGCGTTACCTTTTGTATAAGATTACGAGTAAGGAAATTGTTTCTTGTTGAAATACTTTATTTACAAATGTTAACAACTCTAGTCTAGATATGCAGTTAGGCACGTACGAGGTTCACTAGAATACGTACTTCAGCTGCATCTCTAAGGAACTCAGACATACTCTCAGAGGATAAGCTAGAGACTAGTCAACAGATAATTTACATCTGTCCCCGCTATGCTTAACGTGACTGCAGGGTCTCCTTTATGATCCTGCAGTTCTGGCTACCCCATTTTGTAACTAGGTTAGCTGGTAGAGAACGCTACTAAGTGATTAAGCTCGGATTTTTAGTACAGTAAAAGTGTTATGTATCTTCTATATACCTACGTATAAGTTGGGCTCCCTCCGGCCAGATGGACCGATGACTTAAAGAGGATGGCTGGTATTGACTGGATGGCAAAAACGGGAGATCGAGCCATGTGGCGTACACTGGGGGAGGCCTACGTCCAGCAGTGGACTGCAATAGGCTGACACGACGACCTACGTATAAAGTAGGTAGCTGCACCTGCAATATTTACGTTTATATCAAAGGTAGGCCTTGCTTTGCAACGCCATCTCTTTATAGTTGGTTGAATCATATAGGGGTGGGTAGGGTGGTTAATATTGCGGGGTAAAAGTTCAGGCTTGGCTCCTGTGAACTAAACTGTAGTTTTCTAGAGGGCGCTTTTGTAAAATTACTAACTGTAGTTACCTAAGTTTTTATGGTTTTACACTGACTGGCATACACTGACTGCTCCAGCTGTGAAGTCGGACTCTCTTTACCTGGCGTAGTTATACATTACTGGAGAAATACAAGAGATCTTTCGCACAATATGATGCCATATTCTGTTACACCTGTGCTGATGCGGTTCTTTATCATACACTAGTGGACTCGCGACTTCGTCCGCGTGCAATGGACTCCAGAAAAAGCAAAATGTCAAATTATCCAGGATAATAATATTTTCCCTAGATAAAAAGTAGCCTATGTGTTAATCCAGGGTGTCAGCTAACTCCGTACCAAATTTTATTAAAATCGCTCTAGCCGTTTTTACGTGACAGAGTAACAAACATCCATCCATCCATACTTACAAACTTTCGCGTTTATAATATTAGTAGGATTAGTTACATATACCTATATATATCGTACTCGTAAGAGTCGACTAAAGACCTCGGGCATTCTCTCAGTTGATGAGCTTAGCAACTTGTCACTTTCCTACTACGAACTTCCTTCGATCGGATCAGTCGCGCCGTTTTTTCATTTGGTCCGATCGAACTCTATTTGACAGGTATAAGGCTAGATAATAGAAAGCTTATAATATTAGTCAATGTGAATTATTCTCTATGGTTCCGAATGAGTTGTGAACTCAGATGAATGAATCCGAAGCAATTTCGTAGTAGGGTCAAAGGCTGTCAAAGGCTTCGATTCGGGCGGGCTTCGGTCAGACCGAAAGATTCGAAAGCGGAATTTCAGAGCAGACCCCCTGACCCCGCTACACTACAGCTGGAAGGATCTCCTTTGTGATCGTGCAGTTCCTGGCTACCCCATTTTGGGAACATAACAGTGTGTATATATTATGTATTCTGTTATTCTATTTAATTATTTTCCTCGAGCTTCACACAATCGGCTGTAGATAAAACGCCACATAATTTGATAAGCGTTTACTATGGACTGGATTAACGAAACTTCATTAGTGAATTAATTACTTTATCTAAACTGGTGTTGATGGCCTTAATTAAAATAGTTTAGAGTGTCATCGGGTTAATAGAAAATAAATATACAATCGTGCATTTAATTATGTCTATTATTGTAGTTTACAGGATATCTCGTGTATGGATTAAATCGAAAAGCTTAAAACGCAAGACTATCGTGTACCTAATATCTAGATGAAAACTATTTCAAAACATCTATCGACAGATTCGTGTAGTTAGTAATTGCCCTGCCTGTCACGCCAGGGTCTGGATTCGAATCCTGGTAGATGCAAACATTGATAACTGTGATGAATATCAACATTTGTTTCTATACATATAATAAAATTGTAACGGATCGCTGTCTGTACATGGAAGATATATGAGAAAAAATATTATAGGAGACCTTTATCAACGCAATAGTACCCAAAACAATGATTTTTGGAATTTTTGTCTGTTTGTCTGTGCGTTTGTGTACGCTAATCTCAGAAACGGCTGAACCGATTTCGATGCAGTTTTCAGGAATATACCTATATTGTGTCCCACTTAACATATAGGCTACTTTTTATCCCAGATAATTTCGACATTTTGTTTTTTCTGCAGTCCACGCGGACGGAGTCGCTGGCGTCCACTAGTTGTTAATAAATTTATACCTACTTAAATGAAATTGTATTAGGCGTTACAATTCGGAAGTTCAAACATTCACTATGGGTGTGCCCACCACCGTTGTCGCAATTATGAGTTATCAGATCCGAGGGTCAGTGGAGGGTGTAGGGCCCGGTGGTGGGCACACCCATAGTGAATTATACCTACTTGTATAGGTAATAATGTATTGTATATTTGTATGGTATATTTAAGTTGCCTAGCATCCACCACAAAGACCTTAGTTGTGTAGTAGGTTTCAAAGTGTGTGAATATTAATTTATTTTATCTACAGTAAAGGCTTGTCTATCGGCCCTTGGTGCTCTGCCTACCCCGTAAGGGATAAAGGCGTGATTATATGTATGTATGTATGTACAGTATAGGCTAAAAGGTTCATTCATCATTTATCTCGCCGAACTGTTCTTTGAATGAAAATGAAAACAATCAGAGAGACGTGTCATCCAAATTTGTATTGTTTCATCTCGCTCGATTATTATGTCGATAACAATCGAACATTAAATGAATTCGGAAGTAACTGAGAGAATAACAATAATTGGCCTCAGTTCTTTGGGCTCTCGAGTTCACGACCCATCCCAAGTGACCCAGTGATCGATTGTCCAACTAAGTTTGACGATAGTAAATAAAATCGCTGACGAATTGATTTGGTCAATTGTATGGAAAACTAATCAAATTCCAATTATTTTGTTATGTTATTCTGAATCTTTATCGGCTTGGAGGCTTATAATATTTTTTATAGCACGAATGACTTATTCTATTGACCGATTTTTCTCCATGCATCTTATATGTATATGTAAAGTACCTATGCAGAAAATGCATTTTGCTTTAAGTAATAAAAGTACCCACTACTTTTTTTTTATTTCGATCCCAAAATTCCCACGGGAGCGGAAAAAAGGAAAATAAACGTCCTTAGTTATATTCGCGTAATTATTCCTAGAGGATTTGTTCAACCAAATTCGTCAAGATGGCAGAAGACTCACTTCATGATAGCTAAATATTGTGCGAATCCCTCCCCGAGCTCACGAGGTTGTTTTCGCGAAATTTAATGAGAATCTGCACTAACACCGGCCAGTAGCACCGCAAATTATAAAACTTGTTTTGGAGGGTAGTTCGAAAGCGTCCCGTGCGGTTTGGCGCAGATTGGAAAGTGACCAAAGGTGGTGTATTGAATATTAAATCAGACCAATGGTCGATTTTTGGTTTGCCGATCTATTAAACGATGTGGCAACGATTTTAATCGTAGTCCGAAGAGTAATCATTAGACTCGCCTTGATCGCGAGAGTGACACTGGTAGGTAGTATACCTACGTCCCATAAAAATATTTATATAGTGGGGTATTTTCTAATATAAATAAGGTCGTATTAATAGAGTCGTGACTGACCAAGTGTCCTTAAAGTATTGCTCTTACAGCTCTACCTTACATACTGAATGAACCTTCTTGCGAAGGTTACCAAACGTGAATGCCTTACATCCATAATCAACCGAAGTCAGCCGTTTATTAATATTATTAAATTCAATACCAAAATAATATCTGTTACTTAAAAATACAAATAAATTAGTTTTAATAATTCTTCTTTCGATCTTCAGATCGGCAAGTGTAAAGAAGCCAGATGATAATACGGAGTTGAAATGTAAACTCACTAAATTGCTATTCAACTTATCATGACTGCCGCCATACTTTTCTACTTCCTTACTTACAATATAACAAAGTTATAAAAGTTATCTTCATACATTATTCAGGTAATCCTTCAGGTGTATAATTCTTGGAATAAAATGTATATTAAGCGTAATAAAAGGGAATGTTCATGGTCCACAGAAAAAAGTCCTAGAAGAGAAAATGGAATATCTATAGCTTGGTCAGCTTAGTAGGTACCTAAACTAAGTAAGTATATAATAAATAAATCAATAATAAATATTCACACACTTCACAACACATTGACCTAGTCCCACATTAAGATCCCTAAGATCTTATGTCATGGGTACTAAGCAACGGTATATAAATACATAGATAAGTATATAAACATCCATGACTCGGAAACAAACATCGATATTCATCACATCAATGTTTGCACCTACCGGGATTCGAACCCAGGACCTATGGCGTCGCAGGCAGGGCCACTGCCAACTACACCAATCGGCCGTCATATATGTATTTCTCCAAACAATTTAATCCGAGTAACGAAAATGCATAAGATTCGAATCAGTTTCGCATTGTTAAACAAATCTATTTCAATACTGGTCGTGTATGATACAGAAGTTTGCTTTATTGAGATTTTATTTCAATTAGATTTATCTACATAATAATACGGTAGTTACTCATATAGACTTATTTTATAGGTAAGTACCCAAGTATTAAGGTACCTACCTGGTAGAACTAATAACTTGCATAGTTGCATGTTCCCGCGATACCGGCGGCGGGAATGTGTTTGTGTCGCGCTGTTATAATTCCTTATTAGGAAAATTAATTTAATGTCGCCACGTTGAGGCAAAGGACGCTTTTAATTGTGCATTTAGAACTTTTCTTGGCTACCTAATTAATGTATGAGAGTGCAGGTTTTCATAAAAGTTTGGATAATTTGTTCTCTTTTCTTTCATAATTTTAACGTTGCAAGTTGCAACTGTGTTAGAGAAAGATTGAAGATGCGTTTAGGGAAAATCATTGCGTGTATGACTGCGACCTGTTTACCTGGGACAGACACGGTCAAACTAGGTAGGTCCAACTTTGAGAAGGAGGTAAATCGGCGAATCTAACTCGGCTGGGCAGCGTTCGGGAAACTACTACCTAAGCTTATTTGTGTCAAAGATACTCCAGTCCTTAAAAACAAATGTATTCAACCAGTGCGTGCTGCCGGTGATGACCTACGGTACGGAGACGTGGTCTCTAACTATGTGCCTCATAAAGAAGCTCAGAACCGCACAGGGAGCGATGGAGAGAGCTATGCTCGGGATCTCTGCGTGATCGAATCAGAAATGATGAGATCCGCAGACGTACAAAGATCACCGACAAAGCTTAAGTGGCAATGGGCAGGGCACATAGCTCGAAGAACTGATGGCCGATGGAGCCGAAAAGTTCTAGAGTGGATACCACGTATCGGCAAACGCAGCGTGGGAAGGCCACCTGCGTGGTGGACGGACGACCTGGCCAAGGTCGCGGGCGTCGGTTGGATGCAGGTTGCTTCCGGCCGGTCGGAGTGGAAGTTGTTGGGGGAGGCCTATGTCCAACAGTGGACTTCCCAGGGCTGTAAATGATGATGAATGCGACCAGAGATGTACCTATGAAATTATTTATTAATTTGTTTCAAACACCGTAGCTACAATAAAATTATTATTAGATCAGAACATGTTTCTAAAAATGTGGCATACAAATATTTTATTTATTCAGCAACCTTAGAAATTATTGTATTATGTTAATGAATACGATCTGTATGAAAATTATGTTAAGCCTGAAATAGATATTTTTCCAAAATTTGATCGAAATCTCCATACTATCGGGAAAAATAAACATGCGATTTCGGGTCTCAAATTTTGTGGATATGTTCTCTACAGTGGGCTATTTACATAACTTTTCGCTTAACATACCCTTTTTGTTACACCCTGTATATATCACAATATAATACAATTTCTATGATTGGATATCACACACATCCGTAGCAATGTAGCACAGCACATCTTTGATGGGTATGAAGGAGAAAAGGCCTGATTTCCATGGAACAGTCCTGAGATTTTATACAGTTTTAATTTTTTTTTTCTCAAAAGCGTATTACATATTATCGTTTCATACACTTGCGGATCTAGATCACGCGTTACAACCTGCACATCGCACTTAAAGCGGTGGGGCGGGGTTGTTACCAAAAGATTAGATTTAGTTTGTTTCACTTGATAAATAAGTATATATTTAAACTGTACCAAAACCTGATTATATAATGTGTATTAAAAATCCTGAGATATCACGAGATTTGCAAAATCCGGCCGTAATCTTGAGAAAAGTCGAAAAATCCTGAAATCTCAGGACAAATCCTGAGATATGGTAACCCTATATGCATGCAGCCTTATGATATTACTGCTCCAACTTATTTCTTTTTTTCTTTTACTTTACAAATATTGACCTAGTCACAACCTGCGTAGTAAGGTAGTTTAACCTAAACTCTTGTATCATGGGTACTTAGTAGAGCTATAATATGACATATTGCGAAATTAATTAATCGCCTCCCGTAAGTTAGGGTTTGGATAGGTTCCTTCATTAAGTTTATTGCCTGCTCGTAATATCCGGTTCCGTGTGCGGATGTTAATGCAAATATAATAAAATTCTGCGCCATTATTTACTCGTCAAATATTGTTTGTGTAAGTCTTAAATTAATTTTACCTAGTTTTTATTAACTAATAGTACTTTGATTTTAACTTGGATGTACTGAAGTATTGGTAACTATCTTAGTTTTATGTTTTTCGGGTTCATAGTCATAAGTCATGACGATTTAATCACATACATATACCGCTGTATTCTAGTGAAGCCCCGTAACAGCACGGGACGAATTAAAAACAGATGTATCATAAAATAGTAATTCAATATCAGAATAGGGCGAATTTATTTATTTCATTTCTTCATGTCATAGAGGAATAAGATGTAGACATAGAGTGCTAATGTCATACTAACAGTTTCGATGAACCATTAGACTTTTCGGTGCCTCACAATTCCAGTTCTTTAGTACTCTATGTCTACAACTTATTCCTCTATGTCCGTGATAAGCCAAGGCATGTAGATAAATTACTTATTATACTCCTATACTTTTAGTATTATAACCGCTACAGTTTGTGAGATTCTGTACCTAGATGAAAGCTACGCGGGCATCAGCTAGTATTTCCTCTTACAACTACTATAATATGTCACAGTGTGATATAATCGTCAATAGTAAACGAATTATTAACGCGTTGTGTGAGTGTAAACATACTAGGTACGTATCTATGTTGGTTTTTACAATGGATCGGGCCTTATCGGCAAATTATATAGAATAGCTGCCTGCCGGCCTATCGTAACCCAATATTTATAGATTCCAAATAT
Organism: Carposina sasakii; assembly: GCA_014607495.2. Taxonomy (NCBI): domain Eukaryota; kingdom Metazoa; phylum Arthropoda; class Insecta; order Lepidoptera; family Carposinidae; genus Carposina; species Carposina sasakii. The sequence goes on along the minus strand of CP053162.1, from coordinate 9,859,586 downwards.
AAGAGCATTAATTACGAACAGATATGAGTAGCACAACGTAACGTAAACTGGCATACAGCAGGTGTATGCTTTATCTACCACTAAACGGGTGCCCTACTTAATTTTGCAATCTTTATTGATATGAAATGGGCGTTTTTCCACAAGGGTTTCTCAAACTTTTATTTTAATTTTTTATTTATTTATTAAGATACACCAACATAACATGTATTAAAAAGTAGAATAATGATTATACATTGTAGCACAACCACAACTATGGCTTTTTTGGAAGCACCCCCTAAAATCTATTAAACCCCATAGCCAACGTAGACCCCCATGGCTCGGACCCCTTTAGACCACTTTGTGAACATTATTTATTTATTTATTGACAACACGACCACACAACCACGGCTTTTTTGGAAGCAAAAATCTATTAAATAGTATGGCTCGTTTTTTCATTAGACAACACGACCACTATACGGCCCCTCATACTAGATGACGAAAAGCCGTGGTCGTATCGTCAAGTGGAAAAACGCCCATTCAGTGGTACAGAACTACTGCTTTATCTGTGCAGTGGGAACTATGTCCCCCTCGTCAAATGTTTTAACTGCACAGACACGATGACGCTGTCGACCTATTCAGTTTACAAATCATTTGGTGGCTCTGCATAAAGGGACTGAGACTGGGAATGCATGACATAGGTCTTTGATTTTGTGGCATAAATGTGATACATATATCTCTCACCAAGTTCATGCTACTGGCACGGGTCTTAGAGACCTGAAACTCGGGTCCGTTTTGTTTTTTGTCGAAGAAAGGGTTTTCCGACAAGAACGAGAATTACATATTTAGTTTTGATGAAGAAAGTGATTGCCGGCCACTAGTAGCTAAGGAATGTGTAATATTATATCGACCATAGATTAACTATAGGGTAACTAGCGATGGTGCCGAATCTGATGTCCTGGGAGTCTAAACTACTTAACTATTGCAATGTCACACATGTCATTGTAGGCTCTTTCAGACATTTTACATCATACCATAGAGGAATAAGATGTCATAGAGTGCTAATGTCATACTAACTGTTTCGATGCACCATTAGACTTTTTGGTGCCTCACAATTCCAGTCCTAGACACTTAGATTTTATTAGTGTAATGTATAGTAATGTACTACATTACTAAGGTATTGTAATGTATAGTAATGCAATCTAAGTGTCAAGGTCTGAAATTGTGAGGCACCGAAAAGTCTAATGGTGCATCGAAACTGTTGGTATGACATTAGCTAGCACTCTATGACATCTTATTCCTCTATGATCATACCGAGCAAGACAGCGATCTTCCATCTTTTTTTACAGTTCACAATGATGATCACCTAATCAAATGAAAGTGGCATTATACCATGTCTGAAGAAAAGGCAACACACATACTAGTACCTACTACTTCAATTTATTAAGTTTAAATGAGAGATCATCAATATTAACCTGATTGTAATCGAGACATCTCATAAGCGTCGGTTACAGGTCGTCGGGATAATTATCTGTAAATTAAGCTAAAACTTTTAATGGGGTAATAACCCAGCGAACTAGGTAGGTGCAGCGGTGACACAGGCCCATTTCCTGTTTCGAAGCGATATTTTACCGCCGCCATGACGGCGAAGATTATGTTCGCGAAGAATTTATAGCTAAACTTGAGGTTAAATATGTTATTTGAGGGCTGTGTATTCGGTTTAAATGTAATTATATGTGTGTTTATGAACCTCTTCAACTCCATCACAGATATCTCGGTGACGCGACGTGACGTGATGTATAGACCTACCGACTCTCGTCGATCTGCCGTGTATTTCTGTGTTGAACGATCTATTAGAAATATTGTTAAGATTACAGTCGCTGTATATTATATAGCCTTTCGGGCTCGATAAAGCCCGGTGGGTCCCTCATGATTGGTCCTTTGAACCGGATAGATTTTATGATGTCTTATTCATTAAGCCTGTCATCATTATTATCAGCCTATTGTACTGCTGGACGTAGGCCTCCGCCAGGGCACGCCACAAGACTGCCATGGGGGGTATTTGCCCATAGTCACCACGCTGGGCAGGCGGGTTGGTGACTGCAGTTTGTATTTTGGAGTATGTTTTCAACACGGGAGGCGCTGCTGCCCACCTCCCGGAAACCCTTAATCGCCTCGTACGATACCCACGGGCAGACATGGGGTGGTACGAATTCTACTCTGCCGACACCACGCGGCACATAATCATGTACCAAGTCCTTAATCTGCCGAATAATTTTTAACAACATTCAATCATATACTGTTACTCTTTCTGTTCAAGTCGATAAAACAAGACGGTGATGTGTACTGAAGGGAATAACAATAATGTATAAATTCTCACGCTTTCGACCTCACTCTACATGTCATGCAAAAAGTTGGATGGTCTAACTAAAGCATGTATAGGTCGGTAGCAGTGTCGCTAGTATCTACGCAAGAACACATTAACACTATGTGTAGTTTAAAGTTTCCGCTAACTTCCGCCATATAGCAATGTCGGTACCCAAACAGTGATTTTGCTTCATTCCCGCATAATAATTTGTCGAGGTTTCCCTCGAATGAATAAGGCAGATGCTTAATTTACAGGCTCAATGACACTGCATTTCTGCGTCATTAGCAGGATTTGGAATTAAAAATTGTAGCGGATGCGCAGGCAGAGAAAGTAATAGATGACAATTTCTGTCCTGTTGTCACATTATATAGGTTAAGTATATTTTGTGTATTTTTCATTATGAATTGAAGTCAATTATTGTGTGTTGTACATAAAACATAAAATCACAAAATATTTAAAATTGGCGAAGGTCAGCTTATCTCAAGTCTAGTCATAATATTTCTACTCCAGCAAACGAAATGACCGTATGACTTGCTCTGCCACAACCCAATAAAATAACAATTACATTCAACAGGATCTACTGGCGACATGTTTAACAATATTGCTAAAAGTCTAGTACCAGATAAAACTAAATTATCATAGTGTAAGCCAACTTTAACTTTGTATATTGCTGTAGGCCGTACCAAAATCTAAAACGCCACTCATGCCAACCCGGATTCACGGTGTGTCTACTCGGTGCTCTGTCTGCGATCAGCCGCGGTTTTTTACCTCGTTTGTTAACAGGATCCGGCGCGGTTCCACTTGATTTGCGAATGGCCTGTGAAGAGTGCGGATCAGGAAGGGAGGATAAAAAGGAGGTGTGATAATTTATGTAGTTTTATAAGGGCCGACGCTGTATGAACCAATCACTTGTTAACATTGGCCTGCAGCCACAGTCTACCCTTTCGTCTGTGACGCCAACGAGGATACTTGTCAATCAGCATACGATAAAGGCTATTATCACAATGCATGGCAATTTTAAAATTGTATGCAACTGCCGCAATTCGTATCGTAAACACGACGGGCATAATAATAATATCTCCGATCGTTAGCGAAATAAGTATTAGAAGCCAATCTTAACGGAAATTAGCCAAATGCTGCCCAGTGCCAAGTGTGTGCTCAAACACAGGTGCACTCTCTATTCCTTCACTCTATATCCCGATGGTATGGAAAGCCGATACGACCAGAATAGGACAGCCGCAGGACCAACGGTTCTAATTGCTTCTGGAGACACGAGCTAAGTGACAATTTTACTACATACTAAAATTCGTACATGTAATCAATTCAGTGGTACAGACCAGTGACGCCCCAGCTTGCGCCGTATACACATTAACAACACACAGTACATGCGTGAAATTGCATAGTAAAAATATACTGTTGCAGTGTATTCTTCGCCCAACAGGTCACTAGACTAGGTATCTGTTGGGTATTCCTCTTAGCAATGCCTTCATGGTGCAGATGGTTAGGAGTACGGCGGATTTTCCACCGCTCCATGGCTATTAATTCACTAAATAAACCACTCTGCCTTATTTATGATCGACAGGGACGCCAGGTAGACCGCGTTGTGCGTGATGTATGGTTGTCATTTGCCCTTTAATTGTTTTTTGTGCCTAGTACATGATGGAAATTACCAGTAGTAGGTACGTGTATGGTTGGTAAATGTATTACCTCAATACACACATATGCCACGGACAGACATGGGATGTTGCTACGAGTGTTCTACACTGCCGACACCACACGGCGCGACATGGTGTAATTATGTAAGACCTCGGAGTTTCACATTTGACATTTTGTTCCATTGAGCTCTTCCAGAAACTCTATTCACACACTTATTTATATCTCCAGTCTTGCAGATTTATTTAGTAGTCTGAATTCTGAACGCTAAAAATACTAAACTGTTACAAAAGTATTGGAATTGGCTTCTAATAATACCGCACGCCAAAGTTATTTTAATATGGCGAGTTCGGCCTATTTCTCTACAAAGTAGACGCTATACGAGTGTATGACATTCTGATACCATTAGTTGCTGAACTTTTAGTAAAGTTTTCTATTCAAATATAAATGTGAAAAAATGCGAAGTGTGAAACGAAACTGGGTCCATCGTATTTCATTCCGAACAAGTTATTTACAATATATACACCGCTCTATTATTTCTCAATTTTTCAAACCCACCTTACCTACTCCTACTTAAGTACCCTAGGGTACTCTACTCTTAATACCTTTACCTAATATTAGTAAGTCAAAGACATTCACAAAGAAAAAACGACGGTACTTATGAAGATGAGAAGGTAACGACGGTACTTATGATTTGAAACTATGTCGCGACTTAAGTAGAAACTGAAACCTCTTTCGGACCCTTGATTCTCAGGATGCTACGGTTTTTGCGCAAAATCATAGGATAACACGTATTGGTAGGTCTTATTACAACACACAAAGGAAATTAGTTGTCATTAATTAATTAAGTAATCTAATAATATTTATGCTCTCTCCTTTTAGTATTATTATATAAAATTAAAATCCATAAATGGCAGTATGTCATGATGATATAATGCTAAACTCAGTACATTTCTAAGTGCCGTGTATTTCTGTAAAAAAAAATAATTAAAAGATATTGCAAGAGGTTTTTGCTGCAGTATTGTGAAACACTCCTTGCAAATTAATAATTTTGGAATCGATGATCCTCTCGGTTTTAATTTTAGTGTTCTTTTGCATAGGTTGCATCTCATTAACCCATGATCCCACAAATCACAAAATGAGTTTTCTGCCTTGTCCTTTTGTATATTTTCTTGTCAATAATTAATTTTTGACTAGCTCAGCCCCCTTATCGGCTATTCTTTTACAGTTCCTAGTGATGACTGCTAATTAAAACTTAATTTATGGAGGTGGTCTATATGTGTGTTATAAAATTATTAATGATTATTAATACAAATTTTCTTTAGACAATGCATTATGCTTCTTCCATTTCATTAAGTTTCAATTAGCAGTCATCACTAGGAACTGTAAAAGAATAGCCGATAAGGGGGCTGAGCTAGTCAAAAATTAATTGAATGAGTGTCATTAAGTTTCATCACTGGAAAAGCAGAGTTCATAAATTGTCTACCTGCAAGCACGGTTTGTACCGTATGCCTCTGAACGCATTTTCGAGAGTCATGAAATGTGTTAGAGTGTTTTAAAGCGGAATGATGTAATGTGAAATAATGTAATTTAACACAGGAATCTTGGAATGGTGCAAATAAATTCAAAGTTCCAGAAGCGCTTGTGTCTTGTACGAAGATCTGATCTACATACATAGGTATGTAGTTCCAGTAAATCTGACTTAAGTCCCAAAATGCGGTTTCAACATAGAGAATTTCATGCCTCTTGGTACCGAACCTTTTGAGGTCCAAGTAACCCTATTTAAGTTTTTCTATCACAACGAAGGGTCGAGAAGTGAATACAGGTCTCTTAGGAATTTCACAAATGTGGGTACAATTAGGTTGTTTGCTGGCTTCCGAAGGCTAAAGAATATGCCGTGCCTATTGTATTTTCCTATTAAGATACACTTTTGTATTGTTTATTTTTACCAACTAACCTACCTGCATTTTACTACATTGATTTTGTGTTAGGTATTTTTGTTTATATAATTTTTTTATTGCGATTGGGTGCAGAATGAGCTTTCAAAAGTCGTTTTCTTCGTAAGTACGTTGTAAGATTTTCAATTTGATGTGTCCTAAATTCTAAAGCAGCGGTCTAGCCCCGTGGCCGGGGGCTAGTTCGGCCCTCTGTTGTCTATTGCCAATTTTCTATCCGACTGGACAAAATACATCCGACATGGCGACACGACGTTAAGCCATGCAAGTACCGCTCAAAGCAATAAAAAACAAGGTTAAATTCCAAATAGGTAGGTTTACTCAAGATAGTACAAATATAAAGTCGATGACTTCACACGTGTAGAAATAGAATTTAAATTTATATAATACAGGACAACGAGAGGTACATAAATGCGAAAGTATTTGTTCAAGTAGACCATAGTACTCGATACTGCTTTAATAAATTCACAATTTTTCCATTATCCAGTCTTTTTAACTTTGTGCCATCGAAATTTTATATTTCTTTGTCCGGGCAATTTTCTTAAAAAGGCATCTTATGGAAAATTTTCACTTCGGCTTTTCACCTATTAATACTGTCCGAATTTATTCAATAAAAACACCTCACTTCCAAGTCAGGGGAAATTATGTTCACCCAACTTTCTAATAATAAGATAAAAAAGTTTTTCTCCTATATTTGCAAAAACTTTCCCCCCCCCCCCCTATGATGTGGGGCTCATTAATTTATCTCATACTCTTAGTTGCTACTTTTTCCTTGAGGTGTGATATAGTAACTACTTACTTGGTAATTTTTGACATTAGACACGTATTTTAAAATTGTTGAGTGTGTGTGAAGTTTAAGTCACCAATATGGGGATAAGTAGGTAAGACCCTTCTTAGAAGTTCAGTATAGCCTTGGTATAGCCAGAAGCTTATAAGGGATCGTTCATATTAAGACGCGTTACCTACCAACTCTCTGCTTGTTCACACTGTATCGACTGTCTGTCGTCAGTGTGATCGTATTTTTTAAAAATAGATATTTGCTGTTCGCATTTGATCGTTACGTCAGTCATCTTTGGCTCTTGTTTTATCTGTCGCCTCTATGTATTTGTATATGTTGATTTATTTTTATCATAGCTTATTATATAGGTATAGATACCATAACGATTAGTCATCATGTTTTTTTAAAGCTTCCCAACCGTCGTGCTAGCCGTTCCCATAACAATTGTAACTTCACATAAAAAATAAGTCGTTAACTGTAGTTTATCACGTTGTAAGAACAGGACCATTAATAGCAACACTTCTAACTGCACGATTTTTTGTCGCGAAGATGACGAATGCGAACGAGCCCTAGCAGCGGCAATTTATGTATTTTCCGCTGTCGCTTCCGCCTGTGAGGAACAATTTCCGCTAAAGTGTGCCGCGATAATCTTATTACTTATTAAGTGTTTATATATTTACTTGACGACAGGATTGGCGCAGTTAGTAGAGAGGGACTCTGCTTTTGAGTTATGGATTCGAGTCCCGGTGGAAGTAGACAATCATAATTTATCGATAGCTACCGCCCGCTATAAGACTTTTGAGATATTTGTAGAGTCTAGGTTAATAGCTTTTAAAGGAAGGAGGCTGCAGCTCTTTTGCAAAATTTGCAAACGAATAGATACGATAGAACAGTGATGTGATTATAGGTAGACGCGGGGTTTCATAATGAAATCTTTATAAAAAGTGGCACGAGTGAATCTATATAAACGTAATAACTGCATTAAATCAGATATTTAAACTTGAATCTTACGTAGTTACCACAAGAATCGACTTTGCTTGTATCAATTTATGACAATAGACGCCCAGCCATACATTTGGGCAGCTATTTGCCTTGCCATTTTTTCAGCGCTGTCACTGAATCTAGTTATAATTCATCTAAGCGATAGAATGAAAAAGAAAAATTCTGTTCAACGTAATGTAAGTGATAAGAGAATCATCTCCTGTAGCTACTTAAAGTATAAGGAAAATCCATTAGCAATTATTACTATACTCGTAATCTACAACACCTATTTTATAGAAATATAATAACATTTATCAGCGTGTAAAATCAACTTCTTTAATTGTTTTTTGTGCCTAGTACATGATGGAAATTACCAGTAGTAGGTACGTGTATGGTTGGTAAATGTATTACCTCAATACACACATATGCCACGGACAGACATGGGGTGTTGCTACGAGTGTTCTACACTGCCGACACCACACGGCGCAACATGGTGTAATTATGTAAGACCTCGGAGTTTCACATTTGACATTTTGTTCCATTGAGCTCTTCCAGAAACTCTATTCACACACTTATTTATATCTCCAGTCTTGCAGATTTATTTAGTAGTCTGAATTCTGAACGCTAAAAATACTAAACTGTTACAAAAGTATTGGAATTGGCTTCTAATAATACCGCACGCCAAAGTTATTTTAATATGGCGAGTTCGGCCTATTTCTCTACAAAGTAGACGCTATACGAGTGTATGACATTCTGATACCATTAGTTGCTGAACTTTTAGTAAAGTTTTCTATTCAAATATAAACGAAACTGGGTCCATCGTATTTCTTTCCGAACAAGTTATTTACAATATATACACCGCTCTATTATTTCACAATTTTTCAAACCCACCTTACCTACTCTTACTTAAGTACCCTAGGGTACTCTACTCTTAATACCTTTTGCCTAATATTAGTAAGTCAAAGACATTCACAAAGAAAACACGACGGTACTTATGAAGATGAGAAGGTAACGACGGTACTTATGATTTGAAACTATGTCGCGACTTAAGTAGAAACTGAAACCTCTTTCGGACCCTTGATTCTCAGGATGCTACGGTTTTTGCTCAAAATCATAGGATAACGTATTGGTAGGTCTTATTACAACACACAAAGGAAATTAGTTGTCATTAATTAATTAAGTAATCTAATAATATTTATGCTCTCTCCTTTTAGTATTATTATATAAAATTAAAATCCATAAATGGCAGTATGTCATGATGATATAATGCTAAACTCAGTACATTTCTAAATGCCGTGTATTTCTGTAAAAAAAAATAATTAAAAGATATTGCAAGAGGTTTTTGCTGCAGTATTGTGAAACACTCCTTGCAAATTAATAATTTTGGAATCGATGATCCTCTCGGTTTTAATTTTAGTGTTCTTTTGCATAGGTTGCATCTCATTAACCCATGATCCCACAAATCACAAAATGAGTTTTCTGCCTTGTCCTTTTGTATATTTTCTTGTCAATAATTAATTTTTGACTAGCTCAGCCCCCTTATCGGCTATTCTTTTACAGTTCCTAGTGATGACTGCTAATTAAAACTTAATTTATGGAGGTGGTCTATATGTGTGTTATAAAATTATTAATGATTATTAATACAAATTTTCTTTAGACAATGCATTATGCTTCTTCCATTTCATTAAGTTTCAATCAGCAGTCATCACTAGGAACTGTAAAAGAATAGCCGATAAGGGGGCTGAGCTAGTCAAAAATTAATTGAATGAGTGTCATTAAGTTTCATCACTGGAAAAGCAGAGTTCATAAATTGTCTACCTGCAAGCACGGTTTGTACCGTATGCCTCTGAACGCATTTTCGAGAGTCATGAAATGTGTTAGAGTGTTTTAAAGCGGAATGATGTAATGTGAAATAATGTAATTTAACACAGGAATCTTGGAATGGTGCAAATAAATTCAAAGTTCCAGAAGCGCTTGTGTCTTGTACGAAGATCTGATCTACATACATAGGTATGTAGTTCCAGTAAATCTGACTTAAGTCCCAAAATGCGGTTTCAACATAGAGAATTTCATGCCTCTTGGTACCGAACCTTTTGAGGTCCAAGTAACCCTATTTAAGTTTTTCTATCACAACGAAGGGTCGAGAAGTGAATACAGGTCTCTTAGGAATTTCACAAATGTGGGTACAATTAGGTTGTTTGCTGGCTTCCGAAGGCTAAAGAATATGCCGTGCCTATTGTATTTTCCTATTAAGATACACTTTTGTATTGTTTATTTTTACCAACTAACCTACCTGCATTTTACTAAATTGATTTTGTGTTAGGTATTTTTGTTTTTATAATTTTTTTATTGCGATTGGGTGCAGAATGAGCTTTCAAAAGTCGTTTTCTTCGTAAGTACGTTGTAAGATTTTCAATTTGATGTGTCCTAAATTCTAAAGCAGCGGTCTAGCCCCGTGGCCGGGGGCTAGTTCGGCCCTCTGTTGTCTATTGCCAATTTTCTATCCGACTGGACAAAATACATCCGACATGGCGACACGACGTTAAGCCATGCAAGTACCGCTCAAAGCAATAAAAAACAAGGTTAAATTCCAAATAGGTAGGTTTACTCAAGATAGTACAAATATAAAGTCGATGACTTCACACGTGTAGAAATAGAATTTAAATTTATATAATACAGGACAACGAGAGGTACATAAATGCGAAAGTATTTGTTCAAGTAGACCATAGTACTCGATACTGCTTTAATAAATTCACAATTTTTCCATTATCCAGTCTTTTTAACTTTTTGCCATCGAAATTTTATATTTCTTTGTCCGGGCAATTTTCTTAAAAAGGCATCTTATGGAAAATTTTCACTTCGGCTTTTCACCTATTAATACTGTCCGAATTTATTCAATAAAAACACCTCACTTCCAAGTCAGGGGAAATTATGTTCACCCAACTTTCTAATAATAAGATAAAAAAGTTTTTCTCCTATATTTGCAAAAACTTTCCCCCCCCCCCCTATGATGTGGGCTCATTAATTTATCTCATACTCTTAGTTGCTACTTTTTCCTTGAGGTGTGATATAGTAACTACTTACTTGGTAATTTTTGACATTAGACACGTATTTTAAAATTGTTGAGTGTGTGTGAAGTTTAAGTCACCAATATGGGGATAAGTAGGTAAGACCCTTCTTAGAAGTTCAGTATAGCCTTGGTATAGCCAGAAGCTTATAAGGGATCGTTCATATTAAGACGCGTTACCTACCAACTCTCTGCTTGTTCACACTGTATCGACTGTCTGTCGTCAGTGTGATCGTATTTTTTAAAAATAGATATTTGCTGTTCGCATTTGATCGTTACGTCAGTCATCTTTGGCTCTTGTTTTGTCTATATATCTGTCGCCTCTATGTATTTGTATATGTTGATTTATTTTTATCATAGCTTATTATATAGGTATAGATACCATAACGATTAGTCATCATGTTTTTTTAAAGCTTCCCAACCGTCGTGCTAGCCGTTCCCATAACAATTGTAACTTCACATAAAAAATAAGTCGTTAACTGTAGTTTATCACGTTGTAAGAACAGGACCATTAATAGCAACACTTCTAACTGCACGATTTTTTGTCGCGAAGATGACGAATGCGAACGAGCCCTAGCAGCGGCAATTTATGTATTTTCCGCTGTCGCTTCCGCCTGTGAGGAACAATTTCCGCTAAAGTGTGCCGCGATAATCTTATTACTTATTAAGTGTTTATATATTTACTTGACGACAGGATTGGCGCAGTTAGTAGAGAGGGACTCTGCTTTTGAGTTATGGATTCGAGTCCCGGTGGAAGTAGACAATCATAATTTATCGATAGCTACCGCCCGCTATAAGACTTTTGAGATATTTGTAGAGTCTAGGTTAATAGCTTTTAAAGGAAGGAGGCTGCAGCTCTTTTGCAAAATTTGCAAACGAATAGATACGATAGAACAGTGATGTGATTATAGGTAGACGCGGGGTTTCATAATGAAATCTTTATAAAAAGTGGCACGAGTGAATCTATATAAACGTAATAACTGCATTAAATCAGATATTTAAACTTGAATCTTACGTAGTTACCACAAGAATCGACTTTGCTTGTATCAATTTATGACAATAGACGCCCAGCCATACATTTGGGCAGCTATTTGCCTTGCCATTTTTTCAGCGCTGTCACTGAATCTAGTTATAATTCATCTAAGCGATAGAATGAAAAAGAAAAATTCTGTTCAACGTAATGTAAGTGATAAGAGAATCATCTCCTGTAGCTACTTAAAGTATAAGGAAAATCCATTAGCAATTATTACTATACTCGTAATCTACAACACCTATTTTATAGAAATATAATAACATTTATCAGCGTGTAAAATCAACTTCTAATAAGGTACTACAGCTCAATTAAGTTGTGAAGCGAAATACAAAAGGTTACTACATACAAATACGAGTGCACAGGTCATATACAAAAGGTCATCAGGAAATAATATGATTTACAATAATGCTACTAAGCGCCCTAACTTGTTTCGCTATATCATTACCATTTCAGCCATGGGAAGTTAAGTTTCCTGTGCTGCTGCGGCCTTTCACTAGAATGCATCAGTTGAATCTCTCTCAACACATGTCGTAAGAGTCAACTAAGGAAGGAACTCGAGCATTCTCTCAGGCAATGAGCTACTTGTCGCTGATTGACATCTGTCCCCGCTGTGCTAAGCGTGGCTGTGAAATCTCCTTTTTGATCCTGCAGTTCTGGCTATCCGATTTCGGGAACCGTGTCTATGCATGTATATAATCTATTATGGTCTTCTATTGTAAAATGTTACACTTCAATAAACGTAATACCTGCAATGAATATATTTTCATGAGGCTGAACGGTCACGGTAATTTTGATCTGTAAATATAGTACGAGTAGTGTGTGTAAAACGTAGCGCTGGAAAAATAAAATGTACAAATACGAGTATACCTTCAATTACTACTTATTTGATAGGTTCTTTCTTAACTTATTACATAGTCGCTTCGCTCAGTAACGATTTGTTCCAGATATGTTCCGTATAAGATAGTCGTTTTACCCCAATCCCAACTAGTTCCAATCCCTACTATATTCTCACACACCTCAGCAATGCAGTCCACTGCAGGACATAGGCTTCTCCTAGGGCACGCCATAAGGCTACTGGCATAGGAAATTTCTGTCCATAGCATAGAAGTTAACACTGGGCAGGTGGGTTGCTTGCGGAGGTTATAAATACGAAAGTAAGATTGGTTATTTAATTTGTTTGTTTGATTGTTACCTCTTATCTAGTTAGTAGTACGGAGAATAACAAAGGCTTATACTCTTATTCTGTAGTTCACTTCTTCTTCATTCATCTTCTATTTCATTTCTAGAATTTTATAAATGCGAAAGTACCTACCTAAGTTCGTTTGTTAACTCTTCACGCTAAAACTACTGAAGTGCTTTAAACTTTTGGTAGCTAGAGCCTAAAAAAGGACTTATGCTACTTTGTGTCTCAGAAAATTTTGATATTTTCTTTTTTCTGCAGTCCACACGGACGGACGGATTTGCTGGCGTCCAGTACTCATCTAAAGTCTTTCAACTAAGCCAAAACACACACGGTCATGGTGAAACTATAAAGACTCAAGTTTTCACGGATCTCATAATAAGAGGGTGTTCTATATCTATCAAATGACGCATATGGCCCTTCTCATCTTATTTTACTCTAAACCTAATTTAATTTACCTACTAGTTTAGGGTATACCCCGGAAGGGTTCCATTCTACCTACGTATTGTGGGACCGATGCAATATCAATCACGCGACTAGCCTTTATACCTACAGACTAGCTGCCGATACGATCATGGGTGATATATTTCGTGGTTACGGACACTTTAAACGGTGTTCGGGGCTCTTTTAAGCCTAGGGACTTAGTAAATTGTATCAGGCGCCCGAGAAATTAACTGGACAAAGTAATATGGCTATTGTATGTACATTCGACATCACGACTTATTTTTCTTTTTTACTATATATTTTTAACTTTCAGCTTTTCATTCAGCTTTGTTTGCCGAGATTTGGCTAGTGTATAGCTATCGGGATGAAAAATAACGTTGCCAATATGTAATTTAGAAAAGAGATAGTAAAATTCGTCATCCGAGTAATTGACCCGGTGGCTCAGTGGTGAGAGCGCTGGTACGCGGAATGCAGAGGTCGTGGGTTCGATTCCCACCCGGGTGAGGAAATTTTTCCATTTCTTTATTAATAATTTTTTACTTTTTTTATTTTCTACTTTTGACCTACGAAAATACGTGATCTAATCTAAGCCATCGGAGAAAAAGTTACAGTGAGATCAAGAAAAAGTCAGTCTAGCTTGCGTTTAGTCCGATATTGTCATGTCATAAAGAGAATATCGTGTCATTTTATATGAAAAATCCCATGGAGGAAGGGTTCACCGCTCGTCATTGTAGTAAAATCATGTATATGTCATTGTAGTAAGGTCATGGATATTTTTACGTGACCGTATGTACACCTTTAACACTTTAAATTCTTCTAGTAGATGATTATACCTCATCTCATCAGTTATAAAACAAAGTCGCTTCCCGCTGTCTGTACGGATTTTGATGCGATTTTCTTAAAATAGGTAGTCATTCGAGAGGAAGTTTTGTTTACCTGGCGAACGCCCCGGATTTGCATGGTGCAATGCTGATACGAAAATATCGTAACATACTTATATCAAAGAAAAGAAAAATATGCTGCAAAGATAAAATGGTATAGATAAGACATCTACGAGTATCTTTATCTAACTAAATAACGTGCCTCAAATTCCTGTTTAATTCTAATTAGTAATTAATTGAGCTATATTTTTTCATTCCCAGAAAACTAAGTTACTTAATTATAGTCTTGAATATGAAAATAGACCGCCATTTATTATGCTTTATGAAATTTTCAAATAATGGCCGTATTAAGCTGTGATTTTTATTGATAGCGCTCTTTTATTTGTAAATAGAGCATTTCTTGGGGAGGCTACATCTATTGTGCTTCGGAAATAACTTTTTCCGATGATTAATATCTTTTCAGTAACTTTTTATGACGATAAAAGGAAAACTTCTATAGGTATCTGATAGTTTCTATCTAGGTACATTTACCTTCAAATTGCATTCTTCGACATTATGTAACCTACTTCCTGATTTTTTCTTGAAAACGATAGTTTGCAGTGCACGTAACATGGGCCAGGGCACGTAGCTCGAAAAACCGATGGCCAATAGCGCCGAAAGGTTCCACAATGGAGACCACGTACCGGCAAACACAGCGTTGGAAAGCCACCCGCGTGCTAGACGGACAATTTGGTCAAGGTCGCGAGTATCTTCTGGACACTTCCAACTAGTCGCGATGGTCATTGGGGTAGGCCTTTAATGGAATTCTCGTGGCTGAAATTATGACGAAAACTTTTAGTTAAAATACGAGAAGACACCAGTCCGTCCGTAAAAATCCTTGACAATATTCTTTCAAAAGAAACCATATTGCGCCGAAGCGACCCCATCCTCCATAATTCCCACCAAAAAATTGACAAAAGAAAAACACAATTTTCAAATCGTACAGTGTACAGCACTAACAACATCTACTAGATGACAATACCGAACTGAGTGTCAGCATCGGATTTCTAGGTGGTATATAGTGGACGTCTGTACCTCCGGCCGACATATTGAGTTGTTTAGGACCATGGAGGAAAGTTCAAGAGGAGAAGCAATAGTCACCACATCATCCTGAAGGTGCTGGCAGATGATCCTCGTGGACCTCTGAGGAGGCACTTCATGCGGTTGATGTTTGGAGTGGATGATGAGCATTGTTCATCTGGATGCCGTCCGCAGGGGGTGCCTCTCAGGTTCATGATTTATTAATGTTATGAATTTGGTGTAATAATAATATTTAGTGAATTAATTTAATTTAATATAATTAGTAATTTTAATGTAATTTAAATCTACTAACCATTTTATTTTACTGTAACTTAACTAACCCATGGATCTTAGTTGTCCGAAATAAAGAATTTGAATTGAAAATAGTCAAATGATACTGTACCTATGTTGGACGGTCGGACCCCTGCTTGCGACGCTATAGTATCTGGATTCGAATCCCCATAAGTGCAAACATTGATATGTTTAATGTGAATATTGAAGCACGCCTTCTTTACGGTGCCGATATATGAAATGTTCCTTCAGGGCCGCTATTATGACGGTACCGCTATCCTAGCACTAAATAGCTTCAGCCCCCTTAATTTTAGAAGCCAATTCCACTTCTTCCAATTAGTTTACGGCCGATTGGTGTAGTCGGTAATGGCCCTGCCTGCGACGCCATAGGTCCTGAGTTCGAATTCCGGTAGGTGCAACCGTTGATATGATGAATATCGAAGTTTGTTTCCGAGTCATGTATGTTTCTATACTTATATATGTATTTATATACCGTTACTTTATTACCCACGATACAAGACCTTAGGTCTTAATGTGGGACTAGGTCAATGTGTTGTGAAGTGTGTGATATTTATTTAGACCCCTTACTACGACAGTTCTTCATGTAACGATTGTGTCGTAGAACAAACATTCCATCCTTTGGGAATGTGAGCGCTGGTCTAATGCACGTAATACCTTATAGTCGCTTGTTAGGTCCCCAGGATTTTCTTTGCTTATATTTTTCTGATCGCCTTTGTTGATCCTGGCTTACAGGAGTTACAGTAGCGGGAATGAGTGGTGGGCAATCTCGGTGGTGGGAGCTTTAGCGCCCCTCCTCTAATTTTCCTCCATGTCTAGTTCCACTTCAGCCAAGTGGCCAACTAACGAAATCCGGAATAACTGCCCCTTCATGGTACTAAAGCATCCTTGAAGTCCTACAATTACTGCTGCGTTGGTTACCACTTATTTTGCATAGGTTTTTTTGTAAGCATTATTCCTTGTTTGGTAGGTAAGTTACAACTCTCAAGCACGAATGTCAATTTAGATATTCCGATTTTGATACTAGCGTTGTTTATATGATTGCTTTTTCTCAAAATGATTCTAATACTAGTTGAATATATGTGAGCAATATACGGGAAATTGTCAATTTCTTGTTATCCTATCTAGAAAGGGCAAACTCGTCCCTGGACCCAGTTTAAGACTGGAACGAGATGTTCCCTAACCCATCTGTGAAATCGTTTTCACCTTTATTTAAATTTAACTAAAGACTAGACAACGTCGCAGGCGATCGCCTGTATAATTATATAATGGAATATAACTTGGTTGAATAGAAGATACTTATCTCCTATTCAAGTGCAGCAGGTGACAAATCGAATAAACGTTCATAGAAAGCATGGAGGTATTATAAAATGTTCTATTGGAAGAAAATCTTACAAAAATAGCTTTTTACATTCCCGGTTGTTAATGAACGCGGACGTTAATTAACTCCGGGCAAAAGAAATCAGAATAAAAGATACCTGACACGGAAAGCCTTTTTTTAACCGGACTTAAGCTCAAATTGGAAGGTCTAAAAATATAAGCGACACAGTATATTTTTTTGTGGCAATACCTAGAACCATACAGTAGGTACTCGTAGCTTAGCGGAACTGCGTTATGCTCGACTTTATAATGACTAGAGCTTATCGCTAGATTCTCTGTAGACCTTTTCTCCGGGAAAACACAATTTAGATAATGTATTAATATACCTATATAGGTAAGTACAGAATGTTACTTTGATTTCATTAACATAACATACGAGCATGAATGTTCTGTTCATTTACTTTGCCTCCAATAAAACCAAATAAAATTAATGATTAAACGAACTTACCAAGTGACGTTCTATCATAATTATACGAATGCTTCGTCCTCAAGATTGGTACCTAAGGAAGATATTATTCACACATGTAGACTTTGAGAGTGCTCTGGAAACATCATTGATTTTTATTTTGTATACCTACAAAGTGAGATATGAAATGAATAAGTAGGTAGGTAAATATAAAGATACTGTTTTGTGATTATCAAAAATAGTGTATTGTTGATGATTATATATATACACTTATAAGCTTATAAGTATAGAAAACATCAATTAAAAATGAAAAGTAAAAACTAGGAAATAATTTTACACATCTAATCACACATTGGATAATGATCTAATCATGTTTTTTGGTTTACAACAGCCCTAGCCAGTGCTCCGCCGTCCATGTTGGTCACGTTTCTGTTATAAAACTTGGCGAATATAGCCGAGCTGTTGCTCCAGCCAGCAGTCGACCGGATCTGGTCTATGCTGACGCCTTGTCGAAGAGCATGGGACGTCGAAGCATGGCGAGTACTGTGCGCTGAATATATTGAGACGTCAATTCCTGATTCTTTGAGAGTACTCTTTATCCATCGACTCAGTGTTTGAGCCGTAACTGGTTTGTAAGGTTTTTTAAAACTGATAAAAAGTTTTTCGGTTGTTCGAATAAGGGATGATCTGTTTATGTAAGAAACCAAGGAGTTGGCTGGACAGATTTCAGGCTTGTCTTTGAAATATGGTAGGTACAAGATTGGTTGTTTAGAGCCAATCCGTGATGTTTTTATCAAGTCCGGGATTTTTATTATAATTTGTGTAGACGAACATTCTATATTATTAATATTAATCTTTGATAGGGTTTGCACTCTGTGTGCTGTTACGAGTGCCAGGAGAGTACAACATTTCCTGGACAGCTGTTCAAGTGACAGTTCGTCGTTTGGGTACCATGTAGCCAGTACATTAAGGACCTGATTTGGGTCCCAAGTGACGTCGTACTTGGGTGCCGGAGGCCGTAGTCTAAACACTCCTTTGAAAAATCTTTGTATGGAATCATCTTCCGAAATAGAATGCCCTAATATTAAATCTAAAGCTGACCTGCAGCTGTTTAGTGAACCATATTGTGCACCGTTATCAAAAATATTAGTTAGAAACTCTATTATTGTAGGAATTGGCGCCTCAAATACACTTAGGTCACGTGGCTTACAGAAGTCGTACCATTTCCTAAAGTAAGTTTCATATTGTTTAAATGAGCTTCGAGAAATAGATGCCAACATGATTTCTATGGAAGATTGCAGAACTTTACGGTAAATTTGCGCTTCCCTGACAAGATCCCGGCCACCAGTGTAAGGTTGCTCTGGATGTTGCGGCAACTGGAATGAGAGATCAACAACTGTTCAGAAGAGTCTAAAATAACGCATTTTGATATTAAAAGTTTCATAAAAACTGGGTACCAGGCTTGTGTGGGCCACACTGGGACAATCATGATACCAGTGGCTTTATCTAGCAAAATTTTTCTCAACACTTTGAGGATAATCGAAAAAAGGTGGAAATGCATAAAAAAAATGATCAGACCAATTTATGGTGAATGCATTAACGGTGTACGCATCTGGGTCCCTATGCCAAGATACGTACATATTACATTTTTTGTTAATTCTGCTAGCAAATAGGTCAATAGTAGGCTTGCCGAGCTCTTTAACTACCTTTTTGAAAGCAGATTCCGATAATTCCCATTCTATATCGGGATGATTGCGTCGAGACTCGGCGTCGGCGATCTGATTTTCAGAAGATTTTATGTAGCTGGCGAAGACAAATATTTTCCTAGATTCACACCATTGCCATATATTTCTTGCAATATTGGTGAGATGTGGGTATTGTATCCCGCCCATTCGATTAATATATGAAATAGCTGTAGAATTATCCACTCGTAAGAGTATTTGGCAATTGGTGTGATTCTTGGCGAATATCTTAAGAGCGAAAAAAGCGGCTAACAGCTCTAAGGCGTTAATGTGCTGGCTGCGCTCGTCGGAAGACCACTGGCCACTAGCGGTCTCAGTTTCGCAACCCGCACTCCATCCCGTCGTTGAGGCGTCAGAGTAAATCTCGGTCGCGTATGTGTCATCCCTGATTCTATGGACTGGGTTTTCCAACGCCCGCAGCCACCACTGTAAATCAGGTAACAATGAGCTAGGTATATTCATAAATTTCTCATAGTCCTCATCTGGTTGTAGATTGAGGTACTTGCATCGTTCCAGATCTTTAGTGTATAGTAGACCGTACTCCACAGCAGGACATGCCGAAATAATTAAGCCTAGTAGACGAGCGAAGCTCCGTATCTTACAGCGCGAGATTCGAATAAACTTGTTTATCTCTTTTTTTATTATTATTTGTTTCTCATTTGGCAGAACGATTTGCATGTGGTGAGAATTGATGATATACCCTAGAAATTTGCATGAGGTAGCAGGCGTTAAAACACTTTTTTCACTATTAATTTTGAAACCAAGAGCCAACAGTAACTTTTTTGTCATGTCGGCGTTATCAATGCATTCACCATATGATTGACCTATTAGCAAGATATCGTCAAGATAGATAGTTGATAGATAGCCGCACAAACGCAATAGTTTGGTCACAGGTTTCATGATTTTTGTAAAGATATATGGCGCGGTGTTTAAACCGAATGGCAGGACATTGAATTCAAATATTTTACCATCCCATCTGAATCTCTAGTATTTTTTAGAATCATCGTGTATTTTGACAAGAAAATATGCATCCTTGAGATCCAGAGTGGTCATATAACAGTTGTTTTTAATTAATTTTATAGCTGTGCGGAAATCTTCTAATTTGAAGTGTTTTGTATCTATAAATTTATTAAGATTTTTTAGATTTAAAATAAATCGAACGTTGCCATTAGGTTTAGGTCTCAGGAAAACACTTGACAGAAATTGATGTTCGTGCGTAACACATTCTGATATGGCACCAACAGTGAGTAAATCTAGAATAGCTTCATTAAATTGTAACTTTTCACTAGCAGTTAAAATTGGGCATTTGGGTATATCAGTCTGAACAACTGATTTTGAGAATGGTATTTTATACCCATTAATCCACTCGAGTATTGTTAGGTCTTTCGAGATCAAAGCCCACTGTTTGTGAAACTGTGACAATTGGCCGGCGTATCTTACCCTGTCTACCGGCGGCGGGTTGGTCTTGGCGGAGGCACAGACCGCTTGGACGAGCTGGCGGGCTGCTCGCGCGGACAGGGCTCCCGGCTCCGCGGCTGCGGCGGCGGTTGCCTCCGAGCTGGGGCCGGGTACTTCCAGTTTTTTGGCGGTTGCGTTTTCGTAGCCTGCGGTTGACTCTTTTTATTGTTCTTAAATGCCACTTTTAAATCTGATCCCGACTTAATGACTGCTTTTGCACTTTTCAGTGTTTCTTGTAAGTTTTCTCCGAACAAGAATTTATCTATTTTAGTGTTGACGAGGTGATCCTTTACATCTTTTTTCACCGAGTATAGAGAAAATTGGCGTCTAGTAATCGATTCCGTATGTTGTATGTCGCATAGTAGGCGACCCATATCCATAAGTTTTTTAAGAAGAAGTTTTTTAAGTTTTTATCATTCGAACTCAGTTGTTCATTGATAGTGCTTGCAACACACGATATAACTGTAGCCAGTTGTTTCTGTTTAGCTAGTAAGATTTTATCTCGTTTGACAATAGTGTCCGGTAGGACAGCTCGAATTTCATCGTTAAGAATCGGTGCTCCCGTTCGAATGCAATTTTCTGGTACTAGATATTTGTCTGTCAATTCCTTTCGAGCCTCTTTATCTAGTCCGGTGACGGCAAAGTGTTCAAATCGACTGGCAATCTCTTTGTGCACCGATGCGCCGTACTCCACTTTTGCCGTAGGGTCGTCCCCCAGGATCTCCAAAGTGGTCGCGTCCAGGGTGTCGATGGGGTCGGGAGGCTCGGCCAGCGACACGGAGGTGACGGCGTCTTGCTGCTGCGACGTGACTCGTGCGGCCTCCCCGGTGGCGCCGGTGGCCACCGGCTCGGTGTGCGATGTAGTGGGCACAGGAGTATCGACAGGTACGGTACCAGGAACAACGTTCGTTTCACAGTCAAGGATATCGAGCAGGTCCTTAGGTATTGTAGGACTATCGTCGTTAGATGAATATCCGTCTGAAAGCAATAAATTGCTTATTGGTATCTCGTAACGTACGATATCATTGATGTTGTAGGTACATACGACAAACGGAAAATATAATATTTGAACATATTTGTCGGTAGGGTAGAATTCCCATAGAATAAAACGCAAACCGATTTTGTTCATAATATAACAATTGCAATGTTCAATAGATTGAACATAAAAATTATATATTGTAGATATGTACAGGAAGGTTGGAATATGAAATCTGTACTGGTAAGATTAAATTCCCACAGAATTGAACGCAAACCAGTTATTATTAGCAAGATATAATTCCCATGGAATTACACGCAAGCTGATTTCAATATATTTTATCGTATTTCTGTGAGTACGATTATATTGATACTCACAGTAATTTTGTGCTATTTAGGCAAGGTATAACTCCCACAGAATTACACGCAAACCTGAACACCTCTAGTTTGTAAGTAGGTAAGGTATAATTTCCACAGAATTAGACGCAAACTACTCGTATTTACGAAATACTTAATTATTTGAAATAAATATCCATTTTAAGTAAGTAAGTACCTTGTATGTTCCTCCTCGACGAGGCGGAAGACTCCCGCGATGATGAAGAGGACGATTCGATGATTCGTGCTCGATAGCGCGGGCGTCCACGTTTCCCATCTTCAATTTGTTTTTCTATTTTTTTTAGTTTTTTTAAGAGAACTGATAGGTTAGGGGATAAATCCCGTTTTCTTTTAACCATTTTTTTTTTTTGAGTTTGAGATATATTCGTCTTGAGTGGTTGGGCACTAAAATGCGAATGACGAGCGACCGAGCCAAACTACCGGGCCTGAGCAGTGAAAGAAACAGATCTACCCTCATTTAATTTGTAAATTAAAAAACATCCGTTTCTACCCTCAACTATGTGAACGAGTGGTGGCAACTATGCGTTACTACATGTGTGAATAATATCTTCCTTAGGTACCAATCTTGAGGACGAAGCATGAAGTATAATCAATAAAAATCAATCAATCCGAATGCATCCGAAAACATACCTACGCAAATTAAAAACTAGTATTACCTAGTATCATGCCCTACGCCGTGAATCCAGGGCATAAACAAGGTACTCGAAATGGATACCCCTTCGATCTCGGCCCCCGCTAAGCGTCGGTACAATACCGATGGTGCTCGACATTCCGCCCCTTACCTACCTCAAGTCGGTTATGTTGCATTCTCTTACAACTCAAGCGTTTTAGCGATAGAGAAAGGATTAAGGGGATACGCGATTATCAGTCCGTCAACGTAGATTACGCAACGCAGTATGACTCAGTCACTAGCTACAGATTAATTATTAAAGGACACTCGTCTCCTCAGCCCCTAATAAAATATCTATTTCTACACATACAGGTGTTTTTTCGTCACCACCCTTAACCAAGAGTACGTACTCTATACATCAAATAAAGTAAGTTTATGCAAAAAAAATGCTGGGAAACGATGTACATTTTTTTAAATTTTGTTTTTAATTACTTGATCGGGCGAAATTTATAGTGTCCAGTGTTTATGTTAGTTTCTCCATAGACAAATATTATTTATTTCTCGTGAAAAAATCTTGCTACGTGCGTCTATGTGCATTTATGCAGAAAAACGCAGTCTATTAACTCTGGACCCTAATATCTTGGGAACCAGATACTTCCCAGGTATGCTTCCATGGAGAAAAATGATCGTGATGATGAGGAGATTCCGTAGTTTTCGGGAACGTTGACGACCAAAAAGCACCCTGTATAAAATGTTTATCCTGAATCCTGAATGACTGACTTGCCTAGCCTAAACCACTAGAGACCTGAAACATGGAGGATGTGTTCTTTGTATGACGTAGGCACCTGATAAGAAAGGACTTTCCGAAATTCCTACGGGGATGGAAATTAACAGCAGGCATCATCAACTCAGATCATCACTCGTTGACACTTAACGAACTGGAAGTAACATGTATTCGTGTGGTGGCAAATTTTCTTCCTACAAGACATCAATCATTGAATGATCATCACAATTAACTGCCAAAGAAGATTTGGACTTGTTAAGTTTACGCGGACGAACTCCTGCGTGGTTAGTAATCCAATTGGATCCTGAAACAAAAAAAAATTGAAACTGCCTACACGAGTGGGCATATACAATTTCAATATCTCTGTGTTATTACAACACATTGGCGACCGCTGGTGCTTGGTTTATGTCCTTCACTGTTTCACTACACTGTCTGTACCTACATGATTGTTTTTTCCGCGTACCAATTGCGAAACCTAGTGTGAACGAACTAGCTAGTGTTTTGATAGATTTGTGCCGATATACACGCAGTGTGTGCTACTCGTATATTGCGTTGCTACAAACCAAGTGTGTATCGCCTGTAGCTATAGGCAAGCCAAACTAGTTACTAGTTTTGGACATATACAATACTAGACTCGCGGCGTAATTTGCACTATACGAGTACGTTGCTAAAACTAAATTTCTTGTAAGATGTATGTAGCGTCTTTACATGTGCGTGGCGTGAACGTGATGCGTTTCGTTGGCTTCACACAAAACTCTCGTAGACTTTGTTGAATCGTGTGACATATAAAAAGTGTTTCGTGATCTGCATATTCCTCGGTAAGCCGACAAAACCCACTTTATGTCCGAGATACTAACGAAAATATACGATATATTCTAGTATGTCCAAGTAATAAGGTAATAAGTAATAGCACCAGTAGAATCGGAATATGCACATGCAGCACACCGCGTCGGAATACTAAAGTTGCCACCTTGTGCGACCACAGATAAATAGAATTCATAACTTCTTACAGTAAACCATCTTGTACGAAGTTCAGTAGGATAACTTAGCTTAGCAAGTATGCAGTGGTGGCACAAAATTTAATATTTTCTTTATAGTACAGAGTTCTCACTAAGCCACCACGCCGTGCCGCGTTACCATTAAGCATTTACCCATAAACATATTATCTTGAGCATATTAGTCTGTATTAGGATTAATTGATATAATTCAGATTTATTTATTACATAATACATATTTCATGCCCTATTTTTAGTGAAACATGTCACAGACGAAATTAATCTTATAATAACTTTATCGTATCATACTTTATGGAAATAACCATTTTCACTGGCTAATCTTATTACATTAAACCATATTTGAGTATTTTCAAAACTGATAATCGTTTCGCCTCTAATAATACACGATTATTGGAAATGTGCGTGTGGTTTGGTACATAAAAGTCTACTTTCAGTCAACATCAAAGTGAGTAATTAATTTAAAGTATGGATTCCCAGGATAGCGATGCTGTTAATATAGCGGCCGTGAAGGAACATTTAACACATCAGCACCGGAGAGATGTAGAAATCACCGCTTTATAACGGTTCCGTTATCCTAGGAAACCGTAACTTTAGTACCTTCTGTTTACGTTCTTTCGTGTCAGCTATTTTTTATACCTGCTCTTTCAAGCTGCATTACTGTATACTACTTCAACTGTGGTTTTATAACTGGAATTATTGCTGATATTTTAAGAAACTTTTATATTAGTACTAGTAGGCAGACGAGATGTTCGCGAAATAAGAAATTTGATGATTCATCTTCCAGTATAAGTGATACTGTGCTATAAATGTGGGATTAACCACTATGCGGAAATATAGAGTACCTACTACTAGGTACTTTTACTGTATAGGTAGATATACGGCAACGTCAGTGTCATACTGTTAACTCAAAATAACAAAGCAAAATGGTGTGCTATAAATGAAATTGTATTAGGCGTTACAATTCGGAAGTTCAAACATTCACTATGGGTGCGCCCACCACCGGGCCCTACACCCTCCACTGACCCTCGGATCGGATAACTCATAACTGCGAAAACAGGCACTTGCACTAACTACAATCGCCACGAGAAACCAGACCTGAGCACCTAGCATGCAAGATAATACATCGCACTATTTCCGAAATCAAAAACTAGATTAATAATCTACATTTGTTTCGCCAACAACCGTGGCATCCTCAGGATTATAGAAATTAGTAAACCACTAATTATTATGAAACTCTAAAACCCAACACATTACCTACACAGAATTAATTAACTACCCTCTACTGAGTATTAAAAAATATATAAATAATTAACCACCATTATTTATATATAAAATAAACAGATACTATTTGTGCACACAAACCAAATAGTATTGAGTGAATTAGTTAAATTTTAATGAAAAAATTCAAAAATTCACCAAAATATTGATAAATTAGTGAAGTAAAACAAGGATGTATGCAACAACATATTCCATTGCCAACCAAAAAAACAAAAATTGGTATTGACAAGCCATTACATACTTAGGTATTTATAATATTTATCAGACACTACCTATAGCAATTGAATTTAAAAGTGGAGAAGCAAACTCAACTTGTTCATTTAAAAGGTTCACACCAGAATGTTTGGCCTTTAAAATCTCCAATTGTTCCAAAATAGATAGACGAATGCCCTTTTCACACGTACGAGTATATAGGCTAACAAAACTGTGATCATCCGGAATTTTATGATTTGAAACCAACAACTCTTTAAATAGATTAATTAACACAAAACAAATATTGCCAATTGATAAAAAATCTGGTTTTTATAGTTTACACTGTCCGGATTGTGATTCTATTTATATAGGTCAAACGGGTCGTAACTTCAAGATTAGGTACCAAGAACATCTGGCAGCTTACAGGAACAATTTCCCTGAAAAATCACAATAGTGAAAATGGTGTGCTCCTGCTTATGAGTTACTATTATAAAAAGTAGCCAAAGTAGGTTTAAGTTGATCAGAGCTAATTAGCTTGCGTTTATTTAGTCTGCGACGAGCACTTTGTTACCAAAGTTAGGTACTTTGCGATCTAAAAAAGGATATTATTTACTAATATTTTTAAAATGTCTTTTCGTGTCCTGCGGTCTTATAGAAATTATTCAATATAGTTAAAATAGCTATCGAAACACATCGATTCATCAATTTTTTACGCATTTACTAACCTGTATTTAACTGCCTAATGTCCTCCCGCGTTTCTTCTTATAATTATAGGTAGCCCTATGTAGGGCTAAGTCATTACCTTTATTTCTATGTCGTTACGTTTCTCCCTCTAGACACGTCTAAGTTCTAGGGTGCTTAAGGCGCTACTTAAAAGTGCAGAACGTTCCTTTTAACCAGTTGAGTAGGGATTTCCGTCCTGGAGCAATTTTATGCAACGGCTTCTACCTACTAGGAATTTATTTCCTTCAAATGAATATTTAACTGATGCTTCGGGGCTTCACTAGAATACCTCAGCTGTATCTTCCGTGCATGTCGTAAGAGTCAACTATAAAACTCGGGCATTCTCCCCAACGATAAGCTACCAACTTTTCACTAGTAATTAACATCGGACCCCGCTATGCCTACGTGGTTCTAGGATCTCCTTTTTGATCCTGCAGTTCTGGGCTAGCCCATTCTAGCCCAGTATGTCAATGAATATTAATATTAATGTGGCAGTTCATCTATGTCCTAATGTTTGTGTCATTCTGTCATGTAATTATAGTCTTACGTTTTCAGCCCATACCCAATTTTCTATTGCAGTTAGCCCGATTGCATAGTCACACATCACTTCCCCTGGCACCGGCACTTATAGGCAAGGAAACCATAATTTGTAACGACAGTGTCGCCACCAGATAATTTGCGGCCAATTCACGTACCGCGTCGGCCATTATTTTACATTGAAACCTAGCGTTGAGGAGTCGAGGCACGCTCGTGGCTGGAGGCTTCCCCTTGCTAGGGCTTTTGCAAACTTGGCCGGCTTCAAGCTAAGTTCTAGTATGCTTGGCGTTTTTTTAAAAATTCTAACCGTATAGAAATACTCTGTAAAGCAAAGCATCGCTCCCCGCTATGCTAAACGTATCTCCAATATGATCCTGCACTTCTGGCTACCTCATTTCGGGAACAAAACTGTGTATATATCTATGTATGTATTTTAATTTATTACTTACTGCTGACACTTCTATCTAAGAGATTTGTAGTAAGTTGTACACCGAGAACTAATAATATTCAGGTCTAAACAACTTACTTATCACACCTGATAATTTGTTATACCGTTTAATTACAGTCCCGAATAGCAGGCATTATTCTAATAAAACAAGCTAACAAAACGCTATGTATGATATATCCCTTATCCTCGTTTCCAAAATGCGACTTTAATTCTTAACTCTGCGTTTCTGCTATTCCTAACGCTTGCGCAAATTGTACCTACTTTAATTTGAGTTATTTTTAAAGTCGGATATTATTATATTTTACATACTTACAGCTTATGTGTTTATATCTAAGTAAGGTGTCTCCCATATAGGTACAAAAACATTAAATAAACCCTAGTCTAGCAGTTACCTTGTGGAAATGGTATCCAATATTTCTTAGCAGAGTTCTCTCTGTAAATCTGTCATTTAATTTTATTGTACGGTTTATTATGGTTCATTTATTTACAACATATACGATTCAGTGCATAAATGCTCGTTAAATCTTTAAAAATATATAAAATAAATTTTTGTTGGCAATCTCTATATCGGTGATATCATTCTCCGATTTTCACTGGTTCAAACCTTAAAAGAAGAATAAATTGCGTTTGTCATGCACTGAGCCCATGAAGTGCTACTATAAACTGGCTACAATATTGCAGTAATTGTGCGGGACAGCCTGGTTGATATACCTATGATGGACTGTCTCGCCAAGATGTCGATTAAGTGGACTGTATATTTAAATGAATAGGGCGCACTTGGTATAATATAAGAAAGTCAAGAAAAACACAATATTAGAACTTCACTTGTATTGTGCACACACTAATAGAAATATAGGAAAACAGAAATTATAGCTTGTGTCGTAATATGTCCTTATACGAAGCTAAGCTAGGACTTACTAGAAGGCGCAGTTAAAAAAGGAACATTAACTTTTTAAGTGTAATTTTATATGTTGCCTGCAACAGTAATGCAACAACTATACCTACCTACCTGGTGCACGTATCTTCTATGACTTCGTAGCTCACAAACACATATTATTATGCCAATTTCAATGCTATTTCCTTTAGATATCTGGATGATTTTCGCTTTATATTGATTAAAAATTTGGTAAAAGCCATGAAGAAGGTATAAAATACCTTATACCTTCTACATGGTAAAAGCTGTAAATAAATTTATGGCCTTTTTTCTATTACGTAAACAACTTGGTAAAGGTACAAAAACACAGTTTAAAACTTACAAACGTTTAAGTACTTACTTACAGCCTCCAAACATATAATTTATAAACACATAATAGCACGGAATGCAGAGGTCGTGGGTTCGATTCCCACTCGGGTGAAGAATTTTTTCCATTTCTTTATTAATAAATTACATAATTTATAGTTTTTCATGCACCTTTGTTTTCTAAATAAGTTATTAAGGCCCAACTGCAGCAAATACGTAAATCTAGATTTAATTAAATCGCGAATTATATAATAGGCTGTATATAATTCGCGATTTATTTAATTGATGGATTTATGTATTTTTTAACATAAACGGAAAGAGCTGCCGTGCTTGCTAATTCATAACTTAAATCTATCATTAGCATTTTCTGCAAGTGAGGCAGCCTTAATCAAGTTAAGTACATGCTACCTAGACGCTTGTTGAGGTATTATATGTATCTTAGTAAGCAGCAGTAATTAGTCGATCGACTCTGAAATTCTGGAAAAGCTAATTAATAAGATTGATCCGAATCGCACATGCAAGTGAATCCGATTAGTTTGCCGGCGGTTTATTGCTCCGGAAATTGCTAATTAATGAAATGGAAAAGATTAAGAAAATTAATATTTGTTCAGCAATAAGAAATTATCCTGATATCGATTAAAATATTAGTTTTAAAAATTGCTAAATAGGTAAGAAACTTTTCGCCGAAATACCTAGTTCTGAATGTAAGTAAAGATTTTTTAAGATACCTTGTAGCTGTAAAATTACGTACACAGTTAGCCACCACACATAGGAAAATGGCCGCGTGGTGCCGGCAGAGTAGAATTCGTACCACCCCATGTCTGCCCGTGGGTATCGTACGAGGCGATTAAGGGTTCCCGGGAGGTGGGCAGCAGCGCCTCCCGTGTTGACAACATAGTCCAAAATACAAACTGCGGTCACCAACCCGTCTGCCCAGCGTGGTGACTATGGGCAAATACCCCTCATGGCAGTCTTATGGCGTGCCCTGGGGGAGGCCTACGTCCAGCAGTGGACTGCAATAGGCTGATGATGATGATGATAAATACTCATTGGCCCAATCTTATACCTGTATGTTATAATCCTTAAAATTGTATAGTTATAACTAATATAAAAACGCCTTAGAATATGTTGTTTCATGATCTGCATAGAAAATATAATAAAACAAGTAGCAGCTTTAAACATATTTATTTTACATAAAATATTGCGCTCACATATTCCATAAGTACACATTCTATTAAATAAAAATATCTAATAATAAATCATCCAAATAGATAATAAAAATTATATATAAAATGTATTTTATATGATTCTCTGAAATACAGTGTGATTCCCCATCAAGTGTACATATCGCGTGGGATCAAAGTAGACCTTAATTGTTCGATGAAAAAAATAATAAAATAAATCCCCCTCATAACTTAACTACCTATATTAAAATGTACCTATATAATTGCATTGTTGGAACTAAATTCAAAGTCCTTGAAATAACTAAAGAGACACTGTTACAGTAATCTAAAGAGAGCGCATCAAGATTAGATTTTAGTTTTAGCAATTTTATTTACTTTATATTACTTACTCGTATATTTTGTTATTAAATATTCTTACTCTAGTCATAAGACTCGGTCTGAACATATTTATTTAGCTACATTTAAGCTCACTATACAAAGAAAATAAAAATATATATGCCATAAGTACATTTTTCTATCAAAAAGTAAGACAGATTTCGTTGCGGGCTAACTACCTAATTATTTCAACTTATTTATGCTTACTTTCATAGTTAAACACGTCAACGAATTTTAACTATCGATACAGGATGATTTTTGGTCGTCAACGCTTCCGAAAACTACGGAATCTCCTCATCATCACGATCATTTTTGTAGCATAAACACTGGACACTACATATAAATTTCGCCCGATCAGGTAATTTAAAAAAATTTACATCGTTTCCCAGCATTATTTTTTTTGCATAAACTTACTTTATTTGATGTATAGAGTAGGTACCCTTCGTTAAGGGTGGCAACGAAAAAACACCCTGTATATGACAAGCTTAACTACTGATCAAAAAACTGGCTCTGCATTTTTCAAATCAAAGTAGTTGCACTAACATAAAATCTCATTTTTCTCTCGGTTTCGTACTTAAATGAGCATTTAACAATATATTAATACAAAAACATAAAATAGACAAAAAACATGGAACTCAGTGCTTCAAATAACCTTGTGTACATATTATCGTTTTACTACCAAAAAGTCTCATCAATTGGTGTTTTTTGCTAATAATTTTAATGATTTCATTTATATTCTTAGAATTTTAAACCATCTAATGTTAGCCAAATTCCGTTTAAAATTTTATTGATAATAAAAACTTAACTTGACGGTCACATATAATTATGTGCCGCCAACGATTAATGTGCCACCATCTATGTTAATTTATTACTAAGAAATTTTTAAACCAACTAAAACTTTAGTTTGACGGATATTTCGTACATTAACAATAACATTTTATAATCGATCTTGAGAAATTTTTTGCATAACTTACATTATTAAATATAATTTTTTGGATTAGGAAATCTCAGATTCTCTGAAGTGGTGACTGAGTAGATTAGATTAGATTAATTTATTGCATGTCACAGTTTATATAGATGTTACATGAAATTAAATATAGTAGGTACTTGTGACATTTTAGGCCTTTTTAATAACCTACTGAAATTTAAATAAATAGGCCTTTTGAATACTTATAAATATTATGTAATTGATATTTTCTTATTGAAACATATGACTAAAACTTAATAAGTATAGAGCTAATTAGTGATTAGATTTTAATTCATATCTATTTATTTTATTAGGTTACCATTACTGTTTATTCTTAATCCTTATTGCTAACATAATTTCTATATTTTTACTCGTAATAACAGTGTAAAAAAATTCCTTTGGTACCTTTTGGTTTTCTAAGTTCTTGTGTGTAAGGAACTTTACATGCAGTGCATTACACACTGCGTACAATTCTCATCCGTATATCAGTGATTATAGTGTCAACTGATGTCTTTAATATTTGACAGATTTAAGGAAAGGTTAATTTGACAGTACGTTATTAAAAAAATACATACATACAATCACGCCTGTATCCCTTACGGGGTAGGCAGAGCACCAAGGGCCGATAGGACCACATGGTGCCACGTCTGACCAAATTTTGAGGGCAATAGTTGAGATGCACAAGTACATTAAAAAAATATTTAAACATTATTTAGACAAAATTAGTGTGAATTTGACAGATAAATCTGTACATTTTACTGTCAAACTTTTATACAAAAAAAAACAGTAAATTGAAGTCGACAAAAAATAAATGCAACATAAGGGTTATAATGAACATATTAGATCATTACAAAATAACAGTGTCTTTTTATGTGCTAATTTATTCTAATAAAACATTATGTATAGAAAGGCCTTTAAAATTAAAACAACACAATAAGCCACCCCTAATAAGTAATAATGTATGCAAAATGAACTTTTCAGAACATTTACCACCGAAAATTCTCGCTCCACCGCACCTGGACAAAGGCACGAGGGTATAAAGGCCTCTTTAATGTTGGCCTTCGTGGAAATTAGTCCCCGCTATGTTGTTTTTTTTAATACTTATTTAACTCGTTTAGGAACATTATGGTAATTTCGGGTGATCATTTCACTTTACATATCTATATGAGTTCAGTTTATTTTGTTTGGTCTTCAACATTTTCAATTAGAAGCAATTGGAATCATGTCAGTTATCGTGGCAATTGGCAAAAACCATCCATATGTTACAGCCACTTTATAATTTTAAAAATATAGAATGGCATTCTCCAAGCTTTCCTTACTGCAAAATATCTTTCTTACCACATTATCCACCACGTACAATTCTTAATTCATCCCATAACGATTCATCTCGCTCTTCCGTCGCAAGATAAATGACCGACTAAGATTCCTCGTGTTCTAGAAAGATGATGTCATTAATAAAAACTATCTTTTAAAACTCTGAAATAAAGAGTTATATGGCAGTTGCACACTGGATTTGTCAACATTTTGCTAGTGTATCTTATGACAAGAGTGTTCAACTAGGATAATAAATATTTCTTAGTATTTTTATGGAGTAGATTGAATGGCGTCTTTGCCTAAAATTGCGTGTTTGATAAAATGTTCTAGTATTTATGCTGCAAGGAAGCTTGCTTTTGAATGTTTTCTTTGACTGCATTGCTGTGCATAGTGTAACAGAAACTATTAATTTTTGCATCCTTGGTCGTTATTGCTTATTTGATTTTCCGAAACAGCCTTTCTCTATTTTTTCAAATAGATTTTCTTACTTCACAGAATTTTGTGTCTTTCTCTAATGGCGAGGACCAATTTCCAATGAAGTGTCTTTGTGTACTGCACCCGAATACACGAAAAATCAGGCACTAACGTCTACGTAAATTATGTACACTCAATCTAATACTAAAGATGTGAGACATTAGATGACAGATTTTCAGCCAATGAGGGATTTTCTGACAAGTTAAAATAACAGTCAAAAATAGATGGCGTGAGCGCATCACCTGCCCTAATCCCCCCACACATCCAGACTGTACAACCGACAATAAATCATCCGGTCGGTTTTCTAAAGACGGTGTAGCATAGCATACGAGTAGGAGACATAGCAAGTAACAAGTTGGATTTTGCTACATGGGGTTAATAGTATCAGATTATAATCTTAATACGAGATAATACCTACTTAATTTTTTTTAAACAAACTTAAATTTATGAATGACTACTGTTGCCCGTGACTTCATATACATGAACTACAGAATGTAGTCTATGTCCTTCTCCGTACTCCTGTATATGCCTTTCATCCCATCCCATATTATTAAATGCTACAGATACTTATAACTATTAACCCTCGTGTAGTAGACTATAGACACCTTTAATTTAGCAGAGATACAGAGCAAGCAATGCTAAGGTAGGTATCTGCTATCTTTGTTTTTCCTATCGGACCGATTTTTAGTCGGACGTGTACAGCACACTATAGTCTGCTTCGTCTATCTATAGTGCTTAGGAACTATTTATGTCTTTGGTTGAGGAGTGAGGTGGGGGGGATTAGGGTAGGTGATGCGCTCTCGCCATCTATCCAGGTGATTTGAACTAAATTTTTTTACTTTTATGTCAGAAAATCCCTCATTGCAATAAACGCAGATGACAACTTTCATTTGTTTTCATACTTGGAATCTAAAAATCTGCCAATATATTCTCTGATCGATTCGATCTCGTCTGAATCCAATTTTGTTTCAAACTCGGTGTAGTGCGCAAAGGCCTTTAGGCTTTGTAAAAGTCGTATAACATCCAGTATGCTGCTAGAGGAGGCTTATAACTTGGTGTCCTTCAGCATGACCGCCGCTTCGTAGGATGGCAGGCCGCTTTCGCATTTGCGCGAAATGTGGCATCTTGGTACCGGCTCTGTTACTACCTCCTGAAAGGAATTGTAAAGAGTTTGAAGGTTATCTTAGCATCCTAATAAAAGCTTGCTACTGACTTGCAGTGCACCGACCAATGGTAATAGTGCGGTGTATACATACAGCAGATGAGCAGTTAAAATATACGCAGTAACCCAGACAAGCCAGGGCCTGTAAACAGTGCTTTAAGTCTGTAATAGATAGGTGCAGTTAGTAGTATGTAATCCGAACGGCCTAGCTTCGAACTCTGGTAGATGTAAACATTGAAATGGTGCAGAAGTCTAGGAAAGGATTTCGTTGAGCCTTTCCATTCCACTTTTACTCGTAAATCGCATTGTTATTGGTGATCAGTTCAAGACTTTTTCGTCCGTTCGTAGATTCCAGATGTAATATGACTAATGCTGTCTGTCCGGTTAAACTAAAGGCTTAAAACTAGATAACAAACTAAGGGTGTATGTAAATAGGTCAGACAGATTATAAAGGCTAGGTCACCCCTTTACAATCAGACCAGGTTAAATATTAGCTTTCGCGGTTTGCCCGGCTGTAATTAACGGCCGTGTAACAATGGAGACATGCATTAAGGTCAAGCCTTGTTTGTAAATATTGGATGAGTCAACTGTCTTTCATTTATAGGTCCCTAGAGATCGCCCGCGACTTCGTCTGCGTTAACTATAACATATGTGTCTTGTATAAGTTACGTAACTGACAAGTTTCATTAAAATCTGAATAATATTTGCGCGTGAGAGTAACAAACGTCTCCACAGTCTCGCAAACTTGAAACATTTGCAGTGGTAGTAATAAAACCACACGTAAAGTTACATCTGCGTTATATATATGTCGTGGCCATATCGTAGAATTGATCATTTCATGAAATGGTCGAGCATTTCATGAAATGGTCGCATTTCATGAAAAGTTCAACTGTCTATTGGCCACATCATGATATGGTTTGGGCAGATCGATGATTAAAAATCGTTTCTCGATATGGGCAACTAAACGCCCGATCATTTCATGAAGTGGTCAAGATTATTGATCATATCGTAAAATAGTTACATGAATCACCGGTAGAGGCGCTGCGCGCGTTTTATTTATGTGTGAAGATGGCGGATTTTTCTTTTTAGGTTATAAAACAAATTAAAGAGAGTAGGGTGACTATGCAGAAGAAGTTCACGGATAGTGTGTTATATTGTATAATGTATATTAGACTTAATGGTGGTTTATAATAATATTGTTAAACAAAAACCTTAGATTACGATAGGTTAGGTTAGGTTAGGTTAGACTATGACAAATGACGCACGAGCCGAGCGAGCGGAGCGAGCGTGCCCAGGCAGCGTCCGGCGATGTGCCAGATGCGAATCGCTTTTGTAAAGTCTTTTATGTTTTTAAATATTATATTGTGAAAATATCACATAAATAATAGCAAAAAAAATCATACCATCATACCTTATGGTATACTTATATATGGTGTACGGTATATATTATTTATATAAGCTCTTACCACATTCGGATTTTATGGACACCCTGTTAATACGATTTGGCCAAACGTGGATGACAAAATCGTGAAATGTAGACGATTTAACGATCTGGTCAAATTGAATTGGCCACTTCATGAAATGCGACCACTTCATGAAATGCTCGACCATTTCATGAAATGATCAATTTAACAATATGGCCACGACATATACATGACTATTGACAGCAAAATATATGTAATATCTGTCAAATTAAACTGTGTATAACTTATACCTAGTTTAAAGCTTTTTATTAGTAAGCCTTTTATAATACATAGGTACGAAATAGTTATTTAAAAACTATCCTAAGTATGTATGATATTTACATTATATAAATAGATATAAAGTAACGTGGTTATAGGACTTCTTTGAACGGTATTTCAGTTCTGTACTTTTTTGGCAATAACGTTGCGCGTCGTGATAACCTATGTACCTATATAATGTTCATACATACTACTACGACGTGAACGGTTGTGTATGCTTTTTTAATAATGAAATCGAATCTATGTTATTCTGATTAGTTACCTGAAACGAAGGAGCGGCTTTGTGACGCGAGGCTCCTTCGACGACCGTCTCGTATGCTGGAGGTGGTCCCGTAACGTCTTCTGGAACCTGTTGAAAAGAATAAAATCTTGAACACAAAGCTTCGCCTTGACTGCAATGACCAAAACCACCGGTCGTTTGGGTGTATGTGTTGTCGAGATGTCTTGGATAAATCGGTATCAACGCTGATGATGCTTATGTGTAAAAAATGCATCAGAAGCAAGCGAACGTAATGGCTCCCGTATTTCTTATATAACTAAAGTAATGCGTTAGCGAAAATTGTCCCTGCAATATTCGCTGGTCGCTTTAAAAATTCTTACGTAACAGCGATTACGATTAGGTGACGTGCGCTGCACCACCGAAAGATATAAAAACCTACGCGACCTGTGCGTCCCAGATGCAGTTGGGACTTTGTCGCTAGGTAACCAAAAATGTTTTTACTTTTTATTTGGAAACCGCCTCAATTTCTTCTACGCTACGTATCAACAAGAGAACAAGCCTCCATGCCAACCAATAAGAAAAATGTAAGCAAGACACATAGTAATAATTCTGTACCACTCTCACCCACAATCTACAGCTACAATTTGTACACGATGAAAAAGGTGATACAAATATAGATTTAATTGAATATGCAATCGGCTTAATGGATTGTCGCTGTTATAAAATCCAGGAAAAAGTGGCCTAGATTTGAAAGTGAAATAGGTTTAATGCAATATTGTTTGAACTTCGCTATGTAAAAGGGTAATGAGCAAAGTTGTACCAACTCTGACATTCCGAACAGTTGAGATCTGACAGGCAGGCAACGCTCGAAACTACAGGCCGTAGCAAAGTGGGAAATATTAATGTTTATGGAAGACTTAGGGTGTGAGAATATTTGCCAAAAATGCTACGGAAACGGCAAAAATGGGATCACTAAACTGTCATTACTAGTATTAATACAAGTTGCAACTCTTGTTTTAGATTATGACTTAATTTTGTTTAAATAATAATTCACCCAGCGTGGTGACTGGGAAAAAATCCCCATTGCAGTAGCCTTGTGGCGTGCCCTGGGGGAGGCCTACGTCCAGCAGTGGACTACAATAAGCTGATGTGTGTAGAAATTCGGCCACAAGCTATTCTAGTATGTTCCAGTGATGTTCTACTATTAAATTAATTTCACTTTGAAAATACATCTTTATGCTGCCTAAAACAATAGGAAAACGCAAACAGACTCGAAAATGGATCGAAATGGGTCGGCACATAGAGAAAGGACCAAAAGGAGGTGACCCAAAAATATTTGTTAAACAAAAATGTGCGGTCGTTGTGCGGGTGACGAAGGCAAAAGAGGTGATTGCCTCATACAGCGCTGTATGTTAGTAGTACTCGTACATTAGTGGATACAGGATCTACAGTGACTATTGCATCACCTATCTGTCCTTTCTTTATAAACAAATCCAATGGTAATTATGAAAATAAATAGGCACCTACTAGACGATGTAACATTACACTATATTTTAATACTAGTGGACGCCCGCGACTCCGTCCGCGTGGACTACAGAGAAACAAAATGTCGAAATTATCCGGGATAAAAACATTTTCCCGGGATAAAAAGTAGCCTATATGTTAAGTGGGACTTGTCACAATATATTCCTGAAAACTGCATCGAAATCGGTTCAGCCGTTTCTGAGATTAGCGTGCACAAACGCACAAACAAACAGACAAACCGAAAAACACCCAATAATTTCAAAAATTATTCTTTTGGGTACTACTGCGTTGATAAAGGTCTCCTGTAATATTTATTCTCATATATCTTCCATGTACAGACAGCAATCCGTTACATTTTTAACCGACTTCAAAAAGAGAGGTTATCAATTCGTCTGTATGTTTTTTTTTGAATTTTTTATGTGTACCTCAGAACTCCGTCATTTATGAACCGATTTCAATTTTTTTTTTATAGTTGGTCATGGTATACTTCCAGGTTGGTCCCATATTTACCACATCAGGATCTGATGATGGGATCTTGGAGAAATCGAGGGCAATCCTCGAATATTGTAGGCACATGTAGTCTGTTTTTATACTTTTACTGAGCGTTTTGATCACCTACATAAAAACATAACATCTGATGATGGAATCTCTAAGGAATCTAGGGATATCCTCAAATATAAAAGGCACGAGTAGTCGGTTTTTAGATTTTTATAGAGAATTTTGGTCAGCTACACATTATATAAAGGAAACGAGGGTCTGATGATGGAACCGCCAAAAAACAGATAGTGGAACTTTTTAGTAACAAAATCCCCCTATGGCAGGGGGAGGCCTAGGTCCAAAGTAGTGGACTGCAATAGGCTTATGAAGATGGAGATAATAAGATAATGAAGATAATAATAGTCGTGTAATTATATGTTCCGTTAAGCCGTGTCCTAAGTAAGAAGTAAAATGATTGGGAACAGGGCAGGAAGAAGGAGTGCAACTATATGTTGCTTATATTATCAGACGTCAAATTTGGAAGCCTAGTCATTTCTCTCTGTGCCCTTTCGTCATGTGGCCGATTTAATCATTTGCTGGCATCTAAATCTGACAATATTATGCCTTCTAAACTTCGTACACGGCATAACGTAACATACATTTAGAAAAATTTTACTTTAGTTTTGGCTCATAGGGGCGGAAGTCGGTTTTTCGTTTAAAAAAAAAATTATTATATGTATAGATAGATGTGAGTGGATCCGATGACATCAATCGTCAGTTACATTAATAACTATAATGATAGACAAATAATACGAGTACGTATAATACTATAAATTTATAGAAACCATATACCTAAAGGTTTTAACAAGTAGTTGAGGGGCTCAACTGTACTCCGACCGATAAATGATCAGTGATAAGTTGCTATCTTATCGCCCGAGAGAATGCCCGGCCCCCTGACGTTAAAGCAATAGCAAAACTGAAGCAAAGCGATAGCGAAAATTGTACAATATTCGCCTTGAAATCTCAAAGTTCCTTTGAAATTCATTTTACGTAATAAGTAATAAGGGGGCGGGTTCCTTACTTGACTGTTACTACATGCACGGAAAGAAATGCAGCTGATCTGTTCTAGTAGAGCCCATGTTGGTTCTTATCAAACAACACAAAAACATTATTACTTAATACATAATCACGCCTTTTTAGGACGTTCATACTATGCAATGTTCCTGACACGATAATTTCTTTCATAGCATACTTCATACACACTCGTCATATTCCTAATGAATCAATTCATTATCATTATTGATTGCACTTGAATCAAAAATCTTAAATTATGAAGTATCGAGCCAGCAATCTTTTAAGATTCCGCGCATCAAAGGTAGAATGTGTACCCTTATCACTCACTGTCCGAGCGATGGAGTGCCAGCCTCTTTCAGATCGGTTCACGTACTGGAAATATTTCCGAACTTGTCTTCTTCGGACTTTGTCGCACTAGCTTCTGCCTGTGTCTTCGTCCGTATGGACTATTGCAACAAAAGGCGGATCTGAACAAACTTTCTCTCTTGGTTCTTCGATTCCTGTTGTTTATTTTGTGTTATTCTATCTAATTATACTTAGCAACTTGTCCTGCAGTTCTGGCTGAAAACAACCGCATTAATTATGCTTAAATTAGCAGCACGTTTAGGTTCTATAGGAAACATCAACGAATGTTGGCGTCGAGCAGGCAGCCAGCCCTTAAAACTAATACAAAATCCGTTATAATTTTCGAAAGAAACCATCATGTTGAGCTGATCCCAAATAATAGAACGTAAACCTGAATACCTTCAGGAAATTACATTTAACATAGTCTTAAAAGATGTGAAATGTTATATTGGTTTGTTTGTTACAGATGATAAGCGGTTTGAACACTACGGCGTCATAGATATCACATAAGTTATCATATTTAACGGTAAGTAAACTCCCAAGAATTTACAAAAGTACAAGAAAACCCTTGCCATAGCTTCTTAGCACCGCGATATACAGAAGTTGTCCTTATTTTACTGACGTTTCTTGGTACAAAATTACACCGCTTCTTACTAACGTTTCATATACCTTAAAGATGCTAAGTTTGTTTAAAATCAGTTTTTTCTAAATAGATTAAATTATATAAGTACTTAGTCGGAATAATGTACAACCTTCTACTTAGAAACCGCAACAGCAATCAAGTTGGCTAGTATGTTGGAATATTCATATATTTTTAGAGGTGCTTTATTCAACAGAGAAATTACAATCCTTGAACTAAATATAGCGAATGAATGAGTTTATATTTATTACTGCGAACAGCCTTCGAACAAAAATACCGCAACCCTTCATATATGTAATAACGTTATTATTAGCTCAAGTACAAATAAAATGAGGTATTACGTTACTAAATACGGTTCAATTACGTCACGTCGATTCACAGTAAAAGCCGAAATGATCAATGATGATGTATGCCAGTTTAATTCGCTGGAAACTGATTCGATCTCGATAAAATTCTCGTTGTTATATGGCCTAGTATCTTTCTCGTGTGGTATCGGCAGAGTAGAATACACTAGAGAGTAAGTATATTTTTTGCACCTCCCCATGTCTGCCCGTGGGTATACCATAAGTCTTCCGTGTTTACAATATAGTACAAAAGGGCACTGCGTTCACTAACCCGCCTGCCCATGGTGACTATGGTCAAAACCCCCCACTAAGGTAGGCCATGAAAGTCACTAAAAATAGTGAGTTTAGAATAATAATTACGTTTTATTGTTTTATTTGTAATTCTAAGGAAACGGTTATTAACTACATAATATTTGAACACGCAAATAGGACCTGGAATTAGTTGATACTTCGAAACTCCAAGAGCCAAGTACGTAATCGAAAGATCAGACTTGCATGTAAACACGTGATCGATAGTAATCGAGTCAGATCTCGACGAGGATTCCATTCTGGTTGAGAGCACCCAAGTTATTTCAGACACGACATCTTAGCTGGACCACAGTATATTTGTACTACCTTTTATAAAACTAGGCTAGTTTTATTAAGAAATTGCTATGGAAATTGTATGTTATGTTAATAAGATTACCTGATTTTGTAGACTCCGTCTGCGGCTATGTTTACCCTCTTATTTATTATCAGAGCCGCTATTTTCAGAGCATTTCAGTAAGCATACCCTTTTATGTAATGACACCCAGTATAAAGTTACAGTATATTACTTAATAAATAATTATCGTTATATATTATTACTAGCTGTTGCCCGCGGCTCCGCTCGCGTGGACAACTCTTATCACTTAGGGGTTTGAAAAATAGATAGTAGCCGATTCTCAGACCTACTGAATATGCATATAAAATGCATATCAACAAACGGGGTGAACGAGTAATAATTCAAAAGGAAATCGACAAAAAGCCAACATAGTCTAAAGTACTGCAATCTAAAAGCAGTACGGCATGAATAATGGCGCACTTTCTCTCAACCTGGAGACATCGGGAGGTCCCCGGG
Organism: Carposina sasakii; assembly: GCA_014607495.2. NCBI lineage: Eukaryota > Metazoa > Arthropoda > Insecta > Lepidoptera > Carposinidae > Carposina > Carposina sasakii. The sequence continues at coordinate 9,817,776 of CP053162.1, read as the reverse complement.
GACGCCGGTACTAACTGTTTCAACGGTATCCAATATCGGATACACTCAACACCTAGATGGATTGTCGCATTTTGTTATGTTGGATGAATGCTTTGTTTTCGTGTACACTGTCGCCTGTATTATGTGAGGGTATGTGCATACGAGTATAAGGGAGCATTAAATTTGTCTATGGTTTTACGGATTAATTACTACTATTGTGTTTTGTTTCGTGTGCTTATACGGGGCTTCACTAGAATACTTCATCTACATCTCCTTCCGTAAGAGAGACATTCTTTCAGGCGATAAGCTAGAAACTTGTCACTGCTGATCATTTACAGCTGTCCCCGCTATGCCAAATGTAGCTGTGGATCTTGAGATCCTGCAGATCTGAATTCCCCATATCGGGAATTCGGCCGTGTGTATATCATTGTATGTTTTTTAAAACGAAATGTTTGGCGGCAATCTTAATTGATTATCAAGTTGGTATCTAGGTACTTATCTAGCAAAAATAATAATTTACTTCTTTGATCATACTAGTCCTGACGGTGGTCCCCCGATTGGACATCTTTTTGTGTGTTGCAAATGGCACATAGTTAAATCAATTACAGGACTCGCCGGCATACACTAGTATCGCGTATAAGAAATCGGTTCTATTCGCCGTAGCGGAGTGACGCATCTGTGGTCCCCATGGGGCAAGTTTAGCTTTATCGACTGATACAGTGATTCGTCCCGCGTTTCAGACGGATTGACCTTAAGTGCTCTCCGTTCTGTGCCACCGATTACTTGTCCTCTGTGTGGTCACAATAAGTGGTATAGGTCCATCGAGTTTACCTTCTAGAGCAGCGTTTTCTTTTTCAGTCCGGACATAAGAACCCCTTGATAAAAAACACATGAATACGTTTAGGACAATTCATTTTAGTACTGCAAAAAAATAGTTCTAATGCCCTTAGATAAGACGGCTGACCTCCATGCACATACTTGCAGATTCCCAGGTCTCGGAACACAGATTAAGAAACACTTCTCTATAGACTACGTAAGCTGCTTAGAGATTCACTAAAACTCTCTCTCTACTTTTTGCTCCGGAAAAAAAAAAGTTTTATTTTCAGTTCACGCGGACGGAGTCGCGGGAGACCACTATATAGGTACCTATATAATGCGACTTACGCTTTTCTATGGGTACCTACTTATATATGTACTATGTAGTATTTGTGGCATAACTAAAAGGCTATATTCTAAAACTAAATGCATTACACGTACCCAGAAGAATAGACGCCCATCAGAGCATGCACTCTCCAGTCGTCGCGACCAATTATCGTTCAAATGCGATTTATTCCGAACCCGAGTCGCTCGTTAAATCAAGATCTAAACCTTAACCTCTAGAGAACGCTGTGATTGGTGAATAAAATAAAAATACCATTGCCGGAAATAATGTGCAAAATGTCAGGCGCAAAAACGCTGTGCACAAATCGCACAATACTATGCGAAATACTTAAAATAATGGCATTATCTAAAATACATCGCACGTAGTATGATAATATGAGATACTGTCATCAATTTTATTATTGTTGGAAGCATCAGCCTTTAATCCACGAGTAATTACTAAACACTAGACACCACTCACTGTGCTGCTAGTTCTTTAGAAGAAATATCCTTACGCGTCAATTATGGGAATATCACGTCCAACTACATCCTAATGCGAAATCGAACAAGAACTACCGAACGGATTTTGATGAAACTTGGCATGGATCAAAAAACACCAAAATCAAAAATTGCAAGCATCAGGTAGAAAATAATAATATAAATTATTGTATGTACGAGTAGGTATCAATATACCTTTATCCATGCAGCCTAAACAATTAGCGAACCGAATCTTTTTCTCGATACGAAACTGAGCTCCCCCGAGAACGGGGCTATGAGCGCGAAGTGTTATTGCTAACATGGGAAATCTTGCTATACCGGTACCTGTGTAATGGATGTAATAATATACGTGTGTGATGTGCTGATTGAGGCTGCTCTGTTTTCTTTTTGGAAATCTGAGGTGAATAAGTTATTTTCAAGGGAGACAAGAAAGAACAATTTTTCCCGTTTGTACCTATTTTTATACGACGCTGCGCAAAACTCGCAAGGGTATATGTGTTTATCAGTCTATCTATGTATGGTTGTTTGTATTACATATTATGTTATTGCGTTTGACGCATCGCTGTTCATTGCACCGCTCATTTTAATATGTGGTTTTAATTGTAGAACAGCTCTTTACTTTCTGACTATTTATGAGAATAGTTTTGTCATAAATATGACCGAATTATCTTTGTCTGATAGAGACGACGGCGCTTAGAATAGGGAATCCAAAATTTGTACTTACGAGTATGTGCATAAATAAAAATGTTTTGAACTACATACTGAAACTTTGCTTACATTCTTTATCTCGGCTCGTTGGCCTTACTTTATACAGATTATGGCATAGGTATGATTAGACAGTTGACTTAATTCAGAAGTCGCCAACATTTCGCTCGGTAGTCCATTCAAGCGAAACTAACGCGGTGACAATGCCGCAGAGCTGCTCCCAAGACCAGGGACGAACACAGGATTTAGTTATACTTAGTTGGAATTTTGAAATTATTCAGCATAAATTTCCAGTATTTTCAGGTCCATTGTCGCCATCCTTCCATGTTAAAATTATAAATTCTGTAATGAAACTGACACTAACATAGAACTAAAAATTGAATTTTATAGACTAAAGTTCTTTATCTATTTATTACGTTTAACTAAATTATAGATATATTTCTTAGCTTCATTCATTAAATGAGAATCGTCCTTAAAGCGCAAACTGAAAAATAGATTATAGTAAAACGCCAAACGTATTCCAACTCGTAAATTTGTCCCGAAATAGTGAATACGGCCCGGTTTAGTGTTGGTGCACTTGGAGCTGAATTTAACCTGGATTCCTGTGTCCCGTGTAAGAAACTTCGTAAGCCGTGGGCATTGAAACTGAATGGATTACGCCGAGCTCAAACTGTTTGTGACCCCTGCATTGGCCGCCATTTTAACAACTTCCTTTGTTTTCGTCAATGCAGTTATTTTTTTGTTTTTAGTAACTTTTAAAACGGTATTGTTTACTCGTGCCGGGTTTAGTTTTGAAACCAAGTAATAGTGTAGAACAAGCTATTTTACTATGAAAGCGGGAAATTTTATTCAGCATAGCTGCGTCTGCTAACAGTACCTAATGATTCATTAAAAGTTAGTTTCTAATTGCACTTTATTTCAGTCCAGTTTTGGGCGGAGCACCTGAACTAAATGCATGAACTACTGGTTGAATGCAGTATTTCACTACGGGGACCTGAGAAGAATTAGGTATAATGTATTGCCAATTTTTTTAGAGAAAAGCATCTAAGGTATAAATAGCTACGTTTTATATTACTGGATATACCCAACTAGTGTTGGACACTATCAAGTGCTACATCCTCCGCTGGGCTGACACTTAAATCTGAAATATCATGATTACGTAGGTACGTCGCGTCTATACAGATACGATTACAGACAATTACAGTCATGTCCATGTAATTTGTTAAGGCAAGCTTGACAAAACTAGAATTACATAGTAACAGACAAAATACAGCGCCACATTAAGCAGTCACTGCACACTACCGCTTAAAGTCGCAAGCCGATCGGAAATTCAACGTAAGTCCTCCTCTCGCCGCAATTACCGTCAGGGGAATTTAACTAAAGCGTAAATTTCAGTCATTAAAGCAACACTGCAGTGAATGATGTGTGTGTGGTCATGTGAGGAGCCTGCTTTATTCTGTTCTAGGACTGGCTTGAGTTACATTTGGAAGCCATAATGGGGGCTATCGTTTTCGAGCTTATTAGTTGGCGCCACTGTAGCGTGAGCTATGTTTAATATAACTATCAAAATTTGTTTAAGTACATTCATGTTATAATTTTTAAAATACCTTTAAAGACATTAACCGTACTGTCAAAATAATAAGCATGCCGCAGTGTCGGTTTTATCATCCATCATAAATTCACATATCATTCTACTTAAGACAATGGCTGTATGGTTATAGTTTAACTTGCCTTTCCTTTGAGATAAACTAAACAAAGAAATCTCTCGCTACACTAGCGCCTCTGGCGGCGAATTCACTCGTAACAGCCGCCATTAATATAGAGATAAAAGATCTCGAAAATCAAGCTCCTAAAGAAACTCTTTACCTGGTATATTACGTAAACCTTGTCAAATTATGAAAAAAAGTATCGCATTAATATAAAAAATACATTAGCCAATACATTAAATCAATCAATGATGGGCAATATTTCAGGAGCTCAATCTCCGATGGAAAGTAGATTGACCCATTCATCTGGCCGATATAAATAGATATTTACTACGCAGGCTCACCGCATCCTGGTGCATATAAAACTGAGGTAAAGTATGAATTAACCTCGGAAAATATATACATACATTTACACAGTGCTATGCTCCCGTAATAGGGTAGCCAGAACTGCATTATCATAAAGGAGATACACGTAACATAGCGGGGACAGATGATAAGAACAGTGACAAGTTGCTAGCTCAGAAGATAATCCACGTTGATTTTACATATACAGGTACATTCATGTTTTAACATACATATTCTGTTCCCAAAAGGAGTTGCACGCAGAAGGGTGCAAATTACACGCCCATTCACCAGTTAGCCCACATGGTAAGGGGTGAGCCTACTGACGCTCTACAGCTAAACTTTTCTATTGAACTTTTCATACATGGCTATTTTAAAAACCCGAATGGCATATGCTACTTTATTCTTTATTGCACATACACAAAAAGAAATATGGCATACAACATTAAAGAAGAGATGCATGTAGTACAATGGCAAGCTTATCTCTACCAGAGATCTCTTCCAGCAAGCCAAGCAAGTAAAGAGAAATTGTTAACAACAGGGTAACATGTGCAATTAAACAAATTCTAAGAAACTACAAAACTACATTAAGAAAAAAAAAGGAGAAAAACAAATGACAGCATATTCAAATAATGGACAGGTAGTGATCCTTCAGCTTTTCCCTAAATGTGCCAACAGTGTGACAATCTCTAACCGTGTGGGGTACTTTTCTCCGTAGTTTTTAAAAACATGTTTTATATGTACTATAACATATTGTACTGGTATTTACAGTTCTACCTATAAACACGAGCTGGCGTTAGTTTTTACGCGAAACGAATATAACGTAAAATAACATCATTTCCAACTCTTTTTTAATTGAATGAAAGCATTGTAACTGACGGATGAGTCCTCTCTATCGAGGATATATTCAGTCCGAGTTTCATTGTGAATATTTGTGAATACAGGAACGGATTTTTAATACACTTTTGTTACATATATAAATTCTTGATAGTTTGCTTTATTTCTCCATAGAAAATGTTAAGTACATATAGACACGACTGTATTCCCGAAATAGTGTAGGCAGAACTGCGAATTCATAAAGGACATCCCACAGCCACGTAATATATTTGTAAGTAGGTATGTCCCAAGCCAGCCAGCTGGACCAGCCAGACAGTAACTAGCTGGAAATACTGGCCTCGTGTATCCCAGAAAAGTGTAGCCAGTAAGAGTGATAAATATTGCCTTCTGATACCTTTGTGTATTGGCCCCTAAATCTAACATTCAAACTATGTTCCAAGCCAGCCAGACAGTTCAAGTAACTAGCTTGATAAACTGACCTCGTGTATCCCAGACAAGTATAGCCACTAAGAGTGATAAGTTTGCCTTCTGATTGGTAGTGGCTTCACTTAAATCTAATATTTAAACTGTATCCCAAAGCCAGACAGATATTTTTGTAGGTAAATAGCTTGAAATACTGGCATCGTGTATCCCAGGCAAGTGTAGCCAGTAAGAGTAATAAGTACTGCCTTCTGATTTGTGCTTTGAATCTTGGCCCCATTTAAATCTAACATTTAAACTATGTTCCAAGTCAGACAGATAGTTTTGTAGGTAACTAGCTTGAAATACTGGCCTCGTGTATCCCAGGTAAGTGTAGCCAGTAAGAGTGATAAGTATTGCCTTCTGATTGGTGCTGATACTGGCTTCGCCTAAATCTACCAATTAGCTGGACTCCTTTGAGCGGGTTCGATTCCGATGGAAAGTATCTCAGTCTTTGATATAAATCAAAACTGAATTAAATCAATGAACGTCCTATAATTTCGATAAAGTGCAGACTGCAAAGGAATAAATTGAAATCTGGAGTTGTTTTTTCATTTGGTACTTTCATTATTTATGGAAAAAAATGTTGGACAAAAGTATTTTCCTCGTTTTGTATCAAATCCCGCTCTTTAGGAATCAAAATGTTCGGAATTGACCTTTTGCGACATAAAATCTTGAAACTAAATTCCGTAACAAATCAAAGGTCAAACCGTGTTGGAATGTCGCTGGTGATTTCACAAAGGTGTCTCAATTATATTGGATGATATTAAAAACTTTCTGCTACAGGAATAGCTTTGAGGAAGTAAAAAATCAAATGCAGCATTTTCAGGAAGGTAAACCGAATTCCATTACAAGGTAGCGTGACCAAAATGCTGGCTGATTGCCCCGCTCTGGATAGCAGGGCCAAAATAGCAGCCAGCATTCAAATGTAGCAATATACCTTATTATTATTATTATTATTGGTTCTTATAAGTAAAAAATAAATTATTTAAACATAAAAAATATTATGTATATGATTTTCATAAAGTTATATTGTAATATGTAATACTAAATGGCCATAACTGTCAAATTCAAGCCGTTCGTCCCTCTGGAAGGCGCACCTCAAATCCACTAAAACTAACTAAATGGCCATAACTGACAAATTCAAGCCGTTCGTCCCACTGGAAGGCGCACTTCAAACCCACTAAAACTAACGCCGCTTTTATTTATTCATTTATTTTGAAAAAGTTTTTATAATTGTTTAGTTTACAAGACGTTGTTAATACATAATATTACAATTATGGAAATGGAATTAATTTCCTTAAAAACCTCCAGAAGGACATGTCTGTAAACGTCTGAACTCCTTAAGTATAATCAATCTTTTCATACATAAATAATTAATGTATATAATTGGTATTATACGCACGCTTAAACCACAAGCTTGGCTAATTTTACCTGGAACTTCGGCACACGCATGTTTCACGCGATAGGTGATTATGAACTCCATATTAATGAACGCTCCCAAATTACCTATAGCTTACGAAACTTTAAGTTTGAAACATCGCAATATTTCGTGCTATATAAGTATGAATATTTATAAAAGTATGCATGTACCCGGCTACATTTCGCTTCCCATGTTACCTTTATATGAACACTTGCGATTCCCCGTGATTCTTTCTTATATTTTTCCATAGATATTCCTCTTTGTCTGTGCTAATAATCAAGATCTATTCACTAGTTAACCCTGAAAATGAAACAGGAGTCCTTCGATTATGCAAACTAGAAGCTGCTCTACACTGCTATAGCGAGTCGTCTCGCTTTCACAATTGAAACAAACCTACTCTTGGTTAGCCTGTTGGTTGTTTAAGCCACTCAGACGGAGTCGCGACGAAGAGCTAGTTGAATTATAAAGATTTGGTCCAAGCAAATATTACGCCGTTTACGGTACTGTAAAAACGCTACGTATTTGATTATCCGATTTTGATTACAAATTATTGAACATTTGTGGATTCTGAGGAATGAAATGAGTGTGTGGGCAAGGACTCTAGGGCTTAGCAGTTTTGAATGACAAGTATTTTTTTTTTTTCATTCTTAAGGTTTTATGCTTACAGCAGCTTACAGGTTATGATTCGGATTCCAATTTAGTCCCTTTTTTTGGTTGACTTGTACTTTATCGCTATAGTCTTATATAACTGGGCGGTATTTCAAGTCTCCCACCAGATTATGTCCGATCTAGCTAGACTTTTCAACTGCACATTATCAACACACGGTGGAGATGCATACGTTATTAATACGTACATTGAATGAAAGTCCATAAATTGCTGAAAATGACCACTTTTACAAATGATTTGTCAACAACTCTAGCACCTCGTGTATAGGCACACAATGAGGTTAGGAAGACAGCCCCGCTATGGGCCGGAACAACAATCGGTAGGCCGAGCTAAACACGTTAAGTGCTGGGGCTCTACCACGAGTTTTACACTTTCACGATAGCGATCGACTTCGTCATAGAAACTTATCGGAGACAGATTAAGTTAAATGATCAGTAATAAGTTGTTAGCTTATCGCCTGAGAGATGCATTGATGGGAGCTGATGTATTCTAGTGAAGCTCCGCATCAACAAATATCAGCAATGTCTAAATAACTAACAAGGTATCTACGCTATAAGTGCACCATTCTTGACTACATAAATAGACAATCTGCACCGAAAGTGAACCGATTTTTTGCCGAAGTCGCTCACGATTGTAAACTCGTAGTAGACCCGCGGGTCTCATTGGGACCGAAGGTAAGCTAAGTTCGTTTAGTTGCGCTCATTTAGCGTCCGCGACTTTTCAGCTTAAAAACACAGAATACTTATAGTACATCAAGTACGTCTTTTTCTTCTTCCTGGAACGTTAAGGCGTACGTGCAAGGATGACACAATTCTACGTCATATCCCGTTATATCAACTCAGACAAAAGTTCTTGGAAGCTTTCATTACGAAGTCATATTCTAATCTATTCTATAATATGTATTTTTTGTAAAACAATAGGGAACAGGGAGGAATGACAAACCATACTTAAGCGAGCCTACAACCCGACGAAGTTACTTCTAATCTACTAATCAGTTCAATTCATATCGTTAAAATATTTTTTATAGAAATAAGTGGACAACATAGTTGTCATATTAAGGCAATTTTCACCATTTAGACACTGGAAGGCTTCTTGCCCTTTCAGACGCCCTGCAAATACATAAGCCAATTTACCAATATAATCTAGATTAAATTATTAGCCTAAACTACTTGTGGAATTATGCCTTTCCTACATTAGGTTAGTTATACAGGATGTTTTTTCGTTGCCACCCTTAACGATGGGTACGTACTCTATACATCAAATAAAGTAAGTTTATGCCAAAAAAAAATGCTGGGAAACGATGTAAATTTTTTAAATACTTGATCGGGTGAAATTTATAGTGTCCAGTATTTATGCTAGTTTTTTCATAGACAGATATAAATTATTTCTCGTGAAAAATTCTTGCTACACGCGTCACTTCCCAGGTATGCTTCCATGGAGAAAAATTATCGTGATGATGAGGAGATTCCGTAGTTTTCGGGAACGTTCTTGACCAAAAATTATCCTGTAGGTACCTTAAAACTGCGGGATATTGTTTACTATCTTTCATGTGTATATTATGTGAATAACAACTGAAAACTATGCTTGGCACGTACGTAGGACTTTAAGTAAATTGTGTTTTGCACACTCTTGACCAACCTATTTAAGAATAACGGGCCTGGAGCCCGTCTTCTAGAAGACATATTTATTTCAAGTCATGAACTGTATCAGACCGGAAGTTCAAATATAAAACTGGTGTTCATCCTAGTTTTTCAAGTGTGTAAAAATATTAATCTCCGTCACCAAAAGCGCTATCTAGCTATATAGCGGTGTTAATCTTGACATTAACAGGTGGCAAGCTGTCATTATCCATTATTGGTAGACAGGCGACAGGACAGGCATTGATACTGGCTGGTGTGAACCCAATACGTGTAACTTGGATATTAGCTTGATAAGTCACTACGCTATACATGTATTATAAATTACGTTGTAACTGCTACATTGTTCTTAAGTTTTCCTCCTACTCATATTCTTTGTTGTACACACCAAGAGATAAATAAACACATAAACAAAAATTTTGTACTAAGGCGAGCTTATCTTCATAAAAGATTTTTTGTACGATATCGTTGAATCATAGTACGAGTAGACACATGCTTACGTAGCTAGCCTACTGTTACTCTTTGTAATAGTGTGTCGTAGGTCTAATGTCTCTCACGTTGTTACGTGGCCATTTTGCAACTTCCTAACACCGCCGTTGTACGAGTATCATTCGAGAATGAATTGTTGGGAAGACTTTGGTAGACACAGCACTAGCACAGGTGTGTAAATCTTAAAAATGTTTAATTGCGACAGCACCAGTAAGTAGCATGAACTTAGTGTGAGAGAGATATTCCACATTTATGTAAAAGGAATTCCAAATCACTTCTTTTAGCGAACATTCATTCCGCAACTCCGTTTTTAGACACCAAGTATATAAACTTGCTTTGTCTAGTTATTACATAGCTCTGTATGGTCGCAAGTTGAATTAAAAAGCCGCCCTTACAAAACCTTCATTACTAATCGATTAAAAACAGATTAGAATCTTTGAGCAAACAAAGAATAAAAAGGTCGCCTCTTCAAAACTATACTCGTTATAGAGTCGATCGATAAGTGTTGCTATGTCCGATTCAATTATGTCGATCAATGTACAAATATAAACCCTTTTATTACTTTATTTCTATATATACTACTGGCCGCGTGGTGCCAGCAGAGTACAATTCGTACCACCCCATGTCTGCCCGTGGGTATCATACGAGGCGATTAAGGGTTTCCAGGAGGTGGGCAGCACCGCCTCCCGTGTAGACAACATAGTCCAAAATACAAACTGCGGTCACCAACCCGCCTGCCCAGCGTGGTGACTATTGGCAAATACCCCCCATGGCAGTCTTGTGATGTGCCCTGGGGCAGGCCTACGTCCAGCAGTGGACTGCAATAGGCTGATGATCATGTCAAAGAACGAACGCGGCGACTGTAAGTCATTGGATATTTGTTGATGCGTGGTTACTAGAATACATCAGCTGCATCTACGTCCGTGCATGTCGGAAAAGTAGATGACGTTTCCGCAGGCGACGAGCTAACAACTTGTCATCAATCTTTTACATCTATGTTAAATCTCGTTCGTAACCCTGCTTTGGCTACCCAGGGAACACATCTGCTAGCTATACCAAATAATTTTTTATTTATTTTGTAAATCTAAAAACCTATGTTGATGTAGTCGCATGTGTATCTAAAGTGCTGACGACAAACTCACGTCATGTATCAATGCTATAAAACCGCAACTTAGTTAACCTACTGATAGCTTCTACAACGAGGCGACATATCGGATAAACGCTAAACCGTTATCGATAAACTTATCCGATATAACCGTTTAGTTATCGAATATTATGTTGCGGAACTTAGACTGTTTTCTTTGCCAATGTAACATCGTTTTGCATTGACGTTTGTTATCATGGCACATCCTTATTCGATACTAGGGGACGCCCGCGACTTCGTGCGCGTGGACTGCAGAAGAAACAAAATGTCGAAATTATCCGGGATAAAAACATTTTGCCGGGATAAAAAGTTAAGTGGAACTTGTCACAATATATTCCTGAAAACTGCATCGAAATCGGTCCAGCCGTTTCTGAGATTAGCGTGCACAAACATCGATCCGTTACAATTTTATTACATGTGTAGATATAGATAACCGTTTTAGTTGAATTGTATACAGACTTAAAGACTGCTTTGCCAATGGAACATCATTTCGCATTGACTTTCAATATCATGGCACGACGTTCCAACTCCTAAACTAGATCATATAACATAACTCTTACCTTCATTTTATGTGACCCAAAACGTTCCAACGTGCACTAACTGTCTGTCTTTCTGTGTGTCACGCGTGGACGGTTGGACGAACAGTTGGGATGTTGGACGATCGTATGGAGACGGCATAAAGAACGCGCAAATGTATGCTTCCTATCGGCCCAAATGTCACGAAATGTTGGGAATGATGGAAGAAAAGGTATGACTACAGAGAATATGTAAAGCTCCTAATTTTACATAGTAACCGTAGATTACGCTTATCAAAGAAGTGTCGAACCTAAGTAGAAGAATCGACATGTAAATTTTAATATTATCAGCACTAACCTGGTGCAACATGGCGTCCGCGCTGACGGTGTACACGCCGCGGCACTCCACCATCTCCTCGGGCTTATCTGATGATGGAGAGCGTCTCCAACACGCCGCACAGACGGCCACGAGCACTCCGCACAGTGTGGCACTGTTGGAGATAGAGTCCTGTTATTGTTCAGTTAAACCTAATTTATACTGTACTAGTGGTCGCCCGCGACTCCGTCCGCGTGGACTGCAGAAAAAGCAAAATGTCGAAATTATCCGGGCTAACAAGTAACCTATGTCCACCAAGGCGACCAATCTCTACGGAGATTAGTTAGGTACGCAGGAGATATTATTGTGCACACCAAAAGCACTCTCTTTTCCCTCACTCCCAAAGTCCGATGGGACGGAAAGCCGACACAACCGGAGAGGGATCAGGTTAAAGAATAACCAGTGATAACAAATAGTTTTAATATACTAGTGTGTCGAAGCAATATAACTATAAGTGATTATAGCAGTATTTAATATTCTCTCATTTTTTTCAGGTAAGCATCTACTCTATGTTTATGGTTTATCTCGTCTAATGGTGAGTACCACACGACTATACCTTGAAATAGTAACACAACATTTGTATGATCAATGCTTACATAGTTGTCACGTTACATCGAAATTCTTTCGGTAGTTTGCACGTGAAAGAGTAACATCTATCAAGCACGAACCTCTCGATAATCTGTAACGCTATCGTCACAATGTCATATCTCATAGATTTTGGTTACGATACAGTTAGGGCGCGTCAAATCAAAAATATAGGTACATTTCCTGCGAGTAATAACACTGTCGTATAACTCAACGCATTGGTACTTGTTCAGCATTTCAGTATTTGCCTGGCTGTCACCCACACCCTGTATGTACAAAACCGACCCAAAACTAGAGCTATCTATCTATGAGGATAAGTCCAATTTATATTGTCCAATAAACGAACGAGCTAATCTGAAGCGTAGCTTATCTCGGACGGGCTTAGCGCAGCTCTCGAGATAGCTCGGTTAATTAGACTATCGACGGCCCGATCGCGATTTATCGCGCTAATTCTTCTATAGTACGCGTGCACACTGTGATTGCGAAGTGTTCCTACCCTACATTTAGTGTGTATAATACTGCTATATACTTTGCCAGATAAAATAGGCCCCAGACGGTTCTTGTGTGCCTACTGTGGGTAGGCGTTCCACTACAGCACATACCCTATATAGGTACGAGTATACTCGTATTTCCAAATCTGCCCTTTGTGTACGTGAGTCTTAAATTTTGTGAGTAGGTTGTCTATAATAGGCTATCTTCATGGTATTTTGTTTAACATACCCTATCTGTTAACCCTGTATAATAGGCGGATTTAGGAAGACCTCAAATTCTTTTTCACACCGATTCCAGAACGGATCCTTGTTGTGTGTGTAGAGATTCTACCAGAGCGCTTATCTGATAGTCAAATCTGCCCCTCCTTCTGAAAAAATCTAGATCCAAATCCTCCCACATACAATCAAATACATATCGTCAAAGATGTTGACTATAAGCATGCAAATTACACGCTCAACGTTCACCGCAGTCGCAAGTGGTATGATGGTGGTCTGCTTACTGCCGCCTTTTACACCGCGCCGGAGCTAATGCGAATCTAGATAACATAAACGTAAAACCACGCGTATAATCTCAGCGCACGGTGATAGGTTCTTTTGTGGTTCTTTGCTAAACGCGCTTGTGTTTTACGCCATAGTAGTTGTAGAGACGAGGATTATGGCTTTTCATTTTTCTTTATGCGCCATTTTGTCGAATAGCTCAACGTTATAAACCGCGTCGCGCTCGTCTAGTTAACAGGCTGTTAAAATTGTATGGTTAATTACACAAGATAAAGTGTTAAGTGTTTATTATATTAATAGTGGACGGCCACGACTAGGTCCGCGTGGATTGCAGAAAAAAAAACAAAATGTCATAACTATCCGGGATAAAAAAATGCCGGGATAAGTATGTCCTATGTTCTTTCGCAGGTTTTAGACTATCTGTATGCCAAATTTCATTAAAATTATGTTTACGTTAGAACACTCGACAGGTCCAAGGACCAAGTTACTAAATATGTCAAATTATGTATCATTCTCATAAATTGACCCGGTGGCTTAGTGGTTATAGCGGCTCGCACGGTTTGCAGTGGTCGTGGGTTCGATTCCCACTCGGGTGAAGAATTTTTTCCATTTTCTTTATTAATAATTTTATAATAAATTTACATTCCTTAATTTCTGGTGAATACATGATTGGGTAAAATATCTAAAGTTCACCCAAAATCCTGCGATCTTATTCATTAAAAAACCGTGGTATTAGACCGACCTTAAACCCAGACTTTTCCATACTAAATTTCACTTTACACCTCGGAGTAAAGTTATGCCGTCTCTACTGCACGTTTATAAGGTTTGTTGTAAAGTTAGCTTTAGTCCATCGACATCCTTACTTATTTGTATGTAAAATTTGTTTATACAATTTCCCTTCACTAAAATAACTTGCTACGTAGCGCGTCGTAGTCGTTCGTTGTCACTTCGTAGCCGCGTGTGCTACGCCGCTACGCGCTACACATTCCTTTCTGAACTAAACTATTCCGTAGTTTCGGAAAACTTTAAGGGCCGTAACATTTTCGTGCGGAGTTTTGTTTTAAGTAATTAATGTCAACGTGTCGACTATGTTATGCAATTTTAGGGTTCCATAGCCAAATGACAAAAAGCCCTTATAGATTCGTCATGTCTGTCCGTCCGTATGTCACACCCACTTTATTCCGAAACCATAAACCATAAAGGATCATATAATTTAAACTTGGTAGATGTATGTACTAACAACATAGTCCGAAAATCACACTGCGGTCACCAACTCGCCTGCCCAGCAGGGTGACTATGGGCAAAACCCCCCCTGTGGCAGTAGCCTTGTGGCGTGCCCTGGGGAAGACCTACGTCCAGCTGTGGACTGCCATAGGCTGAAGAAGAAAAAGAGGTAGATGTATTATTATGTATGTGAACTGCTTTACAATTTTTATATAAAGATAAAAAAACATTTTATACATGGAACCGAAAGTAAAACATTTTTTTTTAAATTAGTGCCTAGTCCGTTAAATAGCAAGAAGCACCACGGGCAGGTGAGGTTGACTTTGGACCCTAAGGTATTAGTCGAACCCACACCCCTTATTACTACTTACTTATTATTATAGTGACCTCTAAATGCCCGACACACCTTTAAAAAAAGTAGGGCGTCGCTCCAGCCTTGTAACAATAGATTTAAGTGATGACTTGATCAGTGAAGTAGGTTTATATTTAGAAACGCCGCGAGACTGTTTGGTATGATGCGGAGTGTTATTCAGCTTGTGCGTGTACAGGACGGGACGGTAGGCTCACCTTTTATAACGTGGGACTTAATATAGTCAGACATATGTACAATATTTTTTACATTTATAGTTAGACTCGTATCCCATGTAGATCTTAACTAGAATATATCAGTTGTATCTCCTTTCGTGTATAACGTAAGAGTCGGCTAAGGAACTCGGGGGCGTTTTCTCAGGCGATGAAGTATCAACTTGTGACTGATCTTCTACATCCCGGTATACTAAACGTGATCTCCTACTCGCAGTTCTGGCTACTCCGTTTTAAGAACACAGCCATGGAGATATATAGGTAACTAGTAAACGCCCGCGACTCCGTCCGCGTGGACTGCTGAAAAAACAAAATGTCAAAACTATCCGGGATAAAAATATTTTCCCGGGATAAAAAGTAGCTTATGTATTAATCCAGGTTGTCAGCAAATCCATACCAAATTTTATTAAAATCGCTCCAGCCGTTTTTACGTAAAGAGTAAAAACATCCATCCATACTCACAAACTTTCGCGTTTATAATATTAGTAAGATAGTACTCATCATCATCAGCCTATTGCAGTCCACTGCTGGACGTAGGCCTCCCCCAGAGTACGCTACATGGCTCGATCTCCCGTTTTTGCCATCCAGTCATTACTAGCCGCCTCGGTCCATCTGGCCGGAGGGCGTCCAATGCTACGCTTGCCGAGGCGATAACTGTAATAGCTACCCCATGTTGAGAATACAGCTATGTTATATATGTAATTGTAATACGAAACTAATTGTCTGCCGAGACCGTAGTTTGATCAAGCCCCTCCCATAATTCTCTACAACAATTAGGCGAGTGACAGACGTCACAAGTTGCTCGCGCCAGTACTGGCGACGTCGTACTAATTCGACGTGTGAAGCCCTTAACTGCCGGATTGGGACCATGATATATTAGTTAGAGCCAACTTCATATATCTTTGGACCTTGATAATTAATAAGTGTTTTACACAGTTTACAATATAAAGCAAAATCCCTAAGGTCTCATGCATTAAGGGAGAGCAGCGGCGTCTCTTTTCCACAATGAAAATAATCATGTTGAAGGGTTCCATGGTAACTCCCCGGAAGTTCTGTTTACATGATGGGTACTCCAAATAGCATCATAAATGTATGAATTTGCGAAATTTATCTTCTAAAATGGATTTTAGCGGCTTGCACGGTTTTAAAATGTAATAAATCACAAGATTTACGATTCCCCGGACGGATTCGTTGAACTATAAAATGATAACGAGTGACCACTCCGCTCCCGTCTTGTTATCAACATAAAAGATTTATTGCATGAAGTCCTCGTCAGTGTTACGGCTTTCGCTAATAAATACTATGTCCGGGCGGATTTTATAACGCTAAAGGTGTATACGATGATGGAAATGCCTTATGACCCGGTTATCCGGTAGCAAGACTGGCAGTGTCCCCACACGCATGGAGTATTTTTATTGGCCGGTTATATGCGTTTTGCTAACGTAAACTCTGCCATCAAACGGCATGTAAGAAATATATGACTAACAGGGTTTTCTTGCAAACTTACCCAAGGTTTCTGAACATTCCTTCCACTAATACCCTAGTACTTCTATATATAAAAAAACTGATGCAAAAACGAACCTGACAAATAACACATTGATGCTATAATGCGTAGTCTCCGCCGCCGGTACGATGCTTGGCTGCGTATGGTTGTAGTAGTGCTTGGCATGGGACACCGCAGCCACCGCCGCCAGCCGCTGCGTGCCGCCCATGGCCCAGCCGAGCGGGCTACGCTGCGCCCCGGCGACTCCCACGCACGCCAGCCACCACCAGCGCCGCGCCACAGCCGCACCGTGCGCTGCCGCACGACGACTGCCGACGAGCCCGCACACGCGTTCCCTTTTCGAAAATCCAAACTTTTTCTAATCCTTGTCAATCTCCTTTGGTTACGGCCAGTGGTATCAGCTGGGTTTCTCTTTGATGTTTTTGAAAGCGCACATCTGAAACAAATGAGCGTGCAATTTCTCCATTGTTTTCGTATATTATAGGCGCGCAGATTTGAACCTATATAAGCTACTTAAAGGATCAGTGTTTACTGGTTGAGTCGCCCTAAGCTTTCGCGTCGGCAATAGTATGCACTTGTGAATTACGATAAACTGAATATCCTATTTACTTGATGTGCTTACTCGCTCGGTTTTAGCCATAAGCTCAGTTCTAATGCCGACTTCTTTGCGTAAGTGCATTTTGAACACTCGGAGTATTAATTTAGTATCATTTCAGTAATCTCTTAACGCAGTTAACGATGATTTACGGCCGATTGGTCTAGTAGATAGTAGATGATTGGTCTAGTAGGTAGTAGACCCTGCCTGCGACGCCATAGGTCCTGGGTTCGAATCCCGGTAGGTGCAAAAATTGATATATCGATATTCATATATCGATGTTTGTTTCCGAGTCATGGCTGTTTCTATACTTATCTATGCATTTATATACCGTTGCTTACTACCCACGATACAAGACCTTAGGGATCTTAGTGTGGGACTAGGTTAATGTGTTGTGAAGTGTGTGAATATATAAAAAAAAGTAGGTAATATATAAAATACCAAAAACCTTTTCATTCTATAATCGTAACTTGATATTTACGAGATCGTTTGAAGACTAGCTTCCTTTGACTAAACCCTGACTCTAACATCGAAAATTACTAATATCTACCGGTAGTATTATAAATATAACATCTTTTATGACAAATATATAGTGGGTAGGTAAACATTAGTAACCACAAGTAATTCTTTTTGTGGACTTATCTACATTAATTTTACCTTTGAATAAAATTAGCACTGCGTATTCAAAAGGAGCCACTTTCGCATTATCGTCAAAAACAAATGAAGCTGCAATCATAATCTGCTACTTATTGCAGTGTGCATTGTATGGAGGAATAACAGCATTGCTAATTAGCTGTGCAAATGCAGTTGTCGTGTTTGTAATTAGGAAGTCACCATTGCGGACCGGCGGGACGGCTTCCCACTACGCCGGACCGGCAGATTTGACGGTAACCGGCTTCCGGATAAACGTATTCATGTCGAAGGCATATTATATAACATAACAGAGAAAAAATCTTTCTACCTGATCAAAATAATGCCTAGCCATTTTATAATATGGTGGCGTGTTATACAATACATATATCTTCCATATTTATTATATCAGAACGAAACCCATAGGAAATGCTAGAGAGAGCAAGAAATACTCGCAGGGGACCAATCAGCAAAGCGTACCTTTTAAGGTAACGCGCACCAATGGTGTGCATGGATACTTACCCTTTAGTACGTTCTTCTTTATTTTAGGTAGAATATCTTTAGTTATTTGCTAGATATTCCATAGCTACGAGAATATTCTATAGCAATGCCATCCGGAAAAATTGCGGGCAAGGGAACCGGAGTAGTGGGAACAGACCTTACGGAAATTTAAGTATGAAAGTGCATTTCATTGCTTTTTATTTTTACCCTCATTTCACAACAATCTAATTAGGCAAATTACTTTTAAAAATATCATGAGCTGTTTTTATTGTCGTGATCACTTTTAAATTTGGTTTTACATACGCTTATGCATCCTAGTCTTGCGTAGGTTTAAGCCCTCTATGTTTATTCCATACATTTTGCTGTCAAATGTCATGTATAACTTTATACATGGTTTACGGCACTGGTGTGTACACACGGGTGTAACAGATGGCGTATGTTTATATTTCCATATAGTATGGAGAATCCCTAAACAACGAATGTTCATACAATCTTGAAAAATAAACATGCGATTTCGGGTTTCAAATTTTGGAAATAAGTTCTCATAGTGGACTGTTTTCATAGCAATTCACTTAACACACCCCTTTTGTTACACCCTTTATCTTATACCTTCTTGTTATATTATTGCAGTAGCTTTTCTAGAATAAGGTTTATATCTTCATTTTCTTATTTTGACTTAGAATATACAATTTTCTTTTTGGACTGTGAACGGCGCGTGCTGGCAATGCTAAACAAGCCTCTTAAGAATAACAATAACTCAAATTAAAGACCCTTAACGAATCTTAATTTGTCGTTCGCCGCCATTTATTGCGGCCGTCTATATTTAGATTATAGGAGCACCGCGAATTAGAATTGGAATATTTTTCAGTGTGATACCTAATATCTATATCTACAGCGAATTTCGTGTTTATAGTGCGTTCAAATCGTATCATAAAATTATATACCTATATGTTATGGCAGTGTTTATGTTGTTATGTAGGTACTGTTGTAGTTTAAAATATTAATTACAACAAACATGAGAGTATCATTATAATTTCACATTTCTTATGCATGCGATGCGATCAATTTTCATAAGAGATAATTTTAATTTTTTTGAGTATAAACAATCTATTCTATAGGTATACATATAATAAAAATGTAAAGGGTCGCTGTCTGTACATGGAAGATATGTAAGAAAAAAATATTATAGAATACCTTTATCAACGCAATAGTACCCAAAACAATGATTTTTGGATTTTTTGTCCGTTTGTCTGTGCGTTTGTGCACGCTAATCTCAGAAACGGCTGAACCGATTTCGATGCAGTTTTCAGGAATATATTGTGACAGGTCCCACTTAACATATAGGCTACTTTTTATTCCGGATAATTTTGATAATTTTTTTTCTGTAGTCCACGCGGATACATATGCCTTACTTATGGAGACCGCAATAACTTCTATCTCGGTAAGAAACAATTCGTCAGCATGGTATATTGTAGTTATTAATCATGAATGTTTCATTTCACGCGACCCTAAAGCTAGCCCTTAACTTATAGGTCGGGAGGTTGTGGTTAGAATTGTCATATGTTTGTAGGAATGTCCTAATCCCGAAACCGATTGATTTGTGATGTTATGGTTAACTGTCAGATATGAGTTGTAATTATGTATATGCCGGTGCCATCAGAAGTTTCCGCTTGTTTATTTAAATAGGTATTAAATTTACCTACTTGTAAGACAACAATTTTAAACGCATCAAACATGATTACGAACCAAGATCCTTGGGGGGACATGTTTCTGTATAAACATAGAATTATTTATTTACAGTACACTATCTACACTCACAGTTGAACACATTTTAATTCACTATGGGAGCGTCCACCACCGGGCCCTACACCCTCCACTGACCCGGTGGTAGGCGCACCCATAGTGAATGTTTGAACTTCCGAATTGTAACGCCTAATACAATTTCATTTATAGAACACATTTTAACTTGTTAATAATGAATTATTATAACCTTTTTTATAATGTGGCTACTTTTACAAGAATATACAGCATTTACCTTAAATTGACAACTAATTTAAATCGTAATATTTTTTACGATTACCTAAGAACTTCATATTCTAAGAAATATACGATTGAAGGAGTTTATTTTTAATTACTTTTTGTGAGATGCCAAATATTTTCAGACAAGATTTCGTATTAATTATTATCCATAACCATACATACATAACACACACGGCTGTATTCTCGAAATGGGGTAGCCAGAACTGTAGTTTCATAAAAGAGATCCTAATGAAATAATACTCTAAAAATAACATCTTGTATTGCATTTCTAAGTATATAATATAATATAATATGAAATGGCAATTCCAGGTGGCCTCCTAGTCTATCTCTCCCGCTGCCCATTTGCAGGTCGAATTATTAATGCGGTCGTCTTAACTAGAGCGCCCTCAGTCACTGCTGTCACGGAAAACGTATCGATCTTTCGTAAAATGTCTTTCTAGTTTAAAACTTAAAGGTGGCTGATTAACTAACCGGCCAGTTATTTCATCTACTGTTTTATTTTGGTAAGTTGCCTGTTAATGTTTTTTTTTGGCGTGTTAGCCTAGTTTTAATAACTTTCATACATAGTTTGTATCTTAAAATAAATATTCGCTCCGCTCTGTAGAAGTACTAAGCCTAATCATAAATTCAGCAACAAATACTCTGCCGTACACGTCAGACACGAGCTCGAACCTCCACAGTCTAGTTGTCAACAATATGCCAAGATGACTACTGTCAGTTTTATTAAATTTTATTAAATTCGTAGTAAAATGTCTGTTTGCATAGTGAAATTGTGTAAAAAATATACTACAATGTATAAAAAAGAGACTAGAGATCACATACCATCAGTAAGTATCTCATAATTATAAAATTTCAACATAAAATTATCATGAATAATAAACGACATTCAGTGTTGCCGCCGATACAAAAATAGTTCCCCGTGGTGCAGATTTTGTAATATGTATGTGAATTTGTTATCATTATCTAAGAGTAAATGAAATAGAGATAAATTAGTGCCAAAGGATAATGGACAAAAATGTATGAGTACCGATCAGTAACGATCAGACCTATATCGTTGGAAAACTCTTTTTGTGACTATCAATTGTTACTATAAGGGTAATGCTAAAAGCGTTGAAAAAGGTTATAGTTAAAAGAAATCTTAAAAACTAGCATAAAAAAATATTTTCCTTTTTTACTTAAAAGGCAAGTTTTTGTGAATTCATAGTCACAAAAAGCGCTTTCCAACGATATACGTCTGGTCCTTATTGGTCGGTGGGCATATTTTGCCCATCCTCCTTTTATCTAAATTAGTTAGTTCTTGCATAAACAAAAAACTAAGTAACAAACATCCAAAAATTTCTTTGCTTGGTGCAGATTTCCTGCTCATCCAGTTATTTCTGATCGTTGGACTGCTGTAGTAGGTACAAATTAGTCGAGAAAAAAGTTGGTGAAAATCAGAAAAATTAAGTTATGGGATCTAATCTTGACGAGGATGCATTTTCTGATAGTTAATGTTTATGATATAATTAAAAAAAGTAATATTAATTATTGTTTCATTGTCAGTAAAGTAAGGTACTCTTTCGTTAATTGCCTTCCATCCGTCTTCTCCAAATGACCAAACCATCGAAACGTACTTCCTCTATTCTTGTTACTACGAGTACGTCTCCTTTCACACCACCCAATTCTCTTAATATCATAATCAATTTTAATTTATTGCAAAATTTTAGTTGCTTTCTGCATTATTTTCCTTCATTCGGGTAAAGTTAAGCAGTTGGCAACACAATTTTTCACGCATACTAGCATCCTTGCAAATTGTCATTGATAATTGTCATGTCAGTCATGTCATCAATCATGATAAAATTGCCGCATTCACGGAGCTTTTGTTTGTTGATAGTACTCCATCTAGTCAGAGCGGAGCGAAGACCTATCATTAATCTAAGGTTTATATGTTAAATACTTTACTAGTAAGCTTTAACATTTTTTAATGTTGTCCTTGCTGATGGCAAAGTAAAATGAGTTTGGTTTTTTAAATAATTAATTAATGTCACTACATTTTTTTTATTACCCAGTAAATAATACAAAATTTTAAATAAGTTTTTCCGTCACTTCTTTAACATTTCTGATTAGTTTTCTATATTAATCCAGTTAATGTTGTGATTATATTATATTAACAGTTTACTTTTCTGTTTATAATATTTGTGACGACAATCTTAATTAATAATTCACTTGCATCATAATACACGAAACACACTTGGATGTGAAGCGGACGTTAGAAAAATAAACTATTTACCTCTGATCAAAACGAATATTCAACAGTTTTCTCGCACGTAACTTTAACTTTTCACGCAACTTCAAGCACGAAAGCTTGGCACGCGACGCGACCGTTCTCTTCGGCTTTCGACAGCCGAATGACGCGCCGACGGCTGCCCGCGTCAACTAGTCCTAAGGCGCCCAACGAAATAGGTTGATAAATAAAAGCTACTTCGTGTTGCGGTTGTAACACCACTTTTTATTCGTGCGAGTAACTAAACAAGTAAAATACACTGCCGATAAAATACATGATGCTATTTTCGCTTTGGCGGCTGTGTAGATAATCTAATTGGGAATAGCCTGTCACAACTTAGTGTGATTTCACGATAGCTGTTAGTTGTGAAGTAGTAAATGGAGTTTTTCTAGTTTATTCATACAATCGATTTAGAACGAAATATGTAAATGATATTAGATCCAAGAATATTGAACTTCATAAAATATATAATTAGGCACAAACTTGAACCTATCTCAACGGCGAATGAAACTTGGCGCCCAACGTGGGGCCCGCCTCACTCCGCCCGCAGCCGTCTCGGACGCAAGGTACGTCTAATCTCTATCAGCTTATTCTAGTGAAATTAAATACCCGCAGTTACTTATTTCTACGTCTGACATATTTAAGTACAAATTATTGAATTTTTGTTGGTATAAGCTTCCGTATTTCGTATTTTCGCGTCACCTGAACCAACTCTATAGCCGAAAATCACGCGATTCACCCCTGCGGAGCATTTTTGTAATGTCATCTATCATCGGCGCTTGTGTCTATGTAACTTTAATACTGTTTCAATTCAGTGACACGTAAATCCGTGGGACTTCATTATTGGAACAGGTTACATGATAGGCAAACACTGCATAATAGATTCAAGGCGATTACACGACCCTTTAGCTAGTATACCGCGGAAGTAGGTTGCGTAGTCATTTATTTAAGCGCTTTCCGTTATGCTTTTCTGTGTGTTTAATAGGTTAGCTGCTTAGTAGTTTGTAGATATTTTCTTCGATAGGGTTTTAGCATTTTTCTCAAGTCATTTCCGTAGTAGTTCTCGGAACTATACAGATGTCTTGATGAAAGACAAGATGGATGTGTAACTAACAAAAGATACCTATGCTGCTAAGGATCTGAGAAAAGAAAAGACGTAATGTATTTTATTCGTACACACCTTTAAAAACGTGCCGTATAACTACGTTTTATGCCATGTTTTGTTATACCTATATATAGAGCGCTTCTATGGAAAAACACCTGCGCGACTTCACGTGGCGTATTTAACGTCACGTAATGATACTTGGGTCTCAGTGGAAGGGTTGATATTTGGAATATTTTTTTATCTAAAAACTTAGATTAAGGTTTGTTGTAACAGTGCAAGATACGCTCAGTGGACTTTGTCTGATGGTATAAAAGAGAGATAGAGTCACATAAATATATTTCTCAGAACATTAACTTAGAACACAGGCTATTCTTGTCCTGCAAATTCGTGTAATTTTATAACATGACTTTGGTGAATTATAGTCTACAAAAAAGGAGGATTTTTTTTGTAATGCTCTTAACACAAATGTACCTTACTGTTATAATCTCATTGTTGTCTTATATTCCCTTTTAATATTTTTTCTCCTGTTTTGTGCTGTCTGTGTATGTGTACATGCCAAAAGCCAAATAAACGATTCTGTTTTATTCTAAATTCTGTGAAACTACGGCTGACGCCATATTGGTTTAAAAAAAGTCGTGAAATAAGATCGAACTTCACCACTAAGACGTGTTCCACAGGGCAGCTTTAACTACCTAAAGTAAATATTTGCACCAACTTTATGCACAATCTCATTGCTCAAACATGTCGGCAACTTGAGATCTACATAAATGCATCATAAACATAAACGCAGGCCCGCTTATCTTGAGCTTTCGACAAGTTTTGAGAACTTTGAGGTTCAATGCGAACAAGGGAATGATTATTAGCAGATCACTTTAGCGGCATTTTTAGGGGACAGGTACGGATTGTGGCAAGGTTACCAACATAGCGGCACCGAGCTCGTCCTATACTCTTCGTATAGGATCGTTTAAAGTAGAAAATAACTTGGAATCGAGGGATCTGTCCACCAAAGCGCACACGTAATATAAAAATGTAATCCAAATTGCTATGTAACTTAATTGTTTGTTCGAAAAAAAAAAATAGTAATATGGCAAAGCGAAAGTACATAGTTCCAGAAATACATAGAAAACTAGGTGATGGTTACTTGGTGAATACTTCTTTCTGTCCATATCGAGTGGACCGCTCCAAAATCGGCTCTACGAATATTTCAATTTCGCCAAGGCCTTATATGAAAAGTTGTACCTGAAGTCATTCATCTTGTCGAGAGTTCGCTTTTCCCTTGTGCGGGCCCGATCGTGCGTGCTCATCTCATCGGGCCGATTGAAATATTGCCTACCTTTACAAACCGTCTCTATTCTTTGAAAATACACTTGTATGTAAGTAATCTTACTTGCTCGATCTCAACGCAGTTGCGGCACGTCGCTAGTTATTATGCAAGGTTGTGGCGAGTGTGGGTTTCTGTGCTTAGTTCTGGTTTTCGCCGTTGTTATTGATTTATTTGTTAGAGCTATTTGTTAGGGTTAGTGATGGCAAGGGGAGTGGCGGTTTTAGCTAGTATGCGTGATGGATTGGACATTTTATTAGGTGGAAATTGATTACGTCAAAATTAAGTATGTCATATATTGGTGTATTTGCGATAATAGCTACGCCTGTTTTTATGAGATATTAATATATTCTATAATACTTAAGGAGACGGTCTTGGGCTATTTATTAATGTTATTCAAAATTACCCTTAATTTACCTCTATTTGATCCGTTAGAAATTTTGTAGCCTTCTCTGCGTAGACAGACGTTGCGTTTGACGTACGAATGCGTCGTTTTTATTCGAAGTAAATTTCCTACGCTAGACGCTGTATTAATAATGATAAACCTGAGAACTTCGCCTACTGTCCGTTGAATTATTAAAGCTACACCTTGACTAGAGTGATGAAACTGCCGTCGCGGCGCCACCTATCACATTATGAAATCAGTTTTATCACTTTTTAATAGCACAATCTGTAGTTCAAAGTTTTACCGCTTCTTACCACTGAAGCCGCAAATGTATGAGGAACACGTCAGTGATAGTATGTGAATACACAAATGTTAGCTTATCATAAGCATATAGTGTTATAGTTATATAGTTAGTTACGAGTATACCTGTTACTGATATTTAGGATTGAAGATCATACGTATCTTTGACGTATGAAAGTTTAACTATGTATTTGTTTTGTATGTATTTACGTCATCTGACGTCATGCATGCTTAATCAGTCTTTTTATTCCGAATTGTACGGCCTTTTATCTAATAAAACCTCTTCACATTTACGTTTAGCTAAATATACCTCCGTTTCTCTACTTACTATGCATTTAACTTGAAACGTATACTTCGACAAATGCCACACGAATAAAGTAGGTTTATTTGTCTTCTCAAAGCACACACAAGTTTTATAAAGATGCCAAGCTCTTAGCGCAAGTGGGAAAGCATTTAGTGTCGCTCCTCTGCATGTCTCTACTATAACACAACAGTTTACGGTATCTGTCCGCAAGTGCAGCAAACGTTAGTATTGGAGACAGTTGAATGCTCACGCTAAAAGGTTTCGGACTTCAGGCGTACTCGGTTATTTTCCATTTAAGTATGCGGATCGCGGTGGTAGGTACTATCAACCAAGGCGCCCCTGACATGCCTTAAGGTTTCATTTAGTTTGCAACGCGTTAGTAAACCACCCTTCAATAGAAAGTCAGAAAAACATTACAATAGACTTTTTTACTATTGACAAAATGTAAAACAATAAAATTATTGGCTGACTAGCAACAGATGTCAAACATAAGAATATTCTTAATAATGATTTTTACACCATCTCCTGTTGTTTTGGGTTTCTCAAGTCAAAGGCTCATTTTATGTAACCTTTTTAAAAATTGTTGTAACAATGAACAGATTGGTATGCAGCAGTAAAGAGTATGACAAGGAACTATCGTAGCTTGCAAACGAAAAATTTTTAGAATCGTGTTAGCGGCGCCTTGGTTGATAGTACCTATATTGATTGTTTTAGTCACGTAAGAAATTGAAGAGGATTCGATAGTACATAGATATACGAGTATATAACACGGCTGTGTTCTCAAAATGGGCTAACCAAAACTGCAGTGTCTGATGATCACGGGGTCAGATGGTAATGACCAGTGACACGTTGCAGCTTGTCGACTGAGAGAATGCCCGAGTTCCTTAGTCAACTCTTACAACATGCACGGAAGGAGATGCAGCTGATGTATTCTAGTGAAGCCCCGCATTACCACAAGATAATGCAGTATGGTACAACCCTTTCATGTATACCTAGATTTTATGTTAAATATTGTAATACGTTAGCGGGTCCTATGAATATGATATTCAGAATATAGTCTGCTTCACCGCGAAAGACTGCAAAACATTGGTGTCCTATCGCGTCACAATATTGCATTATCAATTCCCCTTATCAATAATGCATTGTCTAGGGCACACTCGGCTTCTGAGATGCCGTGAATACATTGGACGCGGAACAGGTGAGGGTTCCCTCGAGGGTCGGAGGTGTTTTTAAATAAATATGGCCGCTATCGTGCTAACTCCCGGCAGATTAAAACTATCCAGTATTGTGGGGGAAGTTATTATGCGATTGAAGTGTTGGGGTTTCGAGGGTGTGTTAATTCAATCTTGTTTTGACTGTCAATGGGCTCATATTCTAACTAAACTATGTTTAGTCTTTACGGTTTACGTCTTTACGTTTTGACTGTCAATCGGCTCATATTCTAACTAAACTATGGTTTAGTCTTTACGGTTTACGGCTTTACGTTTTGACTGTCAATCGGCTCATATTCTAACTAAACTATGGTTTAGTCTTTACGGTTTACGTCTTTCAGGCTTTTAAAGAAAATAACAGTGCTAACAGCTTAAGATCTGAAAGAGCTCTAGTCAATTGTAGCCTTTTAAATTTAAAACCTATAAAAATGTCATATGTATGTATCTATTTAAGTGGGTGCTTTACGTTTTTAATTTTCAGTGGGTAATACCAAAGAATCTCCTTTTTATTTTTATAACTTTAGGTACATACGTAAAAGGGCTAGAATATCAAGCACTATTCGTGCAATGTTCATATTTTAATATTTATAGGTACCTATACAAGGAACTTAACCAAACTTTCATTGAAAAGCCTTTCAAGACATTATATTTCCTTTTCATAGAAATTGCTATAGAAACTACTAGAATATTCATTAGCTCATAAACTTGTATGCTACATGTGCTTATTAGGTATACGCTCGCATCGTATAAAATTAGAAAAAAAAACAAAAAAGTTGCATAAACACTAACTAAATCAATGCTAGAAAGTTGCGAAATAACAAAATGATGAAATAAACTAAGTTATCTACAAGTATCACTAATCATTTACATCTGTCCCCGACCTCGCTATGCTAAAGATCATTTACATCTGTCCCCGAACTCGCTAGACTAAACGTGGCTTTGGGAACTTCTATAAGAACCTGCAATTCTGGCTGCCCTATTTTGGAAACACGTAA
Organism: Carposina sasakii; assembly: GCA_014607495.2. Classification (NCBI taxonomy): domain Eukaryota; kingdom Metazoa; phylum Arthropoda; class Insecta; order Lepidoptera; family Carposinidae; genus Carposina; species Carposina sasakii. The sequence goes on along the minus strand of CP053162.1, from coordinate 9,789,325 downwards.
CTGTGTGTATAAATAAATATTCACACGAACTTCACAACACATTGACCTAGTCCCACACTAAGATCCCTAAGGTCTTGTGTCGTGGGTACTAAGTGACGGTATATAAATACATAGATAAATATAGAAACATCCATGACTGGGAAATAAACATTTCCTACATTCCTACATTCATCATATCAATGTTTACACCTACCGGGATTCGAACCCAGGACCTATGACGTCGCAGGCAGGGCCACTTCCAACTACACCAATTGGTATTGGTATATGTATGTATGTAGGATGAAATTAATAACCCTTTCAGTTATATAAAGGTTACAAAAATAACTTGTTACCAATTTCATTTACTGACGTCACAATATACTAGTAAAATATTAGTTGCACAACAGGGGGGCAATTCTTGAAAATTTTGGAGCCGAAACGCAACCACTCGAACCGTTAACGAAACGCGGTGCGAAGCAATATATACTTACCGCTTGAGTAATAAGGTATATTTTAGCACGCATCGGTCGCGAGTATGACAGAATATAAACAAATATATGTCTTGTGCTGAAATGTGTCTTATTTACGTCACCGTAAAGTAATTATTGCTTTGTTCTGAGCGTCTACAACGGTTCCGTTTCGGCTTCGTTCCAACTCGAAACAGTTCGAGAATTGGCCCCCAGATGCACTATGCAATATGCACCCCCAACACGTCTCACAGGCACTTAACCGATTGCATAATACCTGTAACCGTTTACTATTACATGAAATTAGATGAGTAAAAATCCATTTCATATTAAACTTTAGGTGGGTTTCACACTCACATAGGTGAAATTAATTAATTTTATTGATGTATGGAAATATATTGTGATGCAACCAGACGTCAATGTAATTAACGTTGCAATAACACTTGCATGTGTGTTTTAAAAGACTAAAACTATTCGACAATTTTTTATTTTTTTCTAGTAATCTTTATATTAGGCCGCCTCAAGCGAAATACGGTCGGAGACATTATTACATATTATGCGCTAATATTACATCTTTGTCAAATTAAAAGTTCTGTTAGTTGCATGTATGTGCAACATGTCACGGAAAGTGGAAACTTGTATAGAGCCAGACTGTTGTTCATTAGCTATTCATGAGGCTGACTCCAGCTCCTAGACTAGTTTACGGCACAAATTGGATGAGCTGAACGTCTTTCAATACATATACAAGAATTGTCAACATACTCGTATATACAGGGTGTAACAAAAAGGGTATGTTAAGCGAAAAGCTACGTAAATAGCCCACTGTAGAGAACCTATCCACAAAATTTTAGACTCAAAATCACATGTTTATTTTTCCCGGTAGTATGGAGAATTTTTAAATATCTCAGAAATTTTCATACAATCTTGAAAAATAAACTTGTGATTTCGAGTCTCAAATTTGGTGTATAGGTTCTCTACAGTGGGCTATTCACGTAGCTTTTCGCTTAACATACCCTTTTTGTTACACCCTGTATACCTAGTACTAATATTATAAAGCTTAAGAAGTAAAGAGTTTGTGTGAACGCTCTAATATTAGGAACTACTGGTCCTATTTAAAAAATTATTACGGTGTTTGATAGCCCATTTCTCGAGGACGGCTATAGGCTATATGACCTGCCCCGCCCCGGCTTCACACGGGTGCAATGCCCTTTCACTCGGACGAAATCACGGGCGGCCACTAGTATACATACTCGTAGATACAAGGCTGTGTTCTCGAAATGGGGTAGAACTGGAAGATCATAAAGCATAGCCACGTTTAACATAGAGTCAGATGTAAATGATCACTGACAAGTTGCTAGCTTATCGCCTGAGATAATGTCCGAGTTCCTTAGTCGACTCTTACGATGTGCACGGAAAGAAATTCAGCTGATGTATTCTAGTGAGTGAAGACCCGCATCAGCATCATTAAAAAAATCAATAAAATAAAAACTACATGACTGATCATCAGTATCGTTCAAAAACACTTCCATAATACAATTCCAGTGCAGCGAAGTCGGAAAGAGCAAGTAAACAAATAAAGGGAAGCGAAGCTAAAAGCAGTCGTGTCTGACTGAGGCCTTTTAACTCCACTCACTTTAGAAATAGACACCTAGTAGTGCCGTGCATGAAGCAGGGAGATAAAGGATGATGCCTAACAACGCTATATTTTAAAAATAATGTATTCATAATTACCTACAACTAGCACAGGCCCAATGAATAATGAATAAGACGTCCGCCTTCGATCGCGTGACGGGCCTGTACCTCTACCACTGAATTTACTTCATGTACGGATTTTAACATTGCGAAATTGTATCTTAGCTCGTACCTCGGGAAGCACGGAAAACCGTTTGGTCCTACGCCTGATCTCTCTCCGGTCGTGCCGGCTTTCCGTCCCATCGGACTAAAAGTTGTTTTCGCACACACTTGTGTCTTATAATATCTCCTACGGAGACATTTAGTCGGATATATTATTTACATACACATGTTATTTTAAAAAAATCAATATTTAAGTGAAAACAAATCGATTGCCCCAGTTCGACATATGCAGGTTATGAAGCCTGAGCTAATATTGTACAAGGGAGACTAACTTAAGGTAGTACATAACAAATTAAATGAAAACATGATGCACCAATGTAAGAATTATGGTAATTGTAATAATTTACCTAATAATTTAATAAGGACAGATTATATAGTGGCAGGCAAATATAAGCCAGTGATCATGAACGTAATAAGAACTACGTTCATGCCAGTGATTCATACGGTTATCGCATCTCCCCTCCTCCTTCGTTCATATACCTAGTACACTAGTGCCGCCAAAGGGTTTCTCTTCTGATCAGGAATGCACTCCATTTCTTTGCTAAGCTCGTACTCAGCTTGTGTTAGCAGCGCAATATTATAATACCTCATAGCAAATAATGTTATAGGTACGTAGATACATGCCTAGTAAGTTATCCGTATCGGTGTGGTGTCGTCATAGAATAGCACTACCCCGTGGTAATCGTAAGAGGCGATTAAGGGTTTTCGATACGTGGGCAGCAGAGCCTTCCGTGTTGATAACATAGTCCGAAAATCACACTGCGGCGACCAGCCCGCCTGCCCAACGTGGTGACTATGGGCAAAAACCCCCCTATGGCAGTAGCCTTGTAGCGTGACCTGGGGGAGGCCTACGTCCAACAGTGTACTGCAATTGGGTATTTTTTCGCCAACGTTGCCAGATTTTTTTTGCCAAGTCGCGATTTAGGAACTTTTCCAGTGAAAAAAGCGAGATTCTTTCGTCGAAAGCGGGACATAGTAATAAAAACGTATATAATATAAAAAAAAATTGAATATATACTTTTTATTTGAGTTCAAACAAGTCAAATTACGTTTACTTGACAAAAGGTAGTAAAAATATTCATAAAAACGCCAGTCCACACTTGTCTGACTCGCCCGCGCTTTGTCAGGGGGCTTAGTGTGAGTTTTCACTTCGAACTCGTTCGCGTTAACGTAAAGCAGCTAACCAATCACATTATGGCGTTGTAATAATGTTTGTAATATGTCATAAAAGTGAGAACAACGGTGCTACGTGATTGGTTGAACTGTTTACGTTTACGCGATCGATTTCGAAGTCAAAACTTGCACTAAGCCCTCTCTCTGTACGCTGCACGCACGATCGAGTTATTCCCGAAAAACGGGACTGAGCCTGTCCCGCGCGGGAAATTTAATTTTGAATATTCTTATCATGAAAAACATGTTTGGCATAAAATCTTAGAATAGTGGATTGTAGACCTTACCGCTAGCTTGACTGTCTCGGTATATTGCACTATTTTCAGAATGGACTACAAAGTCAACAAGAGTATAGGTTTAGGTATCTTGTTTGTTACTAAATGGGCACACCGATAGGAACATGTTACAAGTATCAATATTTTATTAAATACCAAAGATCTATCATCCGATCTTAACATAAAAACAACGCCTCACGATGCGATGTGCCAGAAGCGAATCGCTTTTGTGTTTTTATGTTTTTTCAATATTATAGATTGTGATATTTATAGCAAAAAAATCATACCGTTACCATAAATAAGCTCTTACCACATTCTGGATTTTATGGACACCCTATTAATAAATACATTTGACAAAACGTAAATGACTAAATCGTGAAATGTAGACGATTTAATGATCTGGTCAAATTGAATTGGCCACTTCATGAAATGCTAGCTTATCGCCCGAGCCTTAGTCTACTCTTACGACATGCACTAAAGGAGGTGCATCCGATGTATACTAGTGAAGCCGCGCGTCTATATATCCTAATAGATACAGTTGGATTGAGAAACATCTTTCTTTTTTTCAGTCGGTTAAAAAAAGAAATTTCTATTCCAGGCACTGATGTTAGTCCGGTAAGATGAAGTCGTGGGGAGAGGCGGTAGGGAGGGGCGTGTCGACGCACTTCGCCGGCGTCGGGCGCTTGCGGCGCGCGCTCTGGCTGCTGGCGGTGGCGGCCTGCACGGGCGCTGCGCTGCTGTACTGGCGGCAACAGTATGACGACCGAGACCATCGGCCGTTGCATGGGATGTATGTGTGAGTATGATCTTTGTTTTATTCATCGCCGGTTTGTTATCGTAAATAATACTAGATTTCCTGTGATGGTTTGATTATTCGTGGAAGAGCTGTGACATGAATGATGTCTCTATGTTAATATCCTTTTTACCTTTAAAATTGGATTGAAGTGAGAGTAGTATCAGTGCAAATAGACCTTAAAATATCTGAAATATTTTGCATTGCATAATGTACATGTTTCCACTAATAAGTACTGCTGAGGTAAACATTTTTATATACTTTTATTATTCAGGACTTAATTAACTGTTTTTTAATACTACAATTTCCTCTCTCCAGCACCAACGAGCCGCAATGGTCGTGGATCTGCCGCAACGATCGCTGCGAGCGACTCCTCGCGTCCGAGGCGAGTCACACGCAGTCGCTGCAGACTTGTAACATGCTGTGCGCGTCCACGCAGCTGTGGCCGCAGCCCACCGGTCCCGTCAGCCTGGCCACCGCCGCCGTACCAGTACAGACCGGTGGCTTCAAGCTACACATCGCCGCCTCGCCCTCCAAGGACGTCTCTGAGCATATCAGGGAGGCGTTCGCGCTAATGAAGGAAGATATACACGTTCTCGAGAAGGAGAGGAGCGAGTACGGGCACAGTGTTAAGGTGGGCAGTCCTCGTGTAGTGCTTGTTAGGGTGGCGGTCAACGGCAGCGCGGACTCTCGCATGAGGCTCGACACTGATGAGAGTTACAAACTAACGTTGAAGCCGACCGATAATTCGTTAGTGGTAGATATAAAGGCGCACTCGTTCTGCGGCGCCCGACACGGTTTGGAAACCCTGACCCAGCTGGTGTGGTTCGATCCGTACGCCAACTCGCTGCTGATTCTGGAGGCGGCCAGCATAGACGACGCGCCCAAGTTCCCGTTCAGAGGGCTACTGCTGGATACGGCACGGAATTACTTCTCGGTGGACGACATCCTGCGTACGATAGACGCCATGGCGGCGAACAAGTTGAACACGTTCCAGTGGCACGTGAGCGACTCGCAGTCGTTCCCGCTGCAGCTGGCGAGCGCGCCGCAGCTGGCGCACCATGGCGCGTACTCCGCGCAGGACATCTACACGACGGAGGACGTGCGCAGCGTCGTGCGCCGCGCGCGCCGCCGCGGCATCCGCGTACTCATCGAGGTGGATGCGCCGGCGCACGTGGGCCGCGCCTGGGCGTGGGGGCCCGGCGCCGGGCTCGGCCACCTCGCCTACTGCGTCGAGCTCGAGCCGTGGATCAACTACTGCGGGGAGCCCCCGTGCGGCCAGCTCAACCCGCGCAACCCCAACGTGTATGAGTTGCTCGAGCGCGTCTACGCCGAGATCATCCAGCTGACGGGCGTCGACGACGTGTTCCACCTGGGCGGCGACGAGGTGTCCGAGGCGTGCTGGCTGCGGCACTTCAACGACACCGACCCGATGACCCTATGGCTCGAGTTCACCGAGCGCGCGCTGGCGGCGCTCGAGCGCGCCAACGGCGGCAAGCTGCCCGACATGACGCTGCTGTGGTCGTCGCGCCTGACGCGCTCGCCGTACATGGAGCGGCTGGACCCGAAGCGCTTCGGCGTGCAGATCTGGGGCGGCTCCAAGTGGGCCGAGTCGCGCGCCGTGCTCGACGCGGGCTTCCGCTCGGTGATCTCGCACGTGGATGCGTGGTACCTCGACTGCGGCTTCGGCTCGTGGCGCGACAGCTCGGACGGGCACTGCGGGCCGTACCGCTCGTGGCAGCAAATGTACGAGCACCGGCCGTGGGCGGAGGCGCCGGCGCCGGGCGCGGCGTGGCGCGTGCAGGGCGGCAGCGCGTGCATGTGGACGGAGCAGCTGGGCCCGGGCGGGCTGGACGCGCGCACGTGGCCGCGAGCCGCCGCCGCCGCCGAACGCCTGTGGGCAGACCGCGAGCAGGGCGCCGCGCCCGACGTGTACCTGCGCCTGGACAGCCAGCGCGCGCGCCTGCGGGCACGTGGAGTGCGCGCGGCGCCGCTGTGGCCGCGCTGGTGCGAGCACAACCCGCACGCCTGCCTCTAGTGCGGTGCGAGCACAACCCGCACGCCTGCCTCTAGTGCGGTGCGAGACAACCCGCACGCCTGCCTCTAGCTACTTCAAGCAGTTGGTAACGTATTCTATCCGGGCAGAGAGATCTCCGTGACGCGGCACTTCGAGACCGACCCGATAAGTTCACGTGAAGTGGAATGCCTATGGAGGGTCCACCGCGCCTGCCGCGGCATAGTTCCTAGCTTCGAATCCCGGTAGGTGCACACATTGATATGATGAATATCGATGTTTTGTTTCCAAGTCATGGATGTTTCGATGACTATGTATTTATTTACCATTGCACCGTATGAGCTATCTTCTTTGCACGCACCTTGCTTGAGCAAGGCACCTGAGGAACTTTTGGCAACTCACACATACATAATGCCACTTAAATTTATTGAGTTTCAATGAGTGATCATCTCTATTAACTGTCAAAAAAGATAGCCGCGGAGACAGACAGTCTAAGATTCTGTTTGATACGGGAGAACGGATCAGACTAATGGACGGATCACAATATTATAGCAAAAGTCACAATAATTTGAAACGAATGAGATTTTGTAAACTTAACTCGCATTACTTTTAAACGAATGATGTTAACTATAATACTTTGGATGTACATAATAATTAGTAACTTAACCTTTAAAGTTAGTGTAGGCAAAGACGATTATACTTAGACTGCTAATCTCCATATAAATGAGCGACCGCCGCAGTGTTGTAACTATATGTGATATCAGATGTCGCTGCCTGTATCAATTCCATAAATTTTTAATGCCTATTTCGATAACAAAGTCCTGCGGATTTTTATAAAACAAAATAAAATAAATGAAACAATATTAGAGTTACAAAGACACTAGCGCCAATATCAGAGGTCTTCATAACTGAACTGTTTTAAATGTCGTTGGCAAAACAATCGACTCGTCTACTCGATTAATGCAAAGCATGATGCGTTACCATTTTCCAATAAGTGTTGCGTAGCTATTTTGTGCAGATGGCGTTGTTATTTACGGTTCCGTTCTATTTGCTGAATTACGTTCTATTTCACGCAAAGACAGAAGAAAAACACCCATGGTGAAGTCACTGATATTAAATTAGTGTCTATACATATTTAATAAATGCTTGCGTACTATAAAAAATGTTAAGGAAATAAGTCTTTATAGTTAAATATTTTCTTCCTTCTCATAAGCATACAATAGAAACCTAGTTACCTACCTTAAATAATTAATTCTAATATATTTCTCTTAAACTCAAATTTTTGTTAGCATAGAAATACAAAGTACCTATATAGGTATATACACACCACATTTAATATAGTCATAGCCGAGTCCATAAGTACCTACCTTACTTATCCTAGCCCACAGAACCCTTCATATGTATACAAATTTTTACTTTCTCTAACGTTGTCATTTCATAATGGATTTGAGTAATTTAAACAGTGATTTGCCTAAATGTTATAGTACCTACTCCATCCGTCTTAGTACTTAGAGTAGGTACCAACATTCCGCTCCCTGATTATGTAACTTGCAGTAGGTGATTAGGGGGCCGCCGATCTCTGAATGATCACCAGTTTACGCCAAAATAGTGGGCCTTCGCTAGTTTATTAGGTGCACAAAAAGTTGTCTCATTGATAATTGGATTGATTACTCTTCTTGTTGTTTGTTTAGAATATTTATTGTAGTTCACTTTAATAAAGGCGTTATGTACCTTTATGAATATAAATTATCAAACGTGACATTGGCAAAGTCTCCGTGTAAGCGAGAGAAAGACGCCATATCGCAAAATGGAATTGCATATACATACATACATAATTATGTATGAGATCTTTCAAAATTGCGCCATCTATGTTAAATACGATAATAATTATCATTACCAATCTATTGCGCCATCTATCAAGCAAATGAAATAAAACTATACGGTCGAGCGGCAAGTATGTCTGTGGTCGAGCTGTCCAAAATAGCGCGCAATGAAGCAGCGCCATCTACGTCTGGGGGCCATTTTTCTGCGGTCGCCAATTTGTATGGAGATTAGCAGTCTAAGTATAATCGTCTTTGGTGTAGGCCACTGAGTTATAGGGAAAGAAAGGAAACCTTAACACATATTATTATCTGAAACCTATTTGTAATCGTTTAGGCTATGTCTCTCTGCCTAAATGCCTTAGTTACAAAGATAGCACATTACTGTCGCAGTCTAAGTACCCAAGTTAGAGAGAGATGCATAGCAAAAAAAAAAGGATGGCTTCAAATAAAGTTGTGACTCCATCTTTGCCTATAACTCTGTGAAGTTAGGCTAGGCGTACACGATCCGTAAGGGACCTTAGTATAGACAAAACCTTGTAACTGTAGTTTTTAATATCAAGCGAAGATAGGAATGTAAATGCAGATAGAAAAACATAATATTATCAAGTAAGTCTATAAGAAATATTTAAATCTGTTTCATAATATACATCTTTTTTTTTACTTTAGTAGCAATTAAACTTATCTGATTATTTGTGTATAGCTGTGACTCCACGAAGAGTTTTTTTTTCTTAAATCCTCGATACTGATTGGTTGGCTTTCAAAACCATAGATAAGTCAACCAACTAGAGTCCGTTTCATATAATAACTCATATGTCTGATTTCGGTAAGTACTAACTTTTTTTTGTATAGAATGATACAAATAATGTACTCATGCACATAGTAACTAGAGCCATCATCCAAAGGAACTATTTGTTGAAACAAACTCTAGTATAAGAGTACATGAAATTTTGAGGGAAAACAATCCCTGGATTCACAGCGGGTCATGTGGAATTTTGACTGGCCAACTCTCATCGCGATCACGCAAAGGTTCGTGATTTGTGAGCAGGACACAGATACACGTTTAACAACAACAAAGCGGGATGGAGATAGTGAATGTTCGCTTTAATAGCGATACTTTAGTAGCCTTAGTGAAATTTTGTCACAGGTGATAATTGGGTTGTTTGAAAATTAAAGCATATGAAGTAGAATGGAAGCCCATTTCAGACGTTCAGTACAAGTCACTGAAGGCTGATTACGTATCTTGCAAGAGCAATGCGACATCGAAAATTGTACAATTTTTGCGATAAAATGTCAAATCACTTTGAGATTGCTGTTACGTAATAGGCAGTTAAATTTTATTGGTTTTGAATCAAACTGTTATATAAGGACCTTTTATTTGGCTGTGGTGAACGTTTGTGGCGGGTTTTTTTGTTCATATTATGCAATATAATCTGTAGGAAAATGAGATTTACTGTAAGCATGACCACAGACAGTGGAGATAAAAACCAATACCTTTATGACTTCTCATGATTATTTTGCAATTATTTTTACTAGTCTACATTATTAGAATATATAAATATATGAGTTTCGAAAGAAACCATACTGCATATTGCTCTTGCACCGACGCGACCCCATAAATAAGGGGACTAGGGCAGGAAGATAATGATGACATGTAAAATTAGAATATAATTTCAGGAACATGAACGTATAAAGAATAACGGGCAGAGTGTTGTGACCACACAGAGTGAAGCATTCATATTAAGCTCGGCATCGATATTCCATGGAGTAGGGAAGTGTAATACACATTGTGTATTGACGCGTTATTCACCCACACATACAAACCATAGTAAGCTCGGCGCCTACTGGAAAATACGCACACATGCCCAATCAAAATTCAATCTGTGCAGTGACAACATTACTTCCGTTGTTCTTTATACGTTCATGTTCAGGAATTGCATTATTGAAAAACGTCTAGTCGCATAAGATAATAAATAATATGAAGTTTTTTTATTTACAATTTTTTTTACTTTAGTTGTATTCATGGATATTATTGAATACTTAGTACTTTTGATTTTTCTAAAGATTATATTGCATTTTTGACGTCGGGATATTCGCTTATTTGCCTACTTATTTATTTTAATATAAAGCTGAGTATTATTATAGTGTAGCCTTGTACGACTTAATTATTTTAATACTAGAAGTGCACAAAATAATAATTTATTACAATAATAATAATATTGGTTGTTATTATCACTGTAATGAGGTTTATTTAGGCTTAGTCTAATTATGTGAATATTTGATTTTTATACATTTTTAAACATTTTATGTTTTTATTTTATTTTTAAAAATATCCTTCGATACCTACTTATGTGATTATTTAAATATTGCCTATTGCAAATTGATGGTTTAAAGTTCTTTGTATTATTTGTGATTATTTAATTTTGAAATGGATTTAACTCTTATTTATAGTGAGTGTTTTCGAAGCTTATGTACAAATATGTTTGAATTTATTTACATTTGTATCTATATTATTTTAAACATTAATGAGCGCCAGCATTAACACGTTAGATATTTTAATTTTGTTGTTTTTACGTTAACATTTAACCACCGAGGAAGTAAAGAGGAGCTGGCCTAAAGCTATGGACTCCCAGGATAGCGGTGCCGTATATTAAGACATCCATCATACCATAGCTTAACAAAGTTTATTCATAATTGCAAGCTCATTGACTGTGCGCCGCCATCTTGATTAGGGCCCGTAGGCTGATTATGTAACTTGCAAAAGCGAAGCCAAATCAATGCGATTGCGAAGGTTGTGAGTGTGTGACGTACGTGTGGCGTACTCCTACGCCTCCTACTCGCCCCGGGCACTCACAATTTTCTCGATCGCATTGCTATAGCTTTGCAAGTTACGTGATTCCCCTGCGATTCTCTTTAAGAAACTTTAACTGCATTTTGGACTTTAGCCGCGACATAATCACAATAGTGACATTTTTGCCCGGTGTTCCTCATGAGATTATATTTATTGTTGTATAGTAGTTTTCTTTTTAAATATGCTTAGATAAATAGTACTAATACAATGAAAGGCACAAGGTTTGGTTTTTTAAATAAGAAAATATTAGGGTGTTTCCACATTGTATCAAAACTAATTTATATGCACTATACCTTACCACACTGAAGTTGTATCATGTTTAGTCCTTACATAATATTATGACAATTTAGCACAATTAAATTTGCATGGTATTTATTTGTATTTTTACTATTAAGTGTTATAAATAGAGATGTGTGTTCATAGATTTGATTTTTATGACTACAGTGTGGGTTTGCCTTAACAATACACATTGGCAACCGTAATTAAAATGGTTTCGTTATATTCATTGCACGTTTGCTATGTAGAATTTTTAAATCTTTGATATAAACCCAGCAAGGTATTTTGAATTGACATTATCAGTGCCAGTTTGACATGCCTGATATAGACATAGTATCAGTAATATTGACATTAGACATCTTATCAAATCAACCTACTATAAAGTTATATGTGGATGTTATTCTTTTGTGATACCAGATGTCGCTTCGTATGCCTATAAATTTTAAGACCAAATAAGAACCAAAGACGGTATTCAGGACGGTAAAGTGAGGTCGAATTTTTACCTTCTTTACCTCATATTTCGATTATTGGCGTCCTGCTCTTTCTTATCTAATATCTGACCTCAATCTCTCTCTTGTGAAATTATAATGCTAGGTGAATTTTCAGCATTAGGTACTTTAGTGCCCACTGTCTAGTGTTCTTATTTGGTCTATATATGGTTTGAAGGACTACATTACATTGTACTTCCTTAAGGCCAATAGCCTATCTCAAGGATAAAGTTGATGCTGTCTCTATCTTCAGAAAATAGGCTATCTTGCTCTTGGAAAAATAAATGTAAAAGTTTGGCACATATTTTAGTTGCTCGACTTGAGGAGTTCATGCAAGTGGACAGTAATAATGGCCAAAATCATGTAAAAATTTAAACTAGTTTGTTCTATAATACCCATTTTACTTATGAATATAACTATTTGGTTTAATTATTTAACAACATTATTTTGATAAATCTGTCAGTACCTATATCTCTAAAATGCGTATCGGTAATATCTTGACTGTAGGTATAATGTATATTTCATAATTAAAATGTAATAAGGGTGATACAACATTAGACTCGATCGAAGTTTAGAAGTAGATATAACTAGTTATATTTAGATAGTCAATTATTTAATGATGCACAATCAATGCAAATAACTAGACTTTTTTCCCAACATTAAAATTTGTAAAGAAAATGCAAATAAGGCAAAGAGGATTAAACCAAGTAAGGTATTTTTATTGTCGAAGCGAGATATCGCTCTATACAGCGTATAGCGGCATCTCGCTTCCATAATGGATACATTCCTACTTCACACTAAGGCCGCGTCCCCATTAGGCAAACAGTGAGCGGCTGACTGTTCGCTGACTGACTCTGAGTGGTGTATCTGTCGAAGGCATATTGTAAAACTCAATATTTTGAATAGTATGGGTTTTGGAGCGAGACAATTTGGCTTCTAGCAATTGGCTGAATTAATTAGGTTAGGTTATGTTAGACTATGTTAGACCTGTTAAAATAACAACGCACGAGTCGAGTGAGCGTAGCGAGCATGTCCCTGCAGCGACCGGCGAAGTGCTAAAAGGAATTTTTTCTCTCATACTATTCAAAATGCCTGGCGAGCGTTTATAAACGGACAACGCCGTTTGTATAAAGACGAATCATAGAAATTGCCTGCGACATATCCGTCGCTAACTCAATATCAATTGAGCGGCGAACAAGAGCGTATTAGCCGCACAGCGCTTGCGAATTCTTGTGAGGGAAAGTAAACTATTGTACATTAGCGAACGGAGCGCCGGCGTAGTGAACAAACTTTGCCGCTGACTGCGACTATCACTTGCTGCTAATCAGAATGAGTCGGCAAGCGAAACGTCGCAAACTGCGTTCATTTCGCGCTGTATGGACACTCCATTTAAAATGTAGATCCTCTTCAAATATCATAGCCTACAATCAAACAATCATGTATGTATTTATGTGGAATATTTATTTTAAAGCATGTAAATAATATGGATGTTTAAGTTATTACAAAATAAAATTGAACATTGTTTAAACTAAACATTGACAAGTCTAATTTTCATCCATAAATTTTTCTGTGAAATGTATTGTTTAAAGTCTTTAATTTAGACGTTTTGTAATACCACCGTTAATATCTTGGAAAGTTTTAAGATAAGGAATTACGCGTCACTGTCGATGAGTCGTGATGTAGCAACACCCTAATAGTAAACTCTAAATAATATAATGTGATTGAGAAACAGGCACAATTTTGTACATTCTGTGTGTAATATTTGGTGCTATAATTCCCATGGTGTACTTTTATGGAATATAAATAAGATAATGGTGAACAATGTGTTTTATATTATTTTACACCACTTGCAGCTAATTCATAAACCTATATTGGATTAAATTACTTCAATTCTATCAAATCTCTTTCTGTTTATGTAAAAAAACAAGATGGCATGTGTTATTCGCGTATAAAATTTAATCTATCTAGATTTAGGTATTTGCTGTAAGGGAGTTTAAAGATTGCTTCTTTGACATTCATTGAAGTTATGATGTCTCGACGTGCAATTTTTGAGAAACTTTAAATCCTTAAATTTTCAAGAGTTCAATGCCATTCAATTACATTCAAATAATTATGCAGTTTGCTGTAATAATTTAAAACTAAAATAAATCAGATAAACATGAATAGAAAAAAATAATTTAATAAAATGTATTAACAAAGTATTTATCACTAGTTCACAAATGTCAAAGGTTCATTTTTTTCTGAACAGGCTCAGTCTCCTGGTACGAGGCGTGCCCTGAAAAGAATATTCATATTGAACACAAAATAATTAATCATAAAAAATATGTACATATGACAAAAGTAATTTTGTATTACATATAAAGTCACAAGGACGCTGTAATTCAAGGTAAACATAGTTTCTTTGCCGTTAAAAAAAATAATCATTTCATTTCAGTACATGTACTCACATCGACGGAGTCCTGTTTAGAGGATCGGAAGATGCGCGAGAGTCGCGATGGCGTGGGCGGCAGCTTGCGCGGCGCCGGCTCCGCCTCCACGCGCAAACTCTCCCGCAGCTCTGAGTCCTGCAAAAAGATGCATGTCACAGCTTTCATACTATAGGGGCACATCTCGAAAATTATGTGATTTTGAGTTTTTATAATATATCGGTACAAAATCAATACGCAAACATCTTAAACGCATTTTCCCAATAACCATTTTTTTCGAGTTGTGTGAATATAGTATGAAAGCTGCGATGTGTTCGCGTTCACACGACCAATCTATACAAATACGCGCTAATCTCAAGAAATACTGGTCCATTCTGAAAAAAATCTTTAGAGTGTTAGATAGCCCATTTATCAAGGAAGACTATAGGCTATATAGCCCCGGCTTCGCTTATAGACACTGCGCACTCCCTGGACATTTTGGCCATGGAACAGACTACTTTGCAAGTTAAAGACACGTTAACATACCGTGGCAGACAGCCTGCCCGCTTGCTTGCTTGGCGTGGGCGGTCCGGGCTTCTTGTACGCTGTGATGCCGACCTCTTTACGAGCCTTCCCGCCCAAAGATAGCGCGCCCGACTGCTAATTATAAAACATAATGTATACAGACTGCTGTAATCGCAAAATGGAGTAAATTGCAGGATAATGCAGGTGGAGAATGTCTTAACAAAAATCTTATGTAATTACCATAAGGCTCAACTTAGCTTGAATCAAATTATGGCAATAGACGCCCAGCCATATATTTGAGCTTTAATTTGTCGTGCCATATTTTAAGCACTGCCGCTGAAATCTTATCTAAGCACCCTATCAAATATCTTAGTGTACAAAATGTTCTATGTAATGTTTCTTTAAAGTATAACATACCTACTTTGTGTGTTTCAAGTAGGTAACTTTATAATTAACTGCAACTGAGGGCCGAATTTTTCAAATGTCAGATACTTATCTGAAGAATATAGCTGATGCTGTCTTTCTCGATCATGATAGATGTTAACTATGCTAAAAAATCTGCCCTTAATAGTAGAACAGGTAATTCTATCTATCTCTTTCTCTCTATCTCTTTGTCTATCTGTCTGTCTCTTACCTTAATATCATCCTCGCGTAACGCCTGCGCGAACTGCGTTTCGGCCGGATACGAGCTCTTCAGATGCGGCGGGCAGAGAGAGTTGCGCCATTGTAACTCGGAGAGACGCTGCCCGCCCGCCCTGGGACGCGATTTCGGCGTGGCAGCTATCTCTCTCAGGCAGCGGTTGTCGAACACCTCTCCCTCTTCGTCTGACATGTGGAGGCCGCGCCGGTCTGAAGATATAGTGAGTTTTATAGCAGCGTCGCACGGGTGCAATGCTAATACTATACATATACGGGGGTGTTTGTGACAGCCAGGCAAATATTATAAGCCCATTTAATTAGTCACTGGATCGCCCGATACAATTAGCGCGGTGAGCAAAGATTATTGATAATGAAATCAAAAATACATTTCCTGCTAGTAATAACACTGTCGTATAACTCAACACAATGGCACTTGTTCAGCATTTCAGTATTTGCCTGGCTGTCACCCACACCCTGTATAAACCTTCCTTAAATCACTAAATTTAAAAAAAATCGCATGAAAATCCGTTGCGTAGTTTAAAAGATCTATGCATACTATATACATACATACATACACAACTTAAACATAATACATAAATTTTGATCGGTTTTGTTCAATAGACAGAGTGATTCAATAGGAAGGTTTATATGTTTAACAAGAGACCCGCCCCGGCTTCGCACTGCTCCCTCACACGGACGAAGTTGTGGGCGGCCGCTAGTATAAGAAGCAGCACTTACCGCGCTTGTTCCCGCCATTGTCGATCTGTAGTGAGCGTAGAGAATGCGTGTCTGACGGACGACCCGCCTCCTCGCTGTTTGACACCAGACCAGACTGAAAATAATAGTGCACAGATACTGGTAATACTAGGTAGTGGTCTATACATAGTATCTAACTAGTATCTAACTGTATCTAACTGTACCGACTTAATTTGTGTATTCCACTGCACCAACTAATGTTATTAAAGCTATCTGTGGGGACTTATTATTAGCATAGTTCTAAGTTATAGATATTGTTTATATGTTATATAAATTTCGCTGTTAGTCCTCCTAAAATAACAATAAACAAATAAACATATTAAAGCTGTAACAAACCGTATGTATTCCTTACTGAGTAACGGGTACTCCGTCAAGTACCGAGTAACGAAACGTTACCCAGGAATTCGTCTCCTTACTCGCATGTTTCGTATCATGGGTATTTTTCATATAATACACTGTTTCGGATCGCAAGTGGTATATTAATACGTTTGTTTTTGATCGTATGTTCTACCAATGCGCGTGATGCGGTTCATTTCATAGATTACAGAGCCAAAAGGGCGCACATTTAAATCGCTTATTTCAAAGAACGGTGATTAGGTTTGTTTAAAGTACTTATATATTTTTTTTATCGTCAAAGTTTTTTACTGTTTTGTACTATTCATTTTAATACAATTTAAGTTTGTGGTTAAAATTTTCTAAATAATAAATCCATTGCAAATTTGGTATATTACGTCGACAGTTCACGTCGATTCGACTCGTTACCATACTACATACTATACCATATACGGTATCAGAAGTAACGAGTACGATACGATAGTAACGAGTACTCATGGTCAAAGTGACAAATACATACGAGTACGCTTTTATTCGTTACTTTTACACCTCTAATAAATATACAAAGTGATATTAGCTATACCTGGCCAGCTAGCATGACCACGCATCGTGGATATCGTATCGTACGATATCGTATAGTCTCTTTACAAAATTAAACATGGCGGCTATATTTATCGTAATTTTACAGGCTAAATATCGGTAAATCGGTTTATCATATCGTGTTTCGCAGGTCATGCTAGGCTTGCTGGCGTCAGGTAGGCAGCAAGCTGTAAAACAAACGCCAAATCCTTGTCAATATGAATTTCGAAATAAACCATATTGCGCCGACCCCGTAATAATGATAAGGGCAGGAAAATGACGATGATAACCTTATTACGTATTGCGAAAGTTTGTTAAATATAACTTACCGAATGCACATGCTGAAGCGACATCAACGACCCTGACCGCTGCTTCCTCCACCACTCCGCTTCATCATTCTTCATTATGAGTTTCTCTCCAACGCTCCAGAGTTCCGTAGACAATCCTCTGATATGGTCCTCATAAGCCTTACTCGACTCTACTAGCTTATCTTGCGCCCTCTGTAGTTCTGACTCCAAACCTCGCAACTCTTGCTTATGCCTCTCTTTAAACAAAGCTATCTGCTCTTGATACAGTTCTTTCTGAAATACATAAAATAACGTTAATATACCATGTTTTAGATGTTATTTCTCATGCAGAAACGCCAAAAAAATAAAGTACTTAAAGCGCATGCATACTAAATACTAGTAAAGAATTACCTTGTCAAAACCAGCTTGCAAAGGAAGCGAAAATACAGGAAAGGTTAACCTTCCGGTTTTTAGAATAAATATTGTCGGTACAAGCTTTAAAAGTAAAAAACTCACAATTTATAATCAACACAAACAAGTTTTAACACGGTTTTTAAACTCAATCATTTGCCAATAGTAACGCACAATATATATTCTGTTGTAATGCACTATAAAGACTCTAAAAGCAAACACTAAATACCAAATAAAACAAAAAGTATCCACCTAAACATACTTTATTCGAACATAATAAATAAATTATTGACTTCATAAGTCATAACCGTCACATAAATAAAGCCACACCGTTCAGTGATCCATTTTAAGGTAGAACCACCACACTACCTGATAGAGCAATATCAATAGCAAAATGGGTAGAATACTGACCATTTTGGCCTTCATTCGGTTGAGTTTGTCCTCGTATTCCGCCCGCACCTCCATCACAGTAACCGCCTGCGCATCGCGAGCGCCCTCTCCCTTCTGTGCCCTCACGACCTCCTCTAAAAGCTTGCTAAACGAGTTCTCCAACTCCCCTAAATGCACTTCGAGACTGGCGTTCTGAAAACTCGTGGTACCTATCGAGTTTCTGTCCAGTTCACTTGTGAACGCTTGTTTGATTTTCTCGGCGGATATCGTCCTGCTAATACACCTTTCGACCCATCTTTCCATGTTCATGGCACACTCTGTTAGATCCTGCATTACGGCCGCGTAGCCCCGCTCGAGTTTGCACATAGTCGCATCGGTCGCACGTCCGTCTAAGTTGAGTATCTCTCGCCTCACCGTGCGCTGGATTGATACCACCCTACTCAACTTCTGCGAGTATATCTCCTTTACTGAACTAAAGGTCTTAAAACTGACCGATAGCTCTGTCAAAAACTTCTTGAGGTTCACAATCTCCGATTCGTTTATTCTGTTCACTTCGATCAACCTGTCGCGTTCCTTCTGCAAAGTTAACTGTTTCTCATTGCATCGTTTTAAATGGCGATCGGTGGTTTCCAAGAAGTTTTCCAGATCGTCCATAGTAATGGTTCCCGCGTTCAGGGTTCGTCTCAGATCGCTGTCGCAATTTGTAGTGTTGCCGAAATTAGTCAGCTCTTTTAATACCGTATTTGACTTGATTTCGTTAACTCTCTTGATAATCATCGCTTGGTATCTGGCGGAGAGTTTAATGATTTGCGTGGCGCGCGTTTCCGCGACGCTCATTTTCGAGACTTGCTTCTTCATCTCGGAAATCTCATCGTTCTTCTGGAGCGCTAGTTTCTTCAGTTGGGAGGACAGCTGCTGGCAGTTTTCCCGGCAGTTCTCCAGTTCTTTTGTGACGTCCATCAGTTTGTTCTCGGATTCGGCCATCAAGGTCTTCATGTACGTGATGTCGGACTGTAATGTTGTGATTGTTCTGTTTTTGTCAATAAGAATTTTTTCCAAGTCGGATATGGTCTTTAGGCTCTCGACGGAGGAGTGTGTGTGTTCTGAGGATGAGGAATGATCTACCTGCTGATGAAGATCACGCAGATCCCTCTCGACTTGGCCAGGGTTATTGTTACATGAAGCCCTGTCCTGGCTTGTGGCGGCGACTGGAACCGGAAAAAACATCAAATTATGGTCGATTTTGACCATCACACTCAAACCTAAACGTAAGATTAGTCCTACCAGTACCTTTCTGTCTTAGCTATTCATGTTGACAGACCTGACTAAATTTAAGTTTACATTTGAGTGTGACGGTCAGAATCGACCATATTATTACAAAGTGTAACTCTAGCTCCCGTCAAAATCAGAATTAAGGTCTGTGGGGTAAGCACGAACCTTTTTACGCGGCGTAACATTAGCGACTTGCTAGCAAAATCTATGTGATTTAACAGTTGGATGATAGCGTTACGGACTATCGAGAGGTTCGTGCTTACCTCTCTAGTCTTATTTAACAAAATATAAGTCTACATCATTCCAACTCTTTTTTCTACAGGGCAGCAAAATAGTTTGGGGGCAGTTAATCAAAAAACTGTTACTCTTATAATTTGATTTTTGTTATTTGTTAAAATATGTTTTTGTACTCACAAGTCTCTCTTTGTCCAACAGCCTTTATCATAGCATCATTTTCTTTCTTCAATACATTTAATAAGTCTTCATTATTTTTTAAACTATGCAATTTCTGCCTCAATTCATAGAATAGCGATACTTGACATTCTAATTCCTTCTGATATTTCTCTCTACCTGTCTTCTCTTCAACTAATAAAATTTAAAATTATTGTTATTAACCTTAACTCGACTTTTCACTATGGCGCGTAATGTAATATGTATGTCTGTAATATATTACATACCAAACTGTATATATTGTATTACATAGTGTGAATGGTCATACAAAATGTATAACGAGCGTTATTTTTTTACATCTCATGATGTAATGTGATATTACATTACATCCCATAGTGAAAAGCAGACTTTATTCCTTTATAGCAGGGGTGGCCAACTTGGTTAGACCTAATATTTACTGTTCACTGATAACACTCTGAGATCCACCAATAATTTAGACCTATCCTGATGTGGGGCTTCACTTCAATACATCAGCTGCCTTTCCTTCCGTGCATGTCGAAAGTTAAGTTGTCTAAGCAACTTAGGAGCGATGTTTCAGGCTGTGACCTGCAAGCTAGCTTAACTTGTCACGGATCTTTTACACCTGGCCGCGTGGTGCTATATGTAGGAAATCCTTTGTGATCCAGCAGTTCATGCTAACCGATTATGGGTATGTATAAGATGAGAACATGTACATGAAATTATAAAGAAATAAAATAATTAAACTACTTACTTCCCACAATTGTTTTCAGCTGTTCAATCTCTGATGTAATTCTTTCTATGTCGGAAACATACTTCTTATTAGCTTCCTCAACCTCAATGAGTCGGCTTTCAAGTGTCGCGCATTTTGCCGTTTTGTCTTTTAATTCCTGTTCTGTGCCTAAAATTATTTCTATATCTTACTCAACATTGTTATAAAAGAACATCCTTTGAATATAAAGTTTTAAAAGTTTTTACTATATTTTATTGAAAATGTACTTACTTGCAAAGTTTTCCTTATTTACCAAAGCTATATGTTCACACTTTGTCTGTAAGTGTTCTAATTCTTTTGACTTCACATCCAACTCTTTTTTGTTTATTTCTTGTGAAGTGGTTAAATTAGTAATAACAGCTTTTTGTTCTTCAATCTCATTAATTTTAGCTTTAATAATTTCATCACGCTCCTTGATTTCATTGTTTAATTTGTTTAAGTCTTCAACTATCTTTTCCATATCAGAGTTGTTCTTTTTAACTAATTCGTCAATTTTATTAGAATATATTTGCTTTATTAAATCACGTTCTTTGCGTTCTTCTTCCAATTTTTGTTCCATTGTTTTTAATACTGAAATTAATTGAAATATAAATTTAAATTATGAAATAAACTAGATGTCACAAACAGAACACACTCAAAACCAATGGACGTAATTTGAAGCCAAATGTGTTTTATAACTAAGGTTTATTTAATAATAAATAAATTATTACAAAATTTGCTGCCACTAAAACATCTTTTCAAAACTAACTAAACTAAAGCCCAACTAACACAAGTGACATTGGATCGATGTTGATTGGAGACTAGCAAAACATCGACGCTTAAACGAAGCATAATAATTCTGTCAGGCTCGCCAAAAAGAAGCATGGATCATAAACATAAGTACTTACAAGTATTATTATTTTTAATTATTGTAGTCAGTTCATCACATTTTGTCTGAAACACTGTTAACTGATTTGTTCTATCTTTCATGTTTTTCGCCAATTCAGAGTATTCGTTTGTCAACGTAGCAAATTGCAATTCAAAATTATGTTTTTCCGCAATTTCTTGTTGAATTTCACGATTTTTAATCTCAATACTTTCATGTAGGTTTTTCATTTCTTCGTTAAATTTTTGCAATTCGTTTGTCATCTTCTTTAATTCATCGTCGCGAGAGTTCAAATCAGACGCGTATTTTGTAATTAGTTCATTAATTTTAATTTCATTATCTCTTTCCATTTTAACATATTTCGCTGTTTCGTTTTCTAGATCAATTTCAAGTTGAATCAGTCCTGCAAAATATATTTTTTTAATAAAATAAAGAAAAACTAAATGTAGGTACCTATACAAAAAAATCTACAATAAAATGTCAAAATCAAAGGAAAAAATTCAAATACATACTTTTTTGGCTCTCTTTTATCAACTCAGATAAACGAGTACATTCTTCCTGTATTTGGGACATATCATTATTTTTCTCTTTTATTTCTTGATCCAAATCATTGTATTTTTTCTCCCAAGATTTAATTTCATTTTTTAGATCTTCCTTTTCAGTCTCAAACATATCACAAACGATTTTATATTCATTATCTTTCATAGTAAGTTCACTGGCAAGAACAGACAGTTTATCATTCAAGGAATCACACTCAGATTGCAATTTTGCTTGTGTTTCTCTCTCTTCTTTTAAGTACAAATCCAATCCTTCAATGGTCCTATCCTTATCTTGGGATGCCAATTTTAGATTTGATATTTCTGAATGAAGTTTTAATAATTCATCAGCTAACTCTTTTTTATTTTTAAGTGTATATTCCAGTTCTCTTTGCAGTTCTGCTTTATATTTTAATTCATCTTCAATTTGCATTTTTAGTTTTTGTAATTCATCAGCCAACTCTTGTTTACTTTTTTGTGTGTAATCCAAGTCATCCTGCAATTTTACCTTACATTTTATTTCATCTTGAATTTGAGTTTGTAGCATATTTACTTCAGACTGCTTTTCATCGAATAATGCTTGCAATCGTTGTGATTGTTCGTCTAACTTATTTTTAATATTATTGACTTGCTTCTCATATTCCTGAATTTTAACATCGCGAATCTGAATGTCAGAGAATAGGCTTTCTTTGGATTGTTTGTTAGTTTCTTGTAACCCTGAAATTACTTCCCTAAAATTGTTAATTTCTTTAGTCATAGTTTCTACTATTGTAGTTTTTTCTTCAACAAATTTTTCCAATTCTACCTTTTCTGTAGATAATTGTGTAATATTCAAAGAAAGCTCGTCTCTTAACTCTTTCTCTTTCAATAGCGATTTCTCATATTCTTGAATTTGAACATCACGAATCTGAATCTCAGAGTTTAGGCTTTCTTTTAAGTGTTTATTAGATTCTGTTAATTCTAATATAGCTTTCTTGTAATTGTCAATTTCCTTA
This sequence comes from Carposina sasakii, assembly GCA_014607495.2. Taxonomy (NCBI): domain Eukaryota; kingdom Metazoa; phylum Arthropoda; class Insecta; order Lepidoptera; family Carposinidae; genus Carposina; species Carposina sasakii. The sequence continues at coordinate 9,766,165 of CP053162.1, read as the reverse complement.
GTCATAGCTTCTACTACTGTAGTTTTTTCTTGAACACATTTTTCCAATTCTGCCTTTTCTGTAGTTAACTGTCTAATATTCAAAGAAAACTTGTCTATCAACTCTTTCTCTTTTAATAGTGATCTCTCATATTCTTGAATTTTAACTTCACGAATTTGAATCTCAGAGCTTAGGCTTTCTTTTGATTGTTTATTAGATTCTGTTAATTCTAATATGGCTTTTTTGTAATTGTTAATTTCCTCAGTCAAAGCTTTCATTATTGCAGATTTATCCTGAAAACTTTGCTCTAGATTTGCCTTTTCTGCATTTAATTGTATGACATTCAAAGAAAGCTCGTCTTTCAACTCTTTCTCCTTCAAATGCGATTTCTCATATTCTTGAATTTTAAAGTCACGAATCTGAATCTCATTGTTCAGGCTTTCTTTAGACTTTTTATTACTTTCTGTTAATTCTGAAATAACTTTTTTATGATTGTTGATTTGCTCAGTTATAGCTTCAATTATTGCCATTTTATCTTGAACACTCTTCTCTAAATTTCCCTTTTCTTCACTTAATCGTGAAACCTCTAAGGAAAGCTGATCTTTTACCCCTTCCTCTTCCCTTTGCATTTTCTCATATTCTTGAATTTTAGCGTCTCGAATATGAATCTTAGAGCTTAATATTTCTTTACATTGTTCATATGTTTCAGTTAACTCTAAAATAGCTTTTTTGTTATTGCGAATTTCCTCAGTCATAACTTCAATTATTGCAGTCTTCTCTTGAGCACATTTCTCCAAAACTGATTTTTCTGCATTTAATCGTATAACATTCAGAGAGAGCTCTTCTTTCAACTCTTTCTCTTTTAATTGCGATTCCTCATATTCTTGAATTTTAACGTCACGAGTCTGAATCTGAGAGTCTAGATTTTCTTTACATTGTTTATTAGTTTCTGTTAATTCGAAAATAGATTTTTTGTGATTGTTAATTTCCTCAATCATAGCTTCAACCATTAAAGATTTTTCCTGAACGCTTTTCTCTAAATCCGTTTTTTCTGCATTTAATCGTGTAACATTCAAAGAAAGATCCTCTCTCAACCCTTTTTCTTTTCTTTGCATTTTCTCATATTCTTGAATTTTAACGTCAAGACTTTGAATCTCAGATTCTAGGTTTTTTTTAGTTTGTTTATTAATTTCTGTTAATTCTAAAATAACTTTTTTATGATTGTTAATCTCCTCAGCCATAGATTCAACTATTGCAGTTTTTTCTTGTATACATTGTTCCAAATTTGCATTTTCTTCACTTAATCGTGAGATATTCATAGAAAGCTCCTCTCTTACCTCTTTTTCCTTACATTGCAACTTTGTATGCTCTTCCCGTCCTTCTTTTAAATTTAAATTCAGACCTTCAATTGTACTATCCTTATCTTTCAACTCTAATTTTAGATTAGAAATTTCAGAATTCAGTTTCAGTACTTTATCAGCTAAATCTGTTTTACTTTTCTGTGTATGCTCCAATTCTTTTTGTAGGTCTACTTTGAATTTAATTTCATCTTGGAATCGCATTTGCAGCGTATTTATTTCAGCGGCTTTTTCATCTAATACACATTGCAGATTTTGCAATCCTTCATGATACATATTCTGAATGTTATCAATTTGTTTCTCATATTCTTGAATTGTAGCGTCACGCACCTGAATCTCAGAGAAAAGGTTTTCTTTAATATGTTTATTGCTTTCCGTTAATTCCGAAGCTACTTTTTTAAGATTGTTGAACTCCTCTTTTGTAGTTTCAATTATAACAGTTTTTTCTTGAACATTATTTTCTAATTTTGCCTTTTCTTCACTTAATCGTGTAATATTCAAAGAAAGCTCCTCTCTCAACTCTTTCTCTTTTCTCAGTTCCGCATGTAACTCCTCAATCTTTTCACTTTTATCGAAAATGTTGTTCTGCAGTTCAACAAGTTCATTATTTCTATTCAGTATCTTTTCATTAAATCTCATAATTTGGTTCTCATATTCTTCCCTAAGTTTGGTTTTTGAAGTTTTTTCGTTGTCTAGTTCAACATTTAGGGATTTTATAACACCTTCAAGCTTTGTAGTTTCCTCTGTGAAATTTTGTAACAGTGCAAGGTTTTCCTCTTGTAACATCTGCATTTCTTGTATTTTTTTCTCATTACTTCTTCTAGAACTTTCAAAGATTTCCTTAAGATTTTGCTCTAACTCATTGATATCATTATTTAACTTAGTAACTTCTTCATTACAGCTCTTTTTGATAGCATTTTTGTCTTGTATCTCTTCATTGATGCGATGTTTTAAGTTGTAAATATTGGTGTCCATATCTGCTATAATCGCCTCATATGACTTCTTCTCATTTTCCAATTTTCGAGCTGCTTCTTTTAAATCATCCTTAAAAAAATTACAAATGTATACCTGGTGTGTGTGTGAAATTAACATGAATACCATACACATCACTGCAAATAATTATTAAAATATGACACATTGTCATTATTTTTTTAAAATGAATTTATTTACTTTTGTGCTATTTAGATGAAGACTAAAAATATGTAAATAGAAGATGGAATACTTAGACGTACTTAAAATATGACTTACATTAAGTACTCAAATATAAATGTACTAGCGACCGCACGCGACTTCGTGCGCGTAAACTTTAAAATTCCTGATATTTTACGTCCCCATGGGAATTTCGGGAAATCCTTTCTTAATGGACCTAAATGTCACAAGAGGAAGTCACGGTCCAAATATTACGTTTCTAGCTTCAGTAGTTATGCCTCGGCGTAAATGAATCAGTGAGGATATATTACTAATAGATCAGATAATTTACTGCCAACCACTTAAGTTACAAGCCTTACCTGCAGTGCTTGGATTTGCTGGTTAAGGAGTGCAGTTTTAGCCCTTTCTTCCCCTAACTGCACTTCAACAACATTAACACATACTTCACTGCAAACAGCTAGAAAAGATACGAGTCTTAATTCATTAACAATGAAATTATTTAAAAAATAAAAAGGAGATAAGTACATGTTAGTTTCAAGCTAAGAATAATCACAGCTATCTATGATTTTCATTTATATTATAAGCCTTTATTTTAGGGATGGCGAACCAATAGCACGCGACAAGATTTTTCGGGAACGCACTGGATCGCGAAACTCATTACGCCCTGAGAAAAAAGTGTGAAGTAAGCATAAAACATTTCTTTTGAAAAATTGGCATGTTGATGCATAAAGGTTCGGCTACCCTGCTTTATTCGTCCATCCATATGAAGCGGAGCTACTATCGGGAGAAAACAAAACCACAGTCCAATACGATACAAGAAAGCAATATGGAAGTTTCATACATGGGCTAAACAATACCTCGTGGCCCGGTTCCCTTTTCACCAACTCCACACATCCATTTACAATACTCACATGTATTATGTAAGGAGTGTAAGCTGACATCCGGATTATCACACTCAACCAGACTTGTATCCAGTCCGTTAAGTTGGTTGTGCTGTCTCAGCTCTTGTACCAAACCGCTCAATGATTGGACCGTCCGTCGTTCGTTCTCCAGTTCTTGTGTGAGGCGCTCCACTTGCGATCTCTCTTGCTGGTTCAGAGTCAGCCATTTGTCGCGCTCCTGTTTCAACTCGTCCACCTATTAAAGTGAAATAATATATTATATGCGATGTATATTTAAACACATTCGCTGCCGGCAGTTTTTCTAAGGGTGCCGATATCAGGTCAACGCCTAGTAACAAGACGCAAATAAGTGTCAGCGGCACCTCTAGAAAGCCTAGAAGACGCAAATACGTAGTCGCCGACTCTGAATGTGACTATGATATACAGGGCCGGCCCGCCTATACAGCGAACGGAGCAGGCGCTCCAGGCGCCTAAATGGTAAAGATATAGGTATATATTATTAAGAGCAAACAGGAGAGGCGCCATAATTGGATCTCGCTCCATTCTAAAATTTACTTCTGGCCGGGGCTGATGATATAGGCTTATCGACGGACGAGGCTCTGAGGCTGATAGCTTATAATACCTCTTTAGAATGACACGGAAACATATCGCACTAGATTTGTTATCGGCCGCTAGAATGTTGTATTTGTGCCCGAAAAGCGGCGATAGGCTAACCCGGTACCACGTGGTACTTAATGGGCTAACTGGTGAAAAATGAGTGTGTAATTTGCAGGGTCCGAAGTGATAATTATTATTGATATTTAGCATGACCTTGATAATTATTATTGATAATTATTAAAATCAAACACTAAAATAATCTAATTTATTTATGTGTATCTGAATGTCATTTGCGTATCCAAACACACTAGACCTCAAACTTAACAAAAAAAAATGTTTTTCTGACGAGAAAAGTGTGAATTTCTGTTCTTTGGGTACTTTCTTACTTTTGTTAGACATCATAAAAACAAATTCTGAATTAAATTGTATATTTCTCACATTTATTCTTTGCTGTTTAATTAATAATACTGAAAAACCTACATCCTACACCTACTAAAGTAGTTTCAGTATTCAAGTAACAGTCAATACTAGATTGGCATCAAGACTGAGATTTAATTTTATATAAGTTGTTGACAAACTTCTTCTGTACTTCTATTGTATAGCACCACCTTAATAAAATTTTAGGGATAATTTTTCCAATTTTTCAGATAGGTCTATTTCAATGATAAGTTGATGCTATCTCCATTTTGGTCAAGTTATAGAGAGAGACAGCATCACATTTTATTCATCAGTCAGAACTACATATCATCCAATTGAAAAATCTGATCTTAGTTAAATTGGCTTTATGTTAGATTACCTTAGATTTATAAATGTCTCGAGCGGTCTGCGCCTCAAATAGCTGCTGTCCCAGGCTCTCCTCAATCTCCTGAAGTCGCTTTGTCAGTTTCTTCACCGTCTCTTTACCATTATCTAGGTCCTTATTCTCAGTCTCTTGGTCACAGCAGAGAGATATCTTTGTTTTCAAGTTTAGAATATCCAACTTGTATTGCTCCCTTTCTTTAACTGGAAAAATTTACATTATTATATTAGGTGTAATAAGCTCTAACAAAAAAGGTGAGGTACCAAAGAAGTAGTAATTATTCTTGCAGTATTTATTCAATCCTTTTTTTTTTCATTATATGTTTACCTGTTGATATAGGACTATTTTTACTATACCAACTACTAAATATAGGAGTACTAAAAATATTATTAAAATCTGTAGTCTTGTACTTACTATATCTTTCCATTTTCAAATTGGTTCTTGTCAATTCATCTTGAAGGTAGTTCTTGTCAAACCGTTCTGCGTCCAGCGCTGCCATTAGATGCCTGACTTCACTGTGCAGTGACCGTACGGTGGGAGGAGTCTCCGGCACTTTCATAGGTTCTGCACCTGCTATATCCTGCCCACAGGCCTCTGAAAATTAAAGAATCTGTTGCTATCCTTTTTTGTTACATTATAAAATATGCATATTTGAAAGTCACCTCTCCTGACCTGACCACCACTTAAATTAACGTGTAAAGTTATATTGGAGGTATATGATGAGAAAGAATCTCCCAGTGTTACAGAGCTTAATATCTCAAGTGATAATATTAATTACATAGGTACCAGTATGTTAACAGTAGACCCCTATATGGGTGTGCAGCAAAAGAGTTTTCAATTTAACTTATAGCGATAACATATAACTTATAGCTTTGCCAGCATGACGACCGATTGGTCTAGTAGGTGGTGGCCCTACCTGCGACGCCATAGGTCCTGGGTTCGAATCCCTGTAGGTGCAAACATTGATATGATGAATATCGATGTTTGTTTCTGAGTCATGGATGTTTCTATACTTATCTATGTATTTATATACCGTTGCTAAGTACCCACGACACAAGACCTTATGGATCTTAATGTGGGACTATGTTAATGTGTTGTGAAGTGTGTGAATATTTATTTATTTAGTAACAACTAACCTGTGATGGCAGACAGGACATCAGTGTACATTATTGACGAGCAGTCCATCAGACATTTGCTGAATTTCAGTATAGTCTCCTGGTCGTAAGCACTAAGCTTATTGCACATAGCACTTTTGATATCAACATCTTTAGAGTTGACACACACAAAAAATAGCAATAGTGATGCTACAATGTAAACATCATCTTCAGTTACAGCTTCCAAAGTTCCATTTTCAAGTTTGAATCCAGGAAACTTTTCGAGTACAAACTCGTCCGCAGTATGAGCTTCGAGAATTGACGATTTAGACTCATCCAAATTTAAATTCTCCCTCAAATACTGTATAATATTAACTAGACTATCCAGAGTTACATTGTTTTCTTTTTTGTCGCCCTCATTGAAATAGCAATCAATCTGAAAAAAATACAAGTCAAACAAAAATATGTTTGTTTACGCATTTCATACGATTGTACTTAGTATTTTCATTAAATTAATGCACAAAATAAACTAAACATTATGTCATGTGCTGATGCAGGGCTTCACTAGAATAAATCAGCTACATCCCTCTCCGTGCATGTCGTAAGAGGCGACTAAAGAACTCGCGCACACAGGCGATAGGCTTGTCATTGATAATTTACATCTGTTCCCCATATGCTAAACGTGGCTATGGGATGTCCTTTATGATCCTGCAGTTCTAGCTGCCCTAATTCGAAAACACAGTCATTATGTGTAAAAAATATGTAAACATTTGCAGATACTTATTAAAACTCTGAAATGTAATAAATATACCCAGAGATTGAAGGTAAGGCGAGTTATTATTTCGCCATGGAAGTATTTATTTATTCTCTCTCTAAATCGTTAGAAATTAGTTTGTATTGTATTCGTTTATATCACTTACCCAATTTGCTATTATGGATTTCCACTTCAGCAACATTTTAACGTAGGTATATAAAGAAGAATCATGCACATCAAGAACACTCAATACACCTTATATTAATCCTATAACACTATAAAACAAAATACAGACAATTTCAAAATTTCAAACATTTTTCTTATTTTATTAAAATGTTGTTATTTGCCGTTGCAGTTCAAATTATTGTTTTTTTTCTAACAGCTGTCGTTAACTGTCATTTCCTGCATTTTGACAGTCAAGACCGCCAACATAAAAAAAAAACTAAAAGAAAGCATAGACTACAAAGGAAATACACAGAACTGGATACTGGAATGCAACTGGAATCTAGGGTGTATAAAATAACACTGGAACCTACTCCAAATGCTTTTATTGGATGCAAAACTATAATACCGAAGATAAGGTGCAAAATATTCGTGTAAAATATTTACGCAAATTATCTACTTTTTATTATTAATTTTTATTCCCCGTGATCCCAAAATAGGATAGCGAGAACTGCATGATCATTAAGGAGATCCCACAGTCACGCTTACCAAAGCTGGCGCAGATCTTCAATTATTAATATTTATTATAAGCCATTTCGTATTTGATTGAATCGTATTCCTTGCCTGATTTTGGAAATGACATTTTTTGTATGCAGTAACACGATAATTTAGAGATACACTAGCGCCATCATCTAAAGTTCTAAAGAAACTGTTTGGTGAAATCACAGATTTAGGATGAAATTCACTCTCATTGTCCTCCCTCTATCTATCTATATATCCTGATATATCTCAAGATATATACTATGGAGTCTTAGACTATCTACGTATGGCGTGAATATTATGATCTATATCTTATATATATATAACTATGAATCTAAATCTATATAAATAACATAGAGTAAAGGTTACTCTATGATAAATAATTAGTTATACAAATATGATGCAAATCGACATCGTACTCATAAACTTGTATTTGTCTCTCTTTTACTAACCTATAATTTTACGAGTAAAAAAGAGACAAAACAAGATATTCTTAAACTTAAACGAAATTTGGCTATGCACACATAGGCAACGCAAGAGGAGATACCAAATCCCTGGGCAACGCTGCGTAATACACAAATGCGGCCAAATCCCGGCCAATTTGAAATCATCATTACGGTAGGTGACCTGTCAGTGAGGATTGTTTTGGTATTGTATGAAAGAATTTTTCCGAGGTTTATTGACATTATTTTAGTTTAAGTGCAATTCATTTTAAAATTAAACAAGAAGATGTCGCCAAGGTGCCATGTAATTGGGTGCGTGAACGCAAAAAGAGCCAAACAAGTTGGCATAACATTTCATCGGTACGTATTAGATATTTGATAAAAATATCTCTGTATTTTAATATATACAAATGGGTTTTGTCTTTTATCATGATATTTCGTCACATTTTCTCATTGTTTTCCTGTATTTTTAATTATTTCGCTCTGATATTGTATCTAATTGTTTTTATGACACAGTTTTGTGTATTATAGTTTTAACGTATTCCTTATGTTTTGACGTGAAGCAGGTCAGTCGGAGGAATAACACGCAGATTGAGTGCCACAGAATAATCATTTATTGTAATAAACCTATTGTTTATAGGTATATACTGTCGTATTGACTAGGGTTTTGCGCTGATCTAGGTATATCTTAATTATTATGATTTATCTAATTGTTAATGTTTACTACTCAATTCAATAGTACCTATTCACATAAAGTTTGCACTATAAAAAAACCCAAAGAAGCTGATTTCGCAAACACAAAATTGTTTTTTTTAGTAGGATACATGTATATCATTCATCTGAGAGGATACCTACATCGGATCAGGGATTTGATATCTATACATTTCTATGCATCGGATACATCAATATAGAAAAACGTCAAACGTCACTCATATCTAGCAAGTACGAGTTAGCTAATGTTTAATTAGAATATACTTACTCTTTACAAACAATGCTTCTTCGAAACTTAAGTAAACTATCTTTAAAAAAAACGGTGTGTATGTTTAGTAGAAGGAAGTGGGAGAAACTATCGATATAATCGATAAACACAATTCGACTATCGGGAACTGCCCTAGATAAATGCGCCATTTGTAAACCCCTCATACGTTAGTGTTAGTTGTAGGTATGCACGCTTTTTTGGGCGCTAGGGGCATCTCCATAGTATATATCTCACTGATCTATGTTTGCATAATTTTTTTTTGGTGGGCAGGTGGGCCAGGGATTTGGTATCAGATGGTGGGTTTGGTTTGATCTATGAGTTTGATTGACTCACAAACTAAGTAGAGATGGATTGACTCCGTGATCTTTGGTGGGCAGCAAGATGCGTAGCAGATTCGGCGGGAAAAGCTGGAAGGGAGCGGGTGTAATATTCTTGTGAAAATCAAAATTTATTTGTAAATGGCTTGCATGTGTCCGTAAAGTGATGTTTTTTTGGTAGATAAGTAATATTTTGTTTACTTGTTATGTGAATCTAGCGTGTGCATGGTTTTATATGCAGGTAAGCTGAGTAAAACTTTAGACGGAATACGATCTCTTCATGGGCTCATGTAAGTTGTTTCTGCAATTATTTTTGATTTTTACTAATTTTAAACTCGTTCTTGAGGATTTTTCCGACGTTTCCACTCATCATCATTGTCATTTAATTAAATTTTTGTTAATGGCCACAATTGTGTCGGGCACAATGTCATTGTCATCCATCATAAATTCAGAATACATTTTACTAAACAATGATTAGGCTGTATGGGCTTAGTTCCCCTTGCCTTTCCTTCGGGATAAACTAAAAAAAAACTACTGAGGATTCGGCGGGAAAGCTGGAAGGGAGCGGGTGTAATTTTCTTGTGAAAATCAAAAATTATTTGTAAATGGCTTGCATGTGCCGTAAAGTGATGTTTTCTGGTAGATAAGTTATATTTTGATTACTTGTTATGTGAATCTAGTGCGTGTGCATGGTTTTATACGCAGGTAAGCCGAGTAAAACTTTAACCAGATTACGATCTCTTCATGGGCGCATGTAAGTTGTTTCTACAATAATTTTTCGTTTTGACTAACTTTACACTTGTTTTTGAGGATTTTCCCGGCGTTTCCATTCCCCTCCCCCTGGACCCCCTACAGGCCCACATCACATACAAATTAAATGTGAACCCTCATTTTTTCACGCCAACGTAGACCCCCATCGAGTCTCCTGTGGGGGTCCACCTGGACCAGCGTTGCCAGATGCACGATAATTATCGTAGATCCACGATAATATTGAGTGCAAAATTTTAATTAGGTATCGCACGATAATTCGTTCAAATTCTACGACATTTTTGTCAAATCTGCGATAATTTTACATACAATTTTACGTAAACATCCAATTTTACCCCTAAAATCCACTTAATTCCAACTCATGAGCGGGGGGGGGGTAGGATTGCATACCTTGTCCATATATTCTATCATGCGATAAAAACACGATAATTTTGCAACAAATATGACATAATTTCGCAAGGTACGATCTGGCAACACTGACCTGCCGGGCTAGCACGACCACGATAAGTAGATATACGATAAAGGATTTCGTATCGTATCTATACCACCATAATTATCGATTTCGTGAACATGACCGATGGAACGATACGTTACGTTAAGATTTATCCCGTTTTATGATACGATAAGGCGCGAGATAAGTTAAACAAATGTTTCTTGAGAAAAAAATATATTTTTCTTTTTTTTCAATTGTCGTTCATTCTTTTTTTTCTTTTTGACATCAGATGTCATGTTAACTGCTCTGACATGACCAGCGAAACACAATACGATAAACCTATTTATCGACTAGCTGTCAAAATACGATAGATATTAGCCGCCATGTTGAATGTTATCGATACCAATTACTAATCATTTAATTTTACCTTTGACCTACCTATGTAAACTAAAAACGAGTAAACTAAAACACTAAATTAAAAATATTAAGTTTGGAGCATATCACTGAAAACCTATCGAACCAAAGAATATAATAGGTATTTTCGATTTCTCTAACCTATCTATGCTTATCGCGCACTACAATGTTCATCGATAACAATATCTTGAATTGATGTCAAAATTCGATATTTTTAACATCAAAATACGATCATGTTCGGCGCTATCGATAGTAACCTATTGACATGCTCGCATTTAATCTATCATATAGTATCGTGCCGTGTAACGTTAACGGGATGGTTATGTTCACTGTATCGATAAAATTCAACATGGCGGCTATATTTATCGTATTTTGACAGCTAGGTATCGATAACTTGACTTATCATATTGTGTATCGTTGGCCGTGCTAGCCGGGCTGGACCACTTTGGGAACCACTGTACCTTTGGGAACTCTAAAGTAATAGACCGTAGTCAATTATTTAGTTGTTTATTTACATTTCTCTCCACTGAAACACGCCAATTTTTTACATGAAAAGTTGCATTAAACATTGTTAATAATTATGTCGCCAACTCGTGCTGCCGGTTTAGTCATTTTTAGAAGTGTGGATAAGGTTGTTCAATTTTTATTGTTGCAAACATCTTATGGTCAGCATCATTGGACTCCTCCGAAAGGTAAAATTTATTGCAAGTTCAATTTAAATAACTTAATTTAGGTACTTATATGATTAATTCGTTAATTTAATTTATACGACTTCATGAATATGTACCTAATCTATTTTAATGTTAATTTAATTAATTCGTATATGGACCTAGAAACTAACCTTTAATTTAATTACAAGTGGTCTTGCCTGCCACCCACCCCACAAGTAATCTAGGTATATCTAGATTAAATTTTATCTTAGGTGATAAAAATATTTTATATTTCTATTTCTTGGGTACCTAACTATTCAAATCATATTATACCTCTTACTGTTTTAGGCCATGTGGACCCTGGTGAATCCGACTGGGTAACTGCACTCAGAGAGACACAAGAGGAGGCAGGTTTATTAGAAAAAGACTTGGAAGTAAGCACACATTCACCTACATAAATTAACAGATGAAAATTTCAGCCTACTTAATATAGTACTTACTTACCTACATATAATTTAAACATAGTTTTGGCAATTGGTATAAAGTTTCAAGAGCTAGCTGAGAGAGATAGGTGCTATGGTACCTATAGATAGGGTATCTCTTGTTTACTGAACGTATATTATATTATCCTTATTACTTATTAATAAGTATTCTATTTTCAGATTTATAAAGACATAACCAAAACATTGAATTATACTGTGAATAATAAGCCTAAAGTAGTAGTATATTGGCTGGCAAAACTGAAGAATCCCAGTCAGGAGGTAGTCCTTTCCCATGAGCACATAGATTTGAAATGGCTGCCCCTAGCAGAAGCTCAAAGTATCTGTGGATATGAAGATATGAGTCGGCTTCTCCTGGAATTTAATGAAAAGGCAATGAATTTATAAAGTTAAGTCCAACCATATTAATAGTTAAAATAAGATGCAATGATAATGTTACATATTTAATAAATGATATATTTATAAGTATTCACATGAAGATCTAGGTACTGGAAGAAATCTCTGTGAGAGATAAGCTTGCCATTAAGTTGTAAATTGTTTTTGGGTGTAACAAAATTAATACATAATTAAATTTATTAAGTGAAATTAATTCTTTAACTTTTATGATCTGTGATTATGATACGACTGAACAAGAGAAAATACAAATAATTATGTATTTCGCTGCTGCAACATGCAAAGTGGTAGACACCGTTTCAAAATAGCTCCTATGCCTGATTTACATGCATTAGCATCTCTACTTAGTTTGTGCTGATTTACAGAACTCGTTAAAGAGTTAATATTCTTTGTACAGAACTAATATTTTTTGTATGCAGTACACAGGAGACCAAATCCCTGAGTGACACTTGAGAGTGACACAGATAATGTAGTCACACACATACTAACTAGCGCCATCATCTAAAATATAGTTATACGGTGAAATAATCCTCATTGTATGAAATACACTTCTATCGCGTGACTGGAGACTGGGCTCAATGGACCATTATTGCGGACTAATGGTCCATTAATGCCACATCCTGAGAATTAAAAAAATATATATATTCGGGGTCTAAGGACTAGACTTGGCTGTATGAAGATATGTGTTCATTTGCCTTATCTTCTGTTTTTGTTTCATAAAAAAGTTATTAATCAAAGAAAAGTTGTTGGGGGTTGTCTTTATTTTCATTTTTAATTCTATTAAATATATATAATGTATGTGTATTAATTGTTGCTTTTCCGCAATTATTTAATTGAGCACACATTATTCATGAAATAAATTCACACTATGGATAGAAGTCAGGCAGGTACTTCAGAGCAAGAAACCGTGTCCCCGAAAATCAAGCCTAGAACCAGGGGGAAAAAACGAAAACGGTGATTATTTTAGTTTATTCAAATATTTCTCAACAAAAGGGACACTATTTAGTGCTTACTGTACATATTACAGATCTCTACTTAACTATTTTACTGCAGATAAGTGCATATAATAGTTAGCTCTTCTCAACTTCCCTTTCTTTTGGGACTAGTGTCATGTGTAGTTCTTCTATTCAACCTTAACAGCCGTAATATCATAACATATATATTGTATTCACTGTAAAAAAAATTGTATGTATAATTAACTACTTTTACTATGTACTTTTTTCCGAAATTCCATCAAGAAGGAGAAGTTTCCAGGGAATAGGAAATAATTATAAAACAAAGTTGCTTTCTGCTGTCTGTCCCTATGTATGCTTAGATCTTTCAAAATAGGGAATGGATTTTGATGCGTTTTTTTTTTAATAGATAGAGTGATTCACGAGGAACGTTTATAATGTATAACTAGGGACCCACCCCGGATTCGCACGGGAGTAATGCACTCACACGCGGGCGAAGCCGTGGGCGGCCGCTAGTAGGGAATAATGGGTATTATAAGTTTCAGGCAAAGTTGTGGGTGTCCACTAGTAAACTATTAATTTATTATTTTCATTATGTATTTATGTATATTATAATATAATACAAATATATTTACAAGACTTGTTTAAGTATGAGTATTAATTTCACTATTCTATATTTAGGCCTGTCAGCAATAGTAGCTCTGATGATGAAGCAGTTTTACCCGACAACACTCTGGAGGTTGAGAAGAACCTCCATGCTTCAGCTGTTAAAAATAATTTAGATGATATTAGTGTGAAAAAAATATTAAAGGTAAGAAGATACTTTCTACATCTAATTATTTTTTTATTAGAACACAATTTATTATTATTTTCAAGTGGCTGGCATTTACCCAAGTGCCATACTATGAAATTAAGTCTATTATTTATTAGTATGTATAGAATACAGATAGGTAGCAGGGGTATAAGAGACAGTTCTGATAATAAACATTTTTCTTCTAGAAAGTGGTAACCAATGACCATGTGCTTGCATTAGTCAAGTTGAGGGAGGAAGAGATGGAGGCCTGTGCTGATGACACCGACCTCAAACCAAAGCTTACCAGGTCTAAAGCTAAGTAAGTGTGACACTCTTATTGTAGGATTTACTAACCTTGAGGACCTTATAGAAGCCCTAGGAGCTCAATCCGAGGAGTTTAAGGGACTTTTTTGTTTATCACAACATACTTCATTTTCACTTTATCTCGTTACCTGATCATGATCATCATTCCTCGAGGATGCACTTTTCAGATACATAATATTATACCGTTTCCCTTTTGATTTTAAATTTAAATCACAAATTATCCAACTAATTCAAGCGAAAACACCGAAATTGGCCTATTTTGAAAGAAAAGTCATCCTTTTGGCAAGCCCTTGTCATGTCACTTTTTCATTTTATTTTTCTTTTTGTACACTCAAATCTTTACAAAACTTCATGAAGAAAAAGAATTCATTTCGAATTCAAGAATTTGAAAATGGAGAGAAAAATTCGTATATAAGCCATACAAACGGGAAAGAGTCAAGCATTCCGTCGGCTACTCAGGCAGAGTGAAGAATGGAATTAAAAGGCCTTGTCTCGGGGCAGGCGGCCCCTTGCTACACTTCGCCGGACTTCTACAGCGCGAACAATCCGCGCCCGCGTCGCGTTCACTAACCGCGCTCTGCGACCACGGACCTCTACAGCGCGAATAATCCGCGCCCGCGTCGCGTTCAGTAATCCGCGACTGAGAAGATTCATCTATCCGATCCAGTACCTACAACTTCTGAACCTGCATCTACAACTGTGACCCGTCCGTCTGGTCTGGTACCTGTAACTTCTACACCTGCATCTACAACAGTGACCCGGCTGTCTGGTCCAGTACCTACAACTTCTACACCTGCATCTACAACTGGGACCCGTCCGTCGGATCCAGTACCTTCAACTCCTTCCTGCAAGTACTACACCCGGGGCGTGACTCCTGGAACGCAGTCGACCCAGGATCCTCAAGAGAAGACTCTGCTCACCGACTTCATACACTTTTACACTCTACAATCCTTCATCCACGCTCTACTCACCCTCACTCACTTTCACACATTGTTCATAGTGATCTCTCTTCTATATTGTGTTAATTTGTGTTGTAAATAAATTCGTGTAACTCTCTTTTTATTTCGTTAGGTAGGTATTATATACCTATATATTTAGTAGGTAGGCTACAAACTCCTACATAACTGTTGCTACACGACAATATTATTTTGTTATTGCTCAATATATTACTACATAGTTAGTCAATTACACATATATAAACTGGGTCTAAGAGTAAATTATGATATTTTATTTAGTTATATATTTATTTTATTGTACCACAGTCGTAATGAGTCTTTGTAGTTGTGAAGTACTCGTATGTGTGTAATATCTTAGTGTACATATATAAATATAATACATTGGTATTTATTAACACATTCATTGCTGTCTGATTTTCTTAGCATGTCAATATCAGAGGCATGTTTGGAACATACTTCACAACACATTGACCTATTCCCACATTAAGATCCCTAAGGTCTTGTGTCGTGGGTACTAAGCAACGGTATATACTCGTAAATACATAGATAAGTATAGAAACATAAATGACTCAGAAACAAATACATATTTAGATAAGAATAGAATTATTTAGACAAATACATATTTAGATACTATTACTATTATTATTGTAACTCTGTTTAAATTCTCGGGACTACAGAGTCCCGGTCCTTTGAGAGGTGTGCATCGGGCCCTGGCCAAGATGTAGAGGCCCTTTTTAGAGAACTTTTAATATGGTGTGGGATACACATGGTATGATACTATCGCCGACCGCACAATATGGTACACCCGGCGATGGTCCCCGCCATGTGGACTATTGGAGTGCAGATCTATGTCATGCGATGGAAACAAAGGGCTATGGGGCTGAATGTTGGGTGGGGTTGGGTAACTGGACTATTGAAGGAGACTAACGGACGCCTGCCATTACAACCAAGTCTCATAATTGTTTGGTGGCAGGCGGTGACTCGCCAACTCATTTCATGGGCCCCCTGAAACGGCCGCACGCATGGAGCGACAAAGGGAGCAACATTTGGTGAGCGGCTAGGGTGGAGGGGTGCCCCTGGACTTTAAACCAAAGCCAACTCGCCACTTACTGACGGGCACGTCCACCCTCGAGCTGTTATAGCTCTCGCGACTCCACTCTGCCCGGCCGGCGAAAGCAAGGCAGAGGTGGGGGAACTGTTCCTCGTCAGACTTCACTCCAGCGCCGGAGATGAGGAACAGGGTCTTCCCCCGGGAGTACTTCAGGTCCGCGGGAACGCTACCTCCCAACAGCTCACCACAAGCTGGGCCTATTCCACTCTAATCCACTGGGCAAATCCACTAATGGATTAAATTCCACTTTTATATCCACTCTAATCCACTGCTAAAAAACTCACAGGGGACTGGATTAGAGTGGAACATCAATTCCACTATAATCCATTGGTCAAATCTATTGATGGGTTAGATTCCGCTTCTGAGTACACCCACATCCATCAATGGATATGTTTGTGGTTCAAAGTATATATTTTCGTCCGCGTATAATTTTGAATGATAGTAGGTACCTACTGCTATTTACGTCGATATAAATATTTATTTAAGTACAATATATTCAATCTTTCCTATATCTATTAACGGTTACACTTAGGTTCTAAACTGCCATTAAACCGGAAAGGATTCTCTTTACACTTTTTTTATAATTTAGAAATCGTACTTTATACAAAAGTTTTGTGAAGTAACACGAGAACTTTCAAATAATTCATTATCAACTATTTTTTCTTCTTGAGAATAGATCCAGGTATCTAAAGGTAATTTTTTTTTAATGGGGTAAATCAAAATTCGTTATTTATCTCCTCCTTTGAACGACTATCATCCATCTCATCCGGTTGGAGCCAAAAAGAAATAATTACAAATACAGAAATATATTATAAATTCTCATGATCCAAACTTATACAATATCAATCATTATTGGGACAATTATTTATGATGATATTTTATTTATACTGGATGCTAAATTAGTAACATTTACTAAAGTAATTGAGCAGCCTAGGGTGGTACATGTTTGCCTAGAAAGTACCTATTCACTCTAGCTTTGAAGAGACCAATGTCGAAATTATCCGGGATAAAAACATTTTCCCGGGATAAAAAGTGGCCTATGTTAAGTGGGACCTGTCACAATATATTCCTGAAAACTGCATCGAAATCGGTCCAGCCGTTTCTGAGATTAGCGTGCACAAACATCGATCCGGTACATTTTTATTATATGTATATATTTAAAATACCAGTTATTTTAATGAAAGGCTGTTCTTAAACACTTTTGTCTTTTTACAACGAATTTATTTATTTATTTTAAAGTTTCCTCGATGTTTTGGACGCCTTTTGACGTAATGATGAATTTAATAATGTTGTTTGGTAAATCGGATGAAAATACAATACTTAATTCCCTGACATGATAATTAACTTCGGATAATGGCGTTTCCTCAGGACAAGCGGAAAATTTTATACATTCAGTTGATTTGACTAATTTTAGTCTGGTTGATACCATGTTCGACCACGCTAGCCCTAGCACTGGTAAAACATCTGAAGTACTATCAAAAGAAGCTGTAACTTGGTTTATGCAAAGTACGGCTAATTTGTATTGCAAAGCCATGTCATTGAGAGCTATAGCAACTTCTTTCATTTCTTCTGCTCTTTGAATGTAATTTGAATATTCTGACCTAAATGGTGCCGCTACAGAGTCTATTATAATCAGTGAAATTTTATTCTGGCACAGCAAGTTCGGTAGTCGCAATTTGATACACGACAACAATTCCTGTGATTCTGTGACGTGTTCAACATAAACATTTTTGCCATGATCAATAGTTTCATTGTAATTTGGAATGTTACTCTTTATTTGTTCAAATCTCTTTATTGGAAACAAATCTTCCGTGCAAATATACACTGTACCATTCATCCAATTATGCAAAGCTGCTTGAAGACCTAGCTGAGTTTTCCCTGTTCCACTTTCTCCATAAATTTCTGTCAATGTTCCTTTTCGATAACCGCCTCGTAACATTTGGTCGATTCCGGTACATCCAGTGGATATTTTACCATCATGAGCATTAATCTGCAGTAATTCATTACATGTGACACACAAAGGGCCACTGTGTTTTGCTACAATACTTTTAACAAGCACTATATCACTTGTATTTAAATGAGTCTTCTTTTTAAGATCATTACTTGAAAGAGATATTATTTGTTTGACTGTGGTAACATCAGCTCTTAAAAATGCGTCATATAATTTAGGCGGGATTATTTCATTTAAATCCATGATCTTCGAAAACTTCAGGCCGGATCAGGGATCTAGAAAAAAAAACAAAATAAGGTACCTATGTTGAGCAACAACAACAAACCCTAGCACAGACAGACAGATGAGAAAGTATCCTGTCTTGCGTATAATGGCAGGTAGGTTTACCCAAAGACCTTGCATCGCGCCTTGGTATACATATGTCATAATGGGTCTATCTCCATCTATTATCAGATGATTTAAGCAGTTTTTGAACATCTGCGCTCGTGGTTATACAGCCCGATCCAAGAGCGACAGACACGTCCGCAAGCACGGCACTCGTGTTGTGTCGCTGCTGGCAGTGCTTTGAACTGGGTGGTGGATCATGTCCTTTTGCTCTTATAGCAGCCAGTGCATCGAACCAGGCCTTATCATGCGCCTCTCTCAGATGCATGTCCCTCTGCAACGACCCCTATCCAAATGTCTCGAGTAGCGGCGATCTCTTCCCATCTGTTGGTTTCGATACTGAATGCGGTCATTTCACGCTTGACAAAATCCTTGAAACGCTTAGAGCATCTCGGCTTTTCTAAAGTGGGTATTACACTAGACGGTATTCAGGGCCCGGTAGTTAGGGAGGGCGTGGCCCCTTGCAAGGGCGTCGATTACTACACTGCACTGAATACCGGCTCCCTCACTCACTGTGTACAGTCTGAATTTGAACGCGGATAGAGACGTATCATGGCACCTGTTGTATCTAAATTAAAAAGCAGCGATTGCCGTGGCTGTAGTTACATCCATGAATAAATATAGAAAAACTAAAAATAAAAATACTTGAAATTAAGAGCAAAGTACTCCAATATGCAACCGCTCTCCGCGCTAGCCGCGCGACAACTGAGTTCCCTAACTGCCCTAAGTGTTATTACACTACTCGGTCGCAAGGGCGGTTAGGGAGCAAGGCTGCCGGGAGCGTCCGGTCGCCCTAGTTAGGGACCCTTACTCTCTAACTCTGATTACACCACCCTTAGTTAGGGTAAGGCTTCCTTAAAATTGGGTAGAGTAATACAGCCTTAAGTTGAAACGCAACGGGGGTCTTCCGATAGGTCTCTTAGCGCACGCGACTTCACAACTTCAGTAGAGTTTTCCGAGGCAAGCGAATATGTTCTACGATGCACATGTCCGAGCCACCGCAGCCGTCTCTGCTTCAGCATGGCAGTGATGCTGGGACTTGAGCACTTCCTCTAGGTATACCTATGTAAATAAACTAAAAACCTAACACCAGTGGGGCAAGCACGAAACTCTCGACAGCCAGTAACATAATGCAAATAAGATTGATTGTGAATGTTCTTGAAAATCCTTACCTTATTAATACATATTATATATACCTACCTAGCAAAAAAAAATACCTACCTACCAGGAATATATTGTGACAGGTCCCACTTAACATAGGCCACTTTTTATCCCGGGAAAATGTTTTTATCCCGGATAATTTCGACATTGGTCTCTTCAAAGCTAGAGTGAATAGGTACTTTCTAGGCAAACATGTACCACCCTAGGCTGCTCAATTACTTTAGTAAATGTTACTAATTTAGCATCCAGTATAAATAAAATATCATCATAAATAATTGTCCCAATAATGATTGATCTACACTAATATTATAAAGAGGAAAACTTTGTTTGTTTGGTTGTAATGAATAGGCTCAAAAACTACTGGACCGATTTAAAAAATTCTTTCACCGTTAGAATCCTTATAGGACCTGGATGAACATAGGCTATAAGAATTTCCAGATATTCCCACGGGAAGGCGACAAACGGGAATTTTATATTTTTTACGAAAACCGCTATACATATTAAGCTGAAATCGGGCATATATGTTCATTGGGGACAGCGAGGGAGGACTAAAAACGGATTTCCCGAAATTCCCACGGGAAGGGGACAAACGTGAATTCATAATTTTTACGAAAACCGCTATACATATGAAGCTGAAATTGGGCATAGATGTTCATTAGGGACTGCGAGCAAGCACTAAGGACGAATTTCCCGAAATTCCCACGGGAAGGGGGCCAACGGGAATTAATTATTTTTTACGAAAACGGTTACACATATGAATCTGAAGTTGGGCATATTTGTTTATTTGGGACCCCGAGGAAGCACTAGGAACGGATTTCACGAAACTCCCACGAGAAGGGGACAAACGGGAATTCATTTTTTTACGACAAGCGCGATACATATGAATTCGAAATTAGACCTGTACGTTCATTAGGGACTGCGAGGGAGCGCTAAGAACGGATTTCCCGAAATTCCCACGGGAAGGGGACAAACGGGAATTCCAAATTTTTACGAACACCGCTATTTGTATGAAGCTGAAATCGGATTAGGGACTACGAAGAAGCCCTAAGAATGGATTTCCCAAAATTCCCACGGGAAGGAGACTAACGGGAATTAATTTTTTTTACAAAAACCGCTGTACATGTGAAGCTAAAATCGGAGACTGCAGGGAAACACTAAGAATTGATTTCCCGAAATTCCCACGGGACTGTCTGTGCGTTTGTGCACGCTAATCTCAGGAAATATTGTGACAGATCCCACTTAACATATAGGCTACTTTTTATCCCGGGAAAATGTTTTTATCCCGAATAATTTCGACATTTTGTTTTTTCTGTAGTCCACGCGGACGGAGTCGCGGGCGTCCACTAGTATTGTATAAGTTTGGATCATGAGAATTTATAATATATTTCTGTATTTGTAATTAATTCTTTTTGGCTCCAACCGGATGAGATGGATGATAGTCGTTCAAAGGAGGAGATAAATAACGAATTTTGATTTACCCCATTAAAAAAAATTACCTTTAGATACCTGGATCTATTCTCAAGAAGAAAAAATAGTTGATAATGAATTATTTGAAAGTTCTCGTGTTACTTCACAAAACTTTTGTATAAAGTACGATTTCTAAATTATAAAAAAAGTGTAAAGAGAATCCTTTCCGGTTTAATGGCAGTTTAGAACCTAAGTGTAACCGTTAATAGATATAGGAAAGATTGAATATATTGTACTTAAATAAATATTTATATCGACATAAATAGCAGTAGGTACCTACTATCATTCAAAATTATACGCGGACGAAAATATATACTTTGAACCACAAACATATCCATTGATGGATGTGGGTGTACTCAGAAGCGGAATCTAACCCATCAATAGATTTGACCAATGGATTATAGTGGAATTGATGTTCCACTCTAATCCAGTCCCCTGTGAGTTTTTTAGCAGTGGATTAGAGTGGATATAAAAGTGGAATTTAATCCATTAGTGGATTTGCCCAGTGGATTAGAGTGGAATAGGCCCCAGTCACTACCTACTACACCATTCGGCCGTCAAATGGAGATCTGTAGTCTGCCTCCTACCTCACTTCTATGGGACATAGTTATGTATGTATGTATGTGCCAATATCAGTTCAGTTCAACCCTTAGTGCCAAAATGTAAATAGCTAGATTCTGAGCTATCACTAATCATTTCCAATAATTCCCTAAGGAGCACGTATTTACTGGTGATTTTATTCCAGAGAACTTCTAAAACAATCTCCCGAGTCAGCACCATGGAATTTGCAACTGGATCCGATAAAGGAGATTCCTGTGAAGACCAGGCCTGAAGTGAAGGCCCTGATCAGCCAAGAACTGCAGGAAGATGAAGAGGATGAGGAATACAGACCGACGCAAGAAGATGCACAGGTTTGTTTTTTAAATTACAGTTTTTACATCTATAGTATGTATAGCATAATAAATATTACTTTGTGAATTGTCACCAAATGCTTAAATAGGCTGAACTATGTTTGATTTTAAGTGTTATTTTGTCTATACTTAATATTATAAAGAGGTAAACTTTGATTGTTTGTTTGTTTGTTTTTTTGCTGAGAATAGGCTCCGAAATTACTGGACCGATTTCAAAAAATCTTTCACCGTTAGAAACCTTATTGGATCCGGATGAACATAGGCTATAGGGTTTCGCATAATTTCCTCTGGGCTGGAATAAATATCAATTAAATACAAAAAAATTACCATTTGACGCACGCATGGAGGTATAAGTTTGACATACACCATAGAATAATAAGTTCCCAGAAGGAGTCATCAAGGACAGATGTATTCCGGGTAGTGAAGCAAAAACGAGTCAAAAATCCCGCATCTTCCGCTCATCTTACCCGCCGATTGTTGCCAAATCGATAAATATTATCAGTTTTTTAGATACAGTAAATAGGTTGTAAAAATTTTACATACTAAAAAGTTGCTTCAAAAGTGTGCGTGATCACGGGTTCTGGGAATTTATTATTCTGTGACGTACAGATGACATGACACAACATGACGGATGAAATATTTTTTTTGTTTGGTTTATCCCGAAGAAAGAGCATGAGGAATACAGCATCCATACAGCCATTGATTTTAGTACTGATTATTTCTGAATTTATGATGGATGATAACGATGATGAATGGAAACGTCGGGAAAATCCTCAAAAACGAGTGTAAAATTAGTCAAAATCAAAAAGAATTGCGAAAACAACATACCTACATGACCCCACGAAGAAACGGACACATGTATACACAAGTAAATTAAACCCACTCCTTTTTGGTGTTTATGTTCGTTAGGAGGTATAATAGAGTACTAAAAACGGATTTCCCAAAATTCCCATGGGAACGGGGCAGACAGGAATTCCCAATTTTTACCGAAATTTCCACTGTACCGGAACAAAAGCTTATTCAATAAGTAAAAAATAAACCTTGACGTACACAGATGAAATTTGGTGTGTATGTTTGTTAGGGGGTGTAAAAGACCATTAAGAACGGGTTTCACGAAATTCCCATGGGAACGGCACAAACAGGAATTTCAAGTTTTTACGAAAACCACATGACATATAGAGATGAAATATGACAGGTATATTCGGTAGGGAGTGTAAGAAAGAACTGAAAACATATTTCCCGAATAGGGACTGCTAGGGAGCACAAAGAACGGATTTCCCGTAATTCCCATGGGAACTGGACAAATGGGAATTCCCAATTTTAATGAAAACCATTTGACACAATATAATGATGAAATGTGGTAGGGAGTGTGAGGAGACACTGAGAACGTATTTTTTGAAATTTCCACCTGAACGGGACAAACGGGAATTCCATTTTTTACGAAAACCGCTATAAATATAAAGCAGAAATCGGACATGTCTATTCGTTAGGGAATGCGAGAAAGCACTAAGAACGGATTTCCCGAAATTCCCACGGGAACGGGACAAATTCGGGAATTCCAAATTTTAGAGGATATGTACCGAAGCGAAGCGAGGGCGGGTCACTAGTTTTTTATATAATTGTTATTTTCTGCTTACCAGAAAATTTATTTTAAAAGTGTGAAATCAATTGAAAATTACAGGCCTATTACACTATACCTATATAGGTATTGTACATAGATAACTTACTTCTTTTTGACCCTGTTTCTATTCACTTGTGGCTGTAGCAATATGTACTCGCCTACTATCTATTACTTGTTTTTAATATTCTAAAGTCCTCTATGCTGCTCTGGTAGTGAAAAAAAAAGTATAATACTACAGCTGCTTCTCTTCCCGGGCATACTGTACCGATATTATACATCTCGATACCGAATTTATACATCTCAACTATACCCTCAATATTGGTCAGAAGTGGCACCATGTGTTCCTATTGGCCCTTGGTGCTCTGCCTACCCCGTAAGCGAAAAAGGCGTGATTATATGTATGTATGTAATATTCTAAAATTGAAATTGATGTTGTTCTGCCAGAGTGATGATGATCAAACCCTGGAGTCGATGAGTGACATGGACTCGCAGCCTCGCACGCCGGCCACTCCTCTGAGCGTGCACGCAGACAGCCCCAGGGTCACCAGGGATGGACCGTTCAAAGTGCCCACGGTAAATATATATATATATATATATATAACATCACGCATATCTAGCGGTGATAGCCCAGTGGTTAAGACGTGCACCTTCCAAGCGGGAGGCGTAAGTTCGATCCCAGTCACGGGCCTGTACCAATGAATTTATTTCATGTACAGATTTTAATGTTGTGAAAATTGTCACTTAGCTCGTGCCTCGAAAAGCACGTAAAACCGTTGGTCTTGCGCCTGATCTCTCTCCAGTCGTGTCGGCTTTCCGTCCCATCGGACTATGAGAGTAACGGAATAGAGAGTGCATCTGTGTTTGCGCACACACTTGTGCACTATAATATCTCCTGTGTACCTGGCCAATCTCCGTAGAGATTGGTCCCTTGCCCGAAATACGGTCGGAGATCATTATACCTGGCAAGTTTCATCAAAACCCTTTTAGTACATTTTGCGTGAAACTCGTGAACTCGTCCGCTACAAATATACTTCTTGAAAGCAAGAATAATATTTTACTTTTATATGGTACTAGAGGACGCCCGCTCTCCGTCCGCGTGGACTACAGAAAAGAAACAAAATATCGAAAAAGTAGCCTATATGTTAAGTGGGACCTGTCCAGCCGTTTCTGAGATTAGCGTGCACAAACGCACAGACAAACCGACAAACAGACAAAAATTCCAAAAATCATTCCTTTAGGTACTATTGCGTTGATAAAGATATTCTGTAATATTTTTTCTTATATATCTTTTATGTACAGACAGCGATCCGTTAAATTTTTATTATATGTATAGATAAACTGAACAAATATTTGCAACAAAAAGTGAAGTGCAAAATTATTACCCCAATGACCAGCAAAAACAATATAGACTTACCAGCAAAAGCTTCCTGTCTATTAAACATTCATCATATAATATTTTCCGTATTTATTAACAGGAAGTAAAAAGCGTAGCTCGAAGAAAACTGGACGTAGACCAAGAGGAACCGACAATAGCACTTCGGACCAGGTCGAAAATCAACCTGTCCGAGACAAGCATAGAGCATATAGAGAGCACATTCGTGCCCCCTGATGATTTGCCCAATCCGGATGTGGATGACCTTTGGAGTCAGTTCTTAAGCGAGTGCCTTGATCCTAAAGAGGGGAATAGGCACGAGGATGATGATGATGCCGATCCAGAGTACAATGTGGCTGCAGATCCTGATGCTCGTAAGTTTTTGGATTGCTATCTCAATTCTTGTATGTTCCTAACATCCTTTTTCCTTGCCCATATTCATTAAATTCTTTATACATGCTCGTGGGTTTCGAGTGCTCTTTACCTTAGTCCTTACTGGAGTCCGTCCGGGTGGACTGCAGATTAAACGAAATTATCAGGGATAAAAATATTTTCCCTGTGTACTTTCTTAGGCTCTAGACTACCTGTGCATCAAGTATCATTTAAATCAGTTTAGTAGTTTTGTCATTAAAGCGAGACAGACAGACAGAGTTGCTTTCACATTTATAATATTAGTAAGGAAGTAAGGATTGTTCACACTAACATTTTATGCAGAAAAGTATTTTACGATGGTAATGTACAAAGGTATGTTTATTCCTAATAGGTTGTTAGTGTGTGAGTGTGCGAGGAAAATGGGAGGATACCACACACACGTCACACACAATTCATAATTTTCACAAATCGAATAGCTTATTTGTAATTGTCAAGTTTAAATTAACGTTCGCGAACGTATTGCTTTGGCTCTTTTGCAAGTCACGTAATCAGTCTACCGAATATTCTAGACGACGAGGATGAAGAGGCGCTAGAAAGCAGTATTATAAAGATATCCAAGAAGGAACTAAACGATTTAGTCACGGAGCTGTTTAACATAATGCCTGAAACCACGGCCGAGGAAGGATTAGCGGAGCTGGCTGATAAGGTCCTGTCTGGTAATGCTACTGAGGTGGGTACCTTATTTAACCGACTGCACCAGAAAAGGAGTTATGTTTTTCGAGTGTACGTTTGTATGTATGTATGTTTCTTTGGCATGCTGTACTAGAGTCTAAACGGCTTGTCGCATTTGAGCTTGTGAGGTGTCATTAGATTCGGTCTAGTCGTGAAAGTGACACTGGATAAAAATTTTTACGCAATCGGGTATTTTTCTTTAGTAAATTATTGTTCCATACATTTCAGTGCAGTAATTATTCGAGATTGTATGGAACAGCAGATTTTTTTTTCAATATTTCGGAGTTGGTCCCATAGTGAAAGTTGTTTCTTTTTACCTACCTAATTTCGTGCCAAAACATAATCACTAATTTTAGATAGACCTTATATATGCTACGTTGCTTTGGATGCGTGTAATATCTGACAATCATATTCATTGGCCAATGATGTCTATGAGTTTGAACGCAAAAATGTTTCTTTCAAAATCATATAGCCACTAATTTGGCATTCACTCATTATGTTATTTAGATGCCACGGTGGGATGGTAAAGTAGAACCTTTGTCAGACGAGGAAGCGAAAGCCAAGGAGAACGAGAAAGCAGATCAGCGAATCAAATATTCTGTCGGTAAAACAGAACCCGGGGAAATTGATATTGAGGAGCATAAAGTTGACGGACTAATAGACACAAACCAAGGGAATAGTAAACAAGTGACGCCCACGAAAGTTCTAGAAGCGCCGACACCACGGCCTGTGTAAGTATTATGTATTTTGCTTGCTATGTGGCGACTTTAATAATACATACATACATATAATCACGCCTTTATCCCTTATGAGGTAGGCAGAGCACCAAAGGCCGACAGAACCACATGGTGCCACTTCTGACCAATTTTGAACTTTAATAATGTTTGTGAGAATTTAAAGATAATTGGATATATGTTTCTCATTCACGAAACTGCCGCATTGATAATGATTAAAACTTGGCAGTTATATAGCTTATACATCAGATTCATGTATCCGTATCGTAACGTTTGGATGCACGCAACCAAAGGAACTATTCTGTGAAACGCACTGTAACAGCTATGGCAATGGGCCGTCGTTCTTAACACGTTCACTGCAGCCGGCCTACGTCATAATGGTGTTCTAGAGGTGCCATCGACGCTTATTTACGTCCTGGCACTAGACGTTGCACTGAGGTCGGCTAAGGGTGGATCCAGATTTGGAGTCATGGGGTGGTCCTAATTCGATAACTTTGCGAATTTCACTGTCGCTCGTAAATTCGCCGTACCGCCGCTCTTATGTCCACATGCTTAGAAAAGCTACTGGAAGCGAACGTGTTAATACATCAATGCACATTATTATAAAAATTGTTGTTCACAATGGGGTTGGTTCCTATGGTTGAATCTTGATAACATTTTATGCTTATCAGAATAAGTTATCAAAACCTTACTATCTGTAAAATTATAATTTGATTATGTGTCCAAATGAGGTAGCAATAAGCCTTCAAAGTTGAGTGGGCAATTCCATTTTTCAAATGTGAAATTTATTGAAAATTACTACATCACATGTACACCTGCATCATTTACAGCAAATTTTGTTTTGTAAACATATTTATAAACGCAATATTTCAAATAGCTGTAGAACAAAAGTTCTTTTACGCGCATACAAGTCACTGGAAGAATGACGTCATATTGTGGTAGCCATTTGTATGAAGCGTTTTTTGGCAAGTCTAAAATTGTGACTTTGAAATCGTTATATCCCGAAAATTTTTACGCTAGCAAATTTATTCTTTCGCAAATGTTTCTTTTATTTTATGATCTTTCGATATAAATACAAATAAAAAACTAAACGACCCTATAGAGCAAAACCGACATCGGTGGCCATAATAGTAGAGGAGTCGTCCCGCAGCGTGTCTCGCAAGGAAGCGCGAGCGCCGACCGCGCCGCACATGCCGCCCGCACTGCGGCAACTGCAGGCGGTCAGGGGGGAGGTACACACGCTGCATATCACCATCGATCAGGTCACGGTGAGTACATACACTATAACAAGTCCACTCAAAATCTTATTATTTTTTTCACATGAAAGCATACACAACTTATTTGTCGATTGCAGCTGGTATACATATGATATGGAATAATTTATCTTCATTATATTCACCACTGGTGGCCCGCCCTCGCTTCGCTTCGGTACATATCAGTACATAGCTACAACTTCATATGTACTTTTCGTAAAAAAAAAATTCCCGTTTGTCCCCTTCCCGTGGGAATTCCGGGAAATCCGTTCTTAGTGCTTCCTCGCAGTCCCCAATGAACATATTATATACCCGATTTCAGCTTTATATGTATAGCGGTTTTCGTAAAAATTTTGATTTCCCGTTTGGCCCCTTCCCGTGGGAATTTCGGGAAACCCTTATGGCCTATGTTCATCCGGGTCCAATAGGGATTCTAACGGTGAAGATTTTTTGAAATCTGCCAGTTGTTTTTGAGTTTACTCATTACAAACATAAACATACAAAAATACAATTTTTCCTTTTATAATATTAGTGTACATAGAAACCTAATTGCACTATTCTGCTGTCGAAATTTTCATAATATGGTTTTATAAGCGAGCAAATAAACCATTATACTTCTAGCGAATAACCATTACATTCTTTCTATATACATATTTACATTATTTTAACATTAAACGCGGTTAACCCCTGATCTCTCGATAGATGTTGCCAGAACAGATCCAGATATTGCAGCAACAGTTGCGGCAACACGTGCAACTTGCAACCAGCAACTTTATGCAACTGTTCGTCAACCCGAACCACTGGACTCTGGCGCCTATTTACAAGCAGTTCCTGGTAATGTTTCATATTTATTAGAGTGCCCTGCGGCTACTTCACATGTTGAAACCCTAAAAATTAGGTGTTACTGAAAAACCTTCAAATTCCTTAACGATTGCTCTTACGTATTAGGGATTTTATAAATCAACCCTTACTTTAGCCTTTTTGCACTCACATTGCTTTGCAAGATACGTAATAGGTAAGGGGGCGTGGTATTGTTTTTCGAAGATTGTACATACATTTTTGACACTGATCATTTAAATATATCCGTGAGACCTAGTTTATGATCCTGCAGTTTTGCTACCATATTTAGGGAACATGTTTAGTACGTATATAAGGTGTTTTTTCGTTGCCACCCTTAACGAAGGGTACCTACCTACCTACTTTATACATTAAATAAAGTAAGTTTATGCCAAAAAAATGCTGGGAAACGATGTAATTAAAAAAAATATATATATCACTTGATCGAGCGAAATTTATAGTGTCCAGTGTTTATGCTACTTTTTTATAGACAGATATTAATCTCTTCTAAGCTGCTCTGGGAGTGAATAAAAAACGTAAAATACTACAGCTGCTTCTCTTCTCGGGCATACTGTACAAGTCAGTAGAGGGACAAGAGGGTCTTGGTGTTTGTAGGCGATAGGCTGACCACCTGTCACTACTAACCGAACTTGCACATCTCAATTATATCCTCAAAATTGGTCAGAAGTGGCACCATGTAGTCCTATCGGCCCTTGGTGCTCTGCCTACCCCGTAAGGTATAAAGGCGTGATTACGAGTATATGTATGTATGTAGGTAGATATTAATAATTTGTCGTGAAAAAATATTGCTACACGTGTCAATGTGCATTTATGCAGAAAAACGCAGTCTATTTACTCAACTTTGGACCCTAATATTTTGGAAACCAGACACTTCCCAGATATGCTTCCATGGAGAAAAGTAATCGTGATGATGAGGAGATTCCGTAGTTTTCGGGAACGTTGACGACCAAAAATCACCCTGTTTGTATGTATGTGTGGGGTTGGTGAAAAGGGAAGCGCTTCAGGCAACCATCGGGCCACAAGTTATTGTTTGGCCCATGTAACTATTCCGATCATTGTGAGAAACTTCGATATCTCGTTCTAGGATTTGTATTGTAGGACTGTGGTTCTGTCTTGCGTTCGATAGATGGCTCTGCTACATATATACAGGATGTAACAGAAAGGGTATGTTAAGCGAAAAGCTGTATAAATAGCCCACTATAGAGAACCTATTTCCAAAATTTGAAACTCGAAATCACATTTTTATTTTTCAAGATTGTATGAAAATTCCTGAGATATTTAAAAATTCTCCATACTATCAGGAAAAATAAACATGTGATTTCGGATCTCAAATTTTGTGGATAGGTTCTCTATAGTGGGCTATTTACATAGCTTTTCGCTTAACATACCCTTTTTGTTGCACCCTGTGTAAAGAATAAGGAGATAGTAATCATATATTTTTATTTTATGACCAGGAATCTCTAAAGAAGATGATGGAAAACTACCCAGATTCCGTGGTAGGTGTGTGTAACCTGGCGCCCGCGGTGGAGTTAGTTAACAGCTGGGAGTCTTCGTTGTCTGCCGACACGACGGAAAACACTGAATATGTCACGTACGTTTGTAGAATAGATTTTAAAACATGGCTTTTTAGGGTCGGTTCATATCTGACGGAAGATGCGTCGAGCGTATCTCTAGGTACAGGCAAACGCACTCACGCATCATCGGTTCAATGTAAAAGGTTGAATGTTTTGTCGTATATTTGCCGGTTCTGATGTCCGACCCTTAGTCTATTGTGGACGGATGTAGCGACGGATAGGGGGTAATATATGCAGCGTAGGGAGGCATTTGTCCAACAGTGGGACATCTCATGACTACTGAAAAGCTATGCTATGGGGATTACAAATCAAAACTTTATTAACAGAAGTTTATTTATTATATAATGTCTCCGACCGATTTCGGTCAAGGCGGCCAATCTACTGAGGTTAGCCACATGCGCAGGAGATTTTATAGTGTACAAGTGTGTGCTCAAACTCAGATGCACTCTATTCCGTCACACTCATAGTCCGATGGGACGGAAAGCCGACACGACCGGAAGGAGATCAGGCAGAAGCCAGAACCAGAAAGCACGTAAAACCGTTGGTCCTGTTGTTTTACGTGGTTTATGATGCAGTTTATATGTATGTTGTTGTCACACTATCAATAAACGGTCGTAATAAACTTCAGTGACATAGTATGTTGTTGTTGCGTATTACGTCATCTATACATATAATAATAAACTGACTTTTAAAAAAAAAATTAACCGACTTCAAACTTTAACTAAAAAGCGATAAATAACGTAACTAATATATTTACAACTTAATACCTAATACTGTAACAAAGTCATCTTTAATTATTTAAATATTTATAATTATCACTTATTTTTTGGAGTCGGTGCCAGCCTAGGTAACGTAGTCTGTTGTGTTGATGGACGCGCGTGGCTGGCAAAGCCATACACACGGCAAAATACAATACGGTGTAGTAGGCAGCGGTAATGCAATTTCCTATTCTTGGTTTTACTATTTAGTGTGGGTCAGTTTTCTTAATTACATTTATTTGTTTGGCTGGCACCGACTCCAAAAAATAAGTGATAATTATAAATATTTAAATAATTAAAGATGACTTTGTTACAGTATTAGGTATTAAGTTGTAAATATTTAAATAATTTGAGATATTTAATATGTATTAAGTAGATAAATTAGTTACGTTATTTATCGCTTTTTAGTTAAAGTTTGAAGTCGGTTAATTTTTTTTTAAAAAGTCAGTTTATTTCTCGATTTTTAGTTGTGTTAATGCGTTGTGGACTTAAATAGATGCTAGTTTATACATGGTGATTTTTGGTCGTCAACGTTCCCGAAAACTACGTAATCTCCTCATCATCACGATCATTTTTCTCCTTGAAAGCATACCTGGGAAGTGTCTGGTTTTCAAAATATTAGGGTCCAAAGTTGAGTAAATAGACTGCGTTTTTCTGCATGAATGCACATAGACGCGCGTAGCAAGATTTTTCACGATTAATAATTAATATCTTTCTATGAAAAAACTAGCATAAACACTAGACACTATTAATTTCGCCAGATCAAGTAATTAAAATAAAAAAAAAATTAAAAATTCCCAGCATTTTTTGGCATAAACTTACTTTATTTGATGTATAGAGTACGTACCCTTCGTTAATGGTGGCCACAAAAAAACACTCTGTATAGTTTCCATCGACCAATTGCAGTACTGTCCCCTAACTCCTAACCGTTAAGGAGTTCTGTAGCTTCATCATCAGCATCAGATGTTGATTCAAGTAACACGTTAGCCCTGCATACTACTAAGTAGTTTCCATCGACCAATTGCAGTACTGTATCCCAACTCCTAACCGTTAAGGAGTTCTGTAGCTTCATCATCAGCACAGCAGCATCAGATGTTGATTCAAGTAACACGTCAGCCCTACACACTACTAAATAGTTTTCATCGACCAATTGCTGTACTGTCTCCCAACTCCTAACCGTTAAGGAGTTCTATAGCTTCATCATCAGCACAGAAGCATCAGATGTTTATTCATGTAACACGTTAGCCCTACATACTACTTAATAGTTTCCATTGACCAATTGCAGTACTGTATCCCAACTCCTAACCGTTAAGGAGTTCTATAGCTTCATCATCAGCACAGAAGCATCAGATGTTTATTCATGTAACACGTTAGCCCTACATACTACTTAATAGTTTCCAGTGACCAATTGCAGTACTGTATCCCAACTCCTAACCGTTAAGGAGTTCTGTAGCTTCATCATCAGCACAGCAGCATTAGATGTTGACACCCTGAAGCATATACCTGAGTAGGACATGATTACGTAACAAAAGCACCATACGAGCATACAATTTTCGGTGGTTGCCCTAGATTTCTCCTGGATCCCATCATCAGATCCTGACCTGGTGAAAATGGGACCACCTCAGAAGTGAACTCTATCCAACCAAAAAAAAATTTTTGAAATCCGAACATACATAAAAAAAAAAATTATACATACAGACGAATTGAGAACCTCCTCCTTTTTTTGAAGTCGGTAAAAATGTAACGGGTCGCAGTCTGTACATGGAAGATATATGAGAAAAAATATTATAGGAGACCTTTATCAACGCAATAGTACCCAAAAGAATGATTTTTGAAATTTTTGTCTGTTTGTCGGTTTGTCTGTGCGTTTGTGCACGCTAATCTCAGAAACAGCTGAACCGATTTCGATGCAGTTTTCACGAATATATTGTGACAGGTCCCACTTAACATATAGGCTACTTTTTATCTCGGGAAAATGTTTTTATCCCGGATAATTTCGACATTTTGTTTTTTCTGTAGTCCACGCGGACGGAGTCGCGGGCGTCCACTAGTTGTACAATATAGGTGTCTGCGCATTGACGAATGCAGAAACTTCACATTGTAGTTGCCACATGTTTGTTTATGTATAAACTACGTAACTGATAAGTTTCATTAAAATCCGTTTAGTAGTTTTCGCATGATATCCTAAAACATCTTCACGGACTCTTAAAATTTTACGTTGATAATATGAGTAGCAAAAGTAGGGCGGAATACTTCTACGATCATTATAACGGTTGAATTTGCACCCAACTTTTCTTAGAAATAAATTAGGTTCATTTAATCCAGGGGTTCCCAAACTTTTTTCTCATAGACCCCTTTTAAAAGTTAACTGGTTCTGATGGACCACATACGAATTCATTTTAACCAACATTCTTTCACGTCAACGTAGACCCCCATCGAGTCTCCTGTGGACCCCTGGGGGTCCACCTAGACCACTTTGGGAACCAATTTTAATCTGTCAACTTACTGAATGGAAGAAAATCATATAATTTAATTTTTAATGAATATTTAATTTGATTTGAATATATTTTTACAGGTTTATGCAAGATCAGGCCGAACGAGTGTAAGTCTCTTCTCAGTTTATAATTCGTATCAATAGATTATTTTAACACTCATAGATGAAAGAAACCTTACTACGTATAAATTTTGACCCAGTGCCGCTCCCACAATTTAATGATACCTCTCAAACTGACCGATTGGTGTAGTAGGCAGTGGCCCTGCCTGCGACGCCATTGGTCTTGGGTTCGAATCCCGGTAGGTGCAAACATTAATATGATGAATATCGATGTTTGTTTCCGATTAATCGATGTTTCTATACTATTTATGTATTTATATACCGTTGCTTAGTACCCATGACACAAGACTTTAGGACATTTAATGTGGGACTAGGTCAATGTGTTGTGAAGTGTGTAAATATTTATATTATTTTTAATAAACTCAAATATGATTAGCCGTTTTAGGCTCTAGAGCTTGCCAAAGAAACATATATACACAGAATGATTTTTGCCTGTTTGTCTGTGCGTTTGTGCACGCTTATCTCAAAAAAGGCTGAACCGATTTCAATGCAGTTTTCAGTAATATATTGTGACAGTTCCCACTTAATACACCTGTAGCCTACATTTTATCCCGGATAATTTCGACATTTTGTTTTTTCTGTTGTCCACGCGGATGGAGTAGTCGCGGGCGTCCACTAGTAAACAAATAAAAATAAAATGATAACAGGAACCGTCGCTCGGCCGCCAACAATTTCTACATGGGGGACTTCCACCCGATCTTCAAACAAACGGTGGCGAACAGCCCCGTGTTCCTCTATCCGTACCTACTCCCGCCAATGCCGTACCGACCCGTCATGTCCAGGAAAAACACCTTCTCACGCGCTGAAGATCTGTGAGTATCTACATATATATGTCGTGGCCATATTGTTAAATTGATCATTTCATGAAATGGTCGCATTTCATGAAGTGGCCAATTCAATTTGACCAGATCGTTAAATCGTCTACATTTCACGATTTTGTCATCCACGTTTGGCCAAATCGTATTAACAGGGTGTCCATAAAATCCGAATGTGGTAAGAGCTTATATAAATAATATATACCGTACACCATATATAAGTATACCATAAGGTATGATGGTATGATTTTTTTTGCTATTATTTATGTGATATTTTCACAATATAATATTTAAAAACATAAAAGACTTTACAAAAGCGATTCGCATCTGGCACATCGCCGGACGCTGCCTGGGCACGCTCGCTCCGCTCGCTCGGCTCGTGCGTCATTTGTCATAGTCTAACCTAACCTAACCTATCGTAATCTAAGGTTTTTGTTTAACAATATTATTATAAACCACCATTAAGTCTAATATACATTATACAATATAACACACTATCCGTGAACTTCTTCTGCATAGTCACCCTACTCTCTTTAATTTGTTTTATAACCTAAAAAGAAAAATCCGCCATCTTCACACATAAATAAAACGCGCGCAGCGCCTCTACCGGTGATTCATGTAACTATTTTACGATATGATCAATAATCTTGACCACTTCATGAAATGATCGGGCGTTTAGTTGCCCATATCGAGAAACGATTTTTAATCATCGATCTGCCCAAACCATATCATGATGTGGCCAATAGACAGTTGAACTTTTCATGAAATGCGACCATTTCATGAAATGCTCGACCATTTCATGAAATGATCAATTCTACGATATGGCCACGACATATATACAGGGTTAATTTTAAAACATCAATAACCTCGCAACCTACTATTTAGGGCCGATTTTTCCAATCGTCAGATAGCCTATCAGAAGAATAAAGTTAATGTTGTCTTTCTCTCAAACTTGATCATTATAGAGGCAGCGTCAACTTTAGTCTTCAGATATGCTATCGGCCTTTAATCTAGTGGAAACGCAAACGTAGGAAGGAGTAGACTTTATGAATCTTAGTACCTTAGAACCTTGCAAACCTGTTAAAAACATACAATTTTCTCTAGCTACCTAACCCTGGGCCTAGACGAGTTCTGGGACTACGTAGACGCGAACCCGCAGATATACAAGGTGCCGAAGCGTCCGTCCCGACACCGCTGGGGGCTGTGCGCGTGTGTGGAGCTCGTGGTGGCTTACATGCTGCCGTGGATGGAGAGCAAAGCCATCCATCGACATCTGCAGCATGTCAGGAGGAACGGCCACGAGGATAACCCCATCAATGTGAGTGAAAGTAAAAAAATCCAACTGTCTAGCTATCGCAGTTCTTGGTGACAGACAGACGGACGGACAGCGAAGTCTTAGTAATAGGGTTCCGTAACCAAAGGGTAAAAACGGGACCCTATTACTAAGACTTTGCTGTCTGTCCGTGCGTCTGTCTATCGCCAGGCTGTATCTCAAGAACCGCGAAAGAGGCATTTATTTCCAAAAAACATAATATACTTACAATTAAATGTTTGCTGCGAATCCTACATTAGGATAAACCTGTATTGTAAGATTCATATCACAAAATTTTAGCTTCTTCCTGACATACATTTTATGAGCGACATAAACTATACTATCAATTTCACAAGGTATCCAGGTAATATTTTTTTTATTTATTCCCTACGCATTACACACTTATAATCTATACTAGCGGCCGCCCACAGCTTCGCCTGCGTGATAGTGCATTACTCCTGTGCGAAGACGGGGCGGGTCCCTAGTTATACAGGTTGTTGGTGACAGCCAGGCAAATATTGATACCATGACTTCAGACCATGATTCTTAGGCGGAAAACACTGAAAATTTTCACAGGAAAATTCCAATATTTTCCGACATTTTTTTCATTTTTTCAGGAAAGAAATAGTTTAGTTCGTTTAATTAGGCCTTAGATAATAACTTAAAAATAAAATTTTAGCCAAAAGATGATTTTCAAAAAAAGTTGCCTTCAAAAAACTGTTCAAATAACTAATCAACCCTAATGGAGAGTCAAAAGTGATCCAAAAAGCCGACAAGTGCGAGTTGAACTCGCGTGAAGAGGGTTCCGTACGATGTTACAATATGTTCTCCCACACATTCCACCTGCAAATGTAAGTTGGTACGCACAATATTGAGTGATTTACCATGTTATTTTAATATCATGGACTTCTTATAGGTTTTCCTATAAACTATAAGGAGAAAACTAATTTCTGTATTTTTTTCAAAATTTTAGGTTCAGTAGTTTCGGAGATAATGGGGGGAATGGTCAATTTTCGTCTATTTTCTTGAATAACTTGGAAACTATTTATTTTAAAATTACAAAAAAAATACATTTAAGATCTTCTCAACAAGACCTTTCATTTGATATGCCACACGATGCAGTTTTCAGATTTTTTTTTTTAATTTTCCCCTTCCCCCCCCAAAAATGACCCCCCATATACAGATTTCATCTGCTCACGTCACACCTCTGTGTTTGGGTCACAGGAATTGATATGTGTACCAAATTTCAACTTAATCGGTCTAATAGATTCGGAGATAATCAAATCAAAAATACATTTCCTGCAAGTAATAACACTGTCGTATAACTCAACACAATGGTACTTGTTCAGCATTTCAGTATTTGCCTGGCTGTCACCCACACCCTGTATATTATAAATCTTCCTTGTGAACCACTCTATCTATTAAAAAAACCGCATCAAAATCCGTTCCCTAGTTTGAAAGATCTAAGCATACATAGGGACGGACGGCAGAAAGCGACTTTGTTTTATAACATGTAGTGATACGTACACTGCCCAGCAGTTTATCGGCATATAAACACAGCCTTGTGTATGTTTTCTAGTAAGTTGGTTCGGTAGATAGAACTAACATGGAAAACTAATCCTGATGATGCCACGGGTGTTGGCGAAACATATGTCGATTAAAATTTTAATTGGTTTTCGGATTAGCAGCTATGTATTTATGGTTGCATGCTAGGTGCTTGGATCTGGCTTCTCGTTGCGACTGTAGTGTCTTGTGTTCGTGATCATGAGTAGGCAGATCCGAGGGTCAGCGGAGGGTATAGGGCCCGGTGGCGGGCGATCCCTCAATGGAGGGTCACAATTCTTTATCATACACAAATAATAGTTTTAATTTCAGAAATTCTTCAAAGAACGAAAGATTGTTAAGGTGGAACACGTACTGTTACCATTTAACCCTAAACTGACGCTTTACGAACAACCAGAGAATGAAGTACCGAATATATGGGTCCGGTATCTAGCCAGAACTAGCACTCGGTTCAGGGTAAGTTATTTATTTATTTCTAGTTTATTATTTATTTATTACTAGTGGACAAACGCGACTCCGTCCGCATGGGTTGCAAATAAAAAATCTAAATTATCCGGGATAAGAATATTTTTCCTGGGATAAAAAGTAGGCTTTATTCCTCCGCAGGTCCTAAACTATTTCTGTGCCAAATTTGATTTCAATCGGTTCAGTAAACAGAGTTACTTTGGCATTTATAATATTAGTAGGGATTTATAACTAATTTGTTTATTTGCTACTAGTGAGTGAACACCCGCAAGTCCGCGTAGACTGCAGTAGTTTCAGAGCCTATTCACTGCAAACAAACAAAAAAAGTAAAGTAAAGTAAAGATTTGGCTAGTGTATAGCTATCGGGATGAAGAGTAACGTTGCCAATATGTAATTTAGAAAAGAGATGGTAAAATTCGTCATCCGAGTAATTGACCCAGTGGCTTAGTGGTTAGAGCACTGACACGCGGAATGCAGGGGTCGTGGGTTCGATTCCCACCCGGGTGAGGAATTTATTCCATTTCTTTAT
Source organism: Carposina sasakii (assembly GCA_014607495.2). NCBI lineage: Eukaryota > Metazoa > Arthropoda > Insecta > Lepidoptera > Carposinidae > Carposina > Carposina sasakii. The sequence continues at coordinate 9,727,351 of CP053162.1, read as the reverse complement.
TAATAATTTTATAAAAAAAGTAATATTAAATGTTAAGGATGCCCATCACAATATATTCCCTAATAAATAAAACTGCACCCATGTATGTAAATATTACCTAAACAGTATTAAAATTTCAGGAATACTACGGTCGCCGCAATTCTACGAAACCGTCAAACGGCGTTAAAATCGATATCGGCACCAAAATAGAAATACCAACTAAAGCGCCTCTACCCATCAACTTTACGCAACAACTAGGTAGATATGTCAACTCGTCGCCTATCGTCAGAAAGAAACCGTCGAGCAATAGACTCGACGTGGACGTAGCAAGCCCCAGCGTTATAGTTTCGACCACGAAACCAGTAATAGCCACTAACATGTTCAAAATTGTCGAAACCAGCACCGGCGCTTTTCTAGTACCAATCAATACGCTAGCAAACACCGAGGCAATCTCAACAGCGCAGAACATAGAAGTTGTTGCCAGCAATCTACCAGAAAATTCTACCACCGGCACGGAAAATCTACCATCTAATCAGAACCACTGTAAATGCTGTGTTCTACTAAAACAGATAGTGAAAGAACGTCAGACGTTATTAACGGAATTCTTTAGATCTAATAGGCAAGTGGATAACGGTTGTGAATGTTATAGTAGAAAATATCCAAAGGTTACGAAAAGATTAAAAATGTTGGTGAAGAATTTTAGGAACAATCACACGCATGCGTCGACTACACTTGCGCATGCGTTGGCTAGGTTTAAACCTTTTAGACGGGTTCTTGGGATTCAGCGTTCAAAGGAGGAAGATTCTGGCGAAGATGAGGTAGTGGATATACAGGAATTAGGTTCGTATGTTATTATATTGTTTTTAGTGCATAAGTAACTAGTGATCGGATATGCATATTTATCTAAACCTAATATTTCGCTATTTTATATATTATATATTATGGAAGCTATTTTTTCGATACAAAAGTGATTTTCAATACTGTCATATCAAACATTAGCTAAAAATACATCCGAATATCCAATCACTGTTTATGACCTTATATTTCCGAAATACCCATAGGGAGAGAACAGTTTTGGCACTAGCTAAATATGAGTGTATATTTAAAAAGCCCATTGTTCGGCTATTAGAAGATTTTAGCTAAATATTCTATCACAGCAAAATATCCTACTTTTAAGAACTAAAATCTCTTGCAGCATACGTAACGTCATACCAGCTGAAGTTGTTCGCTAAAACCGGCTTCGAACGGAAAGGGCAGATCAAGGCCCATATAAATACATTACTATCCAATTTCGATATTCATAAAGATGACCCTATAAAATTGGCGACTCACTTGAGGGAGGCTTTGGGGGATGGGCACAGGGATTTGTACCTGGATTTCCTATGTTTCCTGACTCCAGTGCAAGCTGATAGGATGGATCAGTTTAAAGAGTACTTTACCAGGACCTGTGTGGTGGATCTCATTAGGAATATTAAGGTTAGTGACTGCAGGTATTTTCTGTGTATGTAATATGAGGTCTCGTCTTCAGCCTATTGCAGTCCACTGCTGGACGTTGGCCTCCCCCAGAGCACGCCACAAGGCTACTGCCAAATGGGGTTTTCACCCATAGTCACCAGTCAGATTTTTGGGCTATGTTGTCAGCACGGGAGGCGCTGCCTTTCGGAAAATGGAAAAATTTGGTAGCTAGTGATTAGTGATATATCTGGCATTTATGAGACAAATCTACAGAGCTATACCTACTGTCAGACGAGACGGCACGTGATATTTTAGGTGGGGGTTCACAATATTGAAAAAGAAAGCTAGAACTTACCCTTTATTATTATTTGTATAAAAAATCCATTCGCCGCGCCGGTTCTTTTTGCAAGCGAAGACATCAATCACTTTACCACGCAACCAAGGTGTTCAAATACTGTTCTGATTTAAAAAACCCCTGTAAACGATTTCGTCTTCGAATAACATTTTTGAGTAAGAGCAATAGGTAACCTAATAGTAGATTTAAATAGAAAAATATATTACACTGTAACTAGCTATTATAAAGAGAATTTGTACATGTAATTTTCGTGTGTGGAAGTGCACTGCACCAGCGCTCTTTAGGACGAGCCGCTTCTGCCTACTGTAATAAACCAGCGAGAACTTTTAATCTTTTATTCCAAAGTTTTAACGGGCTGAGGTAGTGGGTGTCTACTGGTAACTAGATAAAATAAGTATATTACTATGTTCAGCAGATAACCTAATGGCTAAAATGATGATATACTTGACGTGTTATGGCCATTGTAAATAATAACGTCCACTTGACCGTATTCTCTATGTATGCCCACCGCGTGGTGCCGGCAGAGTAGAATTCGTACCACCCCATGTCTGCCCGTGGGTGTCGTACGAGGCGATTAAGGGTTTCCGGGAGGCGGGCAGCAGCGCCTCCCGTGTTGACAACATAGTAAAAATACACACTGCGGTCACCAACCCGCCTGCCCAGCGTGGTGACTATGGGCAAATACCCCCCATGGCAGTCTTGTGGCGTGCCCTGGGGGAGGCCTTAGTCCAGCAGTGGACGGCAATAGGTTGATGATGATGATGTTAATGATGATGCCCACCGAGATAATATAAGCGCCAGAATTATGACACAAGCCTGCGTCATCTCATTTTGCCATCGTAAATACGGTCCTCCTGACCGTATTCGGTATGCCCGCTGCCGAGAGAAAATATCTCAAGTGGCTGACACAAGAGTACGTCATCTCATTCCCATCATCATTTGCCAACCTCGGATGTTTTTTCAGGAGCATGTGAAAGACAAAGCTATCGTGGAAGTGATATTGTCGCAGATACAAAATCTTTTCTCTGTGAGGGAGCTGAGTTCGTGTAATATATGCTATTTTCTATTGGCCAGTTTAAAGGACTATCCGAAGTTAGCAAAACATGTGTTCTCTTTGTTTCCGCATAAATACGAGGACAGGTAATAAATAAATCTATTTTTACCGGCGAAACATGTAGCAAGAAAACCGTGGGATATTCCGAAAAAAACTATTAGATACTTTTATTTTATACTAGTGAACGCCCGCGACTCCGCCCGCGTGGACTGTAGAAAAAGCAAAATGTCGAAATTATCCGGGATAAAAATATTTCCCCGGGATAAAAAGAAGCCTGTGTTATTCTTATATGTAAGCAAAATTATTGTGAAGTTTCATCAAAATCTTCTATGCAGCTCTGGGAGTGAGAAAAAAACCTATAATACTACAGCTGCTTCTCTTCCCGGGCATACTGTACAAGTCAGCAGAGGGACAAGAGGGTCTTGGTGTTTTGTAGGCGATGCGCTGACCACCTGTACATCTCACTACCAACCGAACTTGTACATCTCAACTATACCCTCAAAATTGGTCAGAAGTGGCACCATGTGGTTCTATCGGCCCTTGGTGCTCTGCTTACCTCGTAAGGGATAAAGGCGTGATTATATGTATATATATGTTCATCAAAATCCATTCAATAGTTTTTGCGTGAAGAAGTAACAAACATATACACTCACACTCACAAACTTTCGCTTTTATAATATTAGTAGGATATACCATGAAGAAGGTATAAAAGAGGAGGCGGGACTATGAAGTGAGTCGTGTGGCAATCGTGAGGCCATGACGTCATGATAGGGGCGGAGCTTTAGCGCCGGTGTAACGCAGTAGCTGTAACCACACGCTTGTGCTCCGAAATGTAACCGTATTAAAATCACAAAGACACCAGCGCTTTTATCAGAGTACTTTTTTTAGGGTTTTGTTACTAAATATACTAAATAAAACTTAGTATAATATTGCCATCTAGCGATGAGTAATTGCTCTAGTAAAACAATCTTGAACCATATTGATAATGGGCAAGTAGTTTGACTAGTGGTTTTTATGTAAATGGGCAGGGCTACAGTGTTCAATGCTCCCCTCGTCCCATACTTCACCCCCGCTCCGCAGCACACTATTTTTGTATGAAAATATACTTAGCCGCTACTCCTCTTTTATTTCTTCTCCATGGGATATACCGTTACTTAGCGTTAATTAATTATCGTAACATCCCAGATTTTTTATTTATTTTTCAGACAAGAAAAAATTGAGCAAAATAATGCCATTCTAGAAAAAATTGAAATGCAAAAACGACTGGATTCGGAATTACGGGAGGAAAAGTCGGGAGAATCTTCAAGGTATAAATATTGCGTTATAAATTGTCTTGTTTCGGTACTTAATACCTACTAACCTATCAGATCAGTTAAAAAGACTAGAAAAAGGTCACCCCTCTTACTCTATCAACAAATTTAAATGTATAGTTGGAGGGAGAGAGTGCAATAGCACAATTTCTTTATAATTTCAGCCAAAATGTGTCCACAGTTGAAAATAGGCCTCCCCTATACTGTCACGACTACTGTACAGACCTTTTATAGTTGTCTACAAAAGTCTTGAAAAAAAAAACTAAAATATTGGTTTCTGCCCTGTGCTGCTGATGTGGGACTTCACTAGAATATATCAACTGCATCTCCTTCCGTGCATGTCGTAAGAGTCAACTAACGAACTCGGGCCTTCTCTCAGGCGATAAGCTAGCAACTTGTCACCGGTCATTAACATCTATCCCCACTATGCTTAACGTGGCCATGAGATCTCCTTTATGATCCTGCAGATTTGGATACCCTGTTTCGGTCTATATGTCTATGTATATATATATATATATGAAAACTGTTAAGCTGTTTTGCCACACAAAGATGGAGCTATGAATGATTTAAACTGAGTAAATAAATGGCTTTAGGGCCGATTTTTCCAAACGTCAGATAGCCTTTCAGAAGAATAAAGTTGATTCTGTCCTTTTCTAAAACTTGATCATGGTAGAGACAGCATCAACTTTATTCTTCAGATAGGCTATCTGACGTTTGGAAAAATCAGCTCTTTAATAACATTTAATGTATTTTTTTGCAGTGAGGAAGATCTGGCTGTAGAGTACAATAGTGATGGCGACGCAAATGAGACTGGAAACAATAACCAGAGACAAATTGTAAATAAGGTATATTTTATAAGGAACTAGCGGCCGCCCACGGCTACGCCCGCATGTGAGTGCATTACTCCCGTTCGAAGCCGGGGCGGGTCCCTAGTTATACATTATAAACGTTCTTCGTGAATCACTCTATCTATTTAAAAAAAAACGCATAAAAATCTGTTCCCTAGTTTGAATGATCTAAGCATACATAGGGACAGACAGACAGCGGCAAGTGACTTTGTTTTATAATATGTAGTGACAAAGCTTTAACTTGGAATAACTTAAATAATTATTAGTTTATAATAATATTATAAACTAATATTTATTTATATGTTACATATTATGTAATATATTGCTTTACTTACTAAATTGAGTTCCTATTACTTTTGAAGAAGAACACTGCTATAAACGTAAATTCATTATAGAAATTATAAAGCTTTAGTGTCATTAAAATATCGGAATACACGAAATTTATTAATATTAATTCGTATTTTTTAGGAAGTAACTAATAAAGATATAAATGGCGAACAAACAAACAAACAGCATGTAAGCCATAAAAAAACAAATGATGAAGAAATAAGTAATAAAGAAACAAATAATCTGGATGCCTGTGATAAAGAAACAGATGATCATGATGTAAGTGATCAGGAAATAAATGATCAAGAAATAAAAGAAGAACCGGGAGAAGAATTGGAAGAAGACAGTGTGAGACTACATTATTCTGACAGTGAAATGTCGGATACAGAAGCCAGTGAGAGAAGAGAAAAATTTGCACCAACTGAGTGGCAGCGGGACGAGGATAAACTCATATTGGAAATATTAATGGCACAGCTGTCCCCCGAAGAAAGAAGAGGCAAGACTATATTAGAATTGATTGACGAAAAAAACATTATATTAAAAATTTCTAGTCAATTATCACATAAAAGCGACGACAAAATTAAAGAACGACTTTTGATGTTGTTACAATATGCTTGTAATACGTGATAATCAGTAAAATATGTACCTACCTAGTTGTATTAAGTTATTATATTAAGTTATTAATTAATGCATAAAAATTTAATAAATCTTAATATTCGACCGATGTCTTACTCATTACATGAACCGACCCTTATGGCGAGAACATATTTGTAAAAGCATTACGTAAGTTTTTGTAGTTATTTATTTTATGGCCGGTCTGATGCTACTCCTTAATTTTTTTTATAGCCGATTGTAGATGAAAACTTTCTTACCCGACTGCGGCTAGATAAAAATGAAGGTTTCGTTCGTCGAAACCATAGATTTATTACACTCTATTATTATTTATTATACATAGAAATGAGAGGAGATACCAAATCCCTGTTATTATATGAGTACATACCATGCTACGATAAGTACCTATCGGGAAAAGTTTGATCCCAGACCAACACAGAAACATTAAAACTCAAAAATGTCAAATAAAAATGACGTTAGTAGAGATTTCCAACTACAAAAAAAATATTTCTCACATGGTTGAAAAAATATTCCCCGAGAGCTAATTTTATAAGAATTTTAAGGTTTTATTACAAAACCGCACCAAAAGTTTAAAACTTTTCACTAGCAAAATATAGTATTCGTCTAAGCGATTTTTAGGTTAATAGCATAAACTCGTGTTAGTAATATGTTTTTAAATATTATTTTTCTGTTATTACACATACCTAATGTTTAAAGGAAAATAAAAAATCTGATTTGAGGGCAGCACTGTTACCATATGTTACGAGTACTATAAGCATGAAGCATCTTTTACCTACCATTGAAAGAAATTAGTTTACCGCAACATGACGAGGTTTTTAATTTTCGGCTTTATTTATGTACACTGTGTTCTATAAAAGTATAGCGCTGGAAACCCTAAATTAAAAAAGTACCCTGTCTGTCTCTCTCTGTTGTTGATCAAATTATTGTTTGGTAGAATCAGTGAGATCTCTCGTTAGAGAGTAGTATATTCTTCGAGTGAGATATATAGGTACATATGTACTATATAGTATATCTCGCTGGGTAGAATCGTTAGAGAGTAAGTATATTCTTTGTGGGTAAAATTAATTTAATAACTGAACAAGAAATGGCTCGGAATTCAAAGGAAAATGACGACGATAGCATAGACCCTGCTACTATAACATCAAACATAAAAAGTTCTCTTAAACAAGTAAGTATAAATAAAAAATTGCATTCATTAAATGGCCTGCATGTACCTTCATGTCTAATATTTTTACAGTTATAATGTATTTCTGAACCAATTTATTATTTTCTACTCTATATTCTAACGTTAGACCTTATATTTTATTTATGCTAAAGCTAAAACTTTCGTGATTTTACAGGATTTAATAAAAGAACTATTAAAGGGGTCTTTTCAAGACAATAAAACCAAACTGGGCAATGATGCGTTAACTTTGGTCGTGGAAGTAGCAAAATGTCTTGTTACAGAAACATGCCTCAGGGCCTCCAGCCAGGCCCTTCGTGAGAGCTGCGACAAAGTTGATATTGAACATGTTGAAAAGTGCCTTCCACAATTGGTGAGCCGTACTTTTGTTTTTTATTTACTGATGCAGTACATGCCCCTTTGTTATGCTTCTACTAGTTTAGATATTAGTTCCATTTCCTGCATGCTTCCACACACACCAACAGTGTTGTAAATAGGGTGGTACCACCAGTGTAAGAATGGCCAGACCAGGCACGACTAAGTGGACCCCCACGAAAAACTTGTTTTAGTTAACCAAATTGTGAATCTAAACAACTTGAACCCATTCAAAAAAATTACATCAAAATTGGTCCTGTCGTTCAATTACAAACAGAAGATTGATATTGTATAAAGATATGACCACTATTGTTTTTTCTTCTCAGATGCTGGATTTTCCATGAATTGAAGAAATTAGTGGTACCTATCCATAATTTTGTTTTCTTGGAATGGAATCCTATATTGTTGCCACGCAGACACCAATGTACCTGAACTTATGCTATAATTTTCTTCATATGTAAGTGTAACCTGATTATAAAAGACAAGCAATAAATCAATATTTTAACTGAAATGTTTTCTTCCTTTTAGATAATCACGTTACAATAGTAAGTAGTTATAATGTAATGCATGATGGTGTTAACAGGAATGTATAAAAAATAACGGACAGAGTGTTGTGACTACACAGAGTGAAGCATTCATAGTAAGCTCGGCATTGATATTCCATGGAGTAGGGATGTGTATTGACGCGTTATTCACACCACATACAAACCATAGTAAGCTCCGCGCCTACTGGAAAATACGCACACATGCCCAACACCCCCATTTCGGTGCTTCAATCTATCCAGTGACAGCATTATGTCCGTTGTTCTTTATATGTTCATGGGTGTTAATTTGTTTTTTAATTGTTAGAGGATTTGATTTGTTTTTGTAAGGTAACCATGAAGAAAGGTACTAAGAAGACCTCCAAGAAGACTGCCACTCATTACTCTCCCAAAGGCATCACTACTCACACTAGGGTTGCCAATTTTTTACAAACTAAAAATATATATTTTATTTCCTAGAGATTTTATAGTGTTAATTCATACAAAAGCACTGACAATAAAGAAGTGTTCAAAGTTTTATTACTTAAATATAATCCATTTTATTACAAAATAATTTATTACAATATTCCATACAGTTTGCTATAATTAAATTTTTATACCTAATGACATTGTGGAAATAAATAATTTTAGAAGGCTTATTATACAATAAATGAATTTTTATCTGATAAAAATAAAATTGGTTGATGAAAATGTATTGTGTGGTGGACCTTTATAAACTAACACTATAATTTGTATGCCTTGCGGCACAACATGACTCTAAACTAAGACCTTTATGTAGGGGAGAGGGGGGTACCTTTGAACACTTTTTACGTTTTTAATTATATTTCTCATATGGCATCATAAAACAAGATGTTTTGTATTTTATAAGTAGGTATGGGGTTTTTCCTTAATAATAAAAATGATATTTACTTATTTTGACTCATTAAACGTCAACAATTTTAATTTTTTTTTAAATCCTTATTTGTTCAAATGTGCCCCATCCGCGGGGCACATTCGAAACCCCTAGGGGCAGTATTGAAAACCAAGGATAAAATAAAAACCAAATAACTTAGAACAATCATTAACACTGTATTTTAGTTATTTGCATCATAACTTATCATTGAGCATTGCAATTTATTCCTACAGTAGGTTATTACTGAAATAAATCTAATAAAACTCTGAACAGTATGGGGCAGTCTTGAACAAGATTAAACTAACTTAAAAGTTATAACAGAGATCAGAACGAACATTGCAAAACAATAAATAAAAAAAATTTTTTTTGACACCTATCATAAAAAAAAATATCAACAATCTTAGAAACATACTTTAAGTTATAAAATTAAAAATAGCCTATATAATAGGGTTAAAAAAATTAAACAATTTCAACTTAGCCTATCTTAAATTTACTAAAATCAAATTTAAAAGTTAAAAGAGCAGCTGTACGTGAAGTTCCTGCAGTAGGACATGGCTTTGGAAGTTTCTTCACGATATCCGTAATAGGAATAAAAGATTGATCTACTTTATCAGGAAACAAAAATTTAAAACCAAACTTCTTTTTCATGAAAGAAACTAAAAACATACTTTCATCTTTGCTTATGATAATAGCGACGAAATACATTTGTACATTATTTTTGGTAGAGTGACATTTTACCAACACATAATCGTTTTCATTTAATAAATATTCATTGGATACTCCTTCAACTGGAGCATCAAACTCAGAACCATCACTTGCATCCATATCCGAATCATCATGCATCTCCATCTTCTCTCCAATATTTCCATCTGATTCTGAGTTTGATTGATCACTTTGTAAAGTTTTTTTCTTTTTGGTTTTTGTAGAAGTAGTTTTAGCCTTAGATTTACCTCGTTTTGATAAAGGAATAACTAAAGGTTTGCGTTTCATGCGATCTAGATAAGCTGCTTCTATTGCGCATTTTTCTGGAGTGTCAGTTAAAATACGCGACGAGCCTTTCTTTCTTCCTTTTTTTCCAGTACGAGGAGCCGCTTTTGGAAAAGGTCTTATCGCTTCAGGTGTAAGCATTACTTTTCCTATCGGACCTTTATTAGTTGCATCAGTGGATATTGTAGTAAGTTGATCTATATTTTGGTGAGGTTCATGGGGAAGTGGAGATGTTGGGTTTGTGGTTATGAGTTCATTGATATTCTCAAAATTAGCAACAATCGGACTGGAATTAATAGAATTAGTGGGTGTAATAATATGATCAATTTCTATAACATCTTCAGCATCAGTGGCGTCACTGTCAATTACAGATGATGCAGGTACAACATTTTGATATATTTCAATGGTACGAGCGGCTGCTATTACAGGTTGATCTACATCTAGATATTCAGCATCATTATTGTCATTGGGTTGCACAGAAGAACTGACCTGAAGTAACATCTCATCAACTTGATCAATCTCTACATTTTCAGCTATGACTTCATTCGGAACTACATTTTCAGATGCAACAATCAAGGGCACTTCTTGCGAAGGAACAGGCCGATTAGTCACTCCTGAACATTCAAAATCGTCATCTGTGAATTTGTTTCTCGAAAACGGATATATCCCTGCCGCAGAAAATCCCGATGTGATGTTATTGATAGTATGTGAAGCATTATATGCAGGAGTAACAATACTTGCTAGATCGTGAATAGTAATGGTTTTACCTGGATGATTAAGCAACCAATCATTTTGAGCAACTGCAAGCTTTGCTTTAAAAGGACTGTTTACTGCAACGTCGAGAGGCTGTAGCCTATGAGTGCAGTGAGGGGGGAATGTTAGCAATACAATTCCGTTTTTTCTCGAAAAATTTATAGCATCTATTGTGCAATGAATTTCATGATTGTCGAGTAATATAAGAATTTTATCATCTTTTGTGCATCTAACGGTTTTTTGAATATGCTGAAGAACTTTGAGAAATAAAGGCCCAGTCATCCAGCCACTAGACGGACTGTTTGCCAAACCGACGCTTCCTACAGGAGCTCCATTAAGCATCGAGTCATGGAAGCGGGCTCTTGGAAAAATAAATACAGGGGGAATGGTATTCCCCACAGCATTAACAATGGCGCACATAGTTATTAATTGGCCTCTTTCGGCAGAAACGCTTTGACCTACTTGTTTTTGCCCAGTTTCACCACCACACAGCACAGTAGCACCACCGTCATAATATTAGTTTCATCCAAATTATAAATTCGAGCTGGAGTGAAATTTAGTCGTTGTAAAACTTTTTCATAATTATCATAAAACATCATGACATTATGTCTGTTGAAGCTTGTTGAACGCGAAAGACTTGTATTTTCAGGTTTTCTTAAAGATAAAATTGGATGCCTTTTCATAAATCCTTTTAGCCATTCTATACCCGCCATTTTATTGTTTATCCACTTTTCAGGACACTTGTCTAAAGCTAGAGCATATTGATATGCCAATTTTCGACCTTGTAAGTAGGTAAGGCCGTAATTCATTTTCGACATTCTTAAAAAGTACTTTTCCATCATATATTCTTCAACATTGGTAAGTACTTGGGACACTGAGTGTTTGCTACTAAAGTCTTTACTTTTTGGAGTAATATTCTCTTTATAATTTTTTACTCTATAATATAAAGTAGTTGGCTTTATATCATATATAGCAGCAGCAGTTCTCAGCTTCATGCCATCATTGACAACGCACAATACAGCTTTTTCGGCATCGTCTTCATTTACACTGTTCTCTTTTTTCTTTTTATAATTCCTAACCATGATGATGACTGTAACAAAAAAAAATAACTTTAATGGAATCGTACCCTTTAATAAACTATACCATAGGGGTACTTTTGAACACCATAGGGGCACTTTTGAACATTTTATTCAAAAGTGCCCCAGTCATGTTGTTCAAATTTGCCCCAATACCCTCTTTCCGAAATATACATCTCTAGACGAAGAACTTACTTATGAACAATTAATTTACATTTGTAATACTCGGGCTATAATATATACAACACTATTAAATAATAACAACTTGAAAACAATACTTACGTTTCCAGTAATTTGCTTACAATTTAAAAAATATTTTTTTACTCTGTCTTTATAAACCAACAGTCGAATGATTTTTCAAAATGACACTGACATTGACGTTAGATGGGAATTGACAGGTGTTAAGTACGGCGTTACCATAATTAAAAAGGTTTTGGAGGTAAGGAAAGATAAAGCATGCGTTCATAAAACAAACAATTCAAAACTGCCTCTGTTCTAAACTGCCCCCCTCTCCCCTACTCTGTACTGTACCTGTGTTGAACAAATAAACAATTTGTATTTGGTTCTCTCTGCCCTTTCTTCATGGGTGTACCTATTGGGTATTTTATATCAATAGTGGGATACTGGAAGGTAATGGGTATTTCTATTGAGGGATCGCCCACCACCGGGCCCTATACCCTCCGCTGACCCTCGGATCTGCCTACTCATGATCACGAACACAAGACACTACAGTCGCAACGAGAAGCCAGATCCAAGCACCTAGCATGCAACCATAAATACATAGCTGCTAATCCGAAAACCAATTAAAATTTTAATCGACATATGTTTCGCCAACACCCGTGGCATCATCAGGATTAGTTTTCCATGTTAGTTCTATCTACCGAACCAACTAACTAACAACTAAAACCAATGTATTGCAAATCATTTTTATACCCTCAATCAACATAAAAAAATAAATGTTAATACCTACATATTAGTTTAGAAATGTAAAATTATTATAGATAAATAATTATTAAAAATATACATTAGTTATTAATTGTTAAATTATTAGAAGAAAAATAAATTTATAATAATATTAAATATATATAAAAAAAGACCATATCAAGGCTGTACGACAGTCATTACCTTTGTCCGATCCTATTGACTTTGACATTGACAGATTGCAGCCAAAACTGGGCTAGTGTTTACAAAATCTATTTGATTATTTACCAAATTAATACCTGAAAATTTTGCTTTCATAATTTCTAGTTTTTCTAAAATAGACAGACGGATGCCTTTATCTGCAACATGTAGAACTCTTAACTCATTATTATCTGCCAGGGAGTGGCCCGCCTGGAGTAAATGTTCGGCAAAGTTAGATTTATTGGGATTACCATTTCTAAAAGCTGATATATGTTCCTTGTATCGAACATTAAAACTGCGACCAGTTTGTCCAATGTAACAAGCATCACATTCATCACACTTCAACTGGTATACACCTGATTTCTTTTTAAGTTCCAACTTTTGTTTTGTGTTAATTAACTTTTGTAATGAATTGTAAGTCCTAAACGCCACAAATGTCTTCTTTTTTTAATAATTTAGATAATTTTTCTGAAAAACCTCCATAATATGTCAAACTACCAGTGTATGGTTTTTGAATCTGATCAACTTTAGGGTATAACATTTGTTTAACCAAAATGTTTTCCTTTTTATTGACCAGATTATAAATTAATTGAGGACTGTACCCATTAGATCTGGCAATTTGAACAATGGTATTAAATTCTTTATTATAATTGTAATTGTTAATTGTACGCCTGATACAATTCAATATTTAATGGGTATTTCACATAAAACCAATTTAACTTCATACAAATTTTATTATACCAAAGTATTTTTGAAGTCACCTATAACATTCAGAGTACTGTACACTATCAACATATCCCAAACTGAGAACACAATCTCCTTGTAAAAATACAATACTCATACAACTAGCTATCGCAACTATTGGCAATATACATAATAGTGAAAAAACACTATTTTACTGACATTCTTTGCTACATAATTGTTACAATATACAAAAGTAATATGTATTATGTGATCCTCATAGATCACATGGTGACCTTATAATGGGCTGAACTCTGTCATAAGCTGTATTTGGCAGACTACTAGTCTACAACTTTTTACATTTATATTACAATAAAAGTGGTGATGTTAGCATAAATTCCAATCGTTTTAGTAAATTCTTACAATGAAACTTTGAAAGCATCTATCAAAATTGGCAGTTAATTTTATTATCCACAGTTTTGTATTTTAGATGCAACGGAAATGTTGCACCAAATGCGTACATAATCTAATTAGCGCACATGCTGTCTTGCTTTTTTGACATACGACAGAAAGAGATGTTTATGATAGGAAATCTAAAGATCATTGAAGATTTAGATTTTGGAGCTAATGGGGCTTATGATAATTAGTAGAACTAGAATTATTAACACAGTTAAGGTAAGTAAGACTTGAATAGGTAAGGAATACGTATTTTATTATGAACTAAAAAATTAACACGCCTTAGAAATTTTTTAAAGCGTCATCAAGCAGTACAATAAATTACAAATTTTACAGTGCATACACTAAAGTATTCGTTAATTAGACGGTCGTGACTTATACGCAGACACGAATTTCAAATCCGTAAGGGCTATATTTCACCGGGCGACCATGGCGGTCGACCAGTCGCGCGATCTTTGTGTCCGTAAGCTACAAAACTTAACACCACCACGAACACACTATACAGAGGTATTCGCCAACAAATTGGTAGCGCGAACAAACGGACACCTGTGGAGGTAAGCACGAACCTCTCGATAGTACGAGTACGTAACGCAAACGTCACATTGTCATCTCATAGATTTTGCTTGCGAAACGATAGCGTTACAACGCGTTAAAAGGTACATGCTTACCCTACAGATGAGTAACTCTACTGTATAGAGCTGTATACATTTTGGAAGCGGGCTACTGGTCGCGTAGCCATGGTTGCCCGGTGATATACAAACCTAAAGCTATCGTTACACATCTATGAAAAAAAATTACACCGTATGTAATTTATTTACGATCATTTTTCAGTCAACTATTCCATCCGACATATCTTCACAACATACATAAAAGTAGGTAGGCAATTTGCTATGTTCCTAACACCACGCGATAATTTAAATTAATTTAAGATCATTAAATGATTTTCCTAAAATTTTAACGAAAGTGCTGAATGAAGGCTTCCTATTGGAGGAAACGTTTCGTTAACGAACCTCTATCTATTCGATCGCGAAATGATGTTACTTCGTCTAATCTCTCTGAGTGTTGTTTAATTTACCGCCATGATAGGTAGAGTTCATTTCAGTAAATAGTTCCTTTATAGAGATGATGGCGCTAGTAGTTTGACTACATTATCTGTTAATGCATACAAAAAATGTTAGTTCCGAAATCAGGCAGAATAACTCCTATTCTATGAAACCGTGCATACACACAGCAGTTATCTTTTGTCGATCAACGTTTCCAAATGTAACTCAGTGACATCAGATAACAAAAAGTTACTCGTATTTATTGTCAACAAATGTTATCGTAATATCCTTAGTGTCTTTATGGACGCTATGAGCAATTATCAACAAACATTAACAAGTAGGTACAAGAGTTACAGTATGTTACCGTGTTGCTAAACAAAAAGTAACTGCAGTGCCGCAACAACAACACTGATTGGCCTACATTATAGGTAATATTCTGCATTGGCCAATGATAGGTGTACCTTGCGTCCTTAGTTATTTTATCCCTTATTCTTAAAATTACTCTTCACATATACACCAATCAGTCGAGTAAAAGTACACTTACATAGCATAAGATTTACCTTTAAATATTATTATCATATTCAAGCTTATGCCGAGGTCCCCAGTAAGGCAAACCTGATACTTCTTTAAGCTAGATACTGATCGATGTTATACGTGGTGTGATGCATTCACAACGAGCATGTTACGCTCTACGGTCCCTACAAAAACTATGTAAAAGCGGCAGGGGTAATACGTAATTTGCAGTAGCAGAGCCGAAGCAATACAAGAGCGAGAATTAAGAGCGGGAGCACGTTCCGCGCACACATTCTCAATTTTCACATTCGCATTGCTATAGCTCTCCTTATGCTAATTACGTAATCAGGGGGGCGGCTCGTTTCTCGCAGATTTCCCCGTAACACTACGTAACGTTCTGACTGCACGAATGCTCGCCGTGTAACATGTAACATTACACCGCGTAACGTCGATCAGTACCGAGAAACGTCACGATCCGTCACAAAATATTGGCGCTAACCTTACTGGACTTTATGCGTAAATCTGACACATTGCTATCCGAGATCTTTTGAAATAGTACCCTATTTTCGTGGCGTCTATTGCCTCTCTCTACACATGGCAGATGCATGCGCAGATACTTTCAAACTGCAGATCTCTAGAAGATATGTGTAGAGGAGACATGTAATCACATCAATGACTGACTTTATGTCACAAAGACAATGTAAATTCTGGTACCCACCTGCAATAGCTGCGTATAATATATATTTGGATAGCTCTTGAGCTGTACATAAGTTATTATGGCGACTTCGTCCAAATGGTTGCCCGTTTGTGTCTAGGTACTCTCAAAGATATGTATATTTTTGTAGAATAACTACTGTAGTATAAAATTTTGTAGTAAGCACTAAAAAAACGAAGTTGGTAAGTATATAAAAAATTAAAAATATACGATAAAAAATAGAACAGTTTGTTTACTACGCAATGCATATTTTATTAGGACAAATCAGCAGGCTTATTGGCTATCTTTTTTGAGAGTTCATAGTGATCATCAATTGAAACTCAACAACTGGAAGTGGCATGATGCCTTATCTAAAGAAAATTTTGGCAACACACACATACATGTCACTTCCAGTTCAATGAGTGATCATGACTATGAACTGTCAAAAAAGATAGCCAATACGGGAGCAGGAGACAATATACAGGGTGTTTTTTGATCGTCAACGTTCCCGAAAACTACGGAATCTCCTCATCATCACGATCATTTTTCTCCATGGAAGCATACCTGGGAAGTATCTGGTTCCCAAGATATTAGGGTCCAAAGTTGAGTAAATAGACTGCGTTTTTGTGCATAAATGGACATTCACGCGCGTAGCCAGATTTTTTCACGAGAAATAATTAATATCTGTCTATGAAAAAACTGGACACTGTAAATTTCGCCCGATCAAAAATTTTACATCGTTTCCTAGCATTTTTTGGCATAAACTTACTTTATTTGATGTATAGAGTACGTACCCTTCGTTAAGGGTGGCAACGAAAAAACACCTGTATAGAGTGGGTACCAGAGACCATACAAACAATTAATGTAAAAAAATTGTTGTGTCAAGTTATCTCTTCCTCATTACCTATATTATAATACAACATATCAATTAAAACAAAATTGTGTTCAACTGGAGTTCAGATATTCGTAGTTTATTGCAATTCCAATAAGTAATTAGAAACATCGTTTATCATAGGAAATTGAAGTGCTTGCAGACTTACAATTTGAAATGGGACAACTCAAAGAAACATAACAATGACTATGCAAAAGCTCAAACATAGATTAGGTATTCATCTATATTGTTTGTTAAAGTAATTATATTATTTAATTATTGGCTACCCAACAAATTGTAATGTCTGCACTCTCTCTCTCTTAATGTACATTCCACACACTAGAAATGATCATGAATCCAGCCTTTCACAGCACCATCAGTGTCCTTCACGACTGTATCACACATAGATAAGTCAAACGTCTATCTACAGTTGGCAGCATTGATTACTTCCTTTACACTTAACATTAAGTAAAATAAAATACTTAATACAATTTATTTTCAGTTAACATTACAAAAGTATCATAGGCCCTTATTGTTTCAAACAATCAAAAATAGAGGACAAAAATTCCTTCTAAAACCTCTCTTGGGCATACGCATGGAGAAGAAATAAAGAGGAGCAGCGGCTAAGTATGCTTCCATACAAAAATAGTGTGCCGCTGAGCGGGGTGAAGTATGGGACGAGGGGAGCATCCTAACACTGTATCCCTGCCCATTTATATAGAAACCACCTTGTAGTGACTAGCTACTTACATAAGCGTGTGATTATAGCTACTGCGTTACACACACTGGCCCTGAAGCTCCGAAGCTCCGCTCCTATCATGACGTCATGGCCTCAGGATTGCAACACGACTCAGTTCATAGTCCCACCTCCTCTTTTGTACCTCCTCCATGGGCATACATCTTTAGACACACTAAACAGTTTATAATCTGTGACAATGTCATAGTTTCATAGACAATCCGGCGCTGGCACCTATAGTCTGTGGCGATTAGAACAGGTCCATATCATCGTTGCACATTACCTCTAGACAGTCGTCGTCGTAGTCCTGTATCGGGCGGGCGTGGTGGGGGGAGGGCGGGGCCTCGTTGTGTGAGTGTCCGTCAGTGTCGCTCGAGCAGTCGCGTGCGTCGGTCGCGGGCGACGGCGGCGGGTTCGAGCCGTGCTCTGATTGGACGGTCGCTTCGCCGCGCGATAGAAGCGAGGGTAGTTCCGAATCTGCGGGTGTGTTTGAATTACATTAGGGTGCAAAATTTATTAAACTTATAGTACTGAAAATAGCAATGACAGTAATAGCAGAATCGTATGGTTCAGTTTTGACACAATTAGATTCACCTTTTGAGACAATTAAAACCATAAATTAGATTCTCTGTCATAAAGTCAGATGATGAGATTCCGTTTTCGGGAACGTTGATGACCAAAAATCATTCTGTATATACAACAAAGGTTACACTACATTAATTGGTAAATAAATATGCAGATATTGAAGCTTTAAAATGTGTTTCACTATTAAAACATAATTCTTAAAGAAATTTTTGGGGTACAAAAAATTTAGAGTGGAGATCACTGCAACGAATTACATGAAACATAAACATTATAAAACAATTTTAAAATGTACAGACTGAGTTGTTTATAGCATGGCCTTCAAACAAGACATTTTTACGTAAGTACTTTTTTATCATTGATGAGTATTGTAAAAAAGATGCACCCGACTAAAAAGGGTTTGTAATCTCTGATATGTCAAAAACTGACAGCTGTCAGAATTCTACGGAATTAAAAATCTGAGTATAAAAATAATAACAAAATGCACCTGTTAAGCTCTGTTTTAGCTGTTCCATGACTTTCTGCCGGGTATTGGCTCTGGACTTTTTGATCCTCCTCGTGGTTTCCTTGCGGTCCTCATTGAAGATCTGGTTGACCATCGCCTGCGACACGTCACCGTCCCGCTTCAGGAGGTAGAAGTAGATGCCGCCGGGCGTCCGCCTTCTGGTCCCATTCTGTAATTAAGGCAGTTGGACACGATATGAAAACGAGTTTTTAAGACTGTTTTCTTTACTGATCCAGATCTGAGCGCATTGGATCGTTTGGTGTGGATCCGGCTAATGAGGTCAGGGGTTCAGTACATTGTACATCTTCAGTGGGGCTACCACGAACCTCTCGTATCGCTATCGATCAAGTCAATAGTATTGCGCCGCGTAAAAAGGTTCATGCTAAGCTAACCCTACTGTACGCTAGGCGATGGCATCTGTATGGTGAGGTTATATAACATGCAGTAACAAAGCCGACGCAACGCGACAGCGAAAACAGTCGGGAGGCGTATTGATCCGAGTTATTTCAGACATGTACCACTCAATTTATTTCATGTACGGATTTTCTAAATTTGACACTCAGCTAATACCCGAGAGTTGGCAGGCAGCTGGCTGTAAACAAACACCAAATCCATGTAAAAAACTTGCAAAAACTCATATTGAGTTTCGAAACCATATTTCGCAGACACAACTAAGGGCATAAGGGCAGGAAGATGATGATGGTGTGGGAGAAATGTAAGTTCTACCCAACTCTATTATAAGCCCGTCCTTGGCTTAGGTGTAACGTCACACCCATTATCTCAAAATGGGCGAGACAGAAGTGTGCAAATCACACACCTAGTCTTTACCATTCAGCCTATTATGTCCCCTGTGGTAAGGGATGAGCCTACTATTTGTGTTTTGCACAAATATAACAATCTAGACTTAGACTCATAATGAATCCAATGGGAAAAGGGGAAAGTCTATATCCAGCAGTAGACTTCAGAAATGTAGATGGTCTCCATAAAAAACTACTAAAAAATGTATGTATAGAATAATCTAGTGTTACATTAAACATTGTTAAAAAATTTCTTACATACATATATACATAGAATCACACCTTTATACCTTACGGGGTAGGTAGAGCACCAAGGGCCGATGAACCACATGGTGCCACTTCTGACCAATTTTGAGGGTATAGTTGAGATGTACAAGTTCGGTTAGTAGTGACAGGTGGTCAGCCCATCGCCTACAAAACACCAAGACCCTCTTATCCCTCTACTGACTTGTACAGTATGCCCGGGAAGAGAAGCAGCTGTAGTATTATACTTTTTTTTTTCATTAAAAAAATTATTGTGTAGCTTTATTAGGTGTTTTTACAATCAGAAACGCAAGGAGTTTTCTATTTGTATATTTCATTTTATTTTGTAGCTCTAATTATTTTTTTATGTGGGTTTAGTTACTATTGCAAATAATTTTAGTTCATAGGTTATTTAGTATTCTTAGTTTATTTCAAACATTGTTTGATTTGTAAGATGGTTCTATTTGTATGGACAAGGAGTTATCATGATTTCTAAAGCAGCATTGTTTCCACTAAAGAGGTGACAATATGTCTCCCTGCTTATAGCAGCATCTCACATGCACAATGGAAAGAGTCCTGCTTTGACAGTTTATGGGTTACTACAACAACAATAGGGTATATGCATTAATTTTTTTATTTAATTTTTATATTCTATGTAAAAAATGAATAGTTTACACTTGGAATGGCATATCTGACTTTAATCGTTTTGGATTTACAGCAATTAAAAAATACGAACGGCAAAATGTTTTTGAAACTGCTCCATACTAAAATGGCAAAGACTTTGACGTTATAGTAGACAACCGTCTCAAATTAGTGTGGGGAAAAAATGCAATCTTATTTTATAACCATAATATTTTAATTTTGCGTATTGTTGTCAATAAAAATTGTTTATTAATAGGTGCAGATATTAATAAAAGATTTATTAAATCAATGAGATAATTCAAATTATGGCTAATATTGTATGTTTTTACTCCTTTTATGGTGTAATCTTTTTTAGTTAAATTTTTCAAACTTTTAAACTCCTGTAACTTTGGTATTTACTAACCGATTGATGTTATTTTTGTTGTTAGGTTTGTATTTGTAATATCTTTAAAAAAATATATATAAAAAATCAGTTTTCGTGTCAGACGCATATTCCCTATTGTGGTAAGTACTTGACTGGATTATTTACTCACCATAACCATCATGCCACCTTCTGCTTCCACTCTCTGTGTTTCTTTGTATATATCTATAGCCTTCTTAGGACCCAATACTTCAACTATTTTACCTGAAATAAAAATAGTTGTTACTAAACTTTTTCAAGCGAAATAATACAACTGCTATAATTACACTTTATATACTTATCACACTAATAAATAACATAATAAATAGCTTATCACACTAAGATAGAGAAAATATAGATAAATTGGGATTTTAATAACATTTAGCTCGGCAACACCCGTATAATGAATTTGGTGAGAGTGAGATGTGTCACTTTTAAATGTCAAATTCACAGAGCTATTACTAACTAGATAAACTAAGTGGATGTACTTTGCAGAATAGACACTCGTTCTCGAGCCAGGACTGAATGAATTAGGGCTGATAGAAGTGGTTTGCAATCCCTTTTTACACACCAAGTAGAAACAGTTGCCTTGTCTAGTTATTACTTAGCTCTGTGGGTCTGACATTTAAAAGTGAGACATCTAGCACTCACCAAATTCATCATACCAGTGCAGATGTCACTAGCAGCTTCCTAAATAAAGGAACTAAATTGTAATCTTGTTCTTGAATATGAAATTAACTTACCAACTAAATCTGATTTTTCTTCAGATAGATTCTCTGCAATTTCTATGCCTATTGTCTCTATGGGATCATCCGCATTCACCAAAAGATCTGGCAAGTGCCTTGGTTGCTGTCTCTCCTGTACCGGCTGATTGCTATTCACTCTCTTACCGAGCCTTAGTTTAACATTAGATCTATCAGAATTTCTTCGCTTGTTTGAGTGATTGTTCACAGCCCTGTACTCATTGTCCTGGCTAAACACCTTTTTCGAAACTAGATTATCATCTAATCTATATTTTATTGTATAATCATAAGATTCAACTCCATATCTACTTTTTTTTGTTACATCACAGCTGACCATGTCCTCTGTCAGTAAATCTTCCTAAAAAGAAAACTAGAGTCAATATAGTATTATCAACCTCTTCTATTTACTTAAACATATACTTAATACCTCAAGTAGCCTGGGTAAAAACAATATAAATAAACATTATATTGCACCAATTTAGTGGAATATTATACAGCGTAATATACAACTTTATGCCGATAAACTGCTGAGCAGTTTGGCAGTGTATATAGATTATAAGAGTGTGTAATGTATATGTAATAAATAAATAAAAAAAACTTGCTTATTTCAGTGCCAAAAAGTTATAAAATGTGTCACTTGAACATACTTTTAACTAAAACTAATATCTTTCCATACCTGCACAGTTTTACACCAAATATTATATTTATCCTTTTTGTTGCTAGCATGCGATTGCTGTGGTCGCCGAGGCCTTATTTTTGTACGTTTCGGATGTCTACGTAAGTCGTCGTCAGACCCGGACCCTGAAGAATCCTGCGCTGAGGCTTCGTCACTTTGGTCGTCATCCTGGATTTTCATATTAACCAAAGACGTAGGATTAAAAGTATCTGTTGGTCGCTCTAATGGTATATATGTACCATCTTCCACATCAGAATCTTCCAACTGCAACGGAAAACATTAAAATTAGTACCGCGTAGTTATTTACGCCCTAAAACAAAGAAAGAGATTTATCATGGTATCTGACAAATCCTGTCTGTAGAAAGGTTTGTATATGATAAATTAACAGTATTTACCTAAAATACTCAGTAAAACTACAGATTTTTACATGCAAAAGCAAGTTCTATCTTTGTTAAAGTTACATTGTTAGTTGACGATTCTAACCTCGCCTTCTTCCAATTCCTGGGCCACCTCTACATCCAGCTCTCCTTCCGTTGTTGACATCATTATTTGTGTGTATAAATAATTGTTGATAGTTGAAAATCATTAAAGGATTATTAATAAAATTCTAATCCTTTTACTTAATAAAAATCCGCTTTTTTGCTTTTTGATAGCAGTAGGTAGTAATCTGTCATGTTCTCTATGTAGTCTGTGGCTGTGCTGTCATGTCAAATAACGAACGAACATAGTGCCATAACCACGTTCGATTGTATATAAATATATATAGATGGCGCTAGGTTAGGGGATGAGTAGTCTTCCCCCGATGGTTACCCGCCTTGTCGTGGCGGGGGGGCTTAGTAACTGTGGACTGGTCACCCACGGTGAAGCTAAGAGGCAATCAGGGCCGGCCTGTTTGGGCCGCCGGTTGGCTCAAGGAGGGGGCTCCCAGCGGGCTAAACAAGTCCGCTGCGGACGCGCGTGGAGGTGGGACCGCAGAAGGAAGGACCGCTACAGCACTAGTTGAGGCCGAGGAGGGAAGCGCACCTTACCATCTGGTGCGCCCATCGTGGAGGGCCTTCGGGCTTTCGCGATGGAGCCGCTTGCGCGTGGCTGCCGCCGGCGGGGTCGCGGATGTGGACGAAAGCGTTCCCGTAACCCCTCGGGTCATATGCGTAATGCATTCCCCCCACCCAAACAAAAAAATCCTTTAGTATGTATACTATTTATCTATGCTTATCTATGTTTATGTGTTTTATTTAGGTATTTATGTTTATGTAGTCTATTTAGGTATTTTTGTTTATTTTAGGTTTATGTCTTTTCTTTAATTAATTATTTAGTTTATTGGTCTGTTTGTGTGCACACATACCTACCTCATATGTTAATTTCTCTTTCACGGTTGTTTTGCTGGAAGAAATCTCTTTTAGAGATAAGCACGCCTTTGTACATTTTCTTTGTCATAAACTTTATTTGTGAAAACTTTATTGTGTACAATAAATCATAAAAAAAAAGGGGATGGGTAGTCTTACAGTAGCATAGAGAAAAGAATGTTATAGAGTACAAATTTTCTTGACTTGCTTTTGACGTTTATAAAAACGGCACCGACGGCCATTACTATTACTTATATTATAACAAAAAGTATTTCGAGTGTAAACCACGTCAATATGGGAATAATTAGTAAGTTCAATGGCGGATGGTCCTATTTTTTTTACTTTATTTCAGATCTCTGTAATTCATTCATTTGAGTACAGTAGGTATTCGTCCAATTCGTGTTTTTCCATGAAAATCCTTAATAAGGATTGTTTCGCTATTAAAACGAGAGACAAGCATTAAGGCTCGAGCACACCACATGCGTATGCGTGCACGTAAGCGTAGACGTACACGTATCCGGTGTGCTCGAGCCATTAAGCTATACGTAATAGGTATACTAGCTCTGTTATTTATGTAGGGACCAGACGTCAGACCGAGTGGTTGTATATAGCACTTAGCATTATTGTAACCTAGAGAGTATGTATATAGTGTTCTGTGATTGTAACTGTGTTAACTGGTAGTACTTTATACCTCTACCTACGCAACAACGTGTACTCATTCATACATCCCACACATAGGAGTTACTTCAGTAAGGGACCCAGGCGCCTCATCACATCGCCTTCATTCCTAAATTCAGAGCACAAACTTGTTGGCTTCCCAATATTTTTCTTTTATATGGATGCATGAACGATTCAACGGACCAACCAAACTTAATGAATCGGCTATTTAACGGTTGTTATGCTAGTCCAGTACATTGGGTTCAGTTAGCTCGTGTGAACGTTGCTAGCGTACAGTCTAACATGAACAAGAATTTATAAATGCGGATTTTTTCTAAAGTAATTAAATTTAAATGTATACGTGCACATCTAGGTACCTAGACAAACTAAATTATACATGTACCTAATCAAAAGAGGCCTCTTCTTTGTTCGATACTTATTTTGTTGTTCCAAAAAATTAGCCAATTTGGTACAAAGCATTGTTACATACACTAAATAGGTAGGAATTGAGCACAAACTAAGCGAGTTCTATCAATAACGTAGACTTGAGATAATTTATTTACAGATGGCGCTTTAAATTAAATTATTTCTTTCCTCAGAAGGACGCATATGTGACCTATGTGACTATAAGAAGCATAGTCTGGAGAAAACCATAGACATTTTCAAATATACTTTTTCATGTCCCTTAGAGGCACGAAAAATATTATTCCATACTGCCAAGTTCCATCCAATGAAATGTTAGACAGCACTTATCCGATACTTGACAACAAAGCTTGACAAACAGGAACAAGATGGGAACAAGAATATGAATGTAATTTTTATAATTTTCAATTTGTATATTTTATTATTTTACACAGGTTAATTGAAATTTAACTGACAAAAATCAAATAATTTATTAGGGGGTTACAAGAGAACTTCCTACTGCTGAGGTTGATTATCAAAACTTAAAAGAACAAATACTTAAATTGCAAATGTAAGTGGATAATTATCTTGTTTGTATTTCGCACCTCTACCTATGCATATAATAATACGTGTGTAATTCAATCCTACTAAATATGTTTGTATTATTATATTATATTGAATACCATTATATTGAAATGGAATAATAGGTACTTAGAATTATTATTATCACAAGTGGTTTGCTCGAAGAAATCTCTTATAGGGATAAGCACGCCTTTGTACATTGTCAATGTAAAAGGTTTTTCCATATAAAATGTCTGTGTACAATAAAGAATACAATAGAATAGAGGTATAAAGAGGTAGTTTCGCAAAAATAATTAATAGACATAGACATCGATAACACGCTTCGTAACACCAAAATCCGAGTGTAATGCGGAAAATCAGTCGACGCCATAGAGTTTTCATTGCGCCGTGGACGCGGCTGTCTGAGTTTCTATACAAGGCATACCAAAATCCGAAACGTGATACGAGCGATGCGGGCCTGTGGACACTTACCTTTAAGCGTTAAGTCTTAGAATAATGATTTCGCTCCTAGGCGTTAAGTTATGGTTTGGTTTTATTATGTAGGTATCAATTGATATTCTACCTACTTTATATTTGCAGATAGGTCAGTTGGTAAGTCTACACATTATCTAAACGTTATAAAACCCACGTGACCCACGCAGTTTCTGGCAACATATAGATGCTTTAAAAATTAAAGGGGGCTTCGCGTCTCGTGTAACTTTTATGGCGAAAGAGTGTTCCGGTAAAGAGGCTGCATCAGCCTTTTCCGATTTCTTCTCCAGTGTTTTTCTTCCGAATCCACCTAAGCTCGCTATCGAGGATGTGGAATACACCAATGCTACATCCGCAAATCTTGTACATATTGACGCTATAACTAGTCAAGACTTAAAAGCGGGTATGAAGCGCCTCAAGGCAAATGCTTCGCTGGGGCCAGATAATGTTCCTGGGTATATCCTGAACGGTTGCCTACATTTATTGAAAACCCCGATTCTACACATTTTTAACTTGGCGCTCTGTACCGCTAAATACCCGCACCAATGGAAACTAACACGAGTTACCCCGATACCCAAAACGAGTGATAAATCTGACGTGGAGCTCTATCGACCGATAGCTATACTGTCCTCGCTAGCCAAATTATTTGAAATTATTCTGCATCGACATATCTCTGCCTCACTAAAGCCTTTTTTATCTGACTCTCAGCATGGTTTTCGAAAAAAGAGGTCTGTTAGCACCAATCTTTTAACCGTGGTGAACTTAATCTCTAAGCATTTAGATAAAGGCATGCAGGTCGATGTAGTCTATTTTGACTTTAAAAAGGCATTTGATCGCGTGGATAACGATGTGCTCCTAATCAAACTACGCGACATAGGTTTCTCGCCAAACATGGTTAGATTTTTTACTGACTATCTGCGCGATCGACAACAGTTTGTCCGGCATGGTTGCTACGTCTCTGCTCCATATCACACCAGGTCTGGAGTGACTCAGGGTTCAATATTGGGTCCCCTCCTATTTGGAATAATGATTAATGACCTAGAGCTGGTCCTAAAGCACTCAAAGTGCCTGCTCTATGCAGACGATCTAAAGTTGGTGTACGGAGTTGAACAAAAAGCTGACTGTGAGTCGTTACAAGAGGACATCAACTCGGTATACCAGTGGAGCCATAGAAACAAGCTCCTTTTTAACACATCTAAGTGCTGTGTTATGACCTTCGGCCGCAAACACCGACCCTTGGATGGTCAGTATACTCTTGGAGTAGAACTAATTAAACGCGTCACCTTCATGAGGGACTTGGGAGTTGTATTCGACGACCGCCTCACTTTTCATGAGCACATGAAAAAACTTGCTTCTAGCTGTTTTCGGACTCTGGGCTTTGTGATCCGAAACTGCCGAGAGTTTGGGGATCCCAGGGTTATTAAACTCGTATATACCGCCTTGGTAAGGAGTAAGATAGAGAGCTCGTCTATAGTGTGGAATCCGTATGAGTGTACTTACGCCCTGCTTCTAGAGAAGGTCCAGAAGGCTTTCCTAAGATTTCTCTACAAGAAAACGTACGGGTATTACCCTTTCCTTTACCCTACAAAATTTCTACAAGGAGCCTTGGGTGTCAACTCTCTGGAAGTAAGGCGTAACCACAACCTCATGTTGACAGGCTGTCATGCTTTGCGTGGCGACTCCGATTGTCCGTTACTTGTCGAGCAACTGGTAAGACTGTTTGTCCCCGATATCCCTAAGATTTGCCTTAGACCTCGCCGGCACGCGCTGCTGGCCGTCCCGCCAGCGCGTACGGTAGCTCACAAAAACTCGCCACTTCTCCGCGCACTAACAATGCTAAATGCACTCTTGGCATCAGCACCAGAGTGTGATCTGTTTATGAGTGCAT
The DNA here is from genome assembly GCA_014607495.2 of Carposina sasakii. Taxonomy (NCBI): domain Eukaryota; kingdom Metazoa; phylum Arthropoda; class Insecta; order Lepidoptera; family Carposinidae; genus Carposina; species Carposina sasakii. The sequence goes on along the minus strand of CP053162.1, from coordinate 9,699,553 downwards.
GGCCGTCTGTGAGTCGTGAGTGTCTGAGATACTGTGAGATGGTGAATGAGTGAGCATGAATGCCTATTTTTTTTTATCTGATATTTTAATGCACATTATACCTATAATTGTTAAAGTTATCATGATATCTACATTTCAAGGCGCATTGGCGCAAGCTGTAATGCTTTGTAATATGGTTATAAATAAATAAAAATAAAAATAAAATAAAAAGAAAGAAAGAAAACGTTTATTTTTCAACAAGTTATGTAGGTAGTAGGTACTCATCACTACTACTCACTCACACGCTATCTACCTCCTAATAAAATTATGTACCTACTTAATTAAAAAAATTTTAGGGCTGCATTCGAAGCTGTTAGTACACTTCAAATTCGATCTGCAAATTCTAGTAAAATACTAGATCTACGCAAGGCTCGTCTACCTTCGTTTTTTGGATCAGCCGACTATGATCCTAGAGAAAATAGAAACCCAAAGAATCCTATCAGGTAATAATTTCTTAGCGGTAAAAAATATACAGGTACCTATACTTATTTGTACTTTTTATTTCTTACAGGTGTAACTATAGTATTTATTTATTCTTTATTTGTTCTGAACTTCACAGTTACTGATCCACCGGATCGGGCAGAAGTGTCATCTCATCATCAACACTACATTATTATTATTGTAAAACAAGTGTCATGTCTGCATGTCCCTATGCTTAGATCTTTGAAACTACATTACCAATTTGAATGCGGTTTTTTAAACAGATAGTGATTCTAGAGGAATATTCACACGAGCGCAAAGCTGATACGAAATGCCCCTTTACGCGGACGAAGTCGTCGGCAGCCGCTAGTTTTATAATAGTCTTCTATTTACCCGACGCAATAATAGAGAGTTATGTATTTTAGCAGCAATTTATACCTAGTGATAATTTTCAATTAATTTCAGTTTACGTCAAGCATATTTTCACATGTTCAGATCTTTGTTCGGAGCTGGCCTATTAGCTTTACCTTTAGCTGTTAGCCAAGCTGGTTACCTTCTGGGACCCATTTTAATGCTACTTATAGGCTCTCTTAACACACACACACATTTAACATTGGTAAGTTGGTATCGGTCAGTATACATATTTTAAGGGATAGGTACATCATCAGTATGTATAAAACCGATTGTGAGCATAGTAGGTATAAAGGTTTTTTTTCTTTTCAGTTGTGGTGTCTAAATGAAATTAGTAGACAGCTGAAAATCCCAAATATTTCGTATAGATATGGATTTCGTATGGCTTTACTACGCGGTCCGTGTCTAATACGCTATATTGGCGGCTGTGGCCCGTAGGTATCTGACCGCTGACCGACATTTTTGTATTTACCTCCATCGGAACCGGAAGTAGGAAGATGACTATTATCACTAGTGTTGTGCCTTATAAGGTGTACCCATGAATCCTATCATGATCCGATATACATATTCCAAAATAATACTCGCCTCTATTTAATTCCAAATATTTTTTTCTATAAAAATACATATTATTTACATTTACATTACTTATATATTTTTTCATTTTATTACAGGGGAATTATTGCCACGTTTATGATACTTAGTCAATTGAGTATTTGCACAGTTTTCGTTATATTTACGACCGATAGTTTGCGAGACGTTAGTACATATTATGTAATTTGTATGTTATTACATATTTACGCACGTAAATAAATAAATTTATTACCAATTAGTTTTACGTTACTTTTATCTTACGTATAATACTACAGCTGCTTCTCTTCCCGGGCATACCGTACAAGTCAGTCCAGGGAGAAGAGGGTCTTGGTGTTTTGTAGGCGATGGGTTGACCACCTGTCGCTACTAACCGAACATGTACATCTCCACTACACCCTCAAAATTGGTCAGAAGTGGCACCATGTGGTTCTATCGGCCCTTGGTGCTCTGCCTACCCCGTAAGGGATAAAAGCGTGATTATATATGTATGTAGTTTTACGTTTCAGATAATGGATTGGCAGAATTCACACCCAGCTATAGCATGCTTATTTTTTCCCTATTTATTAATGGTCACGTTTACAAAAAGTTTTAAAATGCTTGGTTATTTATCTTATGTAGGTAAGTATGTACCTAATTAATTATATTCCAGTTTCTATCTTTTTACGAAATCTAAACTAAAACTAGCTGTTGTCCGCAGCTCCGCTCGCGTAAATGTAGCTTATTGTGTGGAAGGGATATGAAAAATAGTTTATGACCTGCTCAGACCTACCGAATACACATTATGTTATTTATAATATTATATAATATGTATATTAGAATAAGAATAAGAATTTTTTTATTCAGCATTTACAAATGTTTCACAATACAGCCGAGTAGAAAAACATATGCTGAAATGGACCCAGATCAGCATACAGCTGCAGACCATATTAGACATGTATGTTTGTCAGGCAGTATAAGGGAATATAATAATAATAAACAGAGATTAAAATTTTATGCAAACGAAGCCGAGGGCGGCCTCTATGGGAAATTTATAGGTAATTTAAGTATGTAGGTAGATAATACCGAAGCGATGCAAGGACGGGCCACTAGTTAAATAATATTATCGGGAAAGGATGTGATAAAATGACTAGACAGGTGTCAAGGGCAGAGGACTTTTCTGAGAAGGATATCAGCCTATTGCTGTCCATTGCTGCACGTAGGCCCCCCTCGGTTTTTTTACCCTTAGTCACCACGCTGGGCAGGCGGTTTGGTGACCGCAGTGTGATTTTCCGACTATATTGTTGACACGGGAGGCGCTGCTGCCCACCTCCTGGAAACTTTTAATGACTTCCTATACCCAAGGGCAGACATGGGGTGATGCTATTCTACTCGGTCGACACCACCACACTGAGGAAGGAGATACGTAGTGGCAGTATCACTACGCTAAAGTGAGTCCTAACATAGGCATCTGGGATGAGAACTAATTAGTTTTTTTTTTTGTAATTTTAGGTTATGGTATGAATTTGGTGGCATTGATCCTGATTTGTTACCATATATTCGCAGATCCACATGGAAAAATCGTTATGGTGGATAATAAGCCAGTGTCCGTTATTTATTCTTTAGGGTGCATGCAATTTAATTTAACTGCTGTGGGAATTGTAAGCTTACATTTTTTTTTGTAATAGTTGTGACTGATTGATTCATTTACCTATTTATTTTGAAATTCTAAGCATATGTTTTTTATTTATTTATCTACAAATACAGGAAGAGTAGTTTCTATAACTAAACTTAAAAACTACTTAGGGCTAGCGTGCATATGGGAGGTCGGTTGACCGGTTCCGGTTTTACAGGATGGTCAGGTCAACCGGTCTCCGTTATCAACTAGCGTGCCCAAAATGCTAGCTGCGTTGCTACGCTGGATATCTGTGCTAATTCTTTGGCCTAAGTAGCAGCCAGCATTTTGGTCACGTGTGGACTCCACGAGCCGCCCGGCCAGGTCCCTGTAGATTTTTATATTCACAGTACATTTACCTAGTTCCACCTAGATCCCTAAGGTCTTATGTAGTGGGTACTAAGCAACGGAATATAAATACATAGATAAATATAGAAACATATCCATGACTCGGAAACAAACATCTATATTCATCATATCAATGTCTTCACCTACCGGTATTCAAACCCCTATGGCGCGGCCGGCAGGCTCACTTACTACCTACTGCACGAATCGGCCATCGATTAATAATAGATATAATTTATAATATACGCTTATGCTTAATAATTACATACTTACTTATGTAAGTAAATAAAAGGAAAGTTCTTCAGCATGATTCATAAATGATGGGAAAATCTTAAAAAAAGTTTTAAGACGATCTTTCCTTTCATTTATGATTCATGCTGCTAAATACACCACAATTTTACCTATCTTATACATACATATAATAAAAATGTAACGGATCGCTGTCTGTACATGGAAGATATATGAGAAAAAATATTATAGGAGACCTTTATCAACGCAATAGGACCCAAAACGATGATTTTTGGAATTTTTGTCTGTTTGTCAGTTAGTCTGTTTGTCTGTGCATTTGTGCACGCTAATCTCAGAAACGGCTGAACCGATTTCGATGCAGTTTTCAGGAATATATTGTGACAGGTCCCACTTAATATATAGGCTACTTTTTATCCCGGGAAAATGTTTTTATCCCGGATAATTTCGATATTTGGTTTTTTCTGTAGTCCACGCGGACGGAGTCGCGGGCGTCCACTAGTCAATAATAAAAATCAAGACGCCTTTAAAATTCACTTACGCTATCTAATAATTGCGAAATCTGCTACTCTACTGGTACTTATTAAATACTTAAACAAAAGGCGCACTATATTCAATATCTATTGCATCCCAACATACCATAAAATATTAATCAACACCACGCCAAAGTCTATTTTCCTAACTGTAAGTGTGTGTTTTACATTGTAAAATTTGTATTTTAATTTCAGGTTCTTTCTTTAGACAGGGCCTTAGTTAACCCCAAGCCAATGACAACGAATTTCGGTGTTGTGGTTATTGGGATGATGGTCCCGACATTTATTGCAATGATCTTCAGTGTCTTGTGCTACTGGTCGTTCGGTACAATGGATGAAAATGTACTACGATCACTACCTTTGGATGATACGTAAATATTTACATAATGTCATATTATGTGAAATCGTTATATCCCTTTTAGATTTAAATCGTTTAAATTATATTATTTGTATTACAGTCTGTCATTAGTTTCTATAGGTCTGTATATGACATCTATAGGATTGGCATATCCTCTACAGTTGTATCCTGCTGTACAAATTATATTGGAACTTTATAGATCAGCAAATGCCGATGAAGTTATTGACGAATCAACTGCAAAATTGATCAATTACGTAACGAGGCCCATTTTCGTGATTTTAACTTGTGAGTGATCCTACCCAGTTACCGCCGAAATAATTTAAATAATAATTAATATTATTAATATCGGCTTTTTGTTTCAGTTATCATAGGTTATTTAATGCCATATCAAGGTCCACTGGTTGCTTTTGCCGGCACTCTTTGTACGACAATCTTGAGTTTGATATGCCCGTCCTTAATGGAACTTTGTCTAATGTATAATTCTGGTTATGGCCGTTACAAATTTTATTTGATCAAAGATCTTATAATTCTCTTCTTCGGAGTTCTACTTTGGTGTATCGGAGTATTTTTATCTGGTTACTATCTCTATATACGCGCTTTAGCAACGAAATCGCCTAATAATGATTTTTAATTATTAAGTGTAGGTTAATAACTTATTGCTCTTATTTTATTTATCAATCTTAGAATATTATAAGTAACTATGATGTTTGAGTCGTATTAATAAAATATAGCATTCAAAATACTAAGAACAGCATTTTTATTATTAGCAGATAGACATCATCATCGTCATCGTCTGCCTATTGCAGTCCACTGCTGGACGTAGGCCTCCCCTAGTGTACGCCACATGGCTCCATCTCCCGTTTTTGCCATCCAGTCACTACCAGCCGTCCTCTTTAAGTCATCGGTCCATCTAGCCGGAGGGCGCCCAACGCTACGCTTGCCGAAAGCGCGGTGTCTATTCGAGAACCCATTTACTCCACCGTTCATCGGTTCGAGACTATGTCTGTCACTTTGGTCTTCTGCCGGATAATCACGTTTCGGAGTTTGTCCATTTGCGCCAGCCCTCCGTCAGGCTCCACGTCTCAGCTTCGTAAGTCATGACTGGTAGAACGCACTGATCGCACACCTTGGTCTTGAGGCATTGTGGCAAGGATGACTCAAAGATATGACGCAACTTCCCAAACGCTGCCCACCCAAGCTGCATTCTTCTGGTGATTTCTCCCTCGAAGTTGTCTTTACCCAACTGCAATATTTGCCCAAGGTATACATACTTCTGAACAACTTCTAGGGCTACACCTTCGACAGATATCGGCTCAGGGATGATGTATCGATTGAAGATTACCTTGGTCTTGACCAGGTTTATCCCGAGTCCCACACGCCTCGAGGCAGCATTGAGACTAGGCAGCATTTTTTGTAGGTACTGCAGCGATTCATCCATCAAAACTATATCGTCTGCAAAGCGGAGACAAGCGTGAGACATTCACCATTGACGTTGATGCCTAGTCCATCCCACTGTAGCGTCTTGAAGACATCCTCCATCGCGTTGGTGAAGAGTTTCGGGGATATTACGTCACCCTGTCTCACACCTCGGAGTAATTAGATCGGTCTTGTTTGGTGGGTTTGGACTTGAACGGACATGGTTGCCATTTGGTAGATATTTCTCAGCACATCCACATATCGCCAGTCGATTTGGCATCGCTGCAAGGATTCCAAAACGGCCCAGGTTTCGATGGAGTCGAAGGCTTTCTCGTAGTTCACAAAAGCCATACACAGCGGTTGGTTATACTCCTCCGACTTCTGTATAACCTGCCGTACAGTATGGATGTGGTCCACGGTGCTGTAGCCTTTGCGAAACCCGGCCTGTTCCGGTGGGTGGAAGGCGTCAAATCTCAATGCCAGATGATTCGTGACGACTCTCGAAAACAGCTTATAGACGTGGCTCAGAAGTGTGATCGGCCTTGCGGCCTTGAAGAATGGCCTTTTGTCTCCCTTCTTTAAAAACAATGCCACCACACCTCTGCTCCACGCCTTCGGAGTAGTCCCATTGGCCAATACGGAGTTAAATAACCTTTTCAGCTCCTCAAGGACTGGTTTTCCCCCGCCTTAAGGAGCTCTCAGGCCACTCCGTCCTTCCCGGGAGCCTTCCCATTCTTAAGCTGTCTGAGAGCCGCCCCGATTTCGTCTAAATCTACGTCTGGGAGATCGTCCGTACAGACAGACATAGCGTCTTGTTATTTTTATAATGAACTGAATTACCGAATTTATTACATTGGTGCAATATATATACAACACAGCCATACCAATACAAAATGGTATGTTTTGCAGTCACTATCTCTGTTTGCATGATAGAAAATAAGATTGCGGGTCAGAGGACTAAAAGTAATCTTATCTTATCTCGATAAAATCGAGAGAGATTTGTCATCGGAAGCCTACATTATCGCGCGTTCGGCAAATCACGTAATTAAGCCTAACCGTAACTGAGTGGGAGTTTTAAGAAAACGAATGTAAATGTGAATCGATGTTACATTGTCTGAGCGAGAGCAGTGTGGTGGCATTTTGTGATGGTTTTGACGGCCGATCGGTGTAGTTGGTGATCGATGCGACGCCATAGGTCCTGGGTTCGAATCCCGGTAGGTGCAAACATTGATGTGATGAATATCGATGTTTGTTTCCGAGTCATGGATGTTTATATACTTATCTATGTATTTATATACCGTTGCTTAGTACCCACGACACAAGACCTTAGGGATCTTAGTGTGGGACTAGGTCAATGTGTTGTGAAAAAAAAAATATGAGGTGGTGGGTGACTGGGTGCACGTGCACCCCTTTTGCAGATCTAACGCTAGTATGATAAATCTATGCGAGCACCATTACAGTGAAGTACCTAAAGATGCAGTGGCAGGTTAGCTTAACTACCTAAAATCTTTTTACATGAAATATTGATTTATACCTAACTATGATTTATAAATAAAAAAATATGTCAAATTTATTGTCAGTTACTGTTGTCATAATTTATGCCAATTATGTATAAATAAATATTGTATTTATTGATAATAAGTAGAATATAAATAGGATAATAGTACAAAATGAAAAAAATAGAGAACTATGAATAAACTTATCGGGCAATATTCATGTATATTGATTTGGATAATTATACTAGATGCTGTGAAATCCGCTTCCATGTAATAAAGATTTATTTTATGTATTTACGTAAAAAAGGCATTTTACCCAGATTACCTAATTACATTAATAAAATTATTTACCTTTCACAGTAGTAAAACACCTCTATGGACTTGGGAGTGCAAAATGGAGAAATGTGTGCCCAGACGGTATTCAAAAAGCATTAAATTACAATCGTTAGAGACATGCAATATGTTATGTTCGCCACTACCAATTTGGCCAGTACCGACAGGGGCAGTGAGTCTCTCGGTATCTGCTATACCAGTACGCGCTGATCAATTTTATCCAAATATTCTAAGTGCCCCATCTCAAGCAGTTCGTGACTATTTACAAAGCGCTTTTCATCTATTTGTAGAAGATTTACATGCCAGAAGAAATTATACGGGAGGTCCTTGGTACAGAGTCAATATACATTTTACTGTTAAACGTAACAGTGATCCGTTGTTACGCCTTGATACTGATGAAGGCTACGTCCTGTCAATACAGCCCAAGAGGGAGGAAAATTCTATTTTTATACTTATTGATGCTAATTCCTTTTGTGGCGCCCGACATGGACTAGAAACATTATCTCAAATTATCTGGGTGGACCCTTATTCTGCTTCATTGATGATGATGGAAGCTGCTAAAGTAGAGGACGCTCCTCGTTTTAGATATCGTGGCATAATGCTTGATACTGCTCGACACCACTTCCCTTTAAAAGATCTTATACGAATGATAGATGTTATGGCCGCATATAAATTAAATACTTTTCATTGGCATGCAAGCGATGCCCAATCATTTTCATTATTGTTGGACGGTGTACCACAAATGACGCATTATGGTGCATTTGGATATGAAACTGTTTACACAGAACAAGAGATACAAGTACTAGTACAGCGAGCTCGATTGCGTGGTATTCGTGTGATAATAGAAATTGATGCCCCTGCACATGTTGGTCTGGCATGGGATTGGGGAATGTCTAATGGTCTTGGATATTTAGCATATTGCAATGATCTGAGCCCATGGAGTGATATATGTAGTGAACCACCATGTGGACATATTAACCCTGAAAATCCTTATGTTTATGATTTTCTACAAAAAATTTACGCTGCGATAATACGTTTAACAGGGGTTAATGATATTTTTCATCTTGGAGGTGACGATATTTCAACGAAATGTTGGGAAATGTATCACAATACAACAGACCCATTTTTACTGTGGTTAAATTTTACGAATAAAGCTTTAGACAGCCTTTATAAAACAGACGTTCAACCCGAACTTGTACTATTATGGAGTTCGAACTTAAATCACCGCCTATCAGAACTCAGACAATATATAAAGAATTTAGGTATTCAGACTCGAGATATTTCATGGAATAGTAAATACAGTCGAGAAATGAGGACAATAATATCTCATGAAGATGCATGGGATTTTAATACTGGGTTGGGATCATGGAGTAAAACAAAAGGTGGGAGACCCTTTAACTCTTGGCAGAAAGTTTATGAACATCGACCTTGGTTACGAGAGACGCAGGCATTAATAGAAGGCGGTGAAGCTACTGTCTGGTCTCATAACTTAGATAATGGTGGGTTAGACTCTCATGTATGGCTCCGCGCTGCAGCACTAGCGGAACGACTGTGGAGTGATCGCCCGGAAGGAGCCACCCGTTCCGTTCATGCTCGATTGGACATTCATAGATCACGACTCCTTACTCAAGGTATACGAGTATCCCCCCTATGGTCTATGTGGTGTACACAAAACACATATACTTGTGGATAAATTATTATAAGAAATAAACCAAATTGCTTCTTTGAATTTAGTGTAATTTCAAGTTAAATTCGTGAATGGCTGTATGATGATCAGAGGTCGGAATTAGGTAGAGTCATTTATGTACTTGCACTGATTTCATACAGCGAAAGAATAAAGTGGATATGCCTCAAATTCCGGTATTAAATTTAAAGAGCAGAAAAAATCCCGTGATTTATTAAGTAAAAAGTTATTTACCTTTACACAATTTAAACTACTGCACGCGCGACGTTGCCAAACTTACATCAATGACATCGGATGTCCGAAGTTGAAAAATTCCAATGCGCACACGCGCAATGTTGCCACATTTGTAGTTCGCACAACATAGATTGTGAGAACAAAAGAAAGCAATAGCGGAAATGCGGAGCACTCCCCGCATAACGGAATGTACTAGATTTTGTCTCTTTCTACCGCATTCAAACTATCTATTAGCAATAAATCGGTTTACTCATTCGCTTACCTCGGTTCGTCGAATGCGCTCGCTTGTTTCCTATTGTGTTTTGAATCGTGTTTGACCTTGGCTTATTTACTGGATTCTGGACTCTACTTAATACGACTATTTCGGCAAGCATTAACGGACTTTGATTTGGCCTTGCTGTATTGGATGATTGGATATTTGAAGTTCGTGATATACTTGGTAAGTTTCTTGTTCATATGTTCTCACAAAAGTTATACAGTAATATCGGAAGCGAACACTTCAAATCTTACTGGTAATGAATCGGATAAGGAAAATGATTCTAATGGGCCGTTTGAATAAGCAAAACCTCACAAGTCTAGGCTAGAAGCAAAAGTATTTGCTCGTATTTATAAAAAAGTTGAAGTATGCGTATGAGAATTTCCTTAAGACTATTAGAATAGAATAGAATAGAATTTCTTTATTTGCCATTGTATAGGGTACATTACAGGTGGTGGATTATATAAGTACAGAATCTCCTATACAGCCATAAACATACAGCATGCAAGAAAAAGTTTTACCTACTTCAAAATAACTACATTGGTATATTTACAAAATTGCAATCACAATTAATTTTAAAATTTTAAATGAAAAAAATTAAATTAAAAAATAATATTAACTTATAATTTACAAATTTTAATTAATTAATAATTTGTATTGTGAACTAATGTACCTAAATACTAATAAACATTTTATGTTAATTATCTTTGTTTTATTTGTCTATCTCTGAGGGTTTTATTATTATTTATATGTAATATTGTTGGCCACACGGGATTGTCCATTAGAAATCCTGGGAAGGTCCACATTAATATCAACATTTCGATGCAAGTACATAAATGACTCTACCTAATTCCGACCTCTGATGATGATCATTCGATCGAATCTTTAATGTTAGAGGAAAAATAAATTAGAAATTTTATATTTTAATTTTTTTTTGGCAACATTAAAATTAATGAAAAATATCCGTATCCGTATCCGAAAGACAGCATTTGGGATTAGGAAACGGAAGTCTATTCTGCAACATTGTCTATGGCTAGACTGATTGCCGTCCATGCATGCATGCTTTTTTAGATGATAATATTTTTAGAAGGTAGATTGGTTTAAAATTTTGTGACCTGCAATTTTTAGTTCAGTATTACCTATATTTTAAGTATATACCAAATCCCTGATTTTAAGTATACATATTTAAGTTTTTTTTTTTTACATAATTATAAATGTAGCATAGATATGTGTGGCATATTAGTTATTATTTGAGCGATCTGTTAACTGTTTGCCCTTTTTGATATGCCTTTACGTATACTTGTTAAGTATTTAAATATGATAAGGCTCAACAATATTTCTCATAAGTCTCTGTTTTTTTTATTTTATTACAAAAATCTTCCTAACAAAACTTGAACATCATGTATTTTTAGGCATGGAACAGACCCGACAACAACACAAACCATCCAAAATAAAATATTTTGTCTATGATCAACGTGGCGGCTGAAAGCTAGTGAACTGAAGTTATGGCGTTTTTTGAAGATAAATTCTAAACTAAGTTGAATGTATTACATGCTAGACCAATCTGTAATTGTAAATGAATATGAGTAGATATTACGACTACGGTAATGCTATATCCTGGTGAGTACAACTTTTTCTTTTTATTTGTTATAGAAAAAATGTATGGAGTTGTAGTGAATTAAAAAGCAGGTGCTTTGCTTGTCTGAGTTGTAGTTTGATCCATCTATGTTGCGATGTAATGTTATCTATCATTGATGTTTCATCTGCTGGCACGGAAACATTATTTTCATAATGTTTACAACAGCCATCGTGCTTGGCATTGGCATCGCGTTTAGACATGGAGGAACCCTACGAACGTGGTTCCCTTTTGTCTATCCGTTTGACTACCTAGGTCAACAAAGTTTTCTACTGCAGTGTTAACCTAACAAATAACACCAATGAGAAAACCAACAACAATTTAAAGTTTCTTTGCGTTTTTACAATATTTATCATTACCATAATGCCTTACCTACTTAACTAATTAGCTCGAAATTATATGGTATTGATTTTTGTCGATTGTTGATTGCAAAGTTTTAATAAGCCCTATTAAGGCTTAAATATCCTGAATACACCCTATGAAACATGTTTTTATGGTACATAAATGTATTTATGTTCATAGTAAATATGATATTATAATATGTCCCCTAATCATTGTTTAATGCCCCCTACTCTACTACCTACTCATAATATGGCGTCACTATTTAAACCCATTACATTAAAGCCTACCTGTACTAGGATATTTTTTTACAGCTAATAAGCTTGCATGCCATTTTTTCTGAAATAAATGTTGTATAAAAAGATGTCACTAAACTTTATTCTACATTGAGGTCTTTGGCCTCTGTGTGGTTATTATTGATTTGATATAAACAATATCTGCTTTCTATAATAACTAGTTGTACATGTATGGTACCAAAACAGTTTTATTGGAGTAAAGAATTCTATGTATGTCATTTTATCAAGTTACTTAGGTAGATTAAACATCTGTTTTATCTACTGACACCCTAAATATTCACTATGTAAAGGGATATGCATATTTATAATGGCCATTGGCAAATTGTGTCTGTGAATGATGTTTAGCTATGTAACTGCAGAATTTAATCAAAATCTGTCTAGTAGTGTTTTTGTGAAACATCTGGACATCTTCACATTCTCACAAATTTTCATGAAACTGTGTTAAAATATTAACAGAATAAACTATATGTAATGTGACATACAAATTGTTTACCTCCATAATGCAGAGTGGCATAAATAACACTACTTAGCTCTAATACTGTTAATATTGTGATATTCTGTTAAATGTTCTTAATGACTACCAAAACTTACTATGGGTTAGCAAAAAACGAAAAGCTTTGTGATGGGTGGGCCTTAATAACTCATACTTTTATCTTAAATAGTGCAAATATAATAATTATGTATACTTACTATATTAATCATCAGTTTTCATGGTCCCTATAATTTGTTTTGACCCAGGCCTTCCTTGAATCCAAATGAATCCAGTTGAAGAGATGACTTATGTATTAAAGATTGTTTCTGGAAATTGTTCACTTGTCAGTCATCTTATTTCTCTTACCATACTCCTGTCTCTTGTTCTATAATGATTTGAAAGGTTAATATGCTTTCCTCCTACTAGCAAAGTTCCTTCACAGCTGCAGTGGAATAATTTGTCAAATTTATCAACGGGACTGTCACCATTATCAAAATTATATTATCTTGACTCTAAGGATTATTGTTGGTTTGTGATCTATAGTAGTTGTGCTGGAAGACATGTTTTAACCATTGACGACTAAAGTTGATAATTATTCAATTGCAGATGTCTCAGAGACCCCTTTCCCTCTTATTTGTAGACTTTCTTGATGTAAGAGAAATAAGGAGCTGCCAGTTTCGTCATGAAGAATTTTTCCAGAATAGTCTTTGTACAAATATGTACTTATTTCCTGTCCATTCTGTGGGCGGCTACATTTCAGTTGACATGAGATGGTTGCACGTCAACAATGGTTAAAACACGATCTTCAGCGAGGGTAGTATGCTCAACCCAGAGTGCTCCCGCAGAAAATGGAACTTCTGAACTTAAGACGCGGCACAGACCCTACGAGAGCTCACAACGTTCACAAAAGAACAACAATCATAGGCAAGTTTCAGTTTGTGTGGCATTGCCTCAGTTGGTCAATATGACTTGGCCTTCATTGGGAATCTGCACAGTTGTGTAATACCTGACCGTCTATGGCAGCTAAATAAGATTTTTTTATTAACGAGGACATCTATATCTTAACTCTACTTTATTTTACAACAGACTGGGTGAGATAGACAGCAAAATAGATATTCTTGTTAATACATAATGCTTATGTGACTGTCATAGATAACCTGATGGTAAAGCTGCCTTTTCGCTAGGTATTTGCTATGTTTCATTGCTATGGATTTGATTGCTATTCACCAGTTAAATTCACTGACAACATGTACCAATGAATATGATTGGTGGATATCACACACATACATAGCAACATAGTATAGTACATCTTTGGTGGAAAGGCAGCCTAATGCTTGCCAATATGTATAGAAATAGTATGAAACTTGGGCTTTTGGTGTTGGTTATTTTCAATGACAATAATGGTTCATGACAATATGACAACTGTCTGAGATCTGATGTAAATGTAGGTGATGTGTCCCTAAATACTGCATGACTGGAAGTGTACTTTTGTTATCCATATCCTACTGACTCCTTTGTAAAGAATATTTTAAAGGAATTTCTCATTGCTAGATTGATACATCCTCCTTGAAAGATTACTATGAGACTATACTATTATGGTGAAACTTAGGCTAGGCTGAGAATTATGAGTTAAACAGATGCTTAGGATTAGGACCACTTGTAGTAATATGTTTATCTCAATTTAATTTTAATCGATAATTTAACACAATACAGCCTTTTCAATTTATGTCAAAAAAAGCATTCACGATTGAGCTTAAAACAAAATTTTGTTGTGTGAATAACATTATCTCTATAGCATTTACACAACTTGTAAAAACACTAGGTAATGTTTCTGTAAAGCGTCAGTAAGTATAGTAAGTCTTGTACTAGAAGCATGAATTTCTAGTTATGTATGAGACATGTCCCTTTTAAAATCATCCAACTCTTTGGTTGCATTGTTTGACAAAAAGTCATCTAATTGCATCATAGTTACACGTAAATTAGTTCAAAGTAGATTTATATGATTATAATTTCAACAGACCATGTGGGCCTAGGCTAACTGGTGAAAAGTGGGCGTGTAATTTGCACACTTTTGCCCCACCTCTGGGGGATAATGGGCGTGACTATATGTATGTATTTCAACAGGAACAGTCAGGCCCTGTCATCAGGATCCGTCCCTGGCAACGGGTCGCAAGGCAAGGATCCCCTGGCGCAGGCGATGCCGGGTGGACGCAATATGTACCAACACCCGGCCGTTAGCGGGTACAACACACAGGACAATCGGTCTCAGGCTATGCCCGTAACGGTAAGGTGGAGAGGGGAACAACTGCAGGGTTTGAAGTGATAATTAATTATCATGTTATTATCACGATAATTATCTTGATAAATATACCTTGATAATTATAAAAATCAAACACTAAAATAATCTAAGTTATTTATGTGTATCCGAACGTTATTTGCTTATCCAAATGCGCTAGACATCAAACAAAATGTTTGACTGACGAGAGAAGTGTGAATTATTTTCTTTATGTACTTTCTTACTTTAGTTTGACACCATAAAAATAAACTCTAAATAAAATTGCATATTTCTCACAGTTATTTTTTGCTGTTTATTTCATAATGCTGGAAAACTGAGACCCTCCTCTTGATAAATATATATCATTTAAATAAATAAAATTTCAAGAAGAATTAATTATCAGATAATTATCAAAAAAAAAAATTATCTTGATAATTTCGAGCCCTAGAAACAAGTAATAATACTGACTGGTATATGATAGTTGTTTCGCAAGTATATACTCAAAAATAAATAATGTTTTGTCTGAGATATAAAATTTCGTGAGATATACTAGTGTTAATTCTATTAAAGTACAATAAGTAGTCTAATATTAAGTAATAGTTATCGAGATTTTTAAATTTTCTTAATAAATCATAACCATCTTGTTGATTAGATGTAAAGACATGAGCAAACAGTTGTCAGATCCACCTGACATCTGTTGCTCCATTCATCAAGATCCTTTTATTGTTAAGTTTATGTATTACGAAAGCCGACGTAATTTATGATATCTTATAAAATATCCGGCTCAAAGGACCATCACGCTTTTAGATGCTAGGGCCAAACTTTATGAACGCAGATATTGCTGTAAGTTGGATGAAATCTATGTTAAACATGTCTGCATAAGTACTGTAAAGTCGTCATGGTCCTTCGAGCCAAACCTAAAGACATAATAGCTATTGGTACATCAGCTGTTGCGTTTAATAGCCAGAGCCCCTGGGCGTTTTTCCAGTAGACGACACGACCACGACACGGCCCCCCCATGTTAGATTACGAAATGTTGTCGTGTCGTCTAGTGGAAAACGCCCAATAGAGCGTTAACTATTGGTACGGTAGCTGTCGTGTTAATAAGCCATAGTTCAGAGTCACCACCCCGCAGGCGCGTCAGAACCCGATGTACGGCAGTGGCCTGTACCACGGCTACAGTGGCGCCGCCACGCTTGCCGCCATGCCCGCCCCGTCCCCCACTGCGCCGCTAACGCCGTATCCCGTGCATCCGGATGTCAAGTTTAAGAAGTAAGTCCGCGGTTGAATCGTCGTCGGCCTATTGCAGTCCACAGCTGGACGTGAGCCCCCCCCAGAGCACACCACAAGGCCACTGCCATGGGGGGTATTTTCCAATAGTCTTCACGTTGGGCAGGCGGGTTGGTGATCGCAGTGTGATTTTTTTGTCAGCACAGGAGGCGCTGCTACCCACCTCCCGGAAGCCTTTAATCGCCTCGTACGGGCACCGGGCAGGTATGGGGTGGTACGAATTCTACTCCGCCGGCACCACGCGCCTTAGTGCTCGCGGTTGAGTGCGTTTCACCTAATAGTTAAGGTGTACAAGATCGTAATTCGACCTGTCATCTTGTATGAATCTGAATACTGGGCCGTAAAGAAGAAGGATGAAAATCAACTGCATGTAAGCGAGATGAGAATGTTGAGATGGATGTGTGGAGTTACAAGAATGGATAAAATTAGAAATGAGTATATGTATGAGAGGAAGTTTGTAAGGTACGCCGATCACAGACAAGTTACGAAGTAACCGTCTGTCGTGGTAAGGGCATGTAAAGCGACAGGATGAAAAGCATATTTTACATAGAGCGTTGTGCATGAGTGTGGATGGATATAAAGGAAGAGGTAGACCAAAGAAGTGTTGGATGGACTACGTGGGAGGATATGCGTGTACTGGGCGTGAGCAATGAGATGACGGATGAATGGAAGAAAAGAACATATCGCGCCGACCCCAAATAAATGGGAACAGGGCAGGAAGATGATGATGACCTGTGATTGTTATATTTTTTACGACTCCGTCCGCGTATTGTCCGGGATAAATTTATTTTCCCGGGATAACAAGTAGCCTATGTCCTTCCTCAGGTTTTAGGCTACCTGCGTGTGTACCAAGGAAGGGAGACAAATAGTTATTTTCGCATATTAGTAAGGATTTATGTGTGTACATGCAATAAAGAATAAGAATAGTTCCTTTGCATGATGGATGACATTAGTTAGTATGTGCATGACTACATTATCTGTCTACTTAGAATTGTCCTCTCAGTTATAAAATGTTATGTTACATTAGGGGCACCTGTTTCTTGGCTTATGTTAAGGTTATTTTATAACTAGCATAATTATTTTGTTGTGCTGTTTGGTGTTCTAAATAAAATAAATAAATAAACTATTGTGTGCAAAAAATTCAACCTAAATCAGTCATAGGAGTTATATGTAAAAGGGTTGTAAACATAATATGCACACGGCAGTGTTCACAAAATGGGGTAGCCATCACAATGGAGACCTTAAAGCCACTTTAACCTGGCCAGACTTGTACAAAATGCACGGAAGGAGATGCAGCTGATGTATTACAGTGAACGTCCGCATCAGCAGTGCAGTCCATGGCTGGACGTAGGCCTCCCCCAGGGCACGCTATAGGGCCATAGGGGGGTTTCTGGCTATAGTCTCCACGCTGGCGCTGGGCAGGCGGGTTGGTGACCGCAGTCTGATTTTCGGACTATGTTGTCAGCACGAGAGGCGCTGGTTATCTTGGCTAAAAGCTACAATCTCTTCCAGACTGCCGTTCTACGACGTGCTGGCAGAGCTGATGAAGCCGTCCACCATGATGCCGACGCAGGCCGGTCGCATGCAGGAGTGCACCTTCATCTTCTACCTGACACCGCAGCAGGCCACCGAGATCGCTTCGGGCAAGGACATAGTCGGCACCAGCAACAAACTAGATTATGTTATACAGGTCGGTTGAACCTCGGGAAAGTAAAGTTCCATTGTTGTCCACGTTCTGATTGTGTAAACCTGTTGAAAAGAGAAATATGCATGAGAGATAGGTATGTGATCTCTTATGTATATGTATTTCTCTTTCCAGTTGGTTTGCTGGAAGAAATATCTCTTAGAAATTAGGTACAATATAGATGTAAGACAGTTGCCTCTTAACATTACGGGAATACTTGTAAAGTGGTTGGTCCAGAGCCTTATCCCTCTTCAGTCGTGTCGATTTTCCGCCCAATTAGACTATGAGGGGGACGGAATAGAAAGTTTCAGTTGCATACTTTACACACTATGTCTACTATGTAATGACTAATCTCTGAGATTGGCCTCCAAGCTGAAATACGGCCTATAACAATAGGTGATTTTAAACCCTTGTTTCTAACTTAACACTCTTCAAATTCATTCTTAACAATACAATATTGTTTTTGTTTCAGGCTCAACTAAGATTCTGCGTACTAGAAACATCATGCGAGCAAGAAGATTATTTCCCACCTAGTGTTAATGTTAAAGTAAACAATAAGATGTGTCCACTGCCAGTTAGTATGCATTTTGTTTACTTTTCTATAGTTTTGGAAATGCAGCTCTGATACGTATTTATTTTTGATATATGATGAAGTTGAAAAGGTTAATAAAAAAATATATGATATAAGTGTAGCAGTGTCGAAAAGAATGGGACGTCATCGTACGTATAACAAAAAGATGTAATTCACGCTTTTGATACTGTCGAATGATAATACACTATCATTATCTTCCTGCCCTTATCCCATTGATTTATGAATACAGGGTGATTTTTGGTCGTCAACGTTCCCGAAAACTACGGAATCTCTTCGTCATCGTCATAGGGTCCAAAGTTGAGCAAATAGACTGCATTTTTCTGCATAAATGCACATTGACGCGTGTAGCAAGATTTTTTCACGGGAAATAATTAATATCTGTCTATGAAAAAACTAGCATAAACACACTATAAATTTTGACCGATCAAGTAATAAAAAAAAAATCAAAAAAATCATTTCCCTGCATTTTTTTTGCATAAACTTACTTTATTTGATGTATAGAGTACGTACCCTTCGTTAAGGGTGGCAACCAAAAAACACCCTGTATATACCATATTGCGAAACTATTGATTTAGTGTTTGTTTTACGGCTGGCTGCCTGCCTGACGCTAACTCTGACGGCAATACACTATCTAGCCTTATATTGCTTTTTTACCGTTACATCTACGTCCATTCCATACTATAATCTTGTGTATTACACGAAAAATCATCCTTATTCCAGAACCCAATTCCAACAAATAAGCCGACACCGGAGCCGAAGCGACCGCCGCGGCCTGTCAACATATCGTCTCTCGTCAAACTGTCACCTACAGTGCAGAACACAATCCATGTGACGTGGGCGGCGGACTTCACGCGGGCGTACGTGATGGGCATCTACATGGTCCGCAAACTCACCTCTGGGGAACTGCTGCAGAGACTCAAGAATAAGGGCACCAAGAATCCGGATTATACGCGCTCTTTGAGTAAGTTTGAGTGCTACACCTTACGCTGGATCCTAGAATCTGACAACTCTCGATTAAAGGCAACTACATTGGCGATGAGAGTTTAGATCCGATAGCCTAGCATGCATTACATACATAACTGCAACTTCGAAAGAGCCTTATTATATTTTGCTAACATCCATCCATCATCAGAATTTAGGTATTTTATTCTGAAACATAACTTTAAAAAATCTATGGAAGCTACCATAATAATAATTTAAGATTGTTGAATTTTGAATCACTTTAGTATTTTGTGGTGTACTTATGTAAAAGTGGATCAAAATCAATCAAATGTGATTCAAAAAGTTACAGGATCGGTACATTGACGCAAACCTCTTCATTTCTTTCAATATCACGATTTAAAAACCTGTTTATCCTTCGTCAAATATAAAACTTGCAATATACAAATATTAAATCGGCATCAAAAGTGTTGTGAGGTTCACGAAAACCAAATCAAATATTTATTCGCCAACCAGTGAGCACAATAATTCTTATAATTAATACCTCCGCCTAGTCACCTTTTTCAAGTACTGCAAAATATATTTCTAACTGGCCACAAATTCCACAGTAAAAGAGAAGCTAACCGAAGACTTCGACAGCGAAATTGCGACGACTTCGCTGCGCGTTTCCCTCATGTGTCCACTGGGCAAGATGCGAATGTCGTGCCCGTGCCGGCCGGGCGGCTGCGGCCATCTGCAGTGCTTCGACGCCTCGCTGTTCCTGCAGATGAATGAACGAAAACCGACGTGGCTCTGCCCGGTCTGTGATAAGCCGGCGCCGTATGACTCGCTTGTTGTTGACGGGTGAGTAAATAAACTTACATTCTCTAATTTTTTAAAGTGATAGAGTAGATTTTTATTACTTTTTTTAAAAAAAATTTCGACGTTTCTGATCTTTCTAGCACTAGATTTGATTCCTAATTTCTCCCCGCAGCTATTTCCAAGAGGTGCTGACATCAGCGCGGCTGGCGGGCGACTGCAGCGAGATACAATTGCACGCGGACGGGAGCTGGTCTGCGCACGCGCCGCCGCCACGACCGCACGCGCCCGCGCCCAGCGACCACGTCACGCTCATCGCCGACGATCTGGGTCAGTGACGTACACACACACACACACACCGCGCCCAGCGACCACGTCACGCTCATCGCCGACGATCTGGGTCAGTGACGTACACACACACACACACACCGCGCCCAGCGACCACGTCACACTCATCGCCGACGATCTGGGTCAGTGACGTACACACGCGCCAAATATACCATATATTTTGCTGTCAGCTGATCAGAAAGAAGTGTGTTATAAATGAGGACGTGGTGACGAAGATTGAGAAGGGTATCTTGAGGTGGTTTGGGCATGTGGAGAGGATGAATGAAAGTAGACTGACAAAGAAAGTGTACAACGTAAGAGTGAATGGAAGGGTTGGAAGGGGAAGACCTCGCCGGACTTTCACCGATCAAATTGGTGAAATTCTAAAGAAAGGTCAGGTCAAGAGTACCCTAAACCGACGAGCGTGCATGAAGAATATCATGAAAGTAGATGAAGCGAAAGAGGTGTCAGGATCGTAGCAAATGGAGATCCGTGATCTCTGTCTACCCCTCCGGGAAAGAGGCGTGATTATTATGTATGTATGTATGTATTTTGCTGTCAATTGTCTTTTTTGAACAATGTATAATTTTAGACGCAGCTTTGTAATAACTAATAACCTTAGATAGAGTAATAATTTAATAGAGTTAAATGACCCGGTAGCTCAATTGGTTAGAGCACAGCACGGTATGCGAGAGGTCGTGAGTTCAAGTCTCACTCAGGTGAATTTTTTTTCATTTCTTAATTTATTATTTATAATATAACTAATATCATAAATTAATAAGTTGTCTACTCGTAGTACCAGGTTTTCATAAATAAGTAGACGAAAGCAATCAACGTCCACCGTTTCCAGCAGAAGTAATACCGGTGGAGGGCAGCAGCAAGCGCGCGGCGGTCGGCGAGGGACGGACCTCCAAGCCGACTGACGTGCTGGTAGACCTCACGTCCGACTCCGAGGACGAACTGCCTCTGAAGAGGAAGGTGCCTCAACCGAAGCAGACCCCGCCTGCCGCGCCGGCAGATGTGCCCAGCGTCAAAACTGACCAGGATTACTCTAGCAATGGTAAGAGAGAAGGTTTAGATAAATTAGACATTAATTAGGCTGGAAAGCAAGCGCAAGCCGGTTTGCTGGCTAGTGTCAAAACTGATTAGGATTACTCTAGTATTGGTCATACAGACGCAACGAAGAAGCGGTGAGAGTGCCAGTGGTTAAGACGTGCGCCTGAGGGTTGGCGTCAAGCAGGCAGCCGGCCATAAAACAAACGCCAAATCACTGGCAATATGAGGTTCGGATGAAATCGTAAATAATGGGATAAGGCTAGGAAGATGATGATTTAAATCCATGCTAATATTAAAAAGCTGAAGAATGTGTTAGTTTGAACGAGCTAATCTCAGGAACTACTGGTCCGATTTGAAAAATTCGTTCAGTGTTAGACCATTTGTCGAGGAAGGCTATAGGTTATATAGCAAAGCAACCTGCCACAGCTTCACACGGGTGCAATGTCCCCTCATGCGGATGAAGTTGTGGGCGGCCGCTAGTATTGTATGAAAGGAAAATTATATGTGCACACGCATTAAAATGTTAGTCCCGAAATCATTCTAAACGAGTTATTCTATGAAATCGACTTTAATAATAATAATAATATGTAAAGCTTTTTTATTTCCCACAATACACAATAATTTTACAACACAATACATTTACACAGACATAGTATCGGGAACCCATTTTCGGGTAAAAGCCTCCTCCATTTCCTTCCACTTTGCACGGTCCACGGCCAGCCTTGACCATAGTGGTCCTGCGGTTTGCATCAAGTCGTCACACCAGCGGCGTTTCGGCCTTCCTCGTGGCCTAGTCATGTCACGGGGATACCAGTGTATGATTTTCTCTGTCCAGCGACCATAATTTCTTCTTACCACATAACCAGCTCAGCTCCACTTTAGGCGACACGCCATTTCGACAACATCTAAAAATTTTGTTTTGCGTCTTATCTTTTTGCTATTAATTTTATCTTTTAACTTGAGGTGCAGGATACTCCTTTCTGTGGTTCGCTGGAAGGTTCTTAGCTTTTTCAGAGTTTCGGCTGTGAAAGCCCACGTTTGGCACCCATATAGCAATGTTGGTAAAACCACCGAATCCATTGCCTTTTCTTTAAATGCATAGGCAAGTCTGATTTAAAAATATGCTTTAGAGACCAATATTTAGCCCAAGCTTTCTTAATTCTTCTTTCTATTTCAGCCTTCGTAAGTAATGTTATTTGTTGACCTAAGTATACATACTCTTCTACGTATTGTAGTTCCTGAGATTTTACGTAGGTAGGTAGTTTCTCACCATTTGTCATCATTATACATGTTTTTCGAGATTCATTTCTAATCCAACTTTTAAGCTCTCAGTTTCTAGCGATTTTATCATCTATTGTAGTTCCTGATGGTCTTCAGATAAGATTATAATATCGTCCGCAAATCTTAAGTGATTCAGATACTGGCCATTGATTTTAATGCCCATACCATCCCATTCTAGGTTCCTTAAAATCTGTTCCAATAGAGCTGTAAAGAGTTTCGGAGAAATTGGGTCGCCCTGCCTTACTCCTCGTCTTATTCTAAAAGGTTTTCCTTTTCTCTCCAATTTTACCATTGCTTTACTATTTGCATATATCTGTTGTAGAATTTTAATATATACAGGGTTAATACCTTGTTTCATCAGCGCATTCCATAAGCATGTATGATGGATAGAATCGAATGCTTTTGTATAGTCTACTAAGGTAAAATAAATTGTTTTACCATACTCCAAATATTTCTCTATTATTTGCGTTACTACGAAGATATGGTCGATGATAGAGTATTTAGCCCGGAATCCAGCCTGTTCTTTGTTTTGGCTGGTTGAAGTCCAAGACATGGTTTAATCGGTTGGTTATAATACTGGTGAAAAGCTTGTACATGGTCTGTAGAAGACTTATAGGTCTGTAATTTCCTATGTCTCCGGGGTCTCCCTTTCTATATAAAAGTGTTATTATAGCAGTTTCCCACTCCACAGGCAGAAGCTGGTATTTCAAAATGGCGTTGAATAAGTCTGTAACAAGGGGTGTCAAAGGGTCGGCTAAGCATTTAAGGACATCGTTACTAATATTGTCATCACCAGGACTTTTATTAGTTTTAAGTTTTCTAATTGCTTCGTAAACTTCAATTTGCAAAATACAAGGTGGTAATTCACGATCACTGACGCCGCGATTCGCCAGTGTGACAACTAGGTGTGATAAATAAGACACCAAGACCTAGGTCGACAACAAATTTATTAGGGTCGTTGGTACATAATTGCCCGTCACAAGTTCCCGTGAGATATCGTAGCGTAGGTACTTCCCTGGCTCGTCACTTAATCCCGCCGACTCGGCATAGTAGTAGTTGTGCGTAGGTAAGTAGATATGTTGCGCGTAGGTAAGTAGAATTGTTGCGCGTAGGTAAGTAGGTACGCGGCGTCCGGCCAGGTTCGCCCGATGAGTAGTATAAGTAGCCCAGCTGGAGGAGCGGCGGTAAGTTCGCCGTAACTTAGATCCGGTACAAGGGACCCTGGAATTTATTTCCACCATGTCAGGAACGACCCTCTCAACTCCTCCGATTATGATTGTGACGGTTACCAAGTACCTACTAAATAATGGTGAGTGGAAATATCACAATCAGATCGGAGTTACAAATTCTACCTGATCATTACTGTTTTAATACATACAATAAAGAAATGGCAATACGGATTACCATCTCCTCAAACACTACGTTAAATACATTATAATTTATATTAATAATGATGATGAATCGCTGATGATCGTTACTATGATTTGCAAACAAAATGAACAAGCACTGAAGGTACACTAACGACTATACGTTACAATTTGAATACAAAATAAGGCGTTACTACTACATTAGTTATTTATAAATTGCTCAACGAAATGAAATCTACTTTAGTAAGGTATATAATGTGCCCCAACCGAGGTAGGATAACTGGGAACGGCCTCCTGATACCTAATTTGCAATAGCAAAGCATAGGCAGCGCTACAGCAATAAATGGATAATGTGTGTGCTTGGGCGAGGTGCGGGGCGCGGGAGGATGCCTCGCGCTCAGCACGCACACACTCAATTTTTGCTATCGCATTGCTTCGGCTCTGCTACTGTAAATAAGGTAATCAGGGGGCGTAAACGTATGTTGAACTCTTAATGTGTGGTGCAGAAGCGGTGTCGTCGAGCGGCTACCGCTCGCCATGCGGCGGCGCGGTGATCTCGCTGGACAGTCCGTCACCGCCCGCGCGCGCCTCGCCGCCTGCTGTGTCCATCACGCCGGTGGACCAGTGTGAGTACTCCACCATCGATCCCTCCTTTAGGTCTCAATCATAGAATAATAAGTTCACTAGAACCTATAATCACGCACACTTTTGAAGAAAATTTTATTCGATCAAATTGACTTTTATTTCTTTCGTTTATGAGTCACATTCACCCTAGTTTTAGACATTTGGGTTATTTACAGCTACAATCTATTACTTAATCATATTTCAGCTGTAAAAAGTGATTATATTTCTCGATTTGGCAACAATCCGCGGGTTAGAAGAGCGGAAGATGCGAGATTTTCGCCTAGTTTTTTGCTTCACTACCCGACATACATTTGTCATTGATGTCTCCTTCTGGGGACTCATTATTCTATGGTCTCAACATGGAGTAATCAGTTCCAGAACCGTGACGTATCCATGCTCACGCACACCTCGAAAGCATCTCACAGTCAATCAAATTG
Organism: Carposina sasakii; assembly: GCA_014607495.2. Classification (NCBI taxonomy): domain Eukaryota; kingdom Metazoa; phylum Arthropoda; class Insecta; order Lepidoptera; family Carposinidae; genus Carposina; species Carposina sasakii. The sequence continues at coordinate 9,674,127 of CP053162.1, read as the reverse complement.
ATTTTATCTCCTTTATGAGTCATTATAGACTCGGATGTTCCCGAAATGGGGTAGCAGAGGCCTGGTACGATCATAAAGCAGATCAACAATCACGCTTTGCACTTGATCATTATCCCCGCTATACTAAAATTGGCTGTAGGTTGTCTTTTATGTGACTACCCCATTTCTATGTGTATGTAGAAATGGCGGATTTACATTTTCTGTTTTCTAAATTAAATTACCGTTACCACAGCGGAGTGTAATTAATAATATTAAATTCCAGGCACAAGTAACAGCGCAGAGCGAGAGGAAACGGAATCCAATCCCGCGCACTGGCAAGCGTACGCGGAGTCCGATAGAGAAAACGTCGAGAATTATAGACGGTGAGTACATATCGAGCCATTCGGACAACTTGACAAGTCATTACCCTACTGCGACGAAAGGAAGGTTATGTTTTTCGAGTGTATGTATCTGGTGAAAAGTAGGTGTGTAATTAATGCACACTTCTGCCCAACCTATTTGGGGGATAATGGGCACGACTATACGAGTATGACTATACGATTTGTAGTTCATTGCTGGTTAAGTGCTAGGAAATAAATGAATACATATTATTATTTTCCTAACTGTAACACACTGAGGGCTCAATGTGATATCACTGCAAACTCGTTTTGATTTTGACTATGGGATCCCCATTACGTGCCTTTAGTTACATACATATAAGTACTTACTGTAAAAAAGGCCAGTCACCATTTTGCATTTCTAGCAAAGACATAGGTCATGCAAACTGCCAACATAGATGATCTAATATTTTGATGTAAAACGTCTACGCGAGTAATTTAAATTAAATTTAAATTGCCTGCGACGCCATAGGTCCTGGGTTCGAATCCCGGTAGGTGTAAACATTGATGTGATGAATATCGATGTTTATTTCCGAGTCATGGATGTTTATACAGGGTGTAACAAAAAGGGTATGTTAAGCGAAAAGCTATGAATATAGCCCATTATAAAGAACCTATTCCCAAAACTTAAGACTCGAAATCACATGTTTATTTTTCAAGATTGTATGAACATTCCTGAGTTGTTTAGGAATTATCCATACTAACTAGAAAAATAAACATTTGTTTTCGACTCACAAATTTTGGGAATAGGTTTTGTATAGTGGGCTATTTTAATAGCTTTTCGCTGGACATATCCTTTTTGTTATACCCTGTATACTTATCTATGTATTTATATACCGATGCTTAGTACCCACGACACAAGACCTTAGGGATCTTAATGTGGGACTAGGTCAATGTGTTGTGAAGTGTGTGAATTTGAAAATAAAGAGTACAATAGCTTCATTTATATGTATATGTATGTATTTAAGTTAATATGTACAAAGATTGAACTTGTATTTACTTGTACTATAATGTCATTTCGTAATTTCGTACTATAATAAAGTATTATCGTACTATAACTTTGACGTTTATTTTTAGTTTACGATCTCAGCTCATAGCGAAGTCAGCAACCGAGCTAATTAATGTATTGTATGCTCCAGATACTGACTGCGGGAGAAGAATGGCCGCCCATCGTACATCAGCGGTCATTCTTCCGACGAGGAGCAGGAGCCTTCCTATCCTGAGGTGCCGGTCCTTCAGCAGTGAGCTTTCAGTTTACAGTGTGCAAGACTTCAGGCTATGCGCATTGCATTTGTATCGGGATAGGTGACAAATCGGAGACTAATCGTCATCTTCCTGCTCTTATCTCGTTATTTGTCGGGTCGGAGCAATATGGTTTCTTTGCAAAGTCATATTGCCGAACATTTGGCATTTGTTTTACTAATGTCACAAGTGCGGTGTCAATATTTGTGGAATTACAGAGGCACAAGAGGTTTTAGAGCGTTTACTGTTTATCGGATCTCCGATACGATATCGGTCGCTGATTCGATTTCAGAGGAAAGTTAAATGTATAAAATTCTATATTCCGATATTGGAGCGGATTATGTGAAAGGCAAGTAAGTACCTCCATTATTTTATTCACTAGGCCGATATGAGATGCAGATTTCGAATTATATGGAAACACTTTTACACAAAGTAATGTTAAGGAATTCATTCGATATACATAATCGTCGATATAATTTCTCTAGTCCATGATAACGCACCTTCGCTAGAACAAGGGCACAATTGTCAAAAATTGCTAATTGTGCCTTAATTGTACCGAAGCTGCGCTTGATGGAGAACTTTACTTTTCTTTCTTTATTTAAGGAAGGTTTATTTTATCGAACATTCGAAAATGCCAGCCTCATTATAACTTGATGAACTTAATATTTCCTTGTCAAAGCCTCAAGAATATCGCATGTAGTTTGTAACCTAGACAAATATACCATACCATTATTTAGAAAGCATTTGTACGAATTCTCGGATACAAATGCGGTGCGCAACGGTTCTAAGTATACAGTGTTACCATCTGAATGAACTATTTATTTACAACAACATAAGGCGACGTCTAGATTCGCGATATCAAAAATAGCGAATTGTCGTTTCTTTTTCTGTGGTTCGTGCACTATTCTGTGGCGACGGGATTTGTTAACCTTTTACTGTCGAATACTCGAATAAATAGGTGAGGTGAACTCTTGACGAATCATAACGTAATCGTCACATTGTCAAATCATATAGATTTTTCTTGCGTGAATATTGGAAATTTGGAATATCTGGTACAGATCGAGGCAAACTTTATGAACATTGACCTTGAATGCGCAGAAACAAAATATAAGGTCTATTTGTTGGTAAGGTGCGGGCGCGGAGGCGGGGAAGCGCATGATTGGTTGATCCGTCACCTTCTCCCCGCGCGCTGCGTCTACGTCCCGCTTACTCCTGAATACACTCGTGAGCAGTAAAAGTATTGATTATTATTTTGGTTGGTTTGTCAAAAAATATTGTTGACTTTTTATTAAAATTCCAAGTACCTCTGCTTTTAATTCAGATCCTATATATAAGAAATATCGTATTTACCTAAAATAAAAAAAAAAAATAAGTTTATACTTACCTAATTATCATTTTTCAAAGTTATTATACCTACCTTTAGTGTTTTTAAAACACAGCACATTTTTTATATAAATTAACGTGAAATATGGAAATTATAAAAATATATTTTTTCAGAAAAAATAACTTACTGAAAAAGTAATAAAAATTGATACCCGGTTATCTATGCTCGTAAGTACACATGCGCGAACTTTCCCCTTCCATGTCACTCGATGTTCATAAAGTTTGTCTCGATCTGTACTTGCCTTACAGAACACACTGTTAATTAACTCATTCAGTGGCGGCGACTACTTTTATTTGCGTTTGTATTTGCGAGTATTTGCGTCTTCTAGGCTTTCTAGAGGTGCCGCTGACGCCGCATATTTTCGTCATGGCGCTAGGAGTTGGCATAATGTCGGCACCTTTAGAAAATCTGCCAGCAGCGAATGTGGTTCACGTTTCGTGGTGCGCCTCCTATACGTTCACGCATAAAAATGCACTGTAACGTGTACGTTTACGTCTCTTGTGTGCTCGAGCCTAAGATAAAATCATTCTTGAAATCTGTATTTTATGTTAATGTATTCGGCTGTAAAAGACTTTTGTATTGGAGTACTGTAGAATAAATAATAAACATGTGAACTGAGAATTATAGATTAATTTACAAACATAAAATTATTGTGTTATTTGACATATTTTACCCGGAGATCAACCTGGATGCATATCAATACTAATTGGATACTAGAGGCCTAAGACATATTTGTAATGTTAAAATTATGGCAGCAGTTTTAGAGATTGCTTTGTTTGAAAAACTTAGATTGGAAGTTTAAAGTAAAACACGTTGAAATCAACGATACTGCAAACAGTGTAGTCGTGATTTTGTAGAAGAAGGAAAAAACTAAAACCAGTGAATCTTCTCTAGCTCATGTCATGGCCTAAAGCATAGTTATTCTTCACCATTATAGCCGTTAAGTCCAATGCTGAACCTGCCCCAATTAATGATTTCCACACCAAAGCATTTTAATTGTAACCAAGGCAAGAAGAGATTATCTATTCTACAGTATCCCTTCCTTCATTCTGAAAAGAATACCGAACTTGAAAATGCCTGTCACTACTGTGTAAATTTCAAAATTTTCTATATATGAGTTTGTGAGACCTATTAGACAATGTAACATGGTTTGGTATCGACGTTCGTTGTCGAAACACTTCCACCAATAGTGGTTAGACTTCAGGTGACATGACGAACGCGCGAAAACGAAGTCTTCCTATTGGAGCAAACGTGTCGATGACGAACCTCTATCGATTCGATCGAGAAATAATGTTACATTGTCTAAGTCCCCTATTCAGCGTACGATGGAACTGCGATCGTCTGGATACTTCATGATGTACAGTAATAATGAACCAATGACTAGCTAGAGTTAAGATTCATTTTCATGATATCATTGTCTTGCCTGTTGCAATATCGTGTAAATGGGCCTTTATACAAGTTGGTCCTAATCACAGCACCCTTATTACCTAACTAGAAAAGGCAAAGCGATACATAGCGAAAATTATACAAAAATCGCTAATCGCTTCTCAAATTCGTATTACGTAAAATGAATTTCAAATGAACTTTGACATTTCAAGGCGAATATTGTTCAATTTTCGCTATCGCTTTGCTTCGGCTTTGCTATTGCAAATTAGGTAATCAGGGGGCAGAATGGCCTCTCTTTTATTAATTTAAGAATACATTATAAGGTCAAATCAAATAAAATGCAAATATTTTAGGAAGCATACAGTTATGTTAAACTTTAGTTTTTCTTCAAATCAAAATAGTGGCTGCATAAGTATTTATACTTTTTCTTTTGTTGTTCTTTTTCGCTCAGTTGACTTTTTTGGATTGGAATAGGTTGTTTTCCTCTCTTTCTCCCTAGAGTAATTTATTATAAAGGTACATACAGGGAATCAAATTGGGTTAATTTTGTTTGAAATAACCATGGAAATAGCATAACTTGTATGAAATTGTCTTAACACTTGTCGCATGGTATGGCATCCCGTTAAATATATGCTCATTATTTGTAATGGCCTTATGTATGTCACTTAATTTTAGCGTCCTTTAACATAGATAGTTTATTCTTACTAGGTTTTTCAATTGTTAGGCGTACAATTAATAGCATTTTGGACAAAGATAGTTTAAGTGCATAGGAAATCGAAGGTTAGACTAATGTTGATATCTGGAGAAATCATATTTTTTTGTTTTATGTAATTAAATATGAATTGAATACAATATGACGCAGAATCAAGCGGGTAGAAAGTGCACCTTACTCAGCAGTTGGACTCAATATGGTAATAAAAAAATTAAAAAAAACTATTTCATGTACTAGGCTAGGCTCCAGTTAGTACTTATATTCGGATTAATATCTACAAAAGTCTACTAGCAACGTCTCTTTCCATTTGTGTCTAAAAAGCATAATCTCATTAGTCCTAATTTGTGAGTACCTATAGAATAATATCTGGGACTAGTGGACGCCCGCGACTCCGTCCGCGTGGACTGCGGAAAAAATGTCGAAATTATCCGGGATAAAAAGTAGCCTATATGTTAAGTGGGACCTGTCGCAACATATTCCTGAAAACTGCATCGAAATCGGTTCAACCGTTTCTGAGTATAGCGTGCACAAACATCGATCCGTTATATATAGATATGTATAGATACGTTATGTATAGATAGATTGATAACGAATTGGGTTCAAGTGAGCCCAAGTGGGATTACGTCCAGCATTGGACTGCAAAAGGATGATGTGTGAGCGTCGGTATTACAGTTCCCTGCCTGTCTTATAAATAACACTATTTGCTATGAATTAAGCCTCGGATACACTAGGGATGAAATGTCCCATAACATGACGCGCAACACACTACATATTTACGTGATGCTGCAATGTCCCTCAACATTTTACATACGCGGGACATGTTGCTTGCTCCCGTTTTGAGCAAGCGTATAGTATAGGCCTGATTCCCACTATGCCGGACCGGTAGATCTGCCGGAAACCGGACCCCGGACAGAGTGTCCACATTACACCGGATCCCAAAAGAAAATCGTACTCAGTGATAAAATGCTCGGTAAAAATGCTGGACTCGGGATTATTTGAACAGCTCTATACGACTTGTACAGCCACTAGCTCTTCCAGCAGTTTTATCGGCCCGGCAGATTAGTCTCCTAGTAAATCCGAGCTTTTAACGTTAGGAGCCCTTAACTTTTGTCTTCTCCGTGTTTGTACCCATGGCTGTAAGGGTCTAAGTATTCATTTGCTGTGCAAATGCATACAAATTAGATTTAATATTGATATAACGAGATATTAAACTTATTTCCGACTAAGATAATTATAAAGAAATTATATTTTTAATGTTTAGCTTTACTTGTGTAATAGAGGTATAAGAATATACAGGTGTTTTTTGTCGTCAACGTTTCTGAATACCACGCATTCTCCTCATCATCACGAATATTTTTCTCGATGTAAGCATACCTGGGAAGTGTCTGGTCTTCCAAAGTTGAGATATCGGGTTGCATTTATTTTGCAGAAATGCATGTAGACGCGCATAACATACATTTTTCTCTATAATAACTTTAAAATCTCCCCTTAAATAACCAATTCAAACACTAGAGACCATAAATTCATACAATAAAAAGTTAATTTTGAAAAATTGCCTAAAAAATTAAAATCGTTCCTCAGCATTTTTTGGCATAATGGTGGCAACGAAAAAAAATCCTGTATAGGAATATGTCGCAGCTTTCATACTATAGGGGCACAACTCGAAAAAAAATAGTATTGGGAAAATGCGTTTAAGAGGTAGCCGTGTTGATTTTGTGCCCAAATATTATAAAAAGTCGAAATCACAAAATTTTCGAGATGTGCCCCTATAGTATGAAAGCTGCGATGTATTCTTATTTCTCTATGCTTGTGTGTATGAGTATTGAGAAGTTTATTTTAAATTGTATGTATGTTTCAATGACTTCGTCCTTCTAAAACATTAAGAGGACCGGCCGCTTATATTTCATTTCAGTTATATTGTAGTGATGGTTTTTGGTCTGGTCATTACTCTTGTATGTATAAAATGGTGTATGTAGGAAGGGCTCACGCCAATAAATTGTATTAGGTAACATAAAGGTAAATTTTCAGTTTTTACAAGTATCTAAGTGTGACGATATTAAGAGCTACCTTTATTTTAGTTTATATTCAAATACTTAATGCTTTATATATTTCATTTGATTTCGGAATTTAACATTTTTTGTAGAGTAACAAACGTAACAGATGATGTAGTCATACACATACAAACTAGCGCCGTCATGGAGCTATTTAGTGAAACGCACTCTAGTAATGCGTTTTTCCTGTGTACATTAAACCCCAAATTTAGTAAACTGGATAGTAATTTATTTCCTTATTCGTTTGAATCGAAGTTTCTAATTTATTTAATATTAAGTCTAGTATAATTTGGTGTATATGCCCTAGGAATGAGGTACTTTTGAAAATAAGAACCACTTCCAAGATATAATGCTAAAGATAAGACTCTGTATAACAATAAATAAATGTAAATATAATAGGGTATTACAGTCTATTTCAAAAAGTGTTTTAATTTAATCTGTTATTGATAAAATACCACAAAAAAATATAAATACATTTTTTTTATTCCAATTATTTCATAAAAACGTGTTTTAATTTTACAATTCAAATTTGGGCGCGAAAACGCCAATTCTCAGGCCGCCATGTCTGTGACGTCACGGGCATTGTAAACATTACGCTTCGCTGAAAGAAATAAACATATTTTCGAAATAAATAATGAGTTCTAGTGGCTATAGTCCTTATCATTGGTGTCTTGTGTCTGAATGTAAGAATACAAGTGTTAAAACACCGGAAAAGTTATGGATACAAGTGCCAACAGATTTAAAAATGAGAAATACGTGGTTGAAATTAGCACGAAGAGATCCAAAGTCATTGTCCACAAAAACGAAATACTATTTTTGTGAGGATCATTTCGATGTAAGTATGCAGTTTAATAGCTCATATAAACATGTGAAAATAAATTCTTGTCATTACAAAACTAATATTTTATAGGTTATGTTTTATAGTGTTTCATGTAATTTATTTCATGTTGTAGCTGGAAAATGACATGGAGAACTATACACAATTGAAAATAATGGGCTCGGTCAAACGAATTCGCATGAGACCGAATTGTATTCCATCGAGATTCGATTGTCAGCCAGGGAGAAAACGAACCTTCACTGAAAGTGAACCTCGCGCTGCCTTTATGAAACGGCAAAGACTATCTATAATTAAGGAGATTGAAGAGACCACTATTAATGAGACATGTGATACACCATTGTCGTCGTCCAGTGGCCAAGGTGAGTTATTTTAACTGGTCTCTTATACTTACCAGTCTCTTGAATGTTGATCAATAGGAAGCTCAGACCAAAAACACAAAGTTTTGCCTAACTGGGAGAAGTAAACATCTTAGATAAAAATAGATAGCTGTATTATGTACACACATAGCTGATCAGTTTAAAAATTAAATTGGTAGAAATCATTATTAATACCATTTTATTATAATTTCAGATATTCTGACTATTGAACATAAGTGTGGTAATGATAAAGCGATCCAAGTAATACCACCACAGGAACATAAGGCAATTCAAGTTAGTCATGTGGCACACTACCGAAGTAAATTTGTACAAATTAGTACAAGAAGAAAAAATAGCACAACATCCCCTTTCAAGACAACAGTGTGCACAGCAACTTCACCATTCAAAATGAATATATCCCAAGCAAGCACAAGCAAACTATCAGCAAAAAGAAAACTGAACTTTTTTGAGGAAGAGAGTGATGACTCTTTTACACCAGCAACAGAAGGTTCTACAGTTGATTATGAGTCTTCTCCATACAAAATAAATAGTCAATCGAAGACTACTTCTGATGGGAGTACTTCTCAAGAAGAATTTATAAAACAAAAAATTAACCTGGTAGCTACTTTAGCTAAAGTGAAAAATAAGCCACGATCTTATATTGGAGTACCAAAGGACCTGTATTTTTTAATAGATTTGATTAAAAAACATACCAATATTTCTGAACAAAATATTATATTATGTTTAATGAGAATAAAATTAAACAGAACATTTTCTCAATTGGCTGACGATTTTGATCTATCTGTGACTCAAGCAAGCAGTTTATTTTTTAACAAGATGCCAAGAATTGTAGAGGTGCTCTCACCATTCATTCAACAATTTCCAACAAAAAGTATTAAGCAAAATCTTCCCATTGCTTTTAGACATAAATTTAATAAAGTCACTTGCATAATAGATTGCTTGGAAATTGAAATCCAAAAACCGAAAAAGGCTATGTATCAAGCACTAACCTGGTCTGAGTATAAAAAAACAAATACAATTAAATACTTGATAGCTTGTACCCCAGACGGTGTGGTAAGTTTTGTATCAAAAGGATATGCAGGAAGGATAAGCGATGTTAACATAGTTGAGAATAGCAAGTTCTTAGATAGCTTGCCACCTAATGCTTGCATTTTAGCTGATAGAGGGTTCAAAAATATTGCACATTACTTGTCATTGAAAGGGTTTACTTTGATGAGGCCTCCTAGTGTTAGCAGTGGTTGTAAATTATCTAAAGCAGAAGCTCGGTTAACAAAACAAATAGCCAGTCTACGTATTCATGTAGAACGGGTGATCCGAAGAGTTAGAGAGTTTGGTATGCTGAAGATGCATTCAGTCGTCAACTCTAATCTTATTGGTATGTTGGATCTTTGTATCACTACAGCTTGTGCTCTTATTAATTTACAAGATTCTTTGATCAAATAATTAATTATTAAACATTAGTGGTAATTTCATCAATAAAAAAGCTAGTATTCAAAATGCTATATTTGAGTTTCTAACTGCAGCCAGCTGTGTACTAAATGTCATAAAAGGTATAATATTCTAACACTACCGCCTTTCCCTATATGATGGAAAAAGCATCATTTAGTAAAAAATAATTCTTATTTATTTTCTAATTCATCTGATTTATTAACAAGAAATAGACAAATATACATTTATTGCAATAACTTGTCTGTATTCATCCTAAACAGTGATACTGCATTAAAGTGTAGTATGTATGGCACAAAAAATATATAAATTTGCCTTTTTTAACAAAACAGTTACTTATTATCCTATGTATCTTATTATTATCAGTAACTAATTTTCTAAGTTTAGAAAATAAGTTTAGATTTTTCTTACTTATAGGATTATTGACTGATATTTTATGTACATACTAAGGATATAAATAGTCATTTGTAGTAGTATATATAATACTTAGAATATAGAAGATTGTATAGTAATTGATTTGATAGATGTTCAGGTAATTTGCACACTGCACATTTGTGATGATAATCAAGATGTGACAAAACTTGTACTTAAATATCTTGTATGTAACATTTTTTTTATGTAAATGGACAAATTTTAACTTCAAGATTGGTAATTTGTTAAATAAAACACTTTTGAATCAACATGGTTATTTTTATTACAACACACACAGCATTTAACATATAAATAAATAAAGTTGAATCCCTGTAAAGGGTCTCCCATATGGATTTTTTTAAGAATCCAACATCACACTTTTATGTAAAATTGGAAATATATTTTTTTTCCAAAAAGAAACTACATTATCCAATAACTCGGTAACATAATCATGATCGTAATCAATGTTTATTATAGAGACTTCATTATTTTTTTCAAAATCACTGCTTGCTACACAAAAATAACATTTATTTCTATTGGCACAATACATTTGTATCTGGACTTGTGCATAATATCGAGCTGTAATTACACCATCCTTATCAATATAGTTTAAATGGGTTTTTTCTGTTGACGGGCATTTTATTTCAAATGTGGTCTTATCATTAATACCGTCTGGGGAGCCAGCAATCATTGGAAATTGCTCTGAAATGTATAGACCACATATGTCTATTTTATTTCCTATAATCTTTTCAACTGTTTTTCTAACTTTATCTTCCAGTTTTTTCCCCCTCAATATGGCTGAAGTTTCAGGAATTCTTGCACCCAGTATTATGGCTATCAAAGTCCCATCGACAGTTTTACATCGACTAACTTCATAGCATTTTGATGCTGTGATCCTGCCATATCTTAGTTCGTGCCACATGCTACTTTTATCTTGGCCTCGTGTTTGTTTTTCCATGGCTGAGATATTGTTTTTATTGAAAAATATTGATATATTTTTCAGGAAATCGTCACAGTTTTCATGCCCATTATTCATCATAAGGTGGTGAAGGGATAAAATTGCATTGTGATTAAAGTCCTGCTCATGTCTCAAGAACTGGCATGTTTTAATTTTTCTTTTTTTACAAACTTGCACAAATTCCTTTAACAAACTATTATCCGGGATGATGTTCCTCACTTTTCTCTTGGAAATTTCACTTGCTGTGAGTACTTTTATAGAAGATCCTACTTTAGCAAGATTTGATTTACGCCAGTAACATTCCACTGAAGTACATGATGGATCTTCAGTTCGACGATGTAACCACATCAAAAATGCGACACCGTGCTTGCAGCCACCTTCGGATGCGGGGCAGTCATGGCACTGAACACTGGTTACACTCTCTTCTGCTTCGTTAACAACAACACTCACTGCATATGGTTTAGAGCGCACTTTGTGTTCAGGGCATATAGTGCACTTGACAATGCAAGTATTTTGATCCCTCTTGAGTTGCACGTAGCCAACGGCATCATCTCCGTAAGATTCTCTACCAGATCTGAAAGGAAATTTTAGGTTATAATACCTATGATCGCAAAATAAAGCATAATCGTAAAGTTTTGTTGTTATTAAAGGAAAGTTTGTAGTAGGTATATTAATACTTACATAGATGTTTTGACATTTCTTAATTCCGCAGAACAGAAGTCGGGATTGCAAGCGAAGAATTTCGCCACCATCAATGTATTTATTCGTGGAAGATTAGTACTTTCTGCTTTTACAAAGCCGTCTTCCATGGTCAATATATATAGTATAGGTGCAGAATATCAAGAAACGTGATAGTAATAACTGAGAAACTTCGTTAATCTAATAAATTACACAGTAGACATGTACAACAAAAACCGAGGTTGTTTATTTACAAGTCCAGTGACGTCACAGCGAATGCAAACATGGCGTACAGCGTTTTTGACATTCGAAGCACAGATAAAAAAACTTGTATTTTCAAATTGAAATATTTAATTTATTTTGCAGTTTTATGAATAGAAATTAATATTTTTCGTTTGTTTTTTCATAAATGAACTATAAAAACATAAATTTAGATTTTATTTTTCATAGTGCGTAATACCCTATTGCATGCATGTGTGTTTTATTCACGGACATATAACTTCGCGATTTCATTATTCCGCCCCGGCATTGCACGGGTCATGAACGTATAACGGACAGAGTGTGTGACTACACAGAGTGAAGCATTCATAGTAAGCTCGGCAACGATATTCCATGGAGTAGGGATGTGTATTGTCGCGTTATTCACACACACATATAAACCATAGTAAGCTCGGCGGCGCCTACTGGAAAATACGCACGCATGCCCAACGCGCCGCCATTTCGGTGCTTCAATCTGTGCAGTGACAGCATTACGTCCAATGTTCTTTATACGTTCACGGTACGGGTGTAATGACCTTTCACGCGAGTAGGTAATAAAATAAAAAAATCTCTCCGTAAGTACCATCCTCGTACTTCAAGGAATATTCTAAAAAAGAATTTGCGAAACCGGTTCAGTTGTTCTCGAGATCTGCGTTTAGCGACACATTTTGCGATTCATTTTTTTTATATTATAGATATAGAAGATGGAATTGCTATAATTTCCTTTAATATTTTATAGTTGCGTAGATAAGGTCACAGCCACAGAATATTTTATATATAGGCATATAGAAAGAAACAAGCTCTAAGAGGACATCTTTGAGGTCTACTCATGTAACTCCCAACTTTACACCTTATAAATTTATTTTTGAAAACTTGTTGGAATAAAAATATTCCAAGAATATTCCTTTGCTTACATTACCGGTGAACTATCCAGTACCCAGTCTTGTTTCAATGAAGTTAAGCCATTCCCACAGAGTGTCGTCACCAGGCAGGCAGCAGGGCATAAAAACTAGAAGTAATACTTACGCAATATTTGATCTTAAAATTAGTGGGATTTAGTAATATTTAAATAATAAATTGTTCAGTAGGTAGTCAAAGTTAGTAATTCCCAAGAAAAGTTGGCATTAAGCAGGTGGCCTGAAGGAAATAAAAACGTTAGTATAAATAGCTCAGAACAAAAGAAATAGGAATAGCAGAGGACCTACATTAAATAAGTTGATATATGTGTAGTCGGTAGATATGTACTTAATTACTACTTACTTGTTTATTTTTTGTAAAATACAAAAGTTGCGAAATCCATAATGGGATGGGACCCACGTAAGTTTTAGCTGTAAATGAAAAAATGAAATAACGAATCCATTTCATCTCTTCCTTTAGCTGCCTGGGTCGCGTACGTATAGTATAGTTATTGTATTGTAACATTATTTTTTATCTCTAGAAATTCTCGGGACTACATAGTCCTGGCCTTTTAGAGGCGTGCATCGGGCCGTAGCCAAGATGTAGAGGCCCTTTTAAGAGAACTTTAATATGGTGTGGGATACACATGGCGGATACCATCGCCGACCGCACAATATGATACACCCGGCGATGGTCTCCCCCATGTGCAAAGACTATTGGAGTGCAGAAGTACGTCATGCGATGGAAAACTAAGGTCATGGGCTATAGGGTTGAATGTTGGGTGGCTGGATAAGGGCTATTTTATATAGGGAGACTATCGGACGCCTGCCATTACAATCTAGTCCCAAAATTGTGAGGTGGCAGGCGGTGACTTGCCGCCCGTAATTTAAGGCCATGAGGTGAAGCAACACGGGCGCGGGCGGCTAAGGGTGCAGAAAGGTGAGACTGCGGAGAGTGAACGTCAGTTACCCCCTCAGAGTAAAGAAACTATCTCACTGGTTACCCCCGGCGTTATGACATTTTACACTTCCACCCTGGAGCAAAGGTTCCGCTCTTGCGCTGTTTACTCTTAGCCGGCCAATGAAGGGAAGCTAAGAGTCGAGGACTAAAGATGGTAAAGTTGCCCTCTGAACACGGGTCTGTGGTGATGCCAATCACCAACAGCTTCGCCACAAAGCTGCCCTTATTATTATTATTGTAGAATAAATAAATAAATAAATATTCACACACTACACAACACATTAACCTTGTCCCACACTAAGATCCCTAAGAACTTGTGTCGTGGGTACTAAGCAACGGTATATAAATACATAGATAAGTATAGAAACATCCATGACTCGGAAACAAACATCAATATTCATCATATCAATGTTTGCACCTACCGGGATTCGAACCCAGGACCTATGGCGTCGTAGGCAGGGTCACTACCTACTAGACCAATCGGCCGTCTTAATAATACCAGATATCTGTATAATAATACTATTAGTAATGTTTGGTATTGTTATGTAAAGCAAATTATAGACAAGAAAAGAAATGCCTATCGATGTAGGTAATGTACCCGTACTAGAGACGTCAATGACCTCGCCGCGAGCTTAATTGTCGGTTAATTGTTGAGCGACTGCATAGCGGCGGCTTTGCTGCCGACGGAAATCATTAGATGAAACAAAACAAATCATATTCGTGAATCAATCTGATAACCGGAGACAAGCAATGCCGCGGTAAAAAGCTAGCACGCACCCATCTCAAAACTTTTGTTAGCCCCCTCAAATCTCGTATTTCACTCACGCATCTACAATAAGTTATGTTTTATCTCTTTCGCACTTCGGTCGGAGACACGTAGGTAGCGTTCTGTTCCGCGCTTCATTCGATTCGGGTTCTGCGGTGATCCGCCGACTCGATGCGGCGCTGACGTACTTTTGCTTTACACAGGTTACGCTACTCGTGTTTCTTGAAATAACAGTGTTATTTGTTTATATTACACAAAGGAATCTAAGCCTCGTAATAAAGGATCGATTGTGAATACGTCCAGTGTGTGTGTGAAACTATTATTGGAACCTAGGAAGGAACGAATCTCTCCTGTGTGGATTTACGTATAAATGGTGATTAAAAGTAAATTACTTTGCGTTTACTGTGTTGGTGCATATCGATCGCATATCGTAAAACAACATTGCATTACAATAAACAAGAGATTTGAGGTGAGTTTTAACGCTTAACTTGTAGATAGTGTCTAAAACCGGTGCAGCGCGGTGTGAAGATAACACGCGAAGAGGGGCAGGCGGGCGTCGTTGCTCGTAATTTCTTTGCCTCTGCTGTGCGGGCAGTCGGTTTACGATCGTAAATATACCAACGTAGGTACCTTTATGGTAGGTACATACCAAAGAATATACTTACTCTACATACTGACTTGAGTAGAGAGAGAGTAAGTATATTCTTTGTACTGACTACACGATGAATACCAAATTATAGCTTTAATTCTGTGTAAAATCTTTCTCTTCTTTAATGTTGTATGCCATATTTCTTTTTGTGTATGTGCAATAAAGAATAAAATCCTACCATAATGGGATAATGGCACGCTGGCCGCTCTCAAAATATTTATAAAGTACAAAATCGTGCCCGTGTCAACAGAAAGAAAGCCTATTTCTTATTTGTCTATCCGAGGGAGCGTTCTGTACCGCCAAAGGTCGGTCTCGATAACACTTAGAGCCCATGGAGGTAATAAAAAATACTTAGAGCCTTACTTAGATCACCAAGCTAACAAACCCTTTTTACTTTTAACAAGCTGGGAAGAAGAGAAGGAGTGAAGTACCTACTGCCCTACACGGGGCCCTACAAAGTAAGGAGTTTTGCGTTTTGATTATTTTTGCTAACAAAGATCGTAAATTTAAATCCACTCAAACCCAGTCTCGCATGTATCTTCTTCTATATTCTATCTACGGGATACCTATCTAACATACCAATTAGAAAATCCCATGACGAGTGGATCAAGAAAGCTGTCGGCCATTAGACTAGGATGCACCTAGTTATGAAGGAAATTATTTGCGCCGACAACAAAATACGTACATACATATAATCACGCCTTTATCCCTTACGGGGTAGACAGAGCACCAAGGGCCGATAGAACCACATGGTGCCACTTCTGACCAATTTTGAGGGTATAGTTGAGATTCTCATTGAGATTGAGATGTACAAGTTCGGTTAGCAGTGACAGGTGGTCAGCCTATCGCCTACAAAACACCAAGACCCTCTTGTCCCTCTACTGACTTAGGTATACATACAGTATGCCCGGGAAGAGAAGCAGCTGTAGTATTATACGTTTTTTTTTTTCATTTCCAGAGCAGCATAGAAGTACAACAACAACAAAATACCTTCATAATATTATGATAGTGGTAGGAATGATACCTAAATAAAATACACTGGATAAGGCCAATCAATATTGTAGGAGCCTATCAATTTATCTCGGTTTCAAAAGAGAAAAACGTAATGGTTGAACCAGTCCGTTTTATAGAATAACTCCTATACCTAACTGATAACGAAACTAACATTTTTTGTATGTATCGCCGATAATGGTCGTTTTCCACTAGACGACACGACTAGAATACGATCACGGCCACGACTCGACCACGTCTTTTGTGGAAGCAAAATAGCAAAATTGTATTAAATAGTAACTATGGCTGGTTTTTCCATTAGACGACATGACTACTACACGGCCCCTATACTACATAGATGATTAAATGTCGTAGTCGTGTCGTCGTGTCTTGGAAAAACGCCCATGTAGTATAGTAATGCAGATGGTACCTAGCTAGAGAAACTATTTGGTGAAACGCACTCTAGGTATCTGCCTAAAGCACAGATTACCCCCTAATCTGGAGGATCTAGGGGGTAATCTGTGGCCTAAAGAATCATGATGTATCATGCATGAATCCAAGAAGAGGTTCCCGGGGTTCCCAAAAGGCGCAAATAAGTCTTTTTAACTCATCATGGTCACATTCGCGCACCGCATTTCTTCCAGTCCACTGGAAAACGTTAAAAACAAAATATCTTCAATGTAGGTATATTGTGATGCTAAAATAGATTTCTTTCATGCTTTTAAGTATTCGACGTAAAAGCATATTGGCTTACGAATGGTTACAAATAAATACCTTTAAAGCAAGCCGAAAGGAGATAATAACTATCTGCCTATAGTATCACCGCTATAGTAAAGTATTGTTTTTAGACTTTTTCAGACAAGTTTTTTAATTTTTTTCTTTCCGTAAGAACCATCCTTCCTTGTACTTCAAGGAGTATTCTAAAAAAAAAGAACTAGTGAAATCAGTTCAGCTATTCTAAATTTGGGCTTAGCAACACATTCAGCGATTTATTTTTATATGTACTATTAGTATTTGATGAAGGACTCGCGTCTTTGGTTACAGAACCTATTCGCAGAGCCTAAGTCAAATCGATACAAGTGACAAGGTTTTTGTGCAGCAGGTTTACAAAGTCTGTCGTCGATGCGTTTTCCCATGATTTTACAAAAACAAAACACTGCTTGTATGTACAGTTGTCAAACGCATAATATTTTATTGTATGTTCGCCGACATTTCCAATGGTGCTCTCCTATCTATCAGAATCGACTATCGACCGACATATTATAGTAAGTACCAAACTGGGCTACGTTTACAATTTGTTCGACGAGTTATACCTCAATCAACCTTAACAGTACACTACCAGAGTAGTTATTTACGTCGAATGTCGATATATTAACTACTGTAATTAGTTATCAGACAGATTGCTTCTGAGCCATGTTTTATGTCCAACAGCATAGATAACTGGATTTGATCTCCTATAGAGATACCTACACGAAAATCTCAGTAAAGCTATCAGTAATCAGACTGAATTAAACTTAGCAGAATTTACAACACTTCCTTCTTCATCCACATCGATCATACAAGTAAATAATATTCTATTTTGTCATCAATTTGTTATTATGACAGCAATAACTGTTTGTAAAACTCCGTTGAATCATTAATAAAATTGTGTTTTCATTTGGTATATTTCTTTCCATTTGTTTTCACTCGGCAGTATATCACTCCCGTCCGTCAATTAATAACGATTAAACGCGATTTCTTGTGGGAAGATGCCAAACAATGCCGCTTTTAACGAGGTGATACCGCACGAACGCATGAGTACGGTCTCAATGGACAATTGAATAGCAGATGATGCATGGAGTTTTGATGTTGTAATGAGTACGAAGGCACAGATGAATGTTTTAAACATAGAGGTGATTCGTTAATGGCCCGACATGCGCAGGCCACTGCTCGGCGTTCAATTTGTAAGTTTTTTGGACGTACAAAGCTCTGGCTCTGCGGGAGATGCGGCAGGCGGTCCGCGAAATGGAACACAGTTCGTTTTGTGCACGAACGAACATTCCCTTCGTTCCCCTTCATGGATCGTGTTATTGTACAGTTTGGCTTGGTCTTTGTGACTGCGGGTATGAAGGATGGCTTGCTGTTCCCATGTTGCTAGGGCTTTTATTGTCATTATCGTCTCGAGGTGGAATTTGTTAACGATTTTTGTTTGTTTAACTGTATATTTTTTGCTTACATTGCATCACACAGTATGTAGGTAGGTATGTATGTCAGTGACCGTGTCGGAACAAAGGTTTTCTTTTGTCAGTTTCCTTATTTCTCCTTTGATTCTTCTTTTATACTCCTCCATTTTCCGCGTGGATTATTTTTAATCTAGTCTCGAAAACCGGCAATTGTTTTGATTTGAGCATTTGTTGAGAGTATTGTCCGTCTGGTATTTTGGATGGAATGTTTTCTGGAGGGGTCGAGGGATCACTGCCGCCCACTGGCAATTTGCTCCGAGCGCTCGCTTGCACGACGCGGTCTTGAACTAAACGCTATGCTAATGTAATGGAGCCCATTTGATCGCTGCCCACGGCTAATTTAAAATTTTCAATGAGACGTTTGTGGCAGCAACTTTATTAGATGATTGTTCCACCGTTTATGTGGTTAGCGGTTTATTCATTTCGTATCACAACTTACGTACCTGAGTATTTTATTTTGATGTCTAATGTAAATTGTTACTATTGTGTGCTATAATAATCTTGCTTCAAATGTATCACGATCCATGTCGTCACCTTTTAGGTTGATATTCGTTGAACGTGAGTCAGCAGGCAGATGTTACCTGTTTTTATCAGTTCGAATTTTACCTGCTGACTCTAAGGTCGATCTTCCCAGAACGGTTTCCCCTAATAGGCGTGCCATTTAAGTAATTTCTGGTTTCATGCTTTGTGATAAGCTGTTTGGTATACTTTTTGTCCACTATCTTTGTACACATGTCTCTGTTATGATGTCATTCGAATTAGTTTCGTGATTCAAGTAAGCAATTCAGTCGAAACGATTATACTCGAATAAAAACGTAGGTATTTCGTATCTAAACGCGGTATCTCGCACAGCATGTTGCCTTCAGAAATCAGTCGACAATCGTTTATGTTTGCTCATTTATGCAACGTCGTAAGTTGCGTGTTTAACACTCAATTCACGTCTGTTTCTCAACCAGGTTATGTCTTCTCGGCGAACCGGTACATGGAATGACTCGAATGTCTGCGGTCCTGGTAGCCTGCTCGTAAATCACCTCATGCGGCCGGTAATGCGTAGATAAGAGCCCTCTCATTTGTTTTCCCATTTCCCCAGAGAAATTCTTAGCGACATTACAGCCTGACGCAATAAGCAATTACCTCGGCTTCATTTGGAGACTAACAATTTAACCTATTGCCTTGTGCGCCGTTTTTTCGTTTGTAATTTATTCTTAAGTGATTCTTTTGTCCCCTTGCTGGCCGAGACGTTAAAATTCCCTTCAGTTCCACTTTGTTCTTTACACAAAGGCTATTATTTAGTCATTCATCATGGCTTCTTCCTCGTAATGAATTCTATTTGGTTTATTCGCGAATAAGTTTCCGACGTTTGTTTATCGATTTAACTTATAGGCACTTGTGCAGGATGCTTGTAACTTAATGTGCTATTTCCTATGTAATGAATGACCAACGCATGTATCAATCAGGCGGATCAATTAAATGTATAAATCCATGCAATTACAAAATGCAATCGGTCGGCTGGCTGCACACAACCCAGCATTGCTCGACTGTGCACGCCATCTCGCTTGATTAAACCCAATTATAGTCTTCACGCGATTATACTGTCGCGATTCACGGATAACCCCACCATTTAAAGAGAGACGCCTCTTTTATTACCGTGCCATGAATTGCCATGCATTTCCATGTTGGAAAGCTCTAATAGCCTCAGGCGTGGAAGGATTTAATTATCTAACCACACGATGAACTAGGTACCTATGTCAAATTGATATGAATGCAAATGAATAATGTAACATGAGCTAAAGGTGTCGTGTACTATCTTCGATCTCTCCTATAAAGTAAAAGAAGTAACTTTTACTAGTCCAACAAAATAGTACTAGACTGGACTATCATGGTTTATAGTAGAACTAACACAATGGAGCTCTAGATTTAGTTAAAAAATTGTTGTTATTTTCCTTTTTGACGAACAATAATGTAAACCTCTATACGTTTAAGTACCGTTTTCTCTGTGACGCGTTTTAGTATTCATCAAGTGGTAGTATTCATTTAGTACTCTTCAAAGTTACAACTTTCTAAGAACATTAACTATTCTCAAAGTAATTGCTGGGTGGAATGTGTGAAAACCGCAGCATAGAATAAAACTCAATCACCGAGTTATCTTTGGAAATAAATACCTTTGATCCGATATGAAAATGATATCTAAAATAAAAATAAAAACGTTATCTAATCTCAATCTATCGCTTTGGCAACGAGATTTGATCATATAGGTACATTTTTGTATGTATTTTCAGTGATATTTTTTTTACAACTTTAAATAAGAAAATCGATACAAAATCAATCGGTTATAGCGATCTGCGGTACCAGGGCGACATAAGCGCAAGAGGATCGCGCGAAGGTCGGCCGAAAACCTGTTCGGCGGGAGGCAAGGTGCTGGCGGCCGGGCTAAGTGCATTCAATATTAGCTTCATCGCCTGCCCTTTCATGTTCTTATCTGCCGGTCTAGCCAATTAAATGAACCCATTCAATTGTAGGGCCTAGTCTTGTGAAACAAGCCAGCAAATTAAATAAATTTAAATGTACCTTTTGTACTTTGTAAGCAAATTTTTTCCATAATTTATAAATGCTTTGACTATGTGTTTCGACCGGTTTCGACAAAGGCAGAGTGTCAGCAAATGTACAACATTCAGTCGTATCCTTGTTTCCATTATTTTAACTATGTAACTATAATATTTGAGGTGTGAAAAATGCTAGCTTGTCATGAAATTCTTTGAGGAGTTATATTTTTGGGTCTTTCTTAACTGCAGCGAAATAACCTTAGTCCTATGGAAATAAGAAGTGATAACTATAAAAAACTTTGTCACACAAGTCTAAACCGAAAACGTCACATCACAATCGATTGCGTGGTCCTTATTATTAGCTTGTTAACAAGCAAACAAAAGATGTGAATACAACCTCTACCCACTTTAAGCCACTGTAAATACTAAAAACAAACCGAGGAAATACAGGCATCCAAACTGTAGTATTTAGATTAAAATCGGATAGAAAAGCTTTTGGATTGTATTTAGCAGTATAATACTCGTAGCAGTATCTATCACGATAAAGTTGCCGATAATCGTGCCTAGTAAGTACCCAATCAAATAGCTTGCATCTATTTTATTAACAT
This sequence comes from Carposina sasakii, assembly GCA_014607495.2. Classification (NCBI taxonomy): domain Eukaryota; kingdom Metazoa; phylum Arthropoda; class Insecta; order Lepidoptera; family Carposinidae; genus Carposina; species Carposina sasakii. The sequence goes on along the minus strand of CP053162.1, from coordinate 9,652,374 downwards.
CGAGCAACTCAGAGAAATCTCGTTAAAAAGTTGGTCACGGTACAGGCTCGGCTTATTTAATTAACTTGTCTCTCTTTATAAAGGCGTTTTCAATAAGGCTTTCTTAACATTTCCAAGTAAAGATTCTGTCGCATACAAATTAAATTATTAACTGTTAATTTAATATTCATGAGGCGCGTTTCCACAACGCATTAACAGATCTGCTATAACTTACTGAAAACCTTTTAAAATAATCCTAATACATAAGTTAAGACGGGCATTTGTCTATTATTTGAAAGAGCTCAATTGGCGTAGATCGTATCTAAAACGAGACGGTGAGCCCGAAAATGATATCAACGATCCTCTTTGTTTAATTTAGTGGGACAACCGACGAAATCTGGAGGCAAGAGGGTAGCTTCAGTTGCCCTGACAACGCGAGGGCGGCGGGGAAGGCGTCCCCCGACCCTCGTGCTATCGATCGCGCCCCTCCCGCACTCTAAATCGAATTACACCGGCCGGGCTGCATACTGCCATACCGCCATCCTGCCTGCCAGCCACTCGCTGCGGCTGCCCCAGTCTAGACCCAATCAACTTTGTATTGGCGTAATAGTATTTTAATTCTATTGGCGCGCTTTTGACTGCACGCACCCCTTCCAGCTTGTATGATAATTAACTTACACATGTTGACTCTCCCATTTTTGACGAATGCTGTTTTATTGTTTACAAATCTATTAACACCTCTCCGTCCATTTGCTCTTCCGCAAATAGAACGATCGGTAACTCCACAAAGGTTTTAGTTAATTAAACTTCATGCAGACCAACTTTGAACAGTACCGCCACTTTGTAAAACTAGGAGAAAACTTTGAAGTTGCAAACTTTATAAATAGAGCGAAGTAAATCGGTCTTGGTTCGATACTAGTAGTCACTTAGATAATAGAGATAACTACAAAATATCTTTGACATTATTCATAATAAGTAAAACATGTGACTGTCACATCAGTGTATCACATATGCGATTCCGGTCAGGTCAGACACATTTTCGATGCATTGTAAAAAGTTAACCGACAGGACTACTTAACGATACTCCTTGAATCTAATCTTAACCTAACCCGTGAGGGATTATGAACGTAAATACATTCGTTTGTACTAACAATGCCAAGAATAATATCGTTAAAAGCGAAGATTGACTCACGACATGAGACGCGGGAAGTGCCACAAATAACTCAAGCAAACACAGTGTTGGCTTATCGGAGATTTTTATAGCGATCGGCAATAAAATCGATTATCGAGTAGCGTCGAGAAGGGATCGAGTGAAACGAGCAGTCGCCCGGGACGTTTTAATGACAAGTCTGTGATGCCCAACAACCGCGGGACATTTGTCTCTTGTGGAGTAATGGAAAGCAGTGAAGGGGCGTTTATCAAAACTGATGGACTTTCCCGCTAAAGCACATAATTTAGTCGTCACTTTAGGTAAATTATACTTATTTGAGTAAGTGGTAGATAAATGCACTAAGCTTATTTTGATCTTTTTCGGGATCTTCGGGCAGACGCGAAATAGGTAACTAGTTCGTTTTTGCAAAAACTTTTCATAGCATCAGATACATAGTTGGACGCTAAACATTTTTGATTAGGTAGGTATTTGGCAACATCAATATCTGGATGTTAAGAGTTGGATGATTCACATCGTCCATCAAAATGACTGCTTTGGCCTTATTCATCAGTACTTTGGGCCTGTTTTGAAATGTCTTTGGATTTAGCTCTATGAGAACTTCAACTAACTAAATAGTATTTCGAATCGCGTCAGTTCCGATACGAAGTCTTTGCGGCAATAAGAGCGTGACCAATTTTATTGTTGTATACGATATCGAACACTGGCTCCTGCGAAATGTTGAATTGCCATTGAGTAAAGTTGCAATATGTATTTTCTGCGCCGTAAATTTGTCGCTAAATGTTGTCCCCGTGGCTGTGATGTGCATGATTCTGGAACGCAGCCAGCGCAAGCCACGGACATTTTAAGAAAATGTTCCACTTCAACTACTTTAGCTCCATCCATCACTTTTTGTCTAATGTAATACTAACATTTGTCCGCAAAATAATAAACAGATTTTTTCCACCGCAACATTTCTTCATCTTCAAATTGGCATGCAGCATTCTAAATCAGAATTGTAAATGAGTTTGGATTTCCGCCAATGTTTCCAACGCCAGTATTCATATTGCTTAATCAAATTATGACTGTTTTGGGCTAGCTTATTAACTAGAGCTTATGATACGACTCTGAAAATGTGGGTAGTCAATGGGGCTATTACCGCAATACAGTCGGTATGGGCACGTGTGTATAAGTGTGGGGAATCCAAGATTAGTGGGGCGATTGAGTGACCTCCGCTCGGAGGGCAGAGCCGGCCGGAGGAGGAAGCTTTAATAAACACCTCCAACGCTACTCACGTACATCGACGTCTCTTCATGTGAACACAAATTGCCTTTGTTCTCTCTGAGTGGACGTGCTGTGATCTGGCCTTATCGATTCGAGCTTGAAGTTTGATGGACACACCATCGCGGTCACATCGCCTTTTACCGTCCCTAACGGTGCGATGTTATGCAAACTTGTTCATTCAAAAGGCTCTTTTGAAATCCAACCAGTTTTAAATAACTCGTTACCCAGTTGGTAAACAGCCTATTGTTTCGTCGCCGGTGCCTATCTTCTAACAAATTGCTGAATAATAATTAATCTTATTCAAGTGTCATTTATTTTCATACTTTATATTTTCGATCGGTTATTTTATTACAAAATTAATTTCATTATCTTTCAGTTGGTTGATGATGCCTACCTATCTAATCATTTAAAGATAGGATAACTTTACAAGGTAAGAGAGCTCACACATGACTAATAAACACTAAGAATAAACATATAAGAATCATAGGTATAAAACAAAGTCGTTGTCGCTGTCTGTCCGTCCCTATGTATGCTTAAATCCCTAAAACTACGCAACGGATTTTGAAGCGGTTTTTTAAATAGATAGAGTGATTCAAGAGGAAGGTTTAAATGTATAACTAGGGACGCGCCCCGGCTTCGCACGGGTGTAATGTTCTTTCTCGCGTACGAAGTCGTGGGCGGCCGCTAGTAAATAATAAAACATATTTTTACTATCTATTTATCTCCTAACTATAGCATCGGATCGTGAGATTGGTACCAGGCGCACATAAAACGGAGGAGCCTAACGATTTGGCCTAATGTATGCGGGACGGGTTTGACGCGCGTGGGTGATTTCGATTTATAATACGAGTAAGCTCGCCTATCAAATTAAAATCATTTTCTTGGCTGTAATGGAGATGTTACTCACGCGTTTATTATTTTGTGATATTTATTGGCGGGTGTTATTGTATGTACTTAACGTGTCATTATTACATTAGATAGATAGCGTAGGTATTGTTGGTATATTATACCTACTAGCAAACTATATTTTGCAGAGAGAAATCGTAAGTAAGCCTCAGGTAATGCGCACAAAGCTATAAAATCGACACGTAAAATTGAGGGTACACTTTAATAGAATTCATGATTTACACATACTAAGAACAAAGAGTGTATTGTGTTTGCAGTTTCATGTTCTACATAAATTTATTTATTACTTCGCATAATTTTACTCCGAGCGCAGCGGTTTATGATAGGTATTTTTACGTCGACTGTTTCCAATGTAGTCACACAGTTAACCTAATACATACTTAATACTTACATACCACAGAATATTTAGGTATAAATCTATGGTATTAATACAATGTAGTTTGTTAAAAAACACGACAACTTGGTGAGAATTTATAATGAACCATTTTTTTTGTTTTTAGTAAAATTAAACCAATTAGGCCCACTGGCCCACCCATGGACCCACTCAACATCATACGGCAACCCAGTTCAATTTTAAATGGCGTCTCTTTCATTGTTCTCTACAAGTTGTCTGTCATACGAGTACCTAGATATCTGAAACATAAGGAAGTTGTTATTACTTATACATATCATGCTTATATAATGGTGGAGTCTGTGGTGTTATTTATTATAGGACTAATCGCCCCTACATAAATGTTAATTAATTAATAAGCCTGTCACTAAATATGTATTTCTGATAAATTGAAAAAAAAAAAACTATTAATTTAATCATATTGGTTTATGTTTTGTCGTTTAGGCTTAGAGGAGAATGGGCCTTTTTTGAAAATTGATTGTGATTAAGTACTTACTTATTTTTAGAAGTACTTAATCCATCGTAAATTTTAACATCCTTAAATATTATTACCTACCTACTCATGTAATAAAATAACTCTTCGGTAGCTATACGTATCTATTATTGTAATAATATTAAATATAAGTAATATTGCGATATAAATTTTTTTTTAAGAACTTTTATTGTTACAGACATTTCAATTGTGAATACAAATAAGTAATAAGTATTTACATATTTGAACTTTGAAATTACTGAAGTATTGGCAAATCGCATCTTTGTGGAAATGAGCTTGACAGGGTTTCTATAGGCCCTATAAAAACGATGGAAAAAATTATTTCTAATGTTAAAAGAGGGAAAAACGAAAAGCATCACATAAAATAAATGCGTAGAGTGTTAAGAACGATTTTGTGGGGAGCGAACGGAGGGTCGCACAAAGCTGCTCGTTGTACCTATGTCGAAATTGTTCAGGGCGTTCATAATTCGTCACATGCCTCACTTGGCCGTTAACTGTTATTTTCATGTGACACAATTTCGTTCTAAATTCGGACTGCAATTTAACGATTGAAAATCAGATTAGCCACGCTAAATATACTTCACAGTTTGTGATTAGTTTGTTATTTCATTTTTATAGTATTGGTTTGGGTGAGTGATTATTTTAAATATTTATTTGATAAATTATTGGCACATTTGCGATGTTATAGAATTTATTTAATTTAATAGGTATTGAAGTGAATATGAAATATGTCGTAAACACAAGTTTTTTGTATGCCTATGGACAAGCTATTCATAAAGAGTAACTCATTGATAGATTTTATTGTGTATTTCGAAGGTGTCCAATCAAAGGTGTTGTACAGATGTACAAGGTGTTTGTGACAGCCAGGCAAATATTGATACCATGACTTCAGACTATGATTCTGATGCAGAAAACACTGAAAATTTTAGCAGGAAAATTCCAAAAATATTCCGACATTTTTTTCATTTTCAAATAGTTAAGTTCGTTTAATTAAGCCTTAGATAATGACTTAAAAATATACATTTATTTTTATTTTAGATCCGAGGGTCAGTGGAGGGTGTAGGGCCCGGTGGTGGGCGCACCCATAGTGAATAAAATTTTAACCAAAAGATGGTTTAAAAAAAAAAAATTGCCCTCAAAAAAGTTCAAATAACTGATCAACCCTAATAAAGAGTCACAAGTAATCCAAAAAATAGTAATGTGTCACACAATAACCAATAAGCCCAATTAATTTGTCACAGGATCGCCGATTACTGATAAATCAAAATTACATTTCCTGCGAGTAATAACACTGTCGTATAACTCAACATAATGGTACTTGTTCAGCATTTCAGTATTTGCCTGGTTGTCACCCACACTCTGTAAAAATAATAAACACATCCATAAGAGACCCCCGAGGTGTTTTAATGTCGATGACAGCACCAAAATTGAATCCGGACGATCAAACACCTGAACTGCACGATGCAATTGCAGTTATCAGAATTAGTAAGACACAAGTGGTCGGACTAACAATTTAGATACATGTATAGTTTGTTAGATCGACAACATAGCCACCACTGTATTATACCAAGAAAAATCTACACGAATACTTAATCGGAAAGAAAACAAAACCGACTAACATCCACTCGATCCCATGACTAATGCTCGCATTTCGCGCATGAAGCAGTAATATAATATCGGTGATATGAACGTAATACAATAGCTAGTGGTATTTCAAAACATGAACTAAATTGCATTGTATAATCGTGGAGCCTCAATCAACGTAACTACAATCATAATAGTTGACAACTTTCGTTTGAATAAGGTTTTTATGGTGAATGATGCGACAAACCATACGCGATTAAAAGTGAGCCCATGTCTATTACAGTTTCCGGTATCTCTTACGCGCTATTGTGTTTTGTGTCGACGAAGCTTGGCTTCATCCGGCAGTTATAAGGTCGATTCTCGGAAAGCCAGTTGTAGACTCCCTCCTCAACTCCCTACTATATACAAGCTTAGATTACAATATCAATAGACGTTTGCTTAGTTAGAAACGCGTGTAGTTTTTGGAGTAAACATCGTGTCAACATATACAAGTTCTCTCTTAATGAATACATTAAGATTACGTATAGTTACTATAAATTCAAATATAATTTTCTCATTCGACTCAAATGGAGGCAGAGTAGTATTGGACTTATTATTACTATAGCAGCGCTGTAACAATATTTTACCGAACAAACGTTTCACTTCTTCCTCATCACCGTGTATAAGGAACGATGACTAATTTATTAGCGACGATAAACTAAATTATTGCTTTGCTTTATTTCCCTTATTCATTTTGTAGTGTCTTATTGTCCGCGCTCAACACTCAGACCGTATGATAAGTTGCGTACTTTCGTAGTTAAGGTTCCCAGCGTTTCCTTTTGAATAATCCCCAAGTTTTTCTTATTCAGTAAGTCTCGTCTATAACTCAAACAACAAAGAGTCGACCGCAGAGATCTCTCTCTACAAAGGAATATGAGAAATAATGGCAGCTCGACAATCCGTATCGTATCGTTACTTCGGTATTGAAGGGTGTTTTTTTATTCTACAACTGTTTGCAATACGCAGTTGCAATATTTCTCTACAAAGGATAAGAACATTGGGTTACAGTATTTGAGCTATATATTCACTGATTTATTTAAGGTTTCATCGTGTATTTTATGTCTGACAGTCTTTATTTTCTGGAGTTATGATAATATAATCATTGCTCATCCAGATTAAAATCGGACACAAATTAAACTCTCAGATCTTGTGAATAAGGATCATGCGCTTCAGAGGATTCTTTGTGTCAACACCCACCCACTGCAGTACAAATGACTGGGAATTTTGTTTTTTTTTCTGCCCTCAGTTCTTTTACTGAGGTAATTAGAGTATTGAATTTAATTGCTCTTCATACTTCTTTTTGTACCTTCTCTCCAAGTCCGAAATTAAACGGTCTTTTTTGATAAACTTTTAATTGTTAATCGTTTGCCTCACTGTTTTATTGATATCGTTCTGATTACTACTGATTAGTTGATTAGTGGCTCAACCGCCTATAAAATTCTTATACCTATACATTTGTTTAAAGAATGCATTTACAAATAAACTTTATGAGTCGAACGTTCAGACATAACTTTTTATTATCTCACATGTTTTCTTGAACGCACGCACACATCGAAAAGAAATTTGGTTTTATCACCGGCGCGCTCGTGATCGGGCCGCCACGCGTTCCAAATAATTTTTCAATCACTTTGTGTGAAACTGGAATTACTAAGCCATCAATTACGCGCACAGCGCTAGGTACAATTTGTTTCAATCAAAGAGGTATAACAGCAGTAATAACTTGTTATCCCTTCATGCATAAATGTTTGTGTAATATCATATTTTGGAGCTTTGTGATCCTGTTGGGCCCCGTTCCCCCTTGCGGTGGCCGCCAGAGCCACGCACGTTGCACTCGTCCGACTCGCGAGCAATTCCAATATATGCCTCTCTTTCTAGCTTTAGCTTTGTGGGTACACCGCGCCGCGAGTGACGCCTGTGTACAGCGAAAGGAAAACTTATATGTTCAAGCTTTTCACCTCACGCTCACTGACGATTCCTTTATTTGTATGTCTCACATTTACAACTCGATGTTTCAATATGACTATTTTGAAACGACGTTAATACTAAATTACGATTTACCAAGCCGCAACTAAGTAAAACTGCTTTGTCTATGTAAACATGGTAATATTTGCTTGTGATTTACACTTTACTCTTCCACTTACTCGAGCGTGAAATGATTGTCTCGCGAGGAACATAGCGATTTGGATTCCGCAGCCGCGTCCGCTTGCGCCCCCAGCTCTGTTCGCTCGCCCGCTCGCTCAGTATTCGTGAAGCGTGCACAAGCGATGCGCGTTTGTACGTACCGCGTATGTATAGCCATACCTATGTGAATAACTTGTATACGGAGCGACTATAAAATTGGTGTTCGTTGTAGGTACAGTGTGCTGATGCTTCCTTTGTTTTCCGTAGGTGTGCGGAGCCCGGAGCACGTCGGATTGTCAGTGTTTCTAGTGATGGTGCATTGATATTGGTGGGAGTACCTTCGTAGTGATAAAGTGTTAATTATAGTGCTTTACAAGTGCTGGATACATTGTGATTTTTGGATTGCCCCCACGAGTCCTTCATACATCAAGTTGGGAACGGTAAGAACTTAATTTGTATAATAGATAAGATAGTAATATCTAAAGTAAATATGGTTTGCGATGTCTATTTGTTTTAGTCTTATGTTTATAATATTATTTGCATAAGTTATTAAACTGGCTGGCATTTTATCTTATTTTTATGTTTAAGCATTATGTTATCTAATGTAATCATTACTCGTTGAACTCATGAACTTTTATTCTGTACTCTAATGCAATATAGATAAAGCTTACTATAGCATCTTAAATATCTCTATTCTGCTGCAGTTGCATGTTATTATTATTAGATCATACATACATCGTGTAATGTAATATAATAGAGCTTATCAATTGGCAATGGGGAGGTAAACTGCCGTTATTTGTCATTAACATAACGTCTTAGGTAATGTATTGTGGGTGGTGGCAGCACTGTCGACGTTACATAGTGGAAACGTGTGTACCATAACTAATTACGTTGCCCATGCATGAACGTAGAATAATGAACATTAAACTATTTTATATTTGTAATTTTCTGATAGCAAAAAATTATGTTTACATTTAAATGTATAATTATTTATCGTTAATAATCGTAATAGAACTTGCTGGTACTTATATAGATTCTTCCGTGTGGATATGTTTTTTTATCACCCTAGTTAGCTATGTAGTTAAAGATAAAATAATATACCTACTTAATCTCGTGATACCAATTTCTGTAAGTTATTTTACTCATAGACAGTGGATCGATTTTTTAGTACACCCAATTTGCCCATTCTCCTCAATAGTATATTTTAGCAGAATTGCGATAAAAATAATTAATATTTTGATGGATGACCTGGAAGTAATCAATTTGTATATAATATTTGTACCTACTTACCTACATTAAAATTTTCACTTAGTGGGTAGGTACGTAATAATGTCTGTTATTTTTTTACGGCAAATAAACAAGTAAATGGCCGTAGTTCTGCAGAAAGCGACCAAAGCCATTTTTTGCCAAAATGAGTTAGCTATGCCATCACAAACTAGATTTTTTGCTCTATATTCTATTAAAATCGACTGTTTTTTAGTACAATTATTTGATAAATTGCTGAAAACGATCAACAAGAAAAACAAGTATTAAATAAGATAAAAGCAGCCACCTTGGTCGAGTTGGTCTGATTGAAGAACTATTCTTCAACTAAAATATGTATCTTTAAATCTGCAGAATAGCCATTTCACTCGGTCGGTTTTGGTAATACAGGGTGTAACAAAAAGGGTATGTTAAGCGAAAAGCTACGTAAATAGCCCATTGTAGAGAACTTATCCACAAAATTTGAGATTTGAAATCACATATTTATTTTTCCCGATAGTATGGAGAATTTTTAAATATCTCAGGAATTTTCATACAATCTTGAAAAATAAACTTGTGATTTCGAGTCTCAAATTTTTTGGATAAGTTCTCTACAGTGGGCTAATTACGTAGCTTTTCGCTTAACATACCCTTTTTGTTACACCCTGTATACCCATTCACAATATTTTATTCTGCATAAAACGACTACGTAGATGGTCGCTTTCTTCGATTTAGGTTTTCCGTTCGTCTCTTAATTTGGTCGTATTTTTCTTTTAATATTTAGTAATCAACATAGAACTTTGTTGTCATTCCATGTTCGGCTCGTACCAGGGATTTGGTATCAGATCGTACCTATACTAGAACTCTATGGCCACGACAATTTAAGATTGCCAAATTCCAATAAGTAGGTAAATAAATAGTTAAGTCTTGTTTTTTTTTTCCTTTTTAGCTAAGTACTTTGGTAAGTTTTTTAAGCTGACGGGTTTGTTGATTACTAAATGTAATTTTTATTGGACGCCCCGTTCATAACCGTTTCAATAAAAATAAAATTTATGATATCATATTTAGCAGAAAACGACTACAGTTTTGGTCGTTTTCATTTGGTCATGATATTATAAGTATCCCAACTAACAAATTTTGTCCTATAATCTAAGGTTAAATCTCCAAAAAGCTCGGTAAACGATGTGTAAAGGTTTTGGCAGTGACCCATTGTTGTATAAAAGTGATTTGTAACTTGTATTAGCTCTATAAGCTTATAGAGCAAAACCGACATATAAATAATTGATGTAAAGGTACTTCGCTAATTTATGTAGCTGTTATAGATAGGAGTTGTAATGACCTCTAAAGTGACCAGTATGCAACCATGTAACTCTATAGCGGTGTTCACAATTTCCCTTACGTCTCCGATTTACGCAATAAAGGTTCAACACGAACTTTAATGGGTCTTTGTTATTGTTGAAATTGAACATCAATTATAGGGCGAAAATGTGATAATGTGGGTTTGTAGATCGTCGTTACAGGGCTGTGGTAATATAGTGGATGCAAAAACTCTACAACAAAGCTATATTGGAATAAAGCTGTGTTTTAAAATGCCCTTAGATAACTCAACTGCCCTAAAAAGTTTGCAAAGGGTCGTTATAGTTCTAGTGATAAACCTGTCACAAAGACACTCTTTTAGGACCATATGGTTTTCTTTGCAACTATTATAGTTCTTCCATTAAACATAGTACTGTAACGGAGTCCATTTATAATGGTAGGCCAATGTTGCTTTTAAATTATAAATTAGTTTTGTAAAGGCATTTTTGTATGTATATTGAATAAGTAAAAATCAAGTTGAACAATCAATTATAAAAAATAACTATATCAACTATATCACAATAATTATGTATGTTAATTAATAATTAGTATGACCGTAATATTCTATAAGTCTAAATATAAACCTGTCTTACCTGATAACATTATATTTATTGAAAATTAAAAATATAATAAGATAATTTCATTTATGGCTCAAGGAACATTTGGAGGGAACCCTAATTTTATATAATGGTGGCTGGGATCTGTCATGTCATGAGTTCATGACAAATGCTATAGTAGTGTTCTGAACACTGAAAGTATTTTTATGACGTAAAATTTGTAATTATTTTAGTAAATGCTTAATTATTTGAGGGGGGCATTAAAATATTGTCTTTAACCCATGGATAGTTTATCAGTAAAATCTCAATCCCATGTCATTTTCCCCGTAAGAGACGAATATTTTCCTAAAAAAACATCAATCACCCATAATATACTAATATTTTCGTAGTCATTTTATATTATTTTTGTTTCAAATAGTTCCTTGGTGTTTCTTTCTCTTAAATAACACTGCGATACAGCAGTGAACGAATGTAAAATGAACGAATGAATCATAAATGTTAGTGTCATAATGGAATCATGAACTCTTTTGCAGTATAAAACGGTACTTTAGTAGCGTTGCGGTAGCTTGTAAATCACCAAAAGGAAATTGAATTACTGTTACATCAACTGTATAGGCCAAAATTGTCATACTAGATACTTCTATAGATGCAATTTAGAGCAAATTGGAGAAATAAATGCGCCACTTTCTATTGACATACTACCTTCTTTGACTAATTATAGAACCCCGATTGGTTCTTCTATAAGTTCTTCTATACAACCAACAATTGTTAGTTGGGTGTGTTATATTATGTAGGAAACGACTACTTGTTTTTAAACCAAGATTATTACATGAAAAATAACTGTAATCTCTGTAAAACCTATTTAATATTCTGCACGAAGTTTATTTCTATTAAATAACATAAATAACTTTCAGGAAAAACGCAAGGTAACTTTTAAAAAAAATCAAGAAACTTTAAACGTCAATATCTCGAAGCTCGTTTTTTATTGTTGGTCTCTTTCTGCAGAACTACGGCCAAATCTAAGTCTATTTTTTCATATCAGGAAAATACCTAGGTACTTTTAAAAAACTACTTTTATGTTTCTGTAAAAACGGGACCCTAATAAATTATATTACTGTTTTTTTTATAAATAATGCTACAGAACCCTTCGTGCTCGACTTGCCACACTTAGCCGGTTTTTTAAGATAACTACACGCAGCATGCTGACTTTTTAGTACCTAGTATAGTATAGTATGTACCTACCTATGTCTAATGTAGTGTCCTATGTCTAGTCTAGGGAATATAATTAAGGAAAAACAATACGTTCTTCCTAGGTATCTCATAGGTTCATTTCTAATGTTAAGTCTCTATTTATAGCTAGGTAGGTACTTTTAAAATACATTTGCTAAGAATTTCAATGAAGATGTATTACTAGGCATTAATAAATTTTATCTTAAAGGTGAGTAGGTATTTACATATCCAATTTATATCTTATCTCAATATGAAATAAAATCGTGAGTAGAAGTAATAAGTACTATTCTACCTCTAATAGACCGCCGTCAATAACAAAGTCCCCACTAGAGATTGCAAAATCCGGATTTTTTTGAAATCCGAATTTCTTAATTTTCCTTTATTTAAAATCCAAATAATTCGGATTTTTCGAAGTTTTAAGGCAATTTATTAAAAACTTCAATAAAACAGCGTTTTATTTAAAATTAATGGTAGTAAAGGATTTAACCTCTTTCACAGTTATGCAAATGAAACATAAACAGAATCAATCACGGATTTCGCGCCAACCTACCAATTCAAATATTGTTCGAATTTGCGTATTAGAGTAGAGTAGGTAATACAATACCGATTTACTAATTACTTAGATTGAAAATTTGTGGATAAATGTAAATTAATATCCATTTGACTAAAATAATTTGAAAGAAACCGAATTGTAGTCTTAAAAACCGGATTTGAAAAACTCCAGAAAATCCGGATTTTTCAGTTATTTTCGAATTTCGAAGAATCCGGATTGAAATCTCTAGTCCCCACGGAATTTAATGAAACTACTTAAATCATATGGAACTATGTTAAAATTACATATAACGCTAGCGCCATTTTGAAGTACCTACACGATCACAATTTTGTGGATGTAATATCTCCTTGTGAGGTTTGTGGGAATGGACGAGTCCCCCAGGTTAATTACTTTACAAGTCAACGTACTCGTACCTACTCGTGATTCATGTGATTCTAGTACCGCGTTTACTTGATTCTATATTCGATACTTACTCGATCACTGTACGCGTGCCTTGGGGCCAAAGGCTTTTCTCATTGTAGTTGGTTACTTGTAGTTTTGTTTGTTGTTTGTCATCAAGGAAATCATACCCACCCACAAAGTAATAGGTACGACTTCAATGATAACATAAATTAGTTGCATTTTCATTTCATGCTCACGAAAGTGCTAGTAGGATTGCATCTTACGTTTTTAGTAGCGGATGTATTAAACATAAATTGTAGAGTTTATTTATTTTGCACAGTCCTTTTTACTGAACTGTTTTTGATGAAACGATAGTTAATATACATCAGAATAATAGGATGGCAAAGGAGATCTCACAGCCACCATGGGTCTGATCAGTGACAAGATCTCTTATGACACATTAGATGATACTTGTATCATTGGTGAAATACGATTTGACGAACGAACACTCGTACCAAAGTAGTTATTCAGTTGTGCAAACAAGTTCTTAAGCATTACAGATTTTTTGTGGTGACTAACTTTATAGTCGAACGTAACTGGAGAAAAACTTAGTCTTGACAACTCGAGAAATCAATCATGTGCGTAGCTAAAGTAAGTTTGAATAAGGAAGAAAACAGGAAACCGAAGTAAAAAAAAATTGCATTGTTTTGGATACTTTATTCTGGCTTCTCGATGGATTAAAAGATCATTAAATAATTTAATAGAACTCAAATATTAATCTAATCTGTTTTAAACGATATAAGTATGAGTCACGATATTAGTATTCATATAACTGCACACTGTTTACAGATTAAATTAATAGTATTAAAATCATCCAGCAGGTAATAAGAAATGAACTACTGACTGAGGTTAATTACAAAACAGAGAAAATATAGTAACAATCTAAAACAGGTCCAATTTCACCTAAAACGAAGGCGAAAATAAATGTGGAAAAGAAAGACCATTTTAGAAACCCACCCTTTACGTGTAGGAATGAGGAGTGATTTTTCTGGTGTAAAAGTTTCACGTCTGCTTCGAGTCCAGGGTTCGATTCCCGGGCACACCGCCAACTAGCACGCCGGGACGCTAAATCACGAACTACAGTTGGGAAAATATTTGATAGCATCTCGGTACTGACTACAGGAAAAATCCTAAAGTAGATAATCCGGAAAAACTATATAAAAGTTATATTTTTGATCCCGGAAAATGAATTGTAGGAGGAATGAATGAGTTTCATAGAATAACTCCTATGTCTGATTTCGAAACTAACATTTTTTGTATGCAGTGACACAGTCATGTGTGGTAACTAGCGCCATCATCCAAAGGAACTATACTTACGGTGAAACGCACTTTAGTCCAATTTGAGATAAAGTGTCCACAGCATCCACAAACCTAGTGACCTATTGCCAAAGGATACGAGTAATAGGTAGTCTAATAGTGGTGTAGTTGATTTATTCGAGGCCCGACGATTTGTTCAGGTCTGTTTTCATTGGTCTAGTCTTAACGGAGCGAATTGTATCTTTGTAAGGCTTATCTTAATCAAGTCCCTGTACCACAGTGTCCACAGAATATGTACTTTACTGTGGGGCTAGCTAGGTAGATTATGCCTTCCACCAAAAATCACGTTTATGTACTATGAGAAAAAATGTACTACCTATAGACACTAGGGTTTACCGTGGGTCGGGGATACACACTGACCACTACCTGGTTATGAGCCGAATAAGTGGTCTATTTAAAAGGTGGCGTCATCGACACCGTACAGGTACTATTGATCTAGAAAGGATAAAAGTAGAAAATTTGCAAGAAGACAAGGTGAAAGAGAAGTATGTAACTAAGTTAACACTCTGTAAGCTTGATAATATATCTTTATTTAAGAGGCAGCTTACAGAGTTATTACTTAACGATGTATATTAATATTACTCTGTTAATGAATATTTTTCTTCGAAATTTGTTAGAAAATTTATACTTAAATAAATAATAATATCTATAAAAACTTTTCGATAGACAAGTCATCATAGGCATATTTGTTTATAAATTATATTTGATAAGAAATATGTCTCATCGAGTTATCAGATCGGTAAAGGTCGATCTTCCACGTCTCTTAGACTATTATAGTTTAGTTTTACTTCACGACGGGGTTGAGTTTAACTTGCTGAATTAAAGGTCCGGGGTACGAAATCTTTTCATCAGATAACTGCCAGTGGAAGTCCTATCTAAATCGGTCTAGCCGTTTCAGAGATTAGCCTCGGACCCGGAACAAACAAACCGACAGACAGACAAAAATAATAGGTTAGGTTTAATGAAAATATAATATGTCTAATGTAAAAAAGGTATTAGATAACCTGTGTTGATAACAAGATATCGTTGGCGTAATTTTATAATTTCACTTTTTCTCATTCCTTTGATAATATAGGGAAATCATTTGTTGCCTCTAACCTTCCAAAGGATGCCAGTTTTCAGTTTCCTACTTACCAATAGCTTCGTATGTGCGCTGCCTGTAAGTCAATAACTAATAGTGATTGCTTTGCATCGGATGTCTACTATGTGTTGCGTGCGACTCCTATGGCAGCCTGAAGGTATATAATGCTTATTTTGAAACTTCAGTCACATAATATAGTCTAAATAGGTATATTAACTAGTCCACTTTAGGAAGATAACTATTATCCGCTTCAATTTATTTCATTCCAAGTGATCTCACACAATCAGTTCATTCTTCATTCAGTATATTAGTATTTACTATTCGATCGTCTGCCAAAAAATAACAGCTGGTAATTAAATTATAAATAAATAAATATTCATACACTTCACCACACATTAACTTAGTCCCACATTAAGATTCCTAAGGTCTTGTGTCATGGGTACTAAGCAACGGTATATAAATACATAGATAAGTATAGAAACATCCATGACTCGGAAACAAACGTCGATATTCATCATATCAATGTTTGCACCTACCGGGATTCCCACCCAGGACCTATGGCGTCGCAGGCAGGGTCACTACCTACTAGACCAATCGGCCGTCAATTATTACTTATACATAGGTACATATCAATTTAGTTGATGTATCAAAGAGTATGATAAACATTTTAAACATCTTAACATTGTCACCAACTTTCCCATTTGTAATAGGATATTTCTGATATACTTCGTGGGCTTAGAATTCGTGGGTAATGTTTGTTCCCCATAGAGGGGCTTTGTGTTTATAATTTTAAAGGTGCGACGCCCTAAACTGCTCATTAGTCTAACCATGTCAACTGGGCGTGACACCTATTACTATCCGCTGTCCCTTGTAACTATGTATGTATCTATTATGTGTAGTTAGTAAAAAAAACTTACGTTGTTAAACAATTACACGATATTTATTTTAATAATCGAATTAATCGTTGGCCAATCGTGGAACGCAATTTTATCTTATACTTACAAGTTATGAAGATAGCACAAAAATGTAGGAAAAATTTACTCAAAGATGGAAATTATTAATCTATACATTAATAAAAATGTAACGGATCGCTGTCTGTACATGGAAGATATATTAGAAAAAATATTATAGGAGACCTTTATCAACGCAATAGAACCCAAAACGATGATTTTTAGAATTTTTGTCTGTTTATCTGTGCGTTTGTGCACGCTAATCTCAGAAACGGCTGAACCAATTTCGATGCAGTTTTCAGTAATATATTGTGACAGGTCCCACTTAACATATAGGCTACTTTTTATCCCGGGAAAATTTTTAATCCCTGATAATTTCGATATTTTGTTTTTTCTGTAGTCCACGCGGACGGAGTCGCGGGCGTCCACTATTACATAATATACTTACCAGTTTGTACATGCGGATTCTTGATAACCAAGTCAGACTTTCAAATATCTTGATATCAGACAACTGGAACAAGTAGAGCCACCCTCTCAAAAATTTACCATCTAAAATTTAATATGAATCTTACATATAATAAAAATGTAACGGATCGCTGTCTGTTCATGGAAGATATATAAGAAAAAATATTATAGAATATTTATCAACGCAATAGTACCCAAAACAATGATTTTTGGAATTTTCGGAATTTTTGTCGGTTTGTCTGTTTGTCTGTGCGTTTGTGCACGCTAATCTCAGAAACGGCTGAATAGATTTTGATGCAGTTTTCAGGAATATGTTGTGACAGGTCCCACTTAACATATAGGCTTTTTATCCCGGGAAAAGACAGGTCCCACTTAACATATAGGCTTTTTATCCCGGATAATTTCGATATTTTTTTTTCTGTAGTTCACGTAGACGGAGTCGCGGGCGTCCACTAGTTTATGAATATTTTTATTTAAACTAAGTTGTCTACTGTATAATAAAATACTTTATTTAATGTAGGCAGCTAGATAATTTAAATTCATTAATTTTAATATAATTTATTAGCATATTATCTTTACTAATTCTCGTGCTATTATTTAATATAAAGTTTATTATTAACAAACACTGATATCGGAGATTAGAGGATAAGTTAAATCTATTTTATTTAGCTAATCGCTCACCTATAGAGAGAGGTATCTGTCTATATTTTAAACATTAAATTATTTTTTTACACATTTTAATCGAAACTAAATAAGGTCTGGACAAAGTGAATCCTAGATAGTAGATAGATATTTAGTTTCACAGTGGTTTCACATGAGCAGTGGAGTTAAAGATAGGGGACGGGTGCAGCATATTAACCTATATATTGCATATTCTTCTATGCTGCGAAAAAAAAAGTATAATATTACAGTTGCTTCTCTTCCCGGGCATACTGTACAAGTCAGTAGAGGGACGAGAGGGTCTTGGTGTTTTGTAGGCGATGGGCTGACCACCTGTCACTACTAACCTAACTTGTAAGTACATCTCAACTGTACCCTCAAAATTGGTCAGAAGTGACACCATGTGGTTCTATCGGCCCTTGGTGCTCTGCCTACCCCATAAGGGATAAAGGCGTGATTATATGTATGTATGAATATTATAGGTAATGTCTAAAGAATTAAACCCACACTAATAGTCGTTTCCTCACTCTGCTGCTGTCATACTACAAAATATAGGTAAATAGTTTATAACGATATGTATAGTATTTAATTTAATAATAATTATATAATCACTAACTAACTTTAACAAGGCGTAACGTAGAAAGTATGGAGTTTAGAACGATTTACGTGAGTAAGAATTGTACGACGGCGATGGTACCATAAGCACGCGAACCATAAAAAAGTTACGAGTAGGTAGTTATCAAAAGGTCGCATAAAACTCGAGAACGAAAGCAATAAACTATCCGAGCACAGCAGACTAGCCGCATAGCTATTCCTTTTCTGTCCTGCGAGCCTGGTACTTGCGTTAAAACTTTAAATAAACTTTGCCAGTTTTACCACAATACATTCTCAAAGTGGTAGTTTAGGATCCTAGAAGGTTAAAGTCAATTTGCGTGGACCATGTCTGCGAGAAGAATTTCGATTGGATTATTTTTGATCCGGGTCACGTGGGACTGTCTGTTGCTGGAAAAGGTTTTGCCATAAACACAACACCGCGGCACAAAGACGTGGAAAGAGATGAAGACAAGTCACTCAAAATATCATTGACACCCATGTTTCAGTACTTACATACAGTTTAAGACGTGCATGCTCTTTCTGAAATTTCTCTCTTATCATAATTCGCCCATTAGTTTATAGAACAGTGACACAACACAAAAGTGACACAACTCAAAAAATGTGAAATAATATCTACACTTCTAACTAACGTAAATTGCTATAAAAGTTTAGCATTTTTTGCAGTTGAGTCAGTGTTGAGCCAAACAAGCTATTTGTTGCCTGCCTCATCTGTTGACCCTCGCGTTGTTTCGGTATTCTCCACGGTCGTACCGATATCCCGGAAAAACCATATTAATCAGGGATTCAACCTATGTTTATCAGGGTTAATGTATCAAATGGTAAAATATTTTTTTCTAATTGGGCCAGTAGTTTCAGTTTATAATATTAGCGTATAGGGAGATAAAAAATTATATTGCTGAATGAAATATGTATGTAATGTAATGCAGACTAACTAGTATTTTCTCCAGCAATTTAACAGTCCGATTCATACGTAATTAATTGGATTAACATTACAAAAACCGCTTTATGTTACCAACATCCATTATTATAGAAAGGATGAGATACTTGTGCGGCTTGAGCTCATGTATTAAATTCAGCATATTATTATTGTAAACGTTCCACTACACACCTAGTTTATTTCATAAGTGCCAGCCATGCGAGAGCGCCCAAGTTTATTCTTATCTACTACATTTTATTACTATTTTTACGATCATTGCCTCTTTGAATTGGTTATTACGTGGTACGATATGAAAATTTATATAAGGAATAACTTTAAATTGACATTTTCATTAAGTAGTTTATGAGCATGTATTAATTTTTATAGCTTTTAGCGATAAATAGAGAGAAGCCTATTGAATCCCCACGCATCTGCCGTTCAATATGTATGGGACATTAAAATTGCAAATTGGTTCTTATAGTTTCAAATGTTCTCAGTTTACGTTTACGCAGATCTAAAAGGATATTTAAATCATCGAATGACATTATGATTTACGGGTTTCTACAAACTAAGTTCTGTTCTGCTGAAACATTATGTAGATAGTAGTATTATACACATGCAGAGACCATGCCATTCCGAATTTCCGATTCCGACTGCTGACTACGGCTGCGTTCGGAATGTATTTCATACAAATGTTATAAGGTCAACCGGGGCTAATGCATCACAATACTTTGAGTATCATATTTATTTGATTATATACAGGATGATTTTTGGTCGTCAACGTTCCCGAAAACTACGGAATCTCCTCATCATCACGATCATTTTTCTCCATGGAAGCATACCTGGGAAGTGTCTGGCTTCCAAAATATTAGGGTCCAAAGTTGAGTAAATAGACTGCGTTTTTCTGCATAAATGCACATAGACGCGCGTAGCAGGATTTTTTCACGAAAAATAATTAATATCTGTCTATAAAAAAACTAACATAAACACTAGACACTATAAATTTCGCACGATCAAGGAATTAAATTTTTTTTTTTTCAAAAAATAAAAAAAAAATTCCCAGCATTTTTTTTGGCATAAACTTACTTTATTTCATGTATAGAATACGTACCCTTCGTTAAAGGTGGCCACAAAAAAACACCCTGTATAACAAACATTATGCGCCCTCATTACCTATAACTTATATACATGTTGGGAAATTTAATAAAATTTTACATTTGAATACAATTTCATGGCATTTTGAATAATTTGCACGTGTAAATGATGTTTCTACAAAAGCCGGTATTCATAAAGGCAATAACCCCATGCGGGGCTAATGCGTCTTTTACTTGTATTATGTGCTTGGAAGAGCTATTTAGGTCGATTCCGGCAGTCACAACTTATTCCTAAACGTAATTAAACCAAAAAATTTAGGTTTAAGCATGTCAAAAGTCACTTTTCTGACAGTTGTCGACTAAATTTTATTTGATTTGACGTTTCAACTTTTTTCAATTCACTTTAGGTTTATGCGTCTATTCGTTTATTCTGGTGGTCAAGTTTTTGACATTAGAAGCGTAAAATTACTTCTGTATTATTACTAAAGAAATTAAACATTTTTTAAGCTAAACATGCTCTAAATTTGGCAGATATGCCATACATTTTGTTGTCAAATGTCATATTTAAATCGAGTCTAACTTTAGGCGCTCTTTTGTAATTACGCTGCTTAAGTTTAGTTGGCATCTAAAAGTTGGCGTTTAAATTATAATTAAAAATAAAGGTGTCTTTTTGGAGTCGTCAGCGCTTCTAAAACGTAAGGTTATTATAATAACTGTTTAATTTTTTCCATTTCTTTATTAATAATTTTATAATAATAAATAACTGTTAGAGAAGCAACAAAATGGTAAAAAGGACGACAAGATTATCCACTCCTACAAGAACTCCTTTTGTGCCGGTTTAATTTTGTTTTTTTGATGTTTTAGGAACATTAGACCCGTTTCCAATATTTTCTACAAAGTTTCCGTTCATTACTATCCCTCATAATCAGATATTTTTTTTACTTAAGACATGGACATGGACGCATAGTCCATAGATTTCTTTGCCTTTCTTTCGGGATGAAAAAAAAGGTGATTTTTTTTTCTTTATCATTTGTTTTATACGATTCGGCGGGAAAAGCTGGAAGGGTGCAGGTGTAATTTTATTATTATTATTATCTCTTTTGAAATTCTCGGGACTACAGAGTCCCGGTCCTTTGAGAGGCGTGCATCGGGCCGTAGCCAAGATGTAGAGGCCCTTTTAAGAGAACTTTAATATGGTGTTGGATACACATGACGGATACCATCGCCGAACGCACAATATGATACACCCGGCGATGGTCTCCGCCATGTGCAAGACTATTGGAGTGCAGAGCTCTGTCATGCGATGGGAAACAAGGTCATGGGCTATGGGGCTGAATTTTGGGTGGGGTTGGAAAATCGGGCTATTGAAGGAGACTAACGGACACCTGCCATTACAACCAAGTCTCATAATTGTTAGGTGGCAGGCGGTGACTCGCCAACTCATTTCATGGGCCCCCTGAAATGACGGCACGTCCACCCTCGAGCTGTCATAGCTCTCGCGACTCCACTCTGCCCGGCCGGCAAAGGCAAGGCAGAGGTGGGGGAACTGTTCCTCGTCAGATCTCACTCCGGCGCCGGAGATGAGGAACAGGGTCTTCCCCCGGGAGCATTTCAGGTCCGTGGGAACGCTACCTCCCAACAGCTCGCCACAAGCTGCCCTGCGGGCTTATTATTATTATTATTATGCTTTATTGTACACAGTAAAGTTTTCACAAATAAAGTTTATGACAAAGAAAATGTACAAAATTTTCTTGTGGAAATCAAAATTTATTTTTAAATGGCTTGCATATGTCCGTAAAGTGATGTTTTCTGGTAGATAAGTTATATTTTGATTACTTGTGATGTGAATCTAGTGCGTGTGCATGGTTTTATACGCAGGTAAGCCGAGTAAAACTTTAGCCGGATTACGATCTCTTCATGGGCGCATGTAAGTTGTTTCTGCAATAATTTTTCATTTTGACTAACTTTACACTTGTTCTTCAGAATTTTCCTGACGTTTCCATTCATCATCATTGTCATTCATCATAAATTCAGAATACATTTTACTAAATAATGATTAGGCTGTATGGGCTTAGTTCCCTTGCCTTTCCTTCGGGATAAACTAAAAAAAAAAAAAATGTTTTATACTCTTATGTTCACTCTTTTCTTTTTTACCCGACTGCGCGACGCAAAGGAGTGGTATTGTGTTTAACAGCCTATGTATGTATGTTTGTATGTTCCTTTGAAGCTCTACACAGACCAAACACCTCGGCCGATTTTTATGATTCATATGTCAATCGATTCCTCTTAGTCCGGCGAGTGTCACTAAAGACATGACGTTAGTGAAAATCCAATATGGCGACTACTGGTCGCCATTTTGTAAAAATGAAAAAAATTTAAGTCGACAAACTTTTTTTTTTAATTATAAACATGTTACATTTATTTATAAAAACACTTAATCACTAGGTAACGAAAACCCTATGGGTTTATCCGCCTAGTTCGGTATATCGAGTAGGGTATCGTTGAATAGGTATTTAAAAATCATTTTTAGGTTTCTCTCGACATTTTTTGGTTCGACCAACCGTTTAGGATCTATATCGATTGAAAGTTGCGTAACAACCATTCTCACATATAAGTTTTTAGACAGCAGCAAGACCAAAACTTCTTGCTGCCGAGCATGTTGAGCATATTTCTTAAAGCGTACCTATTAGTAGCTAGTACTCATAACAAAAAAGTATAAAATAAAAAAACATCATTTATAAAATCCAAAAACCCGACTGCTTAAAAAAGAACCAAATAATGTACATAATTAAAAAAAAATCTGAAAAGAAAAAAAACAAGCACTTAGATGTTCGGTGGTCTAGAATTCTATAATATTATGTAATGAATACTATTAACGAACATTAAATATTTTTTAATGATCGTAACATAACAACTGAACAGTTGGGATCCATTATCCGACAGCCAAGCTAATATTTCAATGGTGCCGTATTCCACGTGGTGCCGGCAATGCCGCGTGGTGCCGGCAGAGTAGAGTTTGTACCACCCCATACCTGCCCGTGGGTATCGTACGAGGCGATTAAGGGTTTTCGGGAAGTGGGCAGCAGCCGTGCTGACGACATAGTCCAAAAATCAGACTTCGGTCACCAAGCCGCCTGCCCAGCGTGGTGCGTGGTGACTAAGGGCAAAAACCCCCCATGGCAGTAGCCTTGTGGCGTGCCCTGGGGGAGGCTTACGTCCAGCAGTGGACTGGAACAGGCTGAAGGAGAAGAAGAAGAATGTACCACTTTAATTACCCTAAAATAAAAAGTTTTTAACCTCTGATAATGGGGCTATTGCGTTACAGACGCAATCACCCCGACAGCATGTACGCAATAGCCCCAAAAAAAACATATTTATTTAAAGATATAAATTTTTAATTACATATTGTTTACGAATCTTAAGCGAATTCCATAAGGATTCGGCGGGAAAAACTGGAAGGGTGCAGGTGTAATTTTCTTGTGAAAATCAAAAATTATTTGTAAATGGCTTGCATGTGTCCGTAAAGTGATGTTTTCTGGTAGATAAGTTATATTTTGATTACTTGTGATGTGAATCTAGTGCGTGTGCATGGTTTTGTACGCAGGTAAGATGAGTAAAACTTTAGCCGGAATACGATCTCTTCATGGGCCCATATAAGTTGTTTCTGTAATAATTTTTCATTTTGACTAACTTTACACCTGTTCTTGATGATTTTCCTGGCGTTTCCATTCATCATCATTATTATCATCCATCATAAATCATTTACTAAAGACAATGGCTGTATGGGCTTAGTTCCCCTTGCCTTCCCTTAGGGATAAACTAAACGAATTCCATAAAATAATCAAAACAATATGTAAAGCAATAAATTACTAACAATAAAACTATTGTTAAGAAACATAGACATTTTTGAAGGAACGGAGATTTAAAAGGATTTACAATCACGTGTTGTCAACCAGGAGTGTCCAAACCAAACGAAACGAATTATTAAATATGGCGGATAATTTAAAAAGTTGGCTCGGTAACGACATCTCTTGAAGTTTTAGTGCCAAAGATAGAAAACAGCACGAGTAGTTCTAAAGTACTCGATTCGTACGATAAATGAATTAGACGCCTCAGCCCCGTAGACAAAACAGCCCCGGTTGACCTTACACTAGTCTTTTACCCGTTAGTTCTGCCTGCAGCTATGATCAAAATAGCATCTTAAATGCTTCCTTGATTAAGACTGTCCCCCGTGCTTTGGGGTTAGCAGTTGCAGGATGTCCTACTTTCTGATTGCGATGATCTGTCAGACGACCCTTTTTCACCATGTCTGTTTGTTTCCACAGGGCTACAATGGTGTGTAGTAGAGCGGCGCAGCGGGGGGCGGGCGCGGGCTGTCGGCGCGCATGGCGGCGCCAATGAGGGACGGCGCGTCCGCCGGCGGAGCTCGCCCCGCGCACGCGCACCCCGCCAACTTCGAGTACGATGACAACGAGTGGGACATCGGCATCGGCGACCTCATTATAGACCTCGATGCCGACATAGAGAAAACTGACGAGGCGGGCGGCATGGCGGCGCGAGCCGAGCCTGACGCGCAGCGCACCGCGCTTAAGATGAAGATCAAGCGCACGAAGCCCGGCACGAAGAGCTCCGAGGCCAAGCACGAGATCGTGAAATCGAACGAAATGAACGGCGAGCCGAAGCCGCCGCCGCCCGCGCCCGCTGCGCCATCGCCTGCAACGAAACGAGGTTCAGGCGGCGGGCACCGGCGCGACAAGACGAGAGACAAGCACCACCACCCGCACCCGCCGCACGACGTCAATGGCGTGGCCCGTGTGCCGCCGCCGCCAAACGCGCCCGGCCCGCCCCCCGGCGCGCCCGTACCCGTAGCCCCGTCCCCTGCCGCGCAGAAACCTGAGTCCCGGCCGTCGCCCGCGCCGCGGCTGGAGCCCAAACCCGCGACCGCGCCCGCGACGCCCGCGCTGTCGCCCGCGACCCCTGTGCCCGCGCCCGCGCCAGCGCCCCCTCCTCCCGCGCCCGCGCCCCATCCCCCCTCCACCCCTACCAAACCTGAACCAGACGACTCACGGCAAGACATTCACAATTCACAACCACCTGCAAAGAAACAGAAAACAGAAGCAAATACTAAGGTCAGTGGAATAATTTATCATAGTTCATACAATTAATCAGCCTTCACCACCACTGACTCTAGAAGTTTGTAAATAAATAGGATAGGCAGTATGTAAAGGTTAAATGAAATCTTTTCATTTATTGATGTGGATGCAACTATTGCCATTCTTTTGTTAAGAATCAGAGTTGATACCTAGAAAGCGGGTTGGAATGTCATACAAACATTTCGTACTCGATAAACTAAGGAAAGCCAATTGTATCTCTGCCATGTAGGTAGGTAGGTATAGTAGTGATACTAGTTCGATTCTTCAATTGTCAAGGAATCATCACTATTTATTTGTCCACAAAACCTTGGTCCATTAGATTGTAAATCGTTTTTAGAAATATGTACGTCACTCAGTGTATGTTTTCACCCATTTCAAAGTATACATAATCTAGATACATGTATGCAGATTGCACCAGTTATCCTATTTGCGGCCCACTCGGCTAGATCCGCCACTGATAACAATAATCTAGTGATTATTGTCCGATTGCTCTTATCGCGTGTCCAATTGATTAGGAGCAGTGTATTTAATTGTTCCGGGCTTAGGGCTGTTTGCGAGCTTGATTGAGTGCAAACGTTCGTGGGGAGTAATCCTCAACAGTCGCCCGCCGCATCGGTTCATTAAATCACCCCACGCCCCCTTGCCTCCCTTCTCGTCCAAATCACAATACTCGCAAGCAATCCGCAAATTAATGCGATTGTGGCATTTGTAGCGAATAAGGCCACGTATTTTGATGTGCATATGCTATCCCCATTATCTTAGAGAGTATCCAACGACAAATACGTCTTTCACTATTCCATAACCGTACACGCCATTAATCTTGTCGACGTGACATGAAGTTATTGCCGAAGGTAAATGCAAATTGCTCTACCCAATGAACCCATCATGTTCCACCGCATCGTATTATTATGTGAAATCAACAGTAAATACTCGTTGTGTAATGCGGTACTGCAATAAAATTCTGCCATGTATTAAAATGTATATTTTTGCAATAACATTAGGGAGGCCACCCTTTGTTCATCTTGTTATTACTTGCAGAGGGGCGCAAGACAACGCAAACACGTCAGCTCCCCGATATTCCCTAGAATTCCTTCATTAATCACTGTCAAGGGCTCTAAAAATTTCTAAAGTGCTTGTGGAATCAATTTGGCATCCTCTCCCTAACTGGGAAACTTTACCCTAAACGTGATAATTAAAGACGAAACGTTGGAATCGAAGTTTTTGACTTTGTTCTCTTCTTTGCTAGACAGTATCGAATCTTTGACGTTGTATTTTTAATGAGTGGAAAGTTACGAATGACGACGCACAAAGGCCGAGGGGTCGGGTGATCTTTCTATAGATCCAACTAAACTAATGCACAATGACATTTATAGGTCCCCTCGTTGTTGTCTGCACGGCTACATTAAGCTATCGCATAAAATGCTTACTTTTTATCAACACGAACTAATATTAAAACTGCTGTGTCAATTTATTCCTCTTTTAAACACTCTATTTTATGTCGTTATAAAAATTCTCATGAACGTGTTTTCTGCATCGAAATTCTTCAGAATATAAAATGTAAAAGGTCAATCAAAATGCCGTTTAATAATATCATTCCGTTAATCGCCGACACAACATTACCAAATGAAGCGATGGGAAATAAATAACAATTAGAGATTGTATTAAAGATCTTAAGTTTAATAAATGCCCACATCATCCATGTATCTTTCGAAAAGATCATCAAATTAAAGTAAAGATGTTTCACTATTACCTGCCATAAAACATTTCAATTAATGTTAGAAAAGTAATATCACGGAATTAATCTGATCGCCGTGGCTAATGCGAGTTAAATTAATAAGATTCCTATCAAGGGAGCAGATGGTTTAGCATGTATATGTCGTCGCGAATGAGGTTAATAGCAACTCGCTCGATTATACCGATCGCTCGGAATAAATTTACATGTTGATTACCAACTGATCAGTGTTCTCACTAAACTAACTGCTAAGTGGCAGTCATCATGCTTGCATGGCACGTTAAATTAATACGTTCATGAGACCGCTCTCCGAGATTTATAAATTATGCGACGTTGGCATATTTTGTTCAATCATGAAAAGGTAATTAAACATAAAACCATTATTGCTGTTACGTTTATCGTTTTATAGAACGTATCGAATGTTATTGCATAAACCACCGCCAACAGAAGTGATAAATTCTGATGAATTTTTCGCATCAACGACTTTATTTATACCCCGGAACGGACGTATCGCGTTACCTGCCTGGGGCGAATCATCATTCACTTTACAAAACGCTGTAGCAGCTTTGTCTGAAACATCCTATCGCTGTATTAATATTTTAACATTGAAACTTGTTGTAATTGATTGATGCGATTAAAATAAATCGCCTCGTGGGCGCGTTAATAACCCCTTCGATCGCCCCGGAACGAATTATAATAATTACGGCGAATACCTGAGCATAATTACTGTGCTCGTCAAAATGTCGACAGCAGGTTTTGTGTTCGAAAATAGTTGAGAATAAAGATATTATAATGTGTGGCCTTTATTTGATAGATTATAGCTCAATATTGAATGCGTTTGCATAAGTATGTAAATATGCAAGATAATTGTTATAGTGTGAAAACCGGTTTGGTCTGGTGGCAATGCTACACTTATAATATAACCCAGAGAGGTCGTGGGTTAGATTCCCTTGTCTGATACAGATTTACTACTTATGTTTTTAGTTTTCAAATTGTGTACTTTTATGGAATGTACAAATTCTGAAATAAAGATTTACCTGTTTCTGGTACCAACAACAATAACTAGAATCTATGTAAGTATAATCATATCTCTATTATCCGAATTGTAGAAATTGGTTTGTTTTTTGTTAAAAGGATTCAAATTTCACATAAATGAAATAAAGTACATAAACTAAGACTACAACTAGAAAGCTCAAAGAAAATCTACACGGAAAATCGTTTCTCAGACGTAATTTATATCGGCAAGTTCATTAAGTGAGTGAGGGGGCAACATTAGGTGCGAAGAGCTACATCTAGCAGCTGCCAGCGACTACTGTATAATTATTATTGGGGTAATTAGGATGTGCGGCCTCGGGGCAAAGCCCGCCGCGCCGACAGCCACTACTCTAACAAATGCCATTATTATTTCCGCTTTGCGTTATACTCGGCTGCGGTTTATTACGTCCTCGTTTATTATGTCATGAACAATTGAAATGATAATATAAACCCGTTCCAAAGCAAATTGATTCAACATTTACGCCGCGTCGATCAGTTATCTCGGTTTAAGCCCTCTCGCCACGACATTCACGGCATTGACTTTTATGTTTACAGTTACGCGTTTAACGGTTCCGTAATTTGGTCGTGGTTGTTCCTTTTTGAAAGTTCCCGATCAATTGACAGCTGCTGTATTAATTACTTCGTTCGTACACAACATTTTGGCTCATGTTTCTTAGCACTTGTCACTCAAATAACCGCTTTTGTGTACTTTAATTAATTCAATCGTATTTTTTGTCATAAACCCATTTAAGTTGCGATATTCTGTTGGTTCGATCGCGTTGAGTAGCGAGTCGGGAGGTTGTTAGGGTTCGTCGACTGGTCGGACGAGCGGTTGGGCGAGGCAGTAATCCGCAGCTGCGTATACCTGCCTCCCCGTCTCTTTGTTCGAGTGGAAAGTTTCCTGCAAGCGTCGGTCGGGCTGAGCGAGGGACAGATTTGTCGCAGTAAATGCTATATTATAAATGAGAGGAGACTCCAGTATTAACTTAAATATGCCTCAACTTGGGAAATAAGGCATCTTAATAACACTAACCGTAATTGGATACAGTAAAAACCTCAGTGCTGGAGGGTAAATAAATGTCTAATACGAAAACGAATCCTAAAGTGGCACCGCTCGACTGGTTTGTCGACTAATAAAACCTTCACAAACCATGTTATAGGGGAGTCGAGGATCAAAAGCCGATTTTTTGTTACTGTTTTTTATAAGCTGCTTGCTATTTTGCCCTCTTTTGTGCCCGTGTTGTTTACTAATGGGTTCTGTTGGGTTCGACTTAAGATAATAACTCTGGTTTTTTCTCGCCCATGTGTCGACTCGATCGAGTTTTTGCCGCCGGAAATGCGAGAATGCTGTAGGGCCGGATTAAAATATATTTGTTGATCTTTCGGCTTAATCTGTAGACGGCTGAGTGCCGCGCGCATACGTGGCGTGTTTTTATTTTCGTTCGCAGCCAAGCGATTACAGTCTTTTTTAATTTGTTGTCAGTTTATTTTCGTAATGGTTTCGTTTAGTAAATTGTTTTAAGTTTTATTAATTTCGGCTTCGTTGCCCCCTCCGTTTCGCGTGGGGTGCTCTTGGTCATTACAATAATCGTTATCGGTGGTTAATCAATCCCAATTCGAGTTTAATTCCCCAATATCCTGCGGTCCAAGTAACAATTACATGCGAGGGTCGCTATCGGCGTCGACCACGCGGTGCCAATAACATAAATTGTCATGGGCGTCGGAAGTCCCCCTCCTCCTCCCGAATCCTCCCGCTGAGATTGCCGTCGACTCTACAATCGATATTCAATCTCTTTGACATTTTATATGCTCCCATTTTCTCACTTCTTGTCGCCATTTAGGGGCAAATGACTTATTGAAAGTAGGGTCTTTGAAATTAACTGGAATTTACTGATGGTATTGTAAATTGGTAGACATCTTTGTTGGTGTGCAGTTATCGTTCTAGTAGATGGCTCTTATCTATTGAACTTCGACTTAAGATAAGCTTTGGATAAGAGGTTTTGAAAACAAATATCAAATACCAAGAATCGATCGCAACCATAATAAGCATTTCCATTTCACTGATTCATTATTTTATATAACTTGTCTGAAGCTTGGCAATGACTTTTCTAATTCTTCTTTCTAATAACGGTTCTCCTGGAGTAGCAACATAATTAACTGCTTTACGCTACTTATAAATCATAATCCTATGGAGTATACAAAATAAAAGAAAGAACAATAGCAAAACGTCGTGTAATGCATCCGGGACAACCGGATGCGAAATCCAACATCTGGTTATTTGGATACTTGACAAAAGGCTTCTCTTTATATGGGTATTTACGAAGCAAGTGTAATACGTAACTTCACGTTTAACGCTTAACGTTTAGCACAGACTTGAATATCACGAAGTACATAAAACGGTACCTCTAAAAATAAATGAAACGTTGTAACCAGTAATTAGCGGGTACTAGGAGAGCAGAAACCGTCAGGACTAATTAGGAATCCGGCCGCGTCGCTTATTCCGTCGACTTATAATTGAAAGTTCGGTAGCCCAGAAGTTCCGCGCTTCGCTGTATCGCGTTATTAGGCGCGCATACGTAATTTGTTTGTTAAAGACGGCACGCAGTTATACCCGCTGTGAATAATTTAAATTCATCCCCCGTATGGAAGCGGGTAGCGACCCCCCATATCGATTCGGTAGTGTGTATTCCATTGTGTTGGTGTGAGTATGTCGGTATAGATACTCTATGCTTCTGTTCAAGGTATTAGTGAGCTCACAGGGATTCTCGGCTCGTTCGTTGGCGCGCCGCAAAGCCCCGGCTATCAACTTGACACTCGCTAGGGTTGTCACTTGCCACCCATTTGCTTTACTGCCAGCCCGATATGCTACTCGTATTTTATTGCCGTCCAGGACTATAGTCGGACAATTCCTATCCCCCTTTCTAATGTTAGAAATATCACCTAAACTTTTTCTATTAAATTATTCATGAGCCATATTCTTGTTTTTGTCATGCAAATCTCCAATAATTGTATTTAAATCGATATGAATGAGCATAAATAATGAAGGGTAACCCTAAGTTGACAGCTCTAATGGCTTTGTCTAGGTGGTCGTATTTTGGTTGATATATCTAAAGAAAATATTATTGAATAGCGAAGTGAGAGCTAAATGGGAGACGAGAATAGTTTGGATGATGTTATAAGTGCGCTTGTAACGATGACAGATGATTATGTTATTGAGGCGACCAATAATAGAGAACGCTC
Organism: Carposina sasakii; assembly: GCA_014607495.2. NCBI lineage: Eukaryota > Metazoa > Arthropoda > Insecta > Lepidoptera > Carposinidae > Carposina > Carposina sasakii. The sequence continues at coordinate 9,620,793 of CP053162.1, read as the reverse complement.
TCAGCTGGCCGATTTGATAGACCGTTTATCTATGAATAAATACCTACTTCGTTTGTGGAAGTTTATCAAAGATTTTTTAAAATGAATATTTCGTCTCACGGTCAATGTAATAAAACCTCGATAAGGTCAAGTTCACGAAATTTAGTTCTTGGATTAATGTGAAGGAAAAATGCAAGTCATTTATTTCTTATTGGAGTTTATATCCCAAACTCGATGGATATAAAAGCGGTAACCTTAAAATACTTCCAGTTTATACTCGTAACATCAAAGCAAAACAAACAAGTAAATAAAAATCCTGCAGCAACATTGGTGGAGCTAAATCAAAACAAGATGGCGCGGTCCTAATAATATTTTGATGCAACACCGCCCACGCAACCGCAGAAGTCTATTTCTAAATTGAGAGCGGTTTTTTTCAAGGAAACATCGGCTGCAAACTGTGACGATGTATTTGTGGGTTTTTAAACGTTTGCTTGCTTTGAGGTGACACCAAATCATGATTTGTTGACAAACGACGTGAAGTATACTAATTCTATTCCTGCTTGGTTAAAATTAGCTTGTTGCTTGTGTAATACTGTACGCCCGCGACTTCGGCCGCGTTAACATGTAACGTAGGTAGTACCTTTGTGTTTTTTGATGTAACTGCCAAGTTTCATAAAATCCGTTAATTGGGTTTTCTTGTGGAAAACTCAAACAAATATCTATTCTCATAATCTTTCACATTTTTAATATTAGTAGGACTAAATAACAAGCATACAAATTCATAGAGACAGTGTACGCAAGCTAAATTGTAGTATTCTGTGGGAACAAACAACTTAACAGACAAGTTCGAAATTTTCGAAATATCCCGAAAGTTTTCAAAAAAGAGAAGTTGGCTCATTTCCTTCCTAGAGTCAAAAATAGAATAACCATGGATTCACTTACACCGTGGTATGGTATATGGCACCTTTAATTATCCATGTTTAAGTTTCAAGTTAAATCCTAATTTATTTTATAAATGCCAAAGTAACTTAGCTTTTTTGTTACCCTTCACGTTTTATTTACTCAATCAAATTATTTTTAAATTTTGCTAACATTGTAGTTAGGAGTATGGAGAATAACATAGGCTACATTCTGTAGTCCACGCGGACGAAGTCGTGGGCAACAGCTACTTAGTCATTTGCATAAAGCGCGTGATTTTCTTAATACTTATTTTTTGGATGATATTTTTTATTTAATAGCTTAAATCTTAAACCCAGTTATTTTAATTAGGTCCCTATCAAATGGTACTGGTATCAGGGTGTGACTGTTTTATTTTTGTTATTAGGACAGCTAAGCCACATTTTAGGGATTAAGTTGTCTTTTTATAACTTCGTAGTTGTAAGTAGGTTTTAAAGAATACAGTACGTAAATAAATAATGGCTTTAGTAATTAGGGCCGTCGTTTTAAAAACTTAATAAATGTTTCTTGGAAACAAAAAAGGATTTCGTACAGGCAATTTAATAAATGGACACTCTAACTAAATTAGTTACAAATTGGGATAATAAATAATAATAAGAAATAAAAAACCTTTTATTACCTACAATTAAATTCATTCACTATGGGTGCGCCCACCACCGGGCCTTACACCTTCCACTGACCCTCGGATCTGATAACTCATAACAGGCACAGATTTCGGAATAGTGCAATGTATCGTCTTGCATGCTAGGTGCTCGGGTCTGGTTTCTCGTGGCGATTGTAGTTAGTGCAAGTGCCTGTTTTCGCAGTTATGAGTTATCAGATCCGAGGGTCAGTGGAGGGTGTAGGGCCCGGTGGTGGGCGCACCCATAGTGAATGTTTGAACTTCCGAATTGTAACGCCTAATACAAATTCATTTATTAATTACTATTATTAGATTTTATAAATTTTTGATAATACATGATTTTGGACAATAATAAATTAATTGTACACAATTTGAATTAAAATAATAATAAATATAAATAATTAAATTAATAGATACGTCATGCAAGAATCCCTCGTGTGAGGGTAAAGGCCTCCTCCAGACTACTCCATTTGTCTCTATCTTTGGCTTTTGTCATTCAGTTTTTCCCGATTAGTTCTGTGATGTCGTCTTCCCAGCGTGCCCTAGGCCTCCCTCTCTTTCTGTTTCCTATTGGAGCAGGCCACGATGTCAGTCGATTTGTCCAGCGGTTGTCGTTCATTCTGGCGACGTTACCAGCCCATTTTCATTTAAGTTTTAATGCGAAGTTTAGGGACCTTTGTTTTTCTCTAATAGTGGTATGGCAAATCTTTTGTATCTTTTTACCCCTCTAAATACTTCGCTGACAGACTCTAATTTTTCTTTTTACGAGGTTGGTGTATGCGACAAATTGGAATACAGTCTTTATTTACGTACCTAATGTAATCAAAAATCTAAATCTATACATATAATAAAAATGTAACGGGTTGAGTCTGTACATCGAAGATATATGAGAAAAAATATTATAGGAGACCTTTATCAACGCAATAGAATAGAATAGAATAGATTTTTATTTGAAAATTACACATACACGGACATAAGTGATTGGAATATTTGGAATAGTAACCAAAACAATGATTTTTGACATTTTTGTCTGTTTATCTGTGCGTTTGTGCACGCTAATCTCTGAAACGGCTGAACCGATTTCGATGCAGTTTTCAGGAATATATTGTGACAGGTCTCACTTAACATATAGGCTACTTTTTATCCCGGGAAAATGTTTTTATCCCGGATAATTTCGACATTTTGTTTTTTTCTGTAGTCCACGTGGACGGAGTCGCGGGCGTCCACTAGTATAACAACTAAATAACTATCTTTCTCACGTGCAAGAGGACGTTGATAGACGTTGTGCATTTTCGTAAAACCAGTCTCGTGATATGAGCACAACTGCCAAATGTTATTTTTTCACTGTTTTACTTTCGTAATTTGGCGTTTGCATCAACTTTTGATACTTTCCTTGTCCTGACATATCTATCGAGTCTTCTAAGTAAACAGACAAAAATTCCGGCAAACAGACTAAAGTTCCAAAAATCATTCTTCGTTTCGTTGATAAAGGTCTTCTATAATATTTTTTCTCATATATCTTCCTTGTAGGTACGGACAGCGATCCGTTACATTTTTATTAGTATAGATTTTTATTATATGTAATAGACATTCTTTTCCTTTAGGTTTTTCTTGAGCTCTAAATATTGAATATGCATTGTCAACATTAATGCACCTTATTGAGTAACTTCATAAGTTTATTTTATGATAGACTAATAACTTGATCGGTATCATTCAGAATACCAGTATTCTGAATAACAATAAGCCCTTTCAATTAAACTACTATAATTATTTTCTTTCTCAACAACGTACTCATTAATTAATTTCATATTATTAGCACCTCTAACTGTACTTGTACATCGCCTATCAAGCTTTTTACAAGCTTTTATTTAACTTGCAATGTATATTTGTTCGGGTGAAATCTTACAACTTAATTTTAAGGCACTTGCCCTCAACCGATTGGGCTGAAATTTGGTGAGCACGTTCAGTTCGGATGACAATGCATGATTAACAGTGTGACGTCATTCTAAATCCAACATGGCGGCATACCCACAATGGCGGACCAATTATTTTTAATGCATTCCTACAATATGGGTATCAAATTAAAGGGCTAGCTGAGAGTAACTCGAAAAAAATGTGACGTCACTCTTAATCCAATATGGCGGACTTCTAAAACTTGAAAATCTATTTTGAAACAGATATTTTTAGTATAAAATAAAATTTAGGTAAAAAAACCTTTTTAAAAACAAGCTTTTATTTAAATGCGCTAAAAAGAAAAAATAAACTTTTACACTAAAACTTTTACTGTTAATTTATAACGTCATTTCAAATTTAACACATTTGACACAATTTATATGTTATAAAAGCTTGTCGCGACATTTAAGTACTCGTATTTACGTTCTTACTTTTAAATGTTTATTAGGCAGCATCTTTGTGTTGATGTTTCAGATTTTCCCATATTGTTCCCACGCATATCGAAGAAATATCCGTCGACCCTTCCAGAGCTTCGTGTAGAAGAGTAAGAGAGTAATATACAACAGGGTTCGCCCCGGTGCCCCGAGGTGGTATGTTCACGACATCATGTCATCATGCCACTCAGTCCTCGGCACGGCCTCACCTTGACTTATTAAAAATTTAAAACTAAGAAAGTAAATACGAGTACTTAAATGTCGCGACAAGCTTTTATAACATATAAATTGTGTCAAATGTGTTAAATTTGAAATGACGTTATAAATTAACAGTAAAAGTTTTAGTGTAAAAGTTTATTTTTTCTTTTTAGCGCATTTAAATAAAAGCTTGTTTTTAATAAGGTTTTTTTACCTAAATTTTTTTATTCTTATATTATACTCTAAATACTCTGCATAAAAGATTTCTGTACACTTTTTTCAGGTAAGTGTTTGCAAAACAATTTTGTTTTTTACCTTGTTGTCATGAACGTATAAAGAATAACGGACGGAGTGTTGTGACTACACAGAGTGAAGCATTCACAGTAAGCTCGCGATATTCCATGGAGTAGGGATGTGTATTGATGCGTTATCCACCCACACATATAAACCATAATAAGCTCGGCGCCTACTGGAAAATACGCACATATACCCAACGCGCGCCGCCATTTCGGTGCTTCAATCTGTGCAGTGACAGCATTACGTCCGTTGGTCTTTATACGTTCATGCTTGTTGTCTACAAAAACTAGATGTAGTACTGATGAGTCACTAGAAATAAAGCGAATAGTCAAAGTAAACTATTAAGAAAATTGAGTTCAAATCTCACGCGGTGATTTTTTTCATTTTCTTAATAATATTTATAATATACTAGTGGACGCCCGCGACTCCGTCCGCGTGTACTACAGAAAAAACAAAATGTCGAAATTATCCGGGATAAAAACATTTTCCCGGGATAAAAATATATTCACAATACACACACACAATATATTCCTGAAAACTGCATCGAAATCGGTTCAGTCGTTCCTGAGATTAGCGTGCACAAACGCACAGACAGTCCCTTCCCGTGGGAATTTCGGGAAATCCATTCTTAGTGCTTCCCCGCAGTCTCTAATGAACATATATGTCCGATTTTAGCTTCACATGTACAGCGGTTATTGTAAAAAAAAATGAATTCCCGTTAGTCCCCTTCCCGTGGGAATTTTGGGAAATCCATTCTTAGGGCTTCCTCGTAGTCCCTAATCCGATTTCAGCTTCATACAAATAGCGGTGTTCGTAAAAATTTTGAATTCCCGTTTGTCCCCTTCCCGTGGGAATTTCGGGAAATCCGTTTTTAGTCCACCCTCGCTGTCCCCAATGAAGATATATGCCCGATTTCAGGTTCATATATATAGCGGTTTTCGTAAAAAATATAGAATTCCCGTTGGTCGCCTTCCAGTGGGAATATCGGGAAATTCTTATAGCCTATGTTCATACAGGTCTAATAAGGATTCTAACGGCGGAAGAATTGTTGAAATCGGTCCAGTAGTTTTTGAGCCTATTCATTACAACCAAACAATGTTTTCCTCTTTATAATATTAGTGTAGATAAAATCTTGTTTAAGATAAATTTATAAGGCACTTCTCTATAATACGAGTATAATCCGCTAGGATATGGTTGATCGTTTCATCATTAAAACATTGTGCTGAGGGATTCAGCCTTGTTTACCGAGATTTGGCTGGAGTATAGCTATCGGGATGAAAAAATAACGTTGTCAAAAACGTAATGTAAAAGAGATGGTAAAATTCGTCATCCGAGTTAATTGACCCGATAGCTCAGTTGGTTAGAGCGAAAGCACGGTTTGCGAGAGGTCGTGAGTTCTCAAAAATCTCACTCTGGTGATTTTTTTTTTCATTTTCTTTATTATAATATTTATTAATAATTTTACAATATTAAGAAAATACATTATATGACCTTATTATCATGTATTATGGCCCTTTCTTGATATACAGTCCTCTAATTGGTACCAATTGATTTACATTTAATTTGCATATTCCCGCATGTATTTATTTATTACCCGACTGCGCGACGCAAAGGAGTGGTATTGTAAATGAAATTGTATTAGGCGTTACAATTCGGAAGTTCAAACATTTACTATGGGTGCGCCCACCACCGGGCCCTACACCCTCCACTGACAACTGAGTGGTATTGTGTTTAACAGCCTATGTATGTTTATATGTTCCTTTGAAGCACTACACAGACCAAACGCCTCGACCGATTTTTATGATTCATACGTCAATCGATTGGAGTGTCACTATAACTAAGACATTACGTTAGTGAAAATCCAATATGGCGACTACTGGACGAATATTTGTGAAAATGAAAAAAATTAAAGTTAACAAACTATATCGAGTGGGGTATCGTTGAATAGGTATTTAAAAATCATTATTAGGTTTCTCAACATTTTTCAATTCGACCAACCGTTTAGGATCTATATCGATTGAAAGTTGCGTAACAACCATTCTCACATATAAGTTTTTAGACAGCAGCAAGACGAAAACTTCTTGCTGCCGGGCATGTTTCTTGAAGCTAGGTATTCATAACAAAAAAGTATAAAATAAAAAATCCAAAAACCCGACTGCTTAAAAAAGAACCAAATAATGTACATAATAAAAAAAACTGAAAAGAAAAAAACAAGCACTTAGATGTCCAGTGGTGGCTGTTCAGTTGTTACGTTACGATCATTAGAAAATATTTTATGTTCTTCAATAGTATTCATTCCTTAATAATATTACAGAATTCTAGACCACCGGACATTTAAGTACTTGTTTTTTTTCTTTTCACTTTTTTATTATGTACATTATTTGGTTCTTTTTTAATTTCTTTTCAGTTTTTTGAGCAGTCGGGATTTCGGATTTTTTAAATTATGTTTTTTTCTGTGTTCATGTGTTTATGTTTACTATTCCCAACTTGAAATTATTGGGTATGCAAACTGCTTGCCAAATTCTGTTCGCCTGGTAGTTAATGAAATTTACTCCTTTAGTTTGCATTCTACATTTTTGAGCTTACTTCTTTAAATATCGTGTTCACGACTCATATTTTAGTTTAGTTAATTATATTTCAAATTCAAATATAGGTATTATTAATAATGTCTGACTGATTAACATAATCTACCTGCTATTAAGTATGGTCATTAACTTGAAGGTTAATCCAGGTAGTTTTAAGATTAACATTAACAGATACTAATTATATTTTGGGCCTGAATTTAATTTAATTTTAACCTTGATGTAATTCTTATTATGCGAAAATTTAATTTGCATGTTTATCTTTAGTGAAAATCACCAATCAATCAGTTTACCAAAGACAATTTGGTATTTGGTGAACTCAGACCATTACGCCATTATATAATAGATAGACAGAAATATCTTTTCTCGTAATTCTAAAATGTTGACAAACCTACTACAAAAGATGTGAAGAATAAAATACCGAAATACCCAGTGTTTCACGTATACAGACTGACACGTGCAAGTTTTTATTCAAAACAAATATATCCAAGATCTTAAAACGATAAAGTTGCGAATCATGCGACGTAAATGTTCTTTGGTAAAGTTACAAAGATATAACAAGGGCGAGGAAAGACAATTTCAAATCACAAACACTGTCGGAGCACTCATTCAGAATTCATTTCCTTTTTGAGGGTAAAAGGGGAAGCAAAAGTTTTCCTCTGTAAATATCCGACGGCGTCGGTTGCATATCTTACATATCTATATGTTTTTAATTATCTATTGTATTTACTTTTGTATAAAATATATTTTGGTACTTATAAAATCGTACTTAGTTGAAAACGTTTACCTTTCAAATATCTTTCTAAATACACAATAGATATGATGCACCTTGGTGGTTTTACTTGTTTTTAAGGTAAGTACATATGTAATATTTTACGAGTATTTTTTATTTCAAATGTTTTATTTATATATATAAACTTTTAATAGCTCTCCACTTGAGTGTACCTACTAGTGTACACTTACTCGTAAAAACATGTTCTCAATTATCATTATCCATATTATCTAGTAATTGTTAATTATCTGCAAGTACGGCAGCGCTTTGTCGGTAACTCATTCACATATTTATTGCCTTTTGCATATTCACCGGCAACTTTTACTGCTAATGAATTTATGGAAAACTCTTATTTGAGAGTTAGAGCGTTTTTGCTTTCGACGCGACGGTTCTGATATTATATGCGTATGTTTATTCCAGTTTACACTTTTGTTTCCCAATACATAAATAAGAATTTTAAAATGAATTTAGGTAAGCTGCACGTGAAAATGCATATAATAACTTTTTCAAATGCGTTTCATTTTATCTGAGGAATAACTCTTGTCGTCTAACTTTTTACACAAACGTAAAGATACGTCATTTATTTATTAATTACTCGTAATCCGATAACTACATATTTGTAGTTGGAGGTTGGTAGCGCTTGTTTCGTTATGCTTATTTACTGTGTGTGCTTTAGGTTTATATATTTTCTCTGATATTCTAATGTATGGTTAAGTAAGCCAGTTTGACATATCGTAGTCAAATAATGGGTTGGCATAGTTACAAATTCGACGTTCTTTCTACTTTATTAGGTATAGTATACCGTACTATAGAGTATTGAATTAAGTGAGAGAACAGACGAGACAAGATCTTTTTACTCGTATCGTCATCATGATTTTTCACGCGACGCGACGAGAGAATTTAAACGATTTAGGTTTACTAGAATATATTATTATTGTATGTGTGCTGTAAATTTTCCATTGTATTATAATTTTCTATACGTTAAACACTGACATTACAGATTTTACCTGCTATTGGAATAAGTAATTGAAATGCCATGGATAATCATATGAGACGTGGTAACACATTAGCACGAAACGTTGCGTGTAGCAAATAATTATCCACGAAACCGATATCTGATGCTCATGTCAAGTACATCCCTATCTATAGGTATGTTGTGTGAAAAATATTTTCCATTATTTCTATCGAAGCCTAGTTTTTAATGTCGAGGAGACAGTTTTATTTAGATCATAGTAGTTTTATTTTGCTTCCATAAAATAAAATTATCTAGTAGTGAGAAAGTGGAATAAAGTGTACTTACATACGCGATATTCTTATTTTTTCTTTGCCTGTTACTAATGGATGTCCGCGACTTCTACTATAGAAAAAACAATGTAGCAGTTTTAGTACAAAATCCGAGGTTTCATGAAATCTATGACAAAAATTTAACCTCTTTTTCCACAATATCCAAATCAGAACGTTAAACATAAACGAATAATGCATTCATAACCAGCGTAACCCAAAGGCATGTTTGTTTACATTACATTAAGCGGTGATAGCTCTGTAATTATCTACCGCTTCAAACTCCAACCAGAGGTCATGCGCTCAACTCCAAACCCGGTCATGATCGTGCACCAATCTTTTAATTTAATGTCTGAGGTCTGAGTAGCAATATTATGTTTTATAAACTCCTTTATAAACAGTTAAATCTCTTGGGCCATTAAAATTATGAGAATTAATTTCAAATGACTTATCAGCTTCTAATCATGGACAATATCTCTTAGGCCCAGAACAGACGGTGAAACGCAACTGCAACGAAACTCTTTTGAAATTATTAGTTTGAAACCAGTTTCAATCGTTTTCTACACACGGTGCAACCTCACAATCATTTCGGTATTCTTTGAGAACAAACTCTGCCCTTTTTAAAACCTAAACCTCTAAAACCTCTAAAAGTTTTAGAGGTTCATAATAATTAGTGGTTTACTAATTTACTAATTTCTATAATCCTGAGGATGCCACGGTTGTTGGCGAAACATATGCTAGGTGCTCGGGTTTGGTTTCACGTGGCGATTGTAGTTAGTGCAAGTGCCTGTTTTCGCAGTTATGAGTTATCAGATCCGAGGGTCAGTGGAGGGTGTAGGGCCCGGTGGTGGGCGCACCCATAGTGAATGTTTGAACTTCCGAATTGTAACGCCTAATACAATTTCATTAATAATATTTTGTTGCAAGTGGGCGCAAGGGCTTAAAATCAAGATCAAGTGTAGCCAATGCTGCTTGGACTCAACATTAGTTAAAAAGAATTTACGATTATCAATTTCTACCTACGTATCTTAGAAGCCAAAAGTATGTATTAAGTTTTCGGTCAATTAACTTGCTTTGATTTAAGTTTTAACTAACATAATTGCGTTTCCGAACCTTAGGTGACCTTTATCACTTAGAACTAGGAACTAATTTGTAAAGAAGCTAAATGTTACTTTATGTTCCGCAGGCAGGCATAAAGAAATAAAGAACAGAGTTTAACTTAATTTAAAATGCCGCATAAACAGGTTTCATATTAATAAGCCAGTTAGATTAAACACTTCATTACCAGTTGTTGCTATATGCCCGTGGCGATGTCGATAAAAAACTAATTTACTATGTAGATGTATAATAAATAACCGAGATAGTATGCCAAGCTTTTTTCCGAAAGCTTACCTCTTTTTATACGAAAGATGATTCATGTTTTACCATGTTATTATCTAGTTAAACAACTAGGCGAACTAATTCACGGTTCAACGAGTGAACCATGAACACTGATATACCTATGAGTATAAATAGGTACTAAAGAGATTCTGTCAGCAAAGCGAAAAAAACATTTTCTATTTTTGAGAATTGAGACTCGAAATCATGTAAAATTGACCGCTTAAAATGGATAGATTTATAAAATAGTCAGGTTATTTATATTAATACTCGTATTTACAACGATAAAACCAAGAGAGACGGAAATAATCATCTGATCTCTCTGACTTTCTCCTTGAAGGTCTATGGCGAGAGCAAGCACATATTTTTTATCTCGCAAAATAAAATTTGAGCTAAACGACGACGTGTAACCATTACGTATAAAGTAATAAATCTCTCGAAAATGTCGTAGCAATTTCGATTATATGTGGTATGTTATAAGCCGTAAATCCAGCATTAGAACCGAAGATTAGGCAAGCGATTAATAGATTAGTTATATTAAACGTATGTACCTCAATTTGTTTTGATTGATGATCGCCATGTCATCGCTGAATGATACTACAAAATGATAAGGATGATTATTGTTTTCTCTAGTGAACGCCCGCGACTTTGTTCGTATATGATATGTAGACGGTGCTTACTTAGTGATAGCGCCCGTAGCGCCCATACACGTGGCAAAACTCTCTCTTTACGTGTATGTTCCTTTAGGGCTGTTATATGACGGCACCGCTATCCTAAAAAACTGACGTTAGCTGTGGTGATGTATCCGCCAATAGCAGTAAGGCTTGATCACGTCATCTCCCACGCGCGAAATTAAGGATTCCTATTAGATCATATGTTGGTAGCCTAGAATAGAAATTGAATCGTGATATCAAATATCTAAGGTACCTAAGGTACTATTAAAAGTCAACAGAATAGGTAATTACTAATTAATAATAGATACACTGACCTATCCTTTTTACACAAAACCTTTGCAAGGTTAAAAAACTATAATTTGACGTTGCTAACAGATACTTCAATGGTATTTGTATAGATTATATCATCTGACTACTAAAAACTGCTATAACATAACACTTGACATACTGTGTATCTACTGTACTATGTAGATAGTTATCTATATTGTACATTTTTTTTGTTTATCAGCTTATTGTCATGGGTCCATGACTTCTTTGTGGGAACAAAAAATTAGATAATTATTACATTACTGTGTACTCATATCATATTATGATAATACTATGCCGAATTCAAGAACTTCTTGTGTACTTAATTGGGTATTTTAGCTACCTACTGAATTTCCGTTTATGTGGTTTTTGTGATAGTTTTGAAAAGTCCCCCCTATAATCCAAAACGCTTCCCAAGGAATATACATATCTATACCTATATGTTAAATGCTTCATTTTAATACCGCCGCCGTCGTCGCTAGTTTTTCCGTCGGCAACAGTAACAAGACTTTTATCAAAAACACATTGGATTACATACAATGTAGCATTAAGTAGTTAATAATAAATTCTATACGAACAATTTGAACAAACAGCCGACATAAAGTACGTAATAGGTATAGTAATATAGGTAGAAATACATAACCCACTACATTTAACTACATAGTATTAGTTTGCTCGCACAAATGACCGTTATGCAGGTACCTCTGAATGCCTGGTATAACAATGAAGCGAGTAATAATGGCGGTATGTAGTAAGTTACACACGACCAGCTAAATAAGCTAACGGTCATAGCATGACATAGTATGACGTCACTCACGCACGTTTTCGGAGTGAAATCTAAGATGTAGTAGGTTCAAACGTAAGGTTCTATGCAGTTGGTCACTGCTAGCATCACGAATAGTTTTGTGGCAATCAGTCTCGTTGTTAACAATGTTCGCCCGAGTATTATTTTAATCTGAGCGTACTCCGACCTTCACACATACACCACGGCTTCTTTCTTTTCTTCTATGCTGATCTGGGAGTGAAAAAAAAAACGTATAATACTACAGCTGCTTCTCTTCCCGGGCATAGGTTCTTCGTGTTTTGTAGGCGATGGGCTGACCACCTGTCACTACTAACTGAACTTGTACATCTCAACTATACCCTCCAAATCTTCTATCGGTGCTTGGTGCTCTGCCTACCCCGCCGTAAGGGATGGAGGCGTGATTGTATGTATGTATACACTACGGCTGTGTACTCAAAAATGCGGTAACCAGATTTGCAGGTTCGCGTATTTTACGACGTTTTAGCTTGACAAAGCCAACATTATAGCTTGACTCTTTATGCGCTCAAATAACGTGACGTAGAACAGTATGTGAAAACACGATGTTAAAAAACATGATAGTTAATAGAGTAAATTAACACCTTTTGAAGGGCTTTACGTAGCTTTTATATAATCGAAATCTTCACATTAAAATAAATCAATAACCATGTAACCTATCGGAGACAGCGCTTGTGTTTTTTGTAACCGGTAAGTATACCACAAGATCAAGGAATATAAAATACTCCAACAGTTAGCGTACCGAACGTAGTACCTACGCTGTGGTATCAATCCTCTATTTAAATTTAAAACAAACGCAACGCATTTCACAGAGTATAAAACAAGAGCAAAGAGCAAGACGTCCTTATTGTCGCGTTCTTCGTACCGCGACTATTACAACGCTTTGATGTTAAAGTAGCGTTCCGGAACGGTTCCTATTGGTTGTTGCACCGTAAAGATATTCACTGCGGCTGTAGTGAACTGGACGATAAAACAAAACGTAGTATAACTTACTACACGAACATTAGTTAACCTCAGAATAATGACCCTAGAGGCAAGAGATAAAACAGTCAAACGGATAACACATGTTATCCCATCATTTAATCATCATAATCATAGAAAGGGTCCCAGAATTACGAGTATAACTGTTGGTCTTAGTGAGAAGTTTATTGAATAAACACACAACACATGCGATCCTTACAGAATTCAACATAACAATACCGATTCCAGATATACTTTTAAGGTACTAAGCCTAATCTTCCATAATATTTCAATGGGATAGTTTCCTCTAATTGAATCTTAATAACATTTTATGCTTATCAGAATAAATTATCAAAATATCATACCTATCTGTAAATATATAGGAATTACAATTTGATTATGTGTCCAAATGATGTAGTATAATAAGCCTTCAAAGTTAAGTGGGTAAGTCCATTTTTCAAATGTCAAATTAATTTAAAATTACAACATCACATGTACACCTACATCATTTACAGTAATTTTTGTTTTATGACCATACGTATTTATAAACGCAATATTTAATATAGCTGTAGAACAAAAGTTCTGTTACGCGAATACAATTTACTTAATGTTAGTCACGTTGTGGTAGCCGTTTGTCTGGAGCGTTTTTTGGCAGTTGTGATTTCGAAATCGCTATATCTGAGGTAATATCCCGTCAAGTTTTCACGCTAGCGAAGTTTTGCTTTCGCAAATGTTTATTTTATTTTATGATCGTTCGATATAAATACAAATAGAAAAACTGTCAACTAACCTATTCATTGGTTGATTAAAAAAACAGTGAAAGCATTACAAAGTAGCTTTCGCATTTTTAACGTTAGGATTGTAGTCCCAAACTAAACCGAAACTAAACGGAGAATTTTCTAGTGCATTGAACGCAAGCGTGCAATTTACCGAAGCGTCTGTAGCAGTATACCGCTGCACTGGACTATGCTAATGTTTTTGCCATCCCATTCCGCTTTACTACAGGCACTTCATAGCCGTTGTAAATATTGCAAGTACCAGTGAAACGATTTAGCTTGATAGATTGTACTGTATTTTTATTAACTTTGGCTTGCTGATCTTTTCTATATATTTTTAAGAGGATCAGTTTAATTTTGCTTCGTCTTCTATGATTTGATAATTGAGGTAATTAGCATGAAGTACGACGACATGTGTTGATGTTAAACCTGTGTAAATAAATAAATTATCTCATTCTTATAGTAAATAGTGGACGCCCGCGACTTCGTCCGCGTGGATTGCAGAAAAAACAAAATTTCGAAATTATCCGGGATAAAAATATTTTCCCGGGAAAAAAGTAATGTGTTAATCAGGGTATCAAACTCCATACCAAATTTTATTAAAATCGCTCCAGCCGATTTTACATGAAAGAGTAACAAACATCCATCTATCCATCCATCCATACTTACAAACTTTATATATGTATAACGAACTTGCATACTAACTTTCAACCCTTATTTCACCCCTTAGCTGGTCGAAATTTCAAAAATGCTAGAACAAATGTTTAATGATTTCTTATCAAGTGCTTAAATATAAAGTTTCATGGTTTTATCTTTTAAAATTAAGAAATCCCATACAAACTTTCAACCTCTATTTCAACCCCTTCATCCCTTTTTTTCGAAATAAAAAGTAGCCTTTTCTGCTCAGGGTCTAAAGATTGTCTGTACCATTTCATCAAAATGTTGCGAGGTTTAAGCGGGAAAGCGTAACGACAGACAGACAGACAGACAGAGTTACTTTCGATTTATAATATTAGTTGGGATTAGTTGGGATTAGTTGGGATAAACATATTTGCAAGTAACACAAGGAACAACGAGAGTTATAAGTACGGGTGCCATGATGAATTGTAGTGTTTCAGAAAGCTTTAATTTTTGTAATCGATGATTTCTATTACTCACATTATCATTTATCAATATCCTTTTTCACTCCACATCGCCTGTATCTTAACTTACAAATAGAGAGATAACGATGTCGCGTGTACATCGACCATGTTATAAACTTGTTTGTAACACAATGTATAATTTAACAAACAAGTATCGTCATATTGCTATTTACCATTGATTTTCATTCTGATTTATATTGGAATTCAGTATTTTCAAACAACCAATCTACATTGGGAAGTTTCCAAAATTCCACGAATTTTAAATATTTCGCATATCGAATTCGCAAGTTGCTATTAATTTTGATATCGCATTCACAAAAATTTATTCGGTGCTTCCGCGAATACGAATATTATGCGTCACAACAAGTTGTAAAGGTTTACATGCGAATGCCTGGTTTCCGGAATAACATCGTGGTGGTACACAAAATAACAAGTAGTACAAATAAGGTGTTCTCTTGTGTGTTTTGGATATGACTTAGGGTTATCTCAATTAAGAAACTGCTTTCTGAAGACCGAACCTATAGATTTTAAAGTTCAGTATTTTTCTTTATTTATCTTTAGAAAATATTATTTTGAAAGTTCATGTACTTACATTTACTTTGACAAATTAATAGGATTATATTTAGATTCTATCTTGCTAACGTAATTATTTCGTCTCTTACAGGTAAGTCCAAGGACCGGCCAAACAGGTGCGTTTTGCTCGTTTTGCGGTACGACATATGTGAACTTTATTGCTCCTGCTTTTATTGGGTCCAGCTAACCGACCAACATAATAATATACACGCCATTTTGTCACAAGATACACGTGTTCTGCCTCCATCGATACAATTACAAAAAAACCCGAATTCTGAAACATTTTATCAGCGAGATATGATTTGATCCTATACGAAGTACATATAATATTCTGTGATCCTGTATTTTTGGCACGAGTAACCTAATGTAAACAGCGAATGACATCAAAACCGTGCTCTTCTCATATCTCAAAGTAAATTTACACGGCTGACTCGAGTTGAATGTCTCCGGTACTTACCAAATTATGTCGTAAATTATGGACTTGTGAAGCACAAAAAATTGCTTTTCATTGTTTGCTGAGCCGATGTCGTGTGAACCTGCGGTATTGCCGAGTGCTAAACGACGGTCATCAGCGTATATTGAGTTGAAATCACCGGCTTAGTTTGGTAATGACTTCAAATCAGCCTTGGCTTGTGTATTGGCGAGAGAATAAAAAAAAGGTTTACAAGATTAAGAGGAAACCGGCGTTTTTGATACTTAATCCGATAACATAGCTAAAAAAATCATAAACATGGCAAACTGGCCAGAACATTAGAGAGCGGTTTAGGAAATGCTGATGTGTTGCTAACTTGCTAAGCTTTTAGTTAGATGGATAAAAGATGAGGCTAGAGATAGAGAAGCTGAAACTAGTACTGCAGATAGGTACTGCTTTTATAGGTCTTTTTTTAGGGGAATACCTCCTCGTGTTGTATTGTATGTTATTTCATCAATATCCTAATAGGTAGAAACTCTAAACAATCATGATGCTAATTTTAATTTAAATCTATCTATTTGTCGTGGCCATATTGTAAAATTGATCATTTCATGAAATGGTCGAGCATTTAATGAAGTGGTCGCATTTCATGAAGTGGCCAATTCAATTTGACCAGATCGTCTACATTTCACGATTTTGTCATCCACGTTTGGCCAAATCGTATTAACAGGGTGTCCATAAAATCCGAATGTGGTAAGAGCTTATATAAATAATATATACCGTACACCATATATAAGTATACCATAAGGTATGATGGTATGATTTTTTTTGCTATTATTTATGTGATATTTTCACAATATAATATTTAAAAACATAAAAGACTTTACAAAAGCGATTCGCATCTGGCACATCGCCGGACGCTGCCTGGGCACGCTCGCTCCGCTCGCTCGGCTCGTGCGTCATTTGTCATAGTCTAACCTAACCTAACCTATCGTAATCTAAGGTTTTTGTTTAACAATATTATTATAAACCACCATTAAGTCTAATATACATTATACAATATAACACACTATCCGTGAACTTCTTCTGCATAGTCACCCTACTCTCTTTAATTTGTTTTATAACCTAAAACGAAAAATCCGCCATCTTCACACATAAATAAAACGCGCGCAGCGCCTCTACCGGTGATTCATGTAACTATTTTACGATATGATCAATAATCTTGATCACTTCATGAAATGATCGGGCGTTTAGTTGCCCATATCGAGAAACGATTTTTAATCATCGATCTGCCCAAACCATATCATGATGTGGCCAATAGACAGTTGAACTTTTCATGAAATGCGACCATTTCATGAAATGCTCGACCATTTCATGAAATGATCAATTCTACGATATGGCCACGACATATTCTACTCCATACCGCAGATAAGGCCGGTGGAACTCAGGCTTGCTAAATGGTCTTAAAACCCTCATTAAGCCTGACCCGCACATTAACACTCATAACAATAACTGTTGAGCGATACGAATGGACATTTATATTGTACAGTCCATCACCCAAATTAACCAGCTAATGTAGTTTATCATCTGTGACCAGGTTATCGTTCACGTTTTATTGTAGTACTGTCAGAGCACTCATTCTAAGTACTTGTCTACTTGAGTTATATAACTAGCCTTTCACATATTTACAAGATTATACGTTTATTTACTTTCACTGATATTGTCTATAGCGTCCTCAGATACCTTTATCTTCCTATAAATTAGATTATTAGCCGTGGAATAATTTCAAGCAGATTTCTTGACCAAATGATTTGTTTGTTTTATCTCGAAGTTGCTATTACAGATTTTTCTCGTTATCTAATAATCTTCCGAGTCGAACACAGTCTAATTTGGTAGGTTTTAGACTTATTCGGCTAGTGTCGCCGCTCTTTTAGCTGCGAAGCGCTACTATTAAATTTACTTATCTGTTAAGCAGTGGCGGCTACTGACATTTTTAGATGGCAGTTCACATTTATTTATTTTTAATATGAGCGCATGCAAAATTAGGAAATGCCGCGCGTGATCACTCCCTTAACGAATGAAACTATCCTCACCACAGAACACTATATGCTCTAATCCTCACTCTTATTAAAATTCAGATGACCTAATGAAACACATTAAAGACAACCATATCGCGTTCTAACTCGGACTAAGCGACATCTAGTGGCCGCATACGCACACTACGAATTAATGTGAGCGGCGCTCCAGATTAGGCTAATTTTTCATACGAAATCTTCTGTTTCACGCGCCGGCCTATGTCGGTATGTCTCTATCTAATGAGTGCCAACACTCATTGAATACAGTACTAGGAATCGTACCAAATTTCGTTTCATTGGAGCGCAATCGCTAGCGCTCCACTCGATACATAAGATTACAATTAACTTGAGACGAACGCGTAGACACTATTGTATAAATATAGAGAAATATAGATTGCCTGTGTAATCTTCGTGGGTGGGAGTGCACTGCACAAGCGCTCCTTAGGACGAGCCGCCAGTGCTGTTAAGTCATTGCTCATCTCACCCCTTCCACCGAGCTGTTAGAGAAAAATGGATAATTACCTACCCATTGATGCTAAAACTGGCAGCAACCGCCAATAAAACACGAAGTTAAATGGAAGGACTGCTTTCCCAAGTAGTGGGATAATTCAGGAGGCAATAATAAATAAGTGTAGGTTATCTTAGGCAGTAGACTGTACCCATGAGACATCAAATTGTTGGACTCACGACTTATCTCTACTTTATTGTCACATTGGCCTTAATCGCTGTGCTATTTGCTGTTTTCTGTTTATTCCAAGTTAAACTTGAGATGTGGCTAAAGATATTAACGCTCCTATTTTTATAGCAATTCTCCGTTGACGGCACTTTGTTGAGACATGGTACTTTGTTTGCTTTGACAAGAATTATTTTGCAATGGTTGAGTGTGATAGAGATTTGAGTCACTGATTAATCATATGGAATTTGTGCATCAAAGTTATATGATTCGCCAGAGTCGTTCGCTAACTAATAAAAATGATTTTGTCAAAAATATCGCCATACTCCTAGTCTTACTATGACGACATTAACTGGAAATGGCTATATCTATGTAATAGAGATATATTTTCTAGTGGTATTGCTTTATCTAGTTCTTGAGTACCTACGTGCCTAGATTGGTCACGGGTTTATTATCATAATCATCAATGACAAAAGTTTGCCGCTTGTGAAGCAAAACACGAGGCGATCCCGTATCTTCTGCTCTTCTAAACAGCAGAATGTTGCCAAATTGATGTTATCACTAATCAGAGATTCATTATTATAAATAGGTTGTAAAAATGCCCGTATTCCTAAGAATATGGTAATCATGGGTTCAATACTGGTGAACATTATTATTTAATGGGAGCAATCAATATGATTAGTATCACACGCATCCGAAGTAACGAATCATAGCATTTCTCTGGTGGAAACCTTAGAGTAGAATAGAATAGAATAGATTTTTGTTTGAAAATTACACATACACGGACAGAAACATAGAAAACGACAATAGAAATAGGGTAGAAATACAGATTAAAAGAAGTAAGTAGACAGGTAGAAGTAACATGAAACGAAGAACAGTAAGTAGAACTGTGTGCCCTATTTGGAGCCCGTCAGTCCCGTGTACGTGCAACCGCCAAACGGGTCCCTTTTCAGCTGGATGCTGCTAAGACAAGATAGGCATGCCTACCTTGCAAGAGTACTGTTACATACTTAAAACCGGAGAGTAATTAATTTTATTCTTTGAAATAGAGAGTGATTATTAAGAAAGTTTCGTCTAACTTCTCTGATTTATTTTCTTATGGCGTAAAGTTTTATTAGTTATTCATCTAGACTACCCACTTTATTTTACGTGATTGAGAGCTATTACCTAAGTATAGTAATAACGGTAATCGAGATATCTCTGTATCGGAGATTTTAGTGCTGGTCGTAATCTCTGAGTGGACGGTGATTGCTGATTGTTTCATTTTAGTGGAGATAAATCTTCGAAGATTCAGAACAATATTACATTCTTACGACCGGTTTGGTGGTTCGGTTATTGACCGCTAGGTCCAGGCATAGAATATGATGATTGTCATTGCTGCGAAAATGTTCAGCTGTTGACTAAATTGTTGAATATGTCGTAAACATATTTAGTCAGCGTCAGAATTTCTATTATGTAAGTACGTAAGAAGTAGGTCATATTTCTATTGTAAGAACACGTTTTTATATTATGATTGTCGTCATCCATTATTGTTATTATTTTTAGACACGATGTAAAAATTTACGCATCCGCATAAATAGTTAAACTAAAAGTCAATTTTAAATAATTTGTCAATCGTTATTGACCGTATCTGGAGTTACGTATACATTTATTTTTATGAGTAGATATTTACTTACAACTTATTGTTTGTAAACTTAATTGTTAGGTCTACTGCAATTGCAGCTCCACCTAAAGATACGAATTTGCGTTTAACCAAATCTTTCCTAAAGCCAATTAATTTATTACCTACATGTAGAATTTATATTATTTCTGGTTTCCTAGTCCAATGACAAAGTCGTAGCAAAGTTAATAAATAAGCCTAAGATACTTCCTCGGTCGGTACTCTGTACCTAATGTATATGTGTTTATATAAATTACAGCTGCTAAGCTATTTTCTCAAGCCGGCAGTATCATTGCAGTGCTGTAATTGGCCACGCTGAGTGAGAGACTATTAAAATATATATCTCACCTACAGTTTAACGAGTTTCTCTCACTTGAAGGCTCTCATCATCTTTCTTAAAAACTTTTATTAGTGGAGACTCGTTATTGGCCTATGTAATAAATAACATGTATTACCGGTATACATTTTGTTATATCCACTCTTATTTATTATTGACCTAATGTTTAAGTAACGAACACTTATCAACTAGGTCCATACTTTGTAATACGTTCAAAGGTTCATACGAGTAATCTTCAGAGTTACCTACAACTCTACAGATTCTGTTAAAAAACCTTACGCTCCAATCTCAAATAATACGAGTAGGTATAAGATCTCGAATACAGAAATGTCTATATTCTATCTAAATCAAAATTCGATGTGAAAACAATTTAATCTTATATCAAAAAACTTGCTAACAACAAGACCTATATTGCGTTACGATCGACTGTTTGTTACATTGCCGGCAACCTGTATTAGGCAGAGACTAAATAAACTCCGGTGTCCGAGTGACGAAACACGATAAGGTGAATGAAAACATTACAAAAAGCAATTAGTTTAATCCACGAGCGTTCCATCTATCTCGATCTATTAGCCGCAATCTGTGGCAACGATCTCGAAGGTGTAGTCAGAGAGCAGATAGCTTTTTGGACCTAGTGTTTTGTTTTTGGTTGTCAATTTTTGCTCGACTATGCCAGAAGGAGGGTTATGTTTTTTGAGTGTATGTATGTATAATATTTCTTTGGCACGCTTTAGAGCCTAAACGGATGGTCGCATTTGAACTTGAGAGGTATCATAGTCGTGAAAGTGACACTGCGTAGTAGTGGTACATCACAAATTTACGCAGTCGGGTTCATTTTCTATATTTACAACGTTATTTCTATTTCTCTGCGTAAATGTTGTTGGTGTACTGTTTTACAGATTTTCTTTTATCTAACCTTTTTTGTGGCCAGCCAGACGCTAAGTTACAGCTAAGTTCGCACAGTTATCGAAACATTTCCTCTTATAGGAAGCCTTCATTCATCGCGTTCGTTTAATTACTCGATGAACTAACCGCTATTTATGGCGTACCTCGCTGTCGCTCCTTAAATTGTCTTAGTTCTCTACTGTATTGGATATAATACCTGGTGTTTCATTACAGTAAAATATAACCTGACAGTCACAAAAAACCAATACCATTGACGGGAAATAAATTACAGGTGTAAATAAATGTTTTTTTTTCCTTTCGTTTGTAGGATGATAAGTAATAATAACTTAAGTAACAACACACCTTATTTTGAAATAAATGCCAGTAAATAATGTTTAGTTAGAAACAGTCGTCAATAACCAAATAATAACAACTATTATAGAAGAATATTTAATAAAAGGAATAAGTGAAAATTTTACTAAACACGTGAAATAAACATTAACAAGCTCAATTACAGCACACGCCAAGCACACCTTGCTAAATAAAAAAAGGAATTGATGTTATGCATGCGTTATCTGGCTCGTAATCGTCGCCTTTATAAATAAGCCTCATTTTAAATGTAGATGTAATTACGTTTATTACCTATGCCCTATATTATCATTATTCCACCTTTCCCTTCCCAAAAAAATATATATGTCAGCTTGTTAGCTTATCATCAACAATTCGGTATATCCAACCGTTGGTTATCCATATAATACTAACTTATCTCTTTTAATCTTATAAAATACAAACAATATAAAAACAAGCCTTGTAAATTTATACGGCTCCTAATCTAGGAGTTCCCAGAAGATATTATTAGATTGATAGCATTTCACGAACTATGCGGTGGTCTAACTGAAAATACTACATTCCTTTTCGGAGAGTTAATTTGTCTGAGTATCTTTAGAGTCGTAAATATATATTGTAAGCAAAGACCCGCTTACTTACGAGTCAAGTTACTAAAGTCATAACTTTTTGATCTCCATTTCTGGCACTTTATAAAGGTACTTACTTTAAATTATACGTACATTTTACTAGAGTTAGTTTTCTATAATAACTCATGTGCTTGATTTATGGTACTAACATTTTTTTTAACACAGATTATGTAGTCATGCTAGCGCCACCGCATTGGATTTAGTGAAACGAACTCTATCACTAAACAAGTAGGCAGCCAAGTTAAATATCTGCATAAATTTTCAGTTTTCGTTACAGGCGTGCTCATAAATAGATACAACGCCTGCATTCAAGCGGCAGATAGTAAAGTGTGTGAAATGCTGAGTACTAAAGGTTTATGCAGCAATAAAGCAACATTCTTGTTATCTCAACGTTATGAAATATAGTTAAAAAATACGCTGCCATTTACGCGGCAGAAATGGTGTCGCTTGACAATGATGCGTTGTTGAAAGTTACTTCTGGATAGAAGCTTGAATAGTCATGACAGTGTTTTTGACAGTTGCCAACGAAAAACGTCTGTATCCCACTTCTGATATCTATTAAGGACAGGTTAAATTGTAACAAAATGTGTAATATAATTTTTTTAAAACGAAAAACCGACTTCCTCCCAAAACTCGAGCTTACTAAAGTAAAATTTAACTAAAGGGCAAATATATATTGCGTTAAGCCGTGTACGAAGTTTAGGAGGCATAATATTGTCAGATTTATATAATTTTTATATAAAATAGGCCACATGACAAAAGAGAAAAAGGACTAGGCTTCGAAACTTTACGTCTGACAATATGATGATTATGATGATAATGATGACCTCCGACCAATTTCGGTCATGGCGACCACTTCTACTCCTAGATATTACTAAGTTGGCGTTCATGCGCTCGGAGATGGCTTACATTTACATAGCCAATCTTCGCCCTGAACGCCCGCGCACACAGAGGACAGGTTAGTGCGCCATTATTGTATTATAGATAATGGCAGCAGGAGGACGAGTCTTTAGTTCATCACGTTTAGCGTCAAGGTCAGCTTGACGCTGCTCCTCGAACTCGTGTACTTGCTTTATCACCGTCCTGCGCCACTCTGGTCGTTGTGCTGACAAAACTTCCCATTTAGATGGATCTATATTGCATCTCTTCATGTCTTTTCTGAACATCTTTGTATCTGAGGAGTTGCCCGCCGCGTTTCCGCTTGCCCTTCTCTAGTTCAGAAAAGAAGATGCTCTTAGCCAATCTCTCCTCCGCCATACGAGACACATGACCGCACCACCGAAGCTGCCGACGCATTAAGTAGGCCTCAATGGCACTTACATTGGCTCTTCGCAATACTTCGGTATTACGCACTCGGTTGGACCATCTGATTCTCATGATGGATCGGAGGCACTTGAGATGGAATCGATCCAGAGTGCGTATGTGGCGACGGTACATGCACCACGCCTCGGAGGAATATAAGAGATTTGGCAGCACAACAGCCATGTACACACTTATTTAAGCAACATATAATCACACTTCTTCTTCTTCCTGCCCTGTTCCCAATCATTTGGGGTCGGTGCAATATGTAGGTACTCTTTTTTCATTAATCCCTATTATCCGTCATCTCGTTATTCTCATGTCTACCTCTTCCTCTATAACCATCTTACTTCGGACACGGCTTAACGCAACATATAATTTAATGACTTAACACAATTATCTTCATCTTCATAAGCCTATTGCAGTCCATTACTGAATGTAGGCCCTGCCATAGGGGGATTTTGTTACTAAAAAGTTCCACTATCTGTTTTTCGGCGGCTCCATCATCAGACCCTCGTTTCCATTATATTATGTGTAGCTGACCAAAATTCTCTATACAAATCTAAAAACGGACTACTCGTGCCTTTTATATTTGAGGATATCCCTAGATTCCTTAGAGATTCCATCATCAGATGTTATGTTTTATATGTAGGTGATCAAACCGCTCAGTAAAAGTATAAAAACAGACTACATCTGCCTACAATATTCGAGGATTGCCCTCGATTTCTCCAAGATCCCATCATCAGATCCTGATATGGTGAATATGGGACCAACCTGGAAGTATACCATGACCAACTATAAAAAAAAAATTTAAATCGGTTCATAAATGACGGAGTTCTGAGGTAACACACATAAAAAAAAAATAAAAATAAAAATAAAAAAAAAAACATACAGACGAATTGATAACCTCTCTTTTTGAAGTCGGTTAAAAAACTAGACGATTGTGCTGCGGAGTCGTTAAATTGTCTAGTTATTTTTTTAACGATGACTCTCATGTAAAATGTCGACTCTTGAGTCGGAATGAAAAGGCTGGCTGTTATATTTTACGCGTTTTATCATTTCAAGGAATTATATTTCGTATCGTAATAAACACATAAGTGAACACCAATAGTCTAGGTCTAAACCTCTTATCTTCGGGTAATTAATTATCTTTTTTTTTTATAAATATAATCACTGTAATCTACAA
Source organism: Carposina sasakii (assembly GCA_014607495.2). Lineage (NCBI taxonomy): Eukaryota > Metazoa > Arthropoda > Insecta > Lepidoptera > Carposinidae > Carposina > Carposina sasakii. The sequence continues at coordinate 9,595,589 of CP053162.1, read as the reverse complement.
AAAATTATAAGCTGATTTCATTCAATTATCTTACCTTCTGCTGCATTATTATTAAACTTGTCATAATCACGTCAAACTAAATTATTATTTCGGGTTAAAAGTAGCCTAGTATATCCTGCTCCGCCCCCTTATTACCTAACTAGCAAAAGCAAAGTGATAGTGAAAATTGTACAAAAATCGCTGATTGCTTGTCAATTTCGTATTACGTAAAATGAATTTCAAAGGAACTTTTTTTTTTACAATTAGCTAGGAAAACATTTGACCGCCATCGTGCCTGATGTTAAGCAAGATGCGGCCTAGGGTGGTATGTACATGTTTGTCTAGAAAGTGCCTATTCACTCTAGCTTTGAAGAGATCAATGTTGTAGTGCTCGGGAAATACATCGGCATATATTATAATATAATAATATTGTACAATTTTCGCTATCGCTTTGCTTCGGATTTAAATTTAATTTAATTTAAATTTAAATATTCACACACTTCACAATACATAAACTTAGTCTCACATTAAGATCCATACGGTCTTGTGTCGTGGGTACTAAGCAACGGTATATAAATACATAGATAAGTATAGAAACATCCATGACTCGGAAACAAACATTAATATTCATCATATCAATGTTTGCACCTACCGGGATTCGAACCCAGGACCTATGGCGTCGCAGGCAGGGTCACTACCTACTACACCAATCGGCCGTCAAATTGCTATTGAAAATTAGGAAATCATGGGGCCGGATATCCCGTCCCGTTATCTGTTCACTAAACATTAAGTTCCGTTAACAGACAGATATAACAAAGTGTTACTTATCTATCTATACCCAAGTAACTGTAATAAGGAGTTTGACTAGTGAAGTTGTAGATTATTATCTGAGTAATTGCTGGTGTAGTCTTAATACAGTTTTTCTGTCACTTTATCACCTGACAGAAAAATACTAACCTCTGGATATATCGGGACCTCTGTAACCGCAAACATAGATCACAACGTCTTTATAAATGGATGTTTCTATGCTTATCCATGTATTTATATACCGTTGCTTAGTACCCACGACACAAGACCTTAGGGATCTTAATGTGGGTCTAGGTCAATGTGTTGTGAAGTGTGTAAATATTGAATATTGATTGAAATTTTATAAAAATATTATATACTATTAAATTTTATAAATATAATATAATATAGGCTCTGATACAAGACCTTTCACTAATGATAATAATAGCCTGAAATTCTGAAATAATTGTATTTCCATTTTTGTACTGCTAAAAAACAAACATCACAAAAAATTTTCTCTTCGAAAAATACTTATTTTCTTCAAGCAAACAGAACATTTACAGAATTCCAATAATTGAAAGGCATCAATAAGCAATTCTGCTTTCGGTCAATGTCGGTTAGATTACGAGAATCTATTCAATTGTATAATTGGATTGATTCCCAAACGAAATGGGTTATACGTGATTAAATGGGTGGTACGGGGTTACCATTATATTGGTTCCACAATGGAAACAATCTAAAGTTCATGGTTTCAATCCTAGTACCATGATGGATGTAACTCCGAAGATCTCTCCAATCCTCAAAGTTTTGCTTTGTAAATTTTATTACTTAAATTTTCCTCAACTTTACGTAACCGTTTCTCTAAATTCGAGTACGACGACGATTCTTTACTAAATTAATAAAGTTTTAATTGAATTTCATCCGAAAGCAATTTTCGGATGTCAAGCTAGGATAACCTTACCTTGTCTTTGATATTTGGATCGCTCAGTTTGTATTGAAAATATAACGATATGGAGCAAAGATGGCGCCGGCCGGCCACGTGTACGAGTATCAGCTCCTTTGTTCGCATGACAGGAATTCTCTCTGCGATTCTGCGCGATTAATATTTCTGACTTCACAAGATTTCTTTTAAACAACTCGTATTTTTATTGCATTCCATTTTCCGTTTTATCACAGTGTTTTCTACTTATTCAATATTGAGATCGGTCTGGCATTTATATGCATAAAATTCAAATATATCCTTTTCAGGGCTTCCTCTCTGTCCCTAGGCTGACGTGTATGTCGGTAAATCAGAGTTAACGCTTTCTTTGCCTCGGTAGATTTATGGGGAAACAGTCGGTATTCCGTTCCTCTATCTACCGTCCTTTATGTGTTGCTAGTCATTGAAACCCTTGTGCTCGATATTTGATTGTATATGTATATTCAATTAGATCCTTTTAAAGTGTAATTAATAATCATAATTTTATTAACATTTCGTTAACATTCTACCATGTTGTCGTTCATTTGCTTAGTCCTACAAGTTTATTACATACGATATTCGAGATATTCACTTATTCCTAATTATTATAATATAAAGGACTTTTATAAACTAACAGAGGTTTGCAAACTTATTTCGTCTATCGCCCACCTTGAAAATCAGTAGCGCCTCCCATTTTTATTTCACCTTAAAAATGTCAATAGCATATTAGTTGCGCTATTTTTTCCTGGGGCCTTAACTGCCCCTCTCTAGGCTTCCAACGCCCACGAGGGAGCGTTATCGCCCACTTTGGGAAAGACTGAACTAAAGGAACAAAGCCAATAACTAATTCCAGTTCAATGCCACACTAAAATAAATAGCATCGAAAATTCGGACGCTACAGTAATCGATTTCGTCTCCGAACTATCATTTTACATTCCTCTCGTCTCAGCATTCCTCCCATTCGTAATCGTAACAAATTCGTTGAGCATAAAGAAAGCATTTCGAATATGACAGGAATAAATGAGACGTCGTGTACTGAAATAGTAGGACGATAGTGAGGGCAATCGATCACGTAAACTCGCACGAATCGCAACATTCATAAAGGCTCTTTCCCCGGCTTTGCCACTCTTATTCCCGAGTAAGATTTATATTCAGGGGCGACACCTCTTGGCCCTTTGAAGTTGGTAGATGGGGAGAATAAATTCCCGTTACGTCTCAGTCGTGTTTTTAATTAAAAATGTATAAAAACTGGAACATAATCTTCTTTCAAAGGATGTAATTAAGCAAATTTTCTGCACCTTATTTTGCAAAATTTCGTAGACGAAAATAAAAATTATATATATTAAAAATGAAAAAAAAATAAAAATTAATGAAAAATAAAAATGTATATTCGCAAGGTTTATAAAATCCCAGTGAAATATTTGAAGAGCTTAAGCTATTACTGCCATTGTCCGAGCTCGCAGCTAAAGTGTGATCTCCAGTTAATCCGGTGGACACGGATAACAGCGCTAACAATGTGATAAAGCCTCACGCTCACGACCGACGCCCGCTCGCAATAACTATAAACTATCAACCGCAAATGTCTGCCATCTTGTAGCTGGAGTCGATGAAATACCCACTTCTCCCTCGCACCTCCCCATGCCACCCTCTCTCTAGTAGACAGACGAGCGACAGATTTATATTAATCACATTTCTGAGCATTGCCGATTTCATTGACATTAATTGGTAACGTTTTCCGCACCAATGCAAATACGAGAAACTCAGTTAATGCTTTTAACGTTTTCTTTATAGAATTGGCAGATTGAGAAAGAGTTTTTGATTGTTTTGCGTGTGATGGCAAGATTTTCAATGCTGATGCTGACAATAGCAGTATAGAGCTGTGTCAACAAAGAGTGGTGAGAGAGTGGTCGCCCGTCTGCCTCATTGTCGGCACTCGGCCCCAGCTGAATACCCACTCAGCTTTGTATTCCCGGTATTGGAGTTTAAATTACGCGAATTAATCCTGGCGGTACCTCGTCCTGGAGGATGAATGTGCTTACCGACTCTATCTCGCGTGGTATTTTTTACCCCGGCCCTTTTGCGACGCAACAGATTTTTTCCGCTCGGATTATTTTTAGTGAAATACGAACGAAATACTTTAACTACTAAACAGAATGTTTACTTAAAATTGGTTGTGTGGCGTTGTAGCACATGTGTTTTATATTTTACTGTTATTCGTGTCGCATACTTCATTTTACATTTGTTTAAAGATTCCTATTTTAGCTGTATGTAATTTATGTGTGTTAGCTAGAAATGCATCATTAGTTGTTGCTTGTAATTTGTTGTATTGTTCGTGAGCACTGGCACGACTGTGTTAGTGATCACATGTCGAATTAGTATGAGGATAACAAAGCACTTTCTCAATGGCGCGGTCTGGCATGAATTATTGATGTAGGGCGGAACGGAATCACACAGACTACCGAGCCGTTTCTGCAAAACAGTTTATTGTTCAACCTGTCTATCTACATTATTTGGTATTGTTTATTGGCCGAATAACTGTGGAACAAATGGCATGCGCTCATTGTCGTTCCGCTGTGAGGGTAATGGCTTAGAAATTATATATAATTGCTGTGTGTTTTGGCATTTTTATTGTAGTCATAAAATATTTGACATCGTGCCAGGAAGCGCCGTAAACCCAGAAAGTTGTCGGAGCTATATTAAAAATGTTAAGTATATTTCCCTAAAACAGTAATCAGAATGATTGGGGACTTAACGAATGTGTTCACGGAACCAGTGCGCTCTAGGGTCGGATGGGCAGCCATCAGTCGGCCAGAGGCTTTCAAACTGCTAATCAATTACACACACCGTTGCCGTCGGGCCGCGCTTTTTCCGTCGCGTAATGGATACGACACACATACGTACGTAGCTACAGCAACCAGTCGGGTTCACGCACGAATGCCTACACAAGTATGGTGCTAAGGCTGCCTGTTCACTGAAGCGACCACTGAAGCGGGAGCTAGGATAATATTAACCAATTGAATCTGAGCTGCTTCAGTGGACATGAAATTTTTGGATTTGTCAACTAGCTAAATCTATTTTGAGCATAAGCGGTAAAAATTGGCTGCTCTGAATCTAGATTCAGCTCTGATATGATTTGATAGAGCAGTGTTTTAGAGCGTATCTAAGTGAACTAAAGGATTAATTTGTTTATTACACCATTAGGTTTAGCGCAGCCCAGATCTGTCTCGATAAAAACACACCTTTACTCTCGTTCAGCTCTTTTTCAATGGGCAATAGGCATACATCCTAATCCCTGCTGGCGTGTTTTTTGTTCGTGCATATGTGATACGTCGTAGGGCGCGTCGTGGTTGCCATCGCGTGTTCGCTCGGCTGTTATTTTTCGAGAGTTCGCTTTGCGTGCTCTACGTCGTTTTTGCGCTCTCTTTGTTTTATTGTTATACGTTTACGACAACAAAAATGAGCGGCACATTATTGTTCGTCGCCTGTTGTCTACTTGTTAGTTCAGCTATTTCTTGAAGCTGTTTCAGTTGGATTAGAATAACATTATTGAGCATATTATTATCTCGGTTTTTGCTTTGTTAATTTCTATTCATGCCCGGTTTTTGTCGCCTGCTCGTAAACTTATTAATTGTTTTCTGGCAGTGTGTTGAAAAGATATTCGAAACGGTCTATTGATGACAGATTTGCAGCGTCTAATGGACTTATAGAATTACATATCAGGATATAAAATTAACATGAGTTAGATATTTGCATAAACGACTTAAAGTTTTCGCCCGCACGGACCAAATAAAGACGGAAAGTAATTTACATATGCAAATAGAGGTTCGTGATCATACGAATACTTTATGACAAACTGCTTAAAGATCTTTCCAGTTCTCTTGAGAAGTTAAGGGAACTAGGCTTCGTCTATTTGATGAAGAATATGTACAAATAGAGTTAACATTTACTTTTCCTAATATTTATTATTTACCTAACTGTATTATTCGCAAAACATTCTTGGCATTAGTAAATGTAAATGATGATGTAAAATCCTTTTTATGATAATGCAACGTGAAGAAATAACAGTTTGAAATTAAGGATACGTAGTATCAATTTCTAAAAGATTTTTAACCACAAACCGGTTCAGTTGGAGACCCCGGAGGCATCCGAAATGTCAATCATTCTCAGGATCGACAGGTTTTTGCTACACAACCACAACTCACATTGTGTTGCGAGTAATTGCTGCTTCATTACCATAATACAAGTGAGCTATTAGCATAATCTTTCCGCTTGTAATGTATACCATTATCGATTTGTATGAATATTCCGATTCTTAATCGATTCCAGCCGAGATTTCTGGCACGGCTTCAACTTTTTTTAATTCGAACACCTACTCAATACCGCAGAGGTCTTGGTTGTAAACACTTTTATGTTTATACGACACGTTTGACTCGTTATTTACATTGTAAATTAACATTTTATCTCTTTGGATATGTTTTATTACTTCTTTAGACTATAAATAAATTCATCTGTTTGACTTGTTCTTTAACGTCATGTAAATGTTTCTCCACCTAAGTTGGTTATTGCAGTGAATTATTGCGAACTAGAGAATCCGTTGTTGTATTTTCATGTCTGTATTTACCAGGATACGATTGCACATACAATTGAGTGACCTTTTATGTCAATGATCCAAATAATTTTGAACTTGGACCATCATCACAACCACACTGTTAAAAAATCAATTAGTTAAATTTAGTTCCTGTTGCTCCGTGTGATTATATAAGCATAGTTTATCGATCGAAATTGGCATGAAATTCATTGACTGCATTTATTAATATGTTTGTTTCTATAGAATGATGACTATGTTGTAAAAACGGTAATATTCATATTGGTGAACATTCGTAAAAAACCGTAGGTAAGTTATTACCCTCATAAACGTAGGACTAAACCTAAACATAGTTTGACGTTATAAGATACATTTTAACTGAAATCACTATTATTTCATGCAATCATAAATTCAAGCCGATAATCTCTCCAACTGCGATAAGAATCGCAACTTAATTAATTTCAACAACTCTTTGTAATCTAAGAAATAAGTTTTTTTGTAATTAAACACTTTTAAACAAGACCTGATTTATTCCCAGGATCATTAACAAGACTGGGTCATTATTATAACAAGCGCTAACTAACAGCAGTTTATTAATCTACATATCTAGGTAAACAGACCTTTACACATTCTGGTTTAAGTATACATCGTTCTTTAGCACGTTCAACTGAGCTAGATTACATCACGACAGCATAATGACCTACACAAACGTATATATGCATATACGAACATACTCAACACAAATGCGGACATGATGCGAACAAAGTGCTACACTGTTACAAAGTCCTGCGGATTTTTATGGAACTATAAATGAAATGTTTGAAGCAGTGTTACGTTCTTGGCCACTAGCGCCTATGTTGGGGGACGTTATGTGTAATTTAGAGGCTCGTATGTGTCGGTGTGGGCTGTAAACAAGTCCTCGTGTCGCTCTCAGCTTCCAGCGATAGCATCTAAACAAATAGCCCTATTACCCGTAACGCGTGTTCTAAAGCCCGACCGACCATCAGTTTTTCTAAAATCTTCTATTATGTAGACAGTTTGTGTTTTAATTACTGATATATATTGATCGTTTGCGATAAATAAGATGCTTTCTGAGGAGCTATATTTAACTAAAATTGCCAACCACACCCATGAACTAAGATTTGCTGACTACTGAATGTATATCCTATCCCTTGTTTAGCCATTTTAGCTAAGTAGTTCGGTTTAAGGTCCCTAAAGAAAATAGCTAATTTTATTTCTTCGGCTATATTTAAGTTGGTTCCAGTGTAGAGGTAAACAATTAACGAAATGAAATTGAAATTTTATTAGCATGGCGATAATTATTGAGGTCATGGTACGAAGAGACTCGTTTTAGGTATGAGGTACGAAACTGGATCGAAATAAAAGCTGTTGCCCCTTCAATGGCTTTCTTTAACCATTGGCATCATACCGTCTTGTTCGTTCACTACACATTCCTATAGTAAAAACCATGACCTCTCGTTTCAACTAATGTGATGCCTCGAGTAAAGATGAATCTAATTGATAGAGATCGAGCGGTCGCGTGACATAATACGTTGTAATTGATGGTTTTTATTACCGTCTGCAGATGTCTCGGTTTCTAAACGATGAAGTTAAAAGAGTAAATGACCAGGAGAAGCTATTGTTTAGGATAGCGGTCGTATGAACATCAAAAGACTGCTGTATTTACGATGCGGACATGTGACAACTTCAATTCGGTCGTTATATGGCAACACCGCTATGTAACCATAGTTTCGTGATCCCCATAGGCCAAGAGAAGTTGATCTACTGATTCTGCATTCATGTTAGAAGTTTTTGTACAAGTAATTGTATTGTATGTTGGTACTTTGTATCTTTAAGTAGGTAAAGCAAAAGTGTATTCGGTTGACTATTCTTTACGAATTAGTTAGTCTATCCAGTGCTAAGCTAAACAATGACTGGTTACATTAATGATTATATTAATAATGTTTTAACAACCGTTTTATTGTTATTTCAATAAGTACTTACCTCTTTTATCATGACATGAACTAATGTGTTATTCTCACATACTCGTACAAACACAATAGTCTTTTCATTATGAAATGATTCATTCGTTTATGGCAAACATTTTCTGAAAACGATTTATAAATTTAGATCCAATCAACAATCTATTGTAGATTTATCAATACCATTATTCTAATGATATTAACCATTATTTGAAAGTAATTCTTCTTAATTATTACAATGTTTTATTTTAACCAGTGTCCTCAAGGGAAAAGTATCAAAACAGACAAAAGACTCAAATCACATTTTATTATTCCAGATAGTATGGAGAATTCCTAAACCACAACTGTTAATACATAATCTTGAAATCTAGGTATACATACATGTAATTTAGAGTCTTACGTTTCTCTTAACATACCATACCTTTTGTTACTTGTTACACTCTGCATGGACTCCGGTAATTTAATCACCAGGTTGCTTCAACGGAATTGATGGACATCAAAGACAGGCTATATCGATTCTGATCATGTGAATCTGGGGTCCGTTGTTGTATCACACGATATTATTCAAATTTCAATCAAATCAAAAGATACACTTTAGAATCCACAGTATATGTATTAGTTAGGTAGGTTATGAAAATAAATTGATCAATACCTATTTTCAACTGCTGTTGTACAACATTGCTTACTCACATCGTCTTGTGTGGTCCGCTGAGAGAAAAATGTTTAGTGCGGGATTTTAACTTCTGCGAAATTTCAATATTTACCTTCAGTATCTTTTATTCTCTCTAATAGGCGATATACCTACTTATGAAAAAAAATGATACACCTATTTATAATTATAAAATTATTAATAAAGAAAATGGAAAAAATTCTTCACCCGAGTGGGAATCGAACCCACGACCACTGCAAACCGTGCCAGCCGCTATAACCACTAAGCCACCAGGTCAATTTTTTATTTATAATTATCAAGCTATTCATCAATTTATGAGGTAGCTACGATTACATTAATTATATGTGTCTAGTTTAGGAATTTCTCAATTGACGCGTGAATAGAGAATAGACACTTGCTGGAATTAGATTTCCTGTAATCAATATGTTACGAGAATTTAGTTAGATTATGTGCGTTATTATTGAGATTATCTACTTACAATATCTCTTAGGTGAGTACCTACCTAACAATAACTATTATAACTTGTTTCTAAATTGAATTCGCCAACAGAGTAACCAGGATAAGTTTTTATGATATCATCAGTAGGTAGACTATACTTATTATTTGCATTTGGTGCTAATGTCTCTACTAAAGTTATTTCAAACCGAGTTTCTGCAATTTATAATAGTACCTAAGTTAAAGCTAGACGTGTAGAAAATGAAGCAGATGTAACATTCGTTTCACTCGTAAAAGTGCGGAAGAGAAAATTTCTGTATCATGTGCGCACGGCTATAATTTCATTTCGCGCTGCGCTGGGATCGCACGAAGCGATGGCGCCCATTTCATAACACATAATGCTGGCCCCATCCTGTTCCAACTCGTAATAACAGAGCAGGATGAAATAACTATAAAATCTTCCGTCGATGTAGTTTCAACTTTATATCGTTGCCGGTAAACGTAGTTTTGGCTAACCGCGCCGCGTCTTGGAATAAACATGGCGCTCCGAAGTTTTCTGCTTCATTTATTAGCGGGGATGTCGACGTTCAAGCCAATAAACCGGCGAGCACTCGCCACCCTCTCCAGACGATTTATGAGAGAAACTCACTAATTCCACTAACAGCTATTCCCGAATTTGAATGTTAATTTTTAACAATTTCAGAGTGTTTAACCACTTTGTTATGAGTTGCGGTCCATGCGCCGACGGTTTATAGAGTCGAGACGCGTCCGATGAATTCGTTATTCTTCGTCTCATTCGCTTCGGATTTAAATTCCGAAGGAGTTCTAAAGGTTGATGTAATAATGCCGGTTTACGATTGTCTCGGTACTCGAAATGCGTTTAGACGCTCCGTTTTATTTGGTTATCAAGGATAAAATGTTAGGCAGTGACGATTTTCATCGCACAATTATGTGTAATTTGATTGTTATGCAGAACCGCCTGCGTTATGGACTTTAATAATAAATGGCAGTCGTGACTCCGAGAGATAATATCTATATTTCTCAACATCTCTACGGTATACAATTGAATTGTGTTTAATCTTTGTTTTCTTGTTTTCAGGTAAGCCTTCAATCAAATTGGGAGATGTAATAACCGTCAAGGCTGAAATGTGAACTTTGAACGTTCAAATAGTGAGTATCATGTTTCAGTGCCGTGTAAACAATTGAATAACATATTATTAATGGTGTTATCATATTACGAATGTAAGGGAAACTTTAGAAAACCTTGTATTTTGATCTTTCGTGTTTCTGGGGATTTTACCATTGTTTATTTTTAATTCAACGATATAGGTTTTTATATCACACACCACTTTAATAAATATTTATCTAGTCATCATTAAGACTACCTACATTACACCGGTATTACAGTTTTTATTCATATGTAGTCTGTGTGGGCTTTCTTATGTATGACTAGGTAATTTTGAATACAGATAAAAAGTCAATTTTAATTCATAATGCTTCTGGGGAAATGCAATATCGATTTTAATTCCTTAAACTCTCTTATATCAGTAGCATATCGTGTCTATATCATTTAAACCGACTTTCCAGTATACGAGTAGGTCCTTTAGTTTCATTAATTAGACTTGTTTTAGCCACTTTTGCTTTAACTTTATATTTAAGATGTTAACCATAATTTAAGATTCCTCCAACGTTACAGCCCCTACAAACAGCGCTTCTAATGGTACTTTGTGAATGTGGCAGTTACCGAAATCCGTAGCTACTTTATTCACTACGGGAATCTACGTTTGATCTCCACCTCCTAGCATTTTCTTATACCCTCGCTTTAATTATTTTGCCTTTGAGTCTCCCTCGCGGCTCGTGAACTGAATTTTAAGAGCTTGTGACAAAATGGACTCTTAATTACGAGGCCCAACCAAGTTTTATTTGCTAATAATTAATAAGTTTTTACGCAATTACCGGACTATGGAAATTTAATTGTATTTAGTAACATGGGTAAGCCTAATGAAAGTAATGAAGAATATATTGTAGGAAACTAAATACGAGTAGGCACAAGTAACATTGAACTGTTAATATTTCCAGTTTCATATAATCCTTCCTCTTCTAAATGTTTTCATGTTCAATGAGCTAATATTCGTACTAGATATGCTTTACCTTACATACGTGTCAGTTTTATTAGGTAGGTTAGTACCTGTGGTAACCACACTTTCATAGTGCCGACCACAAAAATCCATGATTTCCTAAAATAGCGCTATCGTCTGTCGTATAGCTGCGTATGAATGCAAAAACACGCCCTCTTTACGGTGCCGACATATAAAATGTTTCTTTACAACCGCTATGTGACGGCACCGCTATCAAACCAAAGCTTTAGGTAAACGATATGACGTTAAGAGCATTGAATAGTCACGCTTTAATCCGCCGTTTCCGTTTTAAAAGTAATATTTTGAAAAGCGTTTATTTTATTCCGCCCGGGTTATTGGAGACGAAGGACTATTATTTTATTGAGGAAGTTGGCCCAGGCTGCTCGTTAACCGTCGGCTGCGGCCATCAACTTAATACATTACCATTTTATATTGTCGTAAACGTTTCACGACTCCGCGTCTTCTGTTAAACTTTATTTACTGTTAAAATAATAATTATATTCCTGATTGAGATGGATGTCAAATTACTTGGCAAATTAGAGACTTTATTCTATGAAATTACTGTTCATTTGTTGTGTTGTGGATCCGAAAGCTTGTATTATATAGGTATTATTAGTTTTGGTAGAAGTATTTGATTTATCTAAGAGTAGTATTAAGAGACAAACTCTTTAAGCTACCAGAAAAACACGATCCTCTAAGAGTCGTGTAGGAAGTTCGTGCGAATTAGACGGCATCATTGGCGAGGCGGGCGCTGGTAATCCTGTTTATCTACCAATAAACCGTGGCTAGAACAACTTCCAGGCTCGCAACTACCCTCCACTTAATTGTTGTTTCTCTAAGAACCAGCTTTAGTCAGATTAGTATTCGCATTCGCCTGTTGCCAGTAAGTTTGCATACTTAGATACTTCGATACACCCTAAAAGAAAATTCCTTAATGTAGGTACCCGATTATAATATTTCCCTGTTGTTGAGCGGACTTCGAGCAATTTGTTTTTCTCAGAACAAAGGAAAGCTTGGAAAACCTTGTTAACTTTTTTAAAGCATTCACTGGTTCCTCATGTATTATTCAGGGATTTCTGTGGCGTGTACAGGCGAGCGGAGGAGTGTTATGTTTGTCATGCCTTCATACATGTGTCCACTACTGGCCCAACCCTCCTCACAATTGACATTTTGCGAGAATCCTTTGTTATTCGAATGAAATTTGAATTTCAATTCGGGGTTCAAATTGGCCAGCCTCGACAAAGACGTAAAAAGGAGATTTCATTGCTAGACATTCTCATTATTATTTCCCGTTTCATTTCTTTTAAACATCTCGAGATAGGACTCTTTTTGTACAGTTTGTATTACACTGCTCCGTCTCGAAAAGCTTTTAGGGTACTTTGTTGGAGAGGTAATTAACTCTAAGAGCTGTTATTGTGTTTCTCGCTTGCTTTTACTCAATTAAAAATAATTTGAAATAATAGCAACGGTACAGAGACAAGGCGAGACGTAACTGGAATAATTTAAGCTTAAAAGTAAGCCTCTTGGAGTTAGCATCTTGTTTCATTAACGCAGTAGCCGTCTCGAGTAATATTTATATGAGACTAGGATTCATGAATATTTACATGGCGGGCGCGAATCTGGAACGCGCAAATTTGGACAAAGTTAAGACCCCTTTTTAATATTGAAATTCTCCGTGAGAAGTTGCGCAGTAATGCTGTTTAATTTAATAGTCGAGGTTTAAAAGGCAGACACAAAGCCGCTTGTACCTCTTTTATATCTCCCCGGTGCGGGATAAAAATCGAGCGTCGATTTTGTGCTCATAAAGAGAGTACTATAGAGAATAAATGAGCACGTTGTATAGGACAAGGTGGTGTCCTTGTCCTCAGACAATATCTTCTTTAACGTTATCTTGTGACAAATAATGCTTTTTGAGACAAAATCAAGAACTTTTCACAAATACTTAGTAGTTCAGCGATAATTTACAATTCAACGATATGGTCTCACTTTGAAATTGTAATGTAAACACATTCATTACTACATATATGTTTATGGAAACCTAATAAACAAGTTGTTTGAAAACATGTTGTGATCTATGTCAAGGATTTAATAATATGGTTTACTTGTTGAATATATGAATATGCCCTTACTGAAAATCAATATGAATGGAAAAATATAGCTGATATCGAATTAATTTCGATTGTGGCTGAACCACTTTGAACTGCTGCTGGTGTATACGAGTAGAATAGATGTGCACTGAAGAGCATTTCTCGAAGCGTTGTTTCGCGGAACCTGTAGTAAAAACGATTACTCCGTCACCGCAATAACAAATTGATATAAGGAAAACTCGAGCGCTTATCCCAATTTTAGTGTAGTTTTGTAAATTGCCACACAGATGTACAGAAGAAATACGAGCCAGAGATATAAATCAGATTACGCCGGGCGAGCGGTGGTTTTAAATTAAAATAGCTTTGGACTGAGAATTATGATGTTCTGTGAACGCGTACATTTTGTGTAGTCGCTCGTTGGAATTTTTAGCACTTTTAATGGGCTTTGTTGTAGCAGTTATTTGTTTGTTTTAGCATGAATATGTTTTCACGGATTATTTATGAAAGGTAAATGAATCTTACATATTACAAAGTATGATATCTTGTGTAATGTCAATGCTTTCATCTGTTTTTAAAATCTATTTAACTAATATTACTATACTCGAATGATTATAACTATTCAACTAACAAATAACATTCGTGAAGATGATCTAGCCATTTGTTTAAAGCATCTAAAACTGTAAAGGTAAAGACTGACGTATTACAAGAATTGCTTAAACAATACTCCGCTAAACCGCTAATATAATTCAAACAAAACTTTATTTACGAAGCACATAAATCAAACAGATGAATTATTGAGCCAGTTCCAAGAAATACTTTGTAACGCGACCTCCGATAAGTGGCTTAGCAATATTCGGGCCCTCGTTTTTATAGCTTTATTTTTCCCATCAGATTATACAAACCAGTCCCTATTATTAACTGAGCTCGAATCAAATTGAATATCAGACGATTATTGCCACGTTTGATATATTATCTATCTTTAACGTACCGTATAAATTATTTCCTGTACTAATGGTAGTGCAAGTATTTGAAATTGGCTACTTTTATGGAGTAATTCATGACTTCCTCGAGATATACACCAGTTTTAAAATCTCTACCATTATGTTTTTCATTAATCTTCTTAAAATTCACATAGCATTTATATTACAGCCAAGGTGATTTGTCATAATTTTATTATGTATTCAAATTAGTAGATGGACACTTTATTGTCATTTAAATTTCAAATAACTATTAATAATACGTCGAGTATTTTTATTTGCTCATGTTTGAATAATATTAAGCTCTAGATTATTCTGAAATGTTGAATTATCTATTTCTCTTGTAAAATATGGTACTATACTATTCGCCAACGCTCTTGGCACGCACTGTCATATAACGTTCTATGACGGCGTGTGCCAAGAGGGTTGGCGTTAGTGATAGTAGTTCCCCGCAACTTTGTCCGTTCTATTTTTCTATCTTTTGTTATGTTATAAAAACAGAGAACTAACAGATACCTATTTAAAATTTTATACTAGGTAACCTTAGTTCTACTTTATATATTCATGTTACCTTAAATCATTATGATGTGTATTTTAATGACCTACCTACAATTTAATATTTTAGAGCTACATGTACACACGACTATGTTCCCGAAATGGGGTAGCAAGAAGAACAACGGTGCAGGATTACGATCCCACAGCCACCTTTGGGGGGGACAGATGCAAATGATCAGTGATTAGTCGCTAGCTTATCGCATGAGAGAATGCCTGCATGCCTACCTATTCATTCAATAAAAGTAAAAGATCAAACAGCAAATTGAATACATTGCACTACTCCATTTTTTTATTACACTCCGTTGACTCCAATAAAGGAGGCCGTCTTTTCTTACCGTGTTCGTATTTTCATGAGACCACCCCTCTCCTCCCCTCTCCAATGCGAGTGCCTTTCAAAACGATGAGCTGTGCATATTAAAAAATATTTTCCCTGAAAATTTTATTTACTCTGAGGCTACGGCGAATATGAGTTTGTTTATTTTGTGTTCAGCATTTTTGAAACGAGCTTTGAAATGTGTCGTGTATTGAAATGCGAATAAACTGTTGCGCAACGTTTTTATTCGATGCAAGGTGTTGATTAGTGTAGGTAATATTTATGTCTGATCAGTTAGCTGTATTTTTTCTGACTTTTATATTGCATCTTCCATGCCTTTATAATATCAATTAGTACCTAAGGATTATAAGAATCTCAAAATAAGAAGTTTCTCATATTACTCGCAATATTGTTGTCTATTGTTAAGTATTATTTGGTTACGTCTATATGTACTTATTTTTATTTATTAGGCAGATACTTTGTTAGTTAATACCCTATCTATGTTCAGTAATAACGAGATAAAACATCTGAAAATAGTAAAAATATATAAATGTTTATAAATTATATAAAAATATATAAATTGGGATTTCAGTTCCATTTTCAATTTTCACGGCCCGATGTTATACGGGGCTTATTTTTAATTAATCCTGTTCGCCGTCCAGTTGTATTCAGTTTCAATGAAAGGGATATTAAAACATTTGCTAAATGTGTATTTTACGAGTATCATCGCATATCATGTAGGTATATCGTTGAAATCCAATTAATATTTTAATTTGCAGGTTTATTGGGACTTCGAATGCAGATAAATAATTTTAATTTTGAATCATCGATTGTAAAGTGTATGTTTTATTTACCCATGTAATTAATACTGTGGAATTAAAACACATATACAGGGTGTTTTTTGTGGCCACCTTTAACGAAGGGTACGTACTCTATACATCAAATAACGTAAGTTTATGCAAAAAAAAATGCTGGGATTTTTTTTTTCCAAAAATTTTTTTTAATTACTTGATCTGGCGAAATTTATAGTGTCTAGTGTTTATGTTAGTTTTTTTATAGACAGATATTAATTATTTCTCGTGAAAAAATCTTGCTACGCGCGTCTATGTGCATTTATGCAGAAAAACGCAGTCTATTTACTCAACTTTGGACCCTAATATTTTGGAAACCAGACACTTCCCAGGTATGCTTCCATGGAGAAAAATAATCGTGATGATGAGGAGATTCCGTAGTTTTCGGGAACGTTGACGACCAAAAATCATCCTGTATTTCAACATGAGGCAAACGCTTTTCGACTCATTGTCCCATAGAATTATTCTCGTAATTTTTGTTGTCACCGTCTTATACAGAGGCAATACATACCGTTAAGAATTAAATCAATATAGCTTTATTAACCGACTTCAAAAAGAGAGGTTATCAATTCGTCTGTATGTTTTTTTTTATTTTTATTTTTTTTTTTTTTTTTATTTTTTATGTGTGTTACCTCAGAACTCCGTCATTTATGAACCGATTTAAATTTTTTTTTTACAGTTGGTCATGGTATACTTCCAGGTTGGTCCCATATTCACCATATCAGGATCTGATGATGGGATCTTGGAGAAATCGAGGGCAATCCTCGAATATTGTAGGCACATGTAGTCTGTTTTTATACTTTTACTGAGCGTTTTGATCACCTACATATAAAACATAACATCTGATTATGGAATCTCTAAGGAATCTAGGGATATCCTCAAATATAAAAGGCACGAGTAGTCCGTTTTTAGATTTTTATAGAGAATTTTGGTCAGCTACACATAATATAAAGGAAACGAGGGTCTGATGATGGAGCCGCCGAAAAACAGATAGTGGAACTTTTTAGTAACAAAATCCCCCTATGGCAGGGGGGGCCTACGTCCAGTAATGGACTGCAATAGGCTTATGAAGATGAAGATAATTGTGTTAAGTCATTAAATTATATGTTGCGTTAAGCCGTGTCCGAAATAAGATGGTTATAGAGGAAGAGGTAGACATGAGAATAACGAGATGACGGATAATAGGGATGAATGAAAAAAGAGTACCTACATATTGCACCGACCCCAAATGATTGGGAACAGGGCAGGAAGAAGGAGTGTAATTATATGTTGCTTAAATAAGTGTGTACATGGCTGTTGTGCTGCCAAATCTCTTATATTCCTCCGAGGCGTGGTGCATGTACCGTCGCCACATACGCACTCTGGATCGATTCCACCTCAAGTGCCTCCGATCCATCATGAGAATCAGATGGTCCAACCGAGTGCGTAATACCGAAGTATTGCGAAGAGCCAATGTAAGTGCCATTGAGGCCTACTTAATGCGTCGGCAGCTTCGGTGGTGCGGTCATGTGTCTCGTATGGCGGAGGAGAGATTGGCTAAGAGCATCTTCTTTTCTGAACTAGCACAACGACCAGAGTGGCGCAGGACGGTGATAAAGCAAGTACACGAGTTCGAGGAGCAGCGTCAAGCTGACCTTGACGCTAAACGTGGTGAACTAAAGACTCGTCCTCCTACTGCCATTATCTATAATACAATAATGGCGCACTAACCTGTCCTCTGTGTGCGCGGGCGTTCAGGGCGAAGATTGGCTATGTAAATGTAAACCATCTCCGAGCGCATGAACGCCAACTTAGTAATATCTAGGAGTAGAAGTGGTCGCCATGACCGAAATTGGTCAGAGGTCATCATTATCATCATAATCATCATATTGTCAGACGTAAAGTTTCGAAGCCTAGTCCTTTTTCTCTTTTGTCATGTGGCCTATTTTATATAAAAATTATATAAATCTGACAATATTATGCCTCCTAAACTTCGTACACGGCTTAACGCAATATATATTTGCCCTTTAGTTAAATTTTACTTTAGTAAGCTCGAGTTTTGGGAGGAAGTCGGTTTTTCGTTTTAAAAAAATTATTATTATATAGGTAATATGAAGTTACTTTTTTACATCAACCGGAACCTACAGAACCTGTTGACAACCCAATAGCATCAACTTCCATTACTTCCATCAAAAGCTATCAATTGGGGCGAAAGAATTTTTTGTAACGTCAATTTAGATGGGGATAAAATTATGCCAGCGAAGGGTTAAAATAAACGAATATTGAAACAGTTGCCCGGTATCCTATCAAATCGAATTGTACAAAGTTAATTAGGGTGTGTCAGGCTGAGAAGGGTTCCCGCGACCCTCGACGCTCGTGATTCTGTTGCCTAATTATTTATACCTCTCACACATTTTGCATTTACATGGGCTTTATGAGTGGACATTACTGTTGCATATGATTATTCCCCTTAATGATCGCTTTGTACAAAGGGATACAAACTTGTTCTTATATTTATTGTTTATTAGACAATTTACTTTATTTAAGTCCATTTGAAAATGTAACAAATACATTCTACAAAGCAGAAAAACTAGTATCTCTCAAAGGTTCCGCGAAAATTCTATAAGAGTAAAGCTAAATGAAAAAGTTCTCCGCAATTGCATCCCTTTGTGTCTGCAGCGGTGCAGTAGCAAGTCATTTAAATGGTAATTCGGTTCCTTGAGTGGTTGAAACACAAATGATTTGCTCCTTCTGGATATTATTTGCAGTCCTCCTTTGTCTATCTAACTAGGGAGCGATAAAATGCTTTATGTGTCAAGGTTTCGTAATCCTCAAATCTTAATGACAGGAAAAATGCAATGACACATTACGAAAGTGTCTTTACAGGGTGATTTTTGGTCGTCAACGTTCCCGAAAACTACGGAATCTCCTCATCATCACGATCATTTTTCTCCATGGAAGCATACCTGGGAAGTGTCTGGTTTCCAAAATATTAGGGTCCAAAGTTGAGTAAATAGACTGCGTTTTTCTGCATAAATGCACATAGACGCGCGTAGCAGGATTTTTTCACGAAAAATAATTAATATCTGTCTATAAAAAAAACTAACATAAACACTAGACACTATAAATTTCGCACGATCAAGGAATTTAATTTTTTTTTTCAATTTTTTTTTCCCAGCATTTTTTTTGGCATAAACTTACTTTATTTCATGTATAGAGTACGCACCCTTCGTTAAAGGTGGCCATAAAAAAACACTCTGTATATATTGATATTGTTTATAATCTATTCTACTCGTATACAGATAATAAAAATGTAACGCATCGCTGTCTGTACATGGAAGATATATGAGAAAAAATATTATATGAGACCTTTATCAACGCAATAGTACTCAAAAGAATGATTTTTTAATTTTTTGTCGGCTTGTCTGTTTATTGTGCGTTTGTGCGCTAATCTCATAAACGGCTGAACCGATTTCGATGCAGTTTTCAGGAATATATTGTGACAATTCCCACTTAACATTTATAGGCTACTTTTTATCCCGGGAAAATGTTTTTATCCCGGATAATTTCGATATTTTGTTTTTTCTGTAGTCCACGCGGACGGAGTCGCGAGCGTCTACTAGTATGTAATAAGAGCTTTGCTCGCAGATGGACCATGATGACCAAATGATTATGTTAGGATAATGTAATGACACAAAAGTGCTACAATCTGTTGTTAAAATGCCAAAACGTTTCACAATGGGTGCGCCCACCACCGGGCCCTACACCCTCCACTGACCCTCGGATATGATAACTCATAACTGCGTAAACAGGTACTTGCACTAACTACAATCGCCACGAGAAACCAGACCCGAGCACCTAGCATGCAAGATAATACATTGCACTATTCCGAAATCAAAAACTAGATTAATAATCTACATATGTTTCGCCAACAACCGTGGCATCCTCAGGATTATAGAAATTAGTAAACCAGTAATTATTATGAAACTCTAAAACCCAACACATTACCTACACAGAATTAACTACCCTCTACAAAACATTTGTTAACAAAGGAACTGGCTTACTGGCAATTCACAATATTCACAATGTTGATACGTTCTAGACCATTAGGCGGCACGAACACTCTTTGTCGCCACTTATTCTGCATAGCAGAAAATTAATGTTCTGTCTCGGCTAGGTGTACAAGATGGCGGGTAGCTCCGCCCTGGTATTTATTGCTGCTGGCTGCGCGAGCTTCTACCAGACTCCCATAAATGCCAGCACTAAAACGTGCCGTTTCCCTAAATTATTTTAATGATGTATGTTCGCCTGGTTTAGGGTATTGTTATGTTCTGAATTCGATTACCATTATTGTGTACTTATTGCTAATTCTAAACGTTGTGTCATCGGTATGTGAAAGAACATAGTGTAGGTTAATTAATACCACTGTAAATTACAGATTTCTTCTGTGCCTAATACCTTAGCTTGTAATTTAGTCTATATTACCAACCCTTTTGGAATCTGTAATGTAATAACATCTGGCATTATGTATATAAAGTCGTTCTTTAAATGAATCGTCACGACTCAATGTTTTATTAGAATTTCTGCACTAAAAGCTGTTATGCGCAAGCTGTTATGACACTGCGATTTTAATAAAGAAACATAGCTAACTTAAAACACGAATAACAACTTGCAGCCGACTGAATACAGAACAGAAAGAAGCATAATGCCATAACATACGACCTAACTTGTATCCCCGATAGTGAGTCAGTTCGTGCAGGGAAGACATTGTTTCAAGTCATTAGACATGTAGGCGGGTGTCGGCGGACGACGACCGCTTTCCTTTCGCGGCGGGTCGGCAAAGCGACTACAAATTAGTTCCTGCGACGCTCACAATGAACGATCTTCGAATGACTTTTTCCTTCGCCGTCTTAATCGAAGCCGACTTGCTCATTATTACAATCTTTAGCGTTGTTGCTGTTCTGAATTGATTTACGCTTCATTGTATTCTCAATATCGGATTCTATATTCCAATGTTGCATTGAAATGTAAATACGTGTTTTTTTCCCAAGTTTCCGTCGCTTGGAGAGATAATGCGGCAGCTGGCTCACTCAACCCTCCTGTTTGCAGTCAACTATCGGGCGAGCATTGAGCCGAAGCTAACAACCCCTCGTCGCCACCCCTCTCCTAACTTGTAGCGTTCACGCCGGCACCCATAAAGGATTTAATAACGATATGGCGTGCCGAAATATTAATATGTTTGCGGTTAAGCTGTGGAACATAAATAGAGATTGTCTTTAGCATGTTTAAGCTATTTATAAATGAGAAGATAGTTTTCAACAGACATAGTTATGGACAGATTGTTTTGTAAAAAGTTTTACAAATTTATTCAACCTAATCAGATAAAAATGTCATATAATTTGGCTTTACTTCCACACATAATATAAGTAAATCAACACTTAATTTACCTTCTTTGGTTATAACTCGAATCTTATTTTTAGTCGTCTCTCAAAAGCCGACTCGGTTGCTCGCGGTGGGCGTAGTCTGCGAGCTCACATTTGTCATTCCTCTAACAATAAAGCATTTAATATTATTTATATTCTCAGCGTGGGCATGAAACAATCGATTATTCTCTGTTATCTGTTATGGTATCTTCTGTCATATGACTTTATCTTTATTCGTAATGGACGAGAATTCCTACTTCATTTCTATGTCTCCTCCTATCTGAAATGGCGAACCAGCGAACAATACATCCTCAGCCCCTTAAAATGCTTTATCTTGACAATTACGGATACCTTTAGGGTGGAATAGCGTGTAGGTATGTTTGCCCCTCGAAGTTCTTTTTACCGAAGCGTTAAAACGTTGTTATACAGGGTGATTTTTGGTCGTCAACGTTCCCGAAAACTACGGAATCTCCTCATCATCACGATCATTTTTCTCCATGGAAGCATACCTGGGAAGTGTCTGGTTTCCAAAATATTAGGGTCCAAAGTTGAGTAAATAGACTGCGTTTTTCTGCATAAATGCACATAGACGCACGTAGCAGGATTTTTTCACGAAAAATAATTAATATCTGTCTATAAAAAAACTAACATAAACACTAGACACTATAAATTTCGCACGATCAAGGAATTTAAAATTATTTTTGAAAAAAATTTTTTTTTTTTCCCAGCATTTTTTTTGGCATAAACTTACTTTATTTCATGTATAGAATACGTACCCTTCGTTAAATGTGGCCACAAAAAAACACCCTGTATCTTCTATCGATTCATATGTTTTGAAGGGTTTGTTTTGATTCAATAAACGTTAGAAAGAACTTTATCAATTATTAACCAAATTATTTCATCTACTGATACCATTACAAGTTGTTGTTTCACACGTATAAAAACAAACACAACGGTATATTGTTCAAGGCTATTAAAATACTAAATATTGTCAATTCATGTAAAAATTTGTTATTTTTTCCGATAAGTAAAGAGTATTTCTGCCGCTCTTGGATTCAGTTTGAGATGGTTTTGAGTACTTTGCTCCACAATTTGTGAGGCTATTATCCGCGTGCGTGAGCAGGACGGGGTCATATCGGTGTTCCGTTCGGATTGGACGTTGAATGTAAATGGCTTCATTTGATTATGTTCCGAGCAGTAAACGCTCTTAGCATTTATGAAATCCCGGTGTAGTACTTCTAGACTGCCGTAATCATTGTGCGAATAATTTAAGGAAATTTACCGTGGATTACAAGAAGTCTTCCCACTCTCGGGTGAAGAATTTTTTCCATTTTCTTTATTAATAATTTTATAATATATAATATCTTGACTAAGATAAATTTATAAAAACACTTCTCCATTAATATAATCCGTTAGGATAGGGTTGATCGTTTCATTTTTAAACATTGTGCTGAGGGATTCAGCTTTATTTGCTGAGATTTGGCTAGTGTATAGCTATCGGGATGAAAAATAACGTTGCCAATATGTAATTTAGAAAAGAGATGGTGAAATTCGTCACCCGAGTAATTGACCCGGTAGCTCAGTGGTTATAGCGGCTGGCACAGTTTGCAGTGGTCGTGGGTTCGATTCCTACTCGGGTGAAGAATTTTTTCCATTTTCTTTATTAATAATTTTATAAGAACTCTTTTGTAAAGGCCGTTTTTTAATGGTTAGATAAAGTTGATGCTATCGAGTTTTAGATTAGACAACATCAACTTTATCCTTCAAATAGGTAAATTCGGTCCTCAACATGCATGGTTGCTGTACTATAGGGTTGCTATCTCAAAACTTTGAAAAACAGGATTCGAAGAAGAAATACCAGGACTTTATGATTAAAAGCCAGGACTACATGTGCGAGCCCAGTGACAATATGATCGGAGAGAGTTAGTGGCGTGCAAATTACAAAACATAGGTCTTTGACAAATTCAGTGCCGGCGGCTATGTATTTGCTTCTTTTAGGCTTTCTAGAGGTGCCGCTGGCGCTTATTTGCGTCATGGCACTAGGCGTTGACCCGATGTCGGCACCCTTATAAAATCTGCCGACAGTGAATGTATCAGGATTCTAAAAACTCAGGACGATGCTTAAAAACTGATCTTTCATGCCGAACAGTCAACCGTTGATTAGCTTTCGAGAAACAAGCAAATACTTAGTGTAATAAAGAAATCTATTAAGTTAATACACCTAGATTGTAAGTACCTAAAGGTAGGTCTACATACCTGTCTACCATAAACATGTCAATAACAATTCGGGTTGCTTATTTACCGGGTAGTAACATTCCAATAGGCGGCATTTTTGTGCCTGACACAATAGAAGTCATCAATAGACATAGATTAGATAGAATAAAACACAGGAATCGCAAATTTTTTATATAAATTTTACCTGTGCGGAAAACTGGAAACTTCCAAAAACACCGACTCCGAGAAATAACTAACCCAATAACTTCGTCGACGACGTGCGAAATAAGTTTTTAATCATACCTCCCATTTGCAAAAGTCATGTACAAGGTGTATTTAGAATTGTAGTTATTCTATGGTATTACCTAAAATCGATCTGTGCGAGTGTTTGTGTTGTTATAAGTGTAGATCATCAGTGGTGTCATTTTCTTTATCATATTCTAATCTTGATTCTTTTAGAGTAATATGACAAATCAAACTTGTGTGATATGATTTATATGTGAAAGCGTAATAATATTGGATATTTTTGTTTATAGCACGCCTTTTTGTAGAAATGATTTTAACGGTTGACCGTGTCAATACGGCTATCTTAACTTTAATGTTATCTAATTTAACCTACTCAAGTTTACCGGGTACCGCACATTGGACTTTACACTTACATGATAAATAAATAAAGTACTTACATTCGTTGTTTTTTCTTCTTTTTCATAGTTAACTTTCGAATCATCCAAAGTGTTACGGTTTACCTATTACAATAGAATTTATTATGACATGTTTATTTCTAACTACTATTACTACTTTACGATAGGATCCTAATCCTATGAATTCCGATGAAGAATCTATGAGTGATGCCAAGACGATGAAGTCCTTCCTACAAAATATTTCAATCAGAATGTTTGTACTCGTGAATGTGGATGTTTGTTATTTTGAAATTTTTATAAATCTTGGCTTATACCAAGAGACAACCCCGAGTGACCATTAAGTTGGCTTAGACCAATAGTACAGATTATATCAGTATAATTAAAAGTCAACTGTAACAATAGGCACACTATTAATTAACATTGTTTTGGAGTAATTTAATATTTTAATTCCGGTATTTGGTATATCTGTTTGAATGTCTAATCCAAATTATTAAAAGAATGTGTAAATTCCATTCCTTTGTTAGCCTTTGAACGACGCATAATAAATTCAATGAGCTTGTAGCTGTACATAATAATTTCATTTCTAATAAACTAAGCAATTTATATAATCAGGTAATTAATATGAAACCTTTATCCGAGAACGATTTACTTTTATCTTAATTAATATTAGTTCAGTTCTTCATGACTGAAGAAGTTATAGGTAATAGATTTGAAGAAGTTTGTCACTATATTGTCTTATGTTTGTGTGTACAATAAAGAATACAAGAATCAAGTTTACTCTCTCTAATACGCAATGACTCATTCTTTAACTAATCTGATAAATTAACAACGGGTACAACAGTCTAAATACTTCCAGGAATTTAAGCTCAACCTTCATTAGCACGTGCCCTTTTTAAGTTTATGGTCCTAACTAATATTTTTGCAATTTATTTTCACACTGCTGACGATCAGTAGGATCTGGACAATCATTGGATCAACATGTTGAATTCCAAAAAAATGATATTGGCTCTAGACGAAAAAGTTTCCGTAATTCGTGCTATTCAACATGGCGAAAAGAAAAACGATGTTGGTCGGCGAATGGGACTCACTCCGTCTACAGTGTCCACTATATGGAAATCAAAGGAAAAGGTGTTGCAAGCTGATGCGGAAGGTAGCACTTCGAAAAAATTGAGGAAACCCAAATACGAGCGGCTGGACAAAGCTATGCTGCAGTGGTATCAGTGCCAGCGCAGCAAGAATGGAAAGATTCGTGGGACAATTGTTAGGTCTAGCGCCGAGAAGATAGCCAAAGAACTGGGTATCACAGACTTCAAGGGTTCTGAAGGGTGGCTGCAAAAGTTCAAAATACGGCACAATTTAAATGAAAATGACAGTGACATTGTCAGCATTACAACCAACTTGCAGAAGGTGTGTTTTTAACGACTGATTGTAGAATTTCTATACTAGAGATCGAAATAAATCCGCAGATAATTTGATTCCATATTAAAAGTCCTTTTGCTTCGCCGTAGTGAGGTAAAAATTTAAATATTGTTCGTATGTTTGATCTACGATCTGCGAATTTTATTTTGATATTATACTCTATGAAAGTATAGGAATAGGTTATGTTTAACAAAACTACATTTCCTATTTCTGATA
The DNA here is from genome assembly GCA_014607495.2 of Carposina sasakii. Classification (NCBI taxonomy): domain Eukaryota; kingdom Metazoa; phylum Arthropoda; class Insecta; order Lepidoptera; family Carposinidae; genus Carposina; species Carposina sasakii. The sequence continues at coordinate 9,569,381 of CP053162.1, read as the reverse complement.
GGATTTACCTCCATTCTTGAACTCAATAAAAGAGGTTTCTAAAAATAATATTCAATTGTTTTAAGCGTTCATAGTTAGGTGTGCTTATGTTTATATAGTTTAAATTAAACTACATCAGTAACTTTTACTGTTTTTACAGCATATGCCGATTATAATCCTATTAAAGCCGTAAAATTTCAAACTGAGTTTAACATGCGTAATGTAGTGAAAGTGATGTAGCAACATTTTTAACGTTTCATAAAACGTATGTTTTTTATTGTTCACAGGACACAGCAGATGTTTGCGTCGGGACCTCAGTGGGGACGATCACGGAGCCTGACTGTTTGGGGCCATGCGAGCCTGGTACATCGGTCACGCTGGAGGGCATTGTGTGGCATGAGACGGAAGGTGGTGAGTTTTTATAGCGCACGAACGCAATGCACCGTAGCGCGATAATCATAACCATTGCACGCTTATGCACGCCTAGTACTTGTGACCGCTTTGCGATCCCTGTGTCTAATCCATGTAAAATTGGTTAAACTGGACTTTCACCTCACTCCTCAATTCATGACATAAAGTAACTTTAAATAACAAAACCTAATTTGGGTTAAGATTATTCTTAAATAACCAAGGATATAAGAAAACCTACTTATTATTAACTAATTAATCCACCAATTAAACAACTAACATGTGTATGAAAAGATTATTAATAACTCCATTAGTTGCTTATTAACTTCACAGAGCAATCAACTAATACGTCGTGTAGATGTAATATCGCTGGGATTCCTTTCTGGTGGAGTACAGTTGATAAAATAATTGGTTTTACAATATTTCTTCTATTCTATGTAGTACTGTATACATAGAAGTAATTTCCCCTTCGCTTGTATATTTTAAACTGCTCCAGGTTATATTGAGACTTAATTAATGAGCAAGTGTACTTAATAAAAACAAATAGGGAACTCTTAGCACCCATATGAAGTTGTAGGCAAAAAACCACTAGTGGTTTGAATATTTTGAACGTTTACTGGTCATTTCTATCATTGAAAACAATAACTCGGATATAAAAATCCACGTCGAAGTTATTACACCTTGCAAAGCCAGCACAATTACGCGAGCTTATAGGGAGCAATCATAATTAAATTTCCAACACCTGCTGTGAATTCTCGGCGTTATATTATTCTTTCTTTATACATGAAGACCGTCGCGCGTCGTATTTGCGAGTGGCTTAAAATATTCATGGACATGATTGTCGAGCCAATGAGGCCTCGTATTACAGGGTGCTTATTAACAGCAGATAGCATCGGGCGTTTTAATAACCGTCGCCGGCGATGAGGGTCTTGCACCTTTTATGATGTTTGCGTACACGCCGGCAGTCGTTACCGTTCATAATGTGACACTCGCGATGTTGTCATGTAATGCTGCTTTTTATCCGGCAAATTAAGGGTTATTTGACAGTCTATGTATCTTTGTTTTTACGTGTTTTCCACCGGCCAAGACTTCTTGACGTTTTATGTTTGATGTCCAATTGCTCATCGATTCATTCCTAGTGACATTTATAAGACTACTTTTTACGGTTGTTGGTTTTTTTAAAATAACTTTTATTTTTTGTTTGAGCCCTAGCACTAGTTTATTAAAGTCATCACTAGTGCTCCTGCAGAAGATATTTTATTTTCTTGATTGGACACCTGCACTAGCATTAATGTAACAATAAAACAACTGTCAGCATCATATACCAGAATGTCAGGGGTCTGAATACAAAAATAAATTACTTCAGGCAAAATTTCTGGACCCTTGATAGCGATGTCATTGCCGTTACGGAAACATTTCTCTATGACTCTGTAGGCGACGCTGAAGTGAGTGGCAACGGTTGGAGTTTGCTGAGACGTGATCGTTTAAGTACAACGAGGGGCGGAGGTGTTCTTATTCTTGCCCGCCCGGGTATTGACGTAAAAAGGCGTAGAGATCTGGAAACTACCGGTAATGAAGATATCTGGGCATCGCTTCACATGGAGCAATCTACGTGGCACCTATGTGTAGTGTACATACACCCCCGTGCTTCTGATGAAGTTTATATGAACTGGTTTACTAAAGTAGAATCTGTAATTGACACATTGAAAGGCAGTGTTGTGATTGTTGGGGACCTTAATTTGAACCCTGAGTATACTTCACAGAACATTCTAAATTATTATGGTTATTTTCTATCTGTATGTGGTCTGTCAGAGAAGAATGAGGTGGTACATGCGTATGACGGAAAGTTGGATGTTGTATTGGTGGCAGATCGTATTCACACGTTGGCCGTGAACGAGATCGCAGGTGGAGGGCTTGTTCAAAAGCGTGACCTCTATCACCCCCCATTGGAGGTAGTATTCACCCTTAATAATATGCTGGGTAGGACTGCTTCAGACATGATGGGCCCCAGTAATATTGATCCCACACAGGACTGGAACTTCCCTAAAGGCGACTGTGAGCTGTTGACTCGGCTTATTTCTGAGGTTTCATGGCAGAGGGTATATGTTGCGCCGGATGTTAACTCAGCCGTGGATGCATTTTACGATATTCTGTACGGACTATTTGATATTACGGTGCCAAAAAGAGTACGCCCTAGAAATCCAAGCAGGACATACCCCGTTTGGTTCTCGGCTGACTTGGTCAAGGATTTACAGCACAAGACTAGGCTTCACCGTAAGTGGAAATCCACCCAAAAGCGGTCATTTTATAACGAATTTTCCAGGCTTAGAGCGGATATTAAGCGGCGGGTTGCCATTGCCTATAATAACCATATTAAAAATATTGAAAGCAAAGTAACCAGTAACCCGCGTGCATTTTGGCAACACATTGCTAGCCTAAAGTCGAAAGGCGGTTTTGTGCCCAGAGTCAACTTTAAAGGTGAAGAACATGTTGGAAAGAATGCAGCTACTGCGTTTTCTGATTTTTTTTCCAGCGTCTTCTTGCCCAACGTTCCAGAACTTGACCACGATAGGGCTAATGCAAATGATCTTAGTACCTCAGCCAACTATGTGCACATAGATAATATCACACTCGATCAAGTGGAATCTGGAATCAAACAACTCAAACCAAGAAGCTCTGTTGGTCCGGATAATGTGCCCGCCTATATTATAAAATCATGTTATAAATGCATTTCCGTCCCCATCGGGCACATTTTTAATATGTCACTCTCTACTGGAATATATCCTTCTCGGTGGAAGCTGACAAGGGTTATCCCTATACCTAAAACCAGTGGTACCACTGATGTTGAGAACCATAGGCCAATAGCCATACTTTCTGCAATTGCAAAACTTTTTGAGTCCATCCTCCATAAAGCAATTTCTGCTCAACTGAAACCATTTCTTAGTGATACCCAGCACGGGTTTAGGTCAAATCGCTCTGTAGATTCAAACCTCCTCACCCTAGTCGATCTTATATCGGAACACCTGGACAAGGGCATTCAAGTTGATGTTGTCTATTTTGATTTTCGAAAGGCTTTCGACCGTGTTGATAATGATATCCTATTAAGTAAACTCGCTATCATTGGTTTTTCGCCCGGGCTGCTAAAGCTTTTCGCTGATTACATGCGTGATAGGCAGCAGTATGTGAGACATGGATGCTTCATCTCAGAACCTTACACGACACGATCCGGTGTTAGTCAAGGCTCCATTCTTGGTCCCTTACTTTTCGGAATCATGATTAATGACATTAGCTCGGTTACAGGCAGCGCCAAATGCCTACTATACGCTGATGATCTTAAGTTAGTGTATGGAATTGAGTATGATGAAGACTCTTTATCACTACAGGAAGACATCAACGCAGTGTATAAATGGAGCATCTCGAATAAGCTTGAATTCAACACTGACAAATGCAGCATCATGACATTTAGCAGATCTCAGAAGCCAATTCGTGCTCAATATCTCCTGGGGACTGAGTGTTTGGCCAGGGTTGAGTCTATTAAGGATTTGGGCATTATCTTTGATACAAACCTTACTTTCCGCCCACATATCAAATCATTGGCTGCCAACTGTTACAAACGACTGGGATTCATTCTCCGTAATGCCCGTGACTTTAACAACCCAAGAGCTATCATGACACTATATACGTCCCTAGTAAGGAGCAAAATTGAAACAGCATCTACTGTATGGAGTCCCTATGAGACTACCTATTCCCTACACCTGGAAAAGGTGCAAAAGGCATTCTTGCGCTTTATGTACAAAAGGCTATACGGGTATTACCCATTTTTGTACCCAACCATGTTCTTGCTCGGCTCATTAGGTTTTAACTCCTTGGAAGTTAGGCGTAACTACCATTTAATGAGTACAGCTTGTCGCGTTCTACGAGGAGAGGGAGACTGCCCTGAGATTACGGGACAACTGGTTAGGTTATTTGTCCCCAAAATACAAAAATATCTCCTTAGACCGCGCAAGCAAAATCTCTTTGATGTTCCAGCCGCGCGTACTGTGGCACATAGAAACTCTCCCCTGGTACGAGCACTGCACCTTCTGAACGGCTTTCTATCTGCAATGCCTGAGTGCGACGTGTTTGCCTGGAGATGGGTGAATGTGTGCAGGGAATGTTTGAGGTATTGTGAGGCGATGGATGGTAGTGCAAATCTGTAAATTATTAGGTATCATATGATTGTTTATTATTATTTTATGTTATAAATTATTACTTTATTTTTTAATTATTATTATTATTATTTTTTAATTTAATTTTTTTTAATTCGAAATTTGGATTGCATAACGCATTGGTTTTTACTGTAATGTTATGTAATTTTTATGAAATAAATAAATAAATAAATAAATGTATTGACTTCTTAGGGAAGAACCCTACTCACACACTAGTTATTAGAGATAAGTGTCGTGTAGACACGTTCCTTATATCGTTTCGTCCGTATTGATGTATAGGGTTATTATATTGAGTTGCGCGTGTGTTCCACTCATGTTATGAATTAAACCAATCACGGTATAAGAATCCGGCGGATTATTCACGAACTAAATAAAAATGTATGAAACAGTGTGCAGATTGCAAAGATGCTAGCGCTGCGGTAAACGGACCTCTTATTTTGCGATGAGTTTAGTTCCGCCTACTGCGTCATCTTTAGAATTCCCGTTTTTTTGCTGTTTCCATGAGAATTTCGGGAAATCCTTTCATACACTCTCTAACATACCAAACGTGCCATTTCAGCTTCCTACGTTTATATTAGTAGATTACAGTCCGTCAGTAACTCAATCAATGTATGTATACCTACTATTACGTAGCAAAGATACTTTGTACCCAATGTAGCACGCAATAAAGAATTTGAATCATTAACTAAAATGTTTAATAATATTGTCTCCCTGGTTTGAGGTTTACATGGCAAGCTTATAAATAGACTACGATGAGTTCCCTCGTGTAAAAGTTAGATTGAATTAGTTGACCATACAAAAAACGTGCACTTCATCTATTTCTGTAGTTACCATATCTCTGACGGAACAAAATGTTAGCATGATACTCGTATTCTTGACAGGCGCGTGTAAGCATCCATTGTCCTGTCATGGCAGATAAAACATACACTTATCATGGTGTTATGAGCATAGTAATAATTCTGCTACCGACCACTAATGCTTAAAACGATTAGGCAGTAAATCTAACATTTATGAGGGTCTGGTAACTCGGAGGTGAGATTCTTGTTCTACGTAAATACATCTGTGTAATAGTCCGTCAGTTGTGTGAGAAAATAAAACCGGACACAACGTAACGAGATAGCATACGTCGAACGTCATTAGAGGGCAGATCACGGGCGAACAAAGCCGCCCCCCGGCGCCGCTCGTAATTATTATAAAACACGATAATAAATCACCATCTGCCCGCTTCTGTTCCCAGTTTCCAAATTTATCCGCCCTGTGGGCGCGAGGTCCCCTCTCCAAGCTTATTTATTTTCGGCTAATGGCTTAGAGCCTGTGGAAATTAAACACTCTTTTCTCTATGCGTTATAATATTACCGCGTTGCGTGTAAACCGACTCTTATGAAGACTCTGTAAACGTCTGAATTGATTACAACTCCCCCTGCGTTGTGGCATCTGGTTCCCATTTGACGTTCACAAATTGGCCTCGAGCAAAGTTTTATATTCAGAACGCGACATTGTGTTCGTTTCGGGTATTGCGTCTTCCTAAAACAGTTTGTTAAGTTATTCCGCAGAAGTTGACGTATTTAGTTTCGCTAATGTACATTCTGCTAGATAACTTACATAGCATTGCTACTTCAAACTACCAATACTAATATTACACGTATTACTAGGTGGTAACCGTTTACGTTTGTGTGAGTCTCACAGCTTCAATTCAGGTTTACCTTTTAAGGCCAGCAAGTTTACTCTACCAACAGGTCGGTAGCGTCGTGAATGCATGTAAATGAAATCCCCGGAACTTTGTTTGTGTTCGGAAACAATGGGCAATTCTGATTAGTTCTCCGACGCCAACTCATGTATATCGATTTTAGGCTACAATGAAATGTATCTCAAAGTTGGAGTATTTAGTAGTTTGGTTGGCAAACAGTGAAGTACCAGGCGCTCAGAAACGCTAAAGAGTGGGTGGTAAGGGGCAGCAGGAGACCATTAGTCCGATGATTGCCGCGACCGAGGAGTAATTAGCACCGCCTAAATGAACCTATTCCAGCCAGCCTCTGCGCTCCTGGTGTGGGGGCATCGCAATCTCAATCAGTCGCCTTAAACATAAGATAGATTACAGCTATTCCCGCTTTGCCGGTTAATTTACTTGGTTTAATTAAATCTGTTGCTCTAGCTAGAGATTTTGGGGAATTACGTAGGTACAGTTATATTTGATAGGTATTTATTGGATTGATATCTTAACTCCTTATGTGAGCAAAGTGAGCAATTAGTCGTGGCATTTCATTTTCTTGTCCTTTCTTGCCCTAGTCAAAATGGGGTGTTTTATATTCGGAAAATGTTCGGACTAAGCTATTATAAAAGCGGAATAAGCTCTAGTCAACCCCTATAAAAACACTAGTAAAAGAATTAACTTCAGTACGTTATATTCAAGCGCACAAACTTCAACAAAGCAAATACAATTTTATTGTTGTATACTGTTGCTAAAAATTGTTTTGACACTTTGACGGTGTGGGCGGAAAAGGGAGCGTTTGTTTTTTTTATCATAGTAAAGATGTCATTCATAAATATACTATAATTTAGATCGTGTACTATTTTAAAATCAAGCCAATTCGAAACATTATCCGATCCACTTCGGTTCTCATTATCCTGCAAATGACATGGAAAATGTAGTTTTAATGATAATTTACTTTTTGTTCCTCTAATGCATTCCATTAGTGACAGACAGATGTACAAATCGAAACCGATAGATATCACACAAACAACGCGGACAAAGTCTAATTCAACTTTTCCGTGACCAGCGGTCTGCATTTACCATTTACAGGGGTAAATCCGCCCCTAAATAATGAAATTGCTGCCCCAAAAGTTGCTGGAGTTCGAATGTAAGCAGCTATAAGAGGGTGGGCTACCCAGCTTTCAGATAATACTTACTGCAAATCTTCCCCGAGCAATATTTTGCTTTTCATTTTCTTAAAAAGAATATAAAAGCTTCAAAGTAAATTAAAAGCCTAATTTACAATGTAGATAAAGTTTGTTTTAATAATGTAAAGCTTTCGGCGATTAGGGAGAGAATATGTGTTTCCTTATGAACTTAAATAGGATTTATAAATTCAAATTATAAATTTAATGAGCGACGTTCCGCTTGTCATTTCCACAAATACATGTTATGGTTTATATGTAGGCTGTTCTGTGACTTTTGGAGTTTTTGAAACTTTAATAGGTGTTTTCGATTTATAAGGTTTGCCAACAATGTCGTCAGGGATAGTTAAGGATATATCGATAGGTACCTATTGTAATTGGTATAGTCAGTTTACTTAAGTACCTATTGTGCTGTGCCTAAACTGTCGTAGATTACTTCAATCATATCATCTATCACACCGTTAATATACGCTTCTAGAAAATGCTTTATGTGTGTTTGTGTTCAACAATAAATGGAGGCATTGAGATGTATGCAACTGTCTACTTGATGGTTATTTATCGTTGACACAACAATGCTTAATAAAATTTATCTTTAAATGTTGTGACTTTGTTGTGAATTACCTCTGAGGTGGGAGCTATAGCAGAGCTGAGTGTCCAGGACCATAAGATTTCAAAACTATCTGCACAGTTTTTGGACAAATTTTATGTACGTATGAACTATGTAAAGTAGTTCTCTGCTATACCTTGCACAATGTGTACGTCTGTACGATAATATAGTAGATTTTAGCATTAGTATCGTTTACTCTTTCCACATTTCTGATTATGATGACCTCCGACCTTTGCCAGGTGCGCAGGAGATATTATTAGTGCACAAGTGTGTGCGCAAACACAGATGAACTCTCTATTCCCTCACTTTCATAGTCCGATGGGACGGAAAGTCGACACGGCGGGAGAGAGATCAGGCGCAGGACCAACGGTTTTACGTGCTTTCCGAAGCACGAGCTAAGTGACAATTTTACAACATTAAAATCTGTACATGAAATAAATTCATTGGTACATGCGCGTGACTGGGATCGAACTTACGCCTTCCGCTTGGAAGGTGCATGTCTTAACCACTGGGCTATCACCGCTATAAAAATAGATTGGCAGCGACATAGTATGTTACCAACCGAGATACTCTTATTTTCTATAGTGATCTTTGACTTCAGCGAGACCAATAAGTACTTAAAAAACTTTGATTAAAATAATGTTGTATACATACTCGTACAAACATAACCTCACGCCTATATCCCATAGGGGTAGGCAGAGACTACAGATCTCCATTTAGTACGTTCCAAACAAACATTTCTGATTGCCTCAGGGCGAAAAGCCGGCCATTAATGCCAAAATCTTAGTCAATAGATTACTCATATGCTAGATACTAGTAGTAACAAACAATCCTCTCAATATGTCTCACTAACGCAGTTAACTCTGTCCCTATATTTAAATAAGATTTTTTTTTGTGTAGTTAAGTGATTTGTTTTTTATTTTACTAAATAGTTATTTACGGTTGATGTAATATGAATAGTAGTTAGCTTTATGTAAATGTAGATAGATAAATAGTTTTATGGATCGATGTAATTTGTATTACGGCAGCAATTTACTAGGAATTCTATACATTTTATTATTTATCCATACTGCCATCAAATTAGTTTATTACAATATACTGGTATAATTAATTACCATCAGAATTTTCCTCGTTAATCCTATAAAAAACATACGTTGTTATCTAATAGTGCTGGTAATTACCTGTCAATTATGTTATTTTAATGATTGTGTTATCGTTTATCACATTTTTTTTATTAACTTTGTGAATGGGAAAACCGCATCAAAGCGTTTTTACGAAATTTTCCTAACACGTATTACCAATTTTGTAGTATCGTGTTTCTTACTAGAAGTGAAGTGGGTCACGTTATGTCTATTCTGAGGTTAAGTAACATATTCGTCCGTCGTATTATTGAGAACTTCTTCTTCTTCAGCCTATTGCAGTCCACTGCTGGACGTAGGCCTCCCCCAGAACACGCCACAAGGCTACTGCCACAGGGGGTTTTGCCCATAGTCACCACGCTCGCACTGTGCAGTCGGGTGATTTTCGGACTATGTTGTCAGCACGGGAGGCGCTGCTGCCCACCTCCCGGAAACCCTTAATCGCCTCGTACGATACCCACGGGCAGGCAGGGGTGGTACAAACTCTACTCTACCGGCACCAAGCGGCTGAGAACTTAAGAGGTGTCAATTCGGCGGTTTCGGATTGAATGGTAAAACCTACCTACCTATCATGTGCATTGTTTGTGCTATCTGGAGTATATGATTTTAAAGTTTAATAATGATTTAAATAAATGTACTGTTAGCTTTCAAAACCAATACAACAAAAACACGATAAATACACCCCACTAAAACTAAAAGCGAGGGCAAACTGGCAAAGGGATTATGAATACCCAATACCCATTGCCCACACCCCTTCATTCAAATTCGCGTTCCGTGTTTACAATAAAAACTGGCTAGATTAACTTCTGGTATTTTCCCGGATAATGACATTATTATCTGGTTCCCTGATAAAGTTGATCCGGGTCGCCGGACCGAGGTTGACATAATTTATAGCCGTTAAACATGGCCGTCGCGTTTTAAGATGGCTGACAATTTTGGCGTGCTCGGTGAATCGCCGAACGAATTTTTTAATCTCTTGTTGAGGCTCGTAAAAATGTATCTGGGCTAAATGCAATACATGCAAATATTTTACGAGTTCCTGGCATTGTTTGTTCATGTGTATTGAAATAATAAATATTTTTAACATAAAGCACACAATGCGGTAACTACTTAGGTACATACTTACGTATAGTATGTATAGGTAGAACAGAACAAAAATATAAATAATAATTTAAGACGAAGGTATAAGGATAGTAGAGAGAGTCTGATTAAAATATAGGGCAAAGACGAAAAACAACATTATACAGGTGGTTTTCCTTCCTTGCCAATGGAACCAAATGTCTTGATAAGTGGGTACATGGAAGGCATATTTAGCAGAGGGCGTTGTTTGTTGGCAAGTAGGCGAAGTGTTGAATGGAATGTGATGCGTGTACTGTACTTCCAGTCTGTAAGTATTTCGTTACTTCCAGAGTAAGTAACGAAATGACGGCTGATTCGGATCAGTGGAAGAATAATACACATTGCGCCCTTAGGGGGATTAGAAAGTTGATAGAAGAAGACCAAACCAATTTTAATACATTTATGTTGAGTTTTTGTACTGGCCAGATTCAGTGCTAATACAATACACAGCACAGTAATTAATAAATACTTCTCTAATACCTACTCTCTATATTGAATTCCACAAACCTATAAAGCTGAAACATGCCTAGAATAAAACAAACTTTACAAGCGTCGCTATTTACTACATGATAAAGTTAATGGTATTTATATTGTTGGAAATAATGAATTTAAAATGTTTCCGCATTTACAACGAGATTTTATTTCTCAGGTCATGCGACGGTCCTAGCAAGGCCATTGCACGAAATTATTTGGGCATTCATGCAATACAACCTATTTATTGTATTTATTGGTAAAATGAAATAAGCCGTTATTCTATTTAATTATTTATGTTTAACTTTGACTTAACACTTAACTTTTACTAGCCGTTGAATTACTTGGACTACAGCAAGATACCAAGACGACTACAAGCCTTGTTTGTAACTTACATGGAATATTACAATATTCACAGAAATGTTAAAATTTGTCGGTAGCCTACAGTTACATGATCATTAGCAATCAATATAATCAAACAGGTTACATTAACATCAGAATTAATCCGGTTTCTAACTTAAGATGAGAGGAGCTAAATTGATTAATCTAATAACAATAGTAAGAACGATAAACCGGCACGTAGGGGTGCAGATGGGGACGTTTATAAATATTCGAAGAAGTCACGTCCCTTCCCCAATCTCGTGCATCATGCTAATGATCGTCTTGACAAATTGGAACCAGCAGTTCCTACCCATGACTGCAATGCATAAATTTTTCTGAAATATCACCTCCTTATTCGAATTTACGAGGCAGATTTAAATCTCGTGGACAATATAAAATTGGCTGTAAAAGTTATGACCAGCGTTATGGTAGGTTTCGTATTTCATAACGGGTTTAGTAGCAGTAAAGATTGAAGATAAACCCCTGTTCCAAAATATTAGTGCTATATTAAAGGTTTCGGGTCCAATATCTGTTCAATTACTTAAGTCTGGATGTATTTCGCTATCGCAGTTATACAATATGGGATTTACCTGCTTTGTAGCCTATTCGATTGATAATGCCACTAGTCCTTCATACACGGTTGAAATGATTATTAAAATTTGCCCATAACTCAAGGTAAGTACAATCAAAATTGGGATTGCGAACCATAATGTCCAGCATTTTTGCGTTCTCCTTAGCCTTAATGTCATTCTTTACTGTGGAGCTAACATTTCTTCTCTATTGTTCCAGGAGTGCTGGTTGTTAACGTGACGTGGCGCGGGAAGACTTACGTGGGCACCTTACTGGACTGCACGAGGCATGACTGGGCGCCACCACGGTTAGTTTCATGTTATGATATATCTTACGTTATATACAATGTGTTATACCAATTTGGTACGCTTAATTTTGAGTAGGTATGACATTTTACCCTTTCTCAATTCCAGATTTTGTGATTCACCTACCGAAGAATTAGACGCTAGAACACCGAAAGGTCGAGGAGCTAAAAGGGGCCGAGGAGCCGCGCCGACAGACATGACTAACTTCACAGAGACGCGCTCCTCCGTCCACAGCAAGCTGAGGAATGGAGGCGCAAAAGGACGACGCGCGTTACCTTCCCCTACGCCCTTCACTCCGCCCAGACCTGACTCTAAAAGAAAAAGAACGTCAGAGGCAGAAGAGAGACCGCCTACGCCTAAAGCTAAAAGGCCGCCGCCCACTCCATCTTCTCCTCCTCCCGACCCAGTCCTCCTTGAATGTCCGGAGCCCAACTGCTCCAAGAAGTACAAGCACGCCAACGGTCTAAAATACCATCGGTCTCATGCACACGGCACGCCAGACGACGAAGATAAGGACGGTTCAAGTTCAGAACAGGAGGAGCCTCCAGTGGAACCGCCATCGCCCTCTCGGCCGCCCTCGGCACCGGCGACGCCGGCCACGCCCGTCAAGTCCCCCACTCCGGTGAAATCTCCGGACGTGAAGGAGAAGACGCCGGAAAAGTCTCCGGAGAAGCCGGCCGAGGTGGTGCGGGAAACGGAGACCCCTCCCGCGAGGTTTGCTGAGGAGTTCGTGCCGGCGCCAGAGCAGACGCCGCCGGAGCGGCCGCCGACGCCGCCGCCTGCTGTCACGCCGCCTCCTGAAACGCCGCCATTACAACCTACCCAGTTTAAGGTAAGATCAGTAAATGAGTATACTTAGGTATCTTTTTTCAAGGGTACAAAGATAGGGTTTAAAAAGTTCTGACAATACTCCTTTTTGTATGTATTATATATATTGTATAGTATATATTGTACATAGGGTATCCCCTGGCTAGAATTTATCAAAGCAAAATAATTCTAACTCTCAATTTTTTGAGTAACTAACTGAAGCCTAGTCTATTTTGACACTATCATCATTCCCACCATTTGTAGTCGCAAAACTTAGTTAGATCATCCAAAGCCCCAATTTCCAACTCTACCTATCTTCCAGGTGAAACCGCGGTCAGCTCTAATGCCGTCCGAGGAACGCAAGTCCACCGAATCCCCCCCCGAAGAGTCCCCGAGCAAGCGCCGCGCACGCCGCTCTCCCACCCCGGGGGTCCGCTCCCCGGCGTACTCCGACATCTCTGACGACGCCGCGCCGACTGAAGGGGCGGGCGATAACGAGGGACACCGCCCGTTCCCTGTGTTTCATCAGGTGCGTTGCTTTGGTTACTGGTTTGTGTTTAGGAGTCTCTTGAAAGTTTATGTTGTTTTTGTGCTTGATTGGACTTAAGCTGGGGGGCAAACAACATTATGGAGTGTTAAGCTATGGGGCAGCAGGCCGTAAAACAAAGCCAAAACTTTAGCAATATGAGTTTCGAATAAAAGACTATATTGCGCCGACCTCACTTATAGGTATAATGCGAAGATGATGAAGCTATGATTTATTACGTTGCCGTCATATAGCGGTCATCATAAACAATTCACGGCACCGTAAAGGCCGTCTTATTGTTTTTGTATATTAAGCCTTAAGACCAGCACTGTCCAACTAACCATATGTATGCTGTGTTTTGTGATTTTTGTAGATTTTTCTTACTAATATAGTTCTCCTGAAACTCCTAATATAATAAATGGTTGATCATCTCTATTAATAATCACCTCTTTCCAGTACTATGGACAGCCGCAGTACTTGACTCCTCACACCAATGCACCTTCTGACAAGGGCAAAGAGGACCTCAGTAAGGGCGACCCGAAGACTGACCTCAAGGTAAATTTACACTAGGAGTATACTCCTGTTATATTCTTATTGGGTTATCGTCATCTTGGATGGAATGTAAGTCTTTCAACACTTTGATTAATTTAAAAGCATTTTGTTTGGTACATACCACCCATAGTGAAGATATTATATAGGTATTGTATTGGGTATGCTGTTTACAGTCTCCGTTAATCAAGCACATTTGGATGAAAAACTTGTGCACTGACCATGGCGCCATATTGAGACTATGGCAGGCGGGTTGGTGATCGTGGTGTAATTTTCTGACTAAATTATCATAACGGGCGCAGTGTAATTTTCGAACTATGCTAAATACGGGAGTTTTATTAATTGTATATACGATACCCACAAACACTTGCTCTACTGATACATAAATCGCAGCTTTCATACTATGGGGGCACAACTCGAAAAAAAAAAAAATAGTATTGGGAAAATCGGTTTAAGATGTAGCCATGTTGATTGTGTGCCCAAATATTATAAAAACTCGTAATCACAAAATTTTCCCGTCCACGTCCCTGAGAGCCTACTATTATATTTTAATTTTTAGTGTAGTATTAACTTATCCTATTTTAATTCCAGGACGGCAAACCAGAGAACGCGCCACAAAAAGTTCTTCCACAGCACTTCTACCCCTACAATTATGTGCCGAATTTTTCCTACAACGTGGAATCAGGGGCACCGCCGGGGCCCCCTTTAGACGACAAGAAAGACGACCGCTCCAAAACGACCCCCAGTCCGTTAGACAAGACCAAGCAAAGGGGCCCCGAGAGTAAGGACTCCAATCGGCCGAATGACAATCATCAGATACTAAAGGAGAGTATAGAGATGAAGTCGCAGATGGGGCCCTATGCGTTCCAGAGGCCTCCTCATGCGAGGGAAGAGGAGCTTAGGAGGTAAGGAAAATGATACAATACATTGAATATAGCTGCTATATATATATGTATATATAGATTTATACACCTATTTTAATTAGTGTCTACTAGTGGTATTTTTTTAAATATTGTTGTGTCTACCTCTAACTACACTAAATAAAAGTCATATATTACACATATACATATATTGGCATATTGAATCAACTTTTACTTTACTGTCGATTTACTTTACTTACTAGAGTTTAACTCATTGTTATAGTAAACTTAATGATCTTCGAGAAAACGACAAATATATTGATGCTGTAATAAAACTTACCTACCTATGTCAAAGTCAAACATATACTGATATATTTCCACCGTCCTCAGGTACTATATGAGCCTAGAAGCGCGTCGCAAGGAGAGTGAAGGCAAGCCCCCCGCGCACCCCGCGCCCCCCGCGCCTCCCCCGCGCGCCGCGCCCCCCGCCAAGCCCAAAGACAAGGACGACAAACCTAAAGAGGAGGTCAAGGTATGGACAGTTCAAGACTGGTGTCATAGCTGTCCGGTAGACGTTTAAGCCCACCACTCATTCCTGCCCCCTGTAACTCCTGGAAGCCAGGAGCAATAGTGGCGACCAGAAAAATGCATATAAATAAATATGATGGTCTCCGACCGTATTTCGGTCAAGGCGACCAATTTCTACGGAGATTGGCCAGGTACACAGGAGATATTATAGTGCACAAGTGTGTGCGCAAACACAGATGCACTCTCTATTCCGTTACTCTCATAGTCCGATGGGACGGAAAGCCGACACGACTGGAGAGAGATCAGGCGCAAGACCAAGGGTTTTACGTGCTTTCTGAGGCACGAGCTAAGTGACAATTTTGCAATATTAAAATCTGTACATGAAATAAATTAATTGATTAGTCACGGGCCTGTACCGTGACTGGGATCGAACTTACGCCTCCCGATTGGAAGGTGCACGTCTTAACCACTGGGCTATCACCCATAAAATAAAGCATATCCAGTAGATAAAGTAACTTGCAAAAGCAAAGCTATGCGAAACAAATTGCGAGTGTTTGGCGTCTACCCATGCCTCCCCTTGGCTTTGCATTTCGCGCAGGTTTCCAGTATAGGCAGCACATAAAACTTGAAGAGCATGCTAACGGGACAAACCGCGTCGTTGTGAAACTATATTCTGGCGCTACACATGCCTGACGCCAACTTTCCTCAGGGATAAGTATGTAGGTGATCGAGGAAAATTCGTATGCAAAAGAACGTCTTTTTCGAAAGGCGGACCAGTCCAAGTCGGACCGTCCAGATGCTACTTTCTTGACACAACTCGTCCATAATACATAGTACTTCTCCATAATATAATCCGCTAGGATATGGTTGATCGTTTCAACATTAAACATTCTACTGAGGGATTCAGCTTTGTTTACCTAGATTTGGCTAGTGTGTAGCTATCGGGATGAAAAAAATAACGTTGCCAATAATTTAAAAGAGAGTAAAGTAAAGTAAAGTTCGTCGTCCGAGTTAATTGATAGCTCAGTTGGTTAGAGCGAAAGCACGGTTTGCGAGTGGTGGTGAGTTCAAATCTCACTCGGGTGAAGAATTTTTTCATTTTCTTATTAATATTTTACAACTCGTTTGCTTCATCCACCCGTCGATTTGGGTACTTTTGACCTTGGTCAGAGAATTTCCGGCATCTTCCCGTTCCTCTATTTAAGATTTTTAAAATTAACTCAGACCTCCTAATTAAACGCTATATTTTATTTCAGGTGAAGCAAGAAGGCCAGAAGCCAACAACAGAGACGCAAGGCCCCCCGCCGCCGCCGACCTCCCAATACTACCTCCCGTACATGCAAGCGCCACACTACGGGGGCCTCCCCTTTGACCCCGTCTACCGTGCCCCACTGAGCCCCATGCTTGTTAGCGGGTTTGGGGGAGGCTGGACTGTGCCTAGGTAGGTTATTAGATCCTTTATAAAAAAAAAGTTATATGTGAACTAATTATTTCTAGACTTTAAGGATTAAAAAAATGGGCACTGAACATTTTAGTTGCGAAGGACTAACTACGAAGAACTATGTCTGCCCAGTGTAGTAAATATGCGCAAAAAACCCATGGCAGCAGTCTTCTGGCGTGCCCTGGGATACGCCTACGTCCAGCTGTGAACTACTATAGGTTGATGTTTGTGTAACATTCTTACAACAAGACCTTTCTTGGCAAACTTAAAAACGGGAACTACTTGAAATCCATTCTAACCACACCCATTCCTTTAGGTTTCACGCGCCCGAAGACCTATCCCGCCCGGGAGCGCCGGCCAAACTAGAGCTCCTACCGCCCGGTCATGGGGCTCAATACGGCTACGGACCTCACGCAGCCCCACACAAGATACACGAGCTACAAGAGCATGCCAAGAGTCCGCAAGGGAAGCCCCCGCGGCCGGAGCCCCCGAAAGAAAACGCGAGGTCCCCGCCGCCGCAGCGACATGTCCATACTCATCATCACACGCATGTTGGGCTTGGGTACCCGTTGTATCCGCCGCCGTATCCAGGTAATGTCGCTAGAAGTGTCACGTGATTATAAGTCGGTTTCTATAGCTGCATCTTCTTCCGAGCATGTCGTATGAATCGACTAAAGAACTCGGCCCCCCGATTACCTAATTTGCAATAGCAAAGCCGAAGCAGAGCGATCGCGAAAATCTCGGGTGTGTGCGTGCGCGCAACGAGCGCTCGGCGTTCTCCCGCGCCCCGCACCTCACCCAAGCACACATTCTTAATTATCGCTTTCGTGCGGCTTCGGCTTTGCTATTGCAAGTTACGTAATCAGGGGGCGGGTCTTCTCTTGGGCGGTAAGATAGCAACTTGTCACTGATCAGTTATAAAGGTCAGGTTTTGATCCTGCAGCTCTGGCTACCCCATTTAAAATACAGCCGTGTCTATATGTATATTTTAAGGTACATAGTTACATTCAGTTTTAGGTAGATACTCTTTTAAGTAATCTACAAACAGCGCAAAACCCGTACCATCTTTAGATTTGATGCAAAGCTTTACCTATGTACAACTTAGTGGCAGACAAAGCGCTGATGCTAGAGCCACACTCATCGCGATAACGCGAAGATTCGTGCTGTACTACATTTTTAGCAACATCCAAGCGCAAAGGAGAATCTTCGCCAAACCGAACTCTATTCGCGTTATAGTCGAGTGTTGCCCTAGCATAAAAGATAATTTGCTTGGTTGCAGGCGCGCGATAGCACAGGGCCGACAAACGGGCCAGCCCCGCGCAGCCCGTTTAGTCTCAAACAAATCGCGGGAGTAAACATAGACGTAACCACAGCGACTAATGGAAGATTATGATTGCAGCGGCCGCCGTACTAGCCAGCACGCAGGCAGTCGTCAACTCGTTCCCGACGCCCCCCAAATGAGGGCCCTTACCTGGACAAAGACAAGAGAAACTTTGAACTATAAAGTGAACTATACGCCAGTAGCCATAATTAAACACTGTGATCTCGCGTACCTCACAAGATGTGTCCGTGTTACGCTTTGAATGTTATAATGTGTGCCCGAACCTTTAGTTACCTGAATTTAGAATCAAGTGTTGTGTTGGACCCGTTGAATGTTGTGCAAGTGTCGTGCGTGCGTTGAAATGAACTGTAATTCCAGCGCTATAACTAACCTACGTTGTTTTATATGTTTACTAGTGAAGCACAAACTAGTTATGTAAATATTAGTGTTATTTGTAAATTACTTGTAAGTTTTATTGTAATGTTAAACATCGAATTCTCTGATTGTCTAGCGGGCATTGTACTGAGTTAACAGCAGCCTGAGATGAAAGGATATTGCTCAGAGCAAATAGGAAAATGGCCCAGTTCTGATGCAAGTTAATAAGTATGTACGTATGTACAGATTATAACAGTGTTATATTAAGTCACATATTTGAAATTGTCGAATGTAGTGCCAAAAACCAGATTTTTTATCTGGTATGGAAAAAATAAAATTTTGTCACTGCTTTTAGCAATTGATAATCTGAGACACATTTCATTGCCCCAGAGTTTGGGTCATTTATGAGCATCCTTGATTATTAATGCGAATAATGATTAAGATCTTAATGAAAATTGCATTCCACAGAAAGAGAGCAAGCATAACTAGCTATTGTCTAAGAATAGTTTATATTTAAGTAATTTTAGTGTATTTTTAAAGGCGTCAATGTGATCATTACTTACAATTTGAGATCAGTGCACAAATTGTATCATATCTCTGTATAGTGGGGAACGACTTAGGCCGTTTGGGCTATGAATGTCAAACTGTTTGATGAACACTCCTTTATTGCTACAATACTAGTCTTTCAAGCTATTCATTGTGAATCGACGCTGCCAGTCCATTCGGCACTATAACTGACAACTATATTCTTCTTTAGTTTCGTAGGCTTTGCAAGATTATAGCTGGAAAAACGTCAAAGATTAGTCAGCAAACGGTTCAAATGGTTTGCCATACGCAGCCACGGCATTATAATATTGTAGAAAGCATCCTATAGATCGTGAGGTGTGGACTTCGCTGTGTATGTATGGCTTTTAATTATAATTGCGAAATCTAATAGACTGGATAACACAGAATTAGCAGACCGAAACTGTATCAAATTTATAATTGCACTGACCTTCACTAATACAAGTACGCGGTTATTGCCTATGTAAGATTAGTCGCAGTTGCATCAAGTTTTTACCCAAGGGCTATTTTTACCCCGTTGCAAAAAAACCGGCGGGTGTTTATATGTATGCGTGCAAAGATGTAAGGTGATGATTAGTAATGAATAATGATGCAACTGGGACTTAATTCCATAGCGGTAATGTTGGGCAATAACATAAATGTTTTCTTAGCCACACGAAGAATAGATTGTTGTTAGTTGCAAATCTAATTCCCTTATTGTTTTATACCATAATGTTGTAACTAGTTCTCTCACTTTAACTATGTTTTGTCACCGTATCCTGCGTAGTTGCATTAGTATAGGTCAATAATGAATACAAAACAAGGATTAGTTTCACGAGACAATGCATTTAGACTTGAAATATTTATGCAAATAGTCTTCCAACTATTGCTATGAGTATAAGAAAAATAATCTTATTTAAACGCATTCTACTTGACAAGTTTGTATGTGCGGAAAACACGATTACCAACAAAGTACAGATTTTAGAGCCAATTTTCTTGGAACAGGCGCTTTGCTTAACTGGTAGTTGAATTTGCACCAGTATTTTTATGCACAGCTATGTTTACCAGAGTTTAAATCATATTTTCTTTTTGTATATTTTCTTAGTTACTTATTATTTTTGTACTGGCCTATAGTAGGTACCTACTCGAATGAAGTGGGTATGTAAATAACTTTGTTTTAAGTAAAAACGGTTCTATATTTACTACATATTTAAGTTATGTGAAGATTTCCTACTCATTAGTTCTTACTAAGTAGATAAGTATCTAATCTATTTCATAATTGATTTGTGATTGTAGGTATGTTTTTTTTTTTTCAAGATATTAAAGTTAAGGCCTAAATTAAACTGTACATTTTTTATTGAGTGAGTAGGTACCTTCTTTGTGTTATAGGCAGTTTTTTCTTACCAATTTGATTTGTTATATTGTACATTAATAAGATTGAGTTTTGTTTTATGTACCATATATTATCTTAAATAAATAAATAAAATTGGACTTAATACCATCTAATAGATGGGCTGCAAAATTTCCTAACTTTGATGTTTCAAATTGACATCAAGAGTTGGGTATACAATACTTCAAGAGTTAAAATGTATGTCAGTGGTCTGTTTATAGGTTTCATACTTACATTCTGGGATAGTACCAATTTTTAAAATAAATTGAGTCATTGTTTTACTCTTATAATAGAAGTTTACAACAGCAATAGAATTTGAACTCTGGTAATACTTTCCGCTTGTGTCTAGAAGGTCAATTAAGGCCAATGCAAATCTCTAAGTTTATTAACAGATTAAATAGCTCGACGGTTAACAGTAGATTTGCTTTTGAGAAACTTGGGCATGGTCATGGAAGATTTTATTTATTAAATTACTTGAGTATACCACTTCCTTGTATTTTGTCGGTAAACAGAATAAACGTCGCCTGTTTGGGTAAATTAATCACTTTATCAAAATAAACAATGTTGCCTAAACCTTAACAGCTATTGAAGTACTTACTAATTACTCGTCATTCAAGCGGTATTATTGTCGATGTTAAATACTTAGCTAAATTAAATGTCTGAATTAGCTTCAGGCCTGTTCACACAAGTATTTGTCGAATAATTTGATAAATACAATCTATATGGCGAATTATCCGCAGAAAAAAAAGTGTGTGTAGGTACAACAGGCCTCGTAGACGGTATACTGTATCATACAAATAACAACTTGTTTCCCTTTGTTTTAGCACAATAATTGCCATTTTTTTCAATATCATATCGCTTATATTATAATCTTAATACAGTCTAAAAGTGTCCAATTATGTCTTGATAAAATTAATCTGTTTTGGTTTGTAACATTTTTGTACCTACTTAATTTAACAGTGTCTATGTAGTGTTGTACTACCTTATGGTGTTAACAGATAATTTTTTATTGTATTTTGTAACTATGGAGTTATCCACTCACGTATTAGGCTGCTTCTGCAAAATAAAATATTTTATTTTTAAATTGAGAATATGTAAAAAAAAAGGTTTGCAACCTCTACAATTTATACGATGTATATCTGTCTCCCTCACACTTACAAGAGTAGAGTACAAGCGAGATTGTTGAAACTTTTGTATGCGAAAAAATAAGAATATGCATAATCATGAACCCATGAATGTTAGATATTTGTATGAATGTTTAAGAATGAGCAGAAACGATCTCATATAGCGTTCAATGCATTGTAGGGTTGTATAGACTGACTCCTCGCGGAAGACCTCACGTGAACCTCGCTTAAGAAGTTTATTCTTTTTTAATCAACGGATTTCAAAGTACATACACACACAATGTCGTCGCCCTGCGACGTAAGATCAAAGTCATGTAGTGCGTTACATCAAATAGTTCATTTGAATGATGGCGCTAGTTACTATGTGACTTGACTATTGGTGTTAGAATAATAACTATGCCTGATTCAGTATCACAGTGTAGACTAACACGCATAGTAACTAGCGCCATTATCTAAAGGAACTATTTGGTAAAACCATGTTGAAACGCACTCTATGCAAACCTCAGATTAAAAACAGCGATGTTCCCGTGAAGCCTCTTCCTCTAATCCCCTCCCCCCACAATTTAATTACGCTTGCATTATTTAATAAACTACGTACCAGTGCCGACTTGGTATGGATCACTGTATTTATCGATATACACATAATTATTATAATTATACGAACGTTCGTGTATTTTTTTGATGTACCTAACTAAAGCCAAGTTTGATTTTTCTTAGGAAAGACTTTCGAGAAGTTTAAAAAAGGAATAATAAAGATAAAATTATTTCTTAGAAAATGTGTTTTATTTATCTACTTATGTGTATTCGCTTTTGTTTTCTCTTTTCGTACTACTCAAGAGTACCTACCTACCTACCTTTACCTAAGTTCTAAAAACTACCATTCATAGAAAAGTTTGGTATCAGACAAGTTGCCGCCATCTTTTTTGCAACTAAGCGTTACTCATTTTGTCCTCTCTAAAATTCGCTCGTCTTAAAAGCACAAAGCGACTGCAGTACCAGAATAACAGACAAATAGAAATATTTAGCAGACGGTACCAACAAATGGATAGAAGTTTCATGGATGCACTGTGCAGGGCCGGCCCGCCCATATGGCGAACGGAGCAGTCGCTCCAGGCGCCAAATCCTAGAGGGCGCCTAAATGGTTTTGATATAGGTATATATTATTAGGAGCAAACAGGAGAGGCGCCTTAATTGGATCTCGCTCCATTCTAAAAACTTCCAGCCGGCGCTGGCACTGTGTGCAGGTAGCATGTGCTGGAATCGAGGAATTTTATCAAAGAATAGCTCATGATTTGCTAGGATTGCAGAAGGTTTCAAAGAAAAAAGCAGGTATCGAAAGAAAAAAGGACGCCAGATGCTCAAAGGGCGTGGCTATGAGTATGTAATTGATAGAAAGTGCGACTTCACTCACTCAAACATCATTAAAAGCTACCTTTCTCTAACCATTTATAACTCACTTTCTTTGTTTAGTTTAGCCCGAAGGAAAGGCAAGGGGATAGCCCAATAGCATTGTACAGCAATGTGAGTTTCGAAAGTACCTAACCATATTGTTATTGCTGCCTCATAAATAATGGGATAAGGGCAGAAAGATGACAATGAATTTTAATGAATAGGTATACCTACCTAATAATTACTTATTGGCATACAATCATTTCCTAGATTTATTCTATCTAATCCAATATAACATAGTTCATAAATAAATTGAAGTCGGCTTTTGTATACGCGAAAATTTTTGAAGAATATAACACAAAATACGTAATTAAATCTTTATTTTAAATTTTGTGATATATGTAACCTCATTAATTTAAAGAAAAAGACCCGACTGTGTAAAAAAATATTATCCAATGTCACTTTTACGCTAAGACTAATCTAACGATACCGCTCCTACCCTCTTAAGCTCAAACGCAACATGCCGCTTAGGTTTCAGAGCATGCCAAAAAATTTTAATACATTCGAAAATCATAACATAACTCCTTCTGGCACAGTCGGATAAAAAATTACAAAATAACGAAGTGAAAGAATGTAAGAAAAGCGTCCTTGCTTTATATATATAAAGTCCTTGAGGCAAAGAGACATTATCCTATGCCAAAATGTATTTTAAAACGTTGAAAGTGACGCATGGCGGCTACGTTTTTTAGAGACTACACTTTTCATTTATGCCCAAAAAGCGGCGCTAGTATCGATTTTATAAAGTAGACTACTAGTACATTTTACTTTGGTTTATCTAATTTTGAGTTGCCCAATATTTTCTAGAAGGCTAGAAGAGTTCCATAAAAACAAAGCCATGTAAACAAAAATGCGTCAAAAATGTTTAGTGTGGAGTTCTGGGCGGGAAAAGCTGGAAGGGAGCAGGTGTAATTTTCTTGTGAAAATCAAAAATTATTTGTAAATGGCTTGCATGTGTCCGTAAAGTGATGTTTTCTAGTAGATAAGTTATATTTTGATTACTTGTGATGTGAATCCAGTGCGTGTGCATGGTTTTATACGCAGGTAAGCTGAGTAAAACTTTAGCCGGAATACGATCTCTTCATGGGCCCATGTAAGTTGTTTCTGCAATAATTTTTCATTTTGACTAACTTTACACTTGTTCTTGAGGATTTTCCCGACGTTTTCATTCATCATCATTATTATCATCCATCATAAATTCAGAAATCATTTACTAAAGACAATGGCTGTATGGGCTTAGTTCCCCTTGCCTTTCCTTCGGGATAAACTAAACAAAAAAAAAAAAAAAAAAAGTGTGGAGTTCTACGTTAATTTGAAAATTTAACAAAAACAAAAGAAAGAAAGATAAAGCAATGGTTAGTTAATGGTTCCGTCGGTTAAAATGTCGCGTAGTTCAAAGGGTATAGTTAAATTATTCAAACTATCGTTTTAAAATAAATGTGATATCACAACAGGAAATCCCACAGGAAGTGGTAACATGAAGCTACCAGTCGATTGAATACAAATTCCTATTCGAATTTTGAACTCTAAATAGAAATGATGGGCTCCTCGTATAAAGATCTCTTTAAATTGTACGACTTGATTCAAAACGGCGACACAAGGTAAGTGTTCTTACATTACATTATTTTTTTAAAACGATTATTGAACAATTTCACAAGAATTATTTATCTTGTAAAATGTGTACCTATTTAATGAGATCAGTTTCGTTATACCATTTCAGATCGGTAGAACAATATCTTAGAAATAATGAAACAGATTTAAATGTAATACTGCCTTGTAAAGGCATTGGAGTTCTGCACTTGGCAGTTGGAGTGGAGCCAGTAGAAAAGTCCAGAATATGCACAGAATTAATACTAAACTATGGTGGAGATCCTAATTTAAGGTAAGGTACACCTACAAGTAACAACTACTTGCTGACTTTAAAAGATTCATAAATTTATATAGGTAGTTGATCTCTGCTTTACCATTTTCAAATGTTTTTTTTTTACTTTCCAAGATAGTTGTCAATTCAATCATGGCATTTTTTTGTGGCTAGCTGCCTGCCTTAAGGAATTGCTAAGTGACAATAGGGTCAATTCCGGCAGTCACACTTAAACCTAAACCTAATCTTAGTCAGGTCTATCTCTCTCTCCATCCTTAACATAAATGGCTGAGAGAGAAAAGGACAGGTAAGACTAATTTTAGGTTAAGGTGTGACTGCCGGAATCGACCCTATTGTCACTTAGCAATTCCTTAAGGGTATTAGGCAGGCAGCTAGCCACAAAACAAATGCCAAGATTGAATTGATAACTGTACATTAAATACTTTTGTGGTTTAGGCACAGTGGCTGCTATCAACACCAAAGCCAACTGAGGAGTATATGTAACTCATCATGCTATCATACTCATCAAGCTACACCTTGGACATAATAAGTAACATGGATTCTACAGAATGTATTCACTTTCCAGTAATTTTGACGGAGTAACTCCAGTCCACATAGCTGCAATATGGGGTAGGACCATGAATTTAAAGCTGCTCCTTGGCAGTGGAGGTGACCCATCTCTGAGGGATATTGATGGACTTTCCGCATTTGACTATGCAGCCAGAGAACAACAATGGGATGTGTACGATTACCTTCATAATGTTGTTGATCAGAGGGATGATTCTCTCTCAGACTGTGCATATACCTTAGATTTAGGTAAGTTATTAGGTTTGAAAACGATAAGAGTACTTCTCCTGGTGTTTTGTTTACAAATTATTTTCTTCCACTATGGGTGTGCCCACCACAGGCCCTACACACTCCACTGACTCTACAACTCATAACTGCGAAAACAGGCACTGGCACTAACTACCTATACAATTGCCACAAGAAACCAGACCTGAGCACCTAGCATGCAAGACAATACATTGCACTATTCTGAAATCAAATTCTAGATTAATTATTTTCTGTATATTTATAGCCTATAACTTTATCTTCACTTGGTAGTTTACCAACCCTTATCCAAGAGCTAACCAATATGATAAAATATCAGACCAGTGCATTTATTCTTTAATCCTATTAACTTTAGGTTATCATAAATCAAAATCTATTTTATTGTAAGTCAGACCTACATGTTCTGATTAGGAATAAAAAAGTTTTACTTTGGTTGCAGATAAAGTTTTAGTGACAGCTGACCAAATGGTGGCTGAATACGGACCAGTTAAAAGTAATGACAATACACACAGAGCATGTAGAAAATCGGAAATGGTCAGACAATGGTGTGACAAGACCAGTCTAGTTATGAATAAACTCTACCCAACAATATTGAGTGAAACATATCTTCTGGACGATGTCAGTCCACCGTGGACTAGTATTGATGTTACCAATAATACCTTAGATCTCACTAAAGATAGACAAATAACAAATCATGACAAAATAAATGACACAAACACAACATTTAAGACATGTGTGACTAGTAAAGTATCGCCAGATATTGAAATTAGTGGTATAAAATATTTAGATATAACAGCAGACGAAAATAAATCTAATGAATGTGATAATAAGATTAACAGTTTACACAAACGTGTAAGTGTGTATGAGAATTTCTCACTTCCTGGTTCTCCAAACAGTATTACACATATTAATTATAACACAAAAACTAGTTTAAAGAAAAATAAGACTCAATCAAAGGCTTCCACAAGTTTTGAAGACAAATGTTTGTCCACAAACCATTCTCATTCATTGTTGACTGATGATAGATCATCAAGTATGGACCGGGCACAGATTGTGGTTGAGAATAAGACAAATGAATGGCTATCAACTTCCAGTAGTCGAAGCAGTGACTGTCAATGTACAGAAGTTGACGTAAGAGGGACGAATACAAGGAGGTCCTCTGCAAGCAGTGGTGTTAGCAGTAACTTTTCAGGTGGCAGCATTGTTATAGCAAGTGTAGAAGAAGAATATAAGTATGTAGATAAGAAGGAGGATGTAGTACTCATTGAAAAGAGGCTGCTTGTCTCTCCAGTTGTGTGAGTATACAATAAATTTGATGCCTGTCTTATTTGGAGATCATAATACAAGTATAACTAGTTATTCATCAAGCAATCATTAAAATTAAATCAAAATATTAAGATAAATTCTCCTTTCTTATCAACCTTATGTATTCCAGGCTTCCAGTAGACGATAATTATAACATAACAAATACAGACCAAAGTATAATATCCATAGCATCATCGCTACCTCAATCGGTTGAATATGATAACAATACATTAAGAGCTGAACTAATAGCTCTAGGGTATACTCCGGGACCTATCCACAACAGTACTAGGTCTCTGTATTTGAAGAAGTTACATGCACTTAAAAAGAATCCAATTATTGTTACAAACAGTAAAGGAAAAGGTTAGTAATCAATTGCATGTTAAAAAAAGCATAATTATATGGCATATTTATAGAAAAACTACAATGACAACACAATGTCATTTTTACTTGATTTTTAAGTTTACACATATACATAGTTTTAAACGTTTTTTACTCTTGAAAAGAATTATTTTGTTTTATGTAAATTCAATGCCATCTTGTTAACTTGTTATTTCAAAATCTGCTATCATGGTGATTAGGAAACTTTCAAGGCCTTGTAAAACATTGATTAATTTTATCAATGAAGGTAATTTATCAACTTCTGATTCTTTATTCATAAAAATTATAAGTTGAATTTGTTAATATATAAACCTAAATTCCTGCACTCCTGATTCAATCAAACTATCTCTGCAGATTTTTATATAAATCTGTTTAGCCATTATAGCATGATCACTCCATCACAATATTGGTGCCAGATTAGGAAACACCTACAATATAGTCACCAAGTTTCTTCTAGGTTGTATAATTGAAAATACCAAACCAATTTTCTTTCAGCATATAGTATAGAACTTGAGAAATCATTGCGCAATTCCCAATGGATGTCAGATTTGTATCCATACATGGAGCTGGAATCGAAAGCACGTACCAGCTTCACTGACCCCAAAGTTGTATGGCGGGAGGGGTCAGCTAAAACCTCCTTTACGTACTTACTTCTTGACCCAAGGATGACCAACAACTTGCCAGCCAAAGCGGGGAAGCAAAGCCAGCATGAGTCCTGGGTTACGTTTGTCAACTCCATATTCTATGTTGGAAAAGGTATGTCATTCCATCGGCGGCGTCCGAAAATGTACATTATACACTGTTTTTTCCAAACGTGGTCTGCAGTTCTGGCTGGCTACTCCATGCCAGAACTGCAGACTACGAATGAGATCCTATAGCTACGTTAAGCATAGCGGCGTCAAATGTTAAAGATCAGTGTCAGTTGCTAGCTGATGTATACTAGTTCTCTTTCACGGTTGGTTTGCTGGAAGAAATCTCTTTTAGAGATAAGCACGCCTTTGTACATTTTCTTTGTCATAAACTTTATTTGTGAAAACTTTACTGTGTACAATAAAGCATTCTAATGCTTAGATATATAATTGCAGTAGAATAGAATAGTGTAGCCTGGCATCAGGAATTTTAAACCACTTGCTAATCTTCGATGCTGCTTTTGGAGTAAAAGAAAACCGTATAATACAGCTGCTTCTCTTCCCGGGCATACTGTTCAAGTCAGTATAGGGACAAGAGGGTCTTGGTGTTTTGTAGGCAATGGGCTGACCACCTGTCACTACTAACCGAACTTGTGCAGTTATACCCTCAAAATTGGTTAGAAGTGGCACCATGTGGTCCTATCGGCCCTTGGTGTCCTGCCTACCCCGTAAGGGATAAAGGCGTTATTATATGTATGTATGTATGTTAATCCCTGACCATTAGAGCTGATAAAATATCTTATGCAGAATTAAACTTTCCGCTTTTAAAAATAACGTAAATCTGGTTGTCGCTGACTCTTGTAATATTTGATCTTGTGTTTTTCCGTTAAAGTTGCAATTTCGGGAGATCTCGCCTTTACTAAAAAATTTGCTCACCCCAAATAACTATTATTAATGCACATACATTTTTGTTTTCATAGGTAAGCGTTCCCGTCCATACGCACACCTATACCAAGCTCTGACCATCTGGAAAAGCAACGTCACAACCACAAAAGACATGAAAGTGCAGAAAATCCTCGACATCTGGTCAGACAAGGTAGGAGTGATCTGCCTTCTCATTTTCCAAAATGTGATACCAGCTGAGGCTTATACCTACGAGGCGGCAATGATAGACGTTTTAGGTCTCCAAAACTTGACTAATTTGAAATCTGGGACCTATTCCGGTCCTGTGCAACATTGGCCCCTGAAGGAAAGACGCATGCTTGGGCTCTATCTTTTGTATAAAGCTATGCTTACGTTTTTCAATGAAGGGGAGAGACAACTTCGACCGGATGATATAGATTAAATTCCAAGGGTATTAGATACGAAACGAACCATTAATTTGAATGTACAAATTTAACTTATATATTACTTGTAATATTGTATTTTTTTATGAGATTTTCGTATAGAACAACATTAATTTTAGAACGATATTTTAACTGGTTAAGAAATGACATTTTCTTTGAACAGGTATGGAAATTTAAGAAATTGGTTGTGAGATTCTTGCGTATAAATTTAACAGTATTTTTATGTGTTTATTAAACTTTTTAGGGATATGTATTTATTTCTTATGTTAACTAAAAGTAACAGAACGATGGTAATTAACAACCTACTTAAAGTAACTAATACTATTTTCTCAATGAAAAACACACGTAAATTATTACCATAAAATTGTTCTCATTATGACTAAATAATTATTTTAATTTTGTAGGTTTCAATTTAGGCTCAATTTACACCGCCGCGGAATGGAACGGAAGCTAATTTTTGCAACGAAAACGTATATAGCATAATGAACTTTATATCATCAGCGTCAATTTCCAAATTCCGTTACGTCAAATCATCGGAGAGTTCTCGAGAATGCGCGAGGATTCCGCGGAAGACGCGCGACTTATTTTTAAATTTTTAAAGAAACGTAAAGAAAGAAAGTTGTACAAAAACTTCCATTCCGTTCCATTCCGCGGCGGTGTAAATTGAGCCTTATTTGGAATCTTTGATTCTATTAAATTTTGCATAACTTATTGTACATCTTTGTGGGACAATATTATATTGCTATGTATGCGATATGGCCTAAGAAAAATGGAAAATTACATACATAATCCTTTGTTTTTAAGGCTGGATTTTGGTCCACCTATATGTCACTATGAGTATAGGCTGGCTTCTCCTGCGTTTGCGCTTGTTGCTCTACAAGGTAACGTATCAAATCAATGATGAGATTTCTATATCTCTTTTGATCTAGAGATTAATTACCTACCTATTTAATTTATGAATTTATTTATCAGTATTCATTTTGAACAATTTATTTGTACCTTATCTATAAGATACCAAAGAATAATGCGATTTATACAATTGTTTTACAATAAACCTGTGTTTTTGATACTCATTGCTGTTGCTACAAATACAGCTCTAGAATATAAGTTAGTAACTACCGTACCATAAAATTTTAGTAACTACCGTACCATAAAACTTTAGTGACTACCGTACCATAAAATTTTAGTAACTACCGTACCATAAAACTTTAGTGACTACTTATTTATTTCATATTTCGGTACATTGCCTTTTAACATAACTTTTAATACAAATAAATTGATGACAGATTTTTGTTGAAAGTAATTTTCGATTACTTACGAGTATGTAGCTTTAAGTATGCAGGATGATTGTGTCGATCCTGACTTGTAAATGCCTACATTGTGTGTTAGGTACTACTTAATTTAACAATTATACACTTACAGTATTTTAATTATTTATTTTTGATACTTAAATTAAGCTTTAATTTAATGTAATATAAATTAATTGTAATCAATTTCTAATTTGTAAGTTACCTAAGTGTACCTAATGTGTAAGTACCTAATTTATTTTTAGCTAGTCATAACAACATCACAGTTTGTATATAGTTAGGCTAAAGTTAAAATAATGTAATTATTACATTACCTATGCCCGCTTGTAACAATTAATCACAGATTTTTATTATTCACGATTAGAGTTCGTACAAATTACAGTGATGATACATGCACTAATAGGCAATATTAATTATCAGAGAGTTAATATTTGGTGGTAGGTCCACTTGCATGTTTTTAATCCTAGATTTTGGATTATTAGAATCCATTATTAGAATTAGCTTCTATTACTGACTGACAATGTACAACAATTTAGGAAGCTACTATAGGAACTAAGTAAGGACGATAGCGTTACGGACTATAGAGAATCGAGAGGTTCGTGCTTGCCCTACAGGACATTGACCTACAGAATTCCTATTTATGTAATTCTAAAGTTTTATAAATGGAGAAATGTCATGTGTTTTTAGTAAAGACTCATAACAGCCTGTTGCAGTTCATTGCTGGACGTAGGCACCCCAGGGCACGCCAAAAGGTTACTGCCATGGGCGATTTTTGTCCATGTATGTGTTTGAGTGGTATCTTCTTCTTCAGCCTATTGCAGTCCACTGCTGGACGTAGGCCTCCCCCAGGGCACGATACAAGGCTACTACCACAGGGGGGTTTTGCCCATAGTCAGCACGCTCGCGCTGTGCAAAATATTTCTAGCCTTCTAGCCTTTGGCTACACTAGCCACTAGGTTCTGCAATGCAGCATGCCACACTTGAAAATCCAAGGAGTTTCAAATCATTTGAATGACATCTCCGACAAACTACCCAATAACTTTCGGTAGGTATGCTTTCGGTATACCCAAAACAAGCTTTAAAAGTACCTAGTAGTATAACGATAATTAAAATAGGACTAAGTACTTAAGTTTTCTAGGTACCTATATCCGGGTCAGATGAATAAGGGGATAAATAACAAATGGTAGCATAGTATGCATTTGACAGTTCTAATAATGGTAAAATTGATGTGTAATGTTAGCCACCATGTTCAATCTCTTTCTTTATCAGACCGAGATAGACATATAATTTTTTTATGACAATTACCACGTAAGATATCATGATGTAATGAAGGTAAAATAAATTATTTTACTTATGTCGATGTTGTTTTTTTTAAGTTTGATAGCAAGCTATTCTATTGGACGGAGTTAGTACCTATAAAAAGAAACGCTGACATCGAATTGAAAAAGCGTTTATTTCCTAATGTAGAAAATAAACAATAACCACGATCCTGTAGGTACCTAGGTACTATAAATACCTATTTAAAGTCAATAATATCACTATTGGGAAGGCATCTGAAGGCAATAACCTGCACAATCATTTCTATATCAGATAAATCCACAGATTGATAGATACCACCGTTTAAATTTAAACTTTTGTACGAAAACAACAATGTAGCTAATCTAGCGATAGATATAGGCTTCTGATAGGTATTTTGAGGACAGATTCCATTTACCTCTATATTTTTAATGTGAACTGGCCAAGCCGCCCCCTTAGGCATTTGACAATGCAACACAGACGCGCAGAGAATGTTTCGATAATTTAGCGAACCACACCCTTGCTTGCCTAAGCTGGTCTAAGGCTTCGTCCTTGTACACACAGCATATCGCCATCTTTCAAAGTAACTTTTTTGGTGTAACGAACTCTAGCTACACTACATTGGCCATTGAATTATAAATAGGTAGGTACCTACTTAGATCAATTTAAATTCAGAGTACCTCCTCTTTCGAGGAGGACGCACGTTTATTGTTTACTTTTCCTTGTAACGAAAATATTGTTTTTCTTTTAATACTACCCACCAGTGTCTAATAAATAATGAAGGTGTTATTTTACGTAAGTTTTTTAAAGTGTTTTGCTCACTATTATGTGTGATAGAAATAAATAAAATGCGTCTGTGATATAAATGCAATTTACCGTATTTTGTGGTTTTTTTATTGTGCCATACACAAATTAACTTTAATAAGTACGTAACTACTTTCATACATATGAAAGTTAAGTCTAAGTTAGATATGGTTTCTATCGAAAATGGTACGTGTATTCTTATAAATTATGGAGATATGCATTTGCTTACTTACCTAGTTAATTAACTTTAATTTAATTAGGTACTAACTTGAACTTCATTTGACAAGCCATTATCTGTGGTTAAACTAATTGCCAAGAGTTAAGTATGTAGAGGTAGGTAAGTAATATCATTGTTTTTGGATATTTATAAAATATTTATTTCTTTCATAACAGTAGGTACAATTTAACATGTACATTGAAGCAGATAGGTATGTAATGATTATAAAAAAAGAGTTTATATTTTTTTTTTACGCGTAACTACAGGATCTATTCTATGATACAGGTGTTATCGATATGGGCCATCCTCTGGCAACCAGGCCTGACCCTGGACAATGGACTCGCTCTGACCCCACCAATGGGCTTCATGACCTGGCAACGTTTCCGTTGCGTCACAGATTGTAAGAAGTATCCTGATGAGTGCATAAGGTATTGTACATTGTACTTGAATTAGACAGCATAGCCATCATAGAAGTCAAATTAGGAATTAAAATGTCAAGTTTCATAAAACCCATTGAAAAGCATAAGATTTCATCAAACTTGGTCTAGTCGTTATGAGGTTTTTCGAGACTAGCGAACACCGTGTTTCGTGTATAATAAAGTTAAATCATGTAGAAATGTATTCTGAAAGCAATACATACATAAATGTGTTATTTTATATTTCATTAAATTTTTTTATTGATATGACAGTACAATACGTTTATGTAAGTAGAAATCTATTAATTATATCCTCTGAATGCGACATCTAAGTAAGGATAAGGAATAAATTAACTAACATTATTGCAACATTTGTCATTTTGCAGATTGTTAATAATTTCAGTTGTTTATGGTAACTTACATGCTTCATCCGAAGGGTCGGTACATTTCTGACGGAAAATGCGTCGCGTCATGTCAGATACAACCTTTCACACTCTCGGTAGAAAGTATGCAGCAGCCGTAATCTGTTAGCACTTACGTAGAACATATAGATTTTGTGTGTAGAATTTATACGAAGCACGTAAACCCGCCTGGACCGGTTCCTAGACGCGTACATTATTGATTCACATTCCTATAGGATTATCGACCTCGACTTAGAATTTTATAGATCCCGAGCTCCTTAGCACATGGACAAAATAATGCGGCTGTTATTCAAAGCCATTACAAATGAATTAAGGATTTATTTAGAAACATTGCATACCTTAATCCTTTGCAGATATTCTTTTAAAGACGGCATTTTTCTCCTGTGATCAGCACAGCGCGGGACTTCACTAAAATACATCAGCTGCATCTCCTTCCGTGCAAGTCGTAAGAGTCGATGGAACTCGGGTATTCTCTCAGGCGATAACCTAGCAACTTGTCACTGATAATTTAACATCTGTCCCTACTTTTCTAAATGTGGCTATGGGATGTCCTTTACGCCCTGCAGCTCTGGCTACCCAAGTTCAGAAACACTGCCGTGTTTATATGTTTGTATGTCAGTGTTTTATTCTGTTTTCTCGTCTAATCAAAGCACTCTAGCAGACCAGACCATTGACATGTACGTACCTACCTACATCACGTCTAACCATAGAGGAATAATCTTATACCTTAAATCTCATTCACTACATTACTATCACAGGTATATTTTTAACTTCCAGTGAGAAGTTGGTGACGCGTACAGCCGACCTGATGGTGTCCGAGGGATACCTAGACGCTGGTTACGAGTACCTCATAATTGACGACTGCTGGCTGGAGAAAAACAGGAGTGAAGACGGTCGCATGGTACCCCATAAAGAACGGTTTCCTAATGGCATGAAGTATATAGCTGATTATGTAAGTGATTTAACTTCTCGAGGAAATACATTATCACTAAGAATCGGGCGTTAGTTAGAAAGTGTGGAGACGGTGATTTTAAGAGTGCACACCACTGCACTTTTAAAATCTCCATCTCCATCTATACATATAATAAAAATGTAACGGATCGCTGTCTATACATGGAAGATATATGAGAAAAAATATTATACCTATTTACCTTTATCAACGCAATAGAACCCAAAAGAATGATTTTTCGGAATCTGTCGGTTTGTCTGTGCGTTTGTGCACGCTAATCTCAGAAACGGCTGAACCGATTTCGATGTAGTTTTCAATAATATATTGGGACAGGTCCCACTTAACATGTAGGCTATGTATTTTTATCCCGGGAAAATGTTTTTGTCTGGGATAATTTAAACATTTTGTTTTTTCTGTAGTCCACGCGGACGGGGTTGCGGGCGGCCACTAGTCTTTTAATATATCTTTTACTACTCAATAATTTGGCCTTCATGCCTTGATATTGTCTCTATCTTGTTCTAGTTTTAGAGAAAAACAGCATTAAATATATCCTACAGATAGGCTATAAGACCGTTATAAAAAGTGGCCCTTTTTGTTATCAGAAAGATAATTTTGAAATAGTTAATTAGGCAACTGCGTCAACTTTCCAAAAGCTGCCTTTGGAATGCGTATAAACGAAGATTTAGCTAATTAATGTAGGTATTGTTCTTGCAACATTTTTCATTCTAATTCGGTGTAGACTTATTTGCCCATATGAAAATCATCATCTTCCTACCCTTATCCTATTAATACCTATAGGAATCCAATATGTTTTTTTAGAAACTCATATTGCGAAAGGTTTGGTGCTTGTTTTACGCCTGGCTGCCGGCTTGATGCCAACCCTACTTGTATAGCTAAACCCATACGAAAATTATTTGCCTTTTTTACACGAATGTATCTGTGTTAATAAGTACACAATATCTTCGCTAGATCCACGACAAAGGTCTCAAATTCGGAATGTACCAAGATTTCGGTACTCAGACCTGCGCCGGCTACCCTGGCGTCTTAGGGTACGAGGATATTGACATCCAAACCTTCGTGGAGTGGGAGATAGACTACCTCAAGCTGGATGGATGCTATGTCAACGTTACTCAAATGGATGAAGGTATTTTGTTCAGGGTGTATTAAACAATTCGGGAATGTTCATACAATCTTGAAAACGTGTGATTTCGAGTCCAAATTTTCTGTAAGGTCTATTAGACCC
This sequence comes from Carposina sasakii, assembly GCA_014607495.2. Classification (NCBI taxonomy): domain Eukaryota; kingdom Metazoa; phylum Arthropoda; class Insecta; order Lepidoptera; family Carposinidae; genus Carposina; species Carposina sasakii. The sequence goes on along the minus strand of CP053162.1, from coordinate 9,533,385 downwards.
TTTAGGAAGGTATTTAGTAGATATTATTCGCGTAAGAGAGATAACACCCGTGCGAAGCCGGGGCGGGTCCCCCGAAAATAAAAACCTTCCACTTGAATCACTCTACCTATTTATTTAAAAAAACGCATCAAAATCCGTTGCGTAGTTTTAAAGATCTGAGCATACATAGGGCCAGATAGACAGAGGGAAGCGACTGATGATGTAGTGATTACATACCTACCAAAGACCTGTCTTTATTGTTGAACTATATATTCTTATTCGTTCTAGATTACATGCATATATTTTTTTCCAGGGTATCCAGACTTCGGAAACCGCCTGAACAAAACTGGTCGTCCTATTCTCTACTCCTGCAGCTGGCCTGCTTACCAAGAAGAGAAAAGAGTTAATGTGAGTACGAGCAACGTAAAGCTGGGTACTGTAGGGTAAGCATCATGTAAGCATGAACCTTTTTACGCGTCGCGCCGCCGTAATGCTATCGAGTCGTAGGCAAAATCTATGAGATTTGATAGTTTAACGATAGCGTTACGGACTATCGAGAGGTAGGTGCTTGCCTCACTGAACTGACTAACGTTTCAGAGTCTAATGTAAAATTGCAGGAATATAATAATATAAATATTCGAGAATATAACAAAATAATAAAAACCAAAATACTTTGAATTGATTGTATTGTAGTAGTCGACGAAAAAGTTACGTTCGAAATCAAGATGGGATTTGTAAATATCCTTTTTTTTGTTATCTTCTAGTAGGTAAGATACTGCTTCTAATGGTAATTTTCGATTGTAGTAGCTAATATCAAAATGAAGCAGGAAAATAGTTACTTAAAGAGATCCGTTTTCCAGGTGGACTATGCCTCAATAGCCAAACACTGCAACATCTGGCGTAACTACGACGACATCGAAGATGCCTGGTCTTCCGTCGAGGACATCAAGAACTGGTTCGGAAACCATCAGGATCGAATACAGCAGCATGCTGGTCCTGGCCATTTTAATGACCCTGATATGGTAGGCTGCTGCTATCGCCATCAATAATCATGTTCATCATCATCTTCCTGGCCTTATCTCATAATTTATTTATATATTTGACGACCGATTGGTGTAGTTGGTAGTGGCTCTGCCTGCGACGCCAATAGGTCCTGGGTTCGAATCCCGGTAGGTGTAAACATTGATATGATGAATATCGATGTTTGTTTCCGAGTCATGGATGTTTCTATACTTATCTATGTATTAATATACCGTTGCTTAGTACCCACGACACAAGACCTTATGGATCTTAATGTGGGACTAGGTCAATGTGTTATGAAGTGTGTGAAATAAAATAAAAAATGATGTGGTCGGCGCCATACGTTTTTCTTTCAAAACTCATATTGCCAAGTTTTGGCATAGAGTCTCGGGTATATTTAAGTGACAATTTTAGTCCTGTGCTGATTCGGGGTGTCACTAGAATACATTAAGCTGCATCTCCTTCTGTGCTTGTCGTTGGAGTCGACTAGGGAATTTAGTGACCTCTCAGGCGATGAGCTAGCGACTTGTTACTGATCGTTTATGTGGGCACCCTCATACGCTATTTCAGGAACATATACTTGTTTACAATTGGCACGCTTATCGCATTTAAGCTTGATAGGTATGATCATTCACTATTCTTTCCAGTTGCTGATCGGAAACTTTGGTCTAACGGAAGAACAAGCCAAGGTACAAATGGCGGTGTGGAGCGTTCTGGCCGCACCTCTCCTACTCAGCGCTGACCTGGCCAGCATCAAACCAGAGTTCAAGAGGATACTCCTGAACAAGGACATCATTGCGGTAGACCAGGATCCCCTGGGAATCCAAGGGACTAGGGTGTTTAATGGGACTGAGAAGGTGACTGTCGTATTCTGTGTTTCTTGGTAGAATTAGACTGTGTCTTGGAATAGAATAACAACTAAAGGTTATTTAGAATTAGACTGTGTCTTGGTATAGAGTTAAAGGTTATTTTTCGATAGCTCTTTCAGAGAAAGGTCGTCATATTATTTAGGTACTGTACCCTAAATCGACGGGCGCATTTGAATATCGTAAAAGTCGTTGAAGCAAAAGAGGTCTGTTTAATCCAATAGGCAGCAATAGGAAGTCCGTGATTTTGCCTCCCCTCCTGGAAAATGGCACGATTTTATTGATGTTGTATTAAGGGTAGATAAAGAAGTTTTAAGTACATGTTTGTGGTACCTAATAAAAAATTATTCCTTACTCTTTAGGGTCCCAAAAGAAAATATGAAATCTGGAATCGTAAGTTGAGTGATGGCTTCGCATTGGTCTTCGTCAGTAGACGAGTAGACGGGGTTCCTTATGCCGTCAACTTCACTCTTCAGGAGATGGGATTGGAGAAGAAGACTTACGTCTTAAAGGTATATGTACCTACAACAAGGTATGCTTATATTTCTATGAGATAAGTGAACACCCACGACTTCGTGCGAATTTCGGAAAATCCTTTATTATCGGATGACTACGTCATACAAAGAACACACCCTACAAGTTTCAGGCCTTTGTACTTTGGTCTAATGCTCGTAATCAAATGTTAAATTCTATTGAATCTGTCTCCAGACCGATTTATCATTATGACCTTATCTTATGTAAGGAAATTTTCGTGCCTTCGTGGTCCAAGCATTTTATAGGTATGCAGATTAGTATTACAAGTAGAGTCCGTTTCATAGAATAAATTTCCTATGACTGATTTCGGAACAAACTTTTTTGTATGCAGTAACTATCAACCTTCAAAGGACCTATTTGGTAAAAGGCACTCTACCTGCGATGGCGATGTTGTCCGTCCATCTAGCTGGTAGTCTGTCGATTGGGTGTGCTGCGATTCTGAGTAGTCACTTGATAGTCAAGTATTATTTTCAGGACCTTTATCACGAAGACAGTGACCGAATCTTGAACTCAGAAGAAGATTTGGAAATCAAGATACCTCCTTTAGGTAAGTTTATCAACCGATTTTGTTAAACAATATGTCAACTTAATTAACTTGATATAACTTTCCTCAGTAGAACCTGGTCGCCATAGGTCTTGGGCTTGAATCCCGGTAGGTGCGTTTGCTTTCATGATAAATATCGATGTTTGTTTCCTAGTCTTGGATGTTTCTATACCTACACCTCCATGAATCCATTGCTTAGTACTTACGACACAAGACCTTATGTATCTTAATGTGCGGGACTATGTTAATGTGGAGAAAGAAACCCTACTCTGAAACTACCCAAACACATCAGCTGCTGGACCTAGACCTCCCCCAGTGCACGCCACAAGGCTACTGCCAGAGGGGGCTTTAGCTCACCCATATAAATACAAAAACAATAATTAAAATCAATCCAGCCGTGTACGAGTTATAGCGAAACGTGGCGGAACTAACACACAGATAGTAGTCTTCCACAGAGGAACTAGAACCATCTTTCGAAAGATCTATTTGGTTAAACGCACTCTAGCCTTACCGAACCATTGTCACATAATCTGTGCACATGATTGTCACAGACAGACATGATAATACCATTGTCTTTTTAATTACAGGTTGTAAATTCTACAAGTATACAGAAAAACAAGACGACGCTGAAAATGAATAACGACCTTTAAGCACGTGTCATGTTATATGTTAATTATTCAAACAGTAAGTATATACTTGTTTACATTACAGCAAGCTTTTTGTTGCCTTTAGGTGTGGAGTTATAATAGAGACTTTGATAGAGTAGATCCACGATGTAGATCAAGTGTAAAAATCAATCACATCATCTATTCTACTCACGGATCGTAAACTATCGAGACTGTAGAGTACTTTGCTGAACAAGGTACTTATCTATTTATTGTTTTCAGACGCCTTAAGAGCGCGTTTAGAGCTAGGATCAATTTCACCCGCACACTAGACACCCCTCACCCCGCACTTGTTCAAAGTATCGAATACGGTGACATCATGTTTTCACGAGCACTGTATACGCAAAAAGGTCAGATGAAAATAGCTAAGTATATGTAGGTAAAAAATGTTACCTTAATCCGGTAGGACTACATAGGACATGGGTTCTTTAGAAATGAAGGGGTGATCTCAGAAAGTATACATTGTACACTCTCGTAGTCTATAGGTTACCTACATACATACCCTTAACCCTTCCCTGAACCCTTTAATAACAGAGAAATAAAATGTAATCTAATATTAATTAACTTGTTGGCGCCAGGATTTATTTTTATCTAAAGTTGATAAAAAATACGTAATGATTTTTATTACTTAAATTCAATATGTTAAGGTCTGATCTTAAATCATAAGTACGTATTTTGTAAACAATACTAATTATGACTTGCGGCTACTGATTAGTGATTTAATTAATTTGAAAATATTATCCTTCTTTTTGGCTTTTCCACTGTGGAATAAATATTAAAACCATAAGATTTTCTTTAATTTATCCATGGGTCTTTAACGGACATGTTGACGTTAGTGATATCACCAAAAGCATCCCCTTTCCATTATCTATTCCCCTTATTTCAGTAGCTATAACTTTAATAAGGCATGTGCAAGATATAACAGTAAAGGTAAGTACTCGTATGTTAACCAAAATGCTATAAAAATGGCACACTACAGAGAACCTGTCGTTAGCACATGTTTATTGTTCAACATACCTTGTTTAGGAATCTCTAAACCATAATTATGAATAACTAGCTGTTGCCCGCGACTTGTCCGCGATTCGATTATCGCACGGTGGTGCCACCTGCCGCAATAAAAAGAAGCATTTGTCCTTTCTCGGTATCTATATTATTTGTGTACCAAATTTCAGACAATCGGTTCAGTAGTTTTGCCGTGAAAGACGGACAAACATACACATACACTTTCACATTTATAATAGACATACATACATATAATCACATCTGGGTTTTTATGTCAACTCTACATACTACCTACGTGCGCTTGTCGCATTTCTTTAGCCATTGAAGGAACACCTTCCACTGCTGGGCAAAAACCTCCACATGCTGCATACAACCGCCGCCGGTCCATGCCGGATCCACCCCGGCAGAAACGAATCGAGTTTATCCTGCCATCACCGTCTCTGCCTACCCTAGCTATCGAGCCGGAACACGGGACTTTAATAAAAAGAAATTCCAGAGCTTTAACTTTTATCGATAGATTTTGCTAGTGAGACGCTAGCGTTACGCCCCCGCGTAAAAAGTGCTTACCCCACTGATTTTGAACACAAAACGATAACGAACGACGTATATATACCCTACCTATACGTGTTTGTAAACTACGAGTATATTTATCGTCGGTCTAATTATCAAAATGCGTAACCACAAAAAAAATATCGAAATTTTACTTTTAATGCCATCTGGCGTAGAATCGTGTTACCTACCTTCCTGTTAGAATAATGCTTAAAACTAAAATTACGAATTTTTTTTTGAGTGACGCATTTTAATAATTAGACCGACGCGACAATATGTCAGTCTTGACACCGTAGGTATGTACTACTCCATACCCTCATTAATAGTCAGCGGATGTTAAATAAATTTAAACTAGTCGAACTGGTTGTCCCATTGACCGTTAAACAACTTCACAAGGTGAAAGTTGAATTCCTCGAAGACGCAATTTAAGTGTTCCTATTCCTACGAGACAAGTCGCCGTCTGTGCGAGATGGTTAGTGTACGAATCCCAATAGATCAGTGTTTGTTTTAGGGATAAGACATGCATGCTTAGTCGGTACCTATTCATCCACTATACGAGATCTGTAGCTTAGTATGGAATTTAAAGATAGTTGGGGTGTTTTCAAATGAGTATGTGAAGGATTCGAACCCAGGATCTCCAGCTCGGCAGTTAGTGCTTGTCGCCGGTCGCCATAAATAATTATCATAGATATCGCACGGAGGACATAATTATATTACACGGAGAGATAATTATCCGTGGGCAATCCGTGGGATATCGTCATAATACCCAGTTCCTGGGTACATATCAATCAAACAGACAGAATTTTAATTAAGTATTCCTTTCTGTGCTTTTCTTGCATGACAATACTCGACAATATTCATATGCGACTGTTTGATCCACAAAACTGTGTTGCTCCTATCCATCTCCTGATGATCTCCTGTCTGTCGTGTCCTCACATGAATGAAGTATACACTCTTTTCTCTATGATCATGTCCGTCTCACCCAGGAATTAGGTATCATGATCTGAGTCCTCGACCTCTGAGTCTCACCCATAGAAATGTATACGAGATACCAAATCCCTGGTCTCACCATCTGTCAGGATTCGGCGGGAAAAGCTTGAAGGGAGTGGGTGTAATTTTCTTGTGAAAATCAAAATTGATTTGTAGATGGCTTGCATGTGTCTCTAAAGTGATGTTTTCTGGAAAATAAGTTATATTTTGTTTATGTACTTGTGGTGTGAATCCAGTGCGTGTGCATGGTGTTATATGCAGGTAAGCTGAGTAACACTTTAATCGGAATACGATCTCTTCACGGGCGCATGTAAGTTGTTTCTGCAAATATTTTTGTTTTTACTAATTTCACATTCATTTTTGAGGATTTTCCCGGCGTTTCCATTCATCATCATCATTTATCATCCATCATAAATCATTTACTAAAGACAATGGCTGTATGGGCTTAGTTCCCCTTGCCTTTCCTTCGGGATAAACTAAACAAAACAAAATCACCATCTGTCAAAGTGAGAAAAGCAACAGAGATTCGCAGTGAGATATATACTATATATATATATATATCTTTGACTATATATAGGGTGTAACAAAAAGGGTATGTTAAGGGAAAAGCTACGTAAATAGCCCACTGTAGAGAACCTATCCATAAAATTTGAGACTCAAAATCACATGTTTATTTTTCCCGATAGTATGGAGAATTTTTAAATATCTTAGGAATATTCATACAATCTTGAAAAATAACCTGTATATAGTATATATCTCACTGGAGATTCGGCGGGAAAAGCTGGAAGGGTGCAGGTGTAATTTTCTTGCGAAAATCAAAATTAATATGTAGATGGCTTGCATGTGTACGTAAAGTGATGTTTTCTGGTAGATAAGCTATATTTTGATTACTTGTGATGTGAATCTAATGCGTGTGCATGGTTTTATACGCATGTAAGCCGAGTAAAACTTTAGCCGGATTACGATCTCTTCATGGGCGCATGTAAGTTGTTTCTGCAATAATTTTTCATTTTGACTAACTTTACACTTGTTCTTGAGGATTTTCCCGACGTTTCCATTCATCATCATCATTATCATCCATAAATTCAGAAATCATTTACTAAAGATAATGGCTGTATGGGCTTAGTTCCCCTTGCCTTTCCTTCGGGATAAACTAAACAAAAAAAAGTAACACTTGTGGAATTCGTAAAATTCCATTAGAATACATTAGAATTCCATTAAAATTTATTAAATTATCATAAGTAAAGTACGTAATTAATTTTTTTTGTGTTATATAACTCGACCTCTGAATGTATTCAATAGTTCATTCACACCGTTCTTGGGGCTCAGGCATTATTATAATTTTTCAGTCTAAGTGAATGAAAGTTAAAATAAATAAGTTATCATCCAACTTATCTGCAGTGTAGGTCAATGTGGGGGTCTCCTGACGTAGGCTGAGGCAAATCACACACACGGGCGTCTCGGAGACGCTCAGTCAGTTAATACCGGCAAGTCGGCTTGAACACGCGTCGCTCTACTTAACTGAACAGTTATACGGAACAGTGTACAATTACCTTGATCGTGAAAGTTATTGTCTACGTAAGAGGATACCAGCATGGGAGGGAAACTCAAGAATGTCGGCGTACTTGCTATGGAACTGTACTTTCCTTCACAATACGTCGATCAAGTGGAATTAGAGAAATATGATGGAGTCTCCACAGGAAAATACACCGTCGGTCTCGGCCAGAGCAAGATGGGATTCTGCTCAGACAGGGAAGATATTAATTCACTGTGTTTAACTGCACTGCACAGGCTTATTGAGAAAAACAATATTGACTTACATGATATTGGCCGCTTGGAGGTTGGTACTGAAACCATTATTGATAAAAGTAAAAGTGTAAAGAGTTTTCTGATGACCTTATTTGCTAAGGAAGGTGCAACAGATATAGAGGGTATTGATACAACAAATGCTTGCTATGGTGGAACAGCAGCTCTCTTCAATGCCATAAATTGGCTAGAGTCATCATCTTGGGATGGAAGAAAGGCAATAGTAGTAGCTGGTGACATTGCAGTGTATGGTAAAGGTGCTGCAAGGCCCACTGGAGGAGCGGGTGCTGTTGCTATGCTGATTGGACCAGATGCACCTCTAGTATTTGACTCTGGTGTACGAGCTTCATACATGAATCATGCATATGATTTCTACAAACCAGACTTAGCATCAGAATTCCCCCATGTAGATGGCAGACTGTCAATCCAATGCTACCTCAGTGCTTTAGATAATTGTTATAATTTGTTCTGTAAAAAAGTGAGGAAGACTGACCCAGATTTTAAAGGACTTCTGAGTTTAGATGGCATGCTATTCCATACTCCATACTGCAAACTGGTGCAGAAATCACTTGCTAGGATATGTTTTAATGATTTCTTGAATGCTTCTCCAGAGAAACGTAAAGTACAGTTTCCTGGACTGGAAGGTTTCAGTGATTATAAAAGGGAAGATACCTACTTTGACCGTGATGTAGAAAAGGCATTTATGACATACAGTCAAGATTTATTTGATGAGAAAACTAAACCTGCCCTTAATATATCCCGTAATGTTGGCAACATGTACACTCCATCTCTATATGGAGGTCTAGTATCATATCTAGTTAGTAAATCTCCGGATCAGTTAGTAGGGAAAAAGTTTGGCTTGTTCTCATACGGCTCAGGTCTGGCATCTACTATGTACTCAATGAGTATCTGTAATGACATGACAGCAGGCTCTAAACTACAGAAACTAATAGCTTCATTAAATGAGACCATTTCACTGTTAGATAAGAGAGAGAGTGTTGAACCGAGTAGATTTTCAGAGATAATGGATGTTAGAACGAAAAATTACCACACAGCTCCATATACACCCTCTGGGTCCATAGAGGCATTGTTCCCTGGCACATACTACCTTGTTGAAATTGATGACCAAAGAAGACGTACATATGATAGAAAAATCTAAATTATTGCATTTATTATCTGAGTGATGCAGGAATTAGCTGGCTAGCAAGTTTTTGTACATTATTTTATTGTTTAATATTTAATTTATATTTAGACTGTTTTATTGGAAGACATTAATGATGCTCTCTCTTTAAATGTCATTGTTATTTTTGAAAATACTGAAATATTTTTAATGTGATTAATTGTTTTTTTAACTATATTTATTAACAAGTTTTATTTCATGTTGCTATGTACTTTTTACCCAACTCAGGCAAAGCCAAAAGGAGGGGTATTGATTCATATTTTATATCATGTTCTTACCAAAGTACCTATTTGTGGGGACAAAATTCTGGCTATTTATAATAAATTATTGTAACTGTGAATTAACTTATTTATTCTAAAAATAATAGAATAGGTTTTCCAAAATATACATATTTTTTAAAGGCAAAACCTAACATGGTACTAATTCATTATTAGGAAGGTAAGTGTCTACCTACACTACTAATAACCACGTTTCATAACACTGTATATCATATGATAGTGGACGCCCGCGACTTCGTCCGCGTGGACTGCAGAAAAAACAAAATGTCGAAATGATCCGGGATAAAAATATTTTCCATATGTAGCCTATGTATTAATCCAGGGTATCAGCTAATTTCATACCAAATTTTATTAAAATCGCTCCAGCCGATTTTACATGAAAGAGTAACAAACATCCATACTCACAAACTTTCGCGTTTATAATATTAGTAGGAAGTAGGATTATGATGGATGGACTTATCTATATATAGCTGTTACCCGCGACTTCGTCCGCGTCAACAAACAGAATAAAATATTTTAAAGTACTTCTGCGTAAATTATATTTTTTGTTTTATTTTCTTGTGGCAGAAGAACATACTGATTTTCTCCGCAACCCGATCTTGACAACGCGACATATAATTGGCCGTGTGAAAAGCAGTCTTGACGTAAGTCAATTCCAACGTGTTTAAACGTTTGCCCCTGTGATTTATTAATTGTTACAGCAAAAGATAACTTAACAGGGAATTGAATTCTTTTAAAATGTTGAATAACTTTTCCTAAGACGGTATTTTCATATCTCTCAAAATTTAGCTGGGCTGTTAAGGGTTCTGCATCAGGTTATCTAGACCTTCAATTTTATTACGTTATTAGAAAGTGCTTATCATGCTGAGCAACTTTTCCTAAGACGGTATTTTCATATCTCTCAAAGTTTAGCTGGGCTGCTAAGGGTTCTGCATCAGGCAGTCTAGACCTTCCATTTTTTTCTTTCATATCATTTCTACGTCATTTTATTCTTTCATACATATTTTTTGGATAACTTGAACCGTTTACGCAGCGCACGCAACGGAAGTCTTCAAAGTTGAATAATTTTCCCCGTTTTTTCCACATTTTCCTCTTATTCTTCGTCCCTATTGGTCGCACTGTGATGATATATAGCCTAAAGCCTTCCTCGATAAATGGACTATCCAACACAAAAAGAATTTTTTAATTCGACCCAGTAGTTCCGGAGATTAGCGCGTTCAATCAAACAAACAAACAAACAAACTCTTCAGCTTTATAATATTAGTATAGATTGATTTGCTATGTAAATCATTAGGTAATAGGTAGAATTTACACTATAAGAAATGGAATAATTGGGATTAAGTGGGGATAAAAAGCCCTACAAAACAAAATTCTATTCAACCAACTTCCAGAGTTTCCTAATGTGCGTCTGGTGAACTTACCTAGGTAGGTAGGTACCTAGGTAAGTCATAATTAACTACGTAGGTATTCAAAGCATTTTCGTATCCAAAGACCGATTCGTTGCTAATGGCACCAGCACGACAGGCGTGTCATCCTTCTATAGGTGGGTTCCTACGGTCCGTGATAATTGCAGACGGACGCGGACGCGCCGACGGCTACGGACGAACGCGCACCACGGACGAGGCTATCCCACGGTGCGTGCCCGTCCGTGGTCGTCGGCGGTCTGGGCCGAAATACGTGGAAGACTTTACGTTGCAAGTATCGTAGTGATAAATTAAACCTTAGGCTATATCTATTAAGGTGTAGAATCGCGCTAACTGAAAGAAAATACTTTCAAAGTAAAAAAGTATTTTTTTTGCCAGCGGGATTATAACACGCAGCCTTATTGAAATAAGGATTATTTTCTCTGAAATACTTTAGTACCTAGGCATCGGCGCCCGGTAACCCATGGAATACTTGAAGGTATTTATTTTGTAGCACGATTATGTTCTTTATTCACTATGGATGCGCCCACCACCGGGCCCTACACCCTCCACTGACCCTCGGATCTGATAACTCATAACTGCGAAAACAGGCACTTGCACTAATTACAATCGCCACGCGAAACCAGACCCGAGCACTGGCGATTGTAGTTAGTGCAAGTGCCTGTTTTCGCAGTTATGAATTATCAGATCCGTGGGTCAGTGGAGGGTGTAGGGCCCGGTGGTGGGCACACCCATAGTGAATGTTTGAACTTCCGAATTGTAACGCCTTATACAATTTCATTTATGTTCTTTATGTCTAAGAAAACTAGGATAATATTTCTATAAAAACCTTATTAACAACTTGGGACAAGTTGTTTGTTTACAGTACATACTTTGTACAGCGGACTCGAAATAGTTTGAAGCACGACTATAAGCTCCTTTTCAAGATTGTATGAAAATTCCTGAGATACTTAAAAATTCTCCATACTTTTGGGAAAAATAAACATGTGATTTCGGATCTCAAATTTTGTGGATAGGTTCTCTATAGTGGGCTATTTACATAGCTTTTCGCTTAACATAACCTTTTTGTTACACCCTGTATACAGGATGTTTTTTCGTTGCCACCCTTAACGAAGGGTACGTAATCTATACATCAAATTAAGTAAGTTTATGCCGAAAAAAATGCTGGGAAACGATGTAATTTTTTTTATTTTTTTTTATTACTTGATCGGGCGAAATTTATAGTGCCCAGTGTTTATACAAATTTTTTGATAGACAGATATTAATTATTTCTCGTGAAAAATCTTGCTACACGCGTCAATGTGCATTAATGCAGAAAACCGTAGTCTATTTACTCAACTTTGGACCCTAATATTTTGCAAACCAGACATTTCCCAGGTATGCCTCCCATGGAGAAAAATCATCGTGATGATGAGATTCCGTAGTTTTCGGGAACGTTGACGACCAAAAATCACCCAGTATACATACAAGGTGTGTGTGACAGCCAGGCAAATACTGAATGAAACACTGAACAAGTACCATTGTTATGACGACAGTGTTATTACTCCCAGGAAATATTTTTAATTTGATTATCCGCAAAGTTTGCTTTCCGCGCGAATTGTATCGGGTGATCCTGTGACTATTTAAATTAGCTTATTTGGTTATTGTGTGATACGAGTACATTGCTGTTTTATAAATCACTTGTGACTATCCAATGGGGTTCATTAGTATTTTGAAATTTTTGGGACTTTCTTTTCGAAAATCATCCATAGGTTAAAATTTTGTTTTTAAGTCATTATCTAAGGCCTACATAAATGAGCTACACATTTTATTTTCCTGAAAAATGGAAAAAATGCCGGAAAAATTTCGAATTTTCCTGCGAAAATTTTCTGTGGTTTTCGCCTCAGAATCATGGTCTGAAGTCGCCATATCAATATTTGCCTGGCTGTCACAAACACCCTGTATAGGTAAATTACTCTTAAAGGCTTATGCAAGTTGTAATGTGTAATTTTAATGTGTTGTGAAGTGTATAAAAGCACCTTTCTTCAAAAAACCGTAATCGCTGTTACCTCAAGTAAGATTAGGGAAAGTTTGGTATTCCAATAATAAAACTATTAGGTCTTGAATAAAGTAGCATTTTTTTATATCTGGGCAAATACTAAAAAATTCAGAAGTGTATTCAAGGGCGAGTGTACGAGTATTCAAAAATGCCATTAGACTACTATACTACCACAATCGCTATTGCATCCATGCAGCCGTCGACATGGTCGTCAATTTTTATGTGGTCGCCTATAGACATTTCCGCACGAGCACGCACGAGCGCGCACCGCGTCTGAAGCTATCCATTCGCCATGGATCGGGCGCACCGCCACGGACGTGTCTGCAATTACCACGGACGACCCTATCCCACGGTGCGTGTCGGTGCGGGCTGGTCCGCGTCCGCCTACATTTCATCATCATCATTTACAGCCCTGAGAAGTCCACTGTTGGACATAGGCCTCCCCCAACAACCTCCACTCCGACCGGTCGGAAGCAGCCTGCATCCAACCGACGCCCGCAACCTTGGCCAGGTCATCCGTCCACCTCGCGGGTGGCCTTCCCACGCTGCGCTTGCCGATACGTGGTATCCACTCTAGAACTTTCCGACTCCATCGGCCATCAGTTCTTCGAGCTATGTGCCCTGCCCATTGCCACTTCAGCTTGCTGGACCGTTCAGCTATGTCGGTGATCTTTGTACGTCTGCGGATCTCCTCATTTCTGATTCGATCACGCAGAGAGATCCCAAGCATAGCTCTCTCCATCGCTCGCTGTGCGATCCTGAGCTTTTTTATGAGGCACATAGTTAGAGACCACGTCTCGGCACCGTAGGTCATCACCGGCAGCACGCACTGGTTGAATACCTTCGTCTTTAAGGACTGGGGTATCTTGGACACAAATAAGCTTCGTAGTTTCCCGAACGCTGCCCAGCCGAGTTGGATTCGTCGAGTTACCTCCTTCTCAAAGTTGGACTTACCTAGTTTGACCGTCTGTCCCAGGTAAACATACTCGTCAACAACTTCAAGCATCGAGCTCCCAACCAGTACAGGGGAGTGGGCGGCACATGGACGTTCGACATGATCTTCGTCTTGTCCATGTTCATCTTCAGGCCCACCTGTTGGGAGACTCGATTGAGGCCATCGAGCATTGTGCTTAGATCCTTCAGCGATTCTGCCATGACCACAATGTCGTCTGCGAACCGAAGGTGAGTGATGTATTCGCCATTGATATTGATGCCGAGTCCTTTCCATTCGAGAAGCTTAAAGGCGTCTTCCACTGCATTGGTGAAGAGCTTCGGAGAAATAACATCTCCTTGTCTCACTCCCCTCTGCAAAGAAATCGGCTCAGTGCTCCGCTCCTGTACTCGTACCGACATGGTGGCATTGCTGTATAAACACTTCAGCACTTCGATATATCGATGGTCAATATGGCACCGCTGGAGAGACCGCAACACTGCCCATGTCTCGATCGAATCAAAGGCCTTCTCATAGTCCACGAACGCTAGGCATAGTGGCCGATTATACTCTTCCGTTTTTTGTATAATCTGCCGTAGCGTGTGGATATGATCTATGGTACTAAACCCTTTTCGGAAACCGGCTTGTTCGGGAGGCTGGAAGTCATCAAACCTGCGAGCAAGACGATTCGTGATTACCCTTGAAAACAACTTGTAGACATGGCTCAGAAGCGAGATGGGTCTATAGTTCTTCAGCAAGGCTTTATCGCCTTTTTTAAAGAACAGCACCACCACACTTCTGTTCCATGCTTCCGGCGTTACCCCTTCGAGCAGGACGGAATTGAAGAGCCTTTGGAGGACCTTCAGTACCGGAGTTCCACCCGCTCTTAGAAGCTCTGTTGTAATTCCATCGTCGCCCGGCGCTTTGTTGTTTTTGAGTTGTTTAAGGGCAGTCCTAATCTCGTACAGGCTGATATCCGGGATGTCTTCAGTATAGTGTCGGATAAGCTTGGCTCTTGGGTCTTTGCCTAATCTAACAGGTTTAGCGACCGAGGTATATAGCTGTCCATAGAACCTCTCAATCTCCCTTAGCACCTCTGGTATGGTAGACGCTACACTGCCGTCCTCTGTCTTCAGCTTCGTCAACTGGCTCTGCCCAATAGATAATTCTCTCGCGAACACTTTGGAGCCTTGGTTTCGCTCTATTGTCTCCTTAATGCAGCGAGTATTAAAGCTGCGGATGTCGTGTCGCAGAGACTTGGAGATACGTCTATTGAGCTGCCGATATGCTTCAGCGTCATCAGAGGACTGCAGAGACATTGCGCGCCTTTCCGCCATGAGGTTGAGTGTATGACCAGTTAGTTTCTGGGGTCTATTTCTACGGTTAGGTCTAAAGAATTTAGACCCCACCGTGTGGACAGTTTCTACCAGCCTGTTATTTATATCGTCCACTGACATGCAATCCTCTAGGCAAGCAAAGCGGTTTGTCAGCTCGAGTTGAAAGCTCTCGGGGTTTTGGATGTGCACGGATGAGGGTCGGAGTGTAGACTTCACTAGTCGTGATCTCTCCCGTTTGACATTAATATTCAATGTGCCTCGAACCATTCGGTGATCGCTACCGGTTTTCACCCTGTTGATCACTGAGACATCATTGAATATCCGTCTATCGGTGGTCAATATGAAGTCTATCTCGTTCCTCGTGTGCTTGTTGGGATGGAGCCAGGTCCATTTCCTATGAGGCGGCTTTTTGAAGAAGGAGTTCATCATAAAGAGTCCCTCCATCTCTAGAAAATCGGCCAGCCTCTGGCCCCTGGGGTTCCTGTCGCCGGATCCAAATTGTCCCACTTTCAACTCATTCTCACCCCGCTTGCCCAGTTTCGCATTGAAGTCCCCCATAACAACACAGAAATGAGTTTTAGAGGTATGTATGGCTGTACTTATGTCCTCATACATAACCTCCACCTCGTCATCCGGATGCGCGTATACCTGGATGACCTTCAACGAGTACCTTTTTGATACTCTGAGTATCAGGTATGCTACCCTGCTCGATACACTCGAGATGGATTCGATGCTGTTTACGAGGGACTTGTGGACGATAAACCCAACACCACCCTGGGACTTATGATCACCTTCCCGGTGGTAGAGTAAGTTGCCAGATTTCAGGGTTATCGTATCCTCTCCCTGTCTTCGGACCTCAGATAACCCTACAATATCCCACCGCAACTTACTCATTTCCTCTTCCAGCTCATCGAGCTTTGTGTCCTCCCTCAGCGTGCGCGCATTGTACGTCACCAGCGATAACCCACGCCTATGGTCCATTTTCGAAGCATTAGTCGTCGTACAGTTGGAACCCGCCCGGGGATTCTTAGCACCCCCGGCTCCGGCACTTGGCCGGCGCCTGTCGGACACGCCAGTGTCGCCTCCGGAGCCGCCGGGCACTTGGGGCCTTCCTAGATTACTACTCATGGGGGGGGGTTTGGACCGTAACCCGCCACGCTGGTCCAATGCGTGTTGGCGGGTGGCCAGAGCCTCGTTCGTTGTTCTGCAGGGTGCACCGCGAGCAGGTGAGAATG
This sequence comes from Carposina sasakii, assembly GCA_014607495.2. Taxonomy (NCBI): domain Eukaryota; kingdom Metazoa; phylum Arthropoda; class Insecta; order Lepidoptera; family Carposinidae; genus Carposina; species Carposina sasakii. The sequence goes on along the minus strand of CP053162.1, from coordinate 9,517,007 downwards.
GCTTGGGTCCCGTTAGAAGTTATATGGCCTACATTTATCACCACGGATCTAGACGCACCGAGACGGACGCGTCTGCATTACCACGGACGCTCTGTTTCCCACGGTCCGTGGTGCGCGCTCGTGCGCGTCGGTCCGCAATATCACGGACCGTAGGAACCCACCTTATGGCGGATGCAAATAATACATATACGTACTCTCTAAGGCGGGTGACACGCCAGGCACTTTACAGAAAATTTGTTCTTATCCATGGACAAAAGTATATGAAAATTGAAGCCGCAAAAGGTAAGGCAGAATGCGTCTAGCTGCGCGAGATATGCAATTGATAAACCAAATCTAGATAGCAGTAATTATTAGATACCTGTCCTGTAGGTATTATGAGTAACATTGTCTACAGATATCTTCTATACATTATGATAAAATATAATAAAAATGTAACGGATCGCTGTCTGTACATGGTAGATATATGAGAAAAATATTATAGGAGACCTTTATCAACGCAATAGTACCCAAAACAATGATTTTTTGAATTTTTGCCTAATTGTCGGTACGTTTGTGCACGCTAATCTCGGAAACGGCTAAACCGATTTCGATGCAGTTTTCGGGAATATATTGTGACAGGTCCCACTTAACATATAGGCTACTTTTTATCCCGGATAATTTCGATATTTTGTTTTTTGTAGTCCACGCGGACGGAGTCGCGGGCGTCCACTAGTAAATAAATTGTTCCCTACCTATAAAACTCTTTTTGGATTGAACATAAATAATCGATTAAAGTCCAATATGCGTTCGTTTCCGTTATTATCTTATTCGGTCGTGGAAAACGGGTTCAAAAAACGGTTAGACCGTGTAGTGGCGTGATGTCGCAAGTTACGTGCTAAATGATATTCCGTAAATAGAACTAGGTACGCGGATGATACGAGAACTACGCATTTTCCCAGTAAAACCTCACTTTACACAGACACTAGCGACACTTACTTATCTACCTTGTCGCATAGAGCTAGATGGATGTGATAACCTTTTCGGTTCACAGACGTTATTGATGTTTATTAATATTTTATTCACATATTATAGTAGGTATAGAGAATAGTCACCGCCAGTTCCTTGAAGGAAAATCATCACTATCACAATTACTTGTATCAAATTCTTTGCAAATGACCATTAAAGACGGTTTAACTTGAACAGTTAATTACTGTTGGAGAAACTGTCATTATTAGGTACGTTCATTTACTACGTTATACAACTGTAAATTCAATGAAATATTTATTTTTAACACATTTTTCTAAACTGCATTGCTACTAAATAAATGAGTAACTACTATCTACCTATCTACTAATAATGTGCATATAGTAGGAATTTATAAAGTAACTAGTGGCCCGCCCTCGCTTCGCTTCGGTACATATCAGTACATTAGCTACAACTTCATATGTAGGTACAGCGGTTTTCGTAAAAATTTGGTTCCCTTCCCGTGGGAATTTCGGGAAATCCGTTCTTAGTGCTCCCTCGCAGTCCCTAATGAACGTACAGGTCTGGTTTCAAATTCATATGTATCGCGGTTGTCGTAAAAAAATGAATTCCCGTTTGTCCCCTTCCCGTGGGAATTTCGGGAAATGCGTTCCTAGTGCTTCCTTGGAGTCCCTAATGAACATATATGTCCAATTTCAGATTCATATGTGTAACCGTTTTCGTAAAAAATAATTAATTCCCGTTGGTCCCCTTCCCGTGGGAATTTCGGGAAATCCGTTCTTAGTGCTTCCTCGCAGTCCCTAATGAACTTATATGCCCAATTTCAGCTTCATATGTATAGCGGTTTTCGTAAAAATTATGAATTCTCGTTTGTCCCCTTCCCGTGGGAATTTCGGGAAATCCGTTTTTAGTCCTCCCTCGCTGTCCCCAATGAACATATATGCCCGATTTCAGCTTCATATGTATAGCGGTTTTTGTAAAAAATATAGAATTCCCGTTGGTCGCCTTCCCGTGGGAATATCGGGAAATTCTTGTAGCCTATGTTCATCCAGGTCCAATAAGGATTCTAACGGTGAAAGAATTTTTTAAATCGGTCCAGAAGTTTTTGAGCCTATTCATTACAACCAAACAAACAAAGTTTTCCTCTTTATAATATTAGTGTAGATTTCGAGGCTTTCATAGCATTCCTCTATGGTTTCGCTATCCACTTAACGTACCTATACAAGCTACATTTTATCTGCTTGGTTTTTCCATAGCTAGCCTAGGAACCCGCCCCCTGATTACGTAAAAGCTGAAGCAAAGCGATAGCGAAAATTGTACAATATTCGGCTTGAAATGTCAAAGTTTTTGTACAATTTTCGCTATCGCTTTGCTTTTGCTAGTTAGGTAATAAGGGGGCTGATTCACGCAATTAACTACCAAATGACACGTTTTACTAAAGTTACAATTTTATTAACTGCAATCTATTAGCATTTAAAGCAATAATAATATAACTTCGGCTATGTATAACTAATTATGTCAATGAAAATAAAAGCCATCTTAATTTTTATGGTTTATTGCGATTGATAAAACATTAGAGTATAAAACACGGTGGAATTTCCTCAAGCTATCGGTCTGATCGATCCCGTTACATTACCTACATTAATTAATTATCAAGTATCTACCTACCTAATTAATTAGGAAAGCCTACGCATTAACTTATTTTAAACTGGATGCCCCCATAATCATAATATTATCATCAATCAGAGAGAATGCAAACGGATCAACACGAGATTTCCTATGTGTAATCTTAAGATGATCTTATTCCTTTATGACAGTACCTTATAGGAGGTCCATGCATGATCAGCAGATGATCAAATGGCTGAAATGAGTACAACAGTACAGAATCGATTTGAACCTGTCTCATCAGCAGCACCATTGTTTTGGCTAATTGAAGGTAATTATTTTCTATTTATTTATTTTCCGTTTCAGTATAAAGATGAAATTCCTCGTCGCCCTTCTAGCCATAGTAGCCACATCAGAGTCGGTGTTCAAGCGGCGCCATCCAGAGCCCCAGCACAGACCCAGTCACCGCCATACTTCTCGAGCAGCAGCTTCTCGACACCATCTCGTCCAAGAAAAGCCAGTATACGAGGGATTCTCTATTGGACCTGCTATTGTTGACATGTCGAATGATGGAGGTGCCGTCACTGCTCCCGTTGTACCAGCACCGTTTAAGTGCTTCCTGGTGCCGCGTCTACGTCTCCTCTTGTCCAGATTATTGTGAAGGAGTGGAAGAAGCTGCGCCGGTTGTTGAGGAGATCTCTTCTGGTTGTTGTGGATCAGCCCACTGTTCCCGACGAACCTGTGATCGTGAACAACCTGCCGAAGAAGTAGATGCTCCTATTGTCGTGGAGCCTGAGGTGGTGGAAGTGCTGGAGCCGGAGGTTGTTGATGTGGAGCCTGAAACCCTTGCCTCCATCTCCGCTGGAGTAGTTGTCCCCATCGACGTAGTTACCGCTGTTATTTTCTGTATAAAAAATATATCAATTGTTACCCGGATTCAAACCCAGGATCATTAGTTCAAGTACCCGCGCGGTAAGCTTCACTACTTGATTAATCGTGCTAGCTAATGCGATTGTTTAGTAAGACCTTCATTGCAGCATAAATGTTACGTCAAATTAGTAAAGTTAGGTATGTATTACTTAATTTGTTAGACTTCCACAAGTACATAGAGGTATATTGAAGTTGCCTATACAAAATGTGTCGCAAATTTCGATTCTTGTTAATTGAATGATAATTATCTAGTTATATTATTTCCTTGTGATCTTCCCAGACATTGACCAAGATCTAGGACGAATAACTTCATCACCTGATTGAAATCCCTTTAAATCAGACTTGGCCTGGGACCCCTGGTCGGTAGGAAATAAGCGTGTGCATGTGACCAAGTCATAAAGACACCGGGATGTGCTGGTCATTCATTTGACCACAATGTGAACAATTCTATGAGTGCTGCTGTTGGATAGGTTAAGTAGTAAATTCTTTAGCTCTAATAGATAGGTCGCACATCTGCTAAAATAAAACTTAAATGCCAAAACCAATTTTATATACAGGTGCCTAAAGGATTCGCAGGAAATGCATTTTTAATATGATTAGCCGCAAGGCCCGGCCCGCCCATACGACGAACGGAGCAGTCGCTCCAGGCGCCAAATCCTAGAGGGCGCCTAAATGGTAAAGATAGGTATATGTCGTGGCCATATTGTAAAATTGATCATTTCATGAAATGGTCGAGCATTTCATGAAGTGGTCGCATTTCATGAAGTGGCCAATTCAATTTGACCAGATCGTTAAATCGTCTACATTTCACGATTTTGTCATCCACGTTTGGCCAAATCGTATTAACAGGATGTCCATAAAATCCGAATGTGGTAAGAGCTTATATAAATAATATATACCGTACACCATATATAAGTATACCATAAGGTATGATGGTATGATTTTTTTTGCTATTATTTATGTGATATTTTCACAATATAATATTTAAAAACATAAAAGACTTTACAAAAGCGATTCGCATCTGGCACATTTGTCATAGTCTAACCTAACCTATCGTAATCTAAGGTTTTTGTTTAACAATATTATTATAAACCACCATTAAGTCTAATATACATTATACAATATAACACACTATCCGTGAACTTCTTCTGCATAGTCACCCTACTCTCTTTAATTTGTTTTATAACCTAAAAAGAAAAATCCGCCATCTTCACACATAAATAAAACGCGCGCAGCGCCTCTACCGGTGATTCATGTAACTATTTTAAGATATGATCAATAATCTTGACCACTTCATGAAATGATCGAGCGTTTAGTTGCCCATATCGAGAAACGATTTTTATCATCGATCTGCCCAAACCATATCATGATGTGGCCAATAGACAGTTGAACTTTTCATGAAATGCGACCATTTCATGAAATGCTCGACCATTTCATGAACTGATCAATTCTACGATATGGCCACGACATATATATTATGAGGAGCAAACAGTTCCATTCTAAAATTTACTTCGGGCCGGCGCCGATTAGCCGCAATGTTTGCTTTCCGCGCCAATAGGGTCGTTTACGGTTTTTTATTTTAATTTAATATCGAAAGTTCATAAAATAAAAGAAACATTTGCGAAAGAAAAACTTCGCTAGCGTGAAAACTTTCCGGGATATAACGATTTCAAAATCACAATTTTAGACTTGCCAAAAAACGCTCCATACAAATGGCTACCACAATTATGACGTCACTCTTTCGTAACTTGTATGCGCGTAAAAGATCTTTTGTTCTGCAGCTATTTTAAATATTGCGTTTATAAATATGGTCACAAATCAAAAGTTGCTGTAAATGATACAGGTGGACATGTGATGTTGTAATTTTCAATTAATTTCACATTTGAAAAATGGACTTGCCCACTTAACTTTGAAAGTTTATTACTACCTCAATTGGACACATAATCAAATTGTAATTTTACAGATAGGTATGATTTTGATGATTTATTCTAATAAGCATAAAATTTCATTGAAATTCAACCATAGTAAACATCCCTATTGTATCGGGCGATCCTGTAACTAGGTAAATGGGCTTATTGCCTATATGTTGCCTATTGTATGATACATTGCTGTTTTTGGGATCACTTGTGTCTCCATTAGGGTTGATCAGTTTTTTTTTTACTTTTTTGAGCGCAACTTTTTTTTAAAAAATCATCCATAGGTAAAAAAATTGTTTTTAGTCATATTCTAAGGCCAACTTAAACGATTTTTTCCTGAAAAAATGGAAAAGAAGTCGGAAAATTTTGGAATTTTCCTGCGAAAATTTTCATTGGTTTTCGCCTCAGAATCATGGTCTGAATTCACCATATCAATATTTGCCTGGCTGTCACAAACATTCCTCTGCATAGTACCTAATACTTAATGACAAATCTCCATGTGCCTCGTAAAGTCTTAGGGATGGCATACCTACCTAATATCCACCATTTCTCTCTTTTGTCTTGTTCTGTGCTTTGATCACGTACTACTAACCCATGCCTTCGAATGTACCGGGATTCTCTATAGTCAAAGAGCGTGTAGGTAGGTAGGAGGATGCTAATTAATTTACATTAATTTACAATTAACATACCTATGCGCTCCAAATACAACGTACTATGTATAGGTATCTCGATGGTATCTCGCCATGTACCTAACTGTTAATGATTGTAATAAAATTCAGTATGGGCATAGAGGAATAAGATGTCATAAGGTGTCTACATCTTATCCTCCTATGGTATGGGTAAATAATAATAATAATAATCAGTTTACTACGGATATCAATTACATCCATATGTTAGTAACAATTTCTTACGCATTATTACGTATTAGTATGATTGTATATTTATTGGATTATTAAATTAAATTAAGTGAATTACATTCATTCATAAATTAAAATTATAGTAAACCAAGATTGATAATTTAGAGTTTAGAGACCTAAGAGACCTACCTACTCCAATCGGAGGAAGTTGGGACTCAGACGCGTTTATCACAATATTAGTGTACCTAGTACTACGTAATCTGCGTGGTAGTCGCCTCCGTGAGCACTACACATTGTACGTATTCATTCTACTTTCTATCTATGGATGCTTAGTTCCGGCATAGAGGAATCATGGTTTCGAGAACGGCAGACTCACATTACAGGTCACATCATCCCTATAGCACAATAACTATCTATCACACAGTACAACCTAGAGGGGTGTCCAACATAATTTTGTGAAGGGCCAGCCAAGTTTAATACTTTTGAAACCGTAGCGGGCCAAGACATTCCCAATAGTAGCACTATTAAAATATAATACACGTACTGCTCGAGCAGTTACCTAGTGATCAACATACACGGACCGCTCTTGCAGTCAAGTATTTAGTTAGATGATAAAATTAATTAACGAATGTTGGACCATTTTTAGGGTTCCGTACCTCAAAAGGAAAAAACGGAACCCTTATAGGATCACTTTGTTGTCCGTCTGTCCGTCCGTCCGTCTGTCAAGACCCTTTTTCTCAGGAACGCGTGGAGGTATGAAGCTGAAATTTATATCAATTACTCAGGTCTACTGTCCCTTGAAGCTGTGAAAAATCAAACTTCTAAGCCAACGCAATCAAAAGATACAGCCGTTTATGCCGCAAATTTTCGACACTTGCAAGGGAATCAAAACCTACAGGATGCTTCCCGTGAACTCAGAATCTTGAAATTTGGTACGAAGCAACGTCTTATAGCATAGATAAAGGAAAAATTACGAAAACCATAAATTTTTAGTTACATCACATAATATATATTTTTTTAATAATTTTAAACTTACTACCCATTTCCTCATAAACGCGTAGAGGTATTAAATTGAAATTCATACCAAATACTCAGGTCTATAATACCTTTAAGCTGTAGCAAAATCAAACTTCTATGTCAACGCAATCAAAAGAAACAGCAATTTAAGCTGCATATTTTGAAACTCGCAAGTACTCGCAAGGGAATCAAAACCTAAAGGGTACTTCCAGTCGACCTAGAATCTTGAAATTTGGCATGAAGCAACGTTTTATAGCACACATAAAGGAAAAATTCCGAAAACCTTAAATTTTTAGTTACATTACAAAATATATATTTTTTAATAAATATAAACTTATTACTTTTTTCCTCATGAACGCGTAGACTCGATTGTCGTAATGAACGAAATTTGTAAACCTTGCAGGTTTGTACGGAACCCTCGGTGCGCGAGTCCGACTCGCACTTGGCCGGTTTTACTAAACGAATATTAATGGATGTCGTCGCGGGCCGGATGAAGGGCTTACCTATGCGGGCCGCATTGTGGCCCGAGGGCCGTATGTTGGACGGGCCTGACCTAGACATACACACGGTTGTGATCCCACGCTAGAGTAGCCAGCACTGCAGGATCCGCAAGAGATCCAGGTGCCCCATGGAAAAGATTAGTGACAAGTTGCTAGCTCATCGCCTTAGGGAACGCTCCTAAATGCTTTAGTCGACCTCTTACGGTATGCACATGATGTATTTTAGTGAAGCCCCGCATCAGCACAGGACCTTCATTGACCCTTTGTTCCTATCCCATCTTTCTAAGTTATCTAAATGACATTTATGACCTATGTGATATAACAGAGGGGAATGTTATTCAAATAGTTCAAATGGTTAGGAAACCTGTCCACAAAGTCTTAGATTTAAAATTTGTTTTCTGTTAGTATGGAGAGATTCTTTACTACTCAGGAATGTTCATAAGATATAATCTTGTAAACATGTTCACTAAAGTGGGTTATTTTCAAAAGATTGGTAAAAAGTACCTTCTAATAAATCCTGTTAAGACAGAAGTGATCTAGTTCTTTGGAACCCCGGTACACCTATACAGAAATGCTATTTGAATCATACAATCTTGTTAAGTAGATCCTGTATAATGCATTTTATAGCTGTTAAAGTTAGCCAGGAATTAATAATAATGAAGTAAATTTAAATGATGTAAATATTTATTTTATCACATAAATATCTTGGGACATACAAGCGTTTCAAGGTGTTGTAGAAAGTCCTCAAAAGGAAGATGCACTAATTAAAACTTACAATTAAATTGGGTTTTATTTAGTTAAGGATTTCGGGGAGGACGACCGCGGGGGCGGGGAGGACGGGCTCACCGACGGAGACGGACTCGGGGGCGACGACTCCGGGGAGGATGGGCTGGCCAATGCTGACGGACTCGGGGACGACAACGGGCTCAGCGACGACGGGGGCGGTGTCGACAACGACGACGGGCGCAGCGACGACGGGGGCCTGGTCGACAACAATCACGGGGGAGGCTTCGATGGGAGCCTGGTCAACGACGGCGACGGGGTGGGCGGCGATCTCAGGGACGACAGCCTCAGGGACGGCAGCGGGGGCGGCTTCGACGGCGGGGGCACCAGCGACGGCACCAGAGCTCTGTACGTTCACGATGATCTGGACGAGGGGAGAGCTGGCGGCCGCGGCGTCAGCGACGACAGCGGGGGCAGCCTCAGCGACGACGGCGGGGGCGGGGGAGGGGGCGACGACCTCGGCGACGGGGAAGTCGACGATCGCGGGTCCGACGGAGATAGGTTCGTATTCAACAGCGGGGGTTTCGATGAAGGCGGGTCCGATGACGATGCCCTGGAAGTTATCTTCCACAACAACGGGCTGGACTACGGCGGCCTCGACTACGGTGGGCACGTCGACGACGGGCTCAACTACGGCAGGCTCGACGATTACGGGAGCAGCGCCGGCGGCTCCGGGGGTGACGACCACCGGGCTGGCGACAGCCACGGCGACGAAAGCGGCAGCGATGAGGAAGAATTTCATTTTTGCTGGTGGACAAAAAAATAGAATTAATATCAGTTAATTAGGTAAACAGAGACAAATCTCAGTAGCTGTCAAACAACACTGTGCTATGATGATAATGATACTCACCGTTGTTGGTTTACTGTGAATAAACTATGCCAATTCCTGTATGATCAAGTTTATATACTAAAATATTATCAATTGATTGTAATCTGATATAGAAAATTTATTAAAGATTATAATTTTTCGTTAAACCCCTAATAAAAATAGTTTAAAATTTTATGCTTTTTGCGTCATTGCATAATAAATGTACCGAAACGTTTTATGTAGTTTTATCAAATACGGAAGTTTCTTTGTTTTTTCTCTCTTTGTTAATTCAGGTCTTGACATAAACTTCAGCTGTGATGTGAAGCCTTCAAGTTACACTAATTTGTGTCGTGTAACTAGTCCTACAAAGAACACACCCTCCAAGTTTTAGGTAAGATCACAGCGGTTGGGGCTGTGCGCTGATCTGTCTGTTAGTCATCCAGGACATTTTATATAAGTACTAAGGTACTGGTAGATGGATGCCTGCGACATCGTCCGCCTAAACATTACACATCCTCTTAATTTTGGATGCCTTTGTCGTAAAAAGAACACGCCCTCTAACTATGTGCATTCATTCGTCAATCATTCAGGACAATCATTATTGATTAGTAGGAAGGAGCTTGGACACACTACTGCCTCCACTCAAACCAGTTGGAGGCAGACTGAATCCCATATAGGTCCAATAATAAAGGTACCCACAATACTCTAGGTCGTCCGTTAACCTTGCGGGTTGCCTTCCCACGCTGCACATTAGTATTAGATGCTTATATAAAATAATAAGTAAAATATATCTACTGAGCAGTTCGTCAGCGTGATGTATTGAAAACTACGGAATTTCCTCATCATCACGACCATTTTTCTCCATGAAAGCATACCTGGGAAGTGTCTGGTTTCCAAAATATTTGGGTCCAAAGTTGAGTAAATAGACTGCGTATTTCTGCATAAATGCACAATGACGCGTGTAGCAAGATTTTAACGAGAAATAAATAATATCTGTCTATGAAAAAACTAGAAACACTGGACACTATAGATTTCGCCCAATTTTTTTATTTTAAATTTACATCGTTTCCCAGCATTTTTTTTGGCATAAAATTGCTTTATTTGCGAAAAAACACCTGTATAATTTGACCTTATTATAAATGTAATGTCTCATAGTGTACCTATGTGTGATGTGACAATAGATACACTTAACTGATGAATGCGCAGTGAGTATTTATATCTTCTTCCATTCCAGTTCAGTCACTTGGGGTCGGCGCAAAATGTTCATTTCTTCCATTTGTCGTTATTATTCGTCATCTTATCACTTACGATACTCTCTCACACAGTCCTCCCAACACTTCTTAGGCCTTTCTCTATAACCATCTCCATAAATTCCTTTATCCTTTAGCTAACTGGTTTCGCGAGAGTATGTGTTACATAGACGCAAGATAAATAACTTTTACACAGTTCTTCCAAAGTTTCGTTGATCTCCTGTCCCCATGGTGTAATTGTCCTAGGGGTTACCGTAAAATGAAGGTCATATTACGTTTGCCCGCTTGTATTAGGTAGGTATGTAGCGCCATGGAAGAGCAGCGATATTTTGTTGACCGACTAATGAATTGTATGATACCTAAAACAGCAAACCTATACAAGCTTGAAGCGCTTCCACCTATTCCTTTTGAGGGTTTATTATTGCAGTATTGCAGATAGATAAATATAGCATGGTGCCGGCAGATCGCCGCGTGGTGCCGGCAGAGTAGAATTCGTACCACCCCATGTCTGCCCGTGAGTATCGTACGAGGCGATTAAGGGTTTCCGGAAGGTGGGCAGCAGCGCCTTCCGTGTTGACAACATAGTCCAAAATACAAGTTGCGGTCACCAACCCGCCTGCCTAGCGTGGTGACTATGGGCAAATACCCCCCATGGCAGTCTTGTGGATTGCCCTGGGGGAGGCCTACGTCCAGCAGTGGACTGCAATAGGCTGATGATGATGATGAAATATAGCAGAGGTGGTATGAAAAAAACATAATTTAAAAAATCCAAAAACCCGACTGTTAAAAAAAGAACCAAATTATGTAGGTAACAATAAAAAAAACTGAAAAGATGAAAACAAGTTATGTAACATCATTAGAAAATATTTTATTTTCTTCAATACCATTTTCTTCCATAATAATATTATAGAATTCTAGACCACCGGACATCTAAGTGCTTGTTTTCATCTTTTCAGTTTTTTTATTATTACCTACATAGTTTGGTTCTTTTTTAAGAAGTCGGGTTTTTGGATTTTTTAAATTATGTTTTTTTATTTTATACTTTTCTGTTATCAGTACTTAGCAACTAATAGGTACGCTTCAAGAAACATGCTCAACATGCTCGGCAGCAAGAAGTTTTCGTCTTGCTGCTGTCTATAAACTTATATGTGAGAATGAGTGTTAAGCAACTTTCAATCGATATAGATCCTAAACGGTTAGTCGAATCGAAAAATGTTGAGAGAAACCTAAAAATGATTTTTAAATACCTATTCAACTATACCCCACTCGATAGTTTGTTGACTTTAATTTTTTTCATTTTCACAAAATGGTATCCAGTAGTCGCCATATTGGATTTTCACTAACGTCATGTCTTTAGTGACACTCGCCGGAGTAAGAGGAATCGATTGACGTATAAATCATAAAAATCGGCCGAAGCGTTTGGTCTGTGTAGTGCTTCAAAGGAACATACATACATACATACATACATACATACATACATACATAGGCTGTTAAACACAATACCACTCCTTTGCGTCGCGCAGTCGGGTAAAAAAGAATTCGTTTTCATGCTTGTTTGGTGAATGCCTGGTCAAGTCCTAATTAACTCTATAATATGTAGTTACGTGGTAGATGGATGACGTCATTACCTACGTGATAATGAGAATGTGGCATGCGAAATATTTAAGTCGGTATGAATTTCATAATTTTATTTTTCTTTGATGTATGTTATGTAGGTAGGTAGGCAACATTATGGTATTCAAAGTAAAATTCATAGATAAGTAACGTACGAAGGTTACAAAGGTGTACCGTTTGGGGAGCTTGAATATGACAAACATAACGTTTAGTGTTCATGGCATAACTCGTTACCTAAGTATTCTTTCAGTTAATTACGTCTAAATATCAAATGATATCTATAATTTCATTTTTATCATATTTTATGACTGCAATATTCATTATAGTATAATTTTTAATCAGATAAACTTTTTAATTTACAATTAAGCAATAAAGTGAATGAATTTTTTATCTTTCCTGAACTTAATCTAGGTACTTACGGTAGATTTTTTTTTATTATTTACTAGTAAGTGTTGTTTATTATTTGGAATAGAATGAAAATGTCCCTTCAGTTTACCAACAAATTTTGCATTTTCGATCAGCTATTTAGATTTAAGTATGTCTATACAGGGTGTGTGTGACAGCCAGGCAAATACTTATATACTGAATAAGTACCATTGATTTAAGGTATACGACAGTGTTATTACTCGCAGGAAATGCATTTTTAATTTGATTATCTGCAATTTTTGCTTTCCGCGCCAAAAGTATCGGGCCATCCTGGGTTTATTGGTTATTATGAGATAAGTACATTACTGTTTTTGGGACCACTTGTGGCTGCATTGGGGTTGATCAGTATTTTGAACATTTTTGGCAAAAAAATGTCACAAAATTTTCCTGCTAAATATCAATATTTTCCTGGCTGTCACTTCCACCCTGTATAGTAAAACGTCTCTTAGGATGTACCTATGTACCTTTGGTACAAAATATGCGCTATAATTTTAGAACAAATTGGCCCTTTGGCCCTGGACTCGTGTTTGTTTACCCTTGTTTTACCTATGCTGCAAATCTAGATTTTCGCATCTAACAGTATCTCTCCCACAGGTTCTTCTATTATCGTGAATTAGGACATAACCTAATCTACTTACATATTACCTATCTACCTACCTTTTAATATCATCGATCACGACCCAAATTGTCTTTGATCCCGATTGGTTATGAGAACCCAATGCGGGCAGAAAGTCATAAACTAGGTACAGAGAATAAGTACAAAAATATGGCAAAATATAATATAATACTTAATCGGCTTTGGCTTTCATCGTTGCCAAAACTACAGATTTCTCTTTTTAGTAAGTAAGTACAACTGTTTCCTTAATTGGCTTTACTTTTAGGTTTGTTTAAAATTATATACTTAGTCAACATCTATACCTACTTAGTTTACATTTAAAGGGTCGTTGTGCTTGTCAGACAAAAATGGCAGATAAATACATTACTTACACCCATGAATGGGATTATCGATTATTTCGTTGTAGGAAAACCCATAAAGCCTCGGACACATTAAGGGAGAAATTGTGCAACATGACGCCCATCGACAATATTAAAGAGTCCCAGAGATACAGTGTGGGACTTAGTATAAATAGTACAATATTCGCTGAATGCTTGTAAATTTCAGATATCGTAATGGTAATCTCAAATAAATTTTACATTTTAACGCTTATGTTGTACAATTTTCTTTGTCGCATTGCTTTTTCAAGATACGTAAATCAGCCTACGGAAGCAAGCAACATGTGGTCCGTGCAGCGTCGCGTGTTGCGAAACACTGGATATATTTTGCCCATGTATAGCCGAGGCTTTATGATTGCAATATTGCATTAATAAATAGTTGATTAGGGCCAGTGTGATAAGAAAGGTTCAGGTTGTAACGTTCTTTGTTTTAAGGCGGAAAATATTTTGGGCTTGAGTGCTAGTGCTGCACTAGGTACTTAGGTAGGTAATCCGCCTTCGTAACTATGCTGAGCTCTCAACTGTGCGGTTTAGAAGTGAAGGTTTGTCGTAATAACTTAAAATCTAGGATATCTAGGTAAAATTTTGTTTAGATCCTGAGTCGAAATAAAGTCATTGTGTTTCTAATACTCTTAAAAAAATGATATGTAGGTAGGTAAGAGTATCCTTTGTCGTCAGTGGTACACCTTGCGTGTTAGATATCTATGTTAAGGATTTACTAAATACCAAGATAAATCCATTTCCCGTACGCAGTAAATAAAACATTGATAAAGAATCGGCAGCTTATAAATCTAGATTAAATAAATTTATAAAAATAGTTGGCAACTAGTTGCGCGGCTTATACACCGGATCGGTTTGACGGACGCCAGTCGAAAAAAAAAATCAAAATGCTTTACGTTTCCGCCATTTTGTTGCTGGTGGCCTCAGCAATGAGCGCCCCTGCTCCCCAGACCTTCAATATTGGAGCCCATGGAGCGACCAGCAGCGCATCCTCGGCCCTCGTCTCCATCATCCTCAACATCAACAAGCCACACTTGGTTGCCGTTGAGGGTATCGACACTGCCCCCGCCGTCGTACCAGGCTTGCCTGCCCCTGCTGTTCCTGAGATCACTGAAGAGCCAGTAGTGCCTGAAAGCCCAGTTGTCGTCGATGTACCACTTCTTCCTGAAAGCCCCATTGTAGCTGAGTTACCCGAGGTCCCATCTGTTGTTCTACCTGAACCCGCTATTCCAGAGATTGAAGTCCCATCCGTCGTTCTTCCCGGACCAGCTGTCCCTGAAGTGATTGTTGAAGTTCCATCTGTCGTTCTCCCTGAGCCAGCTGTTCCAGAAGTGATTGTTGAAGTTCCATCTGTCGTTCTCCCTGAGCCAGCTGTTCCAGAAGTGATTGTTGAAGTTCCATCTGTCGTTCTCCCTGAGCCAGCGGTTCCAGAAGTGATTGTTGAAGTACCATCCGTTGTACTTCCAGCGCCAGCCGTACCAGAAGTGGTAGTCCCTGAGGGTGTCAACGTTGAGGAACTCGCCCCTGTCGCCCCTGAATTGGTTGTGGTGTCCCCAGTTGTCGATGAAGTGTCCCCAGCTGCTACCTCCATCACCAACAACTACTACTACAACATGGTGATGAACTTCATGCTCGG
Organism: Carposina sasakii; assembly: GCA_014607495.2. Lineage (NCBI taxonomy): Eukaryota > Metazoa > Arthropoda > Insecta > Lepidoptera > Carposinidae > Carposina > Carposina sasakii. Next base: position 9,501,709 of record CP053162.1, on the reverse strand, counting down.
AGATGACACCGTGACCCTGAATGCCCAGAAGCCAGCCATCCTCGGCTACCTCAGGAAACTTCTTGACAACGAAAGTGCCTAAACATTTTAATTGAAAAATGTGAATAAATATGTATCTTTTGTACTCTGGTTTTACAGTCTGATTTTTAGGTTTATTTTTAGTCTACTCCTACCTAGGTACCTACCTACTTATGTTTTAATAAAGCAATAGATTAGTTATATGTTTCATAAATTATGTCTTTATTTTTTTACCCGGCTGCGCCTAAAGGGGTTTAAGTGGGCTACCTAAAGGGGTTAAAGTCAACCCTTACCTGCCCGTGGTAAACCTTGCTATTTAACGGACCTTAACGGGCGGAGTCTCTGACAGATAGCTTATACAGAGTGTAACAAAAAGGGTATGTTAAGCGAAAAACTATGTAAATAGCTCACTATAGAGAACCTATCCACAAAATTTGAGATCCGAAATCACATGTTTGTTTTTCCCGATAGTATGGAGAATTTTTAAATATCTAAGGAATTTTCATACAATCTTGAAAAATAAAAATGTAATTTCGAGTCTCAAATTTTGGAAATAGGTTCTCTATAGTGGGCTATTTATACAGCTTTTCGCTTAACATACCCTTTCTGTTACACCCTGTATAATACCTATATTAAGAATGACATAGGAAACATATCCCACTGGATTCGTTACCGGTTACTAGATTGTTGTATTTGTGCCCGAAAAGCGGAGGTAGGCTCACCCCTTACCTGTGGGACTTATTAGGCTAACTGGTTCGTAATTCTTATTCATTCTTATTCTTTATTGCACATACACAAAAAGAAATATAGCATACAACATATAAAAGGAGAGATGCATGTACTTTGCATACTTCTGCCCAACCTCTTTGGGGGTCAATGGGAAGTATCATTTTTACCCGACTGCGTCAGAAGGAAAGTCGACTGCGTCGAGTGAATGTAATATTTGTGTGTAAGTACCTATATTTCTATGCCTTGACACGGCTTGACTGAAATAAGCGGTGGCCGACTAAACAACTTTTTAGAGACCCTTAAGATAAGGTCGAAAGACGCGCGAGAGCCTGTTCAGAGGCGGCGGCGGCGGGATTGCATATTAAAAAGATCAAGAAGAGTATGTAACGGCACTATAATATAGAAGGAAACCGTCGTCGAGCTGCTGCCATACTCCTTACCACATAATGTGAAGGATCCCTTATATCCCACAGATTTGTTTCGCCCTATAGCGTTTTCGTCCATCTTCCTGTTGGAAGAAATGGTTTCGATGCGATTCAGTTGTTATGTTACGATCATTAAAAAATATTTTATGTTCTTCAATAGTATTCATTCCATAATAATATTATAGAGTTCTAGACCACCGGACATGCAAGTGCTTGTTTTTTTTCTTTTCAGTTTTTTTTATTATGGACATTATTTGGTTCTTTTTTAAGCAGTCGGGTTTTTGGATTTTTTTAATTATGTTTTTTTATGCAATTCTTTTGGCTAGTTTAACTTTCAATAGTATTCACATCTCTACGCTAAGTCTCTACGTTTCTTCGTTCGCAGGCTCACTACGAGACAATGTAGGTACAGACAATATTAATTCATTTAAATACAGTACCTAAGTGTCTCTTGATTCCTTGGAGCGACGCTACTTGACTTCAATCTCTATGGTGTTAAAAGTTGTTTGAACCTATCAAAGATCACCTTAAAGTTTTAGATGTTAAAAGAAAATGTCTGAACTCTTGCGATAACCAAAGTTTCTCATAGATCCACCGAACATAATATCATAGGTACTCGTATTAAGCTGAATAAGCTACCTAGGTAAGTACTTATGAATTCTACTGCTCTACTATGGCTTCAAGGGAAGTGCAAGCCTCGAGACCTAATAAGGATATAAACGGGAACATTAAGAGGCCATGAGCAGTCAAGAGAGTAACTAAGAGTAGATTCTACTAGTGATTTGTAGATATATTTTAGGGTGCTTAGGTAGAAGATTTGTACAGATTTTTTTTCTGCACCTATGTTGTAAAATTTCAAATGTCTGAACCATTCCATTTTAAAAGTCCGCAGGTCACATGTCCAGACTCCAGAGGTAAAATAGTTAGGTACCTACATGGGTAAGTAGATAATATTAATTTGCTGATCCATGCGTGCGACTTCCTTATCCAGTCGTAAATATTTTGATAATCCGCAATTTTAGATATTTAGATAAAACATATGATATAAAAGGACGTGCAAATTCATAACTCTCATAGTCAGTCACAAGGCAAACTAAAACAATGTGAGTATTTTTCTTTTCATCTTTAATAAATTTCCAAGAAATGACATTGATCTGTAAATTTATTATTCCTTTGTGTGCTTACATTAAAATTTAATATCTACTTCCTGCGGATGTTTTGTTAGATTTTACTGACTGACAAAGATAAACCCTTTGACTTTACAGTAAAATGGTATTCTTCTGATTTTCTTTGTTCATCTAGTAACAAAACATTTTTTATTTTTAGATCAACATGAAATACTTCATCGCAATTGCCTTGATCGCCACCGTGGCTTCGGCCGCCGTCCTTAAACCCACTGTGGTGTCCGGCGAGCTAGCCCACATCGAGGAGATCATCGCCGCCATCCAGAGCCCCAGCACTGACCCCGCCACCGCTGCCGCCCTCCAGGAAATGCTTCTGGAATCCCTCGGAATCACCCCAGAAGGCATCGCCGTCCTGCCCGCTCTCGTTGACGGCACCGAGCCCATCTCCATCGGACCCGCCATCGTCGACTTCCCCGTCGCCGAGGTCGTCGCCCCCTCCCCCGCCCCCGCCGTCGTCGCTGAGGCTGCCCCCGCTGTCGTCGCTGACGCCGCCGCCGCCAGCTCTCCCCTCGTCCAGATCATCGTGAACGTACAGAGCTCTGGTGCCGTCGCTGGTGCCCCCGCCGTCGAAGCCGCCCCCGCTGCCGTCCCTGAGGCTGTCGTCCCTGAGATCGCCGCCCACCCCGTCGCCGTCGTCGACCAGGCTCCCATCGAAGCATCCCCCGTGGTTGTCGTCGACCAGGCCCCCATCGTCGCTGCGCCCGTCGTCGTCGTCGACGAGGTCCCCGCCGCCGCTGAGCCCGTCATTGTCGCCGAGCCTATCCTCGTCGCCCCCGCCGTCGTCCTCCCCGAAATCCTTAACTAAATGCTGAAAATCTAAAGTGAATAAATATACTTATTTTAATTTACTAAATATTTTTATAATTTGTCTAAAATCTTCTTTAACCGTAGGTAGGATTATAGTGTAAGCCTGGTACACATATCTAATAAGGTGTACATAAGGAATACATAAGGATTGGAACAAAAGGGTGCAGAACCAAATCTTCTCACAATTCACGAAATCTTTATTAGTTAGATGGGTAGGTACACTTGATATAAAAAGAAAGCTAAATTAAGCAATATGATGAGAAACTACCTTATAAGGACTTAACTAAGAGTCTCGGAAGTACAGTAGGTAAAGTACAGAAGTTCGTATTGCTACGAATGGCCGTAGGTCACAGATATCAAACAAAAGTGCAATGCCAGATTCGACCAATAGATCAAGAGATATTACACTTTCGGAAACCATCGTCGAAAAGGCTAATTCATGGCTGTATAGATTTAGCTGGACTGAGAGCTGGACTTAGTTTCCGTTGTCTTTCCTTCGGGAAAACAAAAAATATTCCGCGGCAGGTCGGCATGGGGATTCGGCGGGAAAAGCTGGAATGGTGCAGGTGTAATTTTCGTGTGAAAATCTAAATTTATTTGTATAAAATGGCTTGCATGTGTTCGTAAAGTGATGTTTTCTGGTAGATAAGTTATATTTTGTTTACTTGTGATGTGAATCTAGTGCGTGTTTCATATGCAGGTAAGCCGAGTAAAACTTTAGCTGGAATACGATCTCTTCGTGGGCTCATGTAAGTTGTTTCTGCAATTATTTTTGATTTAATTTCCACTCGTTCTTGAGGATTCCCCCGTCGTTACCATTCATCATCATCATTATCATCCATCATAAATTCAGAAATCATTTACTAAAGACAATGGCTGTATGGGCTTAGTTCCCCTTGCCTTTCCTTCGGGATAAACTAAAAAAAAAAAAAACAGAATAATTACAGAGATTCGGCGGGAAAAGCTAGAAGGGTGCAGGTGTAATTTTCTTGTAAAAATCAAAAATTATTTGTAAATGGCTTGCATGTGTCCGTAAAGTGATGTTTTCTGGTAGATAAGTTATATTTTGATTACTTGTGATGTGAACCTAGTGCGCGTGCATGGTTTTATAAGCTGGTAAGCTGAGTAAAACTTTAGCCGGAATACGATCTCTTTATGGGCCCATGTAAGTTGTTTCTGCAATTATTTTTCATTTTGACTAACTTTACACTTGTTCTTGAGGATTTTCCCGACGTTTCCATTCATCATCATCATTATCATCTATCATAAATTCAGAAATCATTTACTAAAGACAATGGCTGTATGGGCTTAGTTCCCCTTGCCTTTCCTTCGGGATAAACTAAACAAAACAAAAAAAAATAATTACAATAAATACAAGATTCATAAACACAGATGACTGACAGACTTTTTGTCAACACAAACGAAATCTTATAAACAAGTCATTGGGCTGTTGCCTAGCAACTTTACTTTTTAATATCTCCTCTCAACAGCCCTATGAGTTCAGAAATTTTTCTCAGTCTAGGTCTTGGTAGAGGCTTTGTAAAGATATCTGCCAATTGATCTTCGCTGGCTACCTTTTCAACATACAGCTCTCCGCCAGTCACAAACTCTCTTACAAAGAAGTGTCGAACCCTGATATGCTTCGTTCGGCGATGGAATTCAGGGTTCTCTGCTAATCTTATTGCAGCTTCATTGTTCACTTTAAGACTTGGAGTCTTCCTTAGAACAACAAGTTCGTTCATAAGCCGGGACAGCCATACCGTCTCCCTTGCTGCTTCACTGGCAGCTACAATTTCAACTTCCGTAGTCGAAATCGATACACTTGACTGTCTTTGGCTGAGCCACGTGATTGCACCTCCGGCATACATGCAAAGCATGCCATTGGTTGACCTTCCTGTGCTGATGTCATCAACATGGTCTGCATCACTACAGCATTCCAAAATGCCTTCCTTGTAATTTCTCTTATACTTGATGCCTAGATCTGGTGTATATTGTAAATAGCGCAGTAGGTATACGTTTCAGTCGAACGCAGTCCTCCACTTCTGGTTTTTCCAGACTCCGTAAGACAATACTGACAGCGTACGCAATATCAGGTCTAGTACACACCATTAAGTAATTCAAGGCTCCGACAATTTGCCTGTAGTTACTTTTCATCAGTGGCGGATTTACAAATTTTCCGCTAGTAGGCCATTCAATTTTTGCCGCTCCTACTGACTTTTGAAAATCAATTCAGATTCAGATCATTTATTTGCATAAATATGGGCACATAATGGTGATAGTGTAATAGAAAATTTTGCTCCTGCATATTTGCCAGTCATTGGCATGCAAATGTTAGTTATGTTAGTTACACAAAGATAAAGTTTAATAGATAAAGCTAAAAGTTATTAATTGGTTAATGTTATAAGTCTAGCTAGCATCACACACACAATACAGATACACTAGCATATATATATAGGCTTCTTTTTTTTAATTCAAGTAGTAATAAATGTCACATTAATAATAAAATAAAATAGTAATAATAAATTAAATGTCAACAATTTTACAATTATATAGTTTTTGCCAATTTAGCATCCAAAAATTCCTCAATCGAATAGTAGGCACCACCAACCAAAAGCTTGTAAAGTTTATTTTTAAATATATTAATGTCATCAGTCCTGCATATGTCACTTGGTAATTTATTATATACTCTAGGAGCCATGCCAAATACGCTTTTATTATAGAAAACTGTTTTGCATAATGGCATACAAATTTTGCAATCATTACGTTTTCCCCTCAGTTTTTCAAATTTATCAATATTAACTTTAACATATAGAGCAATGTCATATATGTACATGCATGGAACAGTTAATATTTTCAATCTTTTAAAGTGTGGCTGACAACTCTCAGTTTGCTTAATATTGACAATAGCTCTAATGCATCTCTTCTGCGCTTTGAATGCCATATCTTTATGGGTCGAGTTACCCCAAAAGATTATACCATACCTCAGACAAGAGGCAGCATGTGCATGATAGGCCATAAGTACAGTGGGTTGGTTTACCACTTTCGAAAGTAAGCGTAGCGCATAAGAGAATGAATTAACCTTAGAGGTAACCTTTTCCACATGTGCTTTCCAGTTTAAATTATTGTCTATGTGTAGGCCTAAGAATTTAGTCAATTTTATGTCATTGATTTTAGTACCGTTATATTTTATGTCAAGTTTATTACATAATGATTTTCTATTATAAAATGTCATAATTTGTGTTTTGTCAATATTTGTTTTTAAATTATTTGCAGTCATCCAGTTTACTATGTCCTTGAGAGTACTATTTATATCATTTTCAAAATTATTTATGTAATTACCTAAGAATATCACAGTACTGTCATCAGCAAATAAGGATGTCGGGTGACTCGTTATACCAGGGAAGTCGTTAATGTAAGTCAAAAAAAGTAGAGGCCCCAATACGCTTCCTTGTGGTACCCCATAGAGAACCCGTCTAAAATTAGAACGGTATTTTACCTCAGTTTTCGTTTTCATACACAATCTTGTCACTTCTGTTAGTTGGAGTCTATTTACCAAGTAAGATTCAATAAGGTTAAGGACGCTACCGCGCACACCGTATGCATTCAGCTTTTTAACTAATATGGAATGGTCAACGTAATCAAATGCCTTAGTCAAGTCCATAAACAAAGCACATACAGGTATCCCACTGTCTATACCCTTCGTCACATAACCCAAGAATCTGTAGATTGCCATGTTTATATTTTTATTCTTTCTAAATCCCATTTGTTCTTCAGCTAGTATATTATATTTCTCGAAAAAATGGTATTACTCTCTCGAATAATTTCGACATAACAGAATTAAGGGCAACCGGTCTGTAGCAGCTCATATTCTCTTTGTCATCTTTTTTAAAGAGTGGCTTTATAATCGTAGTCTTTAGTTTGTCAGGGAAAATGCCATGTTCTATACATAAATTTATAATATGACTCAGGATAGTAGAAATTTCTAGTTAATACGTTAGTTTAATCCCGTTATTAGTATGATTGTGAACTTAATGATATTTCTGTCAGTTACTAGATTATTTTTGCAACCCGCTATGTACTGAAGAGTTTAATGTTGACCTAAAAACAGCAGCATGTACTAATCATAAGGTGGGGAAAGGCATGACTTAAAAATACCTACACTATATGAACACAGACAAAATAATGTGTGGTCAGTAAACATTGTTTTTGTTAAATATTTTTTATTGCACATATTAAAATATAACATGTTAATAATCCAGTTAATGGTGACAGACAATGAGATCAAATAAGTTTTACATTATTTTCTTGCGAGATTTTAAATTTGCAAAATCATTAATTATATCGTCGTATGAAATCTTTTTCATAAGTTCTGACTCTATGCACAAAAGAGATAAAGCATTAAGCTTTTCTTGACTTAAAGTAGATCGTAGATAGTTTTTAACCCGTTTTAAGCAAGAAAAGCTTCTCTCACCTGAACAATTTGTCACCGGTGTACACAGAGCCATGCGAAGTGCTATATCCAAGTTTGGATAAATATGCTCCAAATTCTGTTTTCGCAGAAACAAAGATAGACTTTTTAATGATTCAGAATCTGGTTTTATCGAAATTCTTTCAGAAGAAAGGTGGCATTGACACTTAAGCATTCCTGAACTAAATCAGATTCCAAATCATTAGGATACATTTTTTCCAACGAAATGGCTTTTTCCGTTAGGGTCGATGGTAACAATTCACTCATTTTGGTTAGAAATGAAAACTTCTCGTTAAACTCGTGGTAGGCCTTTTGCCGTTTCTCTAACTCGGAATTGAGCCGATCTACGAGGACGAGAAATATATTAACCCTAAAAGATTCACTTGCAGTCATTATAATAACTTCTTCAGATGTTTCATCAAATCTTTTTTTTCTTGTCGGTTTTTTATTTTATTTTTATTGAAACGCTATTGGAATATTTTAAAATTCATGATCACATACGAGTAAGTACCTAAGTATACAAATATATATTACAGTGCGTTTATTACTCGTTTATTTATATATGGATTGTGTATATAGGTACGTATAATTATAAATTTTTTTCTGTAAAAAAAAATAGCTAAATTTGCCGCCCCTCTAAATCTGCCGCCCTAGGCACCGGCCTACTTGGCCTATTGGTAAATCCGCCACTGCTTTTCATGTAACCCATATCTGCCTTTTCGCTTGGTGTACTTTTTTTGCAATCGGCGTAGACACAGGTTTGCAACTGTCCATTCCAAATTTCCGCAAAATCTTCTGTACATAGGAGGTTTGAAATATCTTAATTCCATCTCCTCTGCTTTCTATCTCTATCCCTAAGAAATAGGAGGCAGGTTTCATGGTTATCTTAAACCGCATTTTGAGCTCCTTAATAAACTCATCTATCAGCTCTTGACTGGTCCCTGCGACCAGACCATCATCCACATACAAAGCCACTATAACTTTTCCACTTTCCTTTTTCCTTACTAAAAGGCATGGATTTGCTTCACCTACAAATGGTAAATTTTAGAACATTATTTCATTAAAAAAAAATATTATTTCGTGATAATCCATAGCAAATAGAGGTCTGATTTCATTATTACAAGCAGTGGCACACCTGGTTTTTTAACTCACCCTATAATAGGCATTGTATAACGCGAGCAAAGCGAGCGCGAATTTTTTGCATTTTATTCCAGAAACAACTAAAATTTTTAAACATTGTTATTCGACTTGTAAGTGCCAAAGCGCGAGCGAAGCGAGCGTGGAATTTTTAACTTATTTTTTAATATAATTTGTCAAATCAGAAAAATAATTGAATAATTGGCCGAAATATATGGAGGTATTATTAAATGATCCACTAATCCCTACAACAACGCTTCTATTAACCTATATCAAATTGGCACCTAGAAAAACCATTGTTCGAAAATGGGCAAATAGTTAAAACATTTTTTTTATACATAACTAAAAACCTGTTTAATTTTGATTTTTTCTACATGAGGGACAAGAGAAAAGTTGTTCTAAAAATGTAAATACAAGAATAGTTATTTTTCAAATTTATTTTATTTCTCGTCGTCTATTACCTTATTAACCTTAATTAATTAACCACAGGATTAATACATGTTTCATTATTGATTCGAAGATTCGGCAATGGTAACAAGTAGATGAAACTAATACTTACATTATTGAATATTTAAGAACACTCTTGTAAAAATTAAAATTCAAGATTTATGTATCACATGCTTTGCGCTTCGCCATAATAATTAAAAAGATAGATTTTTTTTGTCAACTGGGACGGATTCACCTGAAAACGGGACATTTGGCGTCCCGCAGACACTCAAAACGGGACGCGTTATTGAGACCCTGAAAACGGGACGTCCCGCGCCACGCGGGACGTTTGGCAACCATAGTCACAAGTGATCAAAAAAACAGCAATATTTAACACAATAACTAATAAGCCCATTTAATTAGTCACGGGATCGCCCGATAAATTGGCGCGGAGAGCAAAGATTACTGATAATCAAATCAAAAATCCATTTCCTGTGAGTAATAAAATAATCAACACAATGGTACTTGTTCAGCATTTCAGTATTTGCCTGGCTGTCACACGACAAGTACAATAGAAGCACCTATAGGTACATCAAGTTTTTGCGACATTACTTGTTGTGAAGGAGCCTTACCTAAGTTAGTGTTGAATGCGGGTAGACAACTTCTCACATTTTTATATTATTGTATTATATAAAATAGTAGGGTATTTGTACTATATTGATTTTTTAACAGTTCCTTTAGTTTAGACCAATAACATAGGCACACATAACATAAGGACCATTATCATAATCTTGATGATGCTGTGCTGTGGTGTCCGCGTGGTTATGGAGTAAGCCGCTTTGTGCTGTACGTATTGCATGGGATCGATTTCTCATCTCAGTCGACTGTAACTGCATGAATCGTCAGATTCGAGGGTCAGTGGAGGATGGAGGACGAACACCAGTTGAAAACTTAAGGTATCTTTAACATTTATATCATTTCTTCTATATCTATCTATACATATGTATAATAATATTGTAACGGATCGATGTTTGTGAACGCTAATCTCAGAAACGGCTGAACCGATTTCGATGCAGTTTTAAGGAATATAAATATATTGTGACAGGATCCACTTAACATATAGATAGACTACGTTTTATACCGGGAAAATGTTTTTATCCCGGATAAATTCGACATTTTTTTTGCAGTCAACGCGGACGTAGTCGCGGGGGTCCACTAGTTTATAATAATTTGTATTGGCCTCGTTTGGGTAGATATGTTTTTGGTTGCGTTGTTTGTTGGGTCGCTGGCGGTGAATGCTATTTCATTTATATGAGCCTCTTGAAATAGCGGCACATGCGCGAGAACCGCTTATGTAGAGACGACAGGTGCTCCTGGCCTAAGACAAAATCACGCCCTCTCTAAACACACACACCTTCGAGCCAGCATCACGAATTTACATTCCTTCTAACATAGGTACGTAGCATATACCTTCAAGCATAGATCTTATGATTTCAACTCTCATTCGGCGAAGGCAAGCAGGTAAGGGGAACTCTTTCTCGTCAGACTTGACTGAAGTGCCGGAGATGAGGATGTACTTCCTTGAGAGCAATTCAAGTTCGTGTGAACGCTAACTGCAAACGGATCACCATAAGCAACTCAGCGATTGTATTTTAGGCAGGGGACCGCCACCGTAAGTAGCAAAATCCTAGGTAGATAGGTTCTTTAGGAATTTATTTAAGTACATTACCTATAGCAGATTGGTACACCTAGCACCAGCCTACTTACCCTTCTATATCAGACGATAGGTAACTCGATGCAATTTGAAAGGAAAGTGTTTCCTCTTGTAACTAAAGTATAAATAAGTGATAAAAAAGTTGATATTTAGGTTATTTAAAAGCTTTTATTCCTATACCATTATGTTTATACATTTAATAGATACAGTAAATAACTTTTAAATGGTACTTATTCCCTCTTAGTTAAGGATTTCGGGGAGGACGACGGCGGGGGCGACGAGGATAGGCTCGGCGACAATGACGGGCTCAGCGGCGGCAGGGACCTCGTCGACGACGACGACGGGCGCAGCGATGATGGGGGCCTGGTCGACGACAACCACGGGGGAGGCTTCGATGGGAGCCTGGTCGACGACGGCGACGGGGTGGGCGGCAATCTCAGGGACGACAGCCTCAGGGACGGCAGCAGGGGCGGCTTCGACGGCGGGGGCACCAGCGACGGCACCAGAGCTCTGTACGTTCACAATGATCTGGACGAGGGGAGAGCTGGCGGCGGCGGCGTCAGCGACGACAGCGGGGGCAGCCTCAGCGACGACGGCGGGGGCGGGGGAGGGGGCGACGACCTCGGCGACGGGGAAGTCGACGATGGCGGGTCCGATGGAGATGGGCTCGGTGCCATCAACGAGAGCGGGCAGGACGGAGATGCCTTCTGGGGTGATTCCGAGGGATTCCAGAAGCATTTCCTGGAGGGCGGCGGCGGTGGCGGGGTCAGTGCTGGGGCTCTGGATGGCGGCGATGATCTCCTCGATGTGGGCTAGCTCGCCGGACACCACAGTGGGTTTAAGTACGGCGGCCGAAGCCACGGTGGCGATCAAGGCAATTGCGATGAAGTATTTCATTTTTATCTGTAAGTAATTCAAAGTTGAATATTAATTTGTATTGATTAGCAGGGAATCTAAAATGTTTGATATTTTTATTAACTTAACTTACGTTATTTGCCCGTGTCTATTGACTGACTATGCTTCTGCATTATTTTGATCACCTTTTATATTAATGAATTATCTGGCTTATCGCATAAGATACTGTAAGAGCCATATACTCGTAACTAAGCTTTAATGAACTAGATAGGAAAATAAAGAAAATACACATACCTACCTAAAAATTCTGTACAGGCTGTACCTGATGTTATCACCGGGTGGGTCAAAAGCAAACGCTGTGCTGCAGTGGTGAGCCTGGTAGGTAATATCTATTGGCTTTATCAACTAAACTATAATTTATGTATAAAAAGCCTAAACACTACATGCAGGGTGTTTGTGACAGCCAGGCAAATATTGATATTGTGACTTCACACTATGATTCTGAGTCGAAAACCACTGAAAATTTTCGTAGGAAAATTGCAAAATTTCCCGACTTTTTTTCATATTTTCAGGGAAAAAATTGTTTAGTTCGTTTAATTAGACCTTAGATAATAACTTAAAAATAAAATTTTAACCAAAAGATGATTTTCAAAAAAGAAGTTGTCCTCAAAAAAGTTCAAATAACTTATTATCAACCCTGATGGAGAGTTACAGATGACAGCAATGTGTCACGATAACCAATAAGCCCATTTAATTAGTCACAGGATCGCTCGATACAATTTGCGCGGAGAGCAAAGATTAGGTACCTACTGATAATCAAATTGAAAAATACATTTCCTGCGATTACTAACACTGTTGTACTCGTATACATAGATTGAATTTCAGTATTTGCCTGGCTGTCACCCACACCCTGTATACCACGTTCATACTCGTACTACGAGTACCTTTCTAGATCTGAAATACCTAACTCCACAATGTCTCACTTCTGGAAGAACAGTCGTTTTTAAGTTATGTAGGAGTGTAAACGGCGAAAAGGCGTAAATAGCCAACTGTAAAGAACTTGTCCAACGTGACACTTGAAATCAAAATATCTATTTTGTCTGATAGTATGGATATTGATTCTAAGGATTCTTAATAGAATCTTGAAAAATAAACATTTTATTTTAACTGAACAACACTAGGTACTTACCCCTTCTGTTACCAGTGCCGGCCCGCCCATACGGCGAACGGAGCAGTCGCTCCATGCGCCAAATCCTAGAGGGCCCCTGAATCCGGTGTCCGGTAGTATGATTTTAGAAGTTATCGATATTCTATTACCTCTAAAATGGATCTCGCTGCATTCTAAAATTAACTTCCGGCCGGCGCTGTCTGTTACACCCTGTAAACTTCATCATAGGTACTAGCATCAGCCGGGCAAATTTTGTAATACTTAAAATGAAGAAATTTAACTTTACAAGTAAGTTAAAGAAGGATTTTTGGGTAATAGAGATTAGTTAAGGTAAGTTTAATTTTAGAGGATCGTGCACAAGGTCAGGGGCTTACACAATGTAGGTAACACTTAATTTTACGAGCGACAGAGTAGTTCGCAAAATTATCGAAAGATTTGAGATGGAATGTTTCGATCTTCGATATCGCTCGTTAACTTCTCACATTACTCAACAAATAGATTGCGTTACATCAAATGGAAATCAGGATCAAGCCTTTTACACCCTGTACGTAATATAAGTTACCGATAAAGTTTGTTGCTGTTCAGTTTGGTTAATCTACCGTATTAGTATAGTCTACAGACTACACTAATAGGTACGGTAGATTCACAGATCCTAAAAAACCTTGTTTTCAGTGTTCCATCAACCTAGAACTAAGATAAGTATTACTACCAAGTTCCTGACTAAGACCTAAAGTTATTTACTTATTTCTATTCTGCCAAAAAATATCTCAAAAATTAATGACTGCACTATCCATCCATCCTTTTCTGAAAAGGATACCTATCTTAGTTCTAGGTTGATGGAACACTAGAAACAAAGATTTTTAGGATTCTGGTAAAACGTGGGTAAAACGATTAGTTTGGTTATATAATACCTACTGGTCCGTTACTGGTTATACCGGTATGAGGTTCTATTTCTATGTTAAAATAGTGTGACGCTTTACACATAATAGTATTCAACAAAATTATCATAAAAAAATAGCTTGTTAATGTTCTTTTCAAATATTATTACTTTTGGCATGTATAAATGGTTACTTCTTTTGCCTTGAGCACGGCAGGGAGCTTAAAAAAACAAGTTGTCATTTTGACAATTTGTTTTAAACATAACCTCAAAATTTAATTATTTTTTATTTCAGAAAGAAATTTAATAAACGAATAAATTTTAATCATTTTAGAAAATGAAATTACATACGATATTTTTTTCGGCGCCTAAAAGCACCAGCGCTAGAAGGCCGCAACTGGAACCTGTTCCTTTTAAAATGCTAATTCCTATGAAGCTGAAGAAAACTGTATCTGCTAAAGGAGACCAGACCAAAGAGGCTGCTTGTATGCAAGAACTAGCTGTAATGTTTGCATGTTTTAAGAAATCTGAATTTGATCAGCAACAGTGCTTAAAAGAAGTATCAGAATTCCAGAATTGTTACAAAGACTATCATGAGCGAGCTACTGCCCAGAGAGAGCAAGGCAAAAAGGGTATTCTTGTGCCTGGTGAAAAGAAATTAACACACAGACAACTGAACCAGCTGTTAAAAGGTTTTCCACCTAAAGATTAATTTATAGTTACGGTGATAATATTTAATTTAGTATGTTTGTAATATAGAGGTAAAAATAATATTTAGTTATATTTAATTTATGTCTTTTTATTTTAATCATCCTAGCTCTGCATACTAATTTCCCCTGCCATAACCATAATGGCCATTAGAAAATGATATTAGTCTTATAACTTTCCATAGAAATTCATAGGTAAACTCCTTGCACATGCAGGGTCCATAGAAGTAGTGTGCACAAGTCTCAGGGGAATTTTAGTTCAAATAGCTTACAAACTATCTGAGGAAGTAGCAATGATAGTAAGTATTTATGTATGAAGTCAAATGTTCTGGGCTCAAAAAGTAATAATAGATCCAAAGAGATGTCAGTTGCATGCACAGGAATCAAGGAATTCCATTAAAAAACTGCTCACATATTAATTACTATAGTAGAAGGTTTCAAGAGGTGTTAGGTAGTCACATTTGCTAGGATTTTAAAACAGTTACTCAAAAAATAGCTCACAAACTACCAGCATAGCATAAGGTTGTAACATGCCTTAGATGAATTATTACTATATAGGGTCAGCTCTCAATATACAGAACATCCGTGATATGCTCAAAACTGTTGAGCGCAGATCACAAGATTTAGTTCATCTATGACAATGGTATAGACAAGATGTGCTAATTTGCAAAAAAATCCTGAAAAGTCAATGTTTCTGAGGGAATATCATACTTTAAGTGAATAATCTTCAAAAGGTTTCATTTCATGTTAATAATCAGTGGATAATATCACATTTTCAATAAAAAATAATTTATTATGGTTTTTTATTACGATGATCGATGTAAACATTGGCCTAAAATGATATATTGGCCCAACGTCAATATAAGACCTTACATGTGTTGGTGGTATGAGACCAACTTAATCCAACTCTGCAAATAGTGGTCACACGTCAACGTGTTACTATTTTATTATAAAAAAACATTAAATGTAAATACCCATAGAAATGTATCCAAATCCCTGGTTCTACCCATTCATCTGAGTTAGTATATTCTTTGATCTGAGTAAAATAAATAAAATAAAATACCCTCACTTATTAAAGATTTTTTTTTTAGTTTATCCTGAAGGAAATGCAAGGGGAACTATGCCCATACAGCCATAATGTAAATGATTTCCGAACTTACGATTCATGACAATGAATGGAAACGTGGAGAAAAAAACGAGTGTAAAATGAGTCAAAATCAAAAATAATTGCAGTAACAACTTACATGTTATTTTTAGAACATTTTGTAACAAAGAGATTTGGGGGGTAAGTCGACTTGATCCTAAGAATTAAAAAAGATAGATCTGGGCGTAAGCTCGAACTTTTTTATACCGATATGTCATCTAATTTTAATCTAGTATTATTATTACATTACGATAAAACTCTCAGGATAGTCTCAACCTACATCTTACCGCTACTGCCACTAGCCACTTTGTCTACTTTTGTAATTCCGGACTTTCGGGAAATCCTTCCTTAGTGTACCCAGGATATTAAAAAAATTACAAAGTCAAATTATCAATTTGATATATTTCTCCTTAAAATAACTCATTTATTTTATAAATGTTGGAAACATATAAAAATAGCACTAAGTAATTACAGGTAATATCACTTTGGCGCAGTATGAATCCATTGGGGTGCAGTAATCTGCAACTCTATTCTTCTTACAGTAATTAATTCATCGTCAATTTCATGGATGTTGTAGAACCTTTCCAGCTCTTCTATTGCTTTGTCTTCAAGCTGAAAGAAAAAAATATTTTTTTTACTACAACTGCTCCTGTATCAGCTATAGTATTTGACTGTTCCTAATGATGATCACTCATTGAAACTTAATGAAATGGAAGTGGCATAAATAATAATAATATAATAATAATAGCCTTTTATTTCCAAAATTGTACAAAAAGTTTACATAATAAGTTTTAAATATCCCTAATATTGGAGTGCCTTTCGGCAAAGGCCTCCTCCAGCTCTTTCCAATGCAGTCTGTCCAATGCTGCCCTTCTCCAGTATGGTCCAGCTGTAAGTTTAATTTCGTGCTCCCATCTCTTTACCGGTCTGCCTCTAGCCCTTTTCCCATCTCTTGGGTACCAGTTAGTTAATTTTCTGCTCCATTTTTCGTGTTTGCTACGGATCATGTGTCCTGTCCAGCGCCACTTCAGCTCATCTACCTTGTTCAGAATGTCATTAAACTTTGTTTTGGTACGAATTATGGTTTTATTGATTTTATCACTTTTCTTTATAAAATTATTAATAAAGAAATGGAAAAAATTCCTCACCCGGGTGGGAATCGAACCCACGACCTCTGCATTCCGCGTGCCAGCGCTCTCACCACTGAGCCACCGGGTCAATTACTCGGATGACGAATTTTACCGTCTCTTTTTGAAATTACATTATTGGAAACGTTATTTTTCATCCCGATAGCTATACATAAGCCAAATCTCGGCAAACAAAGCTGAATCCCTCAGCACAATGTTTTAATGATGAAACGATCAACCATATCCTAACGGATTATATTATGGAGAAGTATTTTTATCTTAGTCAAGATATTATATATTATAAAATTATTAATAAAGAAATGGAAAAAATTCCTCACCCGGGTGGGAATCGAACCCACGACCTCTGCATTCCGCGTGCCAGCGCTCTCACCACTGAGCCACCGGTTACTCGGATGACGAATTTTACCGTCTCTTTTTGAAATTACATTATTGGAAACGTTATTTTTCATCCCGATAGCTATACATAAGCCAAATCTCGGCAAACAAAGCTGAATCCCTCAAACCTAACCTAACCTAACCATATCCTAACGGATTATATTATGGAGAACTTTTCTTTATGTTTAGTACACTTCTCTCCATTCCTAGTTGGCAGCTTCTAAGTCGATTCCGATGGTTTTGGGTCATTGCCCATGTCTCACATCCATAGGTTAAGCATGGGAGTATACAGGTGTTGAATGTTTTTCTTTTTATTGCCATGCTTAAGTCTTTGCTTTTCATGATTTCTTTTAGACTCCAGTATCTTTTCCACCCTGAGGCTATTCTTTTATTTATTTCTTTCAATGCCACATCTTCTGGAGATAATCTGACCTAAATATGTGTATTCCTTTGTATAATCTAGCTTTCTTCCATTTACGACGACTTTTTCCTCTCTAGCATTTGTCATTAGCATAGTCTTCGATGCATTTACGAGTATTTCAATCCTGACTTTCATGCTTTCTTCTGACAGCCGGCGTATCATATTTTCAAGCTTTTCAGACGATTCTTCGAATAATACTATGTCATCCGCAAATCGCAGATGGTTCAATCGAGAGCCATCAACGTTTAGACCCAAGAAAAACTTTGGGGATCCAGTTGGATCCTTGCTCTGCTATTAAGATATATATTTTAATACTAGTTATATAGGTTAAACTTATTCCTTGGTCTTTTGAGACTCTCCCAGATGTGCTCATGATTTAGGCTGTCAAACGCTTTCGTAAAGTCTATAAACGCAATGTACACTTGCCGTACTCGTTGTACTTTTCGGGTTTGTTGCTAATGATATAATCGATTTCATTTTTGAAGGCTCCCCCTGGTGACAACCATGTCCACTTATTTTGTGGTTTTTTCTTGAATACGGTATTTAGGACAGTTAAGTTATTTTCCAGTAGAAAGTCTACAAGTTTCTGACCATTTTTACTTCTTTAACCATATCCATATTCACCAAGAACGAACTCTCTGTCGCTTTGCTTAGTGCATTGAAATCTCCTATGATTGTTATATGTTTGTTTGCGTATTTTTGGACCATTTCTTCTAACTTTCCATAGAACGAGTCTAAAACGGTTTCTTCGTCTTGTTCTGTGGGCGCATATATTTGAATTATAACCCAATCCTTTTTGTAACTGGGCACGTTTGTATGAAGAACAGCTATTCTGTCAGAGATCCCTATGATTTCTATTATTCTTTTTTTAAGGTAGGGTTTTATGAGAAAGCCAAAGAGGTGTACCTCTTTGGCCAGCAGTTTCGCCTATGTGATACATTTTGAGGTTTGGCCTCTCGCTTATTGCTTCGCCCAGTCTTCTCATCTCACTTATCCCTATTATATCCTAGTTGATCTCTTGTATAGCTTCTTCCAGTTCTAATAAGCTTTCTTCGGTTCTTAGTGTCAAGGCATTCAAAGGAGCAATTACAATTGGTTTATTCTTTTTCCCCTATTTTTTCCTGATTCTGTTGTATTATGCATAGTGTTTTGGATATTTGGATTGTCTCCACAAAGATTTGAGATATTTGAGGAATTTTGTATCGCTGGATGGTCAGCTTCCCCCACGGTGACCAGCCGGCTTGAGGTGTTTGTTCTTAACGTTGGTTTTACGTTTGTTGGTAAGTCATTTCGGTTGGTGGGGGCAGATATTAGTTTTTTGTGCTATGTACTTTCTTTTGTGTTGGTGTCTTTGGTGAATTTGTGTCTTCTCTCTTTCTCTTCTCGCGGTTGTTATCGTTAGGTTTCTTCACTGCATTCCCTTTATTCCTTTTTCCTTCTGACAAATCCTTTGGGTTTATCACTATTAATTTGTCGTACTTTAAGTAAGCAATATTTCCCTTCTTTTTCTCTTCTTCTAGTTGATGTTGTAGCTGTTTACGTTTTTCCAATATTTCCTTAGAGTAGTCTTCTTTCACGTTAATTCCTGGTGGGAGATTTGTCTTGTTTTTAAGTATTAAGTGTTTTTTCCACTTGGTTGTGAAAGAAGCTATAATTGGACGATTTTTATCATGGCCTTGTTGTCCGATTCTATACACATTGCTAATTTCATAACTCTCCAAGTGAATTCCCATGTCTACTATGAGGTCTTTGATATAATCTACTAGTTCTGATTCCGATTTACCCTTCTCCTCCGCTCCAAAGAGTTTTTCTCTGTCCACTGCTTTCAGTTTTTGCTCCAGTTCGGATACTTTATTTTTAAGAATATTGTTTTCCTCTACAATTGTTTTTATTTTCTCATTTAGTGCTTCCATGACGTTTGCAGTTACCGAAAGGGTTATTATGTTCAGGAGAAATAATGTAGGATGTTGTGGTAGCCCCAATTTGTGTAGGGATTTTCTATCGGTTTAATGGTAACACTGTAAATGTCAGTGTCACTGTTTTCTTGTCGCAAGGTTGGCACTACTTCTTGTCAACAATGATGTATCAAGATATTTATGTGAGGATACTTTGATTTCCTTTGCACTGTACAACCCAAAGTTTGGACTGTAATATTTCTTCGTAGCACTATTATTTCCCGGAGAAAACAATTACACGGCGGAAAATCACTATAAAAACATAAAGATTTTACTGTTTAATCAAAACTTCACTTGCACTGTGCAATTTTTCCGAATTTCTTTCGCGGAGCCGTTATTAGTGTTGTGTTGACATTCATATTCCGGAAGTGGCATAATGCCAGAAAAAAATTGACAACATATACATAGGTACATGCTACTTCCATTTCTTAAGTTTCAAAGAGTGATCATCATTATGACTATGAATTATTAAAAAGATAGTCCTAACCTTACGATGATCACTCAAAACTTAATGAAATGGAAGTAATGCCTTGCCTGAATAATATTTGATAACAGGCACATCCATTTAAGTCAATCCATGAACTTTCAAAAAAGATAGCCGATGAAAGGTCATCTATCACCGAGGCGGGGCCCTACACCCTTTGCTGACGCTCGAAACTCATGGAGTTATGTTTGTGATCACTGGCAAATACACTCGCGACAAGATCCGAGAACCTACGCAATACACTAGTGATCACATAAGTACACATACTTGTTGCGAAACCACTACTTCTTTATGATATTCTCAACAATGTTTACCCAACACCTTTGGCATCCTCAAGATTATTAACCAAGGTTAGTAACGATATAATTGGTCCACCTACACCTACACTAATCACAAATACCCTCTACCAAAATAAACAATGTGAGAAGTTATCTACCCGCGTCCCGCATACTTAAAATATTTTAATATGAAATTAATTTCCATGTGGTTTCTGAGAAGAAACCACGTCGTACGTATTGCATGATATGTGTGCTTGGATACGGTTTTTATCGCCTAGGTTTTGTTTATTTATTTATCACACAACAATATTGAGTGATAAAAGTTATAGGTAAGTTAAAGTAAACTTTAAAAGTAAAGCCCAAGTAGCATGACCTGCATAACACGATATGATAAACCGATTTATCGATATTTAGCCTGTATAAATATAGCCGCCCTGTTGAATTTTGTATTGAGACGATATCGTACGATACGATATCCACGATGCGTGGTCATGCTAGGGGGGCTGCGGTTGTATTCTCTAAGGGCCAGTTATTTACCTGTTAATCAATAGTTTTTTTTTAACTTATTCTAATGAATTTGCCGTCAGCCTAATGAATGAATTTTGACGTATTTTATTTAACCAATAGTCAGCTTAAATACTGATGAAATAACTGGCCTGAAGTTCTTTTGTACGGCTGTTATTTTATCTGTACTATAGTCAAGCTTATTAGATAAAATATATACGTTAAAAATAGTTTTAGTTTGACAGCCACTTTAAGTATGTAATAGTAAGCTTAACTAACGATCAAACAATTAGCCGTAAATAAGAAAAGAATACTAATAGGTACGCAAGATTGGTTACACAAAAAATTGTCCTTTGCTGATTTGAGGACTTTCCTGTTGGATATCTGATCTGGCCCCACATATTTTGCCTAAAACGTGATCCTGCAGGCAGATCTGGCTACACAAAACAGCTTACGTGCAGTTCATGGCATGCATACAAACCTGTGCGATATGAATATTCTACTAATATGAGTATTATAAACGCGAAAGTTTGTGAGTGTGGATGGATGGATGTTTGTTAATCTTTCACGTAGAAACGGCTAAAGCGATTTTAATAAAATTTGGCATGGAGTTAGCTGACATCCTATATTAACACATAGGCTACTTTTATCCCGGATAATTTCGACATTTTGTTTTTTCTGCAATCCACGCGGACGAAGTCGCGGGCGTCCACTAGTTCAAAATATAATAATAGTCCTATGCTGATTAGCGGCCTTTACTATTGGACATTTTACCATGCTTAAAACTTGAGCCTGCAGATCTAGCTGGCTACACCTTTTTGGAAAACAGGTTATGTGCAGTTCATGGCATGGCATATAGCATACATACCTGTCCAATGCGAGTACAGGAAATATAATTCCTATTAGCTGGACCTTGATCGATTAGTAATGATAACAGGGCTAGCCAGACATGTTTATACGCATCGTAAATAAATAAACAAAATTACACAAGCCCCAGATTAATCTGATAACAAATAATTACATACATAATGGTGCTACCAATAAATCGTGTAAAAAGTAATACATCAAATTAAACATTGTTTAATGCCACGTTCAGCATAGCACAAAAAATTACCTGTGTCATAATGAGCGGTTTGGTCATAATCCTCGAGGAGTCATCCTTCTGCTTCTTCTGGTCTGCCAGGATCTGGTTGAAGCCGACCTCCTTGGACTTTGGGCTGGACGATGCGACCGGTTCGATTACCTTCCACGGATTCCTCGGTTTCTCCGGCGGGCTGCCTATGTTCAGCTTATTCGCCAGATAATCGTCAAGGTTCTGCGGCGTTTCCTTCGCGCCGAGCTTTTTGCGTTGCTTCTGAGACAGTTTCGGTCCAAAGTGACTGATGAGGAAACTTCCTTGCTGGCTCTTTGCTATATCCGCGAATATAGTCTCTTTAGGAGACTCTAACAAGCGAGATGATGAAGGCAACGATCGTTCGGGAGGACTGGCAGCTATTATAGGATCGGACGAATTCTTTGTTAGTCTTGTATAAGACTCTGCCGGTTTTACGTTCAGTATATCCTTTGCGGAACTGATAGCTCTGAGTCTCGCTAGGTTTACTTTCTGCTTGCTCTGTTGAGACGACGGTATCTTTATCCATTTATTGTCTTTCTCCCTCATCTGATCAGATTCTTTTGATATATTGCTCAAAGACAAAGTAATATCGCCAGTTTCATTTGACAAGTCCAGTGGAGTCACAGAGCTGACAGATTCGTATCTCTTTCTGGCTTTCTCATTCTCTGTATACTCGATTTTCTTTGATTTATTCCGTTTTTTATTCTCTATTACACTGTCATTGTTTTTCACTTCCTCGTCAATATAATCTAAGTTTACGGGATTTAGTTTAAAGCATTCCTCGATAATCTCATCTGTAGGTGCATTGTCAAAAGGTGTTATAACCCGCGAAGACATAATAGGGTTAAAACTGCAGTAATATTTCGATATGTCATCCAAAAGTGTCCCTTCCAAAGGATCTAGAGACCTATTTTCGAGGATGCAGGCAATGTTTAGCGATATGAACTGCATACAGCATTGCTTAAGCTGGGTTGCATTGTATGTGTGCGCAAATTGGCATAATTCGGTGCAGTTTTTCAGGTTCACTAAGTTAGCTAGTGCCACCTCGCATTTCTCCCTGAGACGTGATATAAAGAGTTGATCGGCGACTATAAGCATGTTGCAAATAAAGTCTATACTGTCCGTTTCGTCGATTTCTGGACAACTGTCCGTGTATAGAAAGTTTATAATCGGTAACAGAATCCCGTGGTTTATTGGTAGAGTGACTTGCGAAAGCATTTTGCTCTGAAACAAAATTAATACCTATATTTTTTGTAGGTCTAATAAACGAATATTTTACTTGTAACAAATATAAGCTATTTATTATTGAAGGTAATCGTCGATAATCGGACGTTAAATTATATTGTTTTACTACCAATAAAATAGGTATACCTAAATTATTTTTATCATATCTGTAATCCTACAGGTATCGGATATAAGCTGCGCTCTGCGATTTTGTGCGTGCCATTCAAAGATATAATGGAATTTTTTAAATCGACATATTTCCTAAATAAAAGGCCTGTATAAACAAACAAACTTCTAAGTTATTATATTCAGTATTTTTATTATACTAAAACTATTTCTCTATGAAGTTAAAATTTAAAAAAAATAAATAGCTTACTTTTGAATTTAGCGAATCGATTGCGCCATGTTTATTTAGCTTATTTTAAATGTGGGTATTACTGCGTACTTAATTACTCAAATAAAAGTTTAGTCTGTTCTAATTAATATACTTAGGCACTATAGCGCGATAGCGTGACTGTACTGTCAAGAAAACCTTAACAAACTCACCTCCGTCCAAGAATGCATGAACATTCCATTAAAGTACTCCAGCCGGGCGGCCAACACACATTTATGTGCCGGTATGATACCTCCATCTTTGCTGCACACGTTTGTATCAACCAACTCGGGACGATTATCTCGATCCCAGGTATGTGACGGGTTCTTTGTTAGGGTCGCGCTGTCTTTTAACCGAATTGTACCGTCTCTATAGCTGTAATAAAACATTTGTGGTGAGATAAACAGCATGGGAAGGCCACGGGATGGATGGACGACCTAGTTAAGGTCGCGGGCGTCGGTTGGATTCAGGCTGCTTCCGACCGGTCAGCATGGAGGTTGTTTGGGGGAGGCCTATGTATTCACTACACATTACTATAAACATAGTATGTGTTGACTGTAAAAAATGCCTTTAATTTGACATCTTACCTGAAGTGTAGATTACTCATTTATATATATATATATGTATAAACACGGCTTTGGGGTGTATGGGGTCCCATATAACTTCTAACGGGACCCAAGCCATCCTCACCTGCTCGCGGTGCACCCTGCAGAACAACAAACGAGGCTCTGGCCACCCGCCAACACGCATTGGACCAGCGTGGCGGGTTACGGTCCAAACCCCCCCCCCCATGAGTAGTAATCTAGGAAGGCCCCAAGTGCCCGGCGGCTCCGGAGGCCGACACTGGCGTGTCCGACAGGCGCCGGTCAAGTGCCGGAGCCAGGGGTGCTAAGAATCCCCGGGCGGGTTACAACTGTACGACAACTAATGCTACGAAAATGGACCATAGGCGTGGGTTATCGCTGGTGACGTACAATGCGCGCACGCTGAAGGAGGACACAAAGCTCGATGAGCTGGAAGAGGAAATGAGTAAGTTGCGGTGGGATATTGTAGGGTTATCTGAGGTCCGAAGACAAGGAGAGGATACGATAACCCTGAAATCTGGCAACTTACTCTACCACCGGGAAGGTGATCATAAGTCCCAGGGTGGTGTTGGGTTTATCGTCAACAAGTCCCTCGTAAACAGCATCGAATCCATCACGAGTGTGTCGAGCAGGGTAGCATACCTGATACTCAGAGTATCAAAAAGGTACTCGTTGAAGGTCATCCAGGTATACGCGCCGACCTCGACGCATCCGGATGACGAGGTGGAGGTTATGTATGAGGACATAAGTACAGCCATACATACCTCTAAAACTCATTTCTGTGTTGTTATGGGGGACTTCAATGCGAAACTGGGCAAGCGGGGTGAGAATGAGTTGAAAGTGGGACAATTTGGATCCGGCGACAGGAACCCCAGGGGCCAGAGGCTGGCCGATTTTCTAGAGATGGAGGGACTCTTTATGATGAACTCCTTCTTCAAGAAGCCGCCTCATAGGAAATGGACCTGGCTCCATCCCAACAAGCACACGAGGAACGAGATAGACTTCATATTGACCACCGATAGACGGATATTCAATGATGTCTCAGTGATTAACAGGGTGAAAACCGGTAGCGATCACCGAATGGTTCGAGGCACATTGAATATTAATGTCAAACGGGAGAGATCACGACTAGTGAAGTCTACACTCCGACCCTCATCCGTGCACATTCAAAACCCCGAGAGCTTTCAACTCGAGCTGACAAACCGCTTTGCTTGCCTAGAGGATTGCATGTCAGTGGACGATATAAATAACAGGCTGGTAGAAACTGTCCACACGGTGGGGTCTAAATTCTTTAGACCTAACCGTAGAAATAGACCCCAGAAACTAACTGGTCATACCCTCAACCTCATGGCGGAAAGGCGCGCAATGTCTCTGCAGTCCTCTGATGACGCTGAAGCATATCGGCAGCTCAATAGACGTATCTCCAAGTCTCTGCGACACGACATCCGCAGCTTTAATACTCGCTGCATTAAGGAGACAATAGAGCGAAACCAAGGCTCCAAAGTGTTCGCAAGAGAATTATCTATTGGGCAGAGCCAGTTGACGAAGCTGAAGACAGAGGACGGCAGTGTAGCGTCTACCATACCAGAGGTGCTAAGGGAGATCGAGAGGTTCTATGGACAGCTATATACCCCGGTCGCTAAACCTGTTAGATTAGACAAAGACCCAAGAGCCAAGCTCACCCGACACTATACTGAAGACATCCCGGATATCAGCCTGTACGAGATTAGGACTGCCCTTAAACAACTCAAAAACAACAAAGCGCCGGGCGACGATGGAATTACATCAGAGCTTCTAAGAGCGGGTGGAACTCCGGTACTGAAGGTCCTCCAAAGGCTCTTCAATTCCATCCTGCTCGAAGGCGTAACGCCGGAAGCATGGAACAGAAGTGTGGTGGTGCTGTTCTTTAAAAAAGGCGATAAAGCCTTGCTGAAGAACTATAGACCCATCTCGCTTCTGAGCCATGTCTACAAGTTGTTTTCAAGGGTAATAACGAATCGTCTTGCTCGCAGGTTTGATGACTTCCAGCCTCCCGAACAAGCCGGTTTCCGAAAAGGGTTTAGTACCATAGATCATATCCACACGCTACGGCAGATTATACAAAAAACGGAAGAGTATAATCGGCCACTATGCCTAGCGTTCGTGGACTATGAGAAGGCCTTTGATTCGATCGAGACATGGGCAGTGTTGCGGTCTCTCCAGCGGTGCCATATTGACCATCGATATATCGAAGTGCTGAAGTGTTTATACAGCAATGCCACCATGTCGGTACGAGTACAGGAGCGGAGCACTGAGCCGATTTCTCTGCAGAGGGGAGTGAGACAAGGAGATGTTATTTCTCCGAAGCTCTTCACCAATGCAGTGGAAGACGCCTTTAAGCTTCTCGAATGGAAAGGACTCGGCATTAATATCAATGGCGAATACATCACTCACCTTCGGTTCGCAGACGACATCGTGGTCATGGCAGAATCGCTGAAGGATCTAAGCACAATGCTCGATGGCCTCAATCGAGTCTCCCAACAGGTGGGCCTGAAGATGAACATGGACAAGACGAAGATCATGTCGAACGTCCATGTACCGCCCACTCCTGTACTGGTTGGGAGCTCGATGCTTGAAGTTGTTGACGAGTATGTTTACCTGGGACAGACGGTCAAACTAGGTAAGTCCAACTTTGAGAAGGAGGTAACTCGGCGAATCCAACTCGGCTGGGCAGCATTCGGGAAACTACGAAGCTTATTTGTGTCCAAGATACCCCAGTCCTTAAAGACGAAGGTATTCAACCAGTGCGTGCTGCCGGTGATGACCTACGGTGCCGAGACGTGGTCTCTAACTATGTGCCTCATAAAAAAGCTCAGGATCGCACAGCGAGCGATGGAGAGAGCTATGCTTGGGATCTCTCTGCGTGATCGAATCAGAAATGAGGAGATCCGCAGACGTACAAAGATCACCGACATAGCTGAACGGTCCAGCAAGCTTAAGTGGCAATGGGCAGGGCACATAGCTCGAAGAACTGATGGCCGATGGAGTCGGAAAGTTCTAGAGTGGATACCACGTATCGGCAAGCGCAGCGTGGGAAGGCCACCCGCGAGGTGGACGGATGACCTGGTCAAGGTTGCGGGCGTCGGTTGGATGCAGGCTGCTTCCGACCGGTCGGAGTGGAGGTTGTTGGGGGAGGCCTATGTCCAACAGTGGACTTCTCAGGGCTGTAAATGATGATGATGATAAACACGGCTTTGTACCCGAAAGTAAGATCATAGAAATTTGCAATGTATACAAAGGCGTGCTTATCTCTGCAAGAGATTTCTTCCAGCATACTACCTTTTTTAAAATACTTACTAGAACTTATCGAGCAGTCGATGCAGTCCCAACACTTGCAGTCGCTTAGCAGTCGCCTGCACCAGCTTGACGGGATCGCAGTATAGGTTCATCACTCGCGGCTCGGCGCGGGCTTGTTTGTTTGTCTTCTTGCTTCTGCGCTTGTACGCCTCGAAGGCTGATATTTCCGATGGGTTTTCTGTGGGACGGTGTTTCAACATTATCATTTCCATCACGAACCATCTTTATTTTAATAGCATTTTATGGGAATGTTTGTTGATCAATTTTGGCTGAAGAGACTTGTACAGATTCTATAGATATTTATTATAATGCTTATGTCAAGTACGTTTAATGTGTTTAAATAAATAATAAATAAATGCTTTGTAAGTACCTCCAATAGGTACTTATTTTTAGTAAAATAAACAGTACACGTGACTGTATTTTGATGCAAAACGATCTTAACAATCTGAAAACTTATTGCAGAAAAAACAGAATCTCTATAAACATAGGTAAGTGCGAGTGTATATCGTTTTCACGCAAGACATACCATCGATCATACGAGTAGCTACACTCTCAACGGGACAGCGATCGCTAGAACCAGATTGGTGAGAGATTTGGGAGTTTACTTTGACCACAAGATGATACTCGCTGATCATATTGAAAAAATAATTAGTAAAGCTTTTCGGAATCTTGGTTTTGTTCTGAGGATATGTAAACCTTATTCAGATTTGTCGGTTATCAAAATAGTATATTATGCATTTGTAAGAAAACATACTTGAGTATGCTAGTACGCATGTTCTCCGCAATACAGCGTTTATAGAAGCCGTCTAGAACGAATACAAAATAGAATCATCAATCATCTTAACTACCGTAGTAGGAAATGTGGCAAATCATATGGCGATAGTTGCGTATCGTACGGTTTTTTGTCGCTTGAGCACAGACGGATAGTTTTAGACATGACTCTTTTATATGACATCATACGAGGCAGGCTGGACTGCTCGGACCTAATTTCTCAGATATCGTATCAAAAACACCAGCGAAACGCACACGCCACACGCCGTTGTTGCATGTGCCGTTCCATCACACCAACTACGCGCTAGTAACTCTCTGACCACGCACGCGCATAGCTCGCAAATATAATTCCTCTTTTCAACATATACGAGTACGAGTAGACCCACTTATAACTTCAAAATACTCTTTTAAAAAGGAAGTGATTAATTTACTAAAATCAAAGCAAACCAAAACTGATTGAACCTGCTTTACATCTTTGGCGCACCGTTTTCTTTATCGCAGTTTTATTTGTTTACTTTTTTAAATGTTATAAAGTATGTACGAGTATGTCAATGTATTTTAAGTATGCACGTAGAAAATTAATTTATTGTTATTTATAGTTATTGTAATGTTATTTAATTTTTATCTTCGTATATATGTATACATTTATTATAAATTAGTAGGTATATAACTATATTAATAACGTATTTATATTACTAATTGGCAACTTATTATTTCTTAAATTATTTCATTTTGTATAACCTTATGTATGCAGTATGTTGGGTGACCGACCACTTTCTGCTTGTCTATTATTGGCATAATTAGGATAACCTGTTATTGGCCTTATTTTTAGAAAATATCTTAAAATATGTACTATATGTAACGCTGTTGGTTTTCTCAATAAATAAATAAATAAATACCTGCTACGTAATTTTTTTTATTAAGTAAGTCACATAGTTTCACCAAAACCCGTCCATGGCATCTTTAGTTTTAATACCAAGTATAGAAAAATATTGGTTTGATTGAGAAAACTAACCTTAACTAACTGAATAAATAAATAAATAGATACCTACAAAATTAAGCCACACAATATTCATATACAGGATGATTTTTGGTCGTCAACGTTCCCGAAAACTACGGAATCTCCTCATCATCACGATCATTTTTCTCCATGGAAGCATACCTGGGAAGTGTCTGGTTTCCAAAATATTAGGGTCCAAAGTTGA
Organism: Carposina sasakii; assembly: GCA_014607495.2. NCBI lineage: Eukaryota > Metazoa > Arthropoda > Insecta > Lepidoptera > Carposinidae > Carposina > Carposina sasakii. The sequence continues at coordinate 9,472,278 of CP053162.1, read as the reverse complement.
GTAAATAGACTGCGTTTTTCTGCATAAATGCACATAGACGCGCGTAGCAGGATTTTTTTACGAAAAATAATTAATATCTGTCTATAAAAAAACTAACATAAACACTAGACACTATAAATTTCGCACGATCAAGGAATTTAAAATTAAAAAAAAAAAAAAAAATTCCCAGCATTTTTTTTGGCATAAACTTACTTTATTTCATGTATAGAATACGTACCCTTCGTTAAAGGTGGCCACAAAAAAACATCCTGTATTTACAACATTGTAACATTAGGTTCACTCACCAATTTCTTCAACGTCAAAATCGCCGCTATCCTTCTCTCTTTTACTCGCAGAGATGAGATCTTCCCTCCTTATCTTCAGCGCGCACGGACCCAGTTCTGTCACGTCACATGTGCCAGTGTACATGTACCTTTATTCAGAAAATAATACAATATAGACTCTGATAATTTGATAAAAATATTCACAAAACACCTTTACCTAAAACATTTATCGCATGGAAAAATAAAATTTCTAGTTTTTACTGATCGAAATGTTCCGACTGTAATTACATTTTTCATTGATGGGTACCGCCCACTCGGCTAAGTGCTGTGCATACGATTATTTCATATTGTCCACAGAATACGAGTATTAATAATCGGTTAAGGAAAAAATAAATCGAGCAAGATATTTATACGAAACTAGCTAATAGGATAAACAGCAGCCTAAATGTTATTTCAGACTATAATATAACCTTTCTCTGATCTAGATTTCAGCCTGATCCGTCAAGCTGTTACTGCGTGAAAGAGTAATAAAAATTCATCCATCCATACAAACTTTTTATTACGATGATCGATGTAAACTTTGGCCTAAAATGATATATTTTAAAATCAGAAATTTAATCCAATGTACTTTACCTACAATACATATTCATGCAGGCAAAATACTCATGCAAACATGAATCGATTTATCGTGAGTATCGAGTATTAAGTCGTATGGCTACATCACTAGTTAGGTCGCGAAGACAAATGTCAAAACGGGCCTTTTATCTTGCGGATAAGTTTAGTCCTACAGTAAGATCCAATAAGGTTCTACTCTTATCTATTGGATCTACCCACAGAGATGTATAGAGCAGCCCTGGGGGCCGGTGTAAGTGGAGTTTGAGAAAAATCGGCCAAACTTTTTTGTATGCAGTGACACAGAAAATGTGGTCATACACATAGTAATTAGCGCCATCTTCATCGGAACTATTCTATGAAACTGACAATGGGGTAGTTTCCTATGATTGAATCTTAATAACATTTTATGGTTATCAGAATAAATTATCAAAATCATACCTATCTGTAAAATTAAAATTTGATTATGTGTCCAAATGAGGTAGTAATAAGCTTTCAAAGTTAATTGGGCAAGTCCATTTTTCAAATGTGAAATAATTGAAAATTACAATATCACATGTCCACCTACATCATTTACGGCAACTTTTGTTTTATGGCCATATTTATAAACGCAATATTTTATATAGCTGTAGAACAAAAGTTCTTTTACGCGCATACAAGTTGCTTAAAGAGTGACGTCACGTCGTGGTAGCCGTTTGTATGGAGCGTTTTTTGGCAAGTCTAAAATTGTGATTTTGAAATCGTTATATCCCGGAAGGTTTTTCACGTTAGCGTAGTTTTTTCTTTCGCAAATGTTTCACTTATTTTATGATCTTTCCATATAAATATAAATAAAAAAAACTGTCAACTACCCTATTTGATGGCTTACATGGACTCTGGCTAGGGGGTCCATCTCCCGTTTGTTTCTGATATCTATTTCCATATCTGCCTCTCTATTTCTATTGTCTTGTTCTATGTTGTTGCTGTCCAGTGTATGTGTAGTTTTTGCGTGAAAGTAACAAACACACACACACACACACACACACACATACATCCATGTTCACAAACTTTTACATTTATAATATTAGTAGGATATCAATAGAAAGTAGGACTTACCTAAGTATTCTATCGAATACATCTGCATGTACATTCTCGAGTACAACTATGGGAGTATCTCCCCGGCTCCGCTTGCCTCTCCTTGTACAGATTGTAGAGAAGCTCACTGCTAGATGACACTACGAACATGTGCGCGGGAAAACTCTTTGTTCCCACCTGAGAAAATACATAATTAAAATGAAATTATTTACAATTGAAATGAAATGATTTATTTATTGCTCAAAAAATAAAGAATTAAGTTATTGTTACATTATTAGATCAGAGACATGTTTCGCCAAAAAATGTGACATGAAATATTTTAATTTATGCAACAATGTTACAAAATTTATTATTACAATATTAAAAGTAAGCATACACAACTTATTTGTCGATTGTAATTTTTTATATTTTACTTTCTACATATATTTGTTACGGTCTGTCAAACGTGAGTTGGCGTTTAGGGGCTTTACTGCCACCAACGTGAAACAATGACAAATTTAGGAGAACTGGTATTTTTTTGAATTTAATTTTTTTATATTTGGAAAGTCTATGATTACCGTTACACTACATTTCTCGTACTCAGGAACATACATGATGAGATGATACATATATAAACACACAGCTATGCTTCCCGAAACGTGGTAGCCAGAACTGCAGGATCATAACAGAGATCTCACAGCCACGTTCAGCATATCCAGGACAGAGGTAATATAAATGATCAGTGACGAGTTGTTGCTAGCTTATCGCCTGAGGGAATCCGAGGATTACAAAAAACCGTTACAAAATACAAAATTTAACTTATTTTCTAACATAAGCACCTTGAATATAACATCGTGTAGTATGTCGTCTTCTGCAGCCGTTTCTAGCAGGGCTTCCATATGTTTGGAGAAATGGGACGGAGAAAGCTCTGGAATTGACGTCAGGCCACAAGTAGGTTTTATCTGTCAACAGCATTTATGGCGCTAGTTACTTTGTGTGTGACTGCATTATCTGTGTCACTGCTTTGCGTTATTCTATGAAACGGACTCTAGTGGCGCTTCCCTTTTCACCACCCCCACAATAGGCTATTTGACAATGTGAAAAATAAATCGTCAATAAGGGATGTTTACGGTTTTTTATTTGTATTTATATCGAAAAATCATAAAATAAAAGAAACATTTGCGAAAGAAAAACTTCGCTAGCGTGAAAACTTTCCGGGATATAACGATTTCAAAATCACAATTTTAGACTTTCCAAAAAACGCTCCATACAAACGGCTACCACAATTATGACGTCACTCTTTCGTAACTTGTATGCGCGTAAAAGAACTTTTGTTCTGCAGCTATTTTAAATATTGCGTTTATAAATATGGTCACAAATCAAAAGTTGCTGTAAATGATGCAGGTGGATATGTGATGTTGTAATTTTCAATTAATTTTACATTTTAAAAATGGACTTGCCCACTTAACTTTGAAGGCTTATTACTACCTCATTTGGACACTTAATCAAATTGTAATTTTACAGATAGATATGATTTTGATGATTTATTCTGATAAGCATAAAATGTCATTAAAATTCAACCATAGTAAACATCCCTATTACTGTAATCAGTATGTATTATGAGTTTAAAAATGGTTATTTATTAACAGAAGTTAAAAATAATAATTGATTTACTTCAAAATCCGTAAATAAAAATGCATATCTTAAATATGCATTTTTTGTCACGTGACACAAAACGCTCATGATTGGTCGGGCTTATTATGACGTCACCTGCTTGTAAACCAAGGCCCCAACTCGAAATTAAGAGTTTATAAACTCGTACTCTTATCTTGTCTTTTTTCAATATGTTAGAGAGAAACAAACATATTTTTCTAGGTGTTTATTCAAATGTGTCAGTGTAACACCTAAAAAGTTACCAAAGTTCGTCACATTCGGAACACGGTCTCTGGTCCAACCCAACCCAATTGCGATGTCAAGATATTCGTAAGGCTAGGCCTTATTTGACAGCGAAAGGTTGTGATTTAATTTAGTCGCTTATATTTATTTCAAGTATGACGTTTTTGAAAATGTGAACAAAGTGAGATTTTTGAATAATATTTTAATATCGGAGGTGTTTAAGCATTGTTATTTTAAATATTTTATATCTTAAGAACTGACAATGGCCTGTAGTGTGCCTGGATGTAACGTATATTCATCAAATACATAGTATGCCGGATATATTTTGAGCTTTCATAAGGAAGTTTTGTTTTGTGTTTATCTATAGGTATAGATATCTCTAGAATAAAGCCTAGTTTTTCAAAGTGAGCCTTGGAAATATATACATGTTAATAAAGGTAACATTTAAATACTCCCAACTACAGTGAATATTAATATAAACCGATTTTTTCATTTTACCTTATAGGTTATGCTAGTGCCGTAAAATCTTATCCGGTTGATATATCGATATTTCATTTATAATGTATTTTGTTATTTTGTAGGATCCCGTCAGAGAAACATTTTAACCGATTATGGATCGAAGCAATTACCTGGAACGAGGAAAGGAATCGGAGAAAACATTTTATTGCTAACGATGTTACAAATGAGTACGAGTATATATCGACGAATGTCTGACGACTGACTGTGTGTGGAAATATTAACGATTACGATTAAGAGAATTTAGATAGGTGTTATAAATCTTAATATTATATTAACCATTATTAATTCTTTTTCTATTATTTATAATTTTTACATACGCAATACATATGCAATTTACAATTTTTTTTCAATTTGAGAAGAGAATCCTGGCTCTGGCGAATAGGCAGATTATTTTATATTTCAGTTAACTAATCGGTATGGTATCATCTAAAGGTCAGCGGCGCCCGTTACTAATCGGCATTTTAGGTGGCTAGATATACACTTAGAAGCGAAACGGTGTTGCTGACTTGTTAATATATACATACACACGGTATGCAAACGTACGTCATGGAGATTTATACTTTACTAGCGACCCGCCCCAGGCTTCGCACGGGTGCAGTGCTGATACTAATACATATAAACCTTCCTCGTTAATACCCTATTCTATTAAAAAACCGCATCAAAATCCATTCCCTAGTTTGAAAAATCTAAGCATACATAGGGACGGATAGAAATCGGCAAGTGACTTTGTTTTATAATATGTAGTGATTGTCTTAACGTCAATGTACGCAAGTTGCCAATTCCGATAATGGGCACGAGCATTGAAACAAAACTCTTACTATCTAACGGGCACTTCTTCTAGTTATTCAGTGATGAATTGGCATAGCTTTATATATCGACATTTTCATTAATTTCATTTTGATATATTTTAACGTATAGATCACATCCTTAATTAATCTTCGTTGTCTATGGTCAGATTGAGAAAGTGGTACGAAAAATTCGTTATGAGGCTTCATCTATGTATATCATTCATCTGAGTTGTAAACATTGTTTTTTTGTTTACTATTTCTATTCTATTTTTGTTTATGGCCTTTATGATCGTGTCAAGCACAGTAATTCCGCCAATGTCACGTAGAGAAGAAAAACACGGTGGGGATTGAGCAATGTAAAAAAAAGGGGGAATATTTATTTTAACTTAATTTTTTTGTTTACATTAAAATGTATATGGATGACATGTGTGAAAGTGACAGGCGAGTGATGTCACCGACGCCATATTTTCAAAGAAGCGTTTTGGCGCGCTACTTTAAATTTTAAACTTAATTTGATATTATTCAGTAAATATGTACCAGAATTAAAAAATACAACCTTTTCTGGGATTTTAAGCCTCCAGAGAATAATATAAAATAGATTTTGAAAATCAGTCAAATAGCCAATTGGAATAATGAAATGAAAGAAAAAAAAATTGCTTTGGAAACTAACCTGCAAACAAGCAAAATTCAGTCCCTCGCTGTCAACAGCAATAGACACCGCTCTATGGATATTCGGAATCCTAGTTATCCTAACGTGTGTACAGTCGTCCTTTTCTAAAAACTTCACTAACGCCGACTTGTTGCTATCCCGCTCTTTCTCTTTTCTGATTGGCTGCGGTTGTGGAGTGGGCGTGGTCTTGCGCGATATGTAGCCAATGAACGCTTCGCCGAATTTAGTTGTGAAGTATAACGCGTCGTGGGTTAGTTGTACGTTGGTTATTATTATTTGATGGCTTAGGCCGAATACGCATCTGAAAAAAAAAAACTGTTATACGATCCCGGGAGGTGGGCAGCAGAGCCTCCTGTGCTGACAACATAGTCCAAAAATCACACTGCGGTCACCAACCCGTCCTGCCCAGCGTAGTGACTATGAGAAAAAACCCCCTATGTCAGTAGCCTTGTGGCGTGCCCTAGGGGAGGCCTGCGTCCAGCAGTGGACTGCAATAGGCTTATACGTTATATAACGTATAACCGGGTCATTGAATGTGAATTTTATTATCAAATAAATAAAAAAATGTAAAAAAAATTAAATCCCTGCAATTTCTTTTGTACACGCGATTGAAGTTACAGGCAAGAGCTATATTTAGTAGTACGCTATATTTACCTGGTGACTCGATTGAGCGTGTCCTGCCATATCATAAGTTGTCCTATGTTAGTCAGCAGTAGGACAGTGACGCGTGATGTTACACCTTGTTCATTCGCCTTCGCTTCCACGCACACTTGACGAAGGTTGATTTGCCTGGAAAATGATTGGATGTTAAGTAACAGAAGGGTTATGTTAAGTAACGGCACAGATCGAGGCAAACTTTATGAACATTGACCTTGACTGCGCAGAAACAAAATACAGGGTGTTTTTTTGTTGCCACCATTAACGAAGGGTACGTACTCTATACATCAAATAAAGTAAGTTTATGCCAAAAAAAATGCTGGGATTTTTTTTTTTCAATTTTTTTTTAAATTACTTGATCGGGCGAAATTTATAGTGTCTAGTGTTTATGTTAGTTTTTTTATAGACAGATATTAATTATTTCTCGTGAAAAAATCTTGCTACGCGCGTCTATGTGCATTTATGCAGAAAAACGCAGTCTATTTACTCAACTTTGGACCCTAATATTTTGGAAACCAGACACTTCCCAGGTATGCTTCCATGGAGAAAAATGATCGTGATGATGAGGAGATTCCGTAGTTTTCGGGAACGTTGACGACCAAAATTCATTCTGTATAAGGTCTATTTGGTTGGTAAGGTGCGGGGGCGGAGGCGGGGTGGCGTATGATTGGTTGATCCGTGGCACCTTTTCCCCGCGCGCTGCGCCTCGCTTACTCCTGAATACACTCGCGAGCAGTAAAAGTTGTTTATTATTTTGGTAGTTTTGTTTTAGTTTACTGTACACATTTTGTTAAAAAAAATCCGAGCTTGCTCTACTTTTAAATCAGAACCCGTAGAGTTATTTACAAAGGATGATGCAAGAGATTGTATGAAATCTGGTACCCGCTCCAATAGTGATGTGTGATATATCATTGAAAAGGTATTATCTTATAGAATATGAATAAGTATGGCGCCTGTCTTGATTTGTAGTCAGATCTGATTGCCAGCCTAATATAATATCAGGGTAATATGGATTTTCCTTTAATAAAAATGAAAATAAACCTTAAGAAAATGAAATAAAATACGATATGATTTCCTTTGTACGTTTCCTTTTTACCATTGATTATGTACAAAAGAAGCAACAGCCGCAACGAAGCTTAATAAGTAAGTACAAATGCAATGATTACAAATGAAATAAAATGCTTTCAATATGAAACAAAACAAATGAAAACGAAATAATTGATAACAAAATGAAATAAAATATTACAGATCCTCATCTAGTAAGACATCATTAAGGAATAAGGCAGGGGCTACAAATCCCTCGTGCCTGGCGTATCCTAGGTACCACACGATGGACACGATGTGAGCACAGGTACCTACAGTACGTCGCCCAGTCAGGCATGTACAGTAGTATAAGATGGTATTGTTATTATTGTTGATTAAAATGTAACAATAATATATTCTTGCTCGATATGTCGAGATTGGATACGATCGCGCATGAGCGAAGAATTTTCATTTATACCATAGTCAGGCAAATCTTCAAGTGCATTTTGTCTATAAATCTCTATTGTGTATATTCCATTCTGTAGATGCTCACTGCAGTAAGATCTCGCAAGCTTTATTTGATATGTCCCTAACGCCAATAAAATAACTTCCTCTTCAGTGTATCGGGAATTCTACATCATTAGCTTCTAACCTCACAAAATCAGCTCTTCATTTAATCTTTTCCTTTCGACATAATTATATAAAATATTAGGCGTATCTAACTTCAATCTTATTTGTTCTATAATCATATCGGCGTATTGGTTGTCACGATTGGTTGATGAAATGGTTCAAAATAGCGGCAGCTATTTTAAAATCATTGAACATCTTCGCAATGCCTTATTGAAATATTTTGGCGTAAATTTGAAATCTCGCTTGATCTGCCGTTAACCACTTCCACTACCCACCGGCACATGGTAACCTTCGAGATCGTTAGCTTGTTCGGTAGTCAGTTGAATTTGCTCTGTCCTTTGATGGTGGAACTGGTATTCATAGCCACAAGTTCTATGTTACCAAGGCTATTTAAATCCGCGATCCAATATAAATACATCGTTAGGTTCCAACAAAATATGAATCGGATTTTCATTGTAAATACTTACGAAATAACTATACATATATATTGTTTTATACGGTTATTATACCTACATTTAGTGTTTTTAAAACACATTTTTTTTTATTAATTGACGTGAAACATGGAATTTATAAAGATACCAATTTTCAGAAAAAATAAGTAACTGATACCTATTAAAAACTGATATCCGATTATCTATGCTCGTAAGTACACATGCGCGAACACTTCCACGACACTCGATGTTCATTATGATTGCCCCGATTTGCAGTGGAAATACTATAGAGAACCTGTCCACAGAATTTGAAACTTAAGAGTTATATTTAGAGTGTTCTAACACTTTTGTTTCATGTACAGGTACTTAGGTCTAGCTAGATAATCTTATTATTGTCTTCCATTTTTTTCATTGTACACACAAAACGTTACTAAATATAACAGTGAATATGTACAGATCATATATTTTATTTATATTGAGAACCGACATTTATCGAAACTTAAATAAAAGCAGTAAACTGTCCCAGATTTTTGACATCGCAAGCAAAATTATATCCTTAACAGGATGTTTTTTTATTGCTACCGTTTACGAAGGACACATACTCTATACATGAAATAAAATAAGTTTCTCAAAATAAAAAAAAAATGCTGGGAAACGATTTAATTTTTTTCCAGGTATGCTTCCATGGAGAAAAATGTTCACGATGATGAGGAGGATCCGTAATATTCGGAAATGTTGACGACAAAAAACACGCTGTAAAATGCAGACAGGTCAAAGGCATAAGCGACTAACTTGATAGCGATCTTCTTGCACAGATACTTGTGCAGTAAGTAGACGTCGCCGCGACTGGTCGTGATGACGGTGGCGGCGTCACTCGCTGCAACCAGCTGAATCCTCGCCTCTTCGCGAGCCGTTATTATTAGTGGCACCTGAATTAATGTTTGAGGATAATTTAAACGTTACATTTTTTATATACAGTGTGTAAAAAAGGAGCAATAATACTTTAGGGTCTTATAGACTTAGTGATATGTAATCTATCCACAAAATTTGAGACCCGAAATCACATGTTTGACACCCTGTATACATCTAATAATCAGACTGCGGTCACCAGCCCGCCTGCCCAGCGTGGTGACTATGGGCAAATACCCCCCATGGCAGTAGTCTTGTGGCGTGCCCTGGGGGAGGTCTACGTCCAGCAGTGGACTGCAATAGGCTGAATACAATATTTTTATGGGCGTTTTTCCAATAGACGACATGGCAACGACACGACCTCGACAACGGCAGGCAGGACCACGGCTTTTTTGGACGCAAAATGTATTAGATAGTATGGCTCGATGATGAATATCGATGTTTGTTTCCGAGTCATGGATGTTTATATATACCGTTGCTTAGTACCCACAACACAATACCTATCTTAGTGTGGGACTAGGTCAATGTGAGGTGTGTGAATATTTATTTATTTATTACTACGATGCCCCCTTCAAGTACGGATTTAGACTTGTGGTCATATTCAATAAGGTTATGGCGTTAACAGCTTAGTTTTGAAAACATTTCCCATTGGATTCTCACCTTTTTCGGCAATGTGACAACTTTATCCTCAGGCCCATGTCCCAACTGCCCACAGTTGGTCCCCCACGTGTGGACAGCGCCGGCACTCCATACAACCACATGCGCACGTCCAGAACACACACCCAGCAAGTTACTTCTAGTACAGACGGGCGATATTGAGGGTAGTTTTATAACTGCTGGGATTTTTGTACCCGATTGGCTAGTGTTGTTTAGATTGTATTGGAGCACCTGGAATATTAATAAATGATTATATATTTGCTCAGAATACAGTACAATAAAGTTTGTAATTATATATTCAGTAGCATGTATCGCCAAAAAATATTGCACGCAGTATATTTTATTTATTTAATATCGCCTGAAGTTAGCCATGATAGGTGAAGTAAGAGGAGTCGAGAATGATAACACAGTAATTAAATTGTTCAATCACTTATGTTTAAAAAAACACAAGCGGAGATCGATTTATCCGTCGATGATCTGTGCTGATGCGGGGCTTCACTAGAATACATCAGCTGCATCTCCTTCCGTGCATGTTGTATGAATCGACTAAGGAATTCAGAGTGGTTCTCTCTAAGATGACTTAGCAACTTGCATTGACCTTTTACATCTGTGCTAAATGTAGCTGCACGACCTCCTTCGAAATCGAAAACAAATATAAAGTTAGCGCAGGCAAGGTCGAGGTCATCTAGTGCCTAATTATAAGGCTGTCTGTATACCAAATCGACGCGAAGCGAAGAAATTTTAAGCAATAGCATTGTATAAACGGCTCAGCTCCATTCCTGCAATCCTATTGGTTAATATATATCTCCGATTCTCCGCTCCTATGAACAGGCAGCCTAAGATTTAAGATGGTTAAATATAGGAAAACTTACCGCCCCATTCTGCAGCAGAAACACTGTCGACGTAAGCGTGACGGCAATGCCGACGCACGGCTCGGGCAGTTTCAGCAGCACGGGACGCAGCGCGGTGGCCGGCGGGCCGCCCGCACGGTTCAGCTGTCCGCTGCAGAAAGCCAGCCCGTCTGCGCACAGCCACACGCTATGGAATTTGCCTAGACACACCTGGGAGGGGAATACAGGAATACTTAAGATAGAAAAATAACGAGCGCTTTGAGAATAGAACTACTTAAATTAGAAAAGACAGCGCTTTCAGAAAAGGTGTGCGCACAGCCACAAGCTGTGGAACTTGCCCAGACATACCTGGGTGGGGAATACTTGTATGTATTTATTCTCCACCCAGGTGTGTCTAGGTCACGGTATACGGTAGGTATACAGTCACGCCCATTATCCCCCAAAGAAAGGGCAGAAATGTGCAAATTACACTTACTTTTCACCAGTTAGTCTATTAAGACTCACGTGGTAAGGGGTGAGCCTACCGCCGCTTTTCAAGCACAAATACAACAATAGGAAGTGTTTCCGTGCCATTCTAAAAAAAACTACAAAAATATAAAAAACTATGTATTTTAGTTAACTTCTTTATTACAAATAACTGTCATAGTTTCCCTGCAGTGGCCGTATTACTGATTTTCGGAAGAACAATGTCTCCCGAACTTGGCGAAAGTTTATACGTTAAATGTGGATATATTGCCGACACTACCTTTACCAACTTCTTTGGAGCTTCCTCTACGAGCATCATGTTTTCTAGAGAAGACTTTGAACAGACCTCTTTGGGTGCCTCTGTTTGACCCTTCACACGTCTAGGCACTATCTTCTCCTCGGGAGGAACCTTCCTCACATCTTTTAGTATACACGATGCAAATAGCACAATTAAAAAGTATAACCCGCATAACACAGATAGGTATGTGATTAACTCCTGCTTGTAATGGACGATCGCTTCTCTGAGCATTGGCAGGCAACCTTTGTTGAGGTACGCCTCCTGTAGCACAGAGGTTTTAGTGCAGTTTTTAGAAATTGGAACGTCAATAGTATCGTTCGCGAATTTACAACACTGTTCCGGATACAATTTGCCGGGATTAGACAATCTCCATTTGGAATAGTTGAAGTCCGTGTAATCCTCAACGCCGCAGCAGTGGTAATGCCTCATAATGTAATTCAATAAATACGTGAACATATCGTCTTTGTTCCCGTAGTACTCTGTCAGAGTTCTCTGATAGTACAGCCTGGTTACGTTGTCTCCTGTATAGATGTAGTAGATGCCCGATACGAAAAATATACCGAAAGATATTGAGCATACCACGGTGACAAGGAGTATGTAGAACTTCAGAGGGCATTTCAGTTTGCAGCCGGCGCCTATTAGGCCACAGCTGGTGGTTAACATGCCCGCCATTGCTGTTAAAACTAGGATGGAGTTTACAGATGTGGACCACAGTTTTAGGTTCATAAAAGTGGCGGTAGATCGCACTATAGAGCTCTTGGTGATCTTGTAGTTCACTTCGAGGAATGTTTCCGGCCTCAAGGATACCCACAGGCAAAGCGCGAACCCGGCCGAACTTATGATGAAGAAAAGCACGTTCGTGAAACTAAGGCACACCCGCGGCAACGTTATCGGATGCATTTTCGGTTGTATACAAAAATATGTTCGTATAATAAATGTTTATTTACAAAAAATCATGTCGCCAGAACGATTTGGCGTTGGCAGAATATGTCTCAGTGACAGATTTTGATTGAGTGACAAAAAAAAAACTGTGGTCACTTAAAAAGGTTTGCGATTTTTGTGGAGCACGTGAGCGATCGCAGGTTTCTTTCCCGACTAGAACAATGTTTGTATCGCGGCGAAAGATTGATAAAATAACAATACCTTTTGCAGACCATTTTTGAATATTTTGAATTCATACATTGCAGTGTTACCACTCCTTGAACCAAATACATATGTACTTACAGTAGTGCGATAAGTCTGCGTATTTTTCTATAATCAAATCTAAGCGTGTCATTTGCCTGCCACAATCATAATATGAAGAATCATAATTAACACGTACATATGACATCATGATCACGTATATTGTAGGTATATACTAGAGGTGTTCAAGACGGCTAAAAAAAAATAACACGCTAGGGATTATAAACTAGAATTTTCTAGCGTGCTATATTTTATGCTATGTTATAACAAGCAATTTAGTATGCGCGTTGGCGGCCGGAGCGGTGGCAGTCGCGTTAAATCTAGCAGCACGCTAGCCGCAGCGCGAGACTAATAAAAAGTTATTTATCCAATCCCTGCGTGTTGCCGCGCAGCACTTGCCGCGCAGCACTTGCCACGTAGCACTTGCCGCACGTGGTTCGTTATTTATAGCACCACAGTGCGTACCTACATAGCTCGCGATTTTTGCTATTGAAAAATAACGTGCTATATAAGACGCTAGTTGCTATATTAACCACCTCTAGTATATACATACATATTCTGAACTCAACATTTAGGTACAACAATATGGTCGATTCAGACCGTCACACTTAAAACTAGACTTAATATTAGTCCACCTGTTCCTTTCTGTCTTAGCTATTTATGTTAAGGATGGAGCGGGACAGACCTACTTAATTCTAGTTTACATTTAATTGTGACAGTCAGAATCAACCAAAATGCTTTACAACATCTCACCTGTTTAACACTATTATTGACTCGATTGAACGAAGTGAGCATCTCCGGCGTATTTCTCTGCATCTGTGTGCCAGTACCCAGTGTGTAATTAGAGTTGCTTCCCCACACATACACGTCGCACGGCTGTGTGCCTTCATGTTTGTATATATACTGACGGTCCAGCAATGCATGCTCGATGGGCTTGTAGTCGTCTTTTTCTACTATATCGGTGTTAACGCCTGGAAGAGAAAGATTATTGGCATTGGTATGACGGGCTTGTTTCCGCAACTCGACGACTGTGCGCCTAATCTGCGTAAGATGATAGGGATTATTAAAATCAAAATCAGATACCAAGAATGCTTATATGTATTATACCTTTCTAATGGAAAAGGAGACCTTTGTGCTTTTTTCTATGAAAAGGTGTAACCCTATCTTATAATTTCTAGCTTATTTTAGGTCAAAATTTACTACTAGTTGCCACCTTCATAATAACCTATAGTGCGGAAGTCTTGGGCGGACGCTAGTCTTCTATATATCTATCTCTATATATAATATAAATTGTAACGGATCGATGTTTGTGCACGCTAATCTCAGAAACGGCTGGACCAATTTCGATGCAGTTTTCAAGAATATATTGTGACAGGTCCCACTTAACATATAGGCTACTTTTTATCCCAGGAAAATGTTTTTATCACGCCCCCTGATTACGTAAAAGCAATAGCACTAGTAGTTTTGCAAAAAGGTGGCAAGTTGATTCCGTGTATACCTATTTCAGAAAGCCTTTCGACAAGGTTAACCATGTTTTATAAAATTATTAATAAAGAAAATGGAAAAAATTCTTCACCCGAGTGTGAATCGAACCCACGACCACTGCAAACCGTGCCAGCTGCTCTAACCACTAAGCTACCGGGTCAATTACTCGGATGACGAATTTTACCATCTCTTTTCTAAATTACAACGTTATTTTTCATAAGTTTCAAGGCAAATATCGTACAATTTTCGCTATCGCTTTGCTTTTGCTAGTTAGGTAATAAGGGGGCCGGATAATTTTGACATTTTGTTTTTTCTGAAGTTCCCGAGGACGGAGTCGTACCAAACACTTACCCATTTTAAGGAGATTTACAGCAGCATGAATTTGCCCATAGAAGATGCTCCGATGCAAAGGAGTGAAGCCAGACTCGAGATCTTGGGCATTTAGCAGAGCTTCGGTCGAATGGTGCCCGAGCCAGGATAGCAGTCTGATCCTACCGCGGGCAGCTGCCATGTGCAGGGCTGTGCGACCCTGAAATATAACAAAATTGCAACATCACTGTCACAAGCGTAATGGATGTTACATGACTACATATTATAATACAAAGTTGTCCTGCTGTCTGTCTGACCCTACGTATGCTTAAATCTTTAAAACTAAGCAAAGTTTTTTGATGCAGTTCTTTTTAATAGATAGAGTGATTCAAGAGGAAAGTTTATATGTATAACTAGGGACCCGCCCCAGCATCGCACGGGTGTAATGGCCTTACACGCGGACGAAGTCGTGGGCGGCTGCTTGTAATGCATAAAACACAATTACTGTTTTCCCGAACATAAGTACTATTATGGAGGAATTTAAACTTATAGGGAATAAGTATAAAACACGACTGGAAAATCATCCAAATAGCTTGGATACTGCGTTAGCAACTATCAGCTACACAAAACGCCTGAAACGCCATGACATACAAAAACTTGGTGATGATGATGGTAAAGGATGAGGTTTCCTGTTGAGGAGGTCCTCAGACATGTCATTTAGAACTGAACATATATGCTTATAGTTAAAGACTGTTTGCATATAAGCGCAAAAAAAAACTGTTTTCCCGAAATAGCTAGGTACTTCCCGAGGTAACCAGAACTACTGGATCACAAAGGAGATCACGCAGTCACATTTAGTATAGCGGATGTTTGATCGTAGAAAATATAATATTGTCATTGATTTGCAAGTAATGCATGGAGGGCTAGACTCTAGAGCAGCCTTTCCCAAAGTGGGCGATAACGCCCCCTTATGGCCGCTGCAGGCCTAAAGAGAGTGCGGTAAGACCCAGAAAAAAATTTGGGGCGTTATAGTAGTTTTTAACCTTTTGACCGCCAGACCGAAATCATATTGTCGTGCCACCAGCGCCACGGCATTTTTTACCTACAATTGTCGTCCGAATCTCTAGTGATGTGTCGTATACTTTAAAATGAGTTATCGAGAATTTGTATTACTAAAAGGAAATGATGTTTTACTATTAAAACTAATAAATAATTAATGAATAAATTCAGTTACAAAAAAGTCTAGGTAACTTAAGACTTGGTAATTTAGACTTACTATCAAGATTTGACTCCAATTGTATTTTTTAAAACATCGATCTTTTGGCGACACTAGCGGACGCGTCATTGGCGGCCATGAGTAGTAGTTTTGTCCGATTTACCTAGAACTACTAGTGTTGTACTTTAGTTATCGAACATTATGTTAGCTCAATATTTTGTGGAATTCTGTTATTCATGATAAGTGTTATAAAATAAATAAAACAAAATACTTTCTATATTTATTTGCAGAAATACAGCATATCACTTATAAATAAATCTACAAAAAATTAGACAGCATATTATTACAATATAGGGTGTTTGTGATAGCCAGGAAAAATGTTGATACCATGACTTCAGACCATGATTCTGAGGCGAAAAACACTGAAAATTTTCTCAGGAAAATTCAAACATTTTTCTTTTATTTTTCTTCTTCTTATTTTAATTCGTTTAATTAGGCCATAGATAATGACTTAAAAATAAAAAAATACCAAAAGATGATTTAAAAAAAAAAAGTTTCCCTCAAAAACGTTCAAATAACTGATCATCCATAATGGAGTCACAAGTGATCCAAAATACAGCAATGTGTGACACAATAACCAGTAAGCTTATTTAATTTATTACAGGATCGCCCGATACAATAGTTGACAGTTTTTTAATTTGTATTTATATCGAAATCGTTTTATAGTTAAATAGCGGCTGCCAGCGACATCGTCCGCGTGCACTTGTTCCGCGGAGATTCCACCTGAAGCCGGGATGGATCTCTAGTTATTGTACATACATACTTTCACTTTGCTTTCAGGTATGCTGGAAGAAATCTCTTGCAGAGATAAGCACGCCTTTGTATGCATTCCTTTTGTAAATTTCTTTCTATTGATTGTTATGTTTTGTGTACAATAAAGAATAAATTAAATTAAATTAAATTACATACATATATTTCATTCCTCTTGAATAATGCGCTATTAAAAAACCACATCAAAATCCGTTGCGTAGTTTTAAAGATCTAAGAATACCTAAATATGTTCAGACAGACAGCGGGACAACTTTACTTTAAAAGGAATGATGATTAGTCTTTATTTACGTTTTACATCTAATTCTCAAATTTATGAAATCACTTACCTTTAGTATGATCAATTTTTTCGGGAAAGATGTGATCAATATGAAAACTAAACTGGAAATAGCAGAAGACAATTAAAGAGGTGAAGGTGAAAAAGAAATTTGCCCACATAAAAAATGTATAGTTCATATCACTAGTCGACTCTTTAAGACGTCTAAGGCGTTGAGGGCACATCTTTTTTTGCAAAAAAAAATCATAGTTTCTATTTTTAGTTATCCCAGTTAAAATATCACCTGTTCACACTTATAATTCATTAAAACTGACTAACGAAGAACTGTTTCGTCCGTGTATGCAAAAATCAAGACTTAAAACCGAGTAGTTTCTATGTAGTTCAATACTAAATATTGCGAAAAATTGAGACGCGAGAGATTTCGTTTGACGCTTTAAGACGTCTTTGGCGGTCAAAGGGTTAAGGAGGTGAAAAAATGGGGGCACTAAAAATAGTGGGAAGTAGACAAAATAACTTTGGGAACCCCTGCTCTAGAGGGATACAAATGTTAGCCAGTTATTTTTTCACTCTGGGCTGTGTAGTTGCATTGATTATCAAATCTCCTTGTTGTCTGTCTATGGTTGGTCCTGTGTGGATTTGTTTCAGGGCTAACTCAGTATTCCATTATTTGGAGGTTTATAAAATGGCCTTCACCCAATAGAGATGACAATATATGTATTTATCTATTTGAGCTTATTATTCTTTAGAGCACTGATTTAACTGGGCAGTTCTAAATAGTAGTTTTCACTGGCGGCTCGTCCTAAGGAGCGCTGGTGCAGTGCACTCCCACCCACGAAGATTACATAGGCAGTAAATATAATATAAATTATCTTTCAATTCTACTATGTTTATACAATAGTGTCTACGCGTTCGTCTCAAGTAAGTTGTAATCTTATGTATCGAGTGGAGCGCTAGCAAATCGCTCCAATGAAACGAAATTTGGTACGATTCCTAGTACTGTATTCAATGAGTGGGAAAGAGACATACCGGCATAGGCCGGCGCGTGAAACAGAAGATTTTGTATGAAAAATTAGCCTAATCTGGAGCGCCGCTCGGCTCACATTCGTAGCGTGCGTATGCGGCCACAAGATGTCGCTTAGTCCGAGTTAGAACGCAATATGGTTGTCTTTAATGTGTTTCATTAGGTCATCTGAATTTTAATTAGAGTGAGAGTCGGTTTATGCATCAGTTCGACACACGCGGCATTTCCAAAGTGTAATTTTGCATGCGCTCATATTAAAAAAAAAATGTGAGTGATAGAGATGCGCAGAATCAATCTGTTTCCGGATCAGGGATTTATAAATCTTTTTATCAAAAGATTTAAATCACTCTTTTAAATCTTTAAATCCCAAATGCATCAGCGTTGTAGAGATTCAATTTCACTCAAAACGATTATGATTCTTTAAATCCAATGTGATTGGAAGAGTTGTCTGCGTTTTAAAGGATATTGCACGTATTTTAGTACCTAATTACAATATATATAGAAGTTTTGCACAATTATAACGTCAAATCAAGGAAAGGAAACATGAATTTTTGCTCAAAAATTTAAAACTACGAAAGTCAGCGAAATTCCTCAATTATTGATTTTATGCTCTATCCGCAACAGCAGAGAACAATTTCCTGTGCTAAGTCTAATATCAACTCAACTGTCATCGTTTGTACCTACGCATGCGCTAATGTTTCAATCACCTTCTATCTCTATTCGTTTATAGCCACGCCACAATAGCCGTCTCGATCTACATCTTTTCATGTTTCAATTAATCCCAACTGAACCTTAACGCAATAGCGTCAAGGCTCAGTTAGGATTTATAGATTTAAAGATGTATTTGGGAATCGTATGATCGTGGGATTTAGTGAGTGAGTCGATCTTTAGAATAAATGAACGCATGCCCTAATGTTTCAATCATCTTCTATCTCTATTCGTTTTTAGCCATGCCGCAATAGCCATCTCGATCTATATCTTTTCATGTTCAATCAATCCTAACTGAACCTTAATGCAATAGCAACAAAGCTCAGTTAAGATTTATACATTTAAATATGTATTTGGGAATCATGGGATTTAGTTAGTGATTCAATCTTTCGCATGGATGTAAATTTTTTTTTAAACCACTCCGGAGTTACACACCCCCATCTAGTTTTGGTAAGTAGAAAATAAATATTAAAATGCATGTTTAATAACAAGTTTGGCAGTTAAAACTTAGCAGTAAAGTAAACAAAAATGGTCGTAAAAAAATATAAACGGATCGTAAAATAAATACTTGGGCAGAAAAATAGTTAAATGGGCAGTTAATAAGTGAGAATTACTCGGTAAGCAGTTCTTTATACAATGAGGTGGTAATGTTACAAGCCTTCACTAAAATTAAGTACTTCATTATAATGGAATTTGTGGGCTTGTTAACAATGAGCATGACATGATGCAGTGATCAAGATCGCAACCAAGTACCTAATTTTATTGGTCGCTTACGCATCTCACACTCTAAGCTCTGCCCCATGTAACGGCTTGGATGTCTCTGCTCCCCGAGAACTGCTGAACTATTTATTTAACTGCCCATTCAATTATTTTACTGACCATTTATTTATTAGTCTGCTTATGTATATTTAGTACTGACATTGTAAGACAAAATAACTGGCCAATTGTATTTTTATTACTGTCTTTGTTTTACTGGTGTATTAATTTAATAATCTCTATAAAATAAATAACTGCCCATATATTTTTACAAGTGATCATAATAACTTCTCTAATATTTAAATAACAGCTCAAATAATTACTTCCCATTCTTTAGTGTACATTTGTACACAAAGAGATAAACTTAAATTTATAGCCCATTTATTAGTCTGAGGTATGAGCTACATAACTGCCATAAATCATCAAAATATGTATAAACATCCATTCTCTTAAACTTCCATTACATCACTTTAAGTTCTAGCACTGTAGTATGTCAGTTGAGATAAAATAGTGCATAATATGGTTGATGCTGATCATTACACAGTACACTTAAACCTAAACTTTTAATTTAATTTTAGTTCTGTCTGTCCCTTTCCATCTCAGCATTTTTGGTTAAGAATGAAGAGGGACAGACCTGTCTATGTTTAAGGCCCTCCGCACATGGAGCTACTCAAAAGGAACTAATCACAAACTAAAATTACTAACGAGTTTTTTGAGCGTCACCGCCCATACATTGCCATACAGGTTCGCACACGACGCGACTAGTCACTAACCAGTTAGTAACGCGTTGGCAACTGATCGCGCGCGACGCGTCGTGCCGGTCGCCGAGCTACTAGGTTACCCGAGTTTACTTTGGACATTCTATAGAATCCCACAAATTTATTATCTGTTTCACGCAGCTCTCGTGCTGCAACTGACAATCTGCAGTTTACATTATTTTGGATATATGGGTGAATCCAAAATCTGCGTCGATTCCTTCGGCGTCTGTTATGATGATAATATAGTATAATGACATCGTCATCTTCGCTCGATCCACTCGACATTTTTATTGCTTCCAATATTTCCCCTTGCTAGGTTTTTCGCACGTGTTTATTTGGTAGTAGAAATAACAGGAGTGACTGAAACCTTGCAATGTGAGTAGCGTCGTGTGCGAAATACAGTTTATAACTAGTTTGTAATTCTAATTACTGATTAATTCCGTCATATTTGAGTAGCTCCATGTGCGGAGGGACTAAGCGTGACAGTCAGAATCAACCACAATATTACATCAATTAAATCAAAAACAAAATAAGTATTTTATAACTACTGTATAAAACATAAATCTTTATTATTGTGTTCACTAGATTATAAAATGGTAGTTTGACTAAATATAAATAAAATTACGCTGCACTTACACTCTTCTGAAAACTGAGTAATTTGACATACATTGTGTTAGAACTTAAGTCACAAGATTTAATCATATTAGTGCCTAGAATATACATAAACTTACCTCATTATCAATAATCCTATTGAAATTCATGCATGTTGCCTTCATGAAGCTGGCTAATGCCTCATCCGATACAGATCTCTTTGTTATGGCACTTGTCAGCTCTTGTCCATGTCGCTTAGACCTACACTGCTTGGTGCAGTCCACTTCCAGATTATTCTTACTCATTCTAGATATTTTTTCTAGAGACTACACTTATAAGTCCCTAAGACTGAGTTTTTATCAGACAGACTAGTTTAATGCTATTGAAATCCATTATTAAGAAGCACTAAGCTTTAATGATATAGTTATTATACTTCAGGTACAGGACAGAGCTATGTGCAGCCTTAGGGCTTCAGCTTTTCAACAGGCCATAATGATTGTTTAACCATCTGAAACAGAATGCAAAGAATAATTATTTCTAGCCATAATAAGTCCACTGCTGAACGTAGGTATCTGTGGTAGGGATGCTGAACTAACATAGTATTAATTATTTCATAATGTTAAAAAAATGATAGCTACACAGGTACATAAATGACATATATTTAAATAACTTTTCATTTACATTTTTTGCACCCGTTACGACGGACCGGCTATTACAAAGAATATACTTACTCTCTAACGGCTATTAATATTAAACTTTAGAGTTTTTGAATGTCTCATTTAAAAACTGTCATGTAAATCTGTAATAATAATAAAAGGAAACTATTGCACTGCACTTTTAAATGTACCTAGTAACCACAGACTACTTAAGTGTAATAACCACGGTCTCTGAACTTACATATTATCATTTTTGACCACATTTGTTGCATTACCAAACAAAGTTACATTGCTATTGTATCCGCCTATTTTCGACTTTAATGCCACGTGCCGTATGTGTTGATTCCTACCATTCCTACACGGAAAAGTATTTGCTTATATTACACACGCATATCCTCACGCAAAAAAAAAAAAAATTCTAAGTTGTATTTGCTTAGCGTAAAAGTTCCTGGATGAACTTTCGTTTATATGAAAAAGAGGATAACTTCATATTTATATTTCCAATAAATTAGATTTTTTAAAGCATTTCGTTTAATATTTTAGTTGGCAGACACAAATATCAAATACACCTTTGCCGCGTTTGAAGTTTAAATGTGCCGCCATAACGTCAAGTCAAAACTGACATGAACATCATGAAATAATTGTCATTTTTAGTGACAAATAAAAATTGTAATTAAAAATGGTTTCCAATACTGTGGAAATCTATCTGCTGCTATGGATGGAGATTTTTCCGGGAATTATGTTACTTTAGGTATTGTAAAACGAAAGTAACCATATTGTGCAGACCCCATGCCCCATACAAAATGGGCAAGGGGCAGGTAGGTGAGGAAGATGATGAGGTAACACGTACCTGCCAGGGAAAAGAGGGGCATTTGAATAGTATTATAACCTATAGAAAGTGTTCCAACCAAACGCAAGGCGAAAAAATAGGCATAAAATATCGACTTGACGTATGCATGACATAAAATTAATGTTGCCTTAAAAATGTTTTTTCCCTAGATGTGGGGAAATAGTCGATAAAATTATTATTGATGCTGAGAAGTATACTGATTTGCACACTCTTGTAGAATTATGGTGAAATTTAAATATATTAAAAGGAGATGATCGGACTTTTCCACATCATTGGTCCAAAATTGTGACAAAAAAATACAATATTCTGTTAAAAATTGTCCCTCTTAATAATTTGTCATTATGTCAACAAAGCTGTGAGGCCATTCTCCGTGGTTTTATTTCATTCAATAAAGGAAAGGACGATGCCCATTTTAAAGATCTAATTTCAATTAAACATAATATTATAGTAACTATGTTTTTTTTTGTGTTTGACGGCCGATTGGTGTAGTAGGCAGTGGCCTTGCCTGCAGCGCCATAGGTCCTGGGTTCGAATCCCGGTAGGTGCAAACATTGATATGATGAATATTGATGTTTGTTTCCGAGTCATGGATGTTTCTATACTTATTTATGTATTTATATACCATTGCTTAGTACCCACGACATAAGACCTTATGGATCTTAATGTGGGACTAAGTTAATGTGTTGTGAAGTGTGTGAATATTATTATTATGTTTTAAATAATTCGGTGAGAGAGCTTGTAGGTAATTCCACAATCAATCAAAGACAAAGTAGATCCAACTACTTTTACCTACAATCTGCATGTAAAAATAGGGTAAAATTTCACACACATGGCAACATTTTGTTTTCAATGACAGATAAAAAAATATGAAAATTTGATTGTGTATTTATTGTTTTATCAATGAAATTACGTAAAAACATCAAATATTTACCGAAAAGAAATGTGATGTTATTTATTTTCTTATGTTTTTGAGCATAGTTTTGGCAGGATCTCAGTGCACATTTCGTCATGGTAAGTCCTTTAGGTTGACATACACACGTAGCCACTGACCGCTGAGCACTGAATGACAGAGCCGCGATTGGTTCTTTGCACCCATAAAAATTCCTAAAATCGGCCTTCGGACTATACTTCTATAGGTTATAATTCTATTGGCATTTAATTCTGTTGTGGTAGGTAGGTACCTCAATTATGAACTCTATTTGTTTTTTTTTTTAGTTTATCCCGGAGGAAAGGCAAGGGGAACTAAGCCCATACAGCCATTGTCTTTAGTAAATGATTTCAGAATTTATGAGGGATGATAATGATGATGATGAATGGAAACGACGGGAAAATCCTCAAGAACAAGTGTAAAGTTAGTCAAAATGAAAAATCATTGCAGAAACAACTTACATGAGCCCATGAAGAGATCGTATTCCGGCTAAAGTTTTACTCGGCTTACCTGCGTATAAAACCATGCACAAGCACTAGATTCACATCACAAGTAATCAAAATATAGCTCATCTACCAGAAAACATCACTCCACGGACACATGCAAGCCATTTACAAATAATTTTTAATTTTTACAAGAAAATTACACCTGCACCCTTCCAGTTTTTCCCGCCGAATCTGAACTAGTGTCTGGTATATAGTCAAAGATTATAATTCTCTTTTTTTTGTTTAGATTATCCCGAAGGAAAGGCAAGGGCAACTAGCCCATTTTCTTGTGAAAATCAAAATTTATTTGTAAATGGCTTGCATGTGTACGTAAAGTGATGTTTTTGGTAGATAAGTTATATTTTGTTTACTTGTGATGTGAATCTAGTGCGTGTGCATGGTTTTATACGCAGGTAAGCCGAGTAAAACTTTAACCGGATTACGATCTCTTCATGGGCGCATGTAAGTTGTTTCTGCAATAATTTTTCATTTTGACTAACTTTACACTTGTTCTTGAGGATTTTCCCGACGTTTCCATTCATCATCATCATTATCATCCATCATAAATTCAGAAATCATTTACTAAAGACAATGGCTGTATGGGCTTAGTTCCCTTTACCTTTCCTTCGGGATAAACTAAACAACAACAAAAAAGTAGGTTTTCCTTTCCTGTATGTTAGTATCAAAGAATATACTTTCTAAGTTAGGTTTGATTTTTATTTTTTTTAATGTCTGTTGTAATTATTTTAGTGGTGTGTTTTTGTGTTCTTGGTTATGTTTTACATTTATTATCCTTATTGTTCTCTGTAAAGTTATTTGGTTGGGCTGATGGTATTGAATACCAATGCCCCTAATAAATAAATAAAAAAAAATAATACTTTCTAATTAGAATCAAATAGAGATTCGGCGGGAAAAACTGGAAGGGTGCAGGTGTAATTTTCTTGTAAAAATTAAAAATTATTTGTAAATGGCTTGCATGTGTCCGTGGAGTGATGTTTTCTGGTAGATGAGCTATATTTTGATTACTTGTGATGTGAATCTAGTGCTTGTGCATGGTTTTATACGCAGGTAAGCCGAGTAAAACTTTAGCCGGAATACGATCTCTTCATGGGCTCATGTAAGTTATTTCTGCAATTATTTTTCATTTTGACTAACTTTACACTTGTTCTTGAGAATTTTTCCGACGTTTCCACTCATCATCATTGTCATCCATCATAAATTCAGAATACATTTTACTAAACAATGATTAGGCTGTATGGGCTTAGTTCCTCATGCCTTTCCTTCGGGATAAATTAAAAAAAAGACTAGTTCACTATGTAGTCTGTGGTACTGAGGTAAACGCAACCAGATTCGGCGGGAAAAACTGGAAGGGTGCAGGTGTAATTTTCTTGTGAAAATGAAAAATTATTTGTAAATGGCTTGCATGTGTCCGTAAAGTGATGTTTTCTGGTAGATAAGTTATATTTTGATTACTTGTGATGTGAATCTAGTGCGTGTGCATGGTTTTATATGCAGGTAAGCCGAGTAAAACTTTAGCCGGATCACGATTTCTTCATGGGCGCATGTAAGTTGTTTCTTCAATAATTTTCCATTTTGACTAACTTTACACTTGTTCTTGAGGATTTTCCCGACGTTTCCACTCATCATCATTGTCATCCATCATAAATTCAGAATACATTTTACGAAACAATGATTAGGCTGTATGGGCGTAGTTCCCCTTGCCTTTCCTTCGGGATAAACTAAAAAAAAAAAAAAAAAAAAACGCAACCAAATTGTGGATTCGGCGGCAAAAGCTGGAAGGGTGCAGGTGTAATTTTCTTGTGAAAATCAAAAATTGTTTGTAAATGGCTTGCATGTGTCCGTAGAGTGATGTTTTCTTGTAGATAAGTTATATTTTGATTACTTGTGATGTGAATCTAGTGCGTGTGCATGGTTTTATACGCAGGTAAGCCGAGTAAAACTTTAGCCGGATTACGATCTCTTCATGGGCGCATGTAAGTTGTTTCTGCAATAATTTTTTATTTTGACTAACTTTACATTTGTTCTTGAGGATTTTCCCGACATTTCCATTCATCACCATCATCATTATCATCCCATAAATTCAGGAATCATTTACTAAAGAAAATGGCTGTATGGGCTTAGTTCCCCTTGCCTTTCCTTCGGGATAAACTAAAAAAAAAAGCAACCAAATTGTCAAAAACTATCCGCTATTTTTTTTTTTTTCATTTCTCTGGCTGAAATATTACGTAAAATATACAAGCATAATGTACAAAATAATATCTCGCACGGCGGCATTAGCAAGAACTCCTATATCAAGGTATTTTAATAAGCTCCTCTATGTAATGTAGTAATTTAACCTCATGTCTTCTTGAAAAGGCTTGAATATTTTAATAAATATAAGTATGAATCTCCATGAAATGTTTATGTTTTTCAGATCCCTTCCAGCTTTTTCAACATCTTGTCTTGCATCTAAGTGCGATGACAAGATCAAAGAAGCTCCAATTATAGAAAATGATACTGTTGTACTTTTGCCTGCTGAAGTAAAACAGAAAATTGCACTGGAATCTAATATTACTGTTCCAGCAAAGGTACGTAGTATTAATACATTCCTCATAATATTTGACTATTAAGGCCTTTGCCCTGCAGTGAGGAATTGTGTAGGCTATTACAAATATACATTTCCAAACCTTTTCCCTTATATTGTGAAATGAAAACAATTTTCAGGTTGATCTTACTCCCATTTCGGGTGTTCCTGAGGAACATGTCAAAAACAGAAGAGTACGTATCTACAAGCCCCCTAAGAATGCCATGCAGAGTGGCACCAGTAACATACACCATTGGGAAATGGAATTTGATAATCGTCAACGCTGGGAAAACCCACTGATGGGTTGGACTTCTACAGGAGACCCATTGTCTAACATGAAGGTCTCCTTTGGTTCACCTGAGGAAGCTATTAAGCATTGTGAAAAGAATGGCTGGAGTTGGTATATAGATGAGCCAAAAATCGAGAAAGATTATAAACCAAAGAACTATGGAATTAACTTCAGCTGGAACAGACGCACACGAGTCTCAACCAAGTGAAGAAAAGTTGTTAGTATGAAATTTATATTTTTTTTTCTTTAAATTTTATTTAACTATTATATATTAGATTGAGAATAGTGTGCATAATAAATGTGTGGACCCTATTCCTTGTTGCAATAAACTATGTTTTTTTCAAACTCACTCAATTATACTAGCTGTTGACATTAATACTTTGTTTCAACAAAGAACAGACAGGCATTACCCATAAAGTGGAAGTTTTAGGATTAATTAATTACATATTTAGTCATTATTTGTTATAGTTTTAGGGCCAAAGCAACATTGCTTTACATTGAAGTACTGTATCATCATCATCAGCCTATTGCAGTCCACTGCTAGACGTAGGCCTCCCCCAGGGCATGCCACAGCCATCTGGGCAGGCGAGTTGGTGACCGCATTTTGTATTTTGGACTATGTTGTCAACATGGCAGGTGTTGCTGCCCACCTCCCGGAAACCCTTTATTGCCTTGTACGATACCCACGGGCAGACATGGGGTGGTACAAATTCTACTTTGCCGGCGCCACGCGCCCATGTGGTGTACTATAATATGATGTAATTGAAGTATTATAATACAATGTAAGTTGCTAAGACTTGGTTTTATTGTAAACCACTGTCTACCAAAGATTGGAGGAAATGTTATGATGACCAACAAAAATATTAGATAGTATGGCTCGTTTTTCCATTAGATAACATTGACCACGACACAGCCTCCATATTAAATAATGAAATGTCGTGGTCATATCGTTGTCGTGTCATCTAGTGGAAAAACACCTATTGCAATGGATGTGTTTGATATCCTCCAATCAAATTCATTGACAAAATGGACCAATGATGGATGTCACCAGCACCATCATCATCATAACAACATGGCCACATCCCTGGTGGAAAAGCAGTCTGAAGCCGATTAGATGTGATTCAATGCTGTCCGAAGGGATGAAGGCACCTATTTACACTATTAAAATGGTCATCATCAAACATTATATTTATACATAAATAGGTGAATGAAGTAAAACACGCAAATTCTATTATTTTCATTTAATCATAGTTTTCAACATGGTTAATTTATGTTTTGTACCTCGGAAGAAAATCATATTTCGCAGGTCTCACTTAAAATTTTTATTTACATATAATACAAGTACCATTCTTTTACATACGTCCCTGACCATGCGTCTAGCGCGCCGGCGATTCTGGATTATACGCATCTTCTGATCTCATATCACAATTTCTATACTAAGAAATCCATGTTATTTGACTTTTAAAGTAATTCAAAATGCTATTAAAATCCCATTAGTTGTGGTAAAAACTTAAATAGTATAACAAAAATTACAGTTTAGACCATGTCAGTCGTTTGTTTCTCTTTTGCTGGCTGTGTAATGTCTCTCTAAGAAAAACATGTTATTTTGTCCGCATGACTGGCCGAAGTAGCCACTTATTTCAATAAATATTCAAGTTACAATGATGATGTCCTTCCTCCAGACCGCTTTTCGATCATGGTGTCCAATCAAGGGAAATATTAATAAAATAATAATTACAAGCATGCACATGTCAAAGTAATAAAACAAAATAATTGTCATCCGTTTCACAGAATAGTTCCTGGGCCTGATTTCAGAACTAACATTTTTTTGTATGCAGTAAAACAAAGAATGCGGTCATGCACATAGTAACGGGCGCCATCTTCCATGGGAGCTATACGGTAAAACGCACTCTAGTACATATAGTATTTAATATTAATCACGGATCCCACAGACAAACGGCGCAATTTGCAGTTTTGTCCAAATGGGACGTTGTAATAAGCCTTCAATTTTAAGTCCATTTTTCAAATGTGAAAGAATAAAATTAAAATAATACCTGTATAACAACAACTTTTGTTTTGTGACCAATTAAAACGCAATATTTAATATAGCTAAAATTTCTTTCACGCAAAGTCATAGCTGTTTGTAGAGGGCAATAATAAAAATGTGGGATCTCCCTTATGTTTTCACGCTAGCGAAGTTCCTTTCGCAAATGTTTCTTTTATTTTATGATCTTTCGATATAAATATACATAAACTGTAAACGACCCTATTGTTATGGCTGAATGATGAATCCACCCGCACCCTCCTACTCTAGGTAATCTGTGTCTGTAAAAAACCTCGTGGTACATACGCCCATTGTGTAGTTTTTAAACATTACTACTTATATTACGAGATAAACACAGATACACAGTCAATGATACGTATAATGCAGAAACACCTATAAATATTGCAATTTCTCTATCTACAATAGTTTTACATGTACATCGTACATTTCTCAAATTATAATTAAATTTAAATTAATCTAGCAACCTTTTAAATATAATATTAGACTAGACTAGATAAAATTATGTAAAATTATTGCATTCCCCACTTTATTTATTTACAATAATGAACAATCCGAGAATTCTATTCTAAATATTAGAACATTGCATTAAGTTTGATCATTTTATGTAGTAATTGATTAAACGTGTTTCTTTCGAGTATCACAAAGGTAAAGCATAAAGGGTGACTTACATTACACTGGTGTAGAGCCTGGCCTCAATACTTTCAATCGCCCTTAACGCCTTCCAGACGATATAAATTACCAATCAGAATGTCAGAACAGTCTGATGTCCGTCCATCAGTGGCGTAACTATACCGCTCGAGACCGAAATTCATCGAATGTCCCGTAAATAGTTGAGAGTTGCGATTCTCCTTTGACTCGCTTTGGGGGGGTCAATTCCGATTTGGATCCGTGTTTGTGCCACAGATTACCCCATTGTGCCGACTTGCCAGCCTCTAGTTACGCCCCTGCTGATCACACATACACAAAGCGGCGATTTTCATTCACACAACGCGATTGCAGATCTATTATACGTATATATCTTTTTTACTTTTTTTATATTTAAAAATTTACATACTAGTATTGTTTCTTTACCTTGCCAGACACCGCTAGGCTCGTGCCGGGCTCTAAAATAGCGTATCGTATCTCCCCTTAAGTGTCAAATTTAAAAAGCGAGGTGGATTGATACAATATAACAGCAGAGTTTTTAAAAGATCAATAGTTATACTAAGAAACAGGCTTCAAAAATTCTCTACAAGTACAATAAAACGTTAACAATTTGGTCTAAAAGAGGGATAAAATTAATAAAATACATAAAAGAGTATTGACAGGTTTTGGTCCATACGTAATTGAGATTGGAAATTGGAGGTTTTTGAAGGATAGAAACTTACAAACTAATTTAATGACTGTTTTAATAGAAACGAATGTAAGGAAAAACTACAAGCTCCGTTCATTTTATGAAATGACTGCGTTTTCTGGTTAAAACATTTTATAAACGTTTTTGATTTACCTAGCAAAATTAACAATGGACGGGCGCAATAATCTTAAATGAAGTTAAATATTAAAAACAATAACACATATACCTAGGAATATACTGTCGGATATTACCATACTATAATACCATTTTAAAGGCGATTCTTTGTAATTGTAATTGGCCTTTTCACACTGGAGACGTGCTATGCTCGTTGCTATGGATGCGTTTGATATCCAGTATTCACCAATCAAATTCATTACCATCATAGACTATGATTGGTAGATAGATGTCACGCATCATAGCAACGTAGCGCAACAGTCTTTTTATACGGTTTTTTTTTTACCAAAATGCGAACATTTGAAACCCTGGTATATTATTCATAAAATTAAAGTACATTATTGTGGCAGCTATGTTTTTATACATTTGATAGACATTAATGGTTGTACCGATAGCAAAAATATACCAAAAGGCTGAAGGCCAAAAAGCCGTGACTTTACCTCTACATAGCTTAATATTGTCGTTTACTAAAAAAGGTTGTAGGGCTATGGACTAAGTATTGCTAGAAAAGAACCTATCGAACCGTTTTCTTTACATTTAAAATGTTTATTAATAGCCAATGAGATTTTATTGTAAGATCATTGTTTATAGCTAATATTAGGTAGGTAAATATCTGTTCAAAAGATTGTCTGATTTGTCTGAGAAAAATATAAATTAATTATTACATAGCGTAGCATTAGTGTTATTTTTTTTGTTGGAAATAGTAATTTAGGACGTAGACTTACAACCATTACGGTATCAAAGGATTAAGGTTTCAAATTTAAACAGTCCTTAGCAGGACTGTTTAAAAAAATTGATTTACATTTTAAAGAGTTTCCATATTTGAATTCAGCACTCGGTGCAAGTGAGTGTTAATTGTTATTAAGGTAGTAAAAAGAAATCCTATTTCCAACAAGTTGTAAGTACATAAGTACTCGTATATTGGAGGATGATAATAATTATTATAATATCCGACGACCGGTATGGCAGTGGCAACGCTAGGGACTTATAGTAGAGTTAAAGTGTGAACATGGATTACGAAATATTTAGTACAGTGACCCTGCTATTTTATCTCTGTCGTATGTTTTGCCGCCTCTCTTGCGCCGGTCGGTCACGAGCGTGACAGCAATATATTTATGTGTTACAGAGATAAGTAGTGTCGGGTCATTGATCTTTTTTATTCTTGCTCCTCGTCCGTACTCTAGTCGCTAAAGCTACCCTCAAATTGAGAATTAAGTAGGTAACTACATGCAATCAGTTAAAAAATTAACAAATAGGCACTATTTTCATTATTTTCATCTATTTTGGTTTGTAACTAAGTAGCTATTTACCAAATAACTAGCCTACAAGTACGATGAAAATTGACTTCTTTACTACAATTAAGTAACTTTCGAATTTGCGTATGGTATGAATATTCATCAGCTTAGCCAAAAATTATGGGAGTAAATTATTATGAGATAGTATCTAAGCAACTAAGAGAAATGTTTTTAACAATATTCCTAATTCTGGGAGACTTCAAATCTGAAATGCGGGGTAAATAATAATACATTTACATTACAAATTAATGAAAACTTACGTAATAATATCGTTAAATCTTTGGAGCATTTTAAATACTTATGTAGGTAAGGTTCATTGCTTATATATTATTATACTTTTGCAGGTAGACATATTAAACAAAAATAACAATGTTATTTGGTGTAGGTAGATAGTTTTAAATGTTTTTTTACGAGTACTTAAGTAAATATTAGTTACAAATTCTTACGATAAAAATAAATGTAAAATCTAGCATACCTAGTTATTTCTAGTAATTTGATGTCTATTTGATAGTAAAGTCTGGCACTCGTTTGGTGAATATCTCGGATACCTTAGTCTTAATTTATCGCTTTTTTAAAAGAGCAAATATTAGCAGCCTGCTAAACAATTTTACCGGCATATCGAGTTAAGACGACATATCAGTCGTTCTCATTATAATAAACTATATACAGAACAAATTCATTTACAACCATATTCAAGACTTTAATTAAGTATTTATTCATATAAGTACCCTAAAAACTGTCGAACATGTCTAGACAAGCATAATGCGTAAACGTAAGCGTGTCTCGAAAAACTACAGTAGTTTATTTTCAAGCTAAATGAGATCGTTGAGTACTAGAACGGTTGCAAAAACTTGGAAGGTTGGTAGCGGTCTCGGTTTAAATATATCGCTTTTACCTAACATAACTTACATTGTTACTATTCGTTATGGGTATATCACTGTTTTTCGCGTCTGAACACATTGGACACTCGCACGTTATAGTTTCGCTAAGGGTGTTCAGATTGAACTAAGGGTTGAGCCTCGGTAGGCTCGTCGGGCGTGGATCAGCTGGGTTGCTCGTCGCTCTCTCTGTGGACCAGTACTCGGACCACGGTAGGGGGCGCTGAGGGCAGCGGCGCAGCGTCAGGCGAGGCCTCAGTTACGAGGATGCTCACTTCGCTGTTCGCGTGAGGGGAAGGCGTGCGGGCGTGAACGGGTGTGGTAGGCCGTCTAGCTGAACTCCTAGAGCTCAGACGAAGGGAACCTGCAATGTTTGAGTGTGTACTGTTAGACTTACGTCTTCAAATAAGGTAGAATGTCATTGTGAAAGTACATAATTAACAAAAAACTTTTTAGGTTTCCAGATCCGAATCGCTTTTAGTTCGTGTATGTCTGATAGAAATGTTTCTTCGAGTCATGTTAAACATTAAAGTGCTCGTAATATGCGTGATACATCAAAAAGACTTACGGATACATCTTCCAAACTTAAAACGAGCTATAAATAGGCATTTTTAGGCAGCACATTGTCAGTATAGGCTGCTCTAAACATCAAAGGCATTGCTATATATCCTGCCAGTAATCATGCCAAAATCGGTTCTAAACTGGGGTCTACTGACATCACATGTAGAACATGGGAAATACAACAAGCATTCATGCACAAGCTCCATAACTTAAACGTTCTCATTTATGAAATACCCTGCAATAAATCGGCGGTCGGGTAAATAAATATGCAAGATGAAATCTAAAACATTATTACATCTAGTTACTAATAGTAAAGATAATAAATATAAATAGAGATTTATGTAGATATCAGATATAAATTCATTTGGCTATAAGTAATCGACAATTTAATCTAAGCGGAATATATATAGTAAGTAGGTAATTTATGTAAAACATCGCATCTAAAGGCATGAAATGAATTTATACCTACTGAAAAGATTCCAGACTAAATGGTTTGCAAAATACAATTAGTTCTAGAGTTAAAAGCAATCGAGTATCTGCGAAAAAGTTCTAAACCAGTAATAAATTTGATTCCATCTAAAATATAAATTCACAGAAGAGATTCTGAAATAAAATTAATCTAGAAAAGATACCTCTCCCGGGTCCTCTTTAGTCTCCTTAGTTTCTAAAAGAATAATTTAACAGCTCATTAGACAACCATTTAGTATGAAATGCCAATTTTTAAGGAGAAGAGACACGAAAAGCATAACATTACATATGAACCTGCGCGTTTCGGACCACCTTCTTCGTCAACAGCGTCCTGATGACGTAGGAATAGGGGTAAACCGTACGCCGATCGTCTACGGGGAGGCGCCGACTCGGATCCGGTAGGGACCTACGCGAATTAACTCCATTAGAGACTTTTCTATGAGCTTAAATAATTTGGCAACAATGAAGATATCAGAGGACAAGCGGAGCAAATGATTAGCATGACATGATACCTGGTCACTGGGAGTCGCTCCCGGCAGTAGAAGTAATGGCAGATTGAGCCACGCTCCTCCCAATTCGCTCATATCGGAAGCGTCAGAAGCCCTAGAGGACTTTCTACTAGAGGCGTGGGAACTTCTCCGGACATGTAACAAGGCACTGAGCCGGCCGCCCCATCCTCCACCTGGAGACCACTTAGTGCTCTCCTCTTCGTTAGAGGGGCTGCGGTTTTTGCGTCTAAAAAATTATCAGTCATATTAATACATCTGTAATAACCGTTGTTAAGTAAGTCCTTGTAATATCTACAGCGCTAAAGTTATGCCTAAATACTAACTTGACATACTCCCTCCACGACCTTTGCACAGTGCGGGCGGCTTTGTCTTCTCTCTTCCATATCCTAGTGGAAGATACAATCTCCAACTCTTTGCGTGTAGGGAATTGTTTCTTAAACTTAATATCCATCTGTTCCTGAAGTTGTCTGAACGTATCTGTTTCTTCCACGTGACCTAGCACATGTTTTACTAACGCATGAAGTATATCTAAACAATGTATTTTATTGCCTCTAGCTATTGGAAGATTAAAACTGACTAGCGCAACTGTATTGGGTTTGGAAATTCCTAAAGGAGGATCTAAAGATGCTATGAAGTCTGATAGTTGAGCGAAACTTATAAATTGTGTAGCATGGGGATCATACCTGAAATTAAAATCATAGTAAGTAAGGGTAAGAAGAAGTACAAGTCAAAATTGTATCATAATTTTTCTTACTTTGACCATCTTATGTAGAACATTTCTAAATCATCTTCGACGATACCAATTTCTTCCTCCTGATGCGCCTGGTTGAAGTTCTCAAGAATTATGGCTATGTACATGTTAATTACGATCATGTAACTGATAATTATGAAAGATGTGAAGTAAGTGATAGCTAGTAATGGGCTCCCGCAGTTGCCGTTGCTACTCGGATGGTCCCCTAAAGTGCAGTCAGGAGGCTGAATCATTAAAGATTCCAACACATCGTTCCACCCAGCCGATGTCATAAGACTGGAAAAAGGAAAATATATTGAAACTAAAATATTAATGATGGTGATCCGTCTATAGCAGCTGAACTAGGTATACTAACCGAAAAAGCAGCTGCATGCTCCTTCCAAACGTTTGGAAATTCACCAGGTCATCCAAGGCACCTTGCTCTTTTACATGCCCGAAAACAGACATGCCAATGATTGCATATATAAAAGTTATTAACGCTAGCAAAGCGCCAATGTTAAATAATGCTGGTAGAGATACTACTAACGCAAATAGAAGCTTCCTAATACCCTTAGCAGCCTGAAAATGAGTAATAAATACATTAGCATTAGGTACTGGGTATCTTAGCATAGAATTTCTTGGATATTGTATCATATTATGTATACAGAATATAGAAGATACAAGATATTCTTACTTTAATCAGTCTTAAAATTCTCCCTATCCGAAATACTCGAACCACCCTTAGTAATGTGGGTGAAATTGGGAGGTCTATCATAATGTCTTCCATCAATATGCCCAGGATAGAAGCTAGAACTAGAAGAAAGTCGAAGACATTCCAGGGCACAGTGAAGTAATGATACCTTAGACCGACTATTTTTACTATTGCCTCTGGAAAATAGGAGAAAATTTCATTAAACGATGCGTACATAAAGAAATTTTAAACATACTATGATAAATAAAGAATTACAATATCAAATTGAGGGCAGAGCAGTAGTAATAATCGCACATAATTAAATTTTTAACACTGTACGTGAATTTGTTTAAACAAACTTTATGCCATATACCAATTTGCTCTTGGCTGGCTCTGCGTGCAATATTCTCAGAAGTTGACTTACCTAATCCAAATACTGTCGTGAAAAAAGCATTGCTAACTTCCAAAATAAAGAAGACAGAGTGTGGTTGATCATAATGTTCGATGCCCATAGTTAGCATATTAAGGAAAATAAGAACAAAAATTGCTATTTCGAAGCGGCGTGAGTTTGACAAGTCGTAGAACATTGCAAGGAACTGGTTTCTTGGCCTCTTGATAACCTTTTGCGGTTTCTTCCTTCCCAGTTTCTTCATTGCAGTATAATAATGCTTTTGGCTTTCTGTAAGGAACATTTCTAATACTCCACCTTCATACTGAAAATTATTACAGAAAAATCATTAGACAATCTTTTAAATTATATCATAGATCAGTATAATGATATAGACATGTACCTTTTTCTTGAGCATATTAAAGTTATCAATGATAACTCCTATAAATAGGTTAAGAGTGAAGAACGACCCACAAACTATAAATATAACAAAGTAAATATAAGCATAAAGATTTGCTTCTCTAGCTGGCTGAAGGTCCACTCCTCGGGCATCCACTGCGTCTGCCATCACTTCCATCCACCCCTCAAATGTAGCTACTTGAAATAAAGCTAAATATGCTATCCCGACATGGTCAAAGGATATTTTAGAATTTACCCATGTAAAATTGTTATAATAACATTCCCATTTATCGTTAACTATCTGCAAAGGAAGTAAAACATTAAGTACTGTTTAAATCCTACGATAACATTTATCTTCATGAAGTAATTGTCAATTCTTACCTCTAAAGGTAGAAGCTCTCCAATTTCATCGACGCATTTGAAGAATTTTCCTCCAAAGAATTGCACGCCCATGATAGAGAATATTAACCAGAAAACTAAACAAACCAATAATACATTGAAGATACTGGGTATTGCATACATTAGAGCGTTCACCACTATTCTCATTCCCTGCCACCGAGATATAGCACGTAAAGGTCGTAGTGCCCGTAACGTTCTCAAAGATCGCAATACTTTTAAATTTTCATTTTCTTCTATTAACAAACTAAAAACTGATACCTGAAATTGTGTAATTAAGTGAAGTAGTAGCATAAATAAAGCTAATAGTAAGATTGTTTGGCATTATAATCGAAATATACTTACAAAAACTATGGTGAAATCTAATAGCGTCCAAAAACTCGTAAAATATCTGAAAAACCCCAACGCTATCCATTTTAAAAACATTTCTATTACGAAAATCATGCAAAATCCCAAATTAGTCCAATAAAGAATTTTCTTGAGAGGTTTATTTTTTTCTAAATGGATATCTTCAAAGCAGAGGGTGATGCTAGAGGCGAATATGAGAACTAAGACAAACCACTCAAAGGCGGGAGTGTCAACGTATTGCATAATAAAAGTTCTAACAACCATCCATCGTTGGCCAATATTGGTTTGAATACAAGAATCCCAACAAGGACATCTGAAAAAAAGTTTTTATGGTTTTACATTCCGCATACTCTTACCTCGACCGTTTACCCCTGTCAGAAAGTCAGAATTATGAGATAACTGGGAGATATGCAAGGAGGCAATGGTTAGTAAAAATAGGAGAAAAGTTATTGTCAGTTTACGAGTAGGATTAGATAGGTTAAAGTTGAAAAGGCATTCCAAATGCAAAATCATTACAGGCGAAATTCGAACTCCGGGCTTCTTTACTCACGTGGATAATACTTACGTGTCGTAACAATGACGCGGAAAACAATCCTGGGGTAATTTAGGTTCTTTCGGTTTTCCGAATCCTGGAAACTTTCCCATGGCATCAATGTATTCCCCCTTGGAATTCTTTCTCCCACCTACGGTTAATTCATCAACATAAGAAACTAGAGTTTGCCAAGGTCTCTTCACGTCTTCGTCATCAGGCCGCGTTGTGTCCTTACATAGAACGTTTGGTGGTTCCGTCCCATGTAACTTGGATCTTTCTGGAGTGGTTTTGCTAGAAATGTGCGCCATCTCATATTGCTCATTATCATCTGAAAGCATGTTACGATTAGAGTTTTGTACTTCAAATGGTTTTGTAATTCAATTAATCACACACACACACACCCACACACCCTTACACGACTGTAATTTTACTAACGCACTAACAACTTTAAGTACCTAATATGTATCATTATTTAAGTAATCTAATAATATTTTTGCTCTCTCTTTATTATTATTATATAAAATGAAAATCCATAAATGGCAGTATGTTATGATGATAGAATGCTAAACTCTGTACTATTCTAAGTGTTGTGGATTTTGGTAAATAAAAATAAAATAAAATAGCTATTTTTTACTTTTTCGAATTATTCTCACCTCTCGAATCCGATGGTTGTGTGTGATACCCCGATGACATCTGATTTAATAACCTCTGCGCTATAACCTGCTCTGTTGTGGGTATTTCGTCCAGATTTTCTTTGGAGTCTTCTCTTATACTAGTTATTTTATGTTCTGCTGCTAAATTTTGGACATCTTTAAGTGTTTCTTGGCTACCGTGAAAATTATTTCCAGATGGAAAAAGATGAGGAAATTGAAAGTCGGAACCCACAGAGATTGGCCTGTAACAACACGAAAATAAATTACTCAACCCAAAGTTTCGTAGGTAGATAAAGTTTTGTAGGAAATTATATACTCACCTGTTCAAAGCTTCTTGATAACTATGACTATAAATATTATCGTGGGGAAACAAAATAGTTTCCTGTATAGATGCTGAGTACCTATGCTCACTTGGTATTGACACTTTCTTTTCTTTCTCGGCCCTTTGTTGCAACATAAATTCGTTAACTAGCTCTTCTAATTTAGATTTTTTTTCAGTCTCTTTACTCTTAGATATAAGGAAACCCTTTTTTCTTACAATTGAACGTATTCTATCGAAACTTTTCGCTAATTTTGAATCCTCTCCGACTTCCTAAAAGGAAACTTCGATTAGTACCTAGTTTTGAGATCATTGAAACATAAATAAGTAATAAAGTTGATGCTATCTCTATCTTGATTAAGTTTTAGAGAAAAACAGCATCAAATTTGTCTTTTAGATAGGCTGTTTACGTAATTCATAATCACTTATGTTTACTCTAATTTATAATATTGGTATTAATTACCTCTTTCTTATTTTTAAGTTCCTCACTGTTGAAACTGTTTAGCAGCAAGGCAAGGAAAAGATTGAGTACCATAAAATTGCCCATAACAAGAGCTGGCAGAAAGATAAAAAAACAGCTTTCGGCTCCACTCGCCTCTTCTGCTCTCATGCAGTCCCATAACGGTTCAATCCAT
Source organism: Carposina sasakii (assembly GCA_014607495.2). Taxonomy (NCBI): domain Eukaryota; kingdom Metazoa; phylum Arthropoda; class Insecta; order Lepidoptera; family Carposinidae; genus Carposina; species Carposina sasakii. The sequence goes on along the minus strand of CP053162.1, from coordinate 9,433,259 downwards.
TCTCCGCACAGGATCCGAAAGATCATCATGAATGAATGAAAGAAATCGTTGAAATTCCATCTAAAGCACAAGAAGATCATTAAAATTCATTTATCCAATCACTGACTAACGGAATGTATTTATTGAGACACACATACACACACACACACACACACACACACACGCTCACGCACACATACTCTTACACACACATACTCGTACACACACACGATAATTTTGATATTGTAAGTTTATAATTACAATCGCTTAGATTAAATTCTAATGTAATGTAAATGGAAGAGGGTGGCATTCCCATCACAAGTATCTGAGATTACTAACCGGGAAGCCCCTACTAATAATATGTAAGGATTTACTTGAATAAAGCATTCATTAAAGCATTTATTATTATTAAAGCAATAAAAAAAGACATTCACAATTTCAAAGTTCTTTGATGATGCTGATGTTTAGACGTGATTATTTGATAATTTTGATTATACTAATTTAGGTCTATTAAATAAGGATGATCAACTGTTATTTTCTAGTGATGAAATATGAAAAAAATAAAACCAAAATATTGAAAATTTGTTGGCCCGAAACTTTCCTGTTCTCTGCTGGGTGTGTAAATTAAATCTTATCTTTTTAAAAATATAGAAGATAAATAGATGCATGAAATAGATGTTTTAGATAAAGAAAATATACAATTTACATACCTGGGTACAGGATCTGGTTCAAACTTATCGGGTGTATAAGACTTAGAGAATAACTGCATACCAATAACAGCGAATATGTATATAACTATTACTAACACAAACGTCAAATTACCAAGAGCACCGATTGTCGATATTATAATACTCAACAAAACTTTCATTGTAGTCCACGATTGAGCTAACTTTAACACTCTTAACTGAAATAGAAGACATATTTGTTAGAAGGTCAAATAAATAATTTGAAATCTTTTTCTTTTTTGACTATTATTTTCGTAAATATGCTGAAGTTTGCAACAAGTTTCAACAAGAAATCTCAAAGTTATGTGACTCATTTACTTCATATACAAATTGTGGAAAAACGGGTAGAGCTTTATGTTTCTCCTAAAGATTAGCTAATAAATGAAAAAAAAAAAAAATATATAACTTAGTATAACCGTATTTCGGATAACTATAGAAGAAGGTAAAAATAAAAGAACCTTACCAAGCGAAGGCCCCGTAATACTGATAAGCCATCAACTAGTTCGAATATGAGGTCTAGAAGGCTGGCCGACACGATAATCAAGTCAAATATGTTCCACCCACACGCGAAGAAGTCTTTACTCATGGCCATCACTTTCAGTATGCATTCTAAAGTAAATATTGACGTAAATACCTGTAAAAATCGTAACAATACATAAATCACTGGCCGTCTAATCAAATATTTTCAAACATCGCGATTATGTTTACCTTATTTCCTATATCTAATGCCTGCCTAACATTCTCACTCATCCCGTGATGTTCCAAGGCAAGGAAGAGGGTGTTGAGGACAATACAAGTTGTAATAAACAATTCGAATAGTGGGTCTTTCACTATTCCATATAAGCAGTTTTGGAATTGAAGCCAGCCTTCGTAGTCAATGCAGCATGAAACACAGCATTCACAGTTTCTGTCCACAAGTTCATCTGCGAGAAAATTTTACACCTCATTAGACTCCTTATGGCTTGATGTACAAAAATGTTACAAAGAACGACAGAATAGAATCAGTAACTATCGGCAAAAGCTTGTTAAGCGTATTAAAGTTACAGTTTCGATGCAAAGCGATCGCTTTAAAATCAATCTATTTTTGCTAAAGAAGTATTGAAAATATGCCCATGCATCGAAGCGGAAGTCGGGGCCAAGAAAAAAGCGCAGGAAAATGCACGGTAGTGAAATTGGAACACATACATTTTGATTGTAAGGTGCATAGTGATGCTGAGATTGTGAATGACCAATTTGTGTAAATCGCATCAAAGTCAATTCGGTCGTAAGGGTAGCGTATAAACTTGGATGCGATTTATAAGAGGTAAACGAGTAAACCAATCGCATGATCACCCTGCAGTCTTCCTGTGGACACAGGGGTGGACTGGGGGGCTTAAGCGTTGGCGTCTGTGTTGTACTAACCTGTGAAGTAAGTGCAATTTTGCTCGTAATTGCCCATATGAGTTTTGTGCGTGGCGGCCAATAAACTGATTTCGTGAATTTTCGTCGTCTCCGTTTGCGGGAGTTCGGGCGCGCGCTTGTATGGCCAGTCCGCCCCTGACGATATTAATGAGAATAGAAGCGAAATTGCATGTGTTCTATTAAAATACCCAACAAGGAATTTCTTGCTGAGAAGTGAAGCTATAGTGAATTATTCAGCCAGCGAAAACTATCATTCGTCTCTTCAAAACAAACATTTTATAAATAGTATGATTTTAGTAAGATTGTTGAGCTAGAGCGTTTGGCATTCTCGTAAAATATCTTTCCAAGAAGAGTGATAGCTTTTACAGCGTTTTTCATTACTATTGCAGAATGAAATTGCTGACTACAATCCTCGTAGCTTATTTCTTAAATTAAACAGATTTTTTATATAAGGACAATAAATAAACTGTAGAATAGAACATTTGAAAAATTTTGGTCACTATTCATCTTTAGATTTGACTGAATCGCGACATCTCATTATTTCTGATATTAACGGAGATAACATGCTGGAGAAATACAAAGTACTTAATAAATATATCCAACCCAATTTGAAAATAAAATTAGTCAATACGGTCTATTTTAATAAATCTGAAATACAATAGACTGGTTTATAAAGTTAATAATCTTAGAGTTATACAAAAATTACTTTTAAGCTGTCAGAGGATTCTATGGTTCGTTTGATTGCAAAAATCAAACGTTCCATATTATTGCAGTATTTTAAAAGAAATAAAGATTATTAAACCTTACATAATGCTTCTGAAATCCAAAGAAAATACCATCTGTTTGCAAAATGTGAGTTGAAACAGAGTGAATAGTAAAATTAGAATTTGAGAAGACATGAAATAAAAAATAACACTACTTAAATTTGGAAAAATTTGTACATTGTCGTTGTAAAGAAGGTAATTTTGCAAAAATGCAAGCTTTAAAAGTAGAAATTTGTTGAAATAGAAGATTCATGCAATAGTAGCGTTTAATGTAAAGTTTCGCATTTTGACTAATATGTAAGTACTACAAGTAATTATCTGAATAAATTATTGCATTGCACCCAACCATTTATCGGTGTATTGTGTAAGTTTATAAGGATCAAGTTATTTTAAAAGTGTACCAAATATTTGTGTTAAGGTATAAGCATTGATTCTTTGTATTTTATCTGTACTGTGCCCTATAGTGTTGAAGCAGTGCCAATCGAAAGGATCGTGTTTTTGTTCAGTTTCCACCAATTTATAATAATTTACACTATTTTCCAAAAGCGGTGCATATTACCATTATTGCCTATCTATAAGTACAAAGTTATTTTACCTAACACGACGATCTGGTTGAGGTAATCTGGGTTCAAAGGGTATCTCTCGTGAATTGTGCTCTTCTCGCTCATTTTCAACTTCTCCAGTTGTTTTTCTTTCTCTGCTTTACTCTTTTTTGGTTTTGTTGCTTGGGCCGGCTTCTCCTGTAATGAGATAAGTATTGCATGTACCAATTACAGTTAATTGATATTCTTATGATTAGTTAGTTATAAAGTTTAATTGATTTAAGCGTCCTTTACGTAAAGATGATTGAATGGCGATTTTTCACGATTTCGGGTACAGGGTATAAAGTACTTAATTTTTTTGATGCAGCCGTGATGCTGTCTCACTGTTTCCCACTATGTCCCACGGCAAAGGCCTCCCTCTTTTAAACCCACACTGACGTCTTCAGCATTCGATCAATCGCCGGCACCCACCTGTGGCTGCGTCTGGGTTATCGATATCGGAGGCGGAGGTAGCGGTGGCAGGTGGAGGTGGCGTCTGGCGTGGTGGTGCTGATGAGGAGCCTGGTCGTCGGACGTGTGCTCGCCGTCGTCGTGGTCGTCGACAACGCCGGAGTCGTCGAGCGATGACTCGCGGTTGTTGCTGTGGTCGCTTAGTTGTCGACCGGCAGCGAATAGGGCTCCGCGGCCTGAAATGTATATTTAATCATAAATAAGACTAGCGGATGCGTGAAACTCCAAAACTTAATAGCGAAATTAAAACCCCAAAGAAGGTCGGTCAGAAGTGTGCAACTAACATACCCACTTTTCACCAGTTAGCCTATTAAGTCCCACGTGGTAGATAAGTGGTGAGCCTATAGCCGCTTTTCGGGCCCATATACAACAATCTAGCGACCGGTAACGAATCTTACAGGAAATGTTACCGTGCCGTTCTAAATAGATATTAGAAGCTATTAGAATATCAGCTGATCATAAATCCGCCATTTTGTTTTTAAATAGCTAAAAGCTAGCTTTGTATTTAGCTATTTTTATGGACAAATATCTCAAAGGTGTGAAGGCGAGCGATGAATGAGAATTGGGGCGCTGTTCTAAACTAAGACTAGCTTCCACCGCTTACAGTGTAACAAAATCATTTGCATTCCGACTATACCAGTCTCTACTTTAACTTTGCATTCCAGACTAAAGAAACTTCTGTTAACTATCTAGTCGGAGTATAAACATAAATATAAGGGACGGCGTAGACTACAGGGATCAAACCTACATAAGTGATATCACTGTGACTCTTTGTTATAGTGTGTGTTAGTTATAGAAGTGAGTTTCATATACAGGGTGTAACAAAAGGGGTATGTTAAGCGAAAAGCTATATAGCCCAATAGAGAACTTATTTCCAAAATTTAATTAGCTTTTCGCTTAACATACCTTTTCTGTTACACCCTGTATAGAACGAGTCTATACGGATAATAAATTAATCTAGTACGGGTATACTAGATTTATGCTATTGCTGTCGTTACAGCACAGATTACAATGATAATTTACGCTGTACGCAGCATATGCTTCTTGATAAAAAATCTACAAAATAATCGATTCATGATGACATACGGCACAGTCGTTAATATCTCCCAACTAAATTAAGTTTCCATGTTGTCTTATACATATACCTACATATACATACAGTATAGCAATAAAGTCAGAGGGATATTTAATTTTGTCCATACTATATTTTTTCAACTTTGAGAAGGAGGTAAATCGGCGAATCCAACTCGGTTGGGCAGCGTTCGGAAAACTATGAAGCTTATTTGCGTCCAAGATACCCCAGTCCTTAAAGATGAACGTATTCTCAACCAGTGCGTGCTGCCGGTGATGACCTACGGTCCCGAGACGTGGTCTCTAACTATGTGCCTCATAAAGAAGCTCAAGATCACACAGCGAGCGATGGAGAGAGCTATGCTCGGGATCACTGAGTGATCGAATCAGAAATGAGGAGATCCGCAGACGTTCAAAGATCACCGACATAGCTCAACGGTCCAGCAAGCAGAAGTGGCAATGGGCAGGGCACATAGTTCGAAGAACTGATGGCCGATGGAGTCGGAAAGTTCTAGAGTGGATACCACGTATCGGCAAATGCAGCGTGTGAAGGCCACCCTCGAGGTGGACGGACGAACTTGCCAAGGTCGCGGGCGTTGGTTGGATGCAGGCTGCTTCCGACCGGTCGGAGTGGAGGTTGTTGAGGGAGGCCTATGTCCAACAGTGGACTTCACGGGGCTGTAAATGATGATATTTATTCATTCAAATCAGGGAAATTACCAACAATGACAACCTCTTTTAGATATAGTGCGAGCTAATCTAATATAATATAATATAAATATAAAAATAACCAGAAAAAAGCGACCATTTCCATCTTCATACGTTCAAAATAATACTGGAATAAAACAGGTTGAAGAGGTTCGCGACTTGGGTGTTATCATTGATAAAAATTGGACTTCATCTCTCACATAGATACTATTGTCAAAAAATCTTCACAATTGCAGTTGCAATTGGGTTTTGTAAAACGAAACACTAGAGGGTTCAGCCAGCGCACTAAGATAGTACTTTTTAATGCGTTGGTGCGGAGTCATTTGGAGTTTGCAAGTACTGTTTGGAACCCATGGTATGCTGTCCATTCTCAGCGTGTAGAAGGTTTGCAACGAGCATTCACTCGACATCTCGCTTTTGTATCACGAGATATTTCCCATCGGAGACCCTATGATGAACGACTTTTGTTCTTCAAAATGTCTTCCTTGCGCGATCGTAGAAGGCTGCATGATATTGTGTTCCTCTACAAGATTGTCAGGGGTCAATGTCCTGAAATTTTGGAACAGATAAGATTTAACGTCCCCAGAACACTGCCACGACATCCTATAAATAAAGTTTTCAGTTCTCCTTTTGTGCGAACTAATATAGGAAAGAACTCGCCAATTTTTAGGATAGCCAATCAATTTAATATTATTAGTAACGCATTGCCAGATATAGATGTTCATTTTGACTCGTATCACAAATTCCGTTCTAAAATCAAAGATTCTCTCTAGTTCCTGGCTCTTTATTATTTTATTGTGTATAGTTTCTGTTTTTCAAATTCAAATTCATTTATTCGACATGAAAGCATTAACACTTGTTTGTCGATTATCTAATTATATGTTACTTTCTATGTTCGCACCCCAAAAATGAAGTTTATGTCATAATATATAGAATGTTATATTTAAAGTGCAATACGAACATGCCCATAATTGGTATGCGCATAAGACAAAATACCTTATTGCCTTTTTACTTTTTATATTTTTATATATATTTTTTTAATTACTGTTGGTGTGTCTTAGTAATAAATAAATAATCATATCGATGCAGCCTTATGGCAAAAGCAATGCGAAAGTAAAAAATGCTACGTGATAATTGTACACTTTCGTTACCGCTTTGCTTTGCTATAGAGTAGCCAACAAGCCTGCCGTTTAGTGAAAACATAGAGTCGTAAACTCTAAGTTCTGCAAGTTTCCTTATTAGTACATAGAAATACCTAGAGCGTTGTCAGGATGCAAGGTGTGGGGCGGCGGTGGCGGCGGTGGGGGCGGCAACGGGGGCGGGGGCGACGCGCTGGGAGTCACCGACCTGGACCTGGATCGAGACCTGGAATATTATGGAATGTTTGTTCAGACTCCTTTATAATCCTGCAGATCTAGCTCCTCTTTTCGGAAATTATGTAAAGGTGAGTATAGACTAGAGCATTTCCTTGTAACAGAAAAACGAGCCGCTCTATGATATGTTATCTACCCTTTACGACCTGTATTCAACCATTTTACATGTATTGTGCGAATGGTAAGAACGTTACATTACATAGAAATGCTCGAGAAAATGCTCTAGTCTATACTCACATTTAGAGTGCGTTTTAACAATTAGGTCCTTTGAACTATGGCACTAGTTGCTTCGTGTAGGGCTACAATTTTGTAACTGCATACATAAAATGTTTGGATTCGAAATCTGGCGTAGTTATACTATGTAACGGACTCTACGTAGGTACTTCTTGTTTTTTTAGTAGTTTACGCGTAATCAGTTGTGGGGCACAGGTACACACGTGTTACCCTAGATGGGGTATCCAGAACTGCCGAACAAAGGAGATCCTAGCGAGGCCAGTGGCAAGTTGATAGCTCATCGCCATAGCAGAACGTCCCTGAATTGTATTATAGGCATTGGTGCCCAAACCACCGATTCCTATTTGTATTAAGTACTTTAGCTACTATACAGGATGTTTTTTTGTGGCCACCTTTAACGAAGGGTATGTATTCTATACATGAAATAAAGTAAGTTTATGCCAAAAAAAATGCTGGGAATTTTTTTTTTTTTTTTGAAAAAAATTTTTTAAATTCTTTGTTCGTGCGAAATCTATAGTGTCTAGTGTTTATGTTAGTTTTTTTATAGATAGATATTAATTATTTTTCGTGAAAAAATCCTGCTACGCGCGTCTATGTGCATTTATGCAGAAAAACGCAGTCTATTTACTCAACTTTGGACCCTAATATTTTGGAAACCAGACACTTCCCAGGTATGCTTCCATAGAGAAAAATGATCGTGATGATGAGGAGATTCCGTAGTTTTCGGGAACGTTGACGACCAAAAATCACCCTGTATAGAAGCTATACGCATGAAGGGCCGATATTTTTGTGCCTTCCCTGGCCGAGAGCCCAGCAACCTTAAACAAAGCCGCTTAAAGTGACCAGTGCTACCAATCAATTAAATAAAATTATTACTTGCCGAATTTAAAATAAAATGTTAACGGTGGCAACCCTAATATCTGTGGGCATCAAATGTCTGTCAACGCGACCAACCGTGCTGCCTTTCTCGCAAACAATGTGTCTCCACTTACCTCGGTTATGCTTAACAATAAAGTACACGCAGCCACAATAGGCAAGTACTTATTGTTATATTAATTTCATGTTTCAATCAAATAATTATTTAAATATACTTAGTACATACCTACATAATCTTCATAATCTAGGTAGCTATATGTTTATAGGGGAAGGTGGGGTAATTGAGAACGGCGGGTAATTGAGAACAGTTGAATAACAAATAAACCTCCCGCACTACATCGCCCGCACACATCTAAGCTGATGCGCTTGCCAGCCCTTAGTATGCCCGCAAAAGTGCGAGTAAGAAGATGCACGCATTTCGTCACGGTGAGTCAAATAATCTTTTGCGTAATTTTGTTACAATTTTTGTCGCATGTAAAAATCAGCACAAAAATGATATTTTTGAGGTTAATGACAACATATTTTGTTGCCATCTTACATGTACTATCAGTTTATAAATTCCAAGTAGTTTTAAGTTCACCGCCACTAATATTGCGAGTAACGGTCATTTTGTTTCGACTTTCCAAGTTCGGGTAATTAGGAATGTTGCGTTATTGCGTTAGTTGCGTCATTTGCAATACCTGAGCACATGATAAATTACGTCACGTGTGATTTGTGCTAAACTAAATAATTATAGCACCTACTTATTAAGACTTAAGTATGTCGTTCGCAATTACCCCATATTGCTCGTGTCTCCACCGCGGACTGATCTCAATTACCCCACACGATATCGGGTAAATACGAACACCAATGTTTTTTATTTTCTTAATTTTTTTATTATAAAGTTTATTTCCAAAAGTTTTGAGTTAATCTCTTTGTAGCTGGATAAGTAACGTTCCTGTTGCAATAAAAGTTAATTACATTTATGACTTTCTTTTATTATTTTACAGGGTTGTAAGTTAGGTGTTCCCAAATACCCCACTTTCCCCTAGTGCTTACAAAGAATCGTACCTAAGATACAAGTGGAATCTTGGGACCTAAATCTTAATCAAGAACATAATGTGTCATTTAAATGCATTCTAGTATACCTAAGCATGCTACCAACTGTACATTCAATGGGTTATCATGCAATTCCCGTGTTCACTCGATGTTAGCGGAATTAGGTCGAGCCAGGTGAACGCGCAAAATTCTAATTTCAAATTTACCTTTTTAATAAATTGATGGAACGTGCTCTTTGGCTCCTTTAGAATACTTCGCACCTAAACGAGTATTTAAATGCAGTACAATTATCTGAAAAGTATTTAGTGCACATGTAAAACCTCCATGAAGTTTTTATAAAATAAAACGACGAGACCTTTCCAAATGATTGCTTTTAAAATTAGGAAAGAGGTTTGTTGTAGAAATTGAAAGACAGACACGCTACGAAACTTTTAAAAGGGGAAACGAAAGTTTCAACATTTCTTCCTTTTTAGTAAGTATCAAACTTTTATCCAATTCACAACTTTTCTATGAAATTAACCTATTGCGCCTTGTTTCACCATAGTTTTTTCCTATTAACTTAAATGAAGTAGACCATATCTAAATAATGTTTCCAAAAGCAAAACGTATTATTTATATCGTGTATAACAGAACAGAACCGTCCACCACGACTGCACTGTTAGTTTACATAAGCTGTGTCCCCGAAACGGGGTAGCCAGGACTGTAGGATCATAACTCCTTTATGATTTCCCACTGCCACGCTAAGCATATCGGGGTGGGGGGTGGGGGATGAGAATTATCAGTGACAAGTTGCTATTTTATCGCCAGAGAGAATGCCCGTCATTGCCCGTGCACCTTAGTGGACTCTTGCGACATGCACGAAAGGAGATACAGCTGATGTATTCTAGTGAAGCCCCGCATGTGGCACAGAAAAGTTTTTAATTTAATTTTCGATCGACTATCTCATAGGTACGCTATATCGAACTCTACATAGTTTTAAGTTAGTTAGATGTTTCTACATTTCCCGTTTATAATTTAATTTTGAATTACATAGAGATTGACTTTGGGGAAAAGGAAAATAAAATTCTTTTCAAGTCGTGCAGCTTTTTAAATTAACCCGGAAAACCAAGGGTAGATATAAAAAGTATGTAAAAAAACGTGTAAATGAAACAATGAGAATAGTATAGTTTCTGACGCCCGCTTCGAGGTTTTTTACCGCATATAAAACTGCGGTATACCGTATCCCACCATGCATAGCTAAAAACTAGCGTATGGACAGTAGTTCATGAAGAAAACATAAAGTAGAGTTGTGTAAGTCAGAAAAATATTACAATGGATTAAAATATACAAAAGCATTCGAAAAAGTACCACACCACTGGATTACTCTTGTGATAAGCCAAACAGACACGAAAGAATCTGATCCACAAGAGTAATTCAGTGATGGACTTCACTAGAATACAGCAGCTACATCTCCTTCCGTGCATGTCGTAATAGTTGATTAAGGAACTCAGGAGTGTTCTTTCAGGCCATGAGCTAACATTTTATTACTAATCTTATACATTAGGCCCCCTACGTGGCTGTAAGATAACATAATCAGGTCACTGAAGATAACCTGCATGATCCTGCAGCCATGGCTAATCCATTTTGAAAACATAGCCATGTGTATATGTATGTATCTCAATGTTAAAAAGTGTTATAATATACAGAGTGTATATGAAGGGGAATATATCCACGTGTACTAGACTCCGTGGTACTGCCCAGTGCAACTTTTATTACCGCGGACTATTCGCGTTGTCGTCGGCTTTAACTTTTAATTAAAAATTATATTAATGTGTTAAAAAACTCGCCGTTCTGAGGTGCGGACATGAAACATTATTCAAATATTTTCTAGGTATTTAAATTGATTTTACGTGAAGTGAATATTATGAGAAGGTAAATTTTTGTGTATATGCTCGGCATATTCAAGTAAGAATACTTATTATGCTTTAAAATGGATTTTTATGCGTATTTTTATAGACAGAGTGATTCAAGAGGTAGCTTTATATGTATGTATAACTAAAGACCCACCCCGGCTTCGCACGGATGTAATGCACCCTCACGCGGACCCAGTTGCGGGCTGCCGCTAGTAATACAACATCTAGTAGTATTTAGATGGATTGGATTAATTTGGAACTAAGTACTATGTATAAAAGTTTAAGCAGACAGAGTCGCGGGAATCCAGATATAGTATTGTTAATAAGAAATGCTGCTGTTGGCGGAATTCTGATAAAATATATTTTAAAGTTAACCAGACGATATTAATTTTTAAATCCAATATCTTGTCTCGGAGCAGCCATAAAGTCTGTATGAGGTTGGATTTCTACAATATGGTCATACTAAATATATTATGTTGGAGATAGATAATTTTAGTGCTTTTTAATATATTCTCTTCCCGGGCATACCGTACAAGTCAGTAGAGGGACAAGAGAGTTTTGGTGTTTTGTAGGCGATGGGCTGACCACCTGTCACTACTAACCTAACTTGTACATCTCAACTATACACTCAAAATTGGTCAGAAGTGGCACCATGTGGTTCTATCGGCCCTTGGTGCTCTGCTTACCTCGTAAGGGATAAAGGCGTGATTATATGTATGTATGTAATAGATTAAGGTCAGAAATACGAGTATGAGTATTAATAGTGACCAATTTAAGAATATTTTGTGTTATCAATATTATGTAGTTTGTGTCAATGATATATCCAGAAGTAACTCATAGAAAATACAGGCACGTTAAGCGTAGATAATACTATAAAAACAATATAATACCTGCTATAAAGAACCTATTCACAAAATTTCAGACTCCGAATCATATTTGAACATTCCTGAGTTGCTTAGAAATAATCCATGTGATTTCAGTTAAGTTTGTAGGTAGGTTGTCTACAGTGGGCTATTTTCAAAGCATTTAGCTTATACCATACCCATTTTTTACACTCTGTATAGCGTACTTTAAGTAACAGAAAATCGCCATAATTTCTCGTTGTCGATCAATTATTCATCGTCGAACTACGGTTTTAACGTTTCGTAGTTACTACGAAGTTTCGTAGCGATGCGCTATAGCGACTACGAACTTTCGTAGCAACTGTCGATAGTTTAAAACTATCCACGTTAACGCCGCATCAAGTCCTAACTATCTAACAAAGGACTACTGTCAAAACTATTCAATTTCCAAATCAGAATATTAATGAAGGGTTATTAACCTTTAAAAATAATAATCATCTAGATCGAATTTCGGTCACGACGACCAATTGTTGGCATCTACGCAGGAGATTTTATGATAGTTTACAAGTACTCGTATGTATGTAGGTACTCTCTATTTCATTACTCTTGTCGCCTCCTTCGCGATCCTACACACAATGTTATTTACGTACATACATATAATCACGCCTTTATCCCTTACGGGGTAGGCAGAGCACCAAGGGCCGATAGAACCACATGGTGCCACTTCTGATCAATTTTGAGGGTGTAGTTGAAATGTAAAAGGTTAGTAGGGACAGGCGGTCAGCCCATTATTATTTAAAGGTTAATAGTTAATAAACTATTGGGAAACGAATACTTATTGTCATCGTAATGTGATATCGTATTGTCAATTCATAGGTTTGCATAATTACGTAACAAATAGCCATCTCTTATCCTAGAAATGCAATAATGTAGCTAGCTCTCAAACTTTTTGTGATTGGTCGCGTAAAGCGCTTAAATACTTAAACGTAATAGCTGAGTAAAGCTCTGATAATGACCACAGTATAGCAACCCTCTTTCATATAGTAGTGAAACGTGTCATCATCATCATCATCATCATCATCATCATCATCATCATGTATATTATTCCATTAGGATCTGGGTTTGTCTCCGATTGACATTTGAGCCGCTAGTTTATCGAACGTCTATCAAGATCCCATATCGGCTATCTTTTTGACAGTTCCTAGTGATAATTACCTATACTTATTGAAACTAAACAAAATGAACTGGCATAATGCCTTGTCTGAAGATTGTCTTGTTTTCGAAATAGCAGCTATGTATTTATGCTTGCATGCTAGGCGCTTGGATTTGGCTCCTCGTTGCGACTGTAGTGTCTTGTGTTCGTGACTATGAGTCGGCAGATCTGAGGGTCGGCGGAGGGTGTAGGGCTCGGTGATGGGCGAGTCCTCGATGAAAATTTAGCAACAAATGCATACATGCCACTTCCGTTTTATTAAGTTTAAATGAGTTAATGAGAATGATCATCACTGTGAACTGCTGGTGTACTGGTGTAAAGGCTTGCACGGAATGCAGAGGTCGTGGGTTCGATTCCCACTCGGGTGAAGAATTTTTTCCATTTCTTGATTAATAATTTTATAAATTTTTTGTGTTAACTATACATTTCTTGTATAGCTGTACGTGTAGACTGTGTTGAATAATACTCTTATACAATGTCGCTGCACTGCATCTCTTAACAAGATCTAATGTAATTCCTCGTCATTTCCATTATATGTAGTTACTACTAACTGTGGTTTATGGTTTAATTTGCGCGAGCTGAAAACTATCTAGCCTCTAGGAGAAAAGTTTGGGTCTATGGAAATAATGATGATCTCCGTCTGTATTTCGGCAAAGGCGACCAATCTCTACGGAGATTGGCCAGGTACGCAGGAGATATTATAGTGCACAAGTGTGTGCGCAAACACAGATGCACTCTCTATTCCGTTACTCTCATAGTCCGATGGGACGGGAAGGCGAAATGACCGGAGAGAGATCAGGCACAGGACCAACGGTTTTACGTGCTTTCCAAGGCACGAGCTAAGTGACAATTTTACTACATTAAAATCTGTACATGAAATAAATTCATTGGTCACAGTCACAGGCCCGTGACTGGGATCGAACTTACGCCTCCCGCTTGGAAGGTGCACGTCTTAACCACTGGGCTGTCACCGCTAACATACCTACATATACAATAATATACATATATACACGGCTGTTTCCGAAATCGGGGTAGCCAGAACTGAGGGATCATATAGGAGATTCTTCAGCCACGCTTGGTATAGCGGAGTTATATCTTAATGATAAGTGACAAACTCCTGAGAGAATGCTTAAGTTCCTTAGTCGACTCTTACGACATGCTACGGAAGGAGATGCAGCTGATGTATTCCAGTGAAGCTCTGCATCAGCACAGGAGAATATAAATTTGCTGTAATCATTTGTGGTTGTTTCTATGTAATAACCGACCGTATTTCGGTCAAGGCGACCAATCAAGCGTGTGCGCAAACACAGATGCACTCTCTATTCCGTTACTCTCATAGTCCGATAAGACGGAAAGACGACACGACCGGAGAGAGATCAGGCGCAGGACCAACGGTTTTACGTGCTTTCCGAGGCACGAGCTAAGTGACAATTTTGCAACATTAAAATTATATTAAAATTATATGTAGTACATATATAATATACATACATACCAAAATGAACCAATTCTATCATGTACCTATAGGTATTGTTATAGTTAGCTTAGTATAAAATACTGCTATCTATATATGTGCCATTTGTACGAGTAACTGCATTATAAATATGGTCATAAACTATTTGTCATTTCATTTGCGATTCCGGCAGTCACACTTAAACCTAAACGTAAATTTAGTCCTACCTGTCCTTTTCTCTCTCAGCCATTTATGTCAAGGACTGAGAGAGATAGACCTGACTAAGATTAGGGTTAGGTTTAAGTGTGACTGCCGGAATCGACCCTTATATCATTATAAATTATATACGTCTAGACACGGCATGAAACAGAAAGCTGTTTTAAAACTGAATGCGGTTACTAAAATAACATGCATCGGCTTTTATACCTATACGAGAGTTCTGTGGCAGACACGAGACAAGCACAGCCATTGTGGCTTTTTATTATATGTCCTACAGGTACTTACAGACTGGGAAATGTTATTGCAGTATTATTATGAATATTTTGAACAAGCATCTATAAATTACCGACGCCTGCAACTTTTCCTGTGGCGCCATAATATGTATAAATAGAAGTGATAACATTCATGTAGGATACATTTTTCGGATGTACCTAATTTCTATGCTTCTATGCTCTAGGAGTAAAAAAAAACGTATAATACTACAGCCGCTTCTCTTCCCGAGCATACTGTACAAGTCAGTAGAGGGACAAGAAGGTCTTGGTGTTTTGTAGCCGATAGGCTCACCATCTGTCACTACTAACCGAACTTGTACATCTCAACTATACCCTCCAAATTGGTCAGAAGTGGCACCATTAGTGCTCTGCCTACCCCGTAAGGGATAAAGGCGTGAGTATATGTATGTATGTATATACCTAACTAAAACTTCCAGAAGGATAAGCACGTACTACAAATTTCTTTAGAAACCGTTTTGTCGACACGTAAGCAAAATCTATGACATTTTACGTTATGATGCAGCCCTTTAAGGTTCATAAACCATAAATATTAAATACTCGTATATACGAGTACCTTCATTATCGTGCTGATGCAGGGATTAACTAAAATATAACAGCTCCCCTAGCATGATCACGCATCGTGGATATCGTATCGCACGATATCGTATCGTTTCTATACAAAATTGAACATGGCGGGTATATTTATTGTATTTTGACAGGCTAAATGCTGACATATCGTGTTTCGCAGGTCATACTACTTGTGCAGCTGTATCTTCTTCTGTGCATGATGTAAGAGTACACTAAGGAACTTTGGGGCGTTATCTAACTCCCATTTTGGGAATAAAACCGTTAAATTAAATAGGTATAGTTTCAAGAATCATATTACTTTATAATTCCGTGCTTTAGAACATAATACAATCTGAAAGCCCATTCAATTCAGCGTTTCCCTAACCACATATCAGTGTAATTGTACGAGTGACAAGAGAAAAGCTAGCTATTCCACAGTCAGCAGTGCTCGTCACGCCATCTGCTCGCAGCATGGTCTAGGAAAATGTGTTGGAAATTCAATTTATTTGCGGTTGGCTTGAGGATATTAAAACTTTTAAAAGCTAAATGTCTCGTTTTGTGTAATATTTCGTAATTAGTGTGTAGAGTTTTGTGGTTTTTACGAATAGCTTTTTTATATGGTATCGGGTTTTTAGAAAACCTAAGGGCTAGGACGATCTCAAAAAATATTAACATAATCACAATAAATAGCAAAATTCTTGAACGTTAAATAAGAAGAAAACAAGAGAATTTTAAAAAAACATAAGGAGACTGTGCTGTTAGTGATCTTTTCAGAAAATAACATACATTATATAGACACGGCTGTGTTCCCGAACTGTGGTAGCCAGAACTGCAGAATTAAATGGGAGATCCTATCGCCACGGTACCCAATTATGTACCTAAATGACGAATGGTTAGCTTGTCGCCTGAGAGAACGTCCGAGTTTCTCTAGTCTTTTAGTTTAGTTACAACATGCTCGGGAGATGCAGCTTATGTATTCCAGTGAAACCCTGCATCTGCACAGATAAAATTTAACCTAACACTTAAAAGTATAAAGAACAAATTAATTAATCGTTTCTCACTTGAATTTCTTGTTTCCTACAGTAACTGCTTTCCTATGTAGATACCTAGGAACCTACTAGATTTTCAGTTAGATTTGAAATGATTACGTCAGAGCGCGAGCGAGTGCTTTGTGCGATACTCTCACTGCAGTAGATTTAATTACATACTGGGCTACATCTATCACAGATATACAGGGTGATTTTTGGTAGTCAACGTTCCCGAAAACAGAATCTCCTCATCATCACGATCATTTTTCTCCATGGAAGCATACCTGGGAAGTGTCTGGTTTCCAAAATATTAGGGTCCAAAGTTGAGTAAATAGACTGCGTTTTTCTGCATAAATGCACATTGACGCGTTTAACAAGATTTTGTCACGAGAAATAATTAATATCTGTCTATCAAAAAAACTTGCATAAACACTGAACACTATAAATTTCACCAGATCAAGTAGTAAAATTTTTTTTTTTAAATTACCTCATTTCCCAGCCTTTTTTTTTAGGCGTAAACTTACTTTATTTGATGTATAGAGTACGTACCCTTCGTTAAGCGTGGCAACGACAAAACATCCTGTATTATATGTACATGCATACTGTACTGCATACATATCAGCTTATTGCATCAGCCTTTAATGATTTTTAATTTTGAATTTCATAGCTCTACTCTATTACGATATTAATGGACAAAATGTACCGCTATAAGATCAAACATGACGAAATAAGCGGAATGCAATGTATAAGTATATTAAAATTTGTTGTGCACTCATCATAGAAGTGAGAATATCCGTTCGCCCACTCATGCCGACATTCCCGACGTATCCGCATACCTACGTATCTGTATACCTACATATCCGTTGGCATTCCATATAGAGTAAGCTTTTGTAAAACCAGTCTGTATCAAGGGTACTCACACATTCCGGTAGGCCTTTGTGCGAATGCTACAATACACTGTAAAACCTATGCATTGTGCTATAGCGCTACAATCATCCCAGCATGCGGATAAAACTGTAACTCGCGTTGGTATGTATGTTAATCAAGAAAGCTTTATTGGTAACTTCATATATCCTGACAGAAGCAGATAAAATGTTCAAATCTCTATAAATGAAAGTTAATTTTGTAAATATTATTAAGAATATTTAAAAAAATACCCGAGTGAGATTTGAACTCACGACCTCTCGCAAACCGTGCTTTCGCTCGAACCAACTGAGCTTTACGGGTCAATTAACTCGGATGGGTCAATTTTGTATTGCTAAGCGCAAGTTCAAGGATGGCTTAATATAAACAATTTAGGTAGATAAAATTTTGTGGTTCTTCAATGCAGCTACCCTATTTCGAGAACACAGCCGTGTGCATATGTTTCGTATTGCATTTTAATGGTCAGCAGAAGGCTTCGCTAATTTTAGTATTATTACGTATTTATGTTAGCTGCATCGTTCCTTTCGAAGTGTCAGCGTTGCAAGTCTTAACTAATGTACCTATAGCTAGTAACTTTAGACTCATTTGTACATTTTGGCCCTGCTAATGCTAAACCTCTGTTATCTTTTCCGTCGTCAGTTCAGATTATTATTTTTTGGGGTACAGTATGAATTACATACGTTCATGACTGTACCCCAAAAAATAATAACCTATCCAATAGTAGGTAACCAATCTATTTTGTTTATACAAACGACGCGACGTCGCAATAAATAATAAAATATTCTTACAAAATGCCGAAGGCAAGGTGTATGTATATACCTACGTCTCGATAATGTATTATAGTAAATAGTCACCATTTGTATCACCAATAAAAAATGAACAGGAATAAGCTTTTAGTTTTTACGGCAAATGCTTTAGTTTAATAGCAATTTCGCTCTTCTAAAAAAGGTAAAAACACGATAAACGGTACACTAACAAAAAGGCATTATTGTGTTGTTTGTGAATGCATTTACTATGTAAAACCGACCTATGGGAAAAATAAATAGGCCAGTTTTTTCAATAATATACTCGTTTATCAAGATGAAGGCACCAATCCAAAAGCATGTTATGGGCGCTGATTCCCTTTTTCGTTGGATGTGAATCGTATAATAAATAAACACATTAAATAACTTGTATAGCACCACACCTATATCATTTCCAGACAAATATAGATATCCTCGGCATGTTCGTTTGGGAAAATATAATTAAACACTAACAACACAACACAAAAAATAAACATAAGTAATACAGCTTTATATGATATATCACAGAATGAGGGCTGGCCCGTAACCAGCTAACTCATAGTTTGAATAATATTATAACGAGCCCACAAGCTGCAGGTGTAAAGCTACAATAAGCTCTAAAGAGCGTGATTAACATGCTACAGTAACTTGTAATGTCCTCACTCTCCAGTGAGGATTACTTGAGAAAGCCGTTGTCATAGGCTTTTTGCTATCCAATCCGTGGTCACGGGCATAATCCTCACACGAAACCTTCTCAAACCACAGACCGACGCGCTCAGCAGTACCATGTCGTCCGCGTAACTGAGGTTATTAACACAGATTCCATCGACATGGCAGCCGACATGCTGACTGCTGAGCGCGACGATCAGGTCGTTCATGTAAAGGTTGAAGAGCGTAGGTGAGGTCCACCCACCCTGCCTCACCCCACACTCGAGCCTATACTGCTCTGACATCGCCCCTGCCCATCTGACATAGTTCTTTTGATGCCTATACCAAAATTGGAACATGCTTGTAAGCTCTCTAGGTAAATCAATACCCTCCAGCTTACTCCATAAGACGTCATACGAGACCAGATCGAAAGCTTTGGACAAATCGAGGAAGCAGGCGTACACCGGTGTTTTTCTCTTTGTGTAGTAGTTGATGGTGTGCTTAAGGCACAGTATTGCACTCTCAGTGGATAGCTGTGGCCGAAACCCGAACTGGTTGTCATGGAGAGCCACATATCTGTTTAGCTGTGCGTTAAGCAGACCATCAAAAACTTTCGCGGCTATGGTGGCGAGAGATTAGGCCGGTAGTTAGGTATCGGCAAGGTCACCTGTCCTATTTTTAACCACCGGCACTACCACTGTTTTCATAAAATCAGCCGGCAAGTAAGAGTGGCTCACGCATAGGGAGTAGAACATTGCTAAAACTCGTGAGATGTGAGGTCCGGCATGCAGGAGGTGCTCAATGCTGAGTTCATCATGTCCTGGAGATTTTCCTCGAGTCATATGTTTTATTACATCCGCAACATCTTTGGCGCTGAACCTCGTTCTAACAATCTCACCGCTCATATCAGCTTTGAGCACCTCACTAGCAGGCGCAAGCAGAGACGGCACAGTAAAATTCTTCCTGAAAATATTAGCGATTTTCGGATATCCTCGGCATGCTCGTTTGGGAAAAATATGTATACAGCTTTATATGAATATCACAGAATGATAAGCTAACTCATAGTTTGAATAATATTATAATACTATTTATATTATGCTACAGTAACTTGTACACTCTCCTTTACAGAAAGCCGTTGTCATAGATCCAAATAGAATAGAAACGTGTCCCCCAAAATGATTGTCGCAGGGTGGGACATGGGTTTATTAAATGTTACGTTTTTATATTCACACTTTTTTTTACTCAATCTCTACTATTATAAGTTAAAGGATTTACTCTTTAGTAGGTATAGTTTTGCAATGTAGTTTATTCTTTAATTCTACAATATCAAAGATTAGCTTCATCTATTTCCGTGCCGTGTCCTAAGTAAGAGTCGAGTAAAGAACTCAGAAGCGTTCTCTCAGGCGATGACCTAGCAATTTGTCACTGATCGATCTTGTACGTCTAACCTCGCTACGCTAAACGTGTCTGTGGGATTGCCTTCGTGATCCTGCAGTTATAGCTACCACATATTGGAAACATAGTGTGTGTACAGGTATGTGTTGTGAACGTTTTATTTTATTATAGATATGTTATGTTTATGTATCAAAGCTTTTATTCATTCATAATTGTACAATAACACAGATAATAGCAGAGATTATGTATACAAAGGGGAACTTACTGCAGCCAAAGAATCGTACGAAACGAACAAATCGTTATATACCAATCGATATATAAAAATACAAACGCACAACCCTAGCTGGGAATGTTTAAATTTTATTACCTTTCCTTCGCATTACAGGATTATCTTCGAGTACGAATTGTTTATACCGAATTGGGTTATTTCAAATAAGGCCCATTATCGTCTCGTGTAAAGCCGTTTCGACTTAATAGGGTGATTGAATTTATGTCGTCGAGTTAAAATCGATTTTATTTGCGGTTACGAGCTACATGCTTGTTTTCGCGACTTTTGTATTTTAATATTATGGGAATCCTTTATTATGTGATTGATTTCGTAGATCCTGAAGAAGAAATGTTTTTGAGATTCGATAAACTTAACAGATTTATCTAAGCACAGATGGACTAGGTAACCTATTAGATTAAATATCTTCTTCTTCTTCTTCAGCCTATTGCAGTCCACTGCTGGACGTAGGCCTCCCCCAGCACGCCACAAGGCTACTGCCACAGGGGGGTTTTGCCCATAGTCACCACGCTGGGCAGGCGGGTTGGAGATTAAATATACTGTAGGTAAATACACAATACGCTTAAGAAAAACAACTTTCAAAAGTCCACCAAGTTTTGTCAAAAAGATAATTGCGCAGCAGAAAGATTTTAATCAGAATAAAGTAAAAGTGAGTAAAAATCAACTCGACCTAAACTACCTAGTACTATCGAATCGGGTAGCTGTCAACACCGTTGGACTAGAAAGGGCAGCGCAAGAAACTGCCCAAGTTATGTCTTTATCATTTCATCACTGATGTCCTCGCTATTTTATAGCCGTTCAGATTTGACAGTTTTATTTAGGCTCGTTTTGGACCGGCGGGCGCGCGGCGTATAATATACAGTTATTGGAAGTGATTGTTGGTTCCTAGATGCATTTTATAGCAAGATAATTAACAAGAAACGTATTTAGGAGCTGAATCAGATGCTTATAGATTTTATTGGTTAGAATCGATTGTAAGAATTCTTCACGTGTTTGCAAGTCTTACTCTTTGAAATTTGAAAATGTTTGTATGCACAAGAAAGAGCGAAGAAGTTCTTAGTTTCACTTTGGAAATCCTGAACAACTTACTTGGTGGTCGAAACACTACATCGGTAAATAAAAATAAGTTTTGTTTAGGAACCTTTTGCTTGGTAATACAAATTTCTTATTTATACAGCCTACCTTTCAGCCACGGCGGCTACAGCAGCAGCATGGTGGATAGCGCTCCGTCCCCTCTTGCGTCTTCTAGTTCTTTTCCTGGAGTAGGACGCTAGGAGCAAGCCTTTTCTAGCGTCAATGCGCTTCTTGGAGTCCTTGGCTAAGGTCCTCACAGCTAACGATGTGGGGTCGAAGCTGAAGGTGGAGTCGTCGCGGTGATCGTTTAGGTCTTTCTTCCGTTCCTGAGGAATGTTTAAAG
Organism: Carposina sasakii; assembly: GCA_014607495.2. Lineage (NCBI taxonomy): Eukaryota > Metazoa > Arthropoda > Insecta > Lepidoptera > Carposinidae > Carposina > Carposina sasakii. Next base: position 9,411,103 of record CP053162.1, on the reverse strand, counting down.
TGCTAAATGGTTGGTTTGGAAAGCTGGTTGCAGAAATGATTTGAGCCTCAGCCTTGATGATTGAGCCTGCAAGGGTAGCGTAAGATGGGTGAGCGTAACATACGAGTACTAAGTACATATAATTATTATAAAATACTTATTAGGTATATGTACTTCATATTTGGCGATCGGTTACTTGCATAAAGAATCATAATAAAACCATTTACCACCATTGGATATTTGTATCAGTATCTCACTACATATGTTTTAAAAATTACTTGACTTATGTATGGTCAGAATCTTTAAAACCCCTCAACGGAATTTTATTGTGTTTATTTTTTATATAGATAGAGTAATTCAAGAGGAAGTTTTATATATATAACTAGGAAAACGCGCCGGCTTCGCACTACATATGTTTTAAAAATAACTTATGTATGCTGATTTTAGAAAATTCCCCTTTAAAATGCGATAGACCCCTTTATGCGGACGAAGTCGTGGGCGTCCGCTAGTCCTATATAATAATAATACAGTCGAATCTCGTTAATTCAAACCTGCGATATTTAAAACCTCTCTGTGATTCTAAATCATCACGAGTTCCCTAGAATTTATATTTTGAACTAAACCCATACATTTTTTTATACTCGGTAAATACGAGAAAGACAGAGAAAGATTACAAAATTAGTTAGTAGGTACTATAAGTACATCTGTTGCACTCCTCATAATTATTCAATAATTCGAACTTTTTAATTTATCGAAATTTCGAACCACTTTTCAAATTCTCGATAATTCGTAGTCCCTCGAGATTCGAATTAACGAGAGTCTGTATTAAAACATTATAGTTCTATAAGAAGTTTTCTTGATTTGATATCGATTGTAAGCATTTGATTTGGGAGACAAGTCAACCGCAAATGAACACGTGACGAAACAATAAATCGTGTTTACTCGAATATTACGAGGGCTTTCATATAGCTCGCTGAACTAGAAATTGTGGAACGTATTTTTTCCTCGTTCTTGGGAAATTTATTTATACACACTGCTTTTATTTTTCATAATAAAATTTTCCTTCAAGTAATCGGTAGATTCTTTTATTGAATGAATCGGGAACTGGTTGACTGTGTGTTTCAGAGCTGCCGTTTTTTTTGCAAATATGTAAAACGATACTTTAAAGAGGACAGTGAGCCTTACAAGGTTACTTTTTACGAATGCGCTATGAAGGTGTTCTATTCAATCGATATTTTTATGTTACTTACTTGTCTAAACTCTCTAGAAAAATCAACACAGCAGGATAATATCTATTAAGTCTACAAGTAAAATCAACACAGTTATATAGTATCTATTAAGTTTATAAGTAAAGGGTAGATAGTCTTACCTCCTGAGTAATCTGCGACTCCTCTTCATAGCTCAGAGCCACGACGGCCAGCATTAGGTTGATGAGGTAGAACGATCCGAAGAACACCACCACAGTGAAGAATGACACCGACATCGGACCACACGATGACAATACCTGGACAAAAAATTAACGTAATAAGGTGCTTTTGTATCATATACGTTTATACTAGGTAGGTAATAAAGAATCAATTATATACATACATACATATAATCACGCCTTTATCCCCTACGGGGTAGGCAGAGCACCAAGGGCCGATAGAACCAAATGGTGCCACTTCTGACCAATTTTGAGGGTATAGTTGAGATGTACAAGTTCGGTTAGTAGTGACAGGTGGTCAGCCCATCGCCTACAAAACACCAAAACCCTCTTGTCCCTCTACTGACTTACTTGTACAGTATGCCCGGCAAGAAAAGCAGCTGTAGTATTATATTATACGTTTTTTTCACTCCCAGAGCAGCATAGAAGAATCAATTACATGAAGAAATATTTTTAGCCTGTGCTAATGCGGGGCTTCGCTAAAGTACATCAGCTGCATCTCCGTGCATGCTGTAAGAGTTGACTAAGGTATTTGATGTATCTTAATAGTTCTGTGCCTTAAACACGATCACGCACGGCGTATGTGCCACCATACATTCAGGACCAAAAATCGAAAGTACCTTCTACCATATCTTATTCGAACGCTATGAAAGAAAAAGTTACTTCGTAATAATCGAGAATCATACAAAGTTACGTCAGCCTATATACGTCTGATGAAATCCGAAGTCGATTAAAATCGGCGTCGTTAAAGTATAACGAACGGTCTCATATTCCAATTAACCTATATAGTCTGCATTACTCGGATAAACGTAGTTTGCTCCGTTTACGGGTCGAGATATTGGTAGCGCTACTACGGAAAATCGAATTTGGTATCTAAAAGGTCTCCAAAAGTAATCGATCTAAGTAAGAATTTGATTCTTTTTTCAATTTAATTAGCCAATGAAATATTTTTAACGAATCCAGTATAAACCCGCAAAAGAGTAACTCGCATTACTACACTACACTTACGTACACTAAGTACATCGCATTTAACTTTGATATTTTAAATAACCGTAAATATATAAAACTGTACTAAATGTAAATTTTCTGATTTAAACGGGCCATTACTAACATTAGTGGGTAATACGTTCTGTACAAATATTATATTTGACTAGAAGAATTTTATTTACTTATATATGTCGTGGCCATATCGTAGAATTGATCATTTCATGAAATGGTCGAGCATTTCATGAAATGGTCGCATTTCATGAAAAGTTCAACTGTCTATTGGCCACATCATGATATGGTTTGGGCAGATCGATGATTAAAAATCGTTTCTCGATATGGGCAACTAAACGCCCGATCATTTCATGAAGTGGTCAAGATTATTGATCATATCGTAAAATAGTTACATGAATCACCGGTAGAGGCGCTGCGCGCGTTTTATTTATGTGTGAAGATGGCGGATTTTTCTTTTTAGGTTATAAAACAAATTAAAGAGAGTAGGGTGACTATGCAGAAGAAGTTCACGGATAGTGTGTTATATTGTATAATGTATATTAGACTTAATGGTGGTTTATAATAATATTGTTAAACAAAAACCTTAGATTACGATAGGTTAGGTTAGGTTAGGTTAGACTATGACACCACCCCCCGTGCACATCAGTGCGGGGGAGCCGGGTTGGGTGATACCGGAATGTGGCGCGTCCCCAGGTGGCGGATAGGGGGCCACCGGCTTCGGCCGGTGGGTTGGGGCCTTAGGGCCCCCGCGGACCAATTTCACCCAGAGGAGGGGGCTGTCCGGTCCCTCTGCGTACAGAGGGGCTTTGGACGGCCCTAATGCGGGCCAGCAATGGCTCGCTTCGCGGAGACTCCCCAAAGAGGGGAGTTCGTGGTTCCTGTCGTGGCTCGGCATCTACTGGATCGAGGCTCTGCATCATGGATTATCCCGCTCTGCAACCTTGGGCGGCTTGGAATGCAGAGCTGCATCGCACTTCGTGTTGCCACCAGCTCTGCATCCAAGTCGGGTTCACCGCTCTGCAATCTGCATGCTCTGCAACCTCTCCAGTAAGCTCTGCGGTATGCCACGATGGGACCATGAGGTGGCAGGCCTCTCTGTTCCGACTGAACGCGCAGGTCCAGTCGATGCGGAGAGGCCTGGGTGGTCAGTAGGTCCACATGAGGTGGGAGGCTGGAACGTGGGGTGCTGGTCGAACCCCACTAGTACGCCTCAGGAGGTCGAGCTCCCCAGGAGGGGGAGGACGAGGGGGTCCCATGCCGTATCATGCTCTGTATGTTCTGGCAACATGCTCTGCGGCATGGGGCCACCGGGGATGCATATCCCCGGGAGGTGGGGTCTCGCGCCGTATCATGCTCTGTGTGTCGTTGCAACATGCTCTGCGGCGCGGGCCAACGAGTGGTCTCCCTTGGGATAAGGGAGACGGTGGTGGGCTCTCCGGGCTGCGCACCGGAGTGCCCACGGTGAGGGCTCGGGTGGCAGTTTCGGGGCAGGCTGTCACCCATTGCACGGGTTCTCAAGTCGAACGGCGCGTGCTTGTCGTCCCACGCGCCGCGAGATGATAGGGTGCCAGAGGCGCCCTGGGGCGCTCGCAGAGTGCCCCGAGGAGGGTCCGCCCAGGTGGGGCGGACAGGCCGCAGCACGGGGTCTGAGGTAGAATGCTTCGGTAGTCCCACGACCCCGTGCAAGGCGGCGAAGAGGACACCGTGGGGGTTTAGTGGGTATTCTCCGGCCATTTTCCATCTTTTCGGCCGGAAGTGAGTCCCACATAACCCGCTGGCAGCCCCAGCGCCCTTCTCAGGGCGTGCCGCGGGTATCCGTAAAGGGATTCCCCCACGTAAAAAAAAAAAAAAAAAAAAAAAAGACTATGACATATGACGCACGAGCCGAGCGAGCGGAGCGAGCGTGCCCAGGCAGCGTCCGGCGATGTGCCAGATGCGAATCGCTTTTGTAAAGTCTTTTATGTTTTTAAATATTATATTGTGAAAATATCACATAAATAATAGCAAAAAAAATCATACCATCATACCTTATGGTATACTTATATATGGTGTAAGCTCTTACCACATTCGGATTTTATGGACACCCTGTTAATACGATTTGGCCAAACGTGGATGACAAAATCGTGAAATGTAGACGATTTAACGATCTGGTCAAATTGAATTGGCCACTTCATGAAATGCGACCACTTCATGAAATGCTCGACCATTTCATGAAATGATCAATTTAACAATATGGCCACGACATATATATGTCGGAGATCAAGATGTCATATCCTACAGTCGGATCTCCAACGCCATCTATTTTCAATCGTTGAAGTTAGAAACGTCAAGTCGACAGCTATCACTGACTTGAGGACAGCTGTCACTTGGGTAAAGACAAGACAGAGTACTGAGAGGGCGCCACTGTAGATTTACAACGACCACCGGGTCGTTTGAATTGAGCCGGAGGGTATTCTGTTCTTGCTTGTTGCGTCTGTCGAGCGAAGCACGGGTGCTAATCAGCCTCTGTCTTGTACTTACCACGTTTCTACGTTATCCGCTAGAATCCTAGTAATCTTGTGCGTAGATACAGTGAAAGTGTTTGTGATTCCTAATTAAGCTTGTTTACTACACGCCGCATTCTTTATTTCGGATTTTGGAAGATGTCGGACACACCTAACGGCACGCCACTCGACCCATCTACGTCATCAGGCGTGGGATGCAACCCGGATCACCCACATGAAACACGTGCTTCAAATAGTGACTCGAGCGAAGAAAAATGGCGTCTTCTCTTCGAGCAACAAAATCAAAATTTTCTGGCGTTGGTGCAAGCAATAAAACTACCTGCATCTTCGGACTCTATTCGCCTTCCTGATTTCGACCCAGAGAAAAGAGACATCGACGCCCGAGCTTGGATAACGACCGCGGACATGTGTATCACAGATCGACATCGCCATGGATCTTCTCTGATGATCGCGTTAAGCCACGCACTCAAGGGCGAAGCATCATCTTGGCTGTCTTCAATATCGTTTCCTAATATGACGTGGGCCGATTTTAAGGAGCTTTTCGTAGCAAGGTATGACTGTCCTGAAACTGCTGCTTCCTTTCTCATCAGTATGCACGACAAGAAACCGAGAGATAACGAGTGCCTGGCCTCATACGCCGCTACCCTCATAACATCCTTAATGGCAAGGTGGAATGGACTGACTACAGAACAGATAGCAATAGCCACTGTCTTAGCTCATATTTCAAAACAAGAGCCACGTGTTCAGAGGATTGCTATAACGACTGACATCAAGACGCGTAACCATTTACAAAAGGAACTGAAAGCTGTCTCGTTCCTGAAGAGAAGTTATTCATCAAGTATTTATCGTGATGGACCCGACCTATAAAGAAACCGACCTAATGGATCTGCTGTGACCATCAAGTGCTTTAATTGTGGACAACTAGGCCACAAATCTCTTCAATGTCGCAACAAAGCCAATTCGAAGAAGCAAGATGACGGGTCCAAACACAGGTCCTTTCACGGGGACCATAACTCGACCAACCAACCTACAGGGAGAACCGATCGCATCACCTGCTTCAACTGCCGGGAACAAGGCCACTATGCATCCGACTGCCCGAAGAGGAAAATCAAGGAGGGGAACAACGGTACCGGCGGCGGCACTGGAACTGGTCCAGCTAAGGAAAAGCGAGTAGACGTGTGCATTGTGAATGCGCCTTCGGGTTCCCTGCGTCAATCTGGTGAGTCATTCCCATTTACTTACGACTCAGGTTCAGAGTGTTCCTTAGTTAAAGAATCGATTGCTTTGAAATTTAGTGGTAAGCGAGTTTATGACAATGTTTCTATGACTAGTATAGGACAAACTTCTATAGCCTCGACCATGCAAATTTTAACGACAATTGACATTGACAATATTAACTTTGAGATACTCCTTCATGTTTTACCTGACCATTGTTTGCGATACAACATTATGATCGGACGTGAAATTCTAGCTATCGGTTTGACTGTACATATGTCGGTAGATAAAGTACGTTTCGAGAAAATTAACATAGTCGAATCATGTGATGTAGTTGCAAATAATGGTATAGACCTTGACTTGGTAGATACTGACGTTAGTAATGAATACAGACCTAGGTTGATTGAGATTTTAGATCGGTTCAAGTTTAGTTTCATTACCGGTACACCTACTTCTCCTGCTGACACTGAACCTATGCAGATACGGCTCGTAGACCCGCACAAGACGGTAAATCGTCGTCCATACAGGCTGACCCCAGATGAACGTCAGATTGTGAGGGGCAAGATCAACGAGCTGCTTAATGCTAAGGTAATTAGACCTAGTTCTTCACCGTTCGCAAGCCCGATACTTTTGGTAAAAAAAAAAGACAAAAAAAAGTTCAGATAGAATGTGTGTCGATTATAGGGAGTTGAACGATAACACCGTTGCTGACCGTTTTCCTTTACCACTCATATCTGAACAGATTGCTAGGTTGCATGGAGGACATTTTTTTACAATTTTAGATTTAGCATCGGGATTTCACCAGATCCCTATCGAGTCGGAGTCCATAGAGCGCACAGCATTCGTGACAACTGAAGGCCAGTATGAGTACCTTACTATGCCCTTCGGTTTGAAAAATGCTCCTGCAGTGTTTCAACGTGCTCTCATACATGCTCTAGGCGATCTCGTGAACAAGTACGTTGTAGTGTACATGGATGACGTGCTAGTTGTGGCCAGTAACATCGATGAAGCTTTCGATAGACTAAAGGTAGTATTAGAAGTTCTTTCTGGGAAGGGATTTTCGTTAAATCCTAAAAAGTGCTCATTCCTGAAAGAAAAAGTAGAGTACCTAGGCTTCGAGGTGCGCCGAGGTCAAATTCGTCCGAATCCACGAAAGATAGTTGCACTTACCGCTTTACCGCCACCGAACACAGTTATTCAGCTTCGACAATTCATTGGGTTAGCTTCGTACTTCCGCCAATTTGTTCCTAAATTTTCACAAATTTAAGCGTATGTAAGGTAAGCGCATGTCACATGCTGATTTCTTCCCCAGGAACCCTTTACCAGCCGAGAGCGAGAAAAGTAGTCGGAGCGCAGTTACGAGAGTAGAGCCGAAACAGGTAAACTTGGCTAAGATTACTAGCAACTGGTTAATGGCTGAACAACAGAGGGATGGTGAACTTTCAAAACTGATATCCGATCTGAAAGAATGTAATATTCCAGCCGAGGTATCAAAGACGTACGAATTTCGATCTGGTGTACTTCATCGTGAAATTCAAAGAAACAATAAGACTCGTTGTCTGCCTATGATACCCAGGTCCTTCCGTTGGTCAATTATTAACAATGTGCACGAAGGATTGCTACATTTGGGATGGGAGAAGACACTAGAAAAGGTTTATGACTTGTATTGGTTCGACAATATGTCCAAATACGTTAGGAAATTTGTCGCGAACTGTGTAACATGCAATATCTCCAAATCTCATTCCGGTAAGGTGCAAGCTGAAATGCATCCAATCCCAAAAATAGCAATCCCGTGGCACACGATACATATAGACGCGACTGGCAAACTAAGCGGGAAGAATGACAAAAAGGAGTATGTCTTCGTGCTTATAGATGCCTTCACCAAGTTTGTCATGCTCCATCATACACTACACATTGACACGGCTAGCAGTATCAAAGCTCTTAAGGCTAGTGTTGCTCTATTTGGGGCACCAAGTCGTCTGATCGCTGACCAGGGCCGCTGTTTTGCCAGCAGAGATTTTAAGGACTACTGTGAGTCTGTCAATATCAAGTTACATTTAATCGCAACAGGTAGCTCACGAGCAAATGGCCAGGTAGAAAGGGTCATGAGCACATTGAAGAACATGCTGACAGCCGTTGAGACCAGTTCACGTTCATGGCAGGACGCTTTACCTGACGTACAGCTTGCTCTCAATTGTGCCACGAGTAGAATTACCAAAGCCAGCCCACTGGAGTTACTTATTGGTAAGGTTGCACGACCTCTTGATATTTTATTAGCCGGAGATGAAGAACCTCAAGTTGACATCGGCCAGGTACGAGCCCAAACAGTAGAGAATATGGAGAAAAGCGCTTCATACGATAAGGTACGATTTGATAAAACTAAAGCTCACATAACACCTTTCTTAGTTGGAGACTTTGTTCTTCTACAAAATGAAGAGCGTAATCAAACCAAGCTTGTATAGAGGTCCTTTTAGGGTATCGGAGGTACTTGAAGGTAATCGTTATGTTCTTAAAGCCCTTAATTCCAATAGAACCTATAAGTACGCACATGACAGACTTAGGCGAATGCCTGCGAATGACATTACCAATGACACGCTGACATGTGACCGTGATGATAATCTGTGCGAACTTGACGGGGATGGACCGTCATGTTCTAATTAATGTTGAGTTGACTGATTGAGAGTGGTTTACGGATACCGGATAGAGGTATTCAAGAGTCACTGGATGGAAGTGACTAGACTGGTATACGGAAGCTGGATGGAAGTTTCCAAGAGTCACTGGATGGAAGTGACTAGACTGGTATACGGAAGCTGGATGGAAGTTTCCAAGAGTCACTGGATGGAAGTGACTAGACTGGTTTACGGAAGCTGGATGGAAGTTTCCAAGAGTTGCTAGATTGAGGCAACTAGACTTACTTGACTGACGTTACTCTATATGGATTGTGTATACTGTAGCCTTGTTTTGGAATTATTTACCTTGTGTGTGACGATTATAGTCGATTTCTTTGTTTAATAGTATGCAAGTAAATTTGTAACAATTTGGTATAGTAAAATGATTTTCAATTTTGATTATGATGATATTGGTTCGTTTGAAATAAAGGTTTAGTAACGTTTAAATGAAGTTTTTACTGTCCCAATGGTCAGAAAGACCGAGCGTGAGACATGTTACTTTGCAAAATCCTCTTTCTTTCCAGAAACCCCACGCGAGGACGCGTGAGTTGTCTAAATGGCCGTGTCGGAGATCAAGATGTCATATCCTACAGTCGGATCTCCAACGCCATCTATTTTCAATCGTTGAAGTTAGAAACGTCAAGTCGACAGCTATCACTGACTTGAGGACAGCTGTCACTTGGGTAAAGACAAGACAGAGTACTGAGAGGGCGCCACTGTAGATTTACAACGACCACCGGGTCGTTTGAATTGAGCCGGAGGGTATTCTGTTCTTGCTTGTTGCGTCTGTCGAGCGAAGCACGGGTGCTAATCAGCCTCTGTCTTGTACTTACCACGTTTCTACGTTATCCGCTAGAATCCTAGTAATCTTGTGCGTAGATACAGTGAAAGTGTTTGTGATTCCTAATTAAGCTTGTTTACTACACGCCGCATTCTTTATTTCGGATTTTGGAAGATGTCGGACACACCTAACGGCACGCCACTCGACCCATCTACGTCATATATATGATAGTAGACGCCCGCGACTTCGTCCGCGTGGACTGCAGAAAAAACAAAATGTCGAAATTATCCGTGATAAAAATATTTTCCCGGGATAAAAAGTAGCCTATGTGTTAATCCAGGGTGTTAGCTAACACCATACCAAATTTTATTAAAACCGCTCTTGCCGTTTTTACGTGAAAGAGTAACAAACATACATCCATCCATACTCACAAACTTTCGCGTTTATAATATTATAAGTAAGATAAGATTATTAACTTTAGAATTCAATAAACTGATCCCTTACTATTTTACGTAGATTATGGTTACGATTGTACAAATTAATTGCGAAATACAAAAGATCGAATCACGGAAGTGCGAATTTTACGAAATTTAGAAAAAATTAAATTACTTACTCGTAAGTACATAAATTTTACGTAGGTTAAAATTACATAAAGCAAAAATTTTGATTTCCTAAAAAGTATTTATTATCCTGAAAGTTGTTTCGAGTAACAGTAGTTGGTACAGGTACAGTCATGTAGACAACCAATAGCTTGTGTATATATAAATGTACCTTTTGCTACATAGGAAAGCTTCTAAGCTAGAATGCTTGTTTCACATTTTTTATTTTTCTCAACGTTTTCTATTTTGATGATCTATTATATATGTCGTGGCCATATCGTATATATTATTTTAAATAACCGTAAATATATAAAACTGTACTAAATGTAAATTTTCTGATTTAAACGGGCCATTACTAACATTAGTGGGTAATACGTTCTGTACAAATATTATATTTGACTAGAAGAATTTTATTTACTTATATATGTCGTGGCCATATCGTAGAATTGATCATTTCATGAAATGGTCGAGCATTTCATGAAATGGTCGCATTTCATGAAAAGTTCAACTGTCTATTGGCCACATCATGATATGGTTTGGGCAGATCGATGATTAAAAATCGTTTCTCGATATGGGCAACTAAACGCCCGATCATTTCATGAAGTGGTCAAGATTATTGATCATATCGTAAAATAGTTACATGAATCACCGGTAGAGGCGCTGCGAGCGTTTTATTTATGTGTGAAGATGGCGGATTTTTCTTTTTAGGTTATAAAACAAATTAAAGAGAGTAGGGTGACTATGCAGAAGAAGTTCACGGATAGTGTGTTATATTGTATAATGTATATTAGACTTAATGGTGGTTTATAATAATATTGTTAAACAAAAACCTTAGATTACGATAGGTTAGGTTAGGTTAGACTATGACAAATGACGCACGAGCCGAGCGAGCGGAGCGAGCGTGCCCAGGCAGCGTCCGGCGATGTGCCAGATGCGAATCGCTTTTGTAAAGTCTTTTATGTTTTTAAATATTATATTGTGAAAATATCACATAAATAATAGCAAAAAAAATCATACCATCATACCTTATGGTATACTTATATATGGTGTACGGTATATATTATTTATATAAGCTCTTACCACATTCGGATTTTATGGACACCCTGTTAATACGATTTGGCCAAACGTGGATGACAAAATCGTGAAATGTAGACGATTTAACGATCTGGTCAAATTGAATTGGCCACTTCATGAAATGCGACCACTTCATGAAATGCTCGACCATTTCATGAAATGATCAATTTAACAATATGGCCACGACATATATATGACAATAATGCTAAAAATATCAAATGACCAAGCTGATTTATATTTTAATTTTTTTAGCTAGATATTTTCACCGTTTCATAAACATAATATACTAGCTGTATATAAAACAGAAAAGATAAGTTTTAAGTGAATCGGGGATAAAAGTCGTAAAAAATTGAGCAACTCATTAAAGCATATTTTTGTTTGTTACAAACTTTTGATACTTGGCAGAAATACCGGCCTTTTGAAGCGAAAATAATTGATGTGTTTGGATGAAATTTGTGAATTTTATATTGTGACTAGTTGACGTCCGCGAATTTGTCCGCCTAAACTTTAGAAACAGGCATTGCTAACTGCAATGTAAAAAATACAACCACATACATAAAAAATACGGCGTTTGATGTATTAAATTGACAGTTAAAATATAATATCGTTCATTAAATCTAAAAGGTAAGTTAAAAACTCTAATTAAAACTATCGACGCCACAAATTAGCAGACGTAACACAAATATAAATAAACATGTGGTTTAATTACTTTTTTCCAAATATTATATTTGATACCCTATTTAACTCAAATTTGCGGATTACTGTCTGAAAACCCAAACATCCTGAATATGCACAAACAGAGGATTTAAAGAGATGTTTACAAAAACCACGTTAAAGGTAAACTTAATAAACCGTCGAGCGAGACCGAGTAAATTTACTCAGAAAATATCCAGTCTCTATGACTAATAGAGGGTCGCCGGGGTTCATCCTTCAAGCGAAGTTTAGGGACCAAACAGCACCTTTTCCGACGGCGCAAGTCAGAACTACAAGGGTCACTACTCGTAACTAATGATAGCTTAAGATCCCACTGCAGAAGTTCTACGCTCATATGTTTATTGAATAAAACCTCATTATTACAAACATTTACGATTAGGAGAATATATATCTACGAGTACTGCCTGAGTATCAAAATATGGCGACAAGTATTTTAAGCTGAATTTTCAATTTTTTTTTTTTATAACAAATTACACTCACATGTTTTTTAAGTAAAGTATCATCCAATTTATAGAAATGTATGTAAAGATTGCGAAAAATCAGGAATGCTATTTCACAATTGGCCGCAAGTGCCTGGCAGCAATGGCAGTCCGCTTTCAACGTTTATGATTTTGAACGTTTCTATGCTCCATATTTTTTAAATGATTGATATATAAATAGAAAGTTATTTTATTATTATTATGGTATAGGATTGCCTGTTTCAATTTAATCGCAAGTAAAGGTTACCAGCTGATAAAATACTTGCGGCCATATTTTGATAAGCAACCCGTAGCAAGCGTAGAAGATCTGCAGTGCGATCTCATACTATGATATACACATACATATGAGGTAGCGACATGTGAGGGTTAAAAAGTAATTTGGCCTGTACAACATCGTATTCATAATGTAAAGACCGTTTTGCCTATGCCCTTTAATTAATTATAGGTAAGGTTCGGTTTCACGTGGTGCCACCTAATATACAGTTGTATGCTTTGTGGTAAATTCACTGTACTAGTAAGAGTTATGTTGATTATTCGTAGGTTAGGGCGTTGTTTTCTTTCGGTTAGTGAACCCTTTGATATTATAGTTATAGAGAATGTTATCTGCTACAACAACACTGTACCTATCTACGGAAAAACGAATGCCGCTTTACTTTTACTTTATCTAAATATCTTTAAGCATAAAAAAATACAATATATTACGGAGGCAATATAATCACTTTATTATTCTTTATTGTAGGTACTTACATAGATAAAAATAAATAATTATAAAGAATATGTATAAATGCGAATGTATCTCTTAATAAATAGATCTCATCTAGCAAACCATTGGTTGAACAAACTTTTTTCCGCCCCTAGATTGTTCACACTGAAGAATCTTTTCGCAACAGATTATCCACTAATAGAATAACCTATATGTTCTAACCATTATTCTAAAATACTTAAGTAGAGCAGTAGTCAGCCTGTTGCACGACCTGCGACGTGACAAAGGCATTCAAACTCATCGAGCATGACAATAGTGTTGTCAAAGCTCTCTAGAACTTTCTCTTCGGTTCGCTTATGCTCTCCCAGACCGAAATGTACAAATAGGGTAAGAGCATGATTAAGTATACCGGGATAAGTACTTTAACATATCCTCTTCTATATTCTTCTAGAACTTGAGTGGGCGTGTAATTGGTATACTTATTGCCAACCTCTTTGGAGGTAATGGTCGTAATATCTCTACATTTAGGTAGTTTAGGACTCAAGTCTGTCTGTACATTGAATATATAGGGTGTTTTTTCATTGCCACCCTTAACGAAGGGTACGTACTCTATATATCAAATAAAGTAAGTTTATGCAAAAAAAAAAAATGCTGGTAAACGACGTAAATTTTTTAAAATTATTAATAATTTTTATTTCTTGATCGGGCGAAATTTATAAGGTCCAGTGTTTATGCTAGTTTTATCATAGACAGATATTAATTATTTATCGTGAAAAAATCTTACTACGCGCCACTATGTGCATTTATGCAGAAAAACGCAGTCTATTTACCTACTCAACTTTGGACCCTAAATCTTGGGAACCAGACACTTCTAAGGTATGCTTCCATGGAGAAAAATGATCGTGATGATGAGGAGATTCCGTAGTTTTTGGGAACGTTGATGACAACTACACTGGAACGACACTTCTGTCGAACGACACTGTCTGTATAGTTAACAGAACAAAAAAGAACATTGTTCAAATATTGTATGCTTTACCAATACGATATACGAAGGGTGCGTACTCTATACATAAAGTAAAGTAAGTTCATGCCAAAAAAAATGCTGGGAAAAAAATTTTTTTTTTGAAAATTTTTTTTTTAATTACTTGATCTGGCGAAATTTATAGTGTCTAGTGTTTATGCTAGTTTATTTATAGACAGATATTAATTATTTCTCGTGAAAAAATCTTGCTACGTGCGTCTATGTGCATTTATGCAGAAAAACGCAGTCTATTTACTCAACTTTGGACCCTAATATTTTGGAAAACACACACTTCCCAGGTATGATTCCATGGAGAAAAATGATCGTGATGATGAGGAGATTCCGTAGTTTTCGGGAACGTTGACGACCAAAAATCACCCTGTATATACCTGAATACCATTGTACCTATATAAAATCTGAAAACAAAGCCTCCAAACTTACCATGTTATAAACATTCTCCCAGTAGTCCAGGGTGATCAGCTGGAAGGTGGTGAGCATAGACCACAAGAAGTTGTCGAAGTTGGTGTACCCGTGGTTAGGGTTGGGACCCACGCAGAGACAAGTGTACTGCGACGGACAATGGCGGGCCCCGGTGAGGTTCCCGCAGATTATAGGCACTTCGAACTCATCCACGATCCAGTTGGTTGGCTCTTTTATCCATCTAGTAAGAAATTGACTGGTTAGAGAGGTTTATGCTAGCTAGATAATCGATACGCTTTGATGGCAGATGATGTTGAGAGTAACATTCTATTACGTCCCAATACATTGCACTTTCTAGGCAAATATGTACCACCTTACGCCGCATCTTGCTTAACATCAGGCACAATGGCGGCCTATCTAATTGTAAAAAAAAATGATTTTCAAGTATAGGTATATACTTGTATATTTTTTTGGTACGCTCTCTAGACCCTAAACGGCATTTAAGCTTGAGAGGTATTATTAGATTCCTCTGAGAGTGACATTGGGTCAAAAATTTTACACAACCGGTTAATGAACGGTACATGTTATTAACTTACTGCAACCACAGTTCATCAGTAAAATTCTCCCCTGGTGGCATTAGGAAGTTCTTCACGCACTTATTCCTAAGCTCCCCCATGTAGACCTGCAGCGCGAAGAGGGCGAAGACCATGAGGCAGAAGATTGTGAGGGTCATGACCTCGGCCAGTTGTTTGAATGAATGGAGCAGCGCGTTGATGATGGTTTTTAGACCTTGAAAGAAAAATAAGATTACACTAGAGAATAGAAGAAAGCCAGGTTATAATATGATATGTAGGTACGTATTTCCTGAGATGACCCAAGAAATTATTTTGTGCTAGGCTAGAGCCAAAATTAGGAGTCCAGGAATAAATTTTTATCCTTATGTTTAACAATTCTAGAAAAGCCTCTGACGCATCAGCACTGGGCTAGAATACATCAGCTGCATCTAACCTAAATAAGGTAACGAATCCAATGTTTCCGTGCCATTCTAAATATTATAAGCAGGGCCGGCCCGCCCATTCGGGGAACGGAGCAGTCGCTCCAGGCGCCAAATCCTAGAGAGCGCCTAAATTAGGCGCGTAGGTATATATTATTAGGAGCATACAGGAGAGGCGCCATAATTGGATCTTGCTCCATTCTAAAATTTACCTCGGTCCGGCGCTAATTATAAGCTATTAAAAATATCATATAAGCTTTGATAAATAAAAAAATACGGAAATATATGCCACAAGTTATGAAAATGTAACGGAATCAGGTTGCGCAGAGTTGTAATAAGCCGCATAATATAGCTTTAACGACATTACCCTTGGCCGGACCCTGCTGTAAGCGCCATTACAGAGCTTAAACTTAATAACTTAGCCCAAGTCAATATGGCTGGGTATTTATGATATAGGCTCTGGTAATATTTCCTCAATAATAAACATTTTAGCTTGTATATAGGTACCTACTCTATTATTTTTATCAAACCTATAGGGTGTAACAAAAGGGTATGTGAAGCGAAATGTTATGAAAATAGCCCGCTGTAGCTATTTTAGGATATATAAGCTTTTAAGTGGGTATATAGTATATCCATTATTTGAATATGCTGTCATTTGTTTCTCTCCTTTTTTTCTCAATGTAGTTATGTAGTATCTTGGAATTTGTTTAATTGCACATGTTATCCTGTTTGTTAACAATTTCTCTTTACTTGCTTGGCTTGCTCTCTGGGAGAGAGAGATCTCTGGTAGAAATAAGCTTGCCATTGTACATGCATCTCTTCATTTATGTTGTATGCCATATTTCTTTTTGTGTATGTGCAATAAAGAATAAGAATAGTACCTACATAAGTTGAAAATCTAATTCACATGTTTATTTTTACGATAGCTTATAATATTTATTTAGAATGACTTGGAAACATTTCCCATTGGATTCGTTACCGGTAGCTAGATTGTTGTGTTTGTACCCGAAAAGCTGCGGTAGGCTCACCCCTTACCACGTGGGACTTAATATACTAACTGGTGAAAAGTGGGTGTGAAATTTGCACACTTCTGCCCAACCTCTTTAGGGATAATGGGCGTGACTATATGTATTTTTCACGATTGTAAGAACATTGAAGAGCTGTTTAGTAATTGTCCATCATCGTCATCGTCAGCCTATTCCAGGCCACCGCTGGACGTAGGCCTCCCCCAGTGTACGCCACATGACTCGATCTCCCGTTTTTGCCATCCAGTCACTACCAGCCGTCCTCTTTAAGTCATCGGTCCATCTGACTGGAGGGCGCCCAACGCTACGCTTGCCGAGGCGCGGTCTCCATTCGAGAACCCGTTTACTCCACCGTCCATTGGTTCTACGACAGATGTGGCCGGCCCACTGCCACTTCAGTCTGCTACATTTCGAGACTATGTCTGTCACTTTGGTCTTCTGCCGAATAATCTCATTTCGGACTTTGTCCATTCGCGAGATTCCAAGCATTGACCTTTCCATAGCTCTCTGAGTGACCTGTAATCGGTGAACCAGCCCCACCGTCAGATTCAGCCCCACATGTGATTCTCAAATTTTGTGGAGAGGTTATCTTTAACATTTTTTCGTTAACATACCCCATTTGTTATATCCTGTATAACTTTATAAAACAATAAACGTACAACACACATAACGAGAATGGGTGAAACGATTTTTAGTTATCTTTTCTTTTATTTGTTGCATTTATCGTCCGCTCCGAATAACAGTCGAAACTTGGCCACAGTAGGGTAGGTAAATATTTTAATGTCTTTTAATACATACTGCGCCATATAACTTCTACTAAATAAACTTTGTCGTTCATCCGTCCCCTCCACATATTAATGGGTAACTATACAGGTGATTTTTGGTCGTCAACGTTCCCGAAAACTACGGAATCTCCTCATCATCACGATCATTTTACTCCATGGAAGCATACCTGGGAAGTGTCTGGTTTCCACGATATTAGGGTCCAAAGTTGAGTAAATATACTGCGTTTTTCTGCATAAATGCACATAGTTTTCACGAGAAATAATTACTATCTGTCTATGATGAAACTAGCATTAACACTGAATACTATAAATTTAACCCGATCAAAAAAATATTTTTTTTTTTTTTTTAAAAATTTACATCGTTTCCCTGCATTTTTTAGGCATAATTATTTTATTTGATGTATAGAGTACCCTTCGTTAAGGGTGGCAACGAAAAAACATCCTGTATAGTTATTCGAGTAGGTAGATATCGTTGAAATCACGGCATGGATTGATTGATTTTGTGCCTGTATTTATTTATTTACTTATGTATGTTATGTAAACCGACGAACGTGAATGAAGAATATGAAAGTAGATGAAGCGAAAGAGGTATGTCAGGATCGTAGCAAATGGAGATCTGTGATCTCTGCCTACCCCTTCGGGAAAGAGGCGTGATTTTTATGTATGTATATGTATACTATCCAGCAGAAGCAGTGTATGGAAATTTTTTAATTTTTCTGATCGCCATTAACTAATCATATTACAGCAACAGGTAACAGGAATTTGGCATTTCAACGTGAAAATTTTCAAATTTTCGTTGTCGCATTGCTACCTCTTTTGCAAGGTACGCAATCTGCCTACCTTGACGATCATAACTTACCAGGCATTATAGACACGGTCTTCAAAGCCCTCAGCACCCTGAAGGTCCTCAGCCCAGCAAGGTTGCCCACTTCCATGCCGATGGTGGCATACCCTGACGTGATCACCACGAAGTCCAGCCAGTTCCACGGGTTACGGAGGTAGGTATACTTGTTGAGGATGAACCCCTTCGCGATGCATTTGATAATCATTTCCGCCGTGTAGATCGCCAGAAAAATATATCTGAAAAGAGTTTTATAATAAGAATTGTATACTAATAAATACGGTATACAGGTTGGTAGTAACTAATTGGTATAAACGGGAGATCGAGCCTTGTGGCGTGCTCTGGGGGAAGCCTACGTCCAGCAGTGGAATGCAATAGGCTGATGATGATGATCGATAAATACATCGATATTAATATCTCTGTGCAGTAGATGTTGAAGGAGCTAAAGATAGAAGAAGAATGAAGAGATAGACAACATAAATACACCAGAACAATATTGAAATTCTGGAAGCCAGTCGTTATTTTCCAGAAATTGATTCTTAATTTGATGACCATACTTAATGCACAATGTACATTGCACTGTATCTTGGGTAACATTTTGCAATGTGCACTGCTGGACGTAGGCCTCCCCCAGGGCATACCGCAAGACTGCCATGGGGGGTAGTTGCCCAGTCACCACGCTGGGCAGGCGGGTTGGTGACCGCAGTTTCTATTTTTGGACTATGTTGTCAACACGGGAGGCGCTGCTGCCCACCTCCCGGAAACCCGAAATCGCCTCGTACGAAACCCACGGGCAGACATGGGGTGGTACGAATTCTACTCTGCCGGCACCACGCGGCTTATATCGGCCATAAATCACCCTAAATCAAGCGGATTTTGCTTCAGGTATTTTTATTTTTAAAATCAGGCAATATTTGCGAAGAAGAATAAAAACAGAAATGGACCCGACTCGGTTAATATTATAATTAAATTCACTCCATAAAACAGATTGCGGTGGGTTCACCGACACCTTCTTCATAATTATTCTTAGGGAAAAAATTGAGAGTAAAGGTCTGATGAACTTTACAGACAGGGTATTCCGTACAAAGTTATTTAAGTACTGTTATAATCTGACAATTATTCCCGATTATCAGAATATTATAGTCAATTTATTTATTAATTACCTCCCCGATTTCATGATGACAGCAGGTTTTTAGAAACTTTCTACTTATACATATAAATACCTTAGCAGGTATTACTTAGGTACTTATAATAATGCAATAGTAAATTTTGTAATATTGTTCAATAAATTAAAATATTTACATGTCACATTTTTAGCGAAACATGACTCTGATCTTATAATATAATAATAACTTTAATAGAAAAAACTACTCTTAACTTAAATGCCCTTACTCCACCCTACAATACGTATATACAGATAACGAACTGAATAATCCCATAAGACTTTTCCCATCTTGTCAGGCACGGAATCCTGAAACCAACAATGGCGGTACGTTTCTAGACATTTTTCTCGAAGATCATTGAGGCCACAGCCACCCATTCATCTCAACGACAGGAATTAATAAGCGAAATGAGGTTAATTTAGATAGCAGCGTTTAGAATTTGTTGATTGATGACAAGATTTACAGCAAGGAAATGTGGAAATTGGTTAATTCTCTTGCACAGTTCTTTTTCTGAATAAATAAGGTATACATGTGACTGCGCCTTCAGTTAATGTAAAAGACTCTTAAGAACTCTGTCACAGATGAATTATTCATTTATGGGCCGTGATTGGATTTTTCTTTTGTCTTAGGAACATATCTAACTAACACGACTCCATCCATTTCGACAGGAAATAAAAACTGTGCAGAGTATTAATTGAATCATAAGATTTTATTGCTCTAACTTCATATTGTTTTGAGGCAAGTGCAAGAATATATCAGTTAATATTAGTTAGTTTAGCTGGAACTTAAAGATAATTCGATCAGCTTTATACTCTGTGTATGAATCCAGAGATGATCGATCATGTACAAATAACGTAAATCATATATAATAAGTATACGAAAAAAGCTTGTAACTAAAATTTATTGCTGCAATAGCTGGGTCTGTTATCACCAGTCGACTAAGGAACTAGGACATTCTCATAAGAAACGAACGGAACCGTTGTGGACGCTCAGAACAAAGCAATAATTACTTTGCGGTGACGTAATTAGACACATTTCAGCACGAGACAGATATTTGTTTTTATTCTGTCATACTCGCGATCGACGCGTACTAAAATATACCCAAGCAAGTAAATATACTCAAGCGGTAAGTATATATTGCTTCGCATTGCGTTTCGTTAACGGTTAGTTAGTGGTTGCAATTCGGCAAATGTCCCCCCTATCATTTACGAGTACATCTGTCAGTTCTCACTACTCCATTTCGGGAACACAGCTATATATATACCTATATAATGTATGTATCTTATCACCGGCATATAGGAAATGAGATGTCATAGAGTGCTAATATCGTACTGTTTTGATGCACCATTAGACTTTTGCGGTACCTCACAATTCCAGTCCTTGATACTTAGATTCTATTAGTGTAATGTATAGTAATGTACTACATTACTAATGTGTTGTAAAGTATAGTAATGCAATCTAAGTGTCAAGGACTGGAATTGTGAGGCACCAAAAAGTCTAATGGTCCATCGAAACTGTTAGTATGACATTAGCACTCAATGTCTACATCTTATTCCTCTATGTCACCGGCTAGATATTGCCAGCAACTCATAGCCCATTTAGAAGCGCCTGTATGATAATTCAGCGGCGACGCGAGAGGCCTTGACACCTCGGGCTGAGATTCAGTTGATAATGTTATGCACATACATAAAACCCTCGTAATCCTATCTGGTTATGGAATAGCTTGCAGGCTCGCTTGCAATGCAATTTATGCACACTAGCGACCGTCCGACTTCGTATGCATAAACTTTTGAAATACCGTTTTTTCTCGATTCCGTGGGGATTAGTTGAATTATTTACGAACAATATACTAAATAAATAAGCACTTTTTATACTCGTAATGTACAACGAAATTTATCGTAAATAATATTTTTTCACGTAATAGATTCCTTGAGACGTTTTTAATGACCTATTGAATGGTCGTTCATAAGGTCATTTAATAGTATGCTATACTATGTATGTACTTACCTAATTTATTTTAAAGAGAATACATATAGGTATTAAATGGAGATATGTAGTCTTTACCTACCCCTATGGGACATAGGCGTGAGGGCATATATGTTTGTATGTATGTTTTTATAGTTGGATTGTACCTATAATTTACCAATAAAATTGATTTGTGTTTTATATATTATTATGTTATTGGTTCTCTGTTGTCTCATTACTCGTACATCTTATCTCGCATAATTTGTAATCCACAAATAGCATGCTGTCTTTTTCCTTTTGACGAAAACAAAAACCAGCATGCCCTCATTAGGGGAGTAAGAAATTTAAGCCATTGCTGTAAGTAGGCCTTACAGCTAATCTACTTTAACCAGTGCTTGAAATTGGCAACAGTTTCACAAACTGTACAGCCATGCTCACTCATGTATAAGTTTTACGCTAAATAACTCCAACCCGAGCGTGAAAACCAGTAAATCTCAGTTTCACAATATTAGCCGCTAGACGTCGTCGCCGCTTTAAAGCGTTTATCATAAAATTTACCGGAAAATATATACGGAATTTCGTCCTGCTATTACGAATACTCAGCCATTGTTAAGGTGGGTTCCCACGGTGCATGATTTTGCGGACGGACGCGGACGCGCCGACGGCTACGGACGGACGCGCACCACGGACGCGTCTGTATTACCACGGACGCTCCGTTTCCCACGATCCGTGGTGCGGGCTGGTGCGCGTCCGTCCGTAATATCACGCATCGTGGGAACCCACCTTTAAAAGGACGTGCAGTGGGCAACGTAGGTAGCTACACCTACAGGTTAGCTTTTGTACGCCAGGAGTGTAGGTGCGCATATGGTCGGTTGTATTTATATATTTGCATAAGGTCTGTAAACGATGTGTGTAAGGAGCTAGATTAAGCTCGATGAAAATATTTCAACTAAGTGGTTTTGATAGAAATGTATTTTGTTTTCATTGCGTTTGGTTTTACAAAAAGGTAATGCAAGATGATAAGTCGCAGTTAGGTCATTGGCGGAGGCTTCCGCACATAGTGGACTAGGCATATAGTGGAATTCTCAATACCTCTAACGGCTCAGCGGAAACTTAGATGAAAATAATTTCAGCAAAATGTTGGTGTACAGAATTTGACAAGTTATTCACTGAGTTTATCAACAATATACCAATCAGAAAGAATACGAGTATTTCATACATTTAATGCAGTTAGATAACAAAATAAACTGCAAGAAACTTAGAGAGAACTTCTTACTTTCCTCAATGAAACTGTAATCTATTCCGTTTAGTAACACAGATTCATCGGAGAACAGTTTCAGACTAACTTCGCGTGGACATTAAGTTTTGGAAACGAAAACTTTGTACTTACTAGAATATACTATAAATAGAGAATTAATGAAAAAGTTTCGCTGATGCTCTTAGTTTGTTTATTAAAGTAGTTCTTATTAATATTTTGTACCAGAATATTAATAATCGACTTTCCGTATTTTGTATTGGTCAGAAATCAATGAATGTTAGTAAAAATAGGTCCTGTGTTAGGATCCTGATAAATTCAAATATTGATGCATAACGATGTTTGTTTCCGACTCATTAATGTATATTTACTAGTTTATGTACCTATTTATGTACATCTCATGCGGTCGGTCTCAACTGCTCTAAGCAGTCCGTCTATGGCCGGCCTTAGTACCCACGACACAAAACTTTAAAAATGTTAGTGTACATATAATGAAATAGGTTAATGGGTTGAAACTTCAATGTCTTGAATGTATTTATTTATTGTTATTTGGATATTCGAGGTGGCGAGAAAATAACTTACAAGCATAAGACTCAATTAAGTCTTATCATATACCTTCAACTTTCGTCTACAATATTAGAAGATACTTAGTATCTAAATCTATCTTACTGTGCTTAATCAATAACAAATCAATGACTGGGTGCATATAAACGAAAGGTGTAGAAAAAGCCTCACGAGAAGATGACTTGGATAAGTTCCAGTCAGAGTGGGCCAAGGAGATTGGTATGAGCACATATAGGGGAGGCCTTTGCCCATCAGTGGAACACTATTTAGAAAAATATACGATATAACATCGTAATTAATTGTAAGTTAAGGCTTAATTAATTATAAGTTACTCACTTACATCTACTTTTTTCAATAAAATTACTCTCTCCCTTCAAATAACTAAGCTTTATTGTGGATCATCAATTTCAGCGATAAAAACATGTTTCCGCGAATATAGTTCAGAACTGAAACCACAGAGGTACAGTATGTGGACACAAAGTTTTATTTGTTGTTGAGAACTTCGCGTTTGCTCAAAACACTGGCATCGAAAACTTCTGTTCAAAGTACGATTATGTGAAGTAAGAACAGCATAAGTACACATTGCTCTATGTTAACAATTTTATTGCTATATTTATTAAATAGCCAAACTATTATATGAACTCTTGAGTATGTTCTCAGGCGGTGTGCTAGCAACTTGTATTTTTTACATCTAGCCCCGAAGAGAAATCGCGCAAAACAAAGACGTCGGTATTGTCTGTCTAAGCGATGTGGACATAACCAAACCCAAAGATTCCTTACGCATTACGCCTTTGTCTAAGCTAAACTTATTACTCTATTGCTAAACCATAACCAAAAACGTTTTGCTGAAAGATAAATACGTGGCGCGATTGGCATTCTGCTATTCTAAATGTGGCTGTAGAACTTCCTTCGTGATCCTGCAGTTCTGGTACTCCATTCTGAATACACAACCGTATGTATACTGGGTGTAAAAAGACAACGTTGTTCTTTTAATAACTCGAATTCTTTGTAACATCACGATAATTTTTTTCTATGGAAGCACCTCTGGGAAACCACGGGTTTTAGGGGTCCAAAGTTACATTAATATTATCATGTTTTTTAAATAAATCCATCAAACGAATACATTGCTTGCAATAACAGTATTTTTTCATAATTTTTTTGTCGTTTCCCAGGGTTGATTCCATAGAAGAAAATGATCGTAACCTTACAAAGAATACGAGGTATTAAAAAAACATTGTTGTCTTTTTACATTCTGTATATGCCTGGCCGCGTGGTGCCGGCAGAGTAGAATTCGTACCTCCCCATGTCTGCCCGTGGATATCGTACGAGGCGATTAAGGGTTTCCGAGAGGTGGGAGCAGCGCCTCCCGTTTTGACAACATAATCTAAAATACAAACTGCAGTTACCAACCCGCCTGCCCAGCGTGGTGACTATGGGCAAATACCCCCCATGGCAGTCTCGTAGCGTGCCCTGGGGGAGGCCTACGTCCAGCAGTGGACTGCAATAGGCAGATGGTGATGATGTATATATGCATTAATGAACGTTGGATTACCCAACCACCAAATATGCCAATTGGTCGTCAAATAACAATTCCCCTTTGTATTTTGCTTCGTGAGTGAATTCGATTGACATATCCCATATTATGTCAGTTGGGATTTGGTTCGGTTGCCTCGACAGATGAGCGGTTGGGACACGATGAGTTATTTATTGATAGACCCTAAAGTGGTTGTACATTGCGCGATTTATTGGCACTGGATTTTCGTTACGTTATTATTAAAAAGCCATCAATGATGAATGATGAATGAGTATTTAATTTTTGGTGTACTATTTAATAAATAGAAATAATTGTTTAGGACAAATCACAAGAACCTAATTTAGTCTGTGAAAGTGGGTTTTTGTAAATTAATGTACCTATAGGCACCTTCATAAAAACATCTTGAAACAGTTGTGAACAAAGTGAAATCTAAAACAGAGGTTTTATTACTCTTTTCATCTCTTTAGTAAAATTTCAAAATAATCACATTTATAACAAAAACTTTAAAGCTCATTTTCTTGACTGTTTTTTTAGCAGATGAGAGGTAGTTTATTCTTTAACTTCCGTTTAACACGTCCCAAACTCCCATCATTTATTCGCTTATCTAAATGCATTCTTATTAATTTTCCTTTACATCACCATTTTACTTAAACTTCGATTAACACCATCAATCAATCACAACTGTCCCCTATTTCATGTTTTATTTGTTTAACGGCGTATTTAGGAATAATCGGCGCTCGTCGCTCAATCACAGTCGAGTTTATATACACAGTCAAACAATTATTTGTAAATCAATGGAGGATAAATAATTTGAGGTAAATTAATGACTATCGAACGCCCGCCGCTTTGTCCGCGTAATCTACATAACTTATGTATGTGGACATCTGACTCCCTCATCTCGATGTCTAAACGTACAACTGCTAAATATCACTAGGAGTACCTCATCAATTGTTTGTCTTAAAAACTGTTGGATGAACTTTGCAAAAGAGAACATGAGTGGAAGAAAAATATCTCTCCGTCTCCGTCCGCGTGGACTGCAGAAAAAACAAAATGTCAAAATTATCCGGGATATAAACATTTTCCCGGGATAAAAAGTAGCCTATATGTTAAGTGGGACCTGTCACTATACAGAATGTAGCAAAAGGGGTATGTTCAGCGAAAAGCTATGTAAATAGCCCACTAAAAGGAACTTACCCATAAAATTTCAGACTCGAAATCACATGTTCATTTTTCCAGATAGTATGGAGAATTCCTAAACACCTCATGAATCTTCATAAAATCTTGAAAAATAAATATGTGATATGAGTCTCAAATTTTAGAAATAGGTTCTCTATAGTCCTTTCTGTTACACCTTGTATATTCCTGCAAACTGCATCGAAATCGGTTCAGCCGTTTCTGAGATTAGCGTGCACAAACGCACAGACAAACCGACAAACAGACAAACATTCCAAAAATCATCGTTTTGGGTCCTATTGCGTTGATAAAGGTCTCCTATAATATTTTTTCTCATATATCTTCCATGTACAGACAGCGATCCGTTACATCTTTATTATATGTTTAGATTGCACCGATACCTAGTAAATGGACGGAAATCTTTTTCCTGCAGGGTCTTTCATTACACCATAGCCAAATTTGTGATTGATAATTTGGTTAAGTGCTAGCTTTTTTATATTTTTCTCCGGCATGATGCAAATGAGATATCTACCTAGTAGGTATACACATATGCTTAGGGTACGGCAGGCTGATTACGTATATTGCATTATTACGTATTAGCAATGCAATATCGAAAATTTTACAATATTCGCGTTGAAATGTCAAATTCCTTTGACATTGCTATCACGTAATACGAAAATTACAAGCAATCAGTGAATTATTTACAATTTTGCTATAGAATTATTTTTGCTGGCTAGGCAATGCGGAAGCGCATCTTTTGTAGGTACGAGTATCTTATGTGTAAAGAAAAATATATTTTAATATTAGTACATAACTAGAGGAACCTCATTTTAAAGCGGTTAGCAGTAATAACTATAATTACGATACGTATTAACTTTTTCCTATAAATACATCGAAAATGAACAAGAAAGTAGGTTGAACACAATCGTACTCCTTTGTAGGACAACATAGACATAAAAAAGATAGAACTTCAAGAATAATATTGACGTTTGTTGTCGTGTCATGGATATCAATTGAAAAAATCATATATTTCTTTTTACATCAGCTTATCTTATTTTCTTATATATCTATATTCTTAGCTTATATTAGTTTAGAAATATAAAATTATTATAGATAAATAAATATTAAAAATATACATATAAGTTATTAGTTATTATTATTTATCTATAATAATTTTATATTTCTAAACTAATATGTGGGTATTAACATTTTTTATTATATATTTTTTGGTTGAGGGTATAAAAATGATTTGCAATACATTCGTTAGATAGAACTAACATGGAAAACTAATCCTGATGATGCCACGGGTGTTGGCAAAACATATGTCGATTAAAATTTTAATTGGTTTTCAGATTAGCAGCTATGTATTTATTTTTACGGGTTTGTCACACACTCGCAGAGTGACGGTGATACGTTACGTACGTAGCGTATGATATAGTATAGGTACTAAATTATAGTTCAGATATTCCAAAAGCTCTGCAAGATATTGCTACTATAATCCCTCGTTTCCCCTTTTTTATTGTTATGGAAACCTTATTCCAACTGTTTTGTAATGAGTAATGACAAAACTTAGGTTAAACAGGCTAAGCATTGTCGTGTGTCAGTTTTTAAACAATGTCTAAATGGCATATGATGGCTAAAAACGTTTTTGTAATAAAGATTTTTTAAATCGCACGCTCGACAGCCATCTAATTGTTTTGTAATAACACTGAATGTGTCTAGTCGTATAGTAAAACAGCGAATGCAATCTGCCCACAATATACAGCATATAGTTCAGCTTTACATTTATGTTAACGTACAGTGATACAAGACCTAAACCGATCTTTGCTCTTATGTGAATGTACGTCGACTATAGCATCATGAATACAAAGCTGAGCTTAGGCCGTATGGAATATCTTCGCCTTCAGTCTATTGCAGTCCACTGCTGGACGTAGGCCCCAGGGTACGCTACAAGGCTGCAGCCGTAGGGGGGTTTTTTGCTCATAGAATGTACTCTATTTTTTACTATACGCTACCACGTCTATGGTCAGAAAGTACCGCAATGCGTGGCGACGGGAAATACCTTGGCGCTTGACTTTTATTATTGGGTCGGTACATTCGTTATTTATGTATGTGCGTAATTATTGTATTTGTTAATGGATTTTTGTATTAATCTGGACTTTAAACTTAATAATGTGATATTGAAATAGGTTTTTATATCCGGCTCCTATGAAAAGTATTGTGATTTTTATAACACTAATAGAAATTATTTTTAGTATAAAAGTAAAAGAAATTTTAACGATGTTATAACATTTAGCAACAACAACAGCAACCTTCTATTTGGCAGAATATCAAAACATGTAGAAAAGAAAACTTGTAGTATGACTACGAAACCTGCTATGAGCCGTAGCAACTACGAACATGCTACGTGTCGTACTCAATAAAGGACTACTTATCGTATCATAATTATGATCGTAATAGAACCCTGTCAGGCATGTAGGTATACCTTTCCTATATTTTTCAAAGATATATATATTTCTGTTTCGATGAAGCAGTTAAAACATAAGTACATGTACTTGTAAGATATGAGCGACGTTCGAATTTTTTTCACGTTAACGTATCTATAGGTACTAGGTAAAAGTTCAGTTTTATGTTTGCGAAATCTGCCTCTTTAGAATTTTTATAGTGCAATCTTTTTATGAGTAGGTACTATTGAATTGAGTTGCAAACTTTAGGAACTACAGTACAACAAGATACCTAATTGCGTTATTTCGGATTCTTTCTACTTAAAATAAGGTGTAGAGTTTCATACACAGAGCGCATCAGACAAAATCTTGACTTCAGTATTCGTAGTCGGTCCGTGCATGTTATACAGTCGTTGACAGAACGTGCCAATGGACGTGGTGTTTCATATAAAATCATACAAACAATTTTCTTTTGCTCCATGCATGAAACGTTACATGACTGACACGTTTCTATTACGGTCAAGGTATGGTAGAGTAAGTGGGCAGTCTCCTTTATATTTTAAACGACCGTTTGGCACGTAGTCTAGTCGTATATGATAATTTGAGCTGTTTTTTTTATTTACAATTAGCTAGACAGACATTTGACCGCCATCGTGCCTGATGTTAAGAAAGATGCGGCCTAGGGTGGTACATGTTTGCCTAGAAAGTGCCTATTCACTCTAGCTTTGAAGAGACCAATGTTGTAGTGCTCGGGAAATACATCGGCAGGAAGTGCATTCCACTCCTTAGCCGTTCGCATTACAAACGAGTTAGCATAACGTTTGGTGCGGATGGGTGGGATATCAACCACATAAGGGTGATACGCTAGTCTGCGTCTAGTATCCCGATGGTGAAAAGGGGCTGGTGGAACTGTATTTTGAAGTTCCCACGCACACTCTCCAAAGTGTATCCTGTAAAACACTGACAAGGCAGCAATTTTACGGCGGTGGGTCAGGTCCTGGAGTTTCGAATTTGCTACGGTTTCATCTCCAATAAGTTTTATTGCCCGTTTTGCCACCGAGTCCAGTGCGGCTAGCTGATATTTAGCTGATCCATCCCAAAGGTGACAGCAGTACTCCATACAATATACTGTCTACTTGTTACTACTAAACTACCACTTACGACTATACGGACAGGTGTGACACTCAACAGGTTATCGATTAGAAAACCGAGAGCCTTCCTTTGTTTTATGCTTTTAGTTTCATACATACACATATACACAGGGCGGCGTTCCTAAAATGGAACAGCCAGAAAGATTTCTTCCAGCAAACCAGAAATATACTTAACTGAAGACATATTTACATGAGAAAATAATTTAATAAATATTATTAAACTGAGTAAGCTAATTAACATTTATTTATTTAAAAAACTGTTTGTCATCAGCCTATTGCAGTCGACTGCTGGACGTAGGCCTCCCCCAGGGCATGCCACAAGACTGCCATGGGGGATATTTGCCCATAGTCACCACGCTGGTCAGGCGGCTTCGTGACCGCAGTTTGTATTTTGGACTATGTTGCCAACACGGGAGGCGCTGCTGCCCACCTTCCGGAAACCCTTAATTGCCTCGTACGATACCCACGGGCAGACATGGGGTGGTACGAATTCTACTCTGCCGGCACCACGCACACGTGAGTTTTTTTCAACGTACACATTAAAATAGCGTAAAAACTTTATGTTTTAAAAAGTAAATAACCGGAATAAATATAGCAAGAATGTGTTCAAGAAGTGTGAAATTGCTTGTCGAAAAAATTTACTTCGTTCATTGACTTCAGACGTTTTTAGGGCCTGCATAATGTCGGGCGGAAAATTCGTCGCTCAAGTCCAAAATAGACGGACCTTTTTTGCTCACCGTTTTAAATTAGCAATCGATTAACTTAACTCGTTTAATCTAATTTCATTTATTAGCAGAGTGCATTTCACTGAATAGTTGTTTTGAATGGTGGCACTAGTTTCTAGTGTATGACTACATTATCTGTGTCACTGCATACAAAAAAGTGCGCTCTGATATGAAATCGAGTCGACACATACCTACGTTTATTTTAATGTTGTAAAGTGTTTTCTGTTTGACATGAGTGCCTTAGCAGTAGAAAATTATAGAAAACATTATAGAAAACAAACGCCAATTATCCCTTAAAGAGGTTTGGCACAAGTGTGCAAATTACACACCCACTTGAGCGTGAGTCTACCGCCGCTTTTCGGACACAAATACACCAATTTAACTATTGGTAATGAATCAAATAGGAAATGTTTCCAAATAATTCTAAATAACATACACAGGTACATATAATCACGCCTTGATCCCTTACGGGGTAGGCAGAGCACGAAAGGCCGATAGAACCACATGGTGCCACTTCTGATCAATTTTGAGGGTATAGTTGAAATGTACAAGTTCAGTTAGTAGTAACAGGTGGCCAGCCCATCGCCTACAAAATACCAAGACCTCTTGTCCCTCTACTGACTTGTACAGTATGCCCGGGAAGAGAAGCAGCTGTAGTATTATACGTTATTAGTGGACGCCCGCGACTTCGTCCGCGTGGACTGCAGAAAAATAAAAATGTTGAAATCTCCGGTTTAATTAATAAAAACAAAAATCCAGCAGAATATACAAAATTTAATTTAAATCGAATTCGCGGAAGAGTCAATAATACTCACAAACTTTCGTAATATTATCTACGTATTTTTTCCATTTTCTTTAAGAAAGTGCAATGCTGAGCAACTTTTCCTAGTACATATCTCTCATTTAGCTGGGCTGCTATTCTGCATCAGGCAGTATAATTTTTTTCTTTCATAATTTCTAGCATTTTATTCATACATATTTTTTGTTACCGTTTACGCAGCGCACGCAACGGAAGTAAAATAATTTTCCCCGTAGCTCACACATACATAACGACGCAGCATTTTGATAATATTAGTATAGATATTTTCCCCGAGCTTAATAAGTAAATACATATACAAATTAGTACATATATTTAGATATTATAATTATAAAGCACAGTTACATAAAATAGTAACAAAAAGGGTATGTTAACATATACAGGATGTGACAAAAAGAAAAGCTACGTAAATAGCCCACTGTCGAGAACCTATCCACAAAATTTGAGACTCGAAATGACATGTTTATTTTTCAAGATTGTATGAAAATTCCTGAGATATTTAAAAATTCTCCATACTATCCGGAAAAATAAACATGTGATTTCGAGTCTCAAATTTTGTGGATAGGTTCTTTACATTGGGCTATTTACGTAGCTTCTCGCTTAACATACCCTTTTTGTTACACCCTGTATATATCACACGGAAATCACAAAATACACCAGTAAAATATTCATCGTTATAAAAGCGAAACGTCATTCATTCACTCACTCATTACGAAATCTCAAAAAGTATGATCAATGACGATGATTTGGTAAGCTAAAAGACACCAAGAAAGGATTTCCGACGGGAACGGAAAATAACGGGAATTCTAAAGTTTTATGTATGTCCACTAGGATGCCCGCGACTCCGTCCGCGTGGACTACAGAAAAAACGAAATGTTAAATTATCCGGGATAAAAACATTTTCCCGGGATAAAAAGTAGCCTATATGTTAAGTGGTACCTGTCAGAATATATTCCTGAAAACTTCATCGAAATCGGTTCAGCCGTTTCTGAAATTAGCGTGCACAAACGCACAGACAAACAGACAAACCGACAAACAGACAAAAATTCAAAAAATCTTTGATTTGGTTTCTATTGCGTTGATAAAGGTCTCCTATAATATTTTTTCTCATATATCTTCCATGTACAGACAGCGATCCGTTACATTTTTATTATATGTATAGATAGACTCGTAGACTGCCGCGTGGAAAAAAAAAAACAATATGTCGAAATTATCCGGGATAAAAATATTTTCCCGTGATAAAAAGTAGCCTTTATGTTATTCTGATATGTAAGCTATATTATCGTAAAGTATCATCAAAATCCATTCAGTATTTTTTGCGTGAAAGAGCAACAAACATCCTTACACAGATCCTCACAAACTTTCGCGTTTATAAAATTAGTAGGATGATGAACCTTTAGGATTCCCGTAATTTCCCGTTCCCGACGAGAATCCATCCAATTCAATCCATCACTCACAGTAAATTGTAACATTTCTAAAATATTAATTCTTTTAAAATCCCGCCCTATAATCCCGGAAAGGTCAAATTTAAAGGGAAGTCAACTGAGCCCCTGACTTTTCGGTCCCGGTAATTCCCGGAGGCTATCTTATTCAGTCACGTTCACAGAGGAGACAAAAAGGAGCTGACGTAACGTTTCATAGAATATACTAGTGGACGCCGGCGACATCGCCCGCGTGGACTGCAGAAAAAACAAAATGTCGAAATTAACTGGAATAAAAATGTTCTCCCGGGATAATAAGTAGCCTATGTGTTAATCAAGGGTGTCAGCTAACTCTATGCCAAATTTTATTAAAATCGCTCCAGGCGTTTTTACTTGCAAGACACAAACAAACTTTCGCGTTTATAATATTAGTAGAATGTAACATGACTGTGTTCCTATAACGGGGAGCCAGTATAACTGCAGAATCACAAATGAGATCTTACAACCACGTTTAGCATAGGGGGCAGATGTAAAGGATCTGTGGCTATTGTTAGCTTATCACCGGATTCCTAAGGGCAGATTTTTCCAACACGGTCAGATAGCTTATCTGAAAAACAAGACTAATGGATATCAAGACTAGAGCCAGACATTGTAAAAAGCGACCCTTATATAGTCGACAATAACGATATGCACGGAAGTAAGGTAACGGTAGTAAGGTAGTGTAAGGTAATGTAATGCAACAAAGTTCGCGGATATAAATACTACTGTAAGATCGGAGAAAAATGTTGACCAGTAATTGGTCCATTCTTCGCTACGTAACCACAGATTACATAATAATTACCATAACCTACACTGACGTCGCAGTTCAATTATGCTTATCGCACCTCCTCTTAATTTACTCCGTGGTCACGTCAGTCCCGCGGCAGATTAGCGTCCCGACTTAGTTAAGATTGAATTGTTTGTCGGTTTCCGGAAATATTTATCCGCAATCGCCTGAGGACCCAATGTTTATGATTAGCTATTTTGTTCTTTGATCGAGATAAGTATTTTAATCATAACACTTAGTCTTGTATTGCCATGTTATTTTCTTTTAACGTTAGATTAGCATCAAATGTAGTTAGCGTAATTCTAATGTGTGAGCTACATTACCAATTACCAATTTTCAAGAAAATCGGGTTGGTAGTTAAAGGATAAAAAACATTCAATTGCTTAAATACAACTACTGTTTAGATTGATTATACAGCTATCCGCATGAAATGTACTGTACCTAAAATAGGCATAGAAAGTTAGCAATATAAGAAGCTAATTTATAAACCCAGCCAAATCCCCAGAAAGGTCAGAATACCGTACCATCATCACCATAATCCCGTACTATGTCGGACTATCACCGCTTTGACGTCACGTCAGTCCCGCTCGATTATCGTCCCCCGGGATTTGGGATGACGGCTTCGAAAATGTATAGTAACTGGATTCTAAACTCGAAATACGTAACTGAAGCCAATATTTTTTGCGGCTAGTGGACCAATCATAAACTCTAAAAAGCAAGATAGTTTTAATTGTGGAAGCAAGATATGGCTCTACAATACTTGTAACAGCGGCGCCTCGTTTCTACAATATAAACAATTCCGCTTTAATAGCCAATTGCCGTACATATTAAAAATTGAGACTAGTCTGCGAATTTGATTTCGATTATTTTCTATATCTATTATAGCTATATATGTAAATGTTCATGTTTAGGTTAGATTAGATTTCGAATTATTATAGGAATTGACTAAATCAAAGTTCAGGGTTGGCTCACAGATACGAGTATCTTTGTCTAACCAGGGTACTTAGAATAAGATCAACAAAACAGCCCCCTCCTATTGAACAAAAGCACTTCATACATCTGGCTCAAAATGTCGCGATAGATAATTGGCTTCAAGTAGGTATTTGGAGTATAGAATCCAGGTATATCTATATACTCGTATTTATGGTTGGCATACCATATGTCGCCATTGACAATCAGTCAGGTGTCACGTCCCGGGATTTGTCGGAGCGTGTTTTTTGCTGATTGAATATTGTGATTTGATTTCATGGAATTTCGTGTTTGATTGAGGCCTTATGATTGATAAGTAGAGAATTTTTAAATTCAATTTGAATTTTGTAACGTTGGAAACTAAGTAATTTTATGGCTTTAAAAAAAATTGTTATAGCTTAATCACTGCTTATGTCTGCTCTATACATGGTGTAACAGAAAGGGTATGTTAAGCGAAAAGCTATGTAAATAACCCACTACAGAGAACCTATTTCCAAAATTTGAGACTCGAAATCACATGTTTATTTTTCAAGATTGTATGAAAATTCCTGAGTTGTTTAAGAATTCTCCATACGATCTGGAAAAATGAATATGTGATTTCGATTCTTAAATTTTGTGGGTAAGTTCCTTTAAGTGGGATATTTACATAGCTTTTCACTTAACACACCCCTTTTGTTACACCCTGTATAGGCAAATATACGAATTCAATTTAAAATATTTTTGATTCGTTGGACATAATAAAAATTATGAAATTATTCAGGCCCACAAAAATCCGCTGCCCGAAACTTGTGCTTTTTTTGTTTTTTTTTTCACACGGAAGCAGTCGCGGGCAGTCCCTAATTTATATTAAGCCGATGTTGTTATCATTAGTGTCTATAAATTAAGCTCGGTTTGCGCAATTATCGAATCAATGACGCATCTCTAATCTCTATAATCTGAATCAATAAGTAATAATGTTCTAGTTGATGAGATGCTTGTGTGATTGATACCGTCACAGAGTAGGTATCATGCCAGTGGTTTATACCTATATATATAAATCACAGTATCATGTATAGTATATAACCATACACATGCTGCCCGACATGGGGCAGCAAGACCAGTGATTCGGTTAGTTGATCACATAATATTTATAATTTATTTGTAGGCACATGGTAGATCGCTATACACTATAGATAGCTTCGTAATTTTACTTCACCATTACATCTTTAAAAATTTATTTAGATAGAGTATGGTATAATACACATTAGTATAGTTACTTTTAAAAACTTACTTCAACTTGTCCGAAAGTTTACTTCTCATTTTAAAATCAATAATGTTTATGTTTATAAAAACCCAAGATTACTTTGCAAGTTAACGTACTACATAAACATACACTGTGACATCACTTCAGCATGTAGTTTCAATTTCATATTAAAACAATAGCATCGAAGCTTTGCTGTTGTAGCAATAAGGATCGATAGCTGATTGCATACTTGTTGTATATGTACAGTTATTCTGTGCCTATAGCGCCGATATATCTCTATAAGCGTCGCTACTATCTATGAAGCAAAACTGCATAGGATATTACGAAAGGGGTATGTCGTGCGAAATTATATAAAAATAGCTCACTACCGAGAATCTACCGAGAAAATTTGAGACTAAAATCACATGTTTATTTCTTAAAATAGTATGGAAAACAACTTGGTAATGTTCATACAAACTTGACAAATATAAATATGATTTCAATGGGGTAAGCACGAACCTTTTTACGCGGCGTAACGCTAGCGACTCGCTAGCAAAATCTATGTGATTTGACAGTTGGACGATAGCGTTACGGACTATCGAGAGGTTCGTGCTTACCCCTCTGGTCTCAAATACACATATTGGTTATATACCTAGTGGTCTTTTTTATAACATTTCGCTTAGCATAACCTTTTGGTTAGCAAGTCTAAATCCCAAGATTAAATAGTTAGTGCAAGTGGGCCATACCGCCCATACCACCACTTGCATTAACTCTTTAATTTTGGGATAAATTTTTAGTCACATCTATTACACATCACGTCTCATTGAGTAACAATAAAAAAAATTAAATAACAACAAAATGTGCCTTAATGTGATCTTTTATAAACATACTAAATTAACAAAAACAACTAAAACTAAACATACATAAAGAATTAGCATGATCAATCAAAGTTTAAGCATTAGGCCGCGTCCCCATTAGGCAAACAGTGAGCGGCCGACTGTTCGCTGACTGACTCTGAGTGGCGTATCGGTCGCTAACTCAATATCAACTGAGCGGCGAACTAGAGCGTATTAGCCGCAAAGCGCTTGCGAATTATTGTGAGGGAAGGTAAACTAGTGCACCTACATCAGCGAATGGAGCGCCCCGGCGTAGTGAACAAACTGCGCCGCTGACTGCGGGCATCACTCGTTGCTAATCAGAATGAGTCGGAAAGCGAAACATTGCAAACTGCGTACATTTCGCGCTATATGGACACTCCATTTAAATGTATAGGTAAACTGGAAGCAAACTGTCAGCCGCTCACTGTTCGCCTAATGGGGACGCGGCCTTACTCAGTGAAATCCGGCAATCAGCAAAAGCAATTTGTCCTACTTCTTTCCTATTTATAACTTACGATGTCAAACGAAATGTCAAAGTTTAACATTGATTCTCAATAATACAACGACCAAGCAAAAATTGGAGAAATTATTTGAAAGCTTGATTAGAATAGGCTATTTTCAAATCGATTATTCAAACGATGGATATGATTTTATTTTCATAGCAGTCGATTGCATTATATTGAATTGTATCAGGCGTCACTATTCGGAAGTTCAAATCTCTATTGAGGGATCGCCCGCCACCGGGCCCTATACCCTCCGCTGACCCTCGGATCTGCCTACTCATGATCACGAACACAAGACACTACAGTCGCAACGAGAAGCCAGATCCAAGCACCTAGCATGCAACCATAAATACATAGCTGCTAATCCGAAAACCAATTAAATTTTTTTAATCGACGTATGTTTCGCCAACACCCGTGGCATCATCAGGATTTCCATGTTAGTTCTATCTAATATGTATCTAATATATATGATAGAACTAACATGGAAAACTAATCCTGATGATGCCACGGGTGTTGGCGAAACATATGTCGATTAAAAATTTTTAATCGACATATGTGTATTAAAATTTTTAAATTTTAATTGCGGCCAAAGTACTGTACACTTACCTTTTACCAATTCTAATAAGTTTTGTAAATGACTAAAAATACAATTTTTTTAAAACCATTTTGCAGAAATCAATTAACATAAAAATATGTAGGAAATGCTTAATATAACGGTCCCGCCTTTCTCCTTCTCAGAATTTATTTCGTGCAGGTTACACAACTCCATTTGTATCTACTCTATGACATAGAATAATAGTTATGGCAACACAGTCTATCTTATGGTTCCTTTCTATTGACTTAACACGGTATTTCTATTCGGTAAACACGACGGCATTACGAATATTCATTGAATTCGGAAGAGTAACCAGCCTTCCGAATTCCGCCGCGTACGTGCTTGCAATGCGAACGGTCAAGAAATCAATGAGCACTGTGAAAAGAAGACTGTTTTGCACTATCTGTTTCTTTAAGAAACTGTCATTAATAGTTCATTTGTAGTTAGATATTCGTTACAGTAATCAGATGGAATATTTCCGCAAAAAATTGAGCCGAAAGGTGGTTGCGAGCAATATTTACCTACTTACCGCTTGAGTAATAAGGTATATTTTAGTCGCGAGTATGCCTTAATAAAAACAAATATGTGTCTCGTGCTGAAATGTGTAATTACGTCACCGAAAAGTTAAGATTTTGCTAAAAAAATTTGAACGGCAAGCAGAAGACTACATGACAATTTAAATAATCCTAAATTAAATATTCTATTAAGTGTTACCTACTTACTCAAAATTATTAATACAGCTCCACCATACTTTAGCCTTCGTGGTAGCTAATCAATCACGTCTATTACTTGCATTTTACTAAGTGACAAGTATTTTCGTGAACTCGCGTTAGTATTTACAGCTATATTATATTTGAGATTGAAGAACATTGAGGTGAAGGGTTCCTATAGTTAGAGCATAATAAAAAGTAATGTTCAAGATAAACTGTCTGAAGGATCTCTCTATAGAAATTGATAGAATATCGTCTACATCTTCAGATAAGCGGAGTAAACACCGAGCTAGTTTCTGCAATGGCATGACGATGCAGAAGCGTCATAGCTCGGTAAACTCGAGCGTCGTTAGATATTCATAGTCACGCAAGCCACTCGACCTATATCGGAGCTACGTTCGCCCGGTGCAGATGAACGACTTTCGCAAGCCCTAAGGCCTTAGACGAAGCCATATTGTTTCTCAATTGAGTATTAAGAAGTTCGTCAACGTGATTTAGGCCTGACAATTACCGAACCGTTACTAGATCAAACATCACGATGAGAAATAAATTTTTTGTAATCGGTGACTTATAACATTTTCTTTCACATTGCCAAATTACAATTGAAAAGCCTTTTGATAGACCGTATATTCAATGAGGAACGCAGACAATGTTATGTTATGAGAGGTCGTGAGTTCAAGTCTCACTCGGGTGAAATTTTTTTTTCATTTCTTAATATTATTTCAATTGTAATAATTAATTATTGTAAGTGAAATAATTTATATGTGTATGTTAAAAAAAATCTCAATTTAAGGTAAGTGAAGATAAAGTGATGGGTCATACTATTCTTCTTCATATTTTGACTTTTATAGATCATAATCACAGCAGACCGTAACGCATTAGTATTTTACGATGATTTTCAGACAGCCAATTTCACGAATACGTATATTTGACCCTAGTTTAGAATATTTTATTCAGCTGAATAATAATAAAAAAAAAACATAAAAGAAATACAACTTGATTTTAATGTGATAAAGGAAAAGGTAGACTTTCACAGCAGTTGTTGGCAAGACTAAATTGCAACTCAGCAGCGAAACTTATAACCAGATTAGCTGTCCGGTCTACTTACTCTATAAACACAGCTTCAAGGTAAGAGACATTATATATTTTACGATCTTATACTCAGAAATAATAAAAATAACGATTTGGCAATAAGAAAACTACAATGTAATATGCCATATTACTTTATAATTAATTGCTCTTCGTTACTCTCGTTAAAACTCGAGAACGACTGAACCGATTTGGCAAATTTTAGTCTTGAAATTTTCGTGGAAGCCCAGGAAAAGTTTGTACGGTAATAAAATATAAAAAAATTGCGAGGAAAATACTAAAAAGGACAAATTAAAATGTTGAGAGTATGTACCTACCAAAGCGAAGGGAGGGCGGGCCACTAGCACAATAATAAAAATAATTTAATATCAATCAATAAATTGAATGGATTGACCACTTTCGATAATCACTTGATTTTTATTTATTTGTTTTATTTTCTAATTGAGTTTTAAGGTTTGAGTGATAGTAGTAGATCTGTATAGACCCTTAGTGCCTGTGAGTTTTAATAATCGCCTCTTTAGGAGATACAAAATGTTTTAAAACGTCTCAGCATCTTGTAAAAATTCATAAGGGTCTGTAAAATGTTGGGAAAATCAAATTATATAGGTACAATTTTTTGAGAGATCTATTAAGTACCTTTATTATTTTATCAACGTAAATTAATTAATCCACGCTTTACTGTATTTTTCTTTTGAACTCGATGGCATAGATATTTAAATAAATTCATAGCATTGGTAAAATCAGAGCACTGAAAGTGAGATCTCAATATCCTACGAAATTGATGCTACGACTAATTTTACATTTTTTTATTTCTTTTCGATAAACCTAAAAAATAATGTAAATAACTTTACTTATTTATATTTAAAAATTATTTACACAGCGTGTTTGGAAAAGTAATATATACTGTAAAAGTATTATACTCAGCGCCATTTTAGAAATAAATTAAAAATGTTTAAGATTTTACGAGTAGACGATGCAAAATAATCAAAATTTAAAGGCATCTTTATCGTGTTACCTTATTAAATTCCGTAGATACCTACTAATCGTCCAGCCTTTATAAAATATGTATACTCACTCAGCCTCTTCGACAGTCTCCGACATGGCAAGGAAGACACAGTTGAACAGGATGGTTGCCATGACGATGTAGTCGAAGAACTGGTTGGTGGAGAGGTAGACGCACGCCCTGCGCACGGGCGACCATGGTGACCACCAGAACAGCGACCTGGTTGCCGTGAATCGGTGGATGTAGTTCTTGCGGAACCGCTTTGATACCACGCAGAATGTCTGAAAAGGAAATAATGTTTGATTGATTAACTGGGAATACAGGCCTTAAATAAGGTAAGATTATCTTTCAATCGATTATACTACCTATATGTAGGTATATTTTTCATGAGATTCCTAATAATTGTGACTATTTAAATCTCTCGTTAGAGAGTAAGTATATTCTTTGATTTAGATGTTTAATTTACTACTTCGCTCAAAAACCGCCAAAGGAATTTTGATGTAACTTGACAGTTGTATGGCTTAAACCTCAGAATACTATAATTATGCCCTTTAGCATTAAATACTCGTAAGTATAGTATAGATAATTATTTTATGCCATACTACATGTATACTACACATAGTTTATCGAAGTCACTGAAGCCAGCTAGTATTTGACATTACAAAGACTAAAAACCTCGCCAAAAGGATATAAACGAGCGAGTCATTTCGATTACATATTTGCTACGTGCAACCATTTATCATATTCCTTTTGAACACAATTATCTGAAACCCTTTGAATGGAATCCAATACATATTTTAAAAGAATCTTGGATGTCATCTATTTGGGTCATTATCGATCAGAAGATTGCACTTTTTGACGTCACTGAATAATAAAAATTCTGCAGTAAAATGTCTGCAAAGTGTCAATGAAATGAACCTGAGACTGATTTATGACGAATCAACCTAGGTATAAAAAATCTCAGCTTTTTAAGTTATTTTCATTGTATTATTAATCAAATCAATTGTTGGGGAGGCCTATGTTCAGCAGAGGACTTCTCATGGCTGAGAACGATGATGAATAATGATTAATCAAATACTGTTTTGCAAAAATACTTCATTTTTGTAGAAAACTTTTATTTATTTATTTATTGTTATTTTAGGAGGACTAACAGCGAAATTTATAGAACATATAAACAATAGCTAT
Organism: Carposina sasakii; assembly: GCA_014607495.2. Taxonomy (NCBI): domain Eukaryota; kingdom Metazoa; phylum Arthropoda; class Insecta; order Lepidoptera; family Carposinidae; genus Carposina; species Carposina sasakii. Next base: position 9,369,683 of record CP053162.1, on the reverse strand, counting down.
GACTTAGAACTATGCTAATAATACGTTTAATATCCAAGTTCCCAAAAACATGAGTACAATTTTAATCCCGGCGGAAAAAACCTTAATCTTTAAGTAGCGACCTACCTTGGCACCCGGGAAAAAGAATTACATCTTAAAAAGTTGTTTTTCAAGATTAACGAGATTTTGAAACACTCGAATTTGGCATAAAGAAATAAAGAAAGAAAATATTTATTCAGCATTTGACATATTACACAATTATTATTTAATTTAGAAAATTCAAATACTCGTGGGCTATATGCTCCTTCCCTGACACTCTATATGTTATATTATGCCTGATACGCTACGTACCTTACATGTTTTGATCATATCTGACGGAAGATGCATCGGGCGTATCTCCAGGTACAGGCAAGCGTACGCTCGACGCACTAACGTATCATCGGTTGAGTGTGAACGGTCGAGTGTTTCTCTATACATTTTGTCTGTTCTGGCATTACGCGACCGATAATACGCGGCGCATGTTCATACAGGCAAACGTACGCTCGACGCACTAACGTATCATCGGTTAATGTTTTTCTATACAGTTTGTCTGTTTTGGCGTTACGCGACCGATAATACATGACGCATGTTCCGTCAGATTTGAACCGACCCTAAGGGTATTGTGACGATAGGTCCACAGACTCCTTATAATATCACATACACGAGTCATACTACGTGCACGTAATATTTAGAATTCCCGTTAATTCTGTTCCTGTGAGAATTTCCGAAAATTCTATCTTGTCTATCTTGTTCAGATTTTTCAGATCAGCGGTTTTGGTTTAGCATCAGTTTTTCAGGACAAAGCATTTAATATGTGTAGATAAATTAAAATGCAAATTAGGGGTCTAATTATGAAGTCACACCCTCTTAACGACCCTTTACCGCAGTCGACTCCATTAAGAGCTAATTTAGTGCCAACGAAATAGTGCCCTGTATCGAAATAAAATGAACATGACATTTTGAAATGACTTTTTAAATATGCCAAAGTCTCTGCAGTATCTTGTAACTATACAGTATATGGCAAAAGGGATATGATAAGCAAAGTGCTATAAATAATGTCCATTACAGAGAATCTGACCATAAAATTTTAGACATTCACTTTATTCCTAAAATTGGTACTAACTAAAAACATTTTCATGTAAAATGTAGCCAAGACGAGAGCGAGACCAGATGGCGTGCACTGTCAAAAAGTTATCAGATGTCATGTAGAGCCAAGCTTATTATAACTACACGCCACCAACTCTACAAGCATCTTACTTCACAATCACAAACATAACATCTTTGCCAAAATATGTAGATGGCCGTTCCGGATCTTTATATGGGCGTTGTTTTTTTTAATTTTATACAATAGTAATAGACTCAAAATATGCGGCATGGCCGTTGAGTTACCAACGCCGCATATTTTGAGTCTTCAAATTATTTAATAAAGTTTATATCGAAATGATCGAATTAAAGTGAAAATCTCAAGATCTAGTTAGATTGTGGCGGACTCTAGATGCTCTCTGCCCCATATAGGGGACTCAAGAACTTAAGTAAGTAAGACATTATTTTAATGATAAGTTCTCAAAGTTATTAGCGATTGAGAAACAGTCCGTAGGTAGAAAAGTTTGTTTCCAGGCAAACGCAATTAAACTTAATACTAGTTTCAAATGTAAACGTATGCTTACGTTTGTGGGAAACTTATAAAGTACCTGCGTAAACTTGGAAATTTGCTGGGGGTGTGTGTACTAGTTCGTTTTAGCTCGCTAAGGGTGTGTGTACTAGTTCACTAAGGGTGTGTGTGTGAATAAGTTCGCATTGTTTGCGCAGACACTTTGTTTAATTTAGACAGGTGCTGACGAATGATTATAACTATGTAGTTTGTATCAACCTAATGTCTAGGAGAATGATATTTTAGTTTTTCTTGTATTATGGTTATAACTTCGTTTATGTAAAATGTATTTAAGAATATTGAATTGTTACCTAAGATAGGCTGTATACAGGATGATTTTTGGTTGTTGGCAACGTATCCGAAAACTACGAAATCTCCTCATCATCACGATCATTTTTCTCCATGAAAGCATACCTGGGAAGTGTCTAGTTTCCAAAATATTAGGGTCCAAAATTGAGTAAATAGACTGTGTTTTTCAGCATAAAGCACATTGACGCGTGTAGCAAGATTTTACACGAGAAATAATTAATATCTGTCTATGAAAAAACTAGTATAAACATTGGACACTATAAATTTCGCCCGATCAAGTAATTTTTTTTTTTTTCAAAATATAAATCTTTTCCCAGCATTTTTTTTGGCATAAACTTACTTTATATATTTAGTACGTACCCTTCATTAAGAGTGGCAACGAAAAAACACCCTGTATAATTAAACTATTGTAATGTAAATTTAGAAGCGAGATGCAAGCAGTTCACCTATAGAGCGAAATCTCTCTTTTACGATAGAAATAATTCTCAAAAATTTATAGTAACCCCACGGAAATAGGTACTTACAGAATTAGTACCAACTCAAGATATTATACTAGCCTTTGGCGTAAGCACTAAGCATGCAACTTTGATGCAATATTAAGCATCTATTTAAGCAATATTGCTTAAGGAACAAACATTCAAGTATCGTAAACCCACAATATGGCTAAATGTACCAGGCGCACATAAAGTGAAGGAGATTAAACAGGCCTATCGAGTTTTACGTATGTAACTGATTTAAGTACCCTCACTTCATACAATAGGGTATTTTACACCATGTAAGAAAAAATATAGAAATTATTTTTTATGATAGATTTCGCATAAAATAGACGAGAATAATCAGTATTTATTCATAAAAATATAAATTCTTTTTATAATTCAATCTTAAAAATCGTCTTTTTTAATCTGTGCTCCAAATGCTGAAAACGCAAGTCCCCTTATTGAATACGGTTGTGACGTCACTCCCAGTATAAACAAAGTAAATTTAAGTCGCGAATTGTTTTAGAATAATGATTTGATCCGCTTCGCTCCGCTCTGCGAAGTGAATTGTGTTAGTTTTTAATTTTTTTTAAGTTATTATCGGTTTTGTGGCGTTTTTTTATTTTATGAATATCGCATTATGGAAGACAGCTCTGTAAAAGCAGAAAGAACAAATCTACCAATGATAAATACGCTGATGGTGGCGAAGTTTTTTGCATCCAATCCTGATTTCTGTTCGACCGAGTTGAGAAACGTTAAAATAGCAATGTAAGTACCTATAGTATCAAGTTTAGCCTAATAATACTCGTATGTATATATTCATAAAATTTCAAATCACTACATAGATTATCTCCGTACAAATATCATGTAATGTATGTAACTAAAAGGTACCCATGATAACCTATAAAAACATTACAATAGTTTGAAGAAGGTTGTTTTGTTAGCCTCATTATCATCATCATCATCAACGTCATCGGGACGTACACTCATGATGCGCACTGTAGCCAAAGCCATTCCCTACCCGGCGGCGCGCACTTGCATACCTAGCTAGCCATTGCCCTCTCTGGTTTTAAAAATTCATATTATTTTGTTCTTTTAATTATTAGTTTTTCATTATTTTGATTATAACTTTCATGCCATTAATTATTCTTTTACACATGAATGAATTTGTTTATTGGATAATTAGTTTACCATTATAACGCATACTTACATATAAGTGGTCTTTACAGAAATACAGCATAGTACCTATTGGTAGATATCTAATGATTTAGGATCTCTTCTTGCCTGCTTCAACCAAGTTTTTCTCGTTTTGATGACATTTGGCACTTGAATCCACAGTTTTTGTGAAGTTTTTATGCTTGTATTTTTACATTTACGCACAATACACTATCGCAGTCGTAATCAAAGAAAACAAATTATAATCTTCACGCTTCGGCCGTACGTAATGTTTGTTTACAAATGGAGTGACGTCACAGGCCGAAACAGTATGGCCGCTAACGTTTCAGCACGACGTTTGAGAATCATAAATTAATATCAGTTATTAAGGCATTTTCCGCTTTTATAAAATTTTAATAAAAATTCTACTAGTTCAATACGACGACTTCAGGATTGATTTAAAACAATTTAAAAAATGGTAAAATACCCTATTATAGGTACATTTATTGGAGGCGAGTTGGACTAACTGCCAACTGTACGAACTAAGTTTACAGGAGAGATTAGTCAGTTCTTAGATTGCAGTTAAATTTTTACTAGTGGCACGACTTCGTCCGCGTAAAGAAGGATTTCGTATCAGTATTCCATCCGTGCGAAGCCGAGATGGATCGTTATACATATAAACCTTCCTCTTGAATTAATCTATCTATTCTTAAAAAAACCGCAGAAAAATCCGCTGTTTAGTTTAAATGTTTTACAGCATGATCATATGGTAACTATAGGTGGTAATAATGCACATAAGTTACGTTATGGAAACAATAACTTTTAATATGTATTTACATACATACTTTTCGGTATCGGCTATAAATATTATTACGTAAAGGGAATATAACAACAAGCAGTACAACAAGAGTAATTAGAACTTCTCATTTGTTGCATGCAGAGTGACTATAAAGAAATTCGTAGTAGTTTAGACTTTCACGTAGTTATTCGTAGTTACTACGCTTTTTCGTAGCTTTTTCCTTAGTATGAAATGATTAATAATTTTCATATTCAAGCTTTTCTTTCACTCTCTACATACAAACATAAAAATCACGCCTCTTTCCCGGAGGGGTAGGCAGAGATCACGGATCTCCATTTGCTACGATCTTGACACACCTCTTTCGCTTCATCTACTTTCATGCATGATATTCATTTGATATATACCTATTATTCGACCCATGATTTGAGATTTTAGCAAAAAAGCCTTCACGACACCCTATACGATATCGGGTAGAATTCATGAATTGAAACGGATGTGGGATTCGTATGTAAATTGTATTGAAGGGTCTTGGCACACTGATCTCAAATGTTGATAGATATGATATGAGCATTGTTTGTGCTTAATAGTATCTCTTATAATATCGTAAAAGGCGATTAAGGATTTCCGGGAGCTGGGCAGCAGAGCCTTCCGTGTAGATAACCATAGTCCGAATATAAAACCCGCTATTGCAGTAGCAATGTAGCGTGCTCTGGGGGAGGCCTAACGTCCAGTAGTGGACTGCAAGAGGCTGATGTGTGTATGATGTAAGAAAGAATGTAGGTATTTAAAATCAAAGTCAAAGAAAATTTGTTTATTTTAAATTTTCTTTGACTTTGATTTTAAGTCAAAGAAAATTTAAAATAAACAAATTCATTTTGGATAAAATATAATACTATAGCTAAGCCATGTATGTTCTTGAAATGACTTAAACGAAAATCTTTGTATTTTAAAATTTGGTCTGTTGCATCAAATGGGGTAAAATCGGGATAAAATCAAATATATCTTCTGAAATAAGAATATCGCTAGGTCTTGAAAATTATTATACATACTCGTACCTACCACAAAACCATAAAGCCACTTAACCATGTCTATTGTATTTGAACATCGATGATCAGAGTTATTCAAAAGGGCAGGGCCCTATCAAATACCATTTTGATGTAACAAAGCTCTTTTGAGTTACAGCGGAAAAATCGAGAAAGTCTGTTTTAGCATCCCTTTTTCCGCCAATTCGATGATTTTTATGTGGAACTTGTTCTTTATAAAGTTATATAGGTTGGGACAAAAGGGGTATGCTAAGCATTACCATATGATATTAGCTAAAATATTATTTTAGAGAATCTATCTATAAAATTTCAGTCACATGTTTATTTTTGCAGATACAATAGAGAATTCCTTACTCGTAACAGCTCGACATATGCATACAATTTTAAAAAAGAAACAATTTATTTCGAGTATAAAATTTTCAGACAGGTTCTCAATAGAGGGCTATTCACAGAGAAATTTCCTTAAAATACTTAATTTGATTAATCTTTCAAGTCTTTTTAAATGAAAACATTATGTACTTATTGTTTACTGATTCTTGATTTTTTTAAATATAGCTCGTATTTGATAAATATTGCGCTCAGACGAATTATTTAAAACCTAATACAATACTTACTTAAATGCATATCTACAAAATCAAATAACTTTCATTTCCCCGGAGAGAAAGTTATGAGGCCATTTAGTTATGGCAACAAAGCAAATGAGTCTTAATTGTATTCAAAATGCAAAATTATGCTAATTTTGTTAATAAACATAATTTTGTGTACGTGAAAGACGGGAATTCCCCGCTATGTATTGAGGGGTAACAAACGATCTTACATAGATTTACGTCACTGAACTAAAATCATATCCCGTAGGCACAGTTGGGTTGGGAGGCTGTCTCAGCGCCTAGAGCCTAGTGGCTTGCTTCGCCTCAGAATGAATCTATATTATATACATATAATAAAAAAGGAACGGATCGCTGTCTGTACATGGAAGATACATATATGAGAAAAATATTATAGGAGACTTTTATCAACGCAATGGTACCCAAAAGAATGATTTTTGGAATTTTTGTCTGTTTGTCGGTTTGTCTGTGCGTTTGTGCACGCTAATCTCAGAAACGGCTGAACCGATTTCAATGCAGTTTTCAGTAATATATTGTGACAGGCCCCACTTAACTTTTTATCTCGGGAAAATGTCTTTATCTCGGATAATTTCGACATTTTGTTTTTCCTGTAGTCCACGCGGACGGAGTCGCGGGCGTCCACTAGTAAACAATAAATTTATGCTTGTTTCCTTGGATGGACGTCAAGCGCGCAGTGCAATGTTCTTTTAAATTAGCTACTCGCTAGGCTCCAAAAATCCCTGTGCGAAAGTAGATTTTTTTAAGCTAGCAATTTGTCACTTACCATTTACGATCTTGTAGCTCTGGTGACCCCATTTCAGGAACCAAATAAACCCACATATACAGGGTGTAACAGAAAGGGTATGTTAAGCGAAAAGTTATATAAATAGCCCGCTATAGAGAACCCATTTCCAAAATTTGACACTCGAAATCACATGTTTATTTTTAACATTGTATGAACATTCCTGACTTGTTTAGAAATTTTCCTTACTATCTGGAAATATAAACATGCGAATTCGAGTCCGAAAATGTTGTAGGTAGGTTCCTTTTAGTGGGCTATTTACATAGCTCTTCGCTTAACATACCCCTTTTGTTTCACCCTGTATACATATACTTTATACCAAAAACCAACCTATGCCACAGCCTCAGGTAACAATAGCTCATAGAAACTTGAACCTTACCCGTGTCATTATTCCAGGAGGTGTTGAGGCTCTCTAATTGACTTTCCGCGCGATTAGCCGGGCACTGCGTCCGTTCATCCCCCTTATAGCGAGCAAATAATCGTTTAGTAACATCCACGAGTAGGCGGAAAGGGTATACAACCTTTGTGGTATGGCTACTTAATGGAGGTTTAATGGGAATGGAGCTAATAATGCTAGTAATAATTATAGTAAGACGGGTATGGGTATCTAATGAAGATCATAAAATAGATTATGTTGAGATGATTCACTCCCCAACAAAAGTCAAATACGATTGCGAACATGTATTGTTTGCATTGGTTCAAACATAAATCAGATCACTAAAATAATAACGTTCCCTGATCTGACATACCATATTTCCAGCACAGCGGCACATCTAAACAAAGTTTTGCTATCTACGCAGAAGATATCATATTTTACAAGTATGTGCGTAAGCACTCTACTCTGCTACTCTAATCAGGAGGACCCATGACTTCATTTCATTATTGTGGCAAGAGCTGACTGATGCGATATTGAAACAAATCTAAAAAAGCAGATTATATCTAACTAAAGATTTTTAGAGATTATATCTATCTAATTGTTTCTAGCTAAATTCACAAACATCTATCCTACATATGATAATATCTACTAATAAGTGAATAGGACAGACTCTTAGGTAGTAAAAATCTTATAAACTTCAAGGATTTATGAAACCCCTCGAATGTAATAAAACACTTAACATTTGTGTTCTTCATAACAATCATAATAACCATAAAAACTTCCTGTTCGGTGCTAAAGTAGAACACTTCTTATAGAAAAGCTTTCGAACAAAACGGAAATGTTTCGCAATTTATTAAACTAATAATGGCAGGACACTTACGTACGAACTATTTTCTAAGTGACCACGTTGGCTGGTAGAGACCGCCAGAAAGTTCGCTTTTGTATTTTAACATCTGTAGTACTATAACATTTTTATCAATCAATCTAAGCACAATGGTTATAACGCAACTATGTAAAAGAACTTGTACATCTCAACTATACCCTCAAAATTGGTCATCGTCTGAGATAACATTCCTCGACTCCTTAGTGGACATTTACGACATACATTGTAGGTGATGCAGTTGCCGTACGAGTATTCTGGTAATGCCCCACATAAGTACAGCCTACCGAAGACTTGTAAAAATGTATATTTCTTTATGTATCATTTTATATAAATCACATTTAGGTAAATTGAATTTACAAAATTACGACGTCCCTCTGAATGGTGTGGAAATAAAACCTCTTCAGTGTGTGGACGTCGAAATCTCTTGACCTACATGCAGAATACGAGCTGCTGGTGTTTGATATGTCAAATTATTTCGTAATTGATGTGCGACAATTTTTTATAGGTAGGTAAGCGGACGTGGTCCTAGGGGGATAGGGGGTTGCCTGTCCTAATTTACCTAAGTTTGAACTCCTTCAAATATATATAATAAAAAGAGTACCTAATATAGTAAGTTCCATATCGATAGTAGATTTTTTATGGTTAAAGCGAGTGGAGTTGTATATAAATATTTAGCATATCTAAAATCAGCTTCATTTGATGGCTATCACTCGAATGTTTATATAGGTACATACATAGCAGAAAAATAAACATTGTTTGAAATCCACACAAAAACACGCAATATCATTTTAAAATATCTGGCACAAGCAAAGTCCACTAAATAAAAAATTCAACAGTATCCCAACAAAACAATAGAGCGTAATAAATACTTTCGTTAGAGCGAACAATAGTACCACAGTATATCGATATAGCATTGTACACAGTAGTCAAACATCCAATAAAACGCTTTGACTAACATCACGCAAATCATAACACGCTATATAGAAATATTTGTAGATTTTTTTGGTATCTGCTTTACTACTTTCCGCATCATAATTTTTTAACTTGATTATATTCGTTGTAAGACTGTATGTTGTTATACTGTGGCAACCGTCCTCGACTCTGGCAATTCATTTTATTTGTCTCTCATCAGTCTTGCCCACCGAATGTTTTTCCTTTTATTCTGTATCTTTTGTTGGAAACGAAATGTTTTGCTCTTCGCACCGGAACAAATATCGCGGGATTATTGTGTTTCTGCTGAGACTAGGTTGTCAACACGTCTTGTATTTATGTAAGAACTAGCCTAATTCTCCGATCAAGTAAATTACGTTAGGTATGTGTGTACTTTTATAAGGACGCATATGAAGCTGAAATAATATATGTACTGGGTGTAACTAAAGAGGTATTTTATGTGAAAAAGCTATCAATATAGCGAAAAAGCTATCAATATCGAATCACAGGTTTATTAAAAAAAAAATTATAAACATTCGTAAGTTGTTTAGAAATTCTCAATACTATCTGGAATAGGAAAAACTCTCTATAATATCTCTATACTATACTACTCGTATTTGTATCATGAACCTAGCGTAGGAGATACTGGGAACCAACATTTACCTCGTAGTAAGAAAGAAAAAAGAGAAGAAAATACATAATACACGAATAACGATTAAAAAAATCACACTACTAGCTATACAAAGTAATCAATGAACACCGAAGCTAAGTAATCTAGCCACCTCTAATAAACATTTCGTCGCAGAAATACCTATTCGTAGGGGAAAAACAAATGTAGGCACGAGTTTAGGTCGCGAAAACCGCAGGAATGTGTGAAAAACTTGATGCTAAAACCTACTGTATTTCATGGAATTAAAGTATGTTTCAGCTCACTAAGCGGCTGCGGTGTTCTACATAGAATGTTTGAATAGTTTATGGGCCATTTTCATTTTAATAGAGTTTTTGTACTAGTTGTAGTTGTTTTTGTGAGTTTTCTCGGTATATGGTATTGTTATAGTGTAGTTGTAACTTTGGCACTTTATTACGCGTTATAATTTTAAGTAACGTATTCTAAGATTGAAATAATGGCAATATAATATCATTACTTTGTTTTATTATAATTTATTATGTAGTCGTTAAAAGTGTTTTAATATAAATATTCACGTGTAACACGCCGTTAAAGAATTTGATATAATATCAGCTCTTGGTTCTTAGACCTTTGATATTATAAAATCCATTTTAAAGTCACTGTCACGCGCCAAATCGGTCACTAGTGACGCCAAATACCAGAAATCGGGTACTTTCTAAAGCTTACTCCGGATTAAGGTATGGCTAAAAACAGATGTAAACAGTGAAAAAGAATTATTAATAGCATAATAATTTCTTATAAATTACAGTGAAACTTCAACTAATTGGATGTATTTGCTATTTGCTATATATTATTTTATAACACCATATTTGAGTTTAAAACACGTCTTTTGATCTAGGTGTGTGATACAAGCATTCGGGGTCTCGGATCCTCTCTAAATTACACTGGCACAGATTCAGATGCCGCCCTGGCCCAACGAATAAGTGGAATTCCTTATTTTGTTTAGAACTAGCCGCCGCCCACGACTTCAACAAAAGGCGAAGTGAAAGAGCAACACAAGTGCGAAGCCGGGGCGGGTTCCTAATTACGAGTATACATATAAACCTTCCTCTTGAATCACTCTATCTATTTAAAAACCCGCATCAAAATTCATTGCGTATTTTTAAGATCTAAGCATACCTATATATAGGCTAGACAGCAGAAAGCGACTTTGTTTTATGATATGTTGTGATTAGGAAGCCTACTCCTTTATATTTATATAAAAATATAAAAGTGTATAATGTCCAATAAACCATTTATCCATGCTTTATCTAAGAAACTTTCACGTTTACAACATCAATAGGTATAATATAATTGAAAATATAACAACATTTGACAAGAATACCGTCACTTTTGGGTAAATGGCGAGAACAGGGACCATAGATAATGTAATATTGTTTCTCGACACAGATTCGTCACCGACACGGTTGCTCCAATAGGAAGCCTTCATATTTACGCGTTCGTCAAGTAATGTGACGAAGTTTAACCGCTTTTGGTGGGAGTGTTGCGACAACAAACGTCGATACCAAACGATGTTACATTGCCTAAGCACTCAGCGTTACGAACTCCACGTTTTTTACATAGATCTCCTTATGAATCCTCCTATAATAGGATATAGGTAATTAGGTATGCAATTCAGATAGTTAACTTGCTCGTAATACAAGACACATTTACTAATTTTATTTTCCCCACATAGCAGAAAGGTGGAACGTTTACATACATACATTCATATAACATCTCCTTCTTGTCTCTCCTTAATGGCTTTACCCCTTAGAATCAGAAGTTCGCCTACTTTATTGTTTTTCCTGAGTAAGTGGCGGTCACAATATTTACTTCCACGGGTGCGTCAGTAACCCTTAACGTGTGGTACAAGGGTTAAGCTTACCTACACCCCTAATTAATAAAGTATCTTCTTACACTGGCACAGAAAATTACATACTCGTACATACGTACACGATTGTTTTACCGAAATGGGGTAGCAAGAACTGTAGGATCATTAAGGATATTCCATAGCCACGTTTAACATTTCGAGTTTTGAAGTAAAAAAAAAACTGTTAAATGTAGATCCTAAACTGTTGTTCGGTTACTCAATAGATATAATTTTTCATTCTACTTTAGGTTCGAAACTGTTTATACATGTGTCTCACAATAGGGTATATGCATGAAATTTTTTTATTTCTTTTTTATATTCTACGTAAAAATGAATAATGTTTGCCCTTGGATTGGCATATCTAACTTTAACCGTTTTGGATTTACAGCAATTCAAAAATACGAGCCGGCAAAATGTTTTTGAAACGCTCCGTTTGCTCCGTACTAAAATGGCAAAGACTTTGACGTCATAATAGACAACCGTCTTAAGTTAGTATGGGGAAAAAATGCAATCTTATTTTATAAACGTAATATTTTATATTTTGTGTATTGTTGTCAATAAAAATTGTTTATTAATAGGTGCAGATATTAAAAAGTATTTATTAAATCAATGAGATAATTTAAAATATGGGTAAAATTGTTTGTTTTTACTCCTTTTATGTAGTAAATTTTTTTCGTTAAATTTTTCAAAATTCTTGTAAATTTGGTATTTACTGAGCGATTGATGTTATTTTTGCACTATTTCGAATAAAATATAAAAATCTGTTTTCGTGTCAGACGCATATTCCCTATTACTGAGGTCATGTAGCATAAAATCTCTGGTGTTACTCTGACATGCCCTTTTTGGGACATCTGTGTTCTCAGAAGCCTCAAGGTGTACATAGGTAATTTAAATAATTAAATAAGAGTACAAACAACTTAATTTCCACTCTCCGATTAAATATAGATAGATTATCAATTTTTTGTCTATGATTTACAGAAAGCTTATGTTTTGACACCGCAGTTTATTTTCGTTTGTACCACAGAAGGCGTGACGTCACGCCTCGTCGCATTGCCGACACGTGGACTTGTATATGGAAAATAAGGAAATTGAATAACCGCAAAAGAACGCTTCTCTATACGGCTTGCTTCTTGAGTTTTCCGTTATGATATACTACCACTTACTGTTACGCGTTTTCTTTTTATTGTTTGATAGAGTTAATGTATTAGCTAGCTATTCGAATTAAATTTGAGAGGAAAGTAATATAATTTCTCGATCCAATCGATAAATAGAAGTGCGTCATTGAAACATTTCTTTCAGTGGAAATTTAATTTTTAGCGTTCATTAAAACACGTGATATAGTCTAATCGCTATTTATGGAAATTATGCGATACGCACGTCAATATGATCTATGTTACACTGTCTAAAAGATTAATATAATATCAGTGGTTAGAGCACTGACACGCGGAATGCAGAGGTCGTGGGTTCGATTCCCACCCGGGTGAGGAATTTTTTCCATTTTCTTTATTAATAATTTTTTAATATAATATTACCTTACGATCTTGTTGTTGTTGATGATAATTATAATATTTACCTGTAACAACAAAAAATAAATTAGTTCTCATAATTTTCTGTTAAAACGCTCCCATTACATACTTTCACACAAAATAGAGCTAACAGTAGGCGATGTAAAGTTTTTTAATTTCGTAGTTAAAGGAGATAAATATCTATGATAATAAAGAAAATATAAGGTTTGTAGGTCCAAAACCCACCACCTATATTTGGTCGCGATTGTACCTACCATAAATGTTTTCTTATGGTTTCTTATGTCCTTGATTTTACTTTTATTAACGCCTGAAAATTCCTTGCGAATAATTTACGACAAAATTTTATAATATTGCAGTTTGTTATTGTTAAGATACACATTAAATCCAATAAACAGCTCATCGCTTATACAATTTTAATGTTATACAGCGATGAAAGCTTCTATCCTTACGTAAAAACTTTACGAAAATATCAGCTTACATAAATAAACAAATAATATTTTGCATACAAGTCACGTTATTTTTGATTCATGATCAAAAACGTACAATGCATGCCAGAGTCAACCAATACAAGATGAAAAGATTATCCGAAAAATATGAAAATGGCGAAAACGAGCTTGTTTCACATCCTTAATATGTCATAATTCTGTACGTGTTTTCGGCTACAATTTGTTGTTTTCAGCTTTTGGTGAAAACACCTATTTAATTGTGATTTTAAATACATACATACGGGGCGGGTGGATCTCACAACCATGTTTAGTAAAGCGAGGACAGATGTAAATGATCAATGACAAGTTGTTAGCTTATCGCTTGAGATAATGCCCGAGTTCCTTAGTCGACTCTTACGACATGTACGGAAGGAGATGCAGCTGATGTATTCTAGTAAACCCCCGCATCAGCATAAACAATAAACAATATGTATTGTAAATTTAAATCAGTTATCTATATTAATTATTTTCATGAATAATAATTCGTCAGTGAAGTTTTAACAGTGCGTAAGTCAAAAATGTCTGTTCTTAAAAAGCACTATAGAAACTTTATCTAATGGTATCAAAATGTAAAAACCGTAATTGCTTCACTGATGGTACCAAGATGATACAGCTGACTTTTAGTTAAATTTTCCCCTCTATATTGTAAATAAACCCGCGACTAACACCAGTGGCTAAAAGAAACGAAATTGTATTTGTGCCATAAATTTTATATCCCTCATAAATTTTATTTCCACTGAAATGAAGGTTCCTGTATTGGCTTGTATGATAGAGACTCGATTTTATACTGACCGATCTGAATCTGCAGATATTTCATTTTAGGATGGTGTTTCCGATTCTTGTGAAATCGAATGTACGAGTACGTAGTGCAAAATCAGGACAAAATGGGCGCTAATGGTGACATAATTATTATGTCAATCTCCATGTGTGATAAAGGACATAGGTAGGTATATACATCAGATTCAGATACGGTGTAGTGCAAAGCTAGGGTTATCCAAACCCTTATCAACTTCGGTTAACAAATTGTACTTCTACAGTAAATTCTAAAATACTTCAGAAGATTCGGGAAGGATCAAGGACAGAGCTCGCAAACGGTTTAAAAATTGGAAGAAATCGGATCACCGTATATAAACAAGACTCATGTATACGATTATCTGTATATCCGTCTGGCCTGTCGCAACTTTGTGAATTATTAAATATACAGAACACGCAGCGAGAATCAACAATAACATTGTGTGCAATATGTACATACCTACCTAGTCGTACGTATGTATAGATATACTTGTATACGAGCATGATGTGACATGCAAATCCTTTCAGTGACTTTTTATGTTTAGTTTCATATTGTACAAATATACCGATACAATTATTAAGTACTATATTTTATTATATTTACCCTGTCCGGTAACTTAACTTACATTTTAGTGCTAAAACTAAAAATAAATGAATAATTGTTACGGATATGATTATTATTGTCAACATAGTTTTTAAATAGAGATTTTGTAGTAATTATTAACTAACTTTCGGCAAGGCAAAGTTAATTTAAATGTTACTACAATTAACTATCTGCATAGTTACACTTGTGCATCGGAACTGCTTCCAAGTTGAATTTCTTAAACAATATTTGAATCGCATATATAGGTAATATAAGATATTATGGGACACATTGTCAGTTTCTCGAATACAAACTATAAACAGTTGATTTTCTCGCGGATAATCTCATGATAAGTGGCAGTGTCACAAAAAACGTACACCTCTACGTCAGAAAAGGGTCTTGAAAGATGGTCAGCGGAGGGATCGACTTTCGGAACTCTTATAACCGACCACTCTGTCGTCGGTCTGTCTGTCAAGACCTTTTTGTTCTGAAGTAAAGTCTTTAATGTTCCCATTCGTGACATTATTTTTCGGGCAATTGAGGTACGATAGAATCACAAAGTTTAGCATAATATCTACTAAATAATGTTCAGCTAAAGTTATTTCTATTACAGCGAGCACAGCGATCAGTGCACGGTGATAAATTACTAATTCCGCACTGATGTATTTTATCCATTGAGAAAGGACGTAGAGGAGGTGATGTAACAACGTTTACATGCATACATGGGTATATTTCTAAAATTGGGTAGACAGAAATGCAGAATCATAGCTGGGACAGTGGTATAAAATCAGGGACAAGTTACCGCCCCTGAGTTCGCTGATCGACTCTTACGGCATACCTATAGAAGGAGATAAAGCTTTGATGTATTCTATTGAAGTCTTGCATTATTGCGCGAATGATGGACAAATATAGGTATTAGTAAATGATTGGTTCATAGTAAGTTGTGTAGGCTTAATTCGCGGTCCTAGTTTTACATCTATCTATCGCCTCTCTTTGCTTTTCCTTCACGATTTCACCAAATAAATTAACCGCACGGAACTAATGCTATCTGATTTCCAGACAATGTACGATAGTGGCGTATCTAGATGATTTTCACATCTATGTTTCGGTGGGATTAATTCTGTTCATTTGGTTTAGTAATCAGTGATGTGGTTGGCATGAACTTAAATATTTTGTTTGTGATGCAATGGAATACATATTTTATATAATAGTAGGCTTAGTAGGCACAGTTTAATATAAATTCAACTTCATATTATAATATGTACACATATTAGTAAATTAATTAGTACCAAGGCGGCTGGTAGTAAAAGCGGAAGATCGAGCCGTGTGGCGTGCTCTGAAGGAGGCCTACGTCTAATAGTGATAGTGGACTGCAATAGGCTGTCAAGACGAGATAGTTCACTTAAAACCAAATTACTAAAGTACAAATATAGATTTTGCGCATAGTATTGGCAGAGGTCTATGTTCAGCAGTGGACTTCTCATATGGCTCATAAGGGGTCATCCATAAATTACGTCACACGATTTCATGATTTTTTGCCCCTCCCCCCACCTTGTCACAGCTGGTCACATTTGTGGGACCCCCCCTCCCTAGTACGACGTCACATTTAGCTTTTTTGCAAATTTATATATAGAGATTATTGAATGAAAATGTGACGTCACGATATTTAGGACCCCTCCCACCCCCTTGTCACACAATGTCACAGTTTGACGATCCCCTCCCTCCCTTAACCCTTAACCTTAATGATGGCTTAGTATTTATCTCTTGCATATAAATATCTAATTCTTTCATACCTGTTCTTCCATTAAAAATCGCTAAGTAAACCAGGCCCGTTGCAAAACGTTTTAACAAATGAATCAACTTAATAATATTTACTCTTTAAATTAACAACCCTAATTATTATACAGCACCCGTACCTAAATGCTTTAACTAAATGTTAATATTTATGGACGTTTGCAATATTTTCGTGGATATCCGAATCCAGAAGGAATATTAAGCCAACATATAGTACGCGCAGCACGTTTCTATGTGACGTAATTGAATAGCAAAGTGTATGCATTTGCATCCGTTTCGAGTTTATATTTCATATGTGTGTGACGTTGTGGGAAAACCGATCAATTGGAAAATTGTATAGACATTTAAATGGACTACATTTGAACAAGTTTGGAGCTCAAATAGGTAGATTAGCCTTAACTTTACTTGGTTTGATGTTAGTGTAGACGGTTGTTTTGAGAGCTATTTTTATAAGTAGAGATAGAGAGTGATAGGTATATACCTATGCTGCTGTGTAAGTAAGTAGAGTAGAATAGCCCTACCTCCCTCTGTGCCGTGTATATCGTGGGTTACATATTGTGGGTAATTTCTTTATATATTGGCTATATATATATATAGCTTTTTGCTTAATACACATTGTAACTTATTGAGTAGGTACCTGTATTTCAATTAAAACCTGTGGCAGTAGCCTTGTGGCGTGCCCTGGGGGAGGCCTACGTCCAGCAGTGGACTGCAATAGGCTGAAGACGAGACCCCTTTAGTTAAACCATCTTCTTCAGCCTATTGCAGTCCACTGCTGGACGTAGGCCTCCCCCACAAGGCTACTGCCACAGGGGGGTTTTGCCCATAGTCACCACGCCGGGCAGGCGGGTTGGTGACCGCAATGTGATTTTCAAACTATGTTGTCAATATAGGAGGCGCTGTTGCCCACCTCCCGGAAACCCTTAATCGCCTCGTACGATACCCACGGGGAGGCAGGGGTGGTACAAACTCTACTCTGCCGGCACCATGCGGCTATTCCGGCACCACGCATCTAACCATGTTACTTAATGGATATTTTTATTTTTCCATTACATGTAGTCCTTATCATATGGGACTGCTGGGTATACTGACTGGCCCTGTTTTCTTTTACATTTTACTTACTGTAAATACCAAGCATCGCCATTGAAAATTGATCGTAATTCTGCGTCTTCTCTACCTGGTAATATATCTTTATTGGACTGTTAAAGTATCTTCCTATGCTTTCGTTAAGTTAAAACAGGCTATTACGTTCTCGACTTTAATTTATTGTTACTGCGCACTTTATAGTTATATGTATGTAATTCTTTTGTGATTGCAAATGTAGTTATAACTCGATCTGTTAATAATTCTAAATGTACATATTGCCTTTTATTGCAACTCGACTAATCAGCATTTAGGAATAATGAAATAAACTCTTCTATATGTGCTCCTAAGCTCTATCTCATAGTACTTATTTATTAATGGATCCCACAATTAAACAGCGCAAGCAGTTTTGTGGGACGTTGTATCTAGCTTTATGTTTTTCAATGAATAAATATATAATAAAGTAATTCTAGGTTTACTCATACGTGCAAACTAAACAGCGGCTTATAAATAAATTAATACATAAAGGTATTATGATGAATTAAGTTTTGTACCTAGGACCTGCAAACCTATCGGATCAACCATGTAGGTACATCAATCATCATCAAATCTTGATTTACGAAGTCCAGTCGCTGGAAACATTCGTTTTACAAAGATTCGTTATCTGTAGCTCCAACAGCTGTTTCAGATTCATCCCCTATTTGTAACAATTCACCCCTCGTTGTTATGAACGTTACTGGGGTAATTGCCGCCAATTAGGATTAGGGCTTTTATTGAAATGGTTGTCAGAGTTGAAAATTGATTACAGCAAGGTTTTATTTGAGGATTTTACGATAAGATGGTTTATTATCTGGTGGAAAGTCAAAACAGAGATAGGTTTGTCTGGAATAGCTTATGATTTGTATCCCGGAAAATATTTATATTTTCGTAGTTTAAAAGGAATAAGTACGAGTAACAATGGCTGACTCTTCTATCACATCATCGTTATCGCCACAATTTTGTATGACTTTTTGGCCAATCTAGAATCACCTACCTATATTTTTAATATCTCATTATTTATATACATTAATGTCTGTCCCCCGTTATGTTAAACATGGCTGTGGGATCTCCCTTATGTTTCTGCAGTTCTGACTACACTATTTCGGGAACATCGGGAGCCCTGCTTATACGTATCCATGTATGTACTTGTATTTCAAACGTAATATACGATTACTTTGGCCCGTCTACGGGTTAGGTTGCTAGCACAGAATAATATAACACAATAAATTGATGCGACAGTAAAATATGTGTAAAATAAGTACACATATTTTACTGTCGCATCAATTCTCTCTCGATAGAGTTCGTTCACCCAAATTTTTCATTACCTCGTCGAACAGACAGCTGTTACGTTGATATTGGAACGTGTCAATTTAGTGTCGATTGCTGCCAGCCATCTTTGATTTGAAGATCGAGAATATTGAGACGAGACGATCAGCAGACGCTTGAGTGTGATTGACAGTTTCTTTGTAAAGCCATTTGGCGCGGTTGAAGTAAATTTACTTAAGATTTTTTAAATGAAAATACATACATACGTACAGATTGTGTTTGTTTGGGCTGTGTTTCCTAAATGTATCATGAACTGCAGCATCATAAAGGGGATTATATTGCCACGTTTAGCTTAGCGAGGCTAGATGTAAAATATCAATAATCGCATGGCCTTTTAGGGCGGTCGCTGCAAAATAACATAATCATATTAGCCACATTTAAAGGAAATATCCTCTGGGCCCTTGGGGACCAGCGGCACTCCAATAATACAAGGACCTGGTCAGGCGGCTCGTGGACTCCACACGTGACCAAAATGCTGGCTGCTACTTAGGCCAAAGAATAGCAATCCAGCGCGGCAACGCAGGCAGCATTTTGGGCACGCTCCCTGATAACGTGCCCAAAATGCTGCCTAGAAAAAATAAAATGTCGAATTATCCGAGATAAAAATATTTCCCTGGATAAAAAGTAGCCTATGTGTTAATCCAGGATGTCAGTTAACTCCATACCAAGGCTCATAACACATTGCTAACTTATGATCTAAGAGCCCTTGAGTTACCTAATCGACTCTTACAGCATGTACGGAAAGAGATGCAGTACCTCGATATATTTTAGTGAATCCCCGCATCAGAATTTGACTACGGATTGATAATAATATATTAAACATACACTACTTATTGTACTCGTAGATACAAAGAAAAAACATACGACCACAGATTTGTAGGTATATGATGATGATGATGATGATCTCCGACCGTATTTTGGCCAAGGCGACCAATCTCTACGGAGATTGGCCAGGTACGCAGAAATATCATAGTGCACAAGTGTGTGCGCAAACACAGATGCACTTTCTATTCCGTTACTCTTATAGTCCGATGGGACGGAAAGCCGACACGACCGGAGAGAGATCAGGCGCAGGACCAACGGTTTTACGTGCTTTCCGAGGCACGAGCTACGTGACGATTTTGCAACATTAAAATCTGTACATGAAATAAATTCATTGGTACAGGCCCGTGACTGGGATCGAACTTACGCCTCCCGCTTGAAAAGTGCACGTCTTAACCACTGGGCTATCACCGCTATGATATATATGTAGGTATATATGCGAGCTGTAATTGATTATCAAAGGGAGTGAGCAGGCCACATCTGTCGTAGAACTGATGGACGGTGGAGTAAACGGGTTCTCGAATGGAGACCGCGCCTCGGCAAGCGTAGCGTTGAGCGCCCTCTGGCCAGATGAACCGATGACTTAAAGAGTACGGCTGGTAGTGACTGGATGGCAAAAACGGGAGATCGAGCCATGTGGCGTACTCTGAGGGAGGCCTACGTCCAATAGTGGACTGCAATAGGCTTTATACTTTCTGATCAGTGATGTTCTGAGTTTCCGACCAAGTTATTTTCAGTTTAAATCGATATGTGGGTGACTGCCTAACATGTTATAAAAAATTAAAATAAGTACATATGTAACACAAATAAAAAAATATTAATAATTGACCCGATAGCTCAGTTGGTTAGAGCAAAAGCACGGTTTGCTTGCGAGAAGTCGTGAGTTCAAATCTCACTCGGGTGATTTTTTTTCTTAAAAATATTTATAATAAAAGAACGGTGACGCATGACGGTTGAACTTGGCCGCGTGGTGCCGGCAGAGTAGAATTCGTACCACCCCTGCCTGCTCGTGGGTATCGTACGAGGCGATTAAGGGTTTCCAGGAGGTGGGCAGCAGCGCCTCCCGTGTTGACAACATAGTTCAAAATACAAACTGCGGTCACCAACCCGCCTGCCCAGCGTGGTGACTATGGGCAAATACCTCCCATGGCAGTCTTGTGGCGTCCTCTGGGGGAGGCCTAGGTCCAGCAGTGGACTGCAATAGGCTGATGATGATGATGATTTATAATAAATATTGGCATCTAGATTTTGAGTTTCATATAAGGTATTATAATGCATACCTATCAAACACACAACAAATACACTCCCTACGTTAAGTAGGTACGCAACACGAAATCGTGTTGAGATTAACCTGGCCTACTAACAAAGGCGCTCGGCCGAAATCGCTCCAACCCATTTTATTATTTAGACGCCGCGCCGGGCCTTAAGTTACTGTGTTTGTTTCTAATCATTTTTCCGGGTATTTCGGTCAAAGGGATATTAATCCTGCGCTGTTATTGTGTTGTGATTGATTTTATTATTGTTCATTGGACATAAGGTGAGGCAGCCTTTTTTGGTATTCCTTTTTTATGTATATGTATACCTATAGGTACCTATAGATAAAAATACAGATATAGAATGAAGTACTAGGTGTACTGTTTACTTTATTCATTATTCCCATGAGAACTTAATAATCCAAACATGAGAACCCAAACAAAAAAAATTGAGGCTTTAACACAATTTGCTTCATGGCAACATGTTGATATAGAAAACCGCAACACAAATAGACTGAGAAAAAAGAGTGTGATAATGTTCTGTATGAATTGCTACGAATTTCTCGTAGCACTCGTAGAATTCGTTGCAAAGGGCGTGGCAGTAAATTGACTACGGAGAAGGTGATAACATGATTATAGGTACATAATGTAATCTGTTAATGCTAGAGTCTCATTCGTTATAAAACAGGGGCAGGTGCTAGGTATACCTATAAATGTATTCGCATTCTCCAAGTTATTGTACTTACTTTTGCTAATTCTTTGAATTTTATACATTTTAATACATGCCAGGTACTTTTAGGCTGTTAAAAATTGCATTAGGTATGTAATTATAAGGGGAATTGAACCTCACCTCCATGCAAATATTATATTAGATTTGCTAGTTCACAATATATTTCAGGCTTTAGAAAGTACGTATGTTTATGACTGGACTACGTGCCCTGTAATCCTGTTTTGTCGGCCGTTTGTTCAAAATATAAATAATATTCGTATAAATAAATAATAATACCTTATAAAGATAACGTCTGTCATAAACTTCCAACTATAAATGAAAACGTAACAATTAAACGCCATTAATTATGAATTATTTCGTCCGACAGATGCGACAGATCCAATTTACCCTGGATTGTGTCTGACACGTCCGCCATTTTGGATATTTCCCGCCAAATGCTTCGAATGGTGTCGCCATTTCGCTAATTACAAACCGTATTGTATTTCAAACCAAATGCATTTTCAGTTTATATAAACCTTTTAATTTAATGGAAAAAATGAAATTAAATTAATTTAATCAAATAGCTACCTTTGTGAAAGTGGATTGAATGAAATTGTTATTGTAATTTGTTTTTTTTATTGCACCAACTGAAATAATTTAAAAATTGCCTATTATTAAATATATTATTTATAAATAAATGAAAGGCATTAATTAGAAAATGGCATAACAATAAAAAGATTTATGTCATCAATCAAAACTGCGTTTCACCGTTTCTCTATGTGTACTTTGCACAAACTACTTTACAATATTCATCCATTAATAAAAATATATATACAGTAAGATTGTCAGCATGTATGAGCACTAAACTAAAAAATACAGCTATATCAATGAACCTCTATACCGAGTATAATAATAAAAAGTCCATAAAGCCACCGCGCCACGTCCGTCTCGCGTGACCGACACACATAAAGTAAAGCGCGACGCGCGTGGTTCAAAACTTAAAACAGTCCGCAATTATTACTGGCCTTCCACAATGTATCGTGAATCCGACCGTAGGACTAGGGGAGCAGTAGAATGTGTTTATAATTAGAACATGCGTTGATTTTGCACGCACACCACCGCAAAATGGTCTATAGTCACACGATAAACGATGCAACGTACTTACACATTATTAAGATTTGTTTTCTCAAGCTCATAGTACGTCCTGGAATGCAATAATCGTACAAACGTTATATTTTTATAAGTGGACACTTCATTTGAGGATACCTACTATTTTAGTTCTACAGCGGTAATGGTACATTAATCTAGCGATCTGCATACATAGCGGCAAAACTGCGGTAACTATATAATCAAAGGATGTGATCGTTTATTAAAACACCACTCATACCGAATGTCCGTAATTAATACGACCGCAGATTTAACTGGCCCCACGTTGGGCGCCAACATACAAACTGGGGATTATGGCACCTCATTCCTTTATTAAATAGGATTTGGATTCTGTGTAATCTACACTACTCATGTCGACACAAGCTTTGTCGTACTATGTAAATAAATCTCTTCGTATATTTATCTATACATATAATAAAATTGTAACGAATCGATCTTTGTGCACGCTAATCTCAGAAACGGCTGGATCGATCTCGATGCAGTTTTCAGGAATATATTGTGACAGGCCCACTTAACATATAGGCTACTTTTTATCCCGGGAAAATGTTTTTATCCCGGATAATTTCGACATTTTGTTTTTTCTGCAGTCCACGCGGACGGAGTCGCGGGCGTCCACTAGTACTTAATATAAAACCACCACGTTTTGTACACTTACAAAGTTTGCACTTTAGATTACTTATTTGTTTTTAGTCTCTGTTAGAGAACTGTAATCGAGCAATTCAATTTTATAACTGGGCTAAATAATAAACAATAATAATACTTGTATACCCTAGACATTGCTAGAGTAGGTAGATTTCAATATTAAATTCTCACGGATTTTCATAAAGATTCATAGATTAAATTAATCGCTGTACAAGTTACAAAATACATACTTATGTTAGAGGCCTTTCAGTACAGAAGTATAAAGCACTATGTAGAATTAGCTAGCTACTTATTGTGAACAAAAACCGTTTTTCAGGTCGTCTATTGTTCTGTACTGCTTTGTTGCAGTGACGTCCCAGTAGAGGTATTTTCAATCAAATACCGGGATATATTGCCTGTTCTATCTGTGGAAAACTCTCAGAAACCAAAAAGAGGTAACGCGATTTGATATTTAATTACATTTATAAACTTTTTCATTATAAGTATATATCCAGCTATGTATATATCAGTAAGTATATATCCAGCTATGTTTAACATACATACGGTATGCTACAGGGCAGGGCTACAGGTCATAGCCTACTTACACGCCTCTGCTCCCACCCGGCAAAAATAATATACTTCAAATATGGGCTTAAAATTTTTCTCTTTAAGATATATTTTACATTGGCATCATAAATTAGCAGACAGCTAGCTGTCAACGAGCTTACGCCGTCAGACTACTCGGTAGTTGACGCCTCACTGGCCAAGCGGAGTCCGCGCGCTCACTGCTAGCAGTCACCGCGCCGAGTTCGACATATCAAAACGTAACTAAAAACTGAGAGCGAGAGCGGTCGGCGGGTGGACTGTTGGGTGCCTGCTAGCTGTCGCCGCGTGAACTGCGAGCAGTCGTCTTAGTTTAGGGCGGTCTTGGGTGAGAGCGGTGTTGGATCAAAGTCGTTTAAGTGTGCTATGACCTTACAGCATCACATAGGAGATCATTACCGCTACGTTTAGCATACTCGTATTGCGGTCAGAATGTTTATATAAACAGCAACCAGTTTCTAGCTCTTGGTCTGAGGGAACGCCCCTTGAGTTCCATAGTCGACTCTTACGACATTTTAAAGCCCATAAAGCCCCGCATAAGCACAGGCAACATGTCTAACATAAAAAAACTTTTGTTCTTTAGAATAGGTAATTTAAAATAAACCATGTTACCTATCAACATAGCATAGCCTATTAAAGGTAACTTTTTAAAATTACTTTCTTCTTTATGGCATAGATGTGGTTGATACTTTGTAATAAAACCTTTTTTTTAAATTCAAATTGTATTATTATCACCATTCCAAATAATTCCTCTCTGCTCTTCATGCCTGGCTCCCATTTCATTTTTTATACACGGCATATATGATACTTATAAAGCCATCAGGTTGCGATGGGTGACACTTATGTCGAGGAAGTGCTGTGCGTGTGATAAGTTGTATTTATGTGTTATTTGTACGTTAAAATAAGTAGACGTGTTTGCTTACTTAGGTTCAAGTATATCGTGTTTTGAAAGCTTACGTTGTCTAGTTTATTTTGTATAAATATATAGTGTTAATCATCATCATCATCATCATCATCAACCTATTGCAGTCTACTGCTGGACGTAGGCCTCCCTCAGGGCACGCAACAAGGCTACTGCCACAGGGTGGTTTTGCCCATAGTCACCACGCTGGGCAGGCGGGTTGGTAACCGTAGTGTGATTTTCGGACTATGTTATCAACACGGTAGGCGCTGCTGCCCACCTCCCGGAAACCCTTAATCGCCTCGTACGATACCCACGGGCTGACATGGGGTGGTACGAATTCTACTCTGCCGGCACCACGCGGCTTATATAAGTGTTATTAAATAGTAATAATCTGCATAATGAAAACTTTAAGGTAGGCGCCTACTTGAATAGATATTTAGGCATCATGCACCTAGATATAAATCTTCATATCGTGTCTAAAAACCTATTTTGAGTTAATAAGACAAGGCAATTATTTAGGTAAAAAAGTTAGCATACAAATAAAAATAACCAAGTACTAAATCAGTACTATATGTCATTCTTATCATATTACGGTACTCGTAACAAAAATAATTTACATTCCCGAAGGTTACATTTCAAATTACCTGGAGTAGCGAACGATAAAAAGTTTCATAAAAATAATGTACCAACATAATAGCTCATTATGGGCCTGGTTGGTAACCATCAAAATCATGGCCAGAGCCGACCAGTAATAGATGACGGTTCAGCACTGGTTCAGCCATTTGTTAGCTCTGTCAAATGCAAATCAGTTAAGGGGGCGTACAGAATAGACACCTATTCTCAGCTTTACCCATTTATTTTATCTATACAGGGTGTAACAAAAAGGATATGTTAAGCGAAAAGCTATATAAATAGCCCACTATAGGGAACCTGTCTACAAAATTTGAGACTCGAAATCATATTTTATTTTTCAAGATTTTATGATAATTCCTGAGATATTTAAAAATTCTCTATACTATTGGGAAAAATAAATATGTGATTTCGGGTCTCAAATTTTGTGGATAGGTTCTCTACAGTGGGCTATTTACATAGCTTTTCGCTTAACATACCCTTTTTGTTACTCCCTGTATATACATACAATAAAAATGTAACGGTTTGCTGTCTTTACATGAAAGATATATGAGAAAAAATATTATAGGAGACCGCAAATTTAAAATAAATTCACTCGTCATCCAAATAGTATATATTTATCCGATATGTTATCCCACCCAACATCAATATAAATCGGTCATTTACCGCACAAGATGCCAACCTCAGATTGCTGTATGAACAAAGTCGCAAAATGTGGCCAGCGATAAACCTGTCAGTGTGCTCGGGTCCTTACACCGCTGCAGGAGATTTAGAGCTGGCTCTCGGTTTCCAGAATGCTGTCGGCCATCTTTTATAATGGAATCAAAGTTGAAGTACAAATTGCGTTAAGCGTAAAAGGTATATAAAGTGAAATACAGTTAGGTTAACTTCAAATCTATTGTTTGTTGTAAAATTGCGGTGCGAACGATGCGAAGAATTAATAAAATAAAACTTTAAAAATAAAAACGGTTCCAAAGAATAAGTTGAAATGTTGGATTTATCAGCATATGGATTATATTTATAGAAGAGAAAATAAACTCTTGTTTCTACAGTATTCTTCAGAAACGACTAGGATTGTCGGATTTTAAAAGTGTCAGACTGAGACTGAATAAAAGAAACCAGTTACGAATATTCAATGTAAACTAATATTTACCGGTTTAAAATTTAACTGTAGAAAGTCAAGTTAAAGTTATTAGCTTCAACCTGATAACAAAGGAGGCATTGTAGTGTTTTCTGCGATTACTTTTTATGCAGCAACCGATAGTGTCCTATTTTCTTATTAACGATGTATTTAGGTCATAGAACACCTGTTCGTGTCTTAAGCTTTACAATGCTTTGTTCACCTTACTTATTGTAAGTATTTTTATTCTATTAAATTCCATAAAATGGATAGTTTAATACGATATGAAATAATTATCACCAGCTGTTTGTTACTCGCGACTCCGTCCACATAACAGGCAGAAATAAATAAATGTGAAAGGATACATACATACAAAGACAGAAAGGGGATTCAAAAATTCTGTAGGTAATCATTTTGAAGTTTTTTCAATAACATGATTTCGCCAAATATTCCATTCTATTTTTATATGACGTGGCCTCTACAATATAGACACGTGGCTACAATAGTTCTGCCAAATTTACGCAGAGATTTGCAAAATATTGAATTATACAAAGTGATTGTGAGTTTAGAATCATCTCTTTATCAAACCGGTTGGCGAAATCATACATATTTTTATAATGTCGATAATCTGTTTAGAAAATGATATACATCACTGAATCTGTCCCAAACTCTCACAAAAAAAAACCACCATTATACTTACACATATAATAAAGCCTCTTGCGATTCTTCTGCAAGATTTTAATGAAAACTTGTAATATCCGGTACTGTGCTATTTTCAATTTCAAGAAGTAGCACAAAGCCTTCGCTGCCGACGTTTGGGGCTAAATGTCGAAATGGGGATGTCGAGTTTGAATTAAAAGAAAACTCGACATGCCGGATAATCTCGGATTAGCTGTATGGTTGTGTTATGATAAAGAAAATTGCGAATAGGTCGATATTGCTTTTGCAGTAAGTATAGAAGTTACACATATATAAACACGGGTGTGTTCCTGAAATGGGGAGCTAGAGCAGCAGGATCGTAAAGGAGATCTCAGTGCTACGTTTAGCATGGCGCAGAAAAAAGTAAATAAGCGGTGATAAGTTGTTAGCTTAAGTAAAGGAGTACAGTTGGTGAAATTTAGTTTATAATGTAAATTTTCTTTTGCCCATGTGGGTTTACTCATTATTTAGTCATTAGGATTAGCATTGATTGTGTTTACTTAAGCTTAATTTAAATTAATTTGTATCTGCCTTAGATGTGTCGAATTAAGTTTAAATAGTGGATACATTTGCTCTAAGGCCATGCGACCTTTCTAATATAATTGATACCTACCTACAAAACTTATATTAATACCATGGACTTCGTTCAATTTATTGGGTCGTAAAAAACATTATGTAAGCCTCTTTCATACTATTAACGTGTGAAATAGTCTCCGAAAATATATTATGTTACCATCAATTTGTTCGGTCTAAAATTGAAATAAATGGCAGGCGAAGGCGGTAAAGTGGTCTTTTTATAAAGCTTTAAACTTTAGTACGTGCCACCATTACAATAAAACAATTTTTTTTAAGTTTACTTTTAAACTTCATCAAGTTTTAAAATTGTCATCATGTAAATTCGATAGTTATATCGAAAAATGTACTTGACCAAAGTGAGATTTTACAGAATAAAATATTTGGGACCAATATTTATTTCAAATGATGTTTTTACATGTTATTATATTCCATATATATTTGTCATGTATAAAAGAAAAAAATAAGTAAATTGTTTCTTATATACTCTACCTCAGACTTTATGTTCAAGTAATTGTTAGACTCTTACTCCGTCTGCTTATTGCAGTCGGCGCTGTGCCCGACGCCATTTTAATCCGGCTTATGTATAGGAAAGGAACTTTAACAGATTTAAGATAAATTGCTTGAAAATGCTTCGCACAAGCACTGAGCAGCCGACACGGCTTTGACACTAACTGGAAATTAAGTACCGGTCATTCGAGTTGCCCCGCTTTCCTAATCTCTCTCTACCTATACATCTGACACTTATCGTCGGATTTCATCATCAACCTATTGCAGTCCACTGCTGGACGTAGGCCTCCCCCAAGGCACGCCACAAGACTGCCATGGGAGGTATTTGCCCATAGTCACCACGCTGGGCAGGCGGGTTGGTGATCGCAGTTTGTATTTAGGACTATGTTGTCAACACGGGAGTCGCTGCTGCCCACCTCCCGGAAACCCTTAATCGCCTCGTACGATACCCACGGGCAGACATGGGGTGGTTCGAATTCTACTCTGCCGGCACCACGCGGCCAGTGGTGTAAATATAAGTACCTAGAAATCCGACTATATTCGTCGGATATACAGGGTGTAACAAAAAGGGTATGTTAAGCAAAAAGCTATGTAAATTGCCCACTGTAGAGAACCTATCCACAAAATTTGAGACACGAAATCACATATGTGACGGCCGATTGGTGTAGTTGGTAGTGGCCCTGCCTGCGACGCCATAGGTCCTGGGTTCGAATCCCGGTAGGTGCAAACATTGATGTGATGAATATCGATGTTTGTTTCCGAGTCATGGATGTTTATATACTTATCTATGTATATACCGTTGCTTAGTACCCACGACACAAGACCTTAGGGATCTTAGTGTGGGACTAGGTCAATGTGTTGTGAAGTGTGTGAATATTTATTTATTTATTTATTTTTCCCGATAGTATGGAGAATTTTTAAATATCTCAGGAATTTTCATACAATCTTGAAAAATAAAAATGTGATTTCGAGTCTCAAATTTTGGAAATAGGTTCTCTATAGTGGGCTATTTACATAGCTTTTTGCTTAACATACCCTTTCTGTTACACCCTGTATAGGTACTTAATACACTTCGTGGTCTATACAGGGTATAAGTGACAGCCATATTAATATGCTTACTTCAGACTATGAACATGAAGTAAAAACCAATGAAAATTTTCACAGGAAAATATATAAATTTTTGAGACATCCATTTTTAATTTTTAGGACCAAATCACTTTATTGCGATTAATTAAGCTTTTGATAATGTCCTTGCCTTATCTGCCCTAATATAGTAGAGTTAGTATTGATCCAAAAAACAGCAAAACATCACATATTAAACGATAATCCAATTTAGCGAGTCACATAATCGCCCGATACAAGTGGCAAAGCAAAAAATACGGAAAATCAATTTAAAAATGCATTTCCAGTGAGTAAAAATACTGTAGTATAACTCAACATAATGATAGATAAATACCTACTTCCGTATTTCAATATTTACCTGGCTATATCTCATACCGTGCATGTGATGTAGAAAACCGTACTTTATTTAAGTAAATTGACGCAAAAAGAAGATAAAATTAGTAGGTACCTAATTATCTAAAAACTGTAAGATAATTCTACTTTCCCGCTATAATATATTTAACTACGATTGTTTTGTTTACTATCATTTAGAAAATGCAAAATAATATTTATCGATGCTATAGCCCCTCAGGTCTCCTATCGACTATAGATCTCAACGTCAAGTAAGTGCCTACGGCTTACGTCTAATTTACTGATGTGAATAAGTATCTCGAGGAGTGGCGTCGAACCTATTAATCAATTGAATTAATGGATTCGCAGCTTAGATTAGGTCAATTTTCAAATCTTCTAACGGATTCTAATAAGGTGAGATTAAAATATTTTTGGTAGAATACACACGTTTTTGTCACATAAGTTAAATGTGTAAAAACAAAATCGTTATGTACCACAAACCATCTTTCACTTTAAGATATCTCTTTAAAATTTATTTGTGCATTTGAAAACAGGAGATAATAATATCACACAGTGGTATAATATGATATTTAAATTGAATATTTTAAATTTCAATCACCTTAGCAGATTGTTCTTTAAAAAAATGCGAGCAGCATACGATGAGAGGAGGACAGATTTAATATAACACAATTTGAAGAAAGTAAGTCCACTTTATAAAATTTAATATCCACCATTTTTCCCACAATTTTATTTTTCCATTGTGTCCAGTTTGAACTCATAAATGGCGTTATGAGAAAACTTTTCAACTACAAGTGCACCATCGAAGTAAAATTTCGTTTTTCGTTCTACGTGCTGAAATTAAAGTGGATTTTACCTGTTTATCCCCCCCCTCTTTAACAAGTATACCCTATCTCCCCTAAGTATACCAAGGATTATAATAATACAGGATAGTGCCTGCAAAAACTTGGTCAACCACAGGGCTTTCTACTTATAAAGAACTTAAGAATATAAGTACGGCGTTCATATTTTCAACAAATGAATGCATCTTTTATTTCTTTTAGTGTTTGATCAGATTGTTTTGAACCCCAATCCTCAAGGGATTATCTTGACTACCATGGTCATGTTAGGTACTACATTTTTCTATGCACGTTCCAGTTACGAGTATGTAGTGACTACGTTATTCCTTGTTGTGTGTACAGCAAATATGAAACTGTTGGTAAACAAGTAACGTTGAAGTGCATGGCTGTATGTACGCTGTCAAAAGTTTGCAGATACAATAGCCAGAAAGTGTGGTTTTAGCAAATGACAAGAATTAGGTATTTGCTTTGATGTTGCTGCGCGTTGGGGTTATAAGTACCTAAATGTGAACTTTATTTAGGACCGATTTTTACAATGGTTACATAGCCTATCTGAAGAATAAAGTCGATGATGCCGTCTCTATTTTAATTTCATTTTAAAGAAGGACAGCATCAAATATATTCTTAGTATTCTTAGTATTCTTTATTGTACACATAAATTTTTATCATAGACAGTAAGTTGTAAAAGAAATAGTACAAAGGCGAGCTTATCTCTAAAAGAGATTTCTTCCAGCAAACCATTAAGTACAAAGGAAAATATTATAATATATAAAAGGAATATCATATGTGCACACGTATTAAAATATAAATAAACTTAACACAAAATAAATATATTTACTAAATAATAACAATACTTAATTATCTACTTAGATACATACATAATAGAGACATACATATATATAATAAAATATATATCTATAATACTACTACATACTAATTTATCTATATAATACATACAAACATTATATTGTGACCTATTCAAACTATATTATATATATATATATATATATATATATATATATATATATATATATATATATATTCAGTGTGGCCCTAAAAACCTAATACAAAAGTGTTTATGATATGAGTATGTACCTAATTTGCGTATGTCTACAATACCTATAACTAATATTGTGAATCTAAAAGTTTGCAAAGTGTTTACTATTCTTTCACACAAAAACCACTCAACCGGTGTCGATGAAACCACGCTTTACTTTAGAAATATTTCTTATATACAAAATACGGCTTCATTGCAGAAATAAAAGATTAACTTTGCAAATAGACAAAACAATTTCCTCGGTGCATTCCTCGAAAGATGCCTCCATTAAGAACATTCCAGAATACATTTCACAAAGCACGCGAGCAAATTCATTCTGTTGAGACATAGTTTTCAATAGGACACAGGCTCTACAGTTTATCCATGTAAGGAATAGTTGTATTATTATCTCCATGTAGGTATATGTAATTATATCCATGTTTGGCAACTGCATATCCGCCAATTGTGTCTTAAATTTTTTGGATTAGTTCTCTGTTAGTGGTCTATTGCCATAGTATTTACCCCTTTTGTAACACCCAGTATAACAAACGAGGCTTCGGCGTTAATAGCCTACTTATATTATTATCAATATTTGTCTGACTATCACTTACACCCTGTATATTAAAGTACCTACTACTACAGATTAACTTCTACCTTTGTCAGTGTTCCATCAATTCGTAATTGAGTACGATTCAAGAAACTAGATAGAATTGAGAGGAGACCATTAATATCCTAGTGGCATTTACGTGTTCTGCTTATATCTATGTCGGTGGTAGAGGCTAGGATTACCTACTAAGTATATTCAACGCTGATGTAGAATAGGTTTATTTTTTGAGGGTCTTGGTGTTTTGTAGGCGATGGGCTGACCACCTGTCGCTACTAACCGAACTTGTACATCTCAACAATACCCTCTAAATTGATCAGAAGTGGCACCATGTGGTTCTATCGTCCCTTGGTGCTCTGCCTACCTCGTAAGGGATAGAGGCGTGATTATATATATGTATGTTATAGGAATAATAGATAGGCTTACACAACTACTTTCAAAAATACATTTTAATATTATCACGTTTAAAATAAATACTGTGTATTCAACTAGGTAGTCCCTTTCTTCTCCGAATAACGATCGTCCGAAAATCATAATCCCTAACAAGTTTGCTATAATCATCACTTTCCATAATGTTCGCGTATACAAAATTGTATATTACCTAATCGTCTTTAATTTTAATGCTTTGGTGCCATAAGATCGGGTGCTATAATGATTAGATGTCCTAATTTTTCTTGCTATAAAGTTACATGTCCTAAGTGTTATATTGTATAATGTACGTTAGACCGAATGGTGGCTTATAATAATATTGGTAATAGCAATAAAAAATTAGGATGAATAAATAAAACAGGCACTTAAATCGACTCAGTTTACCCCGACTCTGCGCAGTCTTGTCTGCCCTACCCCTAGAGTGCAATGTAAAAGCGCGTAAGCGCGGAAGGGCGAGGCGGCCCGCGATCTGAGGAGTAGGCGAATGCCACGCTCACCACCGCGGCTAAGGCGAAAGGCGAAGGTGCGGTGGTAAGCGTTACATCCATCTGCGACGATAAGCTCGCGTGGGACCGCCGGAGTCCCGCAGCGCCGGAGCCGTGACAGAAACCATGCCCGCTGCATGCTTGCTTGCTTGAATGCTGCATGCTCGCTTGCATCCTGCATGCTCGCTTGCATCCTGCATGCTGGCTTGCATCCTGCATGCTTGCTCGCATACTATATGCTTGCGTGCATGTTGCATAGTTGAATAAAACAAGAAAGTTGTAATTGGAAAGTTAGATCCGTTAGGACTTACAACTATTATAGAAAAGCATTTTATGTCTTATGAATATTATAGATTGTGATATTTATAGCAAAAAAAAAATTTGGTCATATTATATTTACGGATTTCGGTTATCGGGCAAGTGATATTATAAGACATTAAGTTAGGGCTACTTATCATTCGGACACATAATGATTATGTCACAAAATATTATGACACGTTAGATTATGGATAAAAAATTTATGAAACAAAATAGAGAACCATTCAACTATTTGTAAATATACCTACAGAATATGGTAAACAATGGAAAGATGTTTTTTGTTACTTTTCTTGTTCAACTATTGTTCTTTTAGGTACCTATACATGTTGGCCAATGCCTAGCTAGCAGCTTGGAATAGCCTATAAATTTAGTTTTACGTGAAAAAAAAACATGGAAATTCTAGTCGATTTTTTTTTTGTTTCAATTGTAGAAAATAGCATTAGGAGATTTAAATTTGGATCTACTTATTGGTTATCATATTATTACATTTTATAATCCAAGTCACCTACTTGTTATAATAGATGAATAACCAAAATAATGTATTAGCATAGGACAATAAAGCAATTCCAAAACTACATGCTTAGACCTTAATTCCATTAAATTAAAACATGCCCGCTTGCAATACACTCCATAAATGATAATAAATCTGACTTTACTCGAGGAACAAAAACAGGTCGAGATTCCTGGTTTAATGCTTCCGTAACTTAGCTAAGGATAGTTTAAATTGTTATCAGGAGCGGCCCCTGAACGCCGCCGGGAGGTAATCCTTCTTTTATAAATTGTAGAGGATATAGGAACTCGTGTACGGTGGCGCTACTGTTCTACTCGTAAGAACGGGACAGAATTTGGAAGATACTTTTAGATGAATCATTTGTTTAGATGTGGTTTAGAAGTAAGAAATAGGTGACATGACTGAGGATATTATTATGTAGGTATCTATCTTTGGTAGCTGGATAACTACCGATTGTTTGGTAGGTAGATGTCTAAATTTCACACTGCTATGCTTGTCTACCAGAATGGTGTGGAGAAATATTAACCTAGACAATTGCAAGATTAGAGCTAAGCCGATATTATATCATCTCAAAATTTCTCCTGTTTATGTCACAATGAGTACTAATTTTCAATATTGATTTTACCTAATTAAGAGAATTTGCATGCAAATTAGATGCTTTAAACGGATTGTAGGTATAATGCAGATTTCTGAATACACTAATATAATTTTAATTGTTGCTGAAATTATATTGTTAGAGCTATAATTAAAAATCCTTTAAAATAAAATATAGTCTATAGACTATATAGAGAATAAACACCTCTAAAAACAAAAAAAAGGAGATAAAATTACTGCTTGGCCCATTAAGTGATAGCGTTTCACCCTTATAAAACCCAAATAGTTCCTTTAAACGATGGCGCTTATTCGCTCTGTAAATTTTCATTTATCTGTATAGTTATATATGTATATATATAGTTCGCTTAGGTTAGTTAAATTAGTTATTCCACGAAAAGGAGTTTAGTTATTGGAAATATGATAAAAATATTCCCAATTCTATTCACATTTAGCGTTTAAAAAGCGTATATTTTCGAGAACCGTGCAAATCCAGGCTTATCGGTGAACCGTCAGTGCTCATGTTCGAGCCACTCAATCGCTGTATTGGATTGAACAAATTATCGATATTTTTTACTTGGAACACTGTTGAGTTTTAGGGTTTATTTAATTTGTCCAGGCTTTGTGAATGAAGTGTTCGGTTGGTTTTTTAAAATTTCCAGATTTAATGAAGTTCTATTAGTAAAACATGTAAGTAATTAACTATTTAGTAGATTTTAAAATCTACTATTGTATTATTTTCCACAAAACGTAGATACGCAAATATAAAAATATCTACTATACAAAGTGCGAGAAATAAATCCGATAAGCCAGAGAGATTGTTGTGATTGTAAAATTGCTTCTAGTTCGTGCGTCATTCTAAAAATAAATTAAAAACTGATGGAAACAAAATAAAATCGCAAATGCATGAAAACAGCTACAGTGTAAATATTTACATATACTTATATTAACAACACAGTGAAATCAAGACAGTAGTTTATCTTCACAAAGCACATTAATCGATATGGTGCCCCATATCACCATATATTCACTCAAGTGATTCTTCTCAATTAAAGTAAGTGAAAACTTGTAAAAAAAATTTTTTCTGTAGTTACGTATTAGATTTCCTGTGCTGATGCAAGGCTTCACTAGAATACATACATAGCTGCATTTCCTTCTGTGCATGTCACAAGAGTTGACAAAAGAACTCGGGCATTCTCTCCTTTACAACATTTTTATCTGTTCCCGCCATGCGAAACGTGGCTGTGGGATTTCTTTTACGATATATATGGCTACCATATTCCGCTACACAATCGTATATATACCTATAGGTATACGTAGAGGAGCTAGAATTTGTAATAATTCTGATTTAGTGGGGTTTTAACCAAAATAAAATATTATGTTTTACATTCCTGAATTTGTGAAAATAGAGTGGGTCATAAATGGGTGCGTTGTTAAATAATAAACTATTTGTTTGATTTTACTTTGAAGTTAATAACAAACGCCCTCCGCATTATATTTATCTGCAGAATGTTAAAAATACCTATATTTTTTCCAAGATTTATTGCAAACACGATTCTGTTAGATACTAATAGAATAGGCTTCGATTGTTACCGAAGTATGCATATACATTAGTAGCACACAGCTCTTGACACTTAAAAACTTTACAGCCACGTGTCGCTATCAAAGATCATGTTATAAATAAACAAATCGCTTACATACGACGCCAAAACTTGTACATTCCGAAGCCCACATGGCAAAACGACAGGCATTAGTCAAAAAGCTCCAGCATCATAAATATCGTGAAGACACGCTCGGATGGAGAGCATTTACTTCGCATTTGTCGTCTACCGATAATGGCTGACCATTCGTCTGTCACGACCATTTTGTTTTGACCGATAGATATCGTTCACGAAATGAACGGCAAGAAATAAAAAAATACATGTTGTAAATAATCTGCTTTATAAATCAGGCAAGACCGGATTGTTTATAAAGAATAAAATTGTTTTGGCATTAGGGAACAACTTTCAAAATATTACATTATTTTGGAGGAATGAAGCATTATAGAAATATACAGGGTATTTTTTTGTCGTCAACATTACCCGAGATCATTTTTCTCCATGGAAGCATACCTGGGAAGTGTCTGGTTCCCAAGATATTAGGGTCCAAAGTTGAGTAAATAGACTGCGTTTTTCTGCATAAATGCACATAGACGCGCTTAGCAAGATTTTTTCACAAGAAATCTATACATATAATAAAAATGTAACAGATCGCTGTCTGTACATGGAAGATATATGAGAAAAAATATTATAGGAGATCTTTATCAACGCAATAGTACCCAAAACGATGATTTTTGGAATTTAAGTCTGTTTGTCGGTTTGTCTGTTTATCTGTGCGTTTGTGCACGCTAATCTCAGAAACGGCTGAACCGATTTCGATGCAGTTCTCGGGAATATATTGTGACAGGTCCCACTTAACATATAGGCTACTTTTTATCCCGGGAAAATATATTTATCTCGGATAATTTCGACATTTTGTTTTTTCTGTAATCCACGCGGACGGAGTCGCGGGCGTCCACTAGTAAATTAATAAATAATAAAATTATTTTAGCATTAGAGAACAACTTTCAAAATATACACATTATTTTGGAGTAATGAAGCATTATAGATGTTTAAAAAGATGAATTTGCTGACGGTCCCTTATCTATATATACGAGATGTGTAATTTTGTTAGAATTTATCCGAATCTATTTAATAGGGTAAGAGATAAATGTACATTTAACAGTAGATTTCCAGATAAGCTAAAACTACCAATCATTAAAACTACATTGCCATTGGATTCTATTGTACAATCTAAAATTTAAAATCTACATTATATAATTTTTAAAATTAGGCTTAAGTAATGGCTAACTCAGAAATGCTTCTATTCCGTTGACGAATACTTCAAATATAACAACCGCAAATAATATTTTGACATAACGTATAATTGTGGAATTCTTAGATCCGAGTATAATTGTAATTATTTGATTTTTTTTTTGTACTTTGTGACATTGCTTTGTGTGATATCAGATATTTATAATGTAATTCAGAATCTATATTATAAATTTAAAATTTTGCATGCCAGACTCTGGTGAAATGTGCTGAACTAATATTACCTATTACTCTATCTAAATGATAAGATCTTTATGTACCACGTTGCTTGCAGTAATAAATATTCTATTATATTCTAGAAATATATTACGCGATAAGATCTTGAATAAGTAGGTAAATAATAATATACGAGTACAATATTACAAAGGTAACATCTCTTCTTCGCATAAAATGTAGTACCTACTGACTACTACAAAAAGGTTAAGAACATAATATTAACGGCATAACGATGTCACCTAAGCCATAACATCACATTGGATACTAAATCCACCTAACCATGGCCTATAAGGGCTCACAACAGTCGACGGTTACCCTTCAAACACCCCGATTGAGGAAGGTCAAGATACAATGGTAACATTGACCGGTAACATCATGAAGGAAGCATATAGAAGAGGTGGCCAATCAAAACGTTGGTTCATAATAAATTGAGACCCTTAGAGCACTGCCTTATTACTCTTAGTTTGTAGCGGAGCTATCTATAGACTCAGACAGAACCAAATTGCAATGCAAATTACATATCATGTTTGACGCAGCGATTGGAATATATTCAAACTAGTGACATGATAGGACCGACCCCCTTTACCATCTAGCAAAAGCAAATTCGCTTATTACTTGTCAAATTGCTTGTCGTATTACGTAAAATGAATTTTAATGGAATTTAGACATTTCAACGCGAATATTGTACAAATTTCGCTATCGCGATGCCTTGGCTTTGCTATTGCAAATTTGGTAATCAGGGCCGGTGAGACCGAAAGCGTTTCCCTTTTCAACAACCCCACAACTTCAGTCTACAAAAATTATCTCATATCCTCTGTCCACTTCCTTCATAGCTAACACGTAACAAAAACGGTAATCGGTAATGTTACGAGCCATAAAAAATAATGATCGGAACAGGTGCACCCTGTCGTAATGACTAATGTTTGTTCGTGTACTTTCGCTGGGTTATTTGTCGTAAGTCAGGCTGTGATGATCGCACTATAACTTTATAATACAGGGAAACACGCAAAACAGTTTGTGTAAAAAAATTCGTCCACATTTAATGCCAAAACCTAAAGTAAAAATTTGTCATATAATTTGTACTTCGTACATTGAGTGGAAAACGATCATAGGTTAAGTTTCTGGTAGAGACTTCAAACGAAATTGTATTTTTTTTTACATGGTATTGATATTCCCAAACTCAGCAATGCGATCTTATAAAATAAACATTTAGATAAGTTGCAGTCTAAAATTGTAGACGAGATTTTCACAAAATGTGCCTTTTCATAGCATTTTACTTAACATACCTCTTCTTGCAGCCTATATTATCACAAATTAATTTTAATACATTTACCAAGTAAAAAGTATGTTCAATGAAGCGAAAGTCTGGTCAATATGAGTATGTTCCTGAAAAGCATATTACTACAAAGTCTACATTTTTATTGCAAGTTTCTATCTGTAATAGGTTTGGCCATCAAAGATTCGCCTTTATTACAGCAGTATAAAATTGGCTTCAAATAAATCTAATACACTGAGGTGGGATGGCTAGTAGAGCTGCCACTATATATATATAGAAAAAACAAAAGCCTAACGGCTATGATTTTATACAACGTACCCAAAACCACGCCTTATTTACGGTGCCGACATTTAAAATACTTATACGAACCATGTAATAATAAGCTTTTGTATATTCGAAAGTTTTATCTTTTTATTTCTATTGTTTTAACTGATCCTCGTATCTTTAATGGTAATTTTTTCCTTGAGTACAGTTGATTTAGAGACGGTAGTAGGTACTTTGTTTTCTTTGATATACATTATAGGAGTTATTTTTCTCGTAAATACCTTAGCTTCATCTAAGCCATGAAATTTATAATGAATGAATATTAAAAATCGGCCATTTCCAATACTTATTACATACAAATGAAAATTAAATCTGATAAATGCAAAAAATCTCTTAAAATAGCTTTAAGATCTTCAACCTTTTAGGTTAATCTTATACCTACCTATACATATAAACTCTGATACTTCACACGTTCATGTATTTGTATGTGTTTGCTCAATACCCACTGAAGTATACTGGCATTGTGTTGATAGTAAACACACTACGAACATTTGTTTTCTAATTCCCTGAATTCACGTGAAAAGTTTTATATCAACCACTGCTTCGTAAATAAATCTTATTTAAAGACGCAATTTTGTTTATGCGAACCGATTTATCTTTCTCACTCGTGTTTTTTTTTTCTATTTAATCTGTATTATCAGTATAAATTGGTAAATTTCATCATATTGCATACCCCTTTCTTAATAAAAAATACGTAACCACCTATAATAATAAAAGGTATAAAGAATATTTATTTGTGGGTATACACAATACTCGTATAATGATGATGATGATCTCCGACCGTATTTCGGCCAAGGCGACCAATTTCTACAGAGATTGGCCAGGTATAACTTGGGGAAAACTTAATGAACATCGAGTGTCGTGGAAGGGGAAAGTTCGCGCATGTGTACTTACGAGCATAGATAATCAGATATCAGTTCTTATTAGGTTTTCAATAACTTATTTTTATGTAAATAATATCTTTATGATTTCCAGGTTACACGTTAATTAATAAAAAAATGTGTTGTGTTTTAAAAACACTAAAGGTAGGTGGTTTATATAAGATTTATAATAACCTTATAAAACAATATCTAGGATACTTATTTTGTAAGTATTTTAATTTCTTAAGTAGATACGATATTACTTCTATGGGTTCTGGGTTAAAAGCAGAGCTAGCTTGGATTTTTTTTTACAAAAAGTCAACATTTATTTTAACAAAACAACCAAAATAATAAACATTTTATACTGCTCGCGAGTGTATTCAGGAGTAAGCGGGGACGTAGGCGCCGTGCGCGGGGAAGAGGTGCTTGATCAACCAATCATGCGCTTCCCCGCCTGCGCCCCCGCACCTTCATCAAATAGACCTTATATTTTGTTTCTGCGCAGTCAACGTCAATGTTCATAAAGTTTGCCTCGATCTTGTACGCAGGAATATTATAGTGCACAAGTGTATGCGCAAACACAGATGCACTCTCTATTCCGCCACTCTCATAAGCCGACACGACCGGAGAGGGATCAGGCTCAGGACCAACAGTTTTACGTGCTTTCGAGGCACGAGCTAAGTGACAAATATTCTATTCTCAAAGAGACATACGTTTCCCATATAAAATTATAATCCTAGGTTTTATATGTGTGAATTTGCCATTCGCCTCGTATCTGTAATTAATCAGCAGGCATGATGTAAATGGAGCCTAGTATTACTTATTTTAAATAAAAGCGTGTAGTATTTTAAATAATCCGTGTCAATATTCGCCCCTAGCCTACGCCAGAGGGCGCGGACGAGCTTATCGTAAGCGCAGACAGCTTATCAGATTACTCGATACCTGTTGCCGGACAGAACGAACAGGCTTTCAACGTTATCTTTAACAGTTGAAAAACCATCTTCATCCACCTTTTTATGTTGTAAAGTTAGTTATTCAACCGCAAAAGGATCTTGGTAAATGTGATGTTTCTAGATTTATTGTCCTCTGTTATTTGATTTTTCTGACGCTATCATTATATCAATACCATTAATTTAAAAATAAAGTTTATTGACACTGTAAAATATTAGAATCGTATCGCGAATAAACCAAAATATAACTATCGGAAAACATCACTTTACATGCTAGCCATGTACTTACAAAATTAAATTTGGCGTAAACAAAAATACACTTACTTCCTTCTAGCTTTTCACATCGAATCCTCAGCGATGTATAAGCACATTCTCATTATTAAACTTGGCCTTCATTTCGCATTTATTTATTTTACTGAAACCATTTGTGAAAATAACCATTTCTCGCTCGGTAAACACGTTACTCGTTTTACGATGTCGTTGTATGCTAATGCAACTAGTCTCGAGACTCCAGAACAAGATAAGTAAAATTGTATGTTCGTATATTGAACACTTTCTAGCGGATTGGGATGGGTGTCTAATGTTTGCGCGAAAATTATATGCACGAATAGTCATATGCCAGAATTTTACTTGCTCGAATTTCATTTGCCCGAATTTGTTATTTTCCATAATATTTATGTGCCAGAATTTCATTTGCCCGAATTTGTTATTTGCCATAATATTTATGTGTTTATACTCTACTCATATTCTTTGTTTGCCAGAAAATTAGATTCCATTATAATACGAATTCCATGCGTATTGTTTTCCAAATTTATTTCTAATACTTACCTACTTATCACTATAAACACTAAAAAGCCATTAGCATTTTGGCGTTGTTTGTCATACTCTAACCTAACCTAACCTGCCCAAACCAAAGCTAAACCTATTCATCGATTAGTTCAAACAGATTTTATGCTTCTTCTAGAATCAATTTCTATGGCAAATGATTTTATGGCATATGATAATTATGGCTTAAAATGATTATGACAAATGATGTTTTGAAAATTGAATTTATGGAAAACAAAGTTTCTGGCATATGACTATTATGGCAAACAAGTGAGTATGACATATGAAATTACGAGAAACAATATTATGTCTGTTGACCATTATGGCAAATGAAATTCTGACAAGTGGAGTGACCATTGGGGGTATATAAAAGACGATCCAAAACAAATAACACGACGTCTATAATTCCATTCCACAATGATTCGTCATAGATTTTTCTAACTGGTATTCCTTGAACTGACAAATCATGATTTCTCGAATCTGGTTTTACACTTATGAGTTTCCAGATGCAAGGATCAGGGGAGGAAGTAAGGTAAGGTGATGGGCTAGTCTAGCCTAAGGGCGCTTATAGACGTGAACGGAAATATTCATACACATACGCCAGTGTTACCAGAAATGGATTAGCCAGAATTGCCAGCTACCAGAACTACATTTAGCATAGCAGAGTCAGATACAAAAGGTCGGTAACAAGTTGCTGACTAAATATTTAATTGTTAGTTAGTTGGTTCGGTAGTTAGAACTAACTTGAAAAACTAATCCTGATGATGCTACGGGTGTTGGCGAAACATAAATGTCGATTAACAATTTTAATT
This sequence comes from Carposina sasakii, assembly GCA_014607495.2. NCBI lineage: Eukaryota > Metazoa > Arthropoda > Insecta > Lepidoptera > Carposinidae > Carposina > Carposina sasakii. The sequence continues at coordinate 9,326,405 of CP053162.1, read as the reverse complement.
GGTTTTCGGATTAGCCGCTATGTATTTATGGTTGCATGCTAGGTACTTGGATTTGGTTTCTTGTTACGACAGTAGTGTCTTGTGTTCGTGACCATGAGTCGGCAGATCCGTGGGTCAGCGGAGTGGGCGAACCCTCGATGGAAAGTTGCTGACTCATCGCTTAAGAGAACGCTCCTGAGTTCCTTACGACAAGCACGGAAGAAGATGCAGCTGATATATTCTAGTAAAGCTTCGCATCAGCTCAAGCCACAGACAAGATAGAGATATGCTCGTACATACATAAAAATCACGCCTCATTCCTGGAGGGGTAAGCAGAGATCACGAATCTCCATTTGCTAAGATCCTGACACACCTCTTTCGCTTCATCTACTTTCATGATATTCTTAATGCACGTTCGTCGGTTTAGGGTCTTGACCTGACCTTTCTCTAAAATTTCACCAATTTGATCGGTGAAAGTCCGGCGAGGCGATAGAGACAGTTGGAAGATAATTCGTTTTTCGGAAGCTTCTTTTACTTACATTAGACACTAACTTTATCCATCTGCTAGTTGCTTTTTGACGACAAAACAAAGTAGTTCATTTTTCCTATTATTCATGCAGACAGTTACTTTGAAAAGCTATAGTAAATATGCGAGTATAGCGAATAGAGATAATAATGAAAACTTTACGAAACAGGACAGGCTGACACAAAAGCAGTTCAAACGCGATGATTAAATTTTCTTTTGAGCAAACACTGCAGAAATAGTTTAAAGTAGGAAAGAAGGATGGATGTATATTTATCGTTAAATCACGACAACAGCCAATTTTTTCAGTGGTCAGAAAGCCTACTGAAGAAAAAAAATTATGTTGGCTCTCTCAAAAACTTAATCAATATAGAGACTGCATCAACTTTATCCATGAAGAAGGTATAAAAGAGAAGGTGGGACTATGAACTAAGTCGTATGGCAATCGTTAAGCCATGACGTCATGATAGGCGCGGAGCTTCAGCGCCAGTGTAACGCAATAGCTGTAACCACACGCTTGTGCTCCGAAATGTAACCGTATTAAAATTACAAAGACACTAGCGCTTTTATAAGGGTACTTTTTTTTTACTAAAACGTAGTATAATATTCCCATCTAGTGATGAGTAATTGCACTAGTAAAACAATGGGCAGGGCTACAGTATTCAATGCTCCCCTCGTCCCATACTTCAACCCCGCTCCGCGGCACATTATTTTTGTATGAAAATATACTTAGCCGCTACTCCTCTTTTATTTCTTCTCCATGACTTTATCCTTCAGATTCGACCGAAGCAACTATCGAACGCTAGTGTACTAATACATATACAAATTAAGGTACAAATTCTCTTGTACCAGAACTTCTAAACTTGGACCAAATAAGTCTCAGAGGGCCCCAACATTGTTAATTTAATTTTATCCTAAAACTTTTCACATAAATTAATACACGATTCTGGGTAATTGGTCCCTCCCAGCCTAAATATACATAGGTACCAGCTAACAACCGCAAATAGTTTATAAATTAATACCTTCAGATAACACAGAAATAAATCTATACCTAGGTAGGCTCAACTGGAAACGTACTCATACGAGTACAAATCTGTTTCTAAATGCAATTATATTGTAATCAAATCTCTAGAAATACCGATTTACGGTAGAGCTGTAAACACTACATGAAAACTATGAGGGAATGTATTTCCCGCAGGCTTCCGAACTTAAACTTGCGACCAATCGGTAATCGGTTTCTATCAAAATACGACTACGCGACCAATTCAAAGAATCCCATGTTGTAATATATCGATAAAGCTCTAACTTTTTAGGCTGGTAAGATAATAGTCATGCTGGACAGCAACTATCAAAATTAAGATTTAAGTTAGAAAAAGGGTTCATCATTCTATACATATACGCAATCATCCGTTACCTAAATTTTCTCAAATCCACATTACCTATATATTCACGTAGTAACAAGATCATGATTCACGAGTGTTAAATTGGGAATACGGTAAATACATTATAAGTATCTCAAGTATATTGAACTTTACTTAATATTCCATTTCGACATGCATATGTAAACCATGAAATGTATTCGGATAAAATCACATTGGTCTGTGTTACGATGTAATATTTTTGGGGATTTCCATAAAAAAAGGAAGCGTACAAAGAATTTTACGATTATGGACCGACAACTTTCTGAATTATGGTGCCCCGAACGGATGGGCAGGAGCGCGAAACTACAGCCAGATTATAGTTTTATGGGTCCATGTTTCTTTATGCTCTGTATGTATAGATGAATTAATAGAAAACAGCCCTGTGCGGGGCTATAATACATCACTATAATACATCATCTGCATATACTTCCGTGCCTAGTCGATTGTGGAACTCAAGGTTGTTCTCTCAGACAATGAACTAACAACTTGTCATTGATCTTTTATATCTGGCCCTGCTATGCTAAACTTAGCTGTAGAATCTTCGAGGGTCTGGCACACAATTTTGAGAACACGTCCGTGTATCAAATCATGTATCAAAATGTAATAAATAAAAGAAAATAACTTACCTCATCGTAAATAAAGTTGTCGATCTCCTCGAGCGGTCGTCCGTACAGCTTGGGCGGGAAGGGCTCGTACTTGCGAGGCAATCGGGCGCCATCCTCCACACTGAGCCGTCGGCGAGGCATAAATCCGAACTCGCGCACCAGCTGAGCGCCTCGCGAGCCCGCGCGCCTCGCCGACTCACGCGTGAATGGCGTGACCGCAGCCCGAGGCAGATCGCGATCACGGTCACCAGTCTCACTCGCGAACGTGACATCGAGCGGGATTCGTAACTCCTCGCGGCGAGGGCGCTCGATTTCAGTGTCGAGGGCGTCGCGCGACTGCGAGGCGGCTAGCGGCGCGGCTGCCTCGGAGTGTGTTGCCTCGAGCGTGCGCACGATCTCACCGAGCAGCCGCGAGCCCTCGATCTCCTCCCCGGGCGAGTCGAGCGGCGCCGGCGGCGGGAACGACAGCCGCCGCTCGTCCTCCTCCATGCCTACAAACAACCCATCCTCACTAACCCTAACACTATTTACGAACTGATGACGCCATTTCCCATTATTACTGCCACCTGAAACAAAATAAAGTTGCGTTACTAATCAGCCCAGTCGAAACAAAATGGCGCCGCACGGCCGGTCCCTTACTAACACAAGTTACAAACAATACGTTAGTAAAAAATATACAATTATTTTTGTGTTATAAAATTCGTCACAGCTCTCTAAATCATCTACTTTTCTTTTTTAAATTTCGGCTTTACTGTTATAAGATACTTACCTACGTATAATAGGTAATGCCTACCGAAGTATCAAACATGTTTGCGAAACGATTTTGGAGAACAATACCTAATCAAATGAGCATGTTAATATTGAATATACGGTTCAGCGCAACTTGCGAGCGTTTGTATTGACATCCGTCGTAAAGCCTTTGTTGGCAAGTTTAGTGCTCGACGCGACTATGATAAAAAGATCTCCCTTTGTTCCCCCTTCCGGGCGCCTACTTAATGTGGTACGTATGTAAATCTCATGTATACCTATGCTACGCCTTAATCTATTGGAGAAGCTCTCGTAAATATCTCTACTGATTTGTCGCGTTCGCTGTGCGTTCGCGAACGGATTCGAATAGTTCCACAACTATTGCCTCGATTTTCCAGACGTTTCTTCGTATTTAAAAAGTAATATGTCATGAGCCATTCTTACATCGACCTACTAAGCCCCTGCTAGGCATAATAGCGCGCATCATTACGGCCGGCTGTCCGTACGCTGTCCCATTGTATGAGCCGTTAACTCCACCCGTTCTTAGGAAGTATTTTTACACAGGAAAAAGTTTTTTCGCAATGCGCTCCGCTGCTCTATAGAAAATACATTTATTATTGAAAACAGAACGGTGAGGTTGTAGGTATTGTACTTGAGTAGAAGTAGATAATATTGGTTTCTGGTGAAACTTTAATCTCGCGTCTTGGAAAGTAAATAGTTGCTAGTTTTGAAACTAAAGATCGAATAGGCGCCGAGCGTTTTAATAGGTCTGCCTTTTAGCTTATAGGTAACTCTACAATCAATGGTCTCAATTGGTGTGTTCTTAATTTCCTCAATTAGCAAATACTTCGTCTTTGCAAATGGCTTTAAAAGGCAAATGCGTAATCAAGATATAAATCATAATAAAATAGTAGGTGCTCTGCAATCAATGGTCTCAATTGGTGTGTTCTTAATTTCCTCAATTAGCAAATACCCGCGACTTCGTCTTTGCAAAGGGCTTTAAAAGGCAAATGCGTAATCAAGATCTACCTAAATCATAATAAAATAGTAGGTGCTATCTTTTGTACCATAATGAGTCACATTCAAAATAACAGCCCATATTACAAAACAACAGTCCCTACCGCCCTGATTGAATCCATACTAAACTTACGAAACTTAAGGTAATTAGGATTAACGGTTACCATTTATAGCTTGCAACCAAAAAACCTTTAAATTAATCAATTAAAATAATCATTCATCTCATGGAAGACGTATCGTTTTTGATGGAAAATGAAAAGATACACAATTTATCAGTTATTTGCACAAGATTACCTACCTACTAAAGAACACTCCAAAAAATGCATATCTAAATTAATTCAATCCACCTTCACCGCAATGTTCAAAAAATGACTTGTCACTTGTAGCTTAAGAAAACCAAAGTATTTTAGGCTACCACCAACATTACATTAAAATTCCAGATTGGATTTTGACGAAGTTTTTAGTAGACAGAAATAGGTTTTTCTATTTCAATTAGATGTATCTTCATACATTTATATGTATACATAGACACGGCTGTGTTCATGAAATGGGGTAGCCAGAACTGAAGTAACATAAAAGAGATCCCATAGTATGTATGTAAAAACTAATCTAAACTAAAAAGTCTAGCTAAAAAGTCGAAATCATCATAGCAATATCCACTAGATGACGCAAAAATCTATAAACCACCATAAATCAATGCCGTAAGGATCTTAATCCAATAAACGATAAAGTTGTATCTTTAAGCTGATGAGCAGACGAAATTCGCCCCTATATTCAGGAGCTTATCCAGTTATCTGTGCTCGATTGACCTTGGACTTTATCCCTGGGGCATTGGGTATAGATCGGAATACATGACTGTGATTGGACGGCTCCGTTTTGATTAGCTCTTAGATTGAGATTATGAAATTAAGGTTCGTGAACCCCGAAATACTCAGATTAATATAATAACATGTATAGACTATAGTGGACGCCCGCGACTTCGTCCGCGTGGACTGCATAAAAAGCAAAATATCAAAATTATCCGGTATAAAAATATTTTCCCGGGATAAAAAGTAGCCTATGTGTTAATCCAGGGTGTCAGCTAACTCCATATCAAATTTTATAAAAATCGCTCCAGCCGTTTTTACGTGAAAGAGTAACAAACCTAACTGCCTCGATGCACCATTAGACTTTTCGATACCTCACAATTCCAGTCCTTGACACTTATATTGCATTACTGTACGTTACAGTACATTAGTAATGTAGTACCTACATTACTGTTCATTACAGTAATTTAATTTAAGTGTCAAGGACTGGAATTGTGAGGTGCATCGAGGCAGTTAATATGACATTAGCACTCGACGTATCAAGCATTAATCTATTGAATCATTATTTTAAAACTATTATTATAGTTAGTAAACTCTGTAGTAGAATCTAATTAAATAAATAATTAATTAAAAAATTATTAATAATTAATTAAAGTAAAATTAAGACAATGGGTAACTAACACTGAAGCACCAGTTACGAATATTTTAATTTATCATCTCAGCAAACACATAAAAAATTTGACCCCGTGAACCACGTAAAACCGTAACTCCGTACATAATGACAATAATTACTCATCCTGATGTAGATAGCTTTGGGTTGTAATTTTTTTGAATTTTCACACAATTTCCCGTTTGAACCCTACACGAGTAAGATTATGTTTTCCATGATAATTTTGGTCATGTGACCCCAGATTTTTATCGCAACATAATACAGGGTGTTATTGACAGTACCTTTGAGGAATCAGTCATGTCTGTGGTATCAAGTTGTAATTTACCATTTGAAACTTATAGCACCTCTCTTCATCACGGTTGCGAACCTAGCTTTACTACTAAAGGAAAATAATAATAGATAATATTGAATACATATAATAGAGATTACTGACACAATAGCGTTGAGAAATCAGTCATGTCCGTGATATCTAATATCAAGTGGTGATTGTGATTTTCCATATGGAAAAGCTTACATCAGGGTTGCGTACCTAGCTGTACAACTTATGGGAAATAATAGAAAGTATTCAATATAAAAAAGGGTTTCTCAGCTCTACCCACATAGATATTGATTTATGTTATTGGCTCCACAAATTGGGCGTTTTTTAACAAAAATTAAATTAAAAACTCTAAATCATAGGAATATTTTGTTACAATGTTAAATCAGCAACATGCTGTAGCTCAGCCTAATTGCAATGTAATAAAAATATAGGTCAGGACGGTTAAAATTTGAAAGCTATTTTCAGTATTAACGCTCATGTAATTTAAAGCTTAATGTTAAATAGAAGCCTTGATTGCCATTAGCAGACTATTTAGGATATACTTATTATCCGACTGCGCCAATCCTCGATTGTGTTTTTGAGTGTATATATATGTTTCTTTGGCATGCTCCATTCTAGACTCCAGCTAGAGCCTAAAAGGCTCGTCTATGACTAACATTGGGAAATCTTTTTATGCATCTTTATATTTGAAAGTATAGGTATATGATGTTACAATTTTGTATATTATCAACATAGACAGACATATGTATTATAAAATTATTAATAAAGAAAATGGAAAAAAATCTTCACCTGAGTGGGAATCGAACCCACGACCGCTATAAACCGTGCCAGCCGCTATAACCACTAAGCCACCGGGTCAATTACTCGGATGACGAATTTTACCATCTCTTTTCTAAATTACATATTGGCAACATATGTATGTTATGTATAGGTATACACGTGGGATATACGGGACCAGATGAAAAAGATCAGTGACAAGTTGCTAGCTCATAGCCTGAAAGACAACTCCCTTAATTCCTTAGTCGACTCTTACATGCACGGAAGGAGATGTAGCTGATGTACTCATGTGAAGCCCCGCATCGCGACAGGCAAAATAATTATATAATCTATAGTCACGAATATAAAACGAGATACCGAGGTTTAAACATTTAAACCAGTTTTATTCCAACTCTACTAGACTATCTACATTTAATGAATATGTACACCGGCTGTCCGTAGAGCTCGTACACTCAATTTGTGTCGGCAACTCGCTAAATCAATTACGCCGACACTTCCGGCTAGACTAAGTAAATCTCAAGCCTCTTACGGTTTACTCCAATTGTTGACTTACGCATGCTATATTGTGTTGGTAGCACTACGTTGGAGTCGCCAATTTTTATTATGTATTTTTTTAATGTTAATTACCTATTTGTTAAATCTACACTCGTTAGAAATCACAAACTAGCTTGTTGTTATGTAGTAATTATGAATCTATAGCTTCTCTGTATGTACCTCTAGGTAGGTTCCTCTTACATACGACAGTCACAAAAAAAACATTCGGCAGCTATTAGCGAAAGCAGTGAACAGCAATCATTTTTTAACCGACAGTGCCAGAAGGAGGGTTATATTTTCGATGTAAACTGCTTATCATATTTGAGCATCTGCTTGAGGTATCATTATACTCGTATTTGCTTTAGCTGTAAGAGTGATACTCGGTCTTTATACGCAGACGGGATTTTTTCTTTAAGGTAAATGAGGTTATTACATAGTGTACATGTAGAATTTAGGTTTTAGCTAGAAATGCCGATGCATCGAATACATCTACAGACTTGATTCAATAACATAGTACCTAAATAACGAGACTCTGGGGAGCCTGCAACTACATACGACATCCTCCTGTCAATTAATGAGTACACTCCGTGTATTCCACTAAATCGGAGCTGCGGAACGAGTAAATGGAGCGGTGTGTGAGAAAAGTGCTGAGTAAAGTTACGGATTATTTATAGCTTTGCACGGCTGCAACGATGATACTATACATATAAATCTTCCTATTGAATCACTCTATCTATTTAAAAAAAAACCGCACCAAAATCCGTTGCATCGTTCAAAAGATCTACGTACTTAGGGACAGACAGACAGTGGTTTAATACTATGTTACGATTATGATGTAATGGTACTGACGAACAGGGCAAGAAAACCGTGTACGAAATCTGGGTAAAAGCGGCTCGATGCTCGCCTATTTCCCCGTAACATTACGCACTGCCTGCATGATTGCACCGCGACAACATTATGCCTGCGTCAGTATCAGTACCCACCTTAACAATAGTGACAAACCAATAGAATAAGTTCAAACATTGTGTAGCTGTAAGAAACTGTTAGACATAAGAAGTATTTGCAAAAAAAAAAAAAAAGTAATAAAGAACAAAAGCTGCACCCTCAAAATCCCAACCTGCTAGAGTAGATTAGACAAACAGATTAAGTGAGAATCCCACTCACTCGCTCCACACACACTTAGGCCACACCCGCCGGAAGGCAGTATAAGGATGCAAAAAGGAAAGGCTGTAATTTAGGATTTACCATAGTAAGATCTAAGAGATTTCTAATTTAGCAAATATACCATAGTTAATAATATAAAATTACGAAACCACAGACCCGTTTATACCTGCGTATACGGGGTAGCAGCTGTTCACACACCAAAAAAAAAAAAAAAAAAAAACAATAGTGACAAATATTAAGATAATAATAATATCGGGATGAAAATAACGTTTCCAATAATGTAATTTCAAAAAGAGATGGTAAAATTCGTCACCCGAGTAATTGACCCGGTGGCTCAGTGGTAAGAGCGCTGGCACGGAATGCAGAGGTCGTGGGTTCGATTCCCACCCGGGTGAGGAATTTTTTCCATTTCTTTATTAATAATTTTATAATATATAATATCTTGACTAAGATAAAAACACTTCTCCATAATATAATCCGTTAGGATATGGTTGATCGTTTCATCATTAAAACATTGTGCTGAGGGATTCAGCTTTGTTTGCCGAGATTTGGCTTATGTATAGCTATCGGGATGAAAATAACGTTTCCAATAATGTAATTTCAAAAAGAGATGGTAAAATTCGTCACCCGAGTAATTGACCCGGTGGCTCAGTGGTAAGAGCGCTGGCACGGAATGCAGAGGTCGTGGGTTCGATTCCCACCCGGGTGAGGAATTTTTTCCATTTCTTTATTAATAATTTTTTAAAATATTAAGAGTCACAAGATAAACATGTGCAAACTAATTGACCCGGTGGCTTAGTGGTTTTAGCGGCTGGCACGGATTGCAGTGGTCGTGGGTTCGATTCCCACTCGGGTGAAGAATTTTTTCCATTTTCTTTATTAATAATTTTATAATATATAATATCTTGACTAAGATAAATTTATAAAAACACTTCTCCATTAATATAATCCGTTAGGATATGGTTGATCGTTTCATCTTAAACATTGTGCTGAGGGATTCAGCTTTGTTTGCCGAGATTTGGCTAGTGTATAGCTATCGGGATGAAGAATAACGTTGCCAATATGTAATTTAGAAAAGAGATGGTAAAATTCGTCATCCGAGTAATTGACCCGGTGGCTTAGTGGTTATAGCGGCTGGCACGGATTGCAGTAGTCGTGGATTCGATTCCAACTCGGGTGAAGAATTTTTTCCATTTTCTTTATTAATAATTTTATAATGTGCAAACTATGCAAATAAATTCTAACACCTCAATCCATGTAATATGTACCTATATAGAAGTAGCCATAATGTTCGAAAAAGCGTGTATGTAAGCCATATGCACATAATACAGCTACAATAACTACCAATATAAACTATTTTATTAAACTCTAGGGTAATACAAACAATTTAGCCAATATGTAATATAATACTGTGGAAATAGCTCATATTTTCTATTTACGTTTTCCTCAATATAGACCTCCTCCCTTGATAGGTAGCCAATATAGAATTATTTGCTCCGAACCAAGGCGCATCAATATATCAGCGCCAGCAAGTTCTATTTATGAGGGTATCAATATTGAGGCAATTTTATTGAGATGGTAATTACTTTTATAAATAGTAGTTACTTAATGTATCTAACTTAATTTAACTTAAACTCTTTTAATTGCAAGATTTTTATATTGTCTCTTAGAGGTTTCTTCATATTTCCCATCTTTCCTGTAGTTCTATTGGATTTCCCATTGATGGGTCGATAGAAGAAAATATCTAACCAGAGTCCTATTTGATAATGGGCCCACCAAAAATACTCCAGTTTCACATATCATCAGTTAAAATTAAGTAACAAAGTATATTTGTTAAGTATTTGTTGAATATGCTATTTCTATGTGAAATTAATACCTAAAAATTTTATGCCTCAGATTCAGCCCTATTCTCATACAACATTATAGCACTTAGGTCACGCATTGAACAGCCTAAGTCCAGTCACTTATTTAGTACCGCCAAAAAGGGTAATAGCAGAGCTTTCTCCACTCAATTTTCGCCTGAAAATATTAGAAATTGTTATAAAAGGCTGCGGTCAATCCAGCGGCGTCCATTCTTGAGCATAATGGCCAGGTTTTGATTAATGGTGGCCCAAAGAATAATGTTTGAGGAACGTTACAGAATACTTTTAGGTCAATATTTTCGAGGATGTTTTTCAGCTTTTTCAGTGCATGTTTGTTTATGCCGTCCATGCCTGATGGTATTCCAGACAAGTATTATTAACTATAGGGTGTAGTCACAGCCAGGTTATATTTGTATGCTGATTCAGACCATTATTCATGAAATTTTTCGCAGGTAAATTCAAAAAACCGACTTAAAAAAATAAGACAGAAAATATTTTGTTTCTTTGATTAGGCCCTATATTATGCCTTGAAATTGCCTGATCTCTCTCCGATCGTTTCGGATGTCCGTCCCATCGTACTAAAAAATGCACCTGTGTTTGCGCACACACTTTTGCACTATAATATCTCCTGCGCAAGGACACGCTGGAAAACATTACTAGACACCACATTTAATAGTTTTAATTATATAATCGGTTTCACATTAAACCTAGTCGTTCGCTAGACTCGTATCTGTCTTTACTGGTAATTAACTTTCTTGTTCCCCGTGTGTACTGGGACCGGTAACTGTTGGAAACCAGGTCGACTAAAGTTTAATGGATTTTATATAGCTACTGGAGATGCTGTCAGCTAAGTAAATGCTCAAGATAGGTTGGTTTTACTAGAAAATGGAGTGGCATAGAATTTTAAATTGGTTTGCAACAAGTGATACGTGATTTAATACGTGTGCACATATGATATTCCTTTTATATTTTATAAAATTTTCTTTCCTGTACTTTTCCCTGTACTTAATGGTTTGCTGGAAGAAATCTCTTTTAGAGATAAGCTCGCCTTTGTACTATTTCTTTTACAAATTACTGTCTATGATAAAAATTTATGTGTACAAGAAAGAATACTAAGTGATTTAGTAAAATCACTCTATCTATTTAAAAAAACCGTATCAAAATCCGTTGCGTAGTTTTAATGATCTAAACATACGTAAGGACGGACAGACAGCGGGAAGCAACTTTATTTAAAACTATTGGACGCCCGCGACTTCGTCCGCGTGGACTACAGAAAAAACAAAATGTCGAAATTATCCGGGATAAAAATATTTTCCCGGGATAAAAAGTAGCCTATATGTTAAGTGGGACCTGTCACAATATATTCCTGAAAACTGCATCGAAATCGGTTCAACCGTTTCTGAGATTAGCGTGCGCAAACGCACAGACAAACCGACAAACAGACAAAAATTCCAAAAATCATCGTTTTATAATATTTTTTCTCATATATCTTCCATGTACAGACAGCGATCCGTTACATTTTTATTATATGTAAAGATAGATATGTATTGATTCGATATTGATAATTAATTCTAACCAAGTTGAACCAGAGAGATACTTCGGTCATAGTTGTGTTATGAATAGACCCCTTAATTCCCAAATTGAACTGACACTGAAACAACACAGAGTAGAGATTAATTCCGCAGAGTATCAACAGCGTGAACTTATCCAGCACAAGCTCTCATTAACATACAAGATGGTCGTCAACATAATTTGGATGCTTGTTAAAATTAATACAGACTGCTGTTGAACAATAAACTTTTGAGATTCTGTGTCTACGGTAAAGTGTTGGCACTGCTAAATTAAAACTATTTAATGGCATGGGGTTTCGTTTCTGGGAACGAAAATATGCATTACCTATATTAATTAAAACAAATGCTATAGTTAGGACTTAATTAGTACTTCACTATCATTTAGTTTATTAATTTCAGGTAGTGCTCGAGTTTCGAGTTATTGCAGTTTATGAAACAGCTGTTTATTTTTTCCCCATACAAAAATTAACAAACAGGAGGTCGCAAAATGAAAACGTTTATCCATTCAACATAACGTTTTCGGTGGTTTACTTTTCAGTAAATACATTTAACAATAGTGCAATTAACCTCCAACGGTTTCACATATTACCCATAATGTTCTTTGCCACTTTACCTAATATAATTTTCATATTAAAATCCGACTGAAATTACAAAATTATTTTTACACGGTATTTCTTTGGCGAGATTGTTGACTCTTCCGTCTTTAGAGAGCCCTAGAGACCTGAAGAAGGGCCCGGTGTCAAGTACGTGCCTGGAGCTGTCACCGAGTATTTGTACGCTACGTGAACTTGTGACGATATTTTCACAGATATTTTTTGAACCTGAAACATAGTTGTTTTTTTATACAGACTGCTGTTGAACAATGTGATTTGGTGGATACCTTTTCAAAAACTGCGCCGGAATGATCATGTGTATGTTACATAAATACACAAGATCATTCCGGATTACGGTGCCCATGTGAAAACTACATACTGTCACCACCAACCTAGAAATCCAAAGCTTTAGCTACAAAGCGTAAGCTATAAAATAAATGGTTCAAACCCCATACTTTTTCCGAACTCTATTCGGCACTTCACTGTAATATCACCTGAGAGTGACATTACTATTTGGACGTTTTTCCACTAGACGGCACGACCATGGCCACGACACGACACGACCACGGCTTTTTTGGAATCAAAAATGTATTAAACAGTATGGCTCGTTTTTCCATTAGATGATACGACCACGGCACGGCTCCTCTACTCGTATTAGTTGACGAAATGTCATGGTCGTGTCGTTGTCTTGTCGTCTAGTGGAAAAACGCCTTTGGTATGCACTCACTATCACGCAGATTAGTGCCACGGGACCAAATCGTTTTTCGATACCTTGAAAATGACAGATTCAGCGTACAGCGAGGTTCAGCGCTTTCTGTTACTTAGGCTCTCCCTTTGTCAAGTTGTGAAATGATATGGAAGAGGTGCTGAATTATCGTGTATGTGAATGTAGGTTACAGATTATATACTTTTAGTGTTAGGGTTGCCTCTTATGTGATTTTTTTTTGATCTTTATTTTATAGAAGCTTTTATTTATTACAAATATGTACCTCTTATGTGATGTATAATTTCACAAATAAATTTACAGGTACTAGTAATGCCAGTTCTCATTCAAAAATTAGGCCATAATAAAATTTTACGATAGTTAATGACATTTATTTTAATAAAATTTATTTCTTATAAGAAAAAAATGTAGACTTATAGTGTAGTCTAACCATAGAGAAAAGAGTATAGATATTCCTAAGTCTATGAGTCTAACTAATAAACTGGATAATATTTTTCTTTTCATAAAGATAACACTCCATGATAAAATTTATTAAAACACGCAAAAGTAACTACCAATATGTCTTTCTTATCATAAAACTTGTGTTGATTGAACATCTGAAAGAAAATAACCTCTCTCAGAACCGTAGGTATATTTATAAAGAGTCATTGGAATAAACTAGTGATAACATTACATTTCGGGTCACCAACCCGCCTGCCCAGCGTGGTGACTATGGGCAAATCCCCCCCCATGGCAGTCTTGTGGCGTGCCCTGGGGGAGGCCTACGTCCAGCAGTGGACTGCAATAGGCTTATGATGATGATGAACATTACATTTGGAAAATAGAAGATTCCAGAAGTTAACTCTTGCTCTTATAAAAGCCCCATAACTTGACCTCATAATAGTTTAACCTACATAAAATTAATAACGACCTTTTGATTAGTTCAGCCGTTCCTAATTTCAGGGTTATACGAGTACAATATACAGTATAAACATGACACCATTTTGTTAGCGTACTTTGCTATACCGACTCTTATGTTTTCTGGTATAAAGTTCACAATAGCATGGGGATGAGTGGCCATAAAATCACTTTTGAGCAATGGCTAGAGTCACGCAGTGGTATAAATCAGATAAGTATGCGGTGTGATGATTAGGTTATAGCAACATTGATTTACAACTGCTGGAGATAAACCATTCTTTCGTTCTAATAATATCACTCTCAAATATATGTATGTATGTAATATACATAAATAAGGCTATGTTCCCAAAACTATAGGGTAGCTAGAACTGCAGAATCACGAATGAGATCCTAGCTTTTAACATAGCTGGGTCAGATGCAAAAGATTAGATGCTAGCTCATCGCCTTAAAGAACGCCCCTAAATTCCTTAGTCGACTTTCATAATAACGTAGCTGATGTATTCTAGTGATGGTCAGTAAAAAAGGATATTGCATATTTTAAATACTGTGTAAACGGTGAAAACTAAATCTATTCATAATTTTATTTATCTATGCCAGTTGGCTGTTTATAAGGAAAGGATCAACTACAATCAATAAAGATTGATAAAATAAGCTATGACGAAGCATTATTTTTTGTATCTAAGACACAAACATACAAATAGCTATATATATATAGCAAATAAGAACGTTAATGGAAATAACACAACGTCACGCCTTAGGGGTTCATATCAAGCGAAACTGAACGGTATACGAAGTCAGTTGAGGTTTATATTGGATGAGCAACTTTTAAAAGGTCCCAACACAAAGCTCACAAAACAAGAACTAATCTAAGGTCCTCGTACCTATCTGTAAACCACATCTTAGGAGGGTCGCACAAAACACAGCGGTAGATTAGGAGTATGTTAACCGACTGCTTGATGTATGGGGAAAATCTGAGACTATTTACTTCAGATTCTTTAGGTATAAAAACCTGGCCAAATTATTTTAGTCAATACTAGTATACGTAAAATTCTATAATTTGACAGACGTATTTTAATATCGATGTGTTTACGTTAAGTATGATGAATAATTATTATTTTGTCTTCTAAAAATCTTTTCTAATTTAGGTGCAGTTGTTAGATTATTGCTATAAGTTTTCCATAATACCTAATCTTCTTTTGTTATTGGACATCGAACTGGTTAGGTATTTTCGCAATAAGCCGGAGTATTAATTATTTAAACTGTAGGTAATCACAATCAAATTGCGCTTAAACAAGTTCGAGAAAGTAAATCCGGCGATTAAATAAAACTCGGCATTACAAAGGCAGGCCTTTTCGACGAAACCCTTGTAAATGCTTAGTTAAGTCATAATTTTACAGCACCTGATAAATTAATGTTCACAGATTAGGATTTATTGCAATAATTTTGCATTTTGTTTATCTTTTTTCTATTGAGGGATCGCCCGCCACCGGGCCCTATACCCTCCGCTGACCCTCGGATCTGCCTACTCATGATCACGAACACAAGACACTACAATCAAGTTGATGATGCCACGGGTGTTGGCGAAACATATGTCGATTAAAAATTTTAATTGGTTTTCGGATTAGCAGCTATGTATTTATGGTTGCATGCTAGGTGCTTGGATCTGGCTTCTCGTTGCGACTGTAGTGTCTTGTGTTCGTGATCATGAGTAGGCAGATCCGAGGGTCAGCGGAGGGTATAGGGCCCGGTGGCGGGCGATCCCTCAATAGAGATTTGAACTTCCGAATAGTGACGCCTGATACAATTCAATATCTTTTTTCAGTGAATTTCGGTTGTGTGTAACATTATGGCTAGCTATCAATCTCGGTAGTAGCAACATTATCCACGTGAACTTGAATAGCATATGTTTTCTAATATTAGCTTGCCAAGTTTCATCAAATTCCATTCAGTTGTTTCTATGTGAATGACTAACAAACATCTAACTCTAGATAGCCAAAAATGTAAAAGAGATGGTAAAATTCGTCATCCGAGTTAATTGACCCTATAGCTCAGTTGGTTAGAGCCAAAAGCATGGTTTGCGAGAGGTCGTGAGTTCAAATCTCACTCGGGTGAAAATTATTTTCATTTTCTTAATAATATTTATAATCTAGAGTTAACTATTCCGAACCCAAAGAGAAAATAATATGAAATACGTCCTTTCTTTACCTATATCTACAAAATATACCTAAAAAAAGGCTTTTGAGGCGCGAAATAATACACAAATGAAATATAAGAATAATGTTTTTCTTTCAGCAAAAGGTCAGGAAGCTAACCCACCCCGTACGTCATAATCATAATGCGAGGGGTGCGACTGGACACTACTTGAGGTGATTTTGTATTATATTTGCTCCTATTTGGAATAACATTTTTAGTTATATTAACCTGGATTTTTATCCGACTGTGCCAAAAGGTTATATTTTTAAAGTGTATATATATATATGTGTATTTTTTTAACGCAATCTAGAGCCTAAACGGGGTGTCTCATTTGAGCTCGAGAGATTTCATTAGATTCGTCTTAGTTCTGACAGCAATACTGGGTCAAAATTTTTACGCAGTCGGGTGTTTTACTTGAAGTAAATGAGGTATTCTATTGTCTAAATAACATAAATTAATGAGATTGTAACCGTGTGTATCACCAAAGAATTTAAACATTTTTTAAGCTAAACATACCCTAAATTTGGCAGATATGCCACACATTTTGCTGTCAACTGTCATATTTAAATCGAGCCTAACTTTAGGCGCTCTTTTGTAATAACACCGTTACTTTTTAACTTCTGCTTCCCAATCGTCGAAAATTCAACAGCGAAATCATATCGAAGCACATACAAATTAATAGATGTAAACATGGTGGAAACTGGTGAGGACATCAAAATATCTTATGAAGCTATCCGAATTAATACGATGGATTAGTACAATCCGTAGTTTTGCAATATTCGGTGCCAATGTGCAATACTCAAAGTTGTATGATATTTTTAGCGCTTTGTAACGACTATATGAATAATACGTAATCCGAATTTTCTCCACTTGTTTGAGTTTGGATAATTTATAAGCGATAGTTAGAAAGTAGTATAATCTTTGTATTTATTTATTTCCTAAAGTCTCATCACTGACTAAAGTACAAATATAATATATTTCCATCCTCAAGTGACAAAAAATACATGATAAATTCCTGAATACATGATGATCTCCGATCGTATTCCGGCCAAGGCGACCAATCTCTACGGAGATTGGCCAGGTACGCAGGAGATATTATTATAGAGCACAAGTGTGTGCACAAACACAGATGCACTCTCCATTCCGTTACTCTCATAGTCCGATGGGACGGTAAGCCGACACGACCGGAGAGAGATCAGGCGCAGGACCAACGGTTTTACGTGCTTTCGAGACACGAGCTAAGTGTCAATTTTGCAACATTAAAATCTGTACATGAAATATATTCATTGGTGCTCGCCCGTGACTAGGATCGAACTTACGCCTCCCGCTTGGAAGGTGCACGTCTTAACCACTAGGCTATCACCGCTGAATACATACAAGTGAAGTGACACCATAATCACAAAAGTAACACGTGGACAGACGGAAAACAGACATGACAAATCTATAAGGATTCAGTTTTTTGCCATTTGGCTACAGAACCCAAAAATGGTTGACAGAATAACTGCAATATTAGTATTATACCTACTATGCTGTTTTGGATGTAATTTGCGGAAATGCAGTCAGTCGCTCGAAGCCAGTGCGGTTAGGCTGCTATTGTTTGGGAGCAAACAGAACCTCGCTTTGGGATTTGTGGCTTATCCAATAATGTTTGTTACAAGAGATATTATATCTACCGGTGTATTTTGGACTGAAAACATCCGCTTTGAGGTTTTTAACAATATCATAACATTTCCTAGGCAGCAATATTGTTAAAATGGATCGTGAAAATACGAAATAAGTGTAAGTAAAGGAGTCAAATTAACGCCATAATCTTTTTAATGATGTCTCTTATGCTTTCTGCTATATTTAAGATTTTTAGCGACAGTTACAAACAAAACCGTTTGTTATTCTTATAAACAGTGAGGGTTACCTTTGTTGTTTACTTCTATTAAATAGTCCGCTTTCCAACTCGACCACTAAAAATACCCGTATAGAAAAAATCGTAACTTATCTTTTTGTAACTAAAAGTTCTTGTAGATAGAAATGGAAAATGACGAGTTGGAAATAGACCGTGCGTCTGACCGAACTAAAAACTCTTAAGAATCAAAATAGAAAGTGACGAGTTGGAGAAAGATCGTCTGACCAAAACACTGGCAATATTGGTTTTCGAGCGGAGTTGCGGCCATTTGCTAGTCTAGTATACTCGTATCTAATTGCAAATAGCTACGGTTGCCAGTCCGTCGCTTTGTGGCTTGACCAATAATTGTTCAGCGATATAGCCAATATTGAATATTTGTTGGTCAGATCACGCTGTAGCGTAAATACCGGTAAGTCGTATCGGTTGGAACTAACAGGTTAATTTGTAAACATGGATCTCTTTACATATACTTATGCGAACCACGGCTTTATACCTACATCATCATTTACAGCCCTGAGAAGTCCACTGTTGGACATAGGCCTCCCCCAACAACCTCCATTCCGACCGGTCGGAAGCAGCCTGTATCCAACCGACGCCCGCAACCTTGGCCAGGTCATCCGTCCACCTCGCGGGTGGCCTTCCCACGCTGCGCTTGCCGATACGTGGTATCCACTCTAGAACTTTCCGACTCCATCGGCCATCAGTTCTTCGAGCTATGTGCCCTGCCCATTGCCACTTCAGCTTGCTGGACCGTTCAGCTATGTCGGTGATCTTTGTACGTCTGCGGATCTCCTCATTTCTGATTCGATCACGCAGAGAGATCCCAAGCATAGCTCTCTCCATCGCTCGCTGTGCGATCCTGAGCTTTTTTATGAGGCACATAGTTAGAGACCACGTCTCGGCACCGTAAGTCATCACCGGTAGCACGCACTGGTTGAACACCTTCGTCTTTAAGGACTGGGGTATCTTGGACACAAATAAGCTTCGTAGTTTCCCGAACGCTGCCCAGCCGAGTTGGATTCGCCGAGTTACCTCCTTCTCAAAGTTGGACTTACCTAGTTTGACCGTCTGTCCCAGGTAAACATACTCGTCAACAACTTCAAGCATCGAGCTCCCAACCAGTACAGGAGTGGGCGGCACATGGACGTTCGACATGATCTTCGTCTTGTCCATGTTCATCTTCAGGCCCACCTGTTGGGAGACTCGATTGAGGCCATCGAGCATTGTGCTTAGATCCTTCAGCGATTCTGCCATGACCACGATGTCGTCTGCGAACCGAAGGTGAGTGATGTATTCGCCATTGATATTGATGCCGAGTCCTTTCCATTCGAGAAGCTTAAAGGCGTCTTCCACTGCATTGGTGAAGAGCTTCGGAGAAATAACATCTCCTTGTCTCACTCCCCTCTGCAAGGAAATCGGCTCAGTGCTCCGCTCCTGTACTCGTACCGACATGGTGGCATTGCTGTATAAACACTTCAGCACTTCGATATATCGATGGTCAATATGGCACCGCTGGAGAGACCGCAACACTGCCCATGTCTCGATCGAATCAAAGGCCTTCTCATAGTCCACGAAACGCTAGGCATAGTGGCCGATTATACTCTTCCGTTTTTTGTATAATCTGCCGTAGCGTGTGGATATGATCTATGGTACTAAACCCTTTTCGGAAACCGGCTTGTTCGGGAGGCTGGAAGTCATCAAACCTGCGAGCAAGACGATTCGTGATTACCCTTGAAAACAACTTGTAGACATGGCTCAGAAGCGAGATGGGTCTATAGTTCTTCAGCAAGGCTTTATCGCCTTTTTTAAAGAACAGCACCACCACACTTCTGTTCCATGCTTCCGGCGTTACCCCTTCGAGCAGGACGGAATTGAAGAGCCTTTGGAGGACCTTCAGTACCGGAGTTCCACCCGCTCTTAGAAGCTCTGTTGTAATTCCATCGTCGCCCGGCGCTTTGTTGTTTTTGAGTTGTTTAAGGGCAGTCCTAATCTCGTACAGGCTGATATCCGGGATGTCTTCAGTATAGTGTCGGGTGAGCTTGGCTCTTGGGTCTTTGCCTAATCTAACAGGTTTAGCGACCGAGGTATATAGCTGTCCATAGAACCTCTCAATCTCCCTTAGCACCTCTGGTATGGTAGACGCTACACTGCCGTCCTCTGTCTTCAGCTTCGTCAACTGGCTCTGCCCAATAGATAATTCTCTCGCGAACACTTTGGAGCCTTGGTTTCGCTCTATTGTCTCCTTAATGCAGCGAGTATTAAAGCTGCGGATGTCGTGTCGCAGAGACTTGGAGATACGTCTATTGAGCTGCCGATATGCTTCAGCGTCATCAGAGGACTGCAGAGACATTGCGCGCCTTTCCGCCATGAGGTTGAGGGTATGACCAGTCAGTTTCTGGGGTCTATTTCTACGGTTAGGTCTAAAGAATTTAGACCCCACCGTGTGGACAGTTTCTACCAGCCTGTTATTTATATCGTCCACTGACATGCAATCCTCTAGGCAAGCAAAGCGGTTTGTCAGCTCGAGTTGAAAGCTCTCGGGGTTTTGAATGTGCACGGATGAGGGTCGGAGTGTAGACTTCACTAGTCGTGATCTCTCCCGTTTGACATTAATATTCAATGTGCCTCGAACCATTCGGTGATCGCTACCGGTTTTCACCCTGTTGATCACTGAGACATCATTGAATATCCGTCTATCGGTGGTCAATATGAAGTCTATCTCGTTCCTCGTGTGCTTGTTGGGATGGAGCCAGGTCCATTTCCTATGAGGCGGCTTCTTGAAGAAGGAGTTCATCATAAAGAGTCCCTCCATCTCTAGAAAATCGGCCAGCCTCTGGCCCCTGGGGTTCCTGTCGCCGGATCCAAATTGTCCCACTTTCAACTCATTCTCACCCCGCTTGCCCAGTTTCGCATTGAAGTCCCCCATAACAACACAGAAATGAGTTTTAGAGGTATGTATGGCTGTACTTATGTCCTCATACATAACCTCCACCTCGTCATCTGGATGCGTCGAGGTCGGCGCGTATACCTGGATGACCTTCAACGAGTACCTTTTTGATACTCTGAGTATCAGGTATGCTACCCTGCTCGATACACTCGTGATGGATTCGATGTTGTTTACGAGGGACTTGTGGACGATAAACCCAACACCACCCTGGGACTTATGATCACCTTCCCGGTGGTAGAGTAAGTTGCCAGATTTCAGGGTTATCGTATCCTCTCCCTGTCTTCGGACCTCAGATAACCCTACAATATCCCACCGCAACTTACTCATTTCCTCTTCCAGCTCATCGAGCTTTGTGTCCTCCTTCAGCGTGCGCGTACCTACATACATACCTACATACATACATAAAAATCACGCCTTTTTCTTGGACGGGTAGGCAGAGATCACGGATCTCCACTTGCTACGATCCTGACATACCTCTTTCGCTTCATCTACTTTCATGTTTTATACAGGGTGTAACAAAAGGGTAATGTAAAGCGGAAAGCTATTAAAATACCCATAATTTGGGGCTCAAAATCACATATTTATTTTTCCAGCTCAGGAATGTTCACACAATCTTGGAAAATAAACATGTTTTTTCGAGTATATAATACTGTATAAAGCTACATAATTTGTAACTTTGAGCTTAACATGCCCCTTTTGTAACACGCTATAGATGGACCACCGCTTTCAATACTGTGTTGTTTGTGGTACTTATACACAAACTACTTTGTGGTACTAAACACAAACTACTTTGTGGTACTAAGCACAATTTTGATTGAATAAATGAATTATGAATTACTAATCATACAGAGAGCCAAATTTCAATATATCCAAGAGAAGTCACTACATAAAACACCTTCTCCACATGTAGTATGTACCTATAGGTAGGCGAATGTATACGCAAAATACGCAGATAACGATTGACAATTTTTTTGTCTGTGTCAGGAATATTTCTCATCGTATTCGTTACCGGTCGCTATAACGAATGTAGGTAATTATTGTATCCGAAAAACGACGGTAGGCCCCTTCCCACGTGACGAGGGTATGTAATTTACATAACTCTACCCAACCACTGTGGTAAACGTGACTATAATTATTTTTTTATCAACTCATAGAAAAGTGTTTCTAAATCCTTTCTATAAGCTTGCTAACCACAGCTTGGTCGATGCACAGAAAAAAGTACGACTTTATCCAGTTTCATAAACTAAATGTACTTAATAAACTAGAATCATTAGGAATTCTGCGGTTTACTGCTAAAATGTAATATCTCAAAATTCCTTTATTCTGCTCAATTAAGTAAAACATGGTCCACTGAGCACCCTTCTACAGAGCACGCTGGGAAAATTAGATTTTAATTATTTAATTGTAAGCAACCACTGGCCTCAATCAAACCTACACCTGCGTCTAAACTTACTAATTACATTTAGGTAGATTGAAAAATGTTAATACAAGTGGCTTTAAGCCATCTAAATATCTAATATTAAGTATTTAATACCTGATGCAGAATCACAGTGTCATAAAAAATATATTTTCTATAGTTTTTTCTGTTGAAAAATTCGCAGCTGGATCCAAAAGTAGAGATACTAATATATTCTCATACGTACATAACTAACATAAAGAAGTGGTCGTGGGTTCGATTTCTACTCGGGTGAAGAATTTTTTCCATTTTATTTATTAATAATTTTATAACATAAAGAACATAGATAATACATTAATTAATATTGACTTTGACTGTCTCAAATTTGAAGATTTTCATCGATTTCATATTTGACCTACTAGATATGCCATTAAATTACTTCCATTGGAATCTTTATTGTTTTCCCGGGGTAAAATGATATAATAGATAGACCTTTTAATAGATTACCTAATGGTGTGGAAGAATAATCGATTCCAGATTTCCTTCGTCGATTACGTATTAAATAATAAATATGTATTAATATCTTTGTCTTTACCGTTTTGTTTGCTTGTGGTTTTCCTTTACCTGAAATAAAAAAGTACGTATTAGTTTTGGTTCACAGGAAAATAGGCGATATTATTGTACAAATACCAAAAAATATATTTGAGATAAATGATGCCTATAACTATTAGTCTGACTAGCTGCCTATATTGAGAATATAGCTAAGTACAAATGTTACAAACCTTAGATGAAATAAATTCTTTGTCAAGCGCTTATCTGAATGGAAGGCGCATGACCATTGAGCTACGAGTATCGCAACTTTCGTAATCTAAGTAAGGACCTCTATGAGCTATCACCACTACCATGCTATGTAGGTAATCTAGGTAAGGACCATTTTGTATCAAGTGCCTAATTACTCGTATATATTTAATGTTATACACCTTTCGCTCAAGTACTCCTCTTTAAAATTTACGGCGTGACGTGACGTATCCGTTTTGAAAAGTAACAACAAGTAATCGACAAGCAACAACTAGAGTGTGAAAACAAGCCATCGACGGCAAATCGCCAACTCTGTCGAAACACGGAGATTGCACGAAGTTTGCCAAAGTTGGAGCAAACTTTGTTCCAATTTTCTAACTTGACAAGGACATGTTAAATTGATAATTATATTGAAGAGACTCCCCTAATTCAATTATTTACTATAATTCGTATTGAGTCAAACTTTTCTATTTGGATTTCTTGTTTTATATGCGGGTATTTAATATGTTAATTAAAATGGGGTAGGTACTTATTTTGGCCTGTTATATCCCATCTTCTATCATCTATTACGGGATAAATATGGCATCTAATAGCAAGCAACTTATAATAATGCATATCATCATCATTTTCGGCTATAAGAAGTCCACTGCTGACTATAGGTCTCTCCCAATAAGTTTGGTTTATTGATTCTATATCTTTAATATTAAAATGTTATAAACAAAATTTCGTTTAGTAACGCTTTTCATATAAAAGTGCGATTATGACCTATATTATGTTTTGACAGAGACAAAATAGTGCGGTTTTCGTGTTCGTTTAGTGTGACATATATATGCTTGTCTCACTGTACACCAAATTGCTTACTAGGTACTCGTTAACAGCAAGTAATTACCATCCATCATCCCGTAACGATGGTAGCTGGCTCTCGAACTCCGAGGAATGTGCTAAGTTATGCACTCATTCATTTGTTTCTCCTCTACATATGATTTGTAGATAGTTTGTACTTAGTAATCAAAGTTTACTTTCTCTAAAACATGCAAACAAAACTTGCAATTAACTAATCCTATAGGGGAAAGTAACGTTTTCAGAAATCTAGCGATATTTAAAATTTCTGAAAATTATTATTTATTATGATTATAAACCGTATAGTTGCGTTACACAATAGATCTGAAATAGCCAAAACTGGTGCCACCTAAATCTTTTCAGATCCAACCTGAAAGGAATCACCCCGTTACAAAGCATCTACCCAAGACCTAGCAGATAAACCTCTTTTTTGTTTACATTTAGGGTGAAGCTAATTATGAAGTTGGAAAGTGCGGAGTCAAGGTCTATTTGCTGGGCAGAGTGAAACAAAAGCCCGTTTAGAGCACAAAGGGAAAGTCATGGCGACCTTAGAGGAAGGTTTTTGCCTGCGACAAGTGTATGATTGAAACTTGTTTCCGGTTTCATTGATGTTTAAGCTTTTAACTTGAAGGTGGCGGAATCAGTAGAGTTTTAGATAAAGGGTAAGTTGTACTTTTGCTTTATATAATTAAAACTTCGTCTTTCAAGTGTAATGTAAAATTTTGGTAGGTATACGATTGCCTTTCCACAATACCACGTTGTATATTAATGAACATTATGGACCAGTGACTATAATTAGTGGATATCAGACGCAATCGTAACCAAGCAGCATACTCTGGTGAAAAGGCAGCCTAAGAAAGACATCATCTATCAGCGTTTATCTCATTATTTTGTGGTCTCTTTCAAAAATTTCAGTACTCATATCGATAAAAATGTACTTCGTGGCTAGTCGCGACATGACTGTTAGTAACTAAACTATCAAATAACCTCATTTGCATAATTATAGAAAAAACCTTACTGTGTGAAAATTTTGATGAACCTACATACCCAGAATCAATCTGCGACGAATTCAATGACATCTATCCAGCTCAAATGCAACCAGCCATTTAGGCTGTAAAGCGATCAAAAATATATGTATATATAAAAAAATATATAAAAAATATAATATTAAAGGTAAAAAAGATGATTAATATGGCTGCCATATTGTAATACCGCGGATAAAACAATCTGCCTTGAATACCGATTATACCACAATTAGGTAGTTGTCCGCAGTAGGCAGTAAACAGACCTGATGGGGCTGAAGGCCGATCGACCCGGCAGCTCACGCACGCCTCGCTGGTGACATAGCTTATTTTTAGCTAATTTCTATTATAAATACTCCATATTATGTGGAAAAGGCACGGTGTAAAGTTGGGTCCTGCGGAGGCGTGTAAATATACTATGACACGGATTTCTTCTATTGAAGAATTCTTGTCTTTCTATTTGGTATTACTATTTGAACTAATTTCGGAACAGGAGTCGCCCACCATCGGGACCAAATTGCATTGATTTTATCATGGTGTCATGTCTCAATAAAATTTTCTTTCACTTTAAAATAGGAAATGTTTGTTGTTTGTTTGATCCACGATGCAGTCTACTATCTAACTCCTGTCCTGTATTGATCAAGTACATACTGAAAATTCCTATAATAGTACCGCCGATGACTTCCACTCTTTGTAATTGCCATCTCATGCCGGTAATCCCCACATTCCGGATGCAGCTGATTGCCAGATCCGCCGGGAACGTAATTGTAGTAGGGGAGCCCGAGATGCTAAATTTGCAGTTACTCGAGCGTCATGGGGACTTAGTGGATTCTACAGATTATGTTATGAGCAAAAAAAAGTTTATGTTGCATTTTCTATTTTAGTGGGGGGTTTACCGTGTACACTTGTTTAAAAATGTAAAAAAAAATCGTCATATGGAAATACTCGAGCGCGTCAGTCATTTATAGTACATATGCGCTTTATATTACTCATAACTATTAGACATTAATCTGACAATTAATTGAAGGGGGGTGGCCAGAACGAGTGGTTGAAAAAAAAAAGAAAAAAAAAGTTATTCGAGCGTGTCAGATATTCAAAGTGAGTGTTAAGTAAACCCTAAAAAGTGTACTATTCAAATGACTGACGATTTGCACGAGGCGTTCAGTCATAATAAATTTTTTAATATGTAAAAAAAAATGGTGACCTTGAAATACTCCAGCGCGTCAGATTTTTCTGCAGGGGGATCAATTTGATGTTACTGTCCTCCTGAATCATAATCTGACAATTATATGGAGGGATATAGCTAATCTGACCATTTTTAAGGGAAATTCTTGCTGTGCTTTCTTCACAGATGAATGAAAGGATCATATACACATGTTCATATTTATATTTTATAATTTATTGATTTAAAATTCGATACAAGAAATTACAATTATTAAATCATGTTAATTATCATCTTCGCTTAATTCATCTTCGCTTAATTCATCTTCGAAGTTGGCTTCCACATCTTCAATTTCCAGCACGCTATTGTGATCAGCTGAGATAGGGTTGGTAAAAAAATATCGATATATCAAAATATCGATATTTTTTCAGAAAAAATATCGATATAAATTAGCGATATTTTTTCCTGCGATATATCAATTTTCGATATTTATTTTCAGCCCGGCTAGCACGGCCAACGATACACGATATGATAAGTCAAGTTATCGATACCTAGCTGTCAAAATACGATAAATATAGCCGCCATGTTGAATTTTATCGATACAGCGAACATAACCATGCCGGTAACGTTACACGGCACGATACGATACGATAGATAAAATGCGAGCATGTCCATCGGTTACTATCGATAGCGCCGAACATGACCGTATTTTGATGTTAAAAATATCGAATTTTGACATCAATTCAAGATATTGTTATCGATGAACATTGTATATTCTCTAGAACATTGCGATAAGCGTAGATAGGTTAGAGAAATCGAAAATACCTATTATATTCTTTGGTTCGATAGGTTTTCAGTGATATGCTCCAAACTTAATATTTTTAATTTAGTGTTTTAGTTTACTCGTTTTTAGTTTACATAGGTAGGTCAAAGGTAAAATTAAATGATTAGAAATTGGTATCGATAACATTCAAAATGGCGGCTAATATCTATCGTATTTTGACAGCTAGTCGATAAATAGGTTTATCGTATCGTGTTTCGCTGGTCATGTTAGAGCAGTTAACATGACATCTGATGTCAAAAAGGAAAAAAAGAAAAAAAAAGAATGAACGACAATTGAAAAAAAGAAAAAAATATTTTTTTACTCTAGAAACATTTGTTTAACTTATCTCGCGCCTTATCGTATTGTAACACGGGATAAATCTTAACGTAACGTATTGTTCCATTGGTCATGTTCGCGAAATCGATAATTATGGTGGTATAGATACGATACGAAATCCTTTATCGTATATCTACTTATCGTGGTCGTGCTAGCCCGGCAGATATCAAAATCGATATATTTTTAAAGCTCTGCTGTCTGGCGTCTGCTCATGCGTCACATCATGTTTTTGACCAATCCGATTTCTTAAATTTAGAAAATATGCAGTAGGCTGTATGGGTTTAGTTTCTTTACTTCAAACACAAACAAAAATTACACTCTATAACTTGTTTGTCTATGACAATGACATTGCTTGTTGGTTTGGTTGATATCACTGCACTGGACTGACTGCATTTTTGTTTAGAGTGTTGGTACGAACGTTGTTTTGTTGTGTTGTCACGAGTAAACTAAGCGTAGCTTATTGTTATTTTTTTGTGTGAGTTGTATTTATGTTAAATGTCATGTCTGCTGTATGGAAGTTAGCGATAATTTTGGCAATTTTTATAAATAATTGCAAATTGGGCAAAAAATATCGATATATCGAAATATCGATATTTCTTGGGTGATATATATCGATATATTTGAAAAATATCGATACGATAAATATCGATATTTTTTTTTCATTTACCCATCACTAAGCTGAGATGACAACATGGCGTAGTTGTGACGGTGCGAGAGAGTAAGAGATAAAGAATGAGTGAGAACGAAAGTTAGGCGCAGCGTGGGGGAACCACAGCTCTCTGCCGCTGTACGCTCCACCTTTTTTCGACAAATTAATAAACATTACCCCATTTAAAACGTCAGATTATTATTTTTTTACAATCCTGACACTATTATCTTTAAAATAAAAAAATAATTAATCACGCTCGAGTATTTCGAGGTATCGTTTTTTTTTTACAACTTTGTGACTTGTTTATTTCTTAATGTCACATTCAAATCGTCAGATTATTGAAATATACACTTATCTCACTGTAATTAACTTACCCTCTCTTAATCTGACGCGCTCGAGTTTTTCGGAGGATCGATTTTTTTTTACTAATCTGACGGGTTCCCCTCAACGTATACCACCATATTAAGGGTTCATATGTGGTAAGGGTACATTACATTATACAAGGATTCTCCCTACATAATTTTCTGACACGCTCGAGTAACTTCAAAAATCCCCGCTTGGGCTCCCCTACTATTGCATTTCCAATACGACTGCCTGGTTATATTCCTGTTGGTCACCATTGGAGCTAATGAGATTCTTATTGTGATTGATTATGGAACTAATGGGAATTAATAGATTGTTGACATTAAAGTGAATGATTATTAGGTAATTATTAGGTAGATTGTCTAAAGCAGTGAGCCAAACTTCGATATTAATTAAACCGTGATTTATCTACTAATAGCTACTCACTAAACAAATCTAAAAAAGCGTATATTTCTCGTCTTATCTAAAATCAATTTCACGAGATCTTGCGATGAGAATATCCTCATAATGTTCAATACAGGGAGCTCTATGTTAACTCACTAATACCTTAAAGGTATTTTTTAAATGTACCTAAGTATACAGGCCGGTCATAAATAGACATTATCATAAACTTGAAGTATTCATGTATTTTCACCGCAAGTTAGTATGGATTACTTCCATATTCCATATATAGATATGCGGTTCCAAGTTTGAAGCATTTTAAAGACTTGTTGCGTTTTGGCACGGCTGCCGTCAAGCCAGCTACCACTTCATTCGAGTACGATGACGTGAATCCAAGAGCGTTTCCATACATTATTACAATATCGGTATTTTACATACATACATAAATATACAATTTAATATACAGGATGTTTTTTTGTGGCCACCTTTAACGAAGGGTACGGACTCTATACATCAAATAAAGTAAGTTTATGCCAAAAAAAATGCTGGGATTTTTTTTTTTTTCAAAAAATTTTTTTTATTACTTGATCTGGCTAAATTTATAGTGTCTAGTGTTTATGTTAGTTTTTTTATAGACAGATATTAATTATTTCTCGTGAAAAAATCTTGCTACGCGCGTCTATGTGCATTTATGCAGAAAAACGCAGTCTATTTACTCAACTTTGGACCCTAATATTTTGGAAACCAGAAACTTCCCAGGTATGCTTCCATGGAGAAAAATGATCGTGATGATGAGGAGATTCCGTAGTTTTCGGGAACGTTGACGACCAAAAATCACCCTGTATTTATATACTGGCATTTGTTGTGTTACAGTGTAATGATAAAGTAATTAAATATCTACCAACATGTTAGTTATTACAAATAATTATTCCTATTAGTTCAGTTCCCGTGTAACTAAGCCGTGTAACGACAAGTGTATTTTTTATTTTTCCTGCTTGGAATCGTTTATTTTTTTTGTTAAAAATTAATAACTTCATTGCCGATTGAACAAATTCACTAGAAAAATATAGAATAGCTTTCCTAACTACGTGAGTACGTAAACGTACCCTTTTGTTACATCCTGTAGCTCGTATTCATATGTGTATTTAACAGCTTGCCACATTTTCGCATTCACATAACAAAAATTCACATTTAAAAAAATTGTCAGAAGTGGCACCATGTGGTTCTATCGGCCCTTGGTGTTCTGCCTACACCGTAAGAGATATAGGCGTGATTATACAGGGTGTGGGTGACAGCTAGGCATATACTGAAATGCTGAACAAGTACCATTGTGTTGAGTTATACGACATGTTATAACTCGCATGAAATGTATTTTTGATTTGATTTATCAGTAATCTATGCTCACCGCGCCAATTGTATCGGCGATCCTGTGACTAATTAAATGGGCTTATTGGTACTTATATATACTTACTTACTAATTAATGGTTATTGTGACATATTGCTGTTTTTTGGATTACTTGTGACTCTCAATTAGGGTTGATCAGTTATTTGAACTTTTTTGAGGGCAATTTTTTTTGAAAATCATCTTTTGGTTAAAATTTTATTTTAAGTCATTATCTAAGGCCTAATTAAACGAACTTAACTATTTTTGTTTCCTGAAAATATGAAAAAGATGTCGGAAAATTTTCGAATTTTCCTGCGAAAATGTCCAGTGTTTTCTGTATCAGAATCATGGTCTGAATTCATGGTATCAATATTTGCCTGGCTTCACAAACAACCTGTATATATGTATGTAACAAAACTATAGGATAAATTATCATATAATAATAATCTTTCAACTAGGTTTAGCATAGCGAGCATAACATTACATCTGATGTAAAAGATTAGTGACATCTTACCAGTTCATCGCCTACGCCCCTAAGTTACTTACAAGTAGCGAGTCTTATTTATATATCATTCGCTTAACAAAATCCTTTTGTTATAAATATAATTAAGAAAATGAAAAAAAAAATCACTCACGATCTCTCGCAAATCGTGCTTTTGCTCTAACCATTTATAACCTTTTTGTGTTACACTCAGTATATTGTAGTGTTGTGAAACGTAAACTGCGTACCACATTTTTGTATTCACATAATTTTACAGCTAACCAGAAGTTTTACATAGAATCTAGTGGCACAGAAAGCTCATAGCTGTTTTTAATTAATAATAATGACGTCACAACAGTCGTGGGAACGATCGATGGTGGCTGCCCCGCGCGCCCATGCGGAAGCCGTGTAGGGCCCGCATAATGCTAACATAATCTAGGACATGTCAACTTGGGAGTTGATTTAAATAATTATTATGTGTACGTTATTAAATGAAAATGTATTTTTGGTTAGGTGGTAGAGAATGCCAAAAAAGGCATTAAGCTTACTTTTGGATATGAATATTTCTTTAATACTACAAATATTTATATTCAAAAGTAAGCTTAATGCCTTTTTTTGGCATTCTCTACCACCTAAACAAATACAACGATGAATTTCATCTATGTATATTTCGATTGTTTTTTTTTATTAATATTTATGAATAATCTCACTCGGGTGAAGAATTTTTTCATTTTCTTATTAATATTTTATTAATATTTTGTGTTGTGAACTCGGTTAGTGTTCTAATTGTACTAAAAAAAAATGGCGCAATAAATGGTGGTATGTCATTAGGTATGTATTGTAAAGAATTTTTTTGTTATTACATGATAAAAATGAAACTCTACAGAATACAACCACCTACATGAAACATTTTAAATTCGCGAGTATCGTAGCAAAGTGAAAATCCGTTCTCAGCTAATCCTTTGGGAGACGTGAGTTTATCTTCACGTAATGTAAAAAGAAATCCGGATAACGTTGTTATTCGACTGAATTTGAAATAACAAACTCATATATATTTTTACTTTTATACCACAATGACAAATTCTGTTACAGATGAGATGAGTTATACATGGTGTAATAAAAGGAGTATTTTAAGTGAAATATGCTATGAAAATATCCCACTGAAAAAGAACCTATCCACAAAATTCGAGAATTGACATCGATACATCGAGAATCACGTTTCAGATAGTATGAAGAATTCCTAAGCAACTCTGGAATGTTTATACAATCATTAATTATATTTGGGCTCACAATATAGTCAAATAAAATAACTTTAACCTACTACAGAAAATTAAATGTATGTATAAAGTTGCCATCTACCGGGAGGGTGCCCAGGAGGCTGGCAGCATTGCCACGTTGAATGGCAATGCTAATTTTTTGTCCAAAAAACAGGCCAGCCTTCTGGTCACGGGAAGTTTCAAACAGGCGTTTGGAAATTTCCCGGTAGATGCGGTGAGCACTTGGTCCCCACGGTCCCAGTGTCTCGACGCCAAACGCCCCAAACATGTTGACGGCCGATTGGTTTAGTAGGTAGTGACCCTGCCTGCGACGCCATAGGTCCTGGGTTCGAATCCCGGTAGGTGCAAACATTGATATGATGAATATCGATGTTTGTTTCCGAGTCATGGATGTTTCTATACTTATTTATGTATTTATATACCGTTGCTTAGTACCCACGACACAAGACCTTAGGGATCTTAATGTGGGACTAGGTTAATGTGTTGTGTAGTGTGTGAATATTTATTTATATTTATTTATAAAAAAAAAAAAAAAAAAAAAAAAAAAAAAAAAAAAAAAAAATGTAGTCTCCTGGGAGACCTGCATATTTGCGGCGCTTGGCGTTTTCCGCCGAACATGCAGCAGAACCGGCTTTGGATGATGTACCGCCGATGTGGGAGGCAGCAAGAGTGTCAACACAAGTAGCATCCCACACAAGCGGTCTACCCATCTCCCAAGGCACTAGGGTCATACCGTCGGGCCTTTTCCCATCATCACGCGCCAAGCCATTGGGTTCCAGAACTGCTGGCGCGTTGGCTTTTCCTAGGGCCCGACGGATAGAATCGTTGATATTTGCGTGCCGTGGGAGACGGCCCAAGCTTCTGATGCATGAAAGACCGTGGTGACCAAGCCTATCTACGGTGTCCCCACACTGGCAAATGTGGGGAACCGTTACTGTGGCCCCTAGGCGAAGCGATGCAGCTATACGGAACGTTGTTCTATCTAGCATGGTGCCCGTGTGTGGCGAGGGTAGAGCCTGTAGCCAAAGTCCCGATTCCCATTCTCCGACAGCGAGTAGACGGGCGCGCTCTGTGGTACCGGATGACGTTTGTATGAGTTCATTCCGTACCAGGCCACAGAGCGGCTCGTCCCACTGTCGCTGAGAAGAAGGGTCCTTGGGCAAGTCTACGTTTGGGCACCGTGCTATCCAGTCATTTCTGGCCTCGGCCAAGCCGCAGATTGTAATATTTTGGCCGAAAGTTGGTTGAAGTATTTTTGCCACGAGTTTCTCTGTGCTGTAGGCCGAGGACAGGAACGCCGGTAGAGAGACAAACGCCTGTTTGAAACTTCCCGTGACCAGAAGGCTGGCCTGTTTTTTGGACAAAAAATTAGCATTGCCATTCAACGTGGCAATGCTGCCAGCCTCCTGGGCACCCTCCTTATACAATCATATAACTTTAACACGGGATTTCTAGTAACAAATTTGGTGGATAGGTGCTTTATATTGGATCTTTTTTCATTTTGTTTAACATACACCCTTTGTTACATCCTGTATAGTATACCTTTGGCGTGGCGGATGTTGGATAGATGAACGTTTTATATTAAGATTAACGAAATGGACAATTAATGGACTATAATTTTGTAAATTTGTTTAGTGAACTTTCTGTCGGTCACCAACCCGCCTGCCCAGCGTGGTGACTATGGGCAAATACCCCCCATGGCATTCTTGTGGCGTGCCCCGGAGGAGGCCTACATCCAGCAGTGGACTGTAATAGGCTGATGATGAATTTTGTAAAGACTACTAAGCCACCTGTATTCATTCTCAGTTTTTATTATTAACTTCAAGCACATCACTCCTTCATGTGTTAACATAAAATATATATTGCCGTCGGTGGTAAGCTAAGAAACGAATACTCTGTATGTTTTACAACGCGAGCTATTGATAGTTTAAAGGGAAAATGTTTAATCTTCATTTATCTACCACTTATGGATTATACGAGTATTTTAAAGAAAATCTTAATTATTTTTTACCTACTTATAATCTTACGATGCATTTTAGTGTACAAGTTGTTGTAATTTTTTTATTACTTAAAAGATCTAATCATAAATAAGGACAGACAGACAGCGGGTAGCAACTTTATTTCATACTATGTTATGATTATTATATTGTCCATAATTATTTAATTAAACATGGTCACTCTATAATAATACCTGCACCATGGAGACATGTTTTTAATTCATAGCCCGGTTAGCGGGATTATCGGCGTTATAACCAACATTTTTCAATTTGTTTCAGTAATGAAGTCCTGTGACGTGGGCGCTAGTTTCTATGTATTATATTCCAATAGGTACATATTGTGATACATATTATATTTTATTATGAGCCCAATAGGTTTAGTTTAGGTTTAGCCGCGTTGCGCCGGCTGAATAGGGTTTGTACCAGCCCCTGCCTGCCCGTGGGTATCGTACGAGGCGATAAAGGGTTTCCGGGAGGTGGTCAGCAGCACCTCCCGTACTGACAACATAGTCCGAAAATCACACTGCGGTCACCAACCCGCCTGCCCAGCGCTGCAGCATGGTGACTATGGGCAAAACCCCCCTGTGGCAGTAGCCTTGTGGCGTGCCCTGGCGGAGGCCTATGTCCAGCAGAGGTCCGCAATAGGCTGTGAAGAAGAAGAAGGTTTAGTGAACTTTCTACATAAGGGAATACGAGTACCAAATAACATTTTGTTCGAGCATTTAATATTTTTCACCTAGTTAATTAAATTTATAATAATTATTTATTTATTTATAACAACAACCATATTACATAGCATTACAGCTTGCGCCAATGCGCCTTGAAATGTACCTATATAAGGATAGCGTTAAATAGACTCTTCTGCATCTGAGCACCTATGGTCTAATTGATAGGTCTTTGTGATATGAAAACTATGATATCACATTGTGACAGGTATCTTTAAAACAAACCCTCCCATACAGGCGCAGTGAATAAAAACTGTGTCTATACGAGCAAAGAAACATCAGGTAGGTGAACCTCCCTATGAAAGGATAGGAACGAATATAAAACTCACATAATCAGATTAGCAAATCTTTTGCAACCTCGTTCAAATATGCAAAGCAGCGAAAGAGCTTTAACGTGGAAAAAAGCTCAAAAGAAACCTCCTATCAACCGTATTAATCAGTGACAATTGAATCTGGGAGACAAATGGTAAGAAACGACATAAAAACCCGGCTAAGTACGAGGCAAGTCATGCACCGAGGGTTCTGTTAACGTAGTTAATTATGTGCAGTATTGGAGAGGCCAGGATTCTTAGGTAATGTAACAACACAAAAAGCTTATGGGAGGAAATGTTCGATGATTTTTTTTCCAAAATGTACCTATTTTAGAGTTTAAAAGTTGCTCTACTCCGCGATTGCGACATAGCAACAGATCGCGGCAGACAGCAGGTAAGTAAATTAAGAATATTGCCTTATTTTTATTTAACCTTAATGTTTGCGGAACTCGGATTTTCGACAAACGGAGAGTTCTCGCCCATTTTCACTCGAAGACGCTTGAGTTGTCTTAAGGTTTATGAAGAGGATACTTCTCGTATAAGTGGAGTAGCTTTTCAGTTAAGAGGAGGTTGCACACCTCTGAAGAAGGTTTGGATGATTGAGGATTAATAAGTTAATAAATATAATGATCCTGCAGTGGTGACAACTTAGGGGTTTTACCCTTAAATTTAGGGGGGGAAAAATAAATAGGGCGACTTTTAAGGGCAGAATTTTTTTAGGGTTTTTTTTAGGGGAAACGTGTATTGTCCGTTTCATAGAGTAGTTCCGATGGTGATGACGCTAATTACTATGTGTATGACCACATTTTCTGTATCACTGCATACTAAGAAACGGACGCAGTACCCACCCCCCTCCCCTTAAAAGTGACAAAATTCAAAAATCTTGTGTTTTGTGTCTTGTGATGTGGGTTGGCAACCTTGTGATCCTGTAGTTCTAGTTACCCCGTTTCAGGAACATAGCCGTGTGTATGTGTATGCATATATAAATATAATATTCGCATGCTTTACGATACATAAATCTTGTCCCATGCAAAGTTCCCTAGGGTATTGTGTCGTGGTACTAAGCAACGGTATATAAATACATAGCTAATTATAGAAACCGTCACGACTTGGAAACAAACATCGATATTCACCATATCGATGTATGTATATCAACTACGGCCGATTTTTCCAATGGCGATAATAGCCTATCTGAATGATAAAGTTCATGAAGATAAAGACAGCATCAACTTTATATAATCCGAAATATAAACAAAAGTAAGTAAAAATTTACGTGATTGTAAACATGAAATCAGTGGGGTAAGCTCGAACCTTTTTACGCGGCGTAACGCTAGCGAGTCGCTAACAAAATCTATGGGAATTGACAGTTTGACGCTACCGTTACGGTCTATCGAGAGCTTCGTGCTTACCCCTCAGTTAGCATATTATCCTGTAGTTTACGCGGACAGAGTCGCGGGCATCAACTGAATGTTAATAAAAAATGTTATCTATCTATCTATCTATCTAATAAAGTAGGATTAATATCTCGCATAATTATACGAAGTTTGCGGAAAACCATCTAATATGCTTTGTGAAATACTTTTAAACTAATATTTTATGTCTGCTCGCCTTGTATGTCTGACATTGAAGAATTTATTCTGCTCATGAAAGGATGTACACTATATAAATATAGCAGAATGTTTATTTTTAAAACCTATGACTATAGGTATAATGTAATATTACAATGCACCTAGATACTTAGTTGCTACGTAAACGAGCGAAAAGACGTAATCGTATATACGTAGTAATATTTATTAGCATTTTTATATAAGTATTTAAAAATCAGCTCACTTGCCATCTTCCTTTGTACAGTAAGCACAGTACCTAAGTTATGTCGAAATTCGCACATCAATACCTAAGTATTTATTCCTATATACTGAAAGAAGTAGATACCTTTTTCTAAACATGACACAGCATAATCCCGCATCTCGGCCGTGAGCAAACACCTTTAGCCCCGCGGCGCTTTTATCTCTAAAGGCCTGAATACACGATGCTTTCAGCTGAAAGTAGACCGAACCGTGCTCTTGTTCGCAATGAAGGCTTTTGTGACTGTTTATTTGTTTGTTTGCGTTGATTTATCGAAAGTTTACAGAGCTGTTTTGGCTTGCTGGAAATAGGACTTATTTAGATAGATTAATGTACGCGCACGCAACCTCGGTATATCTCTATGGACGTTATGTATGTTATAAATTGGGCGCCATATATCTAAAGGTACTAGTGGGTGTATTAAGCTGAAATCTGGAATACGCATAAGTTTCTTGGAATATGTGGGGGTAGGTAATAAGGATTTCCTAAAATTCACACGAAACGAAAAATACGAAGTTTCTAAAGTTAACACGGACACGTCGTCGACTGCGGCCGCTAGTAGTTAAATACTACAAATTTATTAAATATTCTACCTTTATGCAGGTTACATACAAGTACCTACCTACTAACCTAAGTTAGTTGCACGGGCTGAGCTTATATAAACTAAATGATGATGATGGAACTTGACTCTGAGAGTCTTGAGGTTTGGAACACGTTCGGGAAGAAATGAGAAAAGGAAATAACGGGAAATCTAATTTTACGTGGCGGAAGTCGTTGGGACGCCTTTTTGCTGTGGCCCTTTACACTGGATTCGAGGCTAAGTATAGCGACCGAAAGAGACCTGACGCCGCCATCTTAAGTCACATGTACACCACCAAACTCCACAGATTCTCAAAGTGTAGCAACCATTGGATTCATTTGCAAACTTTCCCCCGTTAATCGTATCAGCTGCCGAACTACCGTGCAGAACTTAAAATCCCGATTTAAATGATATTCATTCGGAATTGGGTCATTGGAGGCTGTGGCTGCAAGTGATATCGAATGTTTATACCTATATGGTTATATATGGTATTTATGGATTGCTTTACTATTTCCCCTGGGTGACCTGGGTCTTTTAATTAAAGTAGAAATGTAAGTGTAAACTTTCCCGCGACAGATGTTGGCCACACGTCGCTGAGTACCAAAAACTCGCAAAATACTGAATAGTAAATAGAGAAGTATTTTAAACCATCAATTACATTAAATTAAATACTATTGTGGGATGTTTATTATTCAATATATCAGATACGTCAATCGATTCCTCTTAGTCCGGCGAGTGTCTCTAAAGACATGACGTTAGTGAAAATTCAATATGGTGACTACTGGACGCCATATTGTGAAAATGAAAAAAAAATAAAGTAAACAAACTATATCAACTGGGATATCGTTGAATAGATATTTAATAAATATTTTTAGTTTTCTTTCAACATTTTTTGATTCTACTGACCGTTTAGGATCTATATCGATTTAAAGTTGCGTAACAACCATTCTCACATATGAGTTTTTAGACAGCAGAATTTTAAGATGAAAAGACGAAAACTTCTTGCTGCTGAGCATGTTGTGCATAGCTGTACTCATAACTAAAAAGTATAAAATAAAAAACATAATTTTAAAAATCCGAAAACCCAACTGCGTAAAAAAGAACCAAACTAAAGTACCTATGTACATAATAAAAAAACAAGCACTTAGATGTCCGGTCTAGAATTCTATTTATCATATTTTTATGAAAGGAATACTATTAAAGAACATAAAATATTTTCTAATTATCGTAACATAACAATTGAACAGTCGGGATCCATTATCCGACAGCCAAGCTAATAT
This sequence comes from Carposina sasakii, assembly GCA_014607495.2. Taxonomy (NCBI): domain Eukaryota; kingdom Metazoa; phylum Arthropoda; class Insecta; order Lepidoptera; family Carposinidae; genus Carposina; species Carposina sasakii. Next base: position 9,287,509 of record CP053162.1, on the reverse strand, counting down.
TAAAATGGATCCGACGATTATTAGAAAATATTTTATGCTCTTCAATAGTATTCATTCCATAAAAATATTAGAGAATTCTAGACCACCGGACATCTAAGTGCTAGTTAAGTTATTTTTTTACGCAGTCGGGTTTTTGGATTTTTTAAATTATTGTCATTTTTAAACACGCCCATTATCTCCCTAAGAGAAAGTGCAAAATACACACCCACTTTTCACCAGGTAGCCTATTAAATCCCATGTGGTAAGGGGTGAGCCTACCGCCGCTATTCGGACACAAACACAACAATATAGCGACCGGTAACGAATCCAATAGAAAATGTTTTCATGCCATTGTAAATAGGTATTTAAGCCACAAGCTAACATAGAATACAAACAAAAAATACGTTATTAAAATCAGTCTAATTATTTTAGAACCATAGATTACCTTATATGTTTAGAACTAAACTACATACACACATATAATCATGCCCGTACGGGGTAGGCAGAGCACCAAGGGCCGATAGAACCACATGCTGCCATTTCTGACCAATTTTGAGGGTATAGTTGAGATGTACAAGTTCGGTTAGTAGTTACAGGTGGTCAGCCCATCGCCTACAAAACACCAAGACCCTCTTATCCCTCTACTGACCTCTACAGTATACCCGGCAAGAGAAGCAGCTGTAGTGTTATACGTTTTTTTTTTCACTCCCAGAGCAGCATAGAAGTAACTAAACTAAAATCTACTAATTACAAACCCTGCGTTATCTAAGCACCAGTAAGCTTGAATAATAATATAATTCCCGTAATCAGAATACCTAAACGAGTCGAATAATAAGTAGATATTTGTACACGTGGACTTATCCAGGTAATCCCTTCGTCCGTGTCAGGAGATGCGGAAAATTGGCTCCTACCCTCATAAAAGTAAGGCTCAGTATACATTGAAGGAAGTCACGGCAATTAGGCTTACGCGTACGTTGTTATATTAATATTAAATGATTCGGGACTAGAGTAAAGTTGTATGTAGGTTTAATATTGAGAGATTTTAGTTACAAATCTCTTGAGATGATATTAAGAAATACCTAAGTAGTTTTTTCCAACGTTAACCAGATAAAATCTGTGGCTATAGGCAAAGTCTGCAAAACCTAACTAACAGTATACTTATAAATTATGCAAATCATATATAAATAAATAATAAAATAATAAATATTCACACACAACACATTAACCTAGTCCCACATTAAGATCCCTAAGGGGTACTAAGCAACGGTATATAAATACATAGATAAGTAAATATAGAAACATCCATGACTCGAAACAAACATCGATATTCATCATATCAATGTTCGCACCTACCAGGATTCGAACCCAGGACCTATGGCGTCGCAAGCAGGGTCACTACCTACTAGACCAATCGGCCGTCAATATATAAGTAAGTAATATAAGTGTTAGTCTAAATAATAAGGTATACTGGGTGTAAAAAGACAACATTGTTCTTTTAATATCTCATATTCTTTGTAACATCACGAACATTTTTTTTCTATGGAAGCTTTCCAAGATATTGAGGTCCAAAGTTACATTAATATTATTTTATTTTTTTAATAAATCCATCTGAAATCGGTTAACAAAATTTTTTTTCAAAGATACCATGTCAAAATGTTAGTTTTGTTGGTACATTTGTACTTTGAGCATCAAATGAATACATTGCTTGCAATAAAATGATAGTATTCTTTCACAATTTTAAGTATTCGTCGTTTCCCAGGGTTGGTTCCATAGAAGAAAATGATCGTAATCTTACAAAGAATACAAGGTATTAGAAAAACATCGTTGTCTTTTTACACCCTGTATGATTGGCATTTGCTAGAAATTCTTGAAGTCACAGGAATACTACAAACCACGTAGAAAATGGATAGTCATTAGTGCTGTATTCAACTTTTCAATATTTACAAAAAAGATAAGCTTAAAATAAACCAATTTTCATCTATAAATAACTTTATTATACGAGTACCTTGTTTTATACAAATAAATAATAATAAAAAACATGTACCTTGAACACGCCCTATTTAATGCCCTCTACTCGAGATCTACACGATTAGAATCAAAGAACATGCGGTCTCATACATTTGTATGAGACCGCATGTTCTTTGTCTTAGCCTAAATTATCTGCTATATTAGTCCAACCTATGATAAATCTAATCGAAAGCTAAATAAAAACAAAAATTTTACTGTCTACAATAAAGCATAAAAATCTTACACGTACCTCTAAACTCAGATGCTGTATATTAACAATTATACATTAACTTATTTATCATCCAATTTTTATTCCAAACGTAACATTTTACTTGACTTCCTTTTACACATGAAAGCATATTATTGAAAAGGAATCTGAGAGGATCCAATCTATTTTACATGACCGGCTTTCGAATACACTTGATTAGACTTTTTCCATTCAGTTGGGAAATAACCTCCTTGTCGATATACTACCTGCCCGCAACTTTGTCCGTGAAGCCTTGTTTACAGATTGCACGATGAAAAGTTGCAAGTGCGAAATGAAATTTAGTTAAGATAAAGCTATACACTTATTAGCATACTTCACACCTGCACTTAACACCTATATTATACCTGCAGTTCGAAATTACTAAATAAAGGATTTTACGGATATAATGGAGATATTTCTTAACAATTTTTAAAAAATTGGTACAATCTTGATAAATATACATGCCATTTCCTGTCTCAGCTATTGTGCTAGGTATATAGGCTAGGTATTTCATAACTTTTCACTTAAAATACCCATTATATTACATTCTTTATATATAAATAAATAAAAGTAAATATAATCTTAGGAGTGAACTGGTTTAAATTTCTAGAGACATTTATTTTATAAATCCGCATACTCCTTTAAAACATTCTAAAACGACAAAAATAATATTGCGAAGTGCATCATCTAATGGAATTATCTCTTCGTTTATGAATAAAGTAACTTTGAAGATAAGAAACTTCGGACGTCTCCACTTCGCTGCGTAAGTAGTTATTTTCTCGAAAACAAGTTGCAATCCTGAAGGGAGTTTTGATAAATGGTCACTTCACTTATATCAGTTGATAGGGCGTCTGCTAGAAATGGTTTTCGACTTGTGAGCAATAAGTTATACAGGCGGTAACAAAAAGCGGACGTATATGATCTGATTATTGCAACATTAACCAAGCGTCTTTGTAGCTTAGGAGCAATAGCGAATTCAAGCCAATCACCATTCTGTTGTTTATGTTTTTTAAATAGAAATTATGCTGATATCTAAAAAACCTACGATATAAATGTTGTGTTGGAGTATTCATATTATGTTTTTTATTTTTTAGTTCAGCCATGAACGAGGAGTAAGCTTTAGAAAGTAGGTACGCAATTTCTGATACTGACGGAGCTATCACGTAGTACCGTTCTAACCTCTACCACATCATCGCGCCGTAGTCTGCTTGGTCGATACACCTGACGTCAACGCGATCGAGTTCGAATTGCAAACTAACACTCAGGATACAGATTTTTTGGATTGTGGAAGTTTCTTCGGTCAACGTTGATTTTATGGGTGCTATCATAACTACCTATTATAAAAGTAATCTATAGGTGAATATGCTGCAGAATAGAACAGAAAGCTGAAAAAGCTCAGTATGAGAAGAGGAATGACAGTTGGCATTAAAAAGGGTGGATTAGTTTGCACGGACTAACTCCTTACCTGTATCATGGAAATGAATTATATTTTCAATAAAATTATGATTTTTGTTGTCCCTTAAATTTATAAAATATTTAGACAGAGCCACAAATAGCAGCTACCTTTCCACGCCCACACATTAGAGAAGGCATTTAAATTATTTTCATTCAAACTAACAAAACTTACGCATTTAGCGAAACCTTTATAAATTGTAAATGGCAAAATGGCGATGCCGGAAGTAGGTGGCGCTGGTGTGCTGTCATTTCCGCTTTTCCAATCCACACGCACACATTTAAATATTTAAGTACATCGCTGTTCGAGAATGATGAAGTATTGCGGAATTAACTCGTTGGATAAAGCTACTGAACCTGAACATTCTGAAGTCTTACATATTAGAGGAATATATCATATCTATGTTATATTTAATATGATTTTGACGCCTTTTTTGTTTGGCTCTGCCTGCCGCGCCTATATCCTGAGTTCGAATCCCGGTAGCACATAACGTATGTTTCCGTGTCATGGGTATTTCTATAGTTATCTTTTAATAATAATTATAATAATAATAATTTATTTATTGGACAAAACACATAGGCATACATTTATGGGGTGCCTTGGTTTCCACACTAGGATTCCCTGTGTCGTGGAAACCAGGCTCTTCTATTGATTCTACAATTTTGTGCACAAAACCAAGGTTCTCAGTAGATGATAGGAAAATAAAATAATATTAAAACAATTAAAATTAATGATACATAGGTTATTAAATTGGTACTGGATTATACAAAAAACATGCAAAATTACAAAAATCTATGTATTCATATACCATTACCAGACATGATAATAAACCTTAAGGAATTTACTAGGACTAGGTTACATAATGTATTGTATAGTGTAAAATTTTATATTTCATTTCATGCCTACTGTAGGTGACCTGATACATATTTATATATATCTATATGTGTATTTATATTTATTAATACTAAACAGATACACTATATTTCATATATATGTACACCTACAAGAAGACAAGCATTACACACATCATAGTCATACATTCGCAACACTATATTTAACGCACAAGCAACGCCGCGCGATATCCGTAGTTCAGCAAAACTGCTGACGGCGCCGAACGTGATCGCGCCACACCCCGCTGCTCATACGCTGGTACCTCCAGTCGTCCTAGGACTGAGACACAGAGTCCACGCCACCCTGTACCGCGACGACCCACATACGCGAGTGCCGCTACGCCACTGGTGGCCTATTTATATATCTATGTGTTGTGTATGTACTTTCGTGTCTGTGAACTTTCTTCTGTCTTTCTGTACTTTCACTCTTCTCCTTCTGACTTTCTGTGTTGTGGTAATATATTCATTTACTGCTGAAGCTGAAGTTTCCTTCACGCCGCCACAACCTACCTAGTGACCTCAAACATCATCACTAAACTGGTGACCCCGCAAAGGACACGGACATTACTACATAGTGAAAGTGCTTCAACATCACCACGCGCACGAATTCGCACATCAAAATGGCGGAATGCAAACCTGCCGTTCCTACACATGCCCGGACGACTCACCAACATCTCGACGGTCAACCCATCACCGTCGCACCGGCACCATCATCGCCATTATCACAGGTCGAAGTGCTGACGCGTCAAATTGCGGCCCTCACTAAGATAGTGAGTGACCTTACTGCGCGCGCACAGCGACCTAGACCGATGACAAATCTACGACGAGATCATCGTAGCCGACCATCATCACTGCGCAAGGCGCGGCAGATACCATCAGCCGCCCCCGCCCCCGCCCACGCCGATTCTTCCGAGGCGCAGGACTTCGCGGAACAGGTGCAGCCGTCACCGCGCTCACTCGCCGGACACACGGCGATGACGTCACAGAACGTCCGCAGCTCCACCACCGGTCGCCTCTTCATCAGGGATCGTGCATCACAAACTGAATACCTGATAGACACCGGAAGTGACGTGTGTGTGTTCCCAGTGTCCGCGATCCGCGAGTGCCGTACAAAAACGTCATATCTGCTCGGTGCTGCCAATGGTTCGGCTATCGATACTTACGGGTACGTAAATTTAAATTTAAACTTGGGCCTACGCCGTAACTTCCCATGGCGTTTCGTGGTTGCTGACGTCACGAAAGCCATAATCGGCGTAGATTTTCTTTCACATTATGGGCTTATCGTCGACGTCAGCAAACACAAACTCTCCGATAGCCTAACCAAGGTCAGTACCGTAGCTTCTTTAGCTAGTAAGAATAGTTTATCTCTGTCCAGCATTATAGTCCCGACTGGAGGTAACAGTGTGTATCACGCGATTCTGTCCGAATATCCGGAAATAACACGCCCTGCTGGTACTCCGGGTATCGTCAAGCACAATACTACACACCATATTATTACCTCACCAGGCCCTCCAGTATCATGCTCGCCCCGACGTCTCGCCCCCGACAAATTAAAAATTGCGAAACAGGAGATCGAATGCATGTTATCGAACGGTACAGCGCGTCCGTCCGATAGTCCGTGGGCATCCCCACTCCACCTCGCGTCCAAAAAGGACAATGGTTGGCGTCCTTGCGGCGACTACCGCCTACTCAACGCCAGGACTATCCCGGATAAATACCCGATCCGTCATATACATGACTTTTCGCACAGTCTGTCTGGTTGTAAGTACTTTTCGGTCATTGACCTTGTTAAGGCTTACAACCAGATACCGGTCGCTAAGGAGGACATACCGAAGACCGCAATCACCACCCCTTTCGGTTTGTACGAATTCCCCTTTATGACGTTCGGGCTTAGGAATGCTGGTCAAACTTTCCAGAGGTTTGTCGACGAAATGACGCGTGGCCTAGACTTCGTCTATCCATACCTCGACGACTTTTTAGTTTTTAGCAAGTCGGCTCGTGAGCATGAAGACCACCTTCGACAACTTTTTACACGTATGAAGACCTATGGCGTACTCATCAATACGGGTAAGTGTGTTTTCGGCGCTCCCGAGGTAACATTTCTAGGTTACGCCATTTCGGAAAGTGGCACCAAGCCTCTGGAAAGCAAGGTTCGAGCTATTTCGGAATTTCCAATTCCGAAAACAGTCAGGGAGCTTAGACGATTTCTCGGCATGGTAAATTTTTACCGCCGATTTTTACCCAACGCCGCCCAGACTCAAGCTCCCCTGAACGCCTTGCTGACCGGATCGGTCAAGGCTTCCCATCCCGTCCACATAGAGGGAAATTCGCTGCAAGCCTTTAGGGATTGCTTAGAGAGCCTAAGTAACGCTGCTCTATTGGCTCACCCTGACTCGCAAGCTAAGTTAGGACTTGTCACTGATACCTCTGATACGGCAATAGGTGCAGTCCTACAACAGCTTAAGGATGGATCTTGGCAGCCTTTAGCATTTTTCTCACGCAAGTTGAGCCCATCGCAAGCGAAGTACTCACCGTACGATCGCGAGCTCCTTGCCATCTACGAGAGCATAAGGTACTTCCGCCACATGCTAGAGGCCACTCACTTCACGGTCTATACTGACCACAAGCCGCTCTGTTACGCTTTCCACGAACGGAAACGTAACTGTTCGCCGCGTCAGTATAGACACCTGGACTTTATCTCGCAGTTCACCACCGAGATTCGCCACATCTCGGGTAAGAGTAACGTCGTGGCCGTCACACTCTCCCGCGTGAACGAACTGCAGATGCCCGTCGATCTTGAAGTGATGGCCAAAATGCAAGCTACAGATCCAGACCTTACAGCATGTCTCCGGGGTGAGTCCTCTCTTCGCCTCATCAAGACGAATGTTCCTGGAAGTCGTACTGCTTTGTACTGCGACGTCAGTACGCCGACTCCCAGGCCCTTCGTCCCGCAAGAACTGCGTCAGCAGGTATATAACTGCCTGCATTCGCTTTGCCACCCAGGCGCAAACGCCACATCCAAGCTCGTTGCAGAACGCTTTGTGTGGCCTCTGATGCGCAAGGACTGCCGTGAATGGGCTAAGGCATGTTTGGCCTGCCAGCGCACGAAGGTAAACAGACACGTCGCGTCACCTTTAGGTACGCATGATTTACCTTCGGCGCGTTTCAAACATGTCCATTTAGACCTGATCGGCCCTCTGCCGCCAGATGGTGAATATCGGTACTGCCTTACAGCCGTCGATCGCTTCACGCGATGGCCGGAAGCTGTACCACTTACCGATATTACAGCCGAAACGGTAGCAAAAGCGTTCCTTTCCTGTTGGGTGTCGCGCTATGGATGTCCTTCCGAGATCGTTACCGACCGCGGAGGACAGTTCCAATCAGCGCTGTTCCAGCAACTGTCCAAGTCCACCGGTTTCGATCACCGAAGGACAACGGCTTACCACCCACAGTGCAACGGCTTGGTTGAGCGTTTTCACCGCCAACTAAAGGCAGCCATTACCTGCCATGCTGACGCAAACTGGACCGAGACGTTACCTCTCGTTCTTCTCGGCATACGAACCTCCATCAAGGAGGACTTGAAGACTTCTTCGGCTGAACTGGTGTACGGTGAGCCACTCCGCCTACCTGGTGAATTCTTCGGCCATAACCTCACAGGCTACACCACCGACATCACCGAATTCTCAGCACGTCTCAAGTCCTTTGCCGAGAAGATACGTCCGGTCCCAACCCAGCACCACTCGAAACACAAAACCTTCGTGTTTAAGGACCTCACCACATGTAGCCACGTATTCCTTAGGGAAGACGCGCTACGTGGTTCCCTCCAACCGGCCTACACAGGCCCACACGAAGTTTTGTGCCGAAGTGCCAAGCACTTTAAAATACGCGTCAGGGGTAAGGACGTGACAGTCAGTATAGATCGGTTGAAACCAGCCTATATACTGACTGACAATGCCGTACCTCTACCGCCACGCGGCGGTACTGATCCTCCTGACCGACCACCACAACCAGACCATCCACCACCAGTACGGGTAACGCGATCGGGAAGGCGAGTTCACTTCCCAGATTACTATCGCCCGTAGACTCGGTCTCTGGAAGGGAGTACTGTAGGTGACCTGATACATATTTATATATATCTATATGTGTATTTATATTTATTAATACTAAACAGATACACTATATTTCATATATATGTACACCTACAAGAAGACAAGCATTACACACATCATAGTCATACATTCGCAACACTATATTTAACGCACAAGCAACGCCGCGCGATATCCGTAGTTCAGCAAAACTGCTGACGGCGCCGAACGTGATCGCGCCACACCCCGCTGCTCATACGCTGGTACCTCCAGTCGTCCTAGGACTGAGACACAGAGTCCACGCCACCCTGTACCGCGACGACCCACATACGCGAGTGCCGCTACGCCACTGGTGGCCTATTTATATATCTATGTGTTGTGTATGTACTTTCGTGTCTGTGAACTTTCTTCTGTCTTTCTGTACTTTCACTCTTCTCCTTCTGACTTTCTGTGTTGTGGTAATATATTCATTTACTGCTGAAGCTGAAGTTTCCTTCACGCCGCCACAACCTACCTAGTGACCTCAAACATCATCACTAAACCTACCTTCTCAGCATCTAAAGGTACACCATGACACTTTTTTCAAATTTGTACAGACAGTGATGACATAAATATTATGATTACGACTCCAGCAGTTTCTATCTCCGTGTTGTTTTCTACTATTGTGTACCTATGTACCTATATACAATCAAGCCCTTTTTTACATTCTTTGAAATGCAAACATTTGCTTTTGCGTAGGTTAAGCAGATACCTATATTTTTCTGGAAATACGTTTATTAAAACCGAGCTACTTCTAATTCCTATCAATTCTTTGCCTATATAAGGTCTTTTCAAAATTAGTGATTATCTTTTGACACGGAACTAAGTAGGTAAAAATAAACAACATTCACTATGGGACCTACTCGTTTCGTGTCAAAAGATAATCACTAATTTTGAACAGACCTTATATAGGCAGATCACCCAAGGAGAGTTATGATTTCCTAGGATAGCGGTGCTGCCACAGAGCGGTGAAATCATAAAATCTAATTGGCGCGAGTAATTCACACCATTGTTTACAAAGAAAACACTACAGCCACGTCCTCACCGCCGCATTACGGCCGCCAGATGACGGCACCGTTGGCCAAGTAAACCATAGCTTAAGTGTCAGGCAAGCAGCCGGCTGTTAAACAAATGCTAAATACTTGGTAATATGAGTTTCGAAAGAAACCATTTTGTGTCAACCCTATAAATAATTATATAAGGTCAGGAAAAGATGGATAGATAATAGGTAGGCTAAAAAACTTTTTTTTATAGAAATATTTTATTTTACGACAAAGTTCAGGTCACACTATTAAATAAGAGTAAAACTTGAGGTAGATCTACACGTTAGTGTTGGATAAATCTTCATGCCAAACAATTTATTTCACAAGTTTTGTTTAGTTAAAATAAAAACTTTATTTTGTATCCCCTATAGGACACATCCCGGAAATTAGCAAACTATTTACGGTGGTTTGAAACAAAGTTGTTTACGTTTAATACGGTAAACTAGTTCTTATTTCCACGAGATAAGAAAGTTTTAAAGTGTATTATTTTACCTTTTGTTCCATTTTATAAAAGATGTATGTATATATGTAGATATTTATTTAGTTAAATTGTATGTATTTATTTAATTGCTTATATTACATTGTTTTTATTATTATTTATTTGTGCACGTATGATTTCCTCTTCTTTGCTAATCACTTAATTTTAATTGGTTGGCTGGAAGAAATCTCTGTGTGAGAAATTGACGTATGTATTCGTAGTCCAACCCATCGCACAACTGGTTGCTCGAGAGATCGTTGAACCATTCCTAAATATGTAACAAATGCACGACCTTTGCCCTTGTCCGAAAACTTTTAAACGGCCGGAAACGTAAACAGTCTTAAAATGTTTGATTTATTATTTTTTCATTGTGCTTAACATTCGGGTTCAATTTCTTTGTTCATCAACATAAATTAAACGATCGATTTTGGTCAAATACAATTTTTTTTTTAATGGTCATAAGCCGTTACTTAGAAATACCTACTACACTTATGTGGATATACACATATTTACACACTGTCTAATATAGACGAATCCATAAAGATATAAATATATTATGTATCTATGTTTCCTTGTGTTTGTTAATAATATAATTTTAACTGGTTGGCTAGAAGAAATCCCTGTTAGAGATAAGCTGGCCTTTGTACATCATCTTTGTTATTTATTATCTTTGTGTTTTTCTGAATGGCGTCCTGCTGTTTGACCAAAAGTCATTTGGCAAAATTAGATACTCTTGAAAAACAACGTTTGGCAAAAAAAAATGGTTTCGCCATTTTATCATTTTACTACGAGTACGAATCATTTTACAAATGACTCACTTATCGACACTTAAATTTATATTTTATAAATAATTATCTACAACAATGATCAACTAGCAACTGAGTTAGAAAAAACTACTATTGGTCTAAAAACGTTTGATAATTTAATAAATAATATCCTTTATAAAATAAATAAATAATCCTACATATTATAATTATATCTAAGTGTTAACCAACATGTCAACATGATGAAGCGTGCACTGAATAAATAATGTTTTTGACAAGTGATTCGTTTATTAATAAATCTAATAATAGATAATTATGGTATGTGTCAAATTACCTGGATATTTTTTTTATTATACAATTAGCTAGGCAAACATTTGACCGCCATCATGCCTGATGTTAAGCAAGATGTGGCCTAGGGTGGTACATGTTTGCCTAGAAAGTGCCTATTCACTCTAGCTTTGAAGAGACCAATGTTGTAGTGCTCGGGAAATACATCGGCAAGAAGTGCATTCCACTCCTTAGCCGTTCGCATTACAAACGAGTTAGCATAACGTTTGGTGCGGATGGGTGGGATATCAATATCAACAACATAAGGGTGATACGCTAGTCTGCGTCTAGTATCCCGATGGTGAAAAGGGGCTGGTGGAACTGTATTGTGAAGTTCCCACGCACACTCTCCAAAGTGTATCATGTAAAACACTGACAAGGCAGCAATTTTACGGCGGTGGGTCAGGTCCTGGAGTTTCGAATTTGCTACGGTTTCATCTCCAATAAGTTTAATTGCCCGTTTTTCCACCGAGTCCAGTGCGGCTAGCTGATATTTAGCTGATCCATCCCAAAGGTGGCAGCAGTACTCAATACAAGGGCGAACTTGCGCTTTATATAGCGCCAATAGTTGCTGTGGAGTAAAATAGGATGCCTAGTTTTTTAGCTGAGATTTTTGCTAAGTACATCCGATGTACTTGCCAAAATTCGACTTTGCTAATATGTCCGGGCCTAAGAGTTGGAGATGGTCAGTCGTTGCCAAAGACACACCCTGGAAAGTCGGAGTCATATTATATCTAGACGGAAAAAACATAGGTATACTATGGGTCGTACTATGGGTCATACCCATAGAGCTTAGGTTAGCGAGAAGCGAAGCGACGAAGCGGGTTAGGTTGATGTAAATACCAGAAGCGACTTTAGGGCGTTTCTCTCATTACCCAAATTAAAATAAATTACCCAACAGACTAAATCGTAATGTTTGAAAAAATATTACTTTTTATGAAATAACATTTTGTTAAATGACATTTGGACAAATGCTTAATTTTCGAAACATATTATTTGGTGAAATGAAAAAAGATCAATTGATATTTAAATATTTAACACGTGTAGTGTAGTGTTTGCTAATAGATTATTTGCTAAGTGAGTTTTTGTAAGATTATACTTTTATAAAATGTCTCATTTGCCAAATGAACATTTGGTGAAACGTTGTTTGTCAACATTTTTTTGGCCTAACATTAGTAAACCTTTCTGAATATCTACAATAAAGAATAAGGAACCAAGAGCAAAACAAACCGAGGTACGAGTATTAATAAAAAATAATTCGACAACGACCTAAAACCATATCTTGTCTAAAAGAAAATGAAAGTTATTTTCCTACTAAACTCCTTAGAACACCATTCGAAAGTGTACCACGTCATAAACCTTTCCCAGGACGATAACAGATCGGCTTGCAGAAACTTAGATTGACTGCCCCCGATATAAAGCCTCGACCTCGGTAGTTGCTTCGTGAATATTTAAAATGGCGGAAAAAGGGAAAAACAGGAAGTAAAGTCTCTCACAGGGCAAAGAAAGCGCAAATGAAGAGATTTGTACTGCGCTCAATAATGTACCGGTTCTTTGAACTTTCTAGAAGAAACCATTTAGGTTAAAAGTTAGTTGTGATTAGGTAATTCTTTTCATTATGATTCCCAACCTAACCTAGCAAGTGTGTGTATAAAGTAGGTAGGTTACACCTTATCTGAGCTACATATTAGTTACTCTTTATCGTACTAAAATAATAGAGTCTAATTAGTTTGATTTCTATTATTTTTTGAACTTTAAACCGTAAAAGGAGAAGTGTAAATGAAATAATTACATAATTACATTACGATAACAAATGTTTAATTCCATTCCTATTGCTGTAACGTAAGACGAAGTGTTGTACAATTTTTGCTCTCGCATTGCTATCGCGTTGCTTTTCCAAGATACGTAATAAAAGAAACGATCCACTAGTTCGTATATAAGCTTCATCTTTCAAGGTAATTCGTTAATCTCGTATGCAGCTCGTGATAGTAATCCAGTGCGCTAGAGTCCTTATAAATAACCGTGTATAATTCACATAAACAGCACTGCATAGGGTTGCCGCCTATACTACCTACTGATTAGGTGTTGTATTTTCATCTAGTGCTTTTTATGCAATCTTTGAATATTTGCAACTCATGTTAGTGATCACAAGCAACTACAATCGAGATGAGAAATTAGATCCTCACGAGGCATGCTTTTTGTGGCACTAAATAGTAACAATATAATTAAGACAGGGAATTTTTATCAAGGTTTACTTAATCAGAGGGGTAAGCCCGAACCTCTCGATAGTCCGTAACGTCAAACTGTGAAATCACATAAATGTTGCTAGCGAGTCGCTAGCGTTACGCCGCGTAAAAAGGTCTGTGCTTACCCCACAGTAATAAATTATAGTTGAACTCTGTTTAAAATATACTTTAACTCTAACTAACTAACTAACTGGTCTAGTAGGTAGTGACCCTGCCTGTGACGCCATAGGTCCTGGGTTCGAATCCCGGTAGGTGCAAACATTGATATGATGAATATCAATGTTTGTTTCCGAGTCATGGATGTTTCTATACTTATCTATGTATTTATATACCGTTGCTTAGTACCCACGACACAAGACCTTAGGGATCTTACTGTGGGACTAGGTTAATGTGTGGTGTAGTGTGTGAATATTTATTATTTATTATTTATTTATAACTAACATATTTAGTTCATGGTGTACTTTTATGTGTGTACTTCTATTTTCTATTTATTGTGACTGTTTGCAAACCTTTTACGTTGCCAAAAGGTTGCAACCCTAACTGCAGGGGTGTGCAAGCAAACAGCGCAATACAGCAGTATAGCTATGAATTTATAAACCCAGTCTCTGTCCAGAATATAATGTCTCTAAGGGACTAAGTAACAGTTTTCTGGAGCGCTGTAACAGTTTTTACATGTAAAATTAACGAAACATGTATGTAGCGTGCTAAAATGATAATATTTATTAACGTCGTCATATCCACGCGACTTCATTTGAATTTCACATTGTAAGTAACAGCAATAACACTGACAAAAACTTAACATAAATAGCACAAATTTACACAGACGAAGTGCACGACGAGCAACCAGATAGTTTTAAATACCTACGTGATTTTAGTGGACGTACGCGACTCCGTCCGCGTGGACTACAGAAAAAATAAAATGTCGAAATTATCCGGCATAAAAATATTTTTCCGGGATAAAAAGTAGCCTATATGTTAAGTGGGACCTATCACAATATATTCCTGATAACTGCATCGAAATCGGTTCAGCCGTTTCTGAGATTGGCGTGCACAAACGCACAGACAAACCGACATATTATTTTGGGTACCATTGCGTTGATAAAGGTCTCCTATAATATTTTTTCTCGTATATTTTCCATGTGCAGACAGTGATCCGTTACATTTTTATTATATGTATAGATTTAACATCTTTTTTATGAAAATTGAGTGGACGTGATGTAGTATCATAACTACTTAATAAAGGTTGATACCTAATAAAGAAGAAGAAGGCAATCACAGTCTATACAGGTGATTGTTGGTCGTAAACGTTCCCGAAAACTACGGAATCTCCTCATCATCACGATCATTTTTTTCCATGGAAGCATACCTGGGAAGTGTCTGGTTCCCAAGATATTAGGGTCCAAAGTTGAGTAAATAGACTGCGTTTTTCTGCATAAATGCACATTGAAGCGTGTAGCATGATTTTTTTACGAGAATAATTAATATCTGTCTATGAAAAAACTAGCATGAACACTGGTCACTATAAATTACGCCCGATCAAGTAATATATTTTTTTTATTTATTTACATCATTTTCCACCATTTTTTTTGGCATAAACTTACTTCATTTGATTTATAGAGTACGTACCCTTCGTTAATTGTGGCAACGAAAAAACACCCTGTATAGTTACAAACTATATATAATAATTCCTATAAATTGGATTGTTTGTAGTAGAGTTACGACTATTTCCCTTCTTTGATGCGATAAAACCGTCTCAACCAAGAATCAAACAGTTATGCTAGCAATATGCAAACCAACGGTCATACATATTGAAAGGTCGCTATGTAATGTAGATGTACCTAGTATATGAGATCTAACAGAATCATCCTCGAGGGATGCAACCGCATCTGTTATGGTATTTGGTACCCTTGCAGATATTGTAGGTACAAACCTTGGTTTAAGCTACAGAATAGTCAAACCGAGTTTTGTACCTACTATAATAATAATAGGCTTGCAATATCATTCCGTGATCAGAAACTGTGTGCCTATTGTGTTTCCGAATCTATACATCTACCTATAGATCTGTCTTTAAATAAATCTACATATACCTTGCATATGATCTAGGTTTTCAGCACAGCGCTTAGATATGCCCTGGGATTCCACCGTCACTGAAATAGGTCATAATGTTAAATAAAAATAGACGTAGCTTGAAGCGTTTAGCAGTTCTTTTTCAGGTTGCCATTTTGGTCAAATTTAAATGTAAAATGGAGACATAAAGTACAGCAGCAGATTGTACGATGTACCTATATAAATATTATTTTGCGAAAGGTTGGAAAACGAAACTGGTTCTAGATATACATGCTACAGTTATTTATAATGTATTAATTTATGTTCGCCTATAAAATTAAATAATATAATTATGTATAGAAGTGAAAGTTGGGTATGGCAAAAACCAAAACACCAAAGTCAAGTGAATGCAGTGGAAATGAGAGTATTGAGAAGTATGTGTGAAGTCACTTTAAAAGATAGAATAAGAAATGAGGTGATCAGAAAGAATTGTGGTATAAATGAGGACGTGGTGACGAAGATTGTTGAGGTGGTTTGGGCATGTGGAGAGGATGAGTGAAAGTAGACTGACAAAGAAAGTGTACAATGGAAGAGTGGATGGAAGGGTTGGAAGGGGAAGACCTCGCCGGACTTTCACCGATCAAATAGGTGAAATTCTAAAGGGCAGGTCAAGAGTACCCTAAACCGACGAGCGTGCATGAAGAATATCATGAAAGTAGATGAAGCGAAAGAGGTGTGTCAGGATCGTAGCAAATGGATATCCGTGATCTATGCCTACCCCTCCGGGAAAGAGGCGTGATTATTATGTATTCAAAACACCCACGACAATGACAAAAGGTAGAACGCTATATTTTACAGTGTCAAACTATGTACTAATACCCTTTTTTTTAATTTTTCTAAGTATAGATTTATTTTGTTTTTCTATCACTTATTTATTTTAAACTATGGAAAAGAATACACATCCCTATAAAAATGTGTTGAATATTATCCACTATTCTGCACTGTACTTGTACTGTATGCATACTGTATGCATACTGCCTATTTCTAAAATATTGTAAACGATATAATAATTTCAAAATTAATCAGATCATATAGTGATTTAGCCGGAACCTCTGCATCTTTCTTTATAAACAATACAAAACAGCAAAAAACAGTCCTGTCCATGTAACGATTTCCTAGCATCTAGCCTACTTTAGTGCCCTATCTAATGGCCACATTTACCCTCTGAAGTTGTATAATTCTCTGTGCATCTCAAATGCAGTGCCGAAATAGTGCCGATATTTTGTGGAGCACTCTCGTAGTGCCAATTTCCTTTTATAAAAGGTACGTGACTTTTTCATAAATTCGTATAGATAAATAAAAGATAAATTCGTATAGTGTGTAGGTATGTGATACCTTTATTATTATTTATTAAACATTTGTTATTAGGCATTGACATGATTCTGGACCGAAAGCTTAGACAATTATAAACATTATTGCATAAATCATATGAATAACATAATTCTAAAATTACAAAATTAATAACACTGTCGAAAAAACAGCAATGTAATATAAAACAACAGAGAAAGTCACGTGTACTTCAACATTATTGATGCGTAAAACGTTATACATTGCGCATTGCGCGATGATTAAATAAAAATGCATTGTATCTATTACTAACTTATAACAATCCGTGTCCTTAAATAATGGCCAGCTTTCGGGTTTTATGGCTTGACGTTATCTAATATTTATGTTAAGACAGCAGTAAAAACTTCTGACTGCTCCAAAGTTATAGGTACCTAACTAAACATTATTCTAGCTCAAGAACACTATCAAATAAAGTTTCCGCTGTTTTAGAAAACTTTTTTAAATAATGAAGGATTTTCTGACAAGTTAAAATAACTGTCAAAAATAGATGGCGTGAGCGCACCCCCCTTCCTAGCTGCTCTCCCCTTTCACCTCCCCCTGTACATATCCAATGACAAAACAGAATTTCGGGATGGTGATGCGCTCACGCCATCTATCTAGGTGATTTGTACTATTTTTTTCCTCCCTCATTTGTACATACTTAGTATACATGAGGAGGGTTGGTGGTAGGAAGGTAGCCATAAAACAAACCCCACCAACTTTCGAAAGTCCATATTGCGCTAACCCCATAAATAATGGCATAAGGACAATAAGATTACGATGACCTACATGCCTACTTAGCAATCCTCATTTATTTATTTTTGACATGTGACCTACAAAAGAGGTAAAGTGTAGGGTTTTAGAGTTTCATAATAATTAGAGGTTTACTAATTTCTATAATCCTGAGGATGCCACGGTTGTTGGCGAAACATATGTAGATTATTAATCTAGTTTTTGATTTCGGAAATAGTGCGATGTATTAGCATTAGGTATCTTGCATGCTAGGTGCTCGGGTCTGGTTTCTCGTGGCGATAGTTAGTGCAATTGCCTGTTTTCGCAGTTATGAGTTATCAGATCCGAGGGTCAGTGGAGGGTGTAGGGCCCGGTGGTGGGCGCACCCATAGTGAATGTTTGAACTTCCGAATTGTAACGCCTAATACAATTTCATTTACAAAATATTTTATTCATGTTATTCGCAAGTACCTTAACGCCCAATACAATTGAATACATATAAAGTAGGTACCTACTTAATAAAAAATTGTTTCGTAACGCGGACATTTTTCAACAAGTTTCCTTATAGGACGCCAATTTAATTTGGAGAAGGTTCTCGAGAATTTTTTAAGGTACCTAAGTGATCTTTTTAACCCAACAAATAAATTAATGGTAAATAAACGTATTCTATCAAGAACAAAGTTTGTAGGCATCAAAGCTATATGTTTTAAAAAGTCTTAATTGTAAATTAATTAAGTGTAGAAATTATGATGGCTGAATAATTTAATTTAATTTGCCGTTACGTATTTATACAGGACAGATAGGTCATCGGATATATCCAAGAATACCTCGACTATATTACATAACTTTATTATGTAATCTTTTATCAATAAATATGGTCTAGAGTTCTAGACTTAGGTTTTTTGAAATAATGTTACCATCCATCCAACAGTATTAAATTACCTATTTAAAAAATACATTTAGAAAAACATAAATACGATATTTTTAAAAACACATTACATATTCAAAAGTCCACCCTACCTTTAAAACACTATCCTTTTACTAGCAAAACATATAACAGAGTATATTATATTACTATCACCTGTCCTATTACCTTATTCGAGCTTCCTTATTCAAATAACATCTGGAATCGTCTTGAGAAAAGAGACAAAGAAACCCGAGCTCTCTATCATTGCCTTTAGGTTTATTCCTGAATGTATAAAAGGGGATGGGAAAAGATGCATGCAGAACACACTTTTATGGAAAAGTATTTGGAATAACATGCGGCTCTCAAAAGCTTTGAAGGCTTTGACGTTGAGTTGTTGGAATCACAAGGGTAGAGAGAGATAAAAGCTTATAGGTCAATTGGACGCAACTCGCAACTATGGATGGATACGTATTATGTATTGTTAGAAGGAAGTCGCATCATAACATGTAGTACTCGAAAGGCTGTTATAAGCTATTTGCATGTGGTTAATTTTAGACAAAGTTACGGTTTTAGTTTGTAGGCACAACACAATAGTAAAACTATGCCAAAGAGGATAATAAATTCAGAGGAAAATCCTTCGATAAAGAACAAAACTTTATTCATTTCTTCTTTTTGGTTTTCATCTTAGAGCTAATTAATATTAATAGACACAAATCGTAAAATTAATATTTTATTATAATTATTAATTATTATTAATTTGAATAAATAAAATATGTAAAATAGAAACGCAAATGACCCATCTTATATACATTTTACACAAACTCATTTTAAAATCATAATTTTAATTTACCTACAGGAAAATGATAATTAATCTTGCAATGTTTACCAAAGCTAAATATCGCTAAGCGATTTAATTACTTTCTCTGTTTATGAGATTTTTGTAACGATCTGTTGTCGTCATTCAAAAGGTCAAATATTTTTACACTTTTTCTCTCTCCCTAACTGGTGAGTTCACGAGCTTATAATATATTGGAGAGGGTCCAGGTTCGATTACTGGCTGAACAATACTTTGGAAAAATTTGGTTCCTATTGCCTGCAGGCCCAGGTGTGGGTGTTTCCTTTAACATTTTTTGTTTATACCTACTGCATATGCATATACATATGCTTTATCCTCAATAACTGGCGGATCAACACGCAGCCTTAACCGCTGATCGTAGAGACCTATCGAAATATTGTTCTTTATATGACGTAGGCATCCGATAAGAAAGGATTTCCCAAAATTCTCACGAAGTTGTGGACAGCTGCTAGTGCATAAGATATGGGTAACGACTTGACTTTCGAAGTCAATGGTAAACTCAACAGCTAGAAATAAATCGAGCCCGAAAATTCTCGAAAACAGCAACACATTGTCATTTGAACATTAACATAGGTAGTCAGAAAAAGCAAGAAGACCTCAATTTCTCTTGTGTGCCTACTAGCGTTCTATATAACCTGTGCATTATTCTAATGTAGTATTTATCGACTAATAAGCTACATAACAGCCAAATTTCAAAATTTCATAAAATATGTTTGGAGGTTCTGAATTAAAGTCTAACAAACACCCTGACAAAATTTTGCTGACGAATTGTATGGCTGATACAAAAATAATTCAAAACCAACCGATGCGATGTGAGGGATATTTAATTCAAGTTTAAATGGCCACTTCAAAGAATACCTGTACCTCAGATTATTTAATGTGACTGTACGAAGAAACACTTCATGAATCTAAACTATAAATTATAGTAAGACTAGCGACCGCCCACGGTTTCGTCAGCGCAACCTTTAGAATCCTCGTTCCCGTGAAAACCTTTCTTATTGAACCTATAGGTACCTAAATCACAAAAGAAATTCACAATCCAAATTTAACGTTTCTACCATTAATGGTTACGGCCGTGTGTGCGTCCAGTCAGTAGCAATTTCTCCCTTTATTATAAAGATACATAGCAAGAAACATCGAGGCAACAGTTGCCGGTTAACCAAAAAAAAATTCCTACCTACTATTTTGTTATAATTCTCACTTTACTTGTCAAATGCATTAATTATTTAGCAATGTTATAATTTTCAAACCTACCCTTAAAACTATTTATAAAACTTATATGAATTGTAACATAAATATATTAGAAGTCATTTGAGTAACCACGTTTTCGGTAATCAAAATTCGAGTTTATTCCCAGAGAAATCTCAAATGCCTAATGAAGTTAAAAATACAACTTAAACACATGAGCATCCTTAGCGCAAACCTCAAATATAAAAAAAATCATTAACTACAAAACAACCCAACTACTAGTTAACATCTAAAAAAAATCTATTATTAGTATCCAAATACCGCGCTTAAATAATATAACAGCAAATATCGATTGTACAAAAATTTCGAACGTACCTCAGTCTAAGATTCATAGTAGGCGCATAGCGTGTTGCGCATGGCGTCACGGACACTGCGCGGTGTCGTCACGGTCGCGTGTCGGACGCGTCACGGTGGGTCGCACGCGGGCAGCCGACGCAAGGCATGAGCCACACTGACTCCCGGGCGGGGCTGCCGCGCCGCCGCGCCACCTCTCGCTCTGCCCTAAATTCCCGCGTCACTATATTTGGGTTTCCAGCTGCGGGAAAATTTTCAGGTTCGTAGGCTTTTTTGTTTAGTCTGTTTATTTGTGTTATTATTATAGTTTGGAAAAAACTAGCTAATCTTATGAGCTTTTTCCTAAATACATATTTAAATACATACTTGTATACAGGTGTAACAAAAAGGGTATGTTAAGCGAAAAGCTATGTAAATACCCTACTCTAGAGAACCTATCCACAAAATTTGTGACCCGAAATCACATGTTTATTTTTTCCAATAGTATGGAGAATTTTTAAATATCTCATGAATTTTCATATAATCTTGAAAAATAAAAATGTGATTTCGAATCTCAAATTTCTATCAAATTCAATCTCAAATAAAAAATACAAACCTACACAAAATTTCACTAGTATTATTTAGGCCACTAAAGCTGCTCAATAATAATTCCCAGAATTATTTTTTTAGATAACTGCAACGCTTAGCTACTTTTGCTACACAAATCTGAATATGAAGTTAATTTTCGAATTGATATTCTTCCCAGTTAAACAATAGCATGTATTTTATAATCTATGTACCTACTTATATGCCTATACAGGATGATTTTTGGTTGTCAACGTTCCCGAATACTACGTAATCTCCTCTTCATCACGATCATTTTTCTCCATGGCAGCATACCTGGGAAGTGTGTGGTTTCCAAGATATGAGGGTCTAAAGTTGAGTAAATATATTGCGTTTTTCTGCATAAATGCACGTAGACGCGCGTAGCAAGATTTTTTCGCGATAAATTAATATCTGTCTATAAAAAAACTAACACAAACACTGGACACTATAAATTACGCCCAATCAAGTAATTTTTTTTTTAATTATTTACATCGTTTCACAGCATTTTTTTTTGGCATAAACTTACTTTATTTGATGTATAAAGTACTTATCCTTCATCAAAAAGAAATTTAGATTTTTTATACAAAATTTGAAATTTTGTATGAAAAGTATTGCAGATTAAATCTGATATATGCAAAAAAATATCTGTAGATTGAAACTGGCTGGAGAGTTTATTTCACTTGTCGAGTATCAGACCCCTTATGATTTCATGTATATCTTTTCAGATTTTCATTCCGAATGAGCACAAAATGCAGCTGAGATTTTTTTATTTTCAATGAAGTTATAAAGGCTTTTCTGAGGAAATTTGAAACAATTAATAAGTCAAAGTTCAGCATCAGGCTGTGTGGCCAAATGGCAATTGAAGATCAGCTGTTCATCAATAGCAATTTTATTATTAATATAATAGAAAACGCTAAAATATTAGCAAAAAAAGCAGTTAGTAAAGAAAGAGCAAACTATATTTCTGGCTATTCTCAAATTTTATTCAATATCCATATTCAAATTCAAATTCAAAATCATTTATTCAACATGAAAGCATTAACACTTGTTTGTTGATTGTCTAATTATATGTTACTTTCTATGTTCGCATCCCAAAAATGAAACCGCTACCAAACAAAAAAGGAGGTGAATTTAAACAACCCAAAAATAAATAAATCGCAAAGCTTTTGCTTTGGCAACGGTCACCATCCCAAGGTGCGATTTGTTACGGTCTGTCAGGCATAAGTTAGCGATTCGGGGCTAATAGCCACCAACGTGGAGAATAAGAGTTAAGGTCGCCTAAAGATGAAATCCAGAAGAGCTGCTACACAGTTCTCCTTTATGGCAAAACCAACATTAGGTCTGACACACCGCATGATTATACTATTACTGTTACACTATCTCAGTGAAGTGTCACTGCTTGAAAGAAGAAATAGCAAGAAAACTCCCAGCGACACAGTCAAAACTAAGTAACATATTAACAAAAGAATCTTACATTGGATAAGATATCAGATAGTAACACTTAACTCATTTAGTGTGTATAAATTCAATTATCATAACATAATTAATTTAAATTCATATAAATTACATACCCACTTACACAAAGTAAGTACAGGTCCATGTCAAATTTAAATTGTATAAATAAAAATAAAATGTGTACACAGAGTACAAGTCAATGTCAAATAAGTATCTACTAAACTATAAAATATAAAAAAGATATATATTTGTGTACAATAGTACAAGTCGACGGTAAAATGTGAATAGAAGAGCTAACGTGTCATTCAGAACTTAAATATATAATACCTATAGCTGGTAATAACATTAGAATGAAGAAGTCACGCATGATACACTATAGCGCTTCTGGTCACATTCACCAACACATATTAACTATACCTACTAAGCTAAATATAAAAGTAAAACATAGATTGCGTAACTTGGGGATGCTAGAACAATTCACTTCCATGGCTCGCTATCATAAATATTCTAATACTGTATAATATTCTTTCATGCAAAGTTTTTTCTTCACAATATTTTTAAATTTACAGATAGGTAGCCCTTTGAGTGTATCTGGAAGCTTGTTGTAGAAAAGTATACATTGACCCATGAATGATTTACTGACTTTGCGGAGACGGGACACATGAGCAACAAGTCTGTTCTTACCTCTTGTATTTATTTTGTGCACATCAGACATTTTATTAAATTTATCTAAATTCTTATGAACGTATAATAAATTTTCATAAATATAATTCGAAGCTAAAGTCATTATATTCAATTCTTTAAATTTCTCACGTAATGTGACCCTGGACCCTAAGTTTAGAATTGCACGGACAGCTCTTTTTTGTAAGATAAATATTGACTCCCAATCAGCTGCGCTTCCCCATAATAAAATACCGTATGTCATTATACTATGGAAATAGCTAAAATAAACAATTCTAGCAGTCTCGACATCCGTCAGTAGACGAATTCTCTTAACTGCATAGGCTGCAGAACTGAGTTTCTTACTTAGTTTTTCAATGTGAGGACCCCATTGTAATTTGGCATCCAAAGTTATGCCCAAGAAAACAGTCGAATCCACTTGATCCAGTCTCTCGTCGCCTATGTAAACATCAGATCTAACTTGTTTCACGTTGGGAGTAGAAAATTTTATTAATTTCGTTTTCCTACTATTAAGAACAAGATTATTATTACTAAACCAATATAACACTTTAGAGAGAGCACTGTTCACCACGTCATATACGATGAGCTGCCTCTTTACTTTAAAAAGTAAGGAGGTGTCATCTGCAAACAATATTATTTCATGCTCATTACCTACAAAGTATGGCAAATCATTTATATAAATACGGAAAAGAAACGGACCAAGGATTGAACCTTGTGGGACACCTATTGTGACGCGCGATCCCGGTGATCGTTTTCCGTTCACATCTACCTTCTGAATCCTATCGTTCAAATAGGACATCAGAAGATAGAGGGCCCCACCCCGTATACCATAATGTTCTAATCTAATCTAATCTAATCTAATCTAATCTAATCTAATCTACTCGGGAGATGTTCTCGAGACATCTTCAAACGTTTTCATACAAAATTTTAAATAAGGAATTTTAAAAATCCGATATTCTATTCGATCTCTAGTATTGATTATTAATTTATTAGCCATTTATCATACACTGAGTATGGCGTAATTGTACCTATGTCAATTACCAGAAAATTTTTATTGACCTTTTGCTCAAATAACTGTGAGCGTAACCTACTAAAATATGAAATTTCGAGGCTAGCGGGGAGAATGAGCAATGTCAAAATAGTAGGATCAAAGGGTATTGTAGCCTTTTGTCTCTTATAATATACCATTACATTCCTTATTTGCAAATTCCCTGTCCCTGATATATTCATATTTTGCAAAGTTCTTCTTTTGTGAAATTCTTATACACGTCAAAAACCTTTATTCCGTGTAAAAGCTCGAAGATTCATATAAAATTCTCTGACGAGCTGGCAACCCCGCGCCTAGTACACTAGGCCCAGTAATTGTCGACCCGTCGCACTGCAACGCCGTATTGATTCCAAGCTGTTTTGTGAAAAAACCCGATCGAATTCACTGCGGTCAATGCTGTTTTTATTGTACGCACTTTTCTAGGTCGAAACATGGCTTTTTACAACCTTTTGTACTCCTACACATTCACATCGATCGTAATTAATAACACCTTTTATTTTTGGTTTCATTTTGTGATTGAAAGTTAGGTTAAAAGTAAAAGTAATGTGAGAATTACTTGTCACTGGAGAATTACAATAATTTTAAAACTTGGTGTATTATTATTAGCCTGCTACGTCATTCGTAGCCATTAAGTGCTACGAGGCTACGAATCGACGAATCCGCCTACGCGTGCTTTCGTAGTATGCTACGGTTTTATAGTTTCACATCTATGTCAATACATACTAGAAGCTATTTATGTATTTTTACGTCGATAAGTACCTAATAATGGTAAAGGTGACTTGTTATTGGTTGTCCATTGGTATTTTTTGGTAATACCTACCGCAAATATTTTTTTGAATTACATGCTTCGTGTTCAAGGTGAATTTATCATCTTTTCCTTTACGAAGTTACTGAAAACACACAGTCAAAACTACTAGGCGTAGGACTCAATATTTTGCCTATACGATACTATAGAGGCGCAACGATTTCCCAAAATTTCAATAGGAACGGGAAATAAAGGATATCTAAAATTTACGCGCTCTAGCCGTAGGAGGCTGCCAGTCTAAGTACGCGGCCGCTAGTAGGTATATGTTTAGCAAAATCAAATCTAAAGTTTTGTGGATAGGTATCTCTTAATTTTCATAACATTTGGCTCATTAAACCCCTTTTGCAGGCAGGTGTAGTCAACTTTGGATCATTGAAGGACTAAAATTTAATTAAAAAAATAAAATGTTTAGTTTTGTAGTTTCTTAGAATTTGTTTAATTGCACATGTTACCCTGTTGTTAACAATTTCTCTTTACTTGCTTGGTTTGCTGGAAGAGATCTCTGGTAGAGATAAGCTTGCCATTGTACATGCATCTCTTCTTTAATGTTGTATGCTATATTTCTTTTTGTGTATGTGCAATAAAGAATAAAGAATAAAATGGTGTAGCTGGATCACAAGGAGATCCCATAGCCACGTTCAGCATAGCGGTCGGATAAAAATCAGTGACAACTTACTAGCTCGTCGCCTGAGAGAACACCCCTACCCCCTGATTACGTAAAAGCAATAGCAAAGCCGAAGCAATGATTTTTGTACAATTTTCGCTATCGCTTTGCTAATACGTTAGGTAATAAGGGGGTTGAGTTAATTCAATATACACGCAAGGAGATGCAGCTGATGTAGCATTCTACTGAAGCATCCGCAAAGGACTACAAAATATACAAAGAAAAATTTTGTTCCCCTATTTGTCATAACAGTTAAATGGGTTTGTTCTACAGTCCGTTTCATAGAATAAATGCCGTGCCTGATTTCGGAACAAAAATTTTTTGTATGTAGTTACACAGATAACGTAGTCGCATACAAAGCAACTAGCGCCATCCTTCAAAGGAAGTATTTAGTGAAACGCACTCTAGTCATATCCGCGAGCCGACATCGCGTGTAAAGTGTGTTAGACCAAATAGTTCCTCTGAACGATGTCGCTAGTTACTTTGTGTACAGCTACATTATCGGTGCTACTGCATACAAAAAATTTTAGTTCCTAAATCAGGCACAGGGGTTACTCTATGAAACGGACTGTACCGCCTGCGTGTCACTACGTTTATGATTCAAAATAACGTATTGCTTTACAACTTACCATACAACCACTAACAGCGCTAGTTTCTGCGTCACATAATGAATATTTCTACGTAACATTTTAGTTCAAACATTATCCGTTGTCGTTGTATGTGGTTTTTCGTATGTATGAAAGGAATGGCCAAAACCTCTATCGTTGACGCTAAAATTTGTTTTTTGTTATTTGTACTGTTGGTGCTATTTAAAATTACTATGATGATTAATTTTCAAGAAGCACCACGGAAATCACTATTACGACGAAAAAAATAGGCTACTTACACCAAATATCTAACTACTATATCCTTTGTTGAGGTTACACACCTACATACATACGTATATAGACGATTTTCTAAAATTTGTCACTTAGCTACGAGTATACCCGAGGAGGGTTGGCGTCAGGCAGGCACCCGCCCCCTGATTACGTAAAAGCAATAGCAAAGCCGAAGCCGCGCGATCGCGATAATTGAGAGTGTGTGTGTGCGCGCAACGAGCGCTCGGCGTCATCCCGCGCTTCGTCTTTGCTATTGCTTTTACGTAATCAGGGGACTGGCCGTAAAACAAATGCTAAATCTTCGGCAATATGAATTTCGAAAAAAACCATATTGCACGACTCCACAAATAATGGGATACCTAAGGGCAGGAAGATGATGTACAAAGATGATTTCCGATAAGAGATTTTAGGAAGCTACTTTGATATTTGTTAACTAAACTTCAAGCCTGGATTACATTATATAATATAACTATGTAAGACCAAGTAACCAATGTTACTCCTGTTTAAAATCTATTACCCTAAATTATAGGGACAGGAGAACAGTTAGATTACCCTTCATTATATGTGCATTTCGTAAAGTGTGTGAATATTTTATATTCTCGCAAGTTCAACTTCATTAATCGTAGAACTAACTTCGCAAACCTTAACCAAGATTCTCTTCGTTATGGTGGTTAATACTGTCAGCAGCGTCATACACAGCTGCCACGGGCGAGCTTGGCCGCGGCCCAGCGAGCCGGCCAACTTACTGAGGTCGTTAACATGGACCTCTCGCCTTCTACTTGATCATACTACGGTCGTGTGGTTACAATTAAGTGCCTAAGGTAGCCAATTTAAATTCAAATTCAAATTCAAATTGATACTCAGAAATTGGTGTACTTGAACTCAGATTATTGTCGAATAGATATGCTGGATACTACTCTACATGCATATTAAAAAAGGAAAACACGTTATTTGTATTTATTTAAAAAATGACATAGAATTTGTATGTTTTAAAGGTGCGAAATTGGTGTACACTTATGAAATAATTGTCGAATATGCTGGTTATTGTTAATACACAGTATGAATGGTGAATATAAATAGAATATTTTTCGAAATAGCCAGCCATTATCTGAAAACGCAGATATCTTTTCTAACATAGCATGGACACGCAAATTTTAACACAGTCTACTGAAAAAGTATTGTCTTGTGTACACACGGCCAACATTAGGTAATAGAGTGTACCTATACTTATACATACTCGACTACTTCATATAACAGTTACTAACTGACTTACGTTAGAGCCGCGTGGCGACCGTTAACATAATATTCTGTACACCCATAGTGTTATTATTAATAGTAACATAGTTTTTACATAAAAACTTAAACATTTAAAATTATATGTCTATCATGTTCGTTCTTATATATTTTTTTGTTTTTCAGGTGCATGTCGGTAATGAAAGAAGGCGAAGAGTCTGGGTTGAGCAATTGATAGCAGGATATCATGGGCAGGCGCCTAGTTCTCGTCAATCAGAATGGAAATGCAGAGAGAGTCAGTTTTTACCCTTAATTAATTTTATTTGCTAACAAACATTTGAGGGAAAAGAGCCGTAGTGCTCAACGGTTATCTTTATAACTGAGTTTTATAGTTATACTGATAATTTATTGGTTTTATATCATAAACTACGTAGAAGATATTGATTCTTTTTTATCTATTGGTATTATCTTAGCCCTTGATCATATATTTTATACTCGTACTAGCAGCCACTTACGGCTTCGTCCGCATAAAGTTTAGAATTCCCGTTTTTCCTGTTCCCGCGGGAATTTTGGGGATTCCTTTTTTATTGGATGTCTACGTCATACAAGGGACACACCTTTCAAGTTTCAGGTTTTTAACGTCCTGCAGCTTATACTATGCATTAATCCGTCACTTAGTCATTTAGGACAAATTATTTTAAATGTTGATATAGATAAAACTAGCGGCTTTATGATCCTGTAGCTTGCTACCCTATCAAAATCAGCCATGTGTATATGTAGGTACTATGTCCTTAATCATTAACAATTTTTAGAGGTCAGAAGAAAGCTAGGTCCAGTCCCTACTCTATCATTTTGTTTACCTAATAGGTAAACAGATTGTTATGGAAAAGGAGAAACTAGAAATAAAAAATACTTATGGACAAGTTTATTTCACAAGACGGCACATCACTCTACTGGAGATTAGACAATCTGCTGAGTGGTCTGGACACCATTGCTGATGTAGTTAACGACGAGGCTGAACCACGAGCTGAGGGTGGCTACAATACCATCGTCCTGGGGTCCGTTCACGTGGATCTGCACCAAACCGTCGTTGTACACCTCACCGGTGACTGGAGCTGCTGGGCCTTCAACCACACCAACAGCGTCAACTTCGGGGACTGCTGGTTCTGGGGCCACTTCGGGGAGAGCTGGCTCGGGAATGGCAACTCCCTCGGGAACAACTTCAGGGACTGCGGGCTCGGGGAGACCGACACCTTCGGGTACAACTTCGG
This sequence comes from Carposina sasakii, assembly GCA_014607495.2. NCBI lineage: Eukaryota > Metazoa > Arthropoda > Insecta > Lepidoptera > Carposinidae > Carposina > Carposina sasakii. The sequence continues at coordinate 9,257,862 of CP053162.1, read as the reverse complement.
GGACAGCTGGTTCTGGAATGGCCACACCCTCAGGGGCTACTTCTGGGACAGCGGGTTCAGGGAGAGCTATACCTTCAGGTTCAGGTACGACGACTTCGGGAACGGTAGCATCGGGGATAACTACGCCTTCTGGGAGCGTGGCGTCAGGGATAGCGGGTACTTCAGCAGCTTCGGCTTCGGCGGCTGCGGCGGCTTCGGCGGCTGCGGCGGCTGCAGCAGCGGCTTGGGCGAGACCTACAGCGGTGTATGGGTGGAGGACGTTGCTGGAAGACTCCAGTTCGCCTTCTACGTGCTTCTGCAGGGTGATATCGAGAACATCTCCGAGCTCCAAGGCGTGTCCGTCTGGAACTCCGTTGACGATGAGCTCGAGCTCGCCATCTTCTTCAAGTGGTGCTGGGGCAGCAGTGGCTACAGCCACGAATAGGGCCAACAGGAAGTATTTCATGGTTTACCTATGAGAAGGATATAATATCAAAAACGATTATAAACGAAATTACAAATAAACACAATGACAATAAGATGTTTTGATGGCAACTGTCAAGAACAATCTTTGGTAAACTTGAGTCGATTAAAGAATTAGATCTTACATTCTATTATAAATTATTTTCAAGGGTAGATATAATATGTATGTATGGTATAGTAAGGGTTTCCAGGAGGTGGGCAGCAGCGCCTCCCGTACTGACAACATAGTCCGAAAATCACACTGCGGTCACCAACCCGCCTGCCCAGCGTGGTGACTATGGGCAAAACCCCTCTGTGACAGTAGCCTTGTGGCGTGCCCTGGGGGAGGCCTACGTCCAGCAGTGGACTGCAATAGGCTGAAGAAAAAGATGGTATAGTATATGGGACAGCCTGGCAAATGTTTCTAGATTAATTAACCATTGAATATTTCCACCCATAAATTCAAAAAAAATCGACGTTTCTTTTCATATTTTCTTTTCTTTCTACCAAAACTGCTATCACTTACACCCTGTATAATGCAATATTAAGATTTTTTAAAAGATCTATGCAATATAAAAGTATTCAGAGTTAAAGTATTAAAATTCAATTAAGTATAACTTTAAACTTTTGAAGCTATAACTGGAGATTCTGGATGGTGTAATTATATTACGACTTTATTCTCAGTACTCGTAAACGAATTTATATTTCGTGGTGTGAAAGGCTATTTGGGATAAAGCATTAACAATTATTCTATATTCTATGGAAGTCTTATAGATACCGCAACACTTCACTTCCTTGAGGTACTTATGTGTAGTTCTTAATGTTATTAAAATAAAACAAACTTACCTGCGATTGTGACGGAGGCTAAAAACCTTATGCGAAATTAATTTTGTTATCCCATAGTTAAAATACAAAGCCGCGACATTATACAGATAAACTTTAATCAAAGGATTTCTGCGACTAATCCCATTGTAAAACTCATTGAAATTAAATAAGTAATTTATAGTCGTTGTCCATATCTTAGGTTTATCAATAATACATATTTACCTACTGTCTTCGTCCAAAAACGCAATACTTACAACATTCAAGTATGAGGTGATGAGCAATGAGACTTTCGACCATGGGTAATACGTGCTTCCTATGCGTTTTAGAGGGTGGCTCGTAGTGACTGGAAGGCGAAATCGGGAAATTGAGCCTTGAGGCGTGCTCTGGGGGAAGCCTACGTCCAGCAGTGGACTACAATAGGCTGATGATGATGATTTTTAAGTAGGCTCTGCTCTGTTGTTCCGCTCGTTACACGTACTATGTGTATGACTGACTACCTAGCTACATATTTCGTGTTGAAATGTTAGTTTTGAAATCAGGCATAGGACCCATAGGAATATAGGTACCTACAGGGTAATAAGTTATAATTGTTGACTTCAGACTACGATTCTAAAGTTATATTCAGTCAAAATTTAGTTCAGACACATTATTCATAATGTTTTTCTATTTTTTAATCACTTCTCCACGCGAGTAGATAATGAATTGCGATGAGATTATGTAAAAAGTTCAAAATTAGTAACATGATAGGAAGAACATTAGTGTAAGGCACGAACGCTGCCCGCGCCATGTCCTGTCCCTTATCATCTTACTCGTATCACGGTAGTGTCCCGCCATAACGAGCCAAAAACAACGCACTTTTGCACTACATACAAGTTAGGGCATGTATATTTAGAAGCTTGGCTCTGCATAAGATCTTATGCCTATTTGACCGTGTGATTTGCCAGCTTTTTGGCTGCGGGGCGATGGGGAGCGAAGGATTTATAAGAGATAATAATTTTTAATACTTTACATCGAATTTAAAATATTGAAATTCCATTTATTTTTCACATCGAAAGTTATTTTACAGAGTAACTAAAAAAAATATTTTCTTTGAGAAATGAAGGAAAATCTGTCATTTTACATAAGTAAACAAAACTCCATTAGTTAATATTATGTTAAAGTTTTTACTGAGTTAAAAATAAAATTAAAATAATGGTAAAAGAAAATTCGAGACCAATCCAAAATCTAAAGTTAATTATTACTATTCCTATTAGAAACTAGAACTAAAACAGGTTTAAGTTTAGGGTCCCATGTGCCATCGTTGACAGACCTTGGAGTCAGATCTCCACTCTTATAAACTTGAGTAATCGTAACGAATAATTCTTTGAACTGCTTCCGAGTTTCTGCTGCAGTAGCGTTTTCCACGTCTTGCAAAGTAGCCTCCGAAGGTAGTACTTGCTTGCCAGTGGTGTACGGGGTTTCTTTACCCCACTGGAGGTCCATGTAATCATTGAGTATGCATTCAAGGACTTTCTTGGATGGTGCCTTAGTGTTTGAGTCTTGGATCGCCGATGACAGCTCGTCCATAGTTACGGTTGGAATGGCCATTTTGGGAGGAGATTTAGTTGGTAAGATTGGTAGGTTGGAGCAGTGGCAGCAGTTTTTTTCTGAAAATAGGAAAATAAGTCTATATTGGAAGGTCTTAACTCAGTAGTTAAGACTGAAGTATCATTTCTATCTCATTGTGTTGGTATATTAAGTTATTATTTAGGCTCAGTGGTTAGAGCACTGACACGCGGAATGCAGAGGTCGTGGGTTCGATTCCCACCCGGGTGAGGAATTTTTTCCATTTCTTTATTAATAATTTTATATTATTTAGGTATAAATTGCCTATGCTAATGCGGGGCTTCACTAAAATACATCAGCTGCATCTCCATCCGTGCATGTCGTAAGAGTCGAATAAGGAATTTAGGGACGGTCTCTCAGGCGATGAGCAATTTGACACTGATCATCCTCCCTCTTAGTCTTGTAGTTCTGGGTATCTTGATTAACTTTAGTATACGACAAATAGTTAGAGGAATGTTTAAGGGATGATAAAATGTTCCTATTTATTCCTATGAAATTGATGTATGCCCAAAAGTAAATAAAATTTCGTGCTATTGAATCACAGTAATAAATAACAATCAAGGGGACTGATAGAGTACCAAAAAACTGATTTTCCATGTCATTTTTAATGAAGAACAAAGGATTGCGTGCGCCCTATGGACCGGACTATGAATCAAACAGGGCAATTCATGAAGCGATATCGACAATCTACGCAGTAATAATAGAAAGAAACTAGAAATTATGTTAAAAAGTTCAATTCGGCTATTATTATTACCCGACTGCGCGTTATTTGGTTCTTTTTTAAGCAGTCGGATTTTTGGATTTTTAAAATTATTTTTTAAATATTCTTACTTAGGTACTTAATTTAGATTATAATAAGTGATTATATAAAAAACACGTTTAACTAGTTTATATGTAGGACCTTTTCCACTTAGGTACCTACTAGGTACTCGTACGTTTTCCTTGTTTTACTTTTTTTTTTTTCTAAAGTAGCAGACAATGAGCTCAAAGATTTTTCTATCTATCTATTCCATTTTCTGTTTAAGACACAGCTTACATTCTAGGTAGTACGACTTCCGACTCTGGCTAAGGAATTATCTAGTTTTATAGTAAGTATACTTGTACCTACTTACCGCTCATTTTTATATTTTCTTAAGATTGGCGAAATGTATATCGAAGCCTCTAAACGTATGTAAGTATGGACCAAAACATAATGCACCTCCTAGACGAGAAGGCTAAATATAGGTAAGAAAAACTTGTACGTTTCGCATTTCTAACAATTTTACATTATGATGAAAATAGGCAGGCGTCTATAAATAATTTTAACAAAAAATCGCGATTGTCTGACCCAGTGGAAATAAGCGCAAAGTGAGAAATATTACAACATAGAGTACCAAACATATCTGGGCCAGCGTCATTCACTGTCGCTACAATCTTTGCGGATATTTTCTAAATTATGCGCTGTCAGATGTTTCCGTTTACTTCCGCTGACTTAGAAAACCTTGTTACGCTATACATGTAGTCAAAATCAATGTGTTTTGCTTGGTATAATGTGGTGACATTGACGTTAAGGTTTTCGACACTACCTCTGAAAATCTATTTGGTTTCCATAGCCCTACAGTTTTCGAATAAAGTTCTTATCTATCTATCTTCTTCTATACCTACATATAATAAAATTGTAACGGATCGATGTTTGTGCACGCTAATCTCAGAAACGGCTAGACCGATTTCGATGCAGTTTTCATGAATATATTCTGACAGGTCCCACTTATCATATAGGCTACTTTTTATCCCGGGAAAATGTTTTTATCCCGGATAATTTCGACATTTTGATTTTTCTGCAGTCCACGCTGACGGAGTCGCGGGCGTCCACTAGTATGAACTCAGAGCGCATAGCTTTTGTGTTGAAACTGTTCGTAATTGACAGAGGAAACAATTTATTTATTTATTTGACATACATATTTACAGGACATAAATATTACATCTTATATTTTTTTAACTGTAACCGTACTTATCTACATCCAAATTACAAATATGCATCATCATTCAAACTAAATTAAATCAAGTTAAATTAAATCACGAGAACGTAGGTTCATTACGAGTATGTACATAGGTACCTACATATGATGATGATCTCCGACCGTATTTCGGTCAAGGTCAGGTACGCAGGAGATATTATAGTGCACAAGTGTGTGCGCAAACACAGATGCACTCTCTATTCCGTTACTCTCATAGTTCGATGGGACGGAAAGCCGACACGACCGGAAAGAGATCAGGCGCAGGACCAACGGTTTTACGTGCTTTCCGAAGCACGAGCTAAGTGACAATTTCGCTACATTAAAATCTGTACATGAAATAAATTCATTGGTACAGGCCTGTGACTGAGATCGAACTTACGCCTCCCGATTGGCAGGTGCACCTATCACCCCTTTTTAAGTAGGTACATATAATAATATGGTAACAGCGCTATGCTAAACGTGGCTTCGTGATACTACAGCTCTGGCTATTCCATTTTAGGGGCACATAAATGAAAATGAGGGAAAGTGGGGTATTTGGGAACACTGTAAAATAATAAAAGAAAGTCATAAATGTATTCAACTTTATTGCAACAGGAGCGTTACTTATCCAGCTACAAAGAAATTAACCCAAAACTTTTGGAAATAAACTTTATAATAAAAAAATTAAGAAACTAAAGAACATTGTCGTTAGTATTTACCCGATATCGTGTGGGGTAATTAAGATCAGTCCGCGGGGGAAACACGAACGATATGGGGTAATTGCGAAGGACATACTTAAGTCTTAATAAGTAGGTGCTATTTATTTATTTAGTTTAGCACAAATCGCACGTAACGTAATTTATCATGTGATGAGGTATTGCAAATGACGCACCTAATGCAATAACGCAACGTTCCTAATTACCCGAACTTGGAAAGTCGAAACAAAATGACCGTTACTCGCAATATTAGTGGCGGTGAACTTAAAACTACTTGGAATTTATAAACTGATAGTACATGTAAGATCGCAACAAAATATGTTGTCATTAACCTCAAAAATATTCTGATTTTTACATGCGACAAAAATTGTAACAAAATTACGTAAAAGATTATTTGACTCATCGTGACGAAATGTGTGCATCCTCTCACTCGCAGTTTGGCGGGCATACTAAGGGCTGGCAAGCGCATCAGCTTAGATGTGTGCGGGCGATATAGTGCGGGGGGTTTATTTGATATTCAACTGTTCTCAATTACCCGCCGTTCTCAATTACCCCACCTTCCCAAGTCAGACTCAAGAATATTATTCATTGCAAGTGTCATACATACAAGTAATAAAAAATAATAATGAATTAAATTTTATTAGATTAGAAAGCACCCAAACACTCATCAATAGAATAGTACTTAACATTTATCCAGTAACCAATTGTGAATTTTGCGCTTAAAATTATCAAGAGACAGATCGCGTATTTCGTAAGGTACTTTATTAAATATCCGAATCGACATGTTAAAGCAATTCTTCCGTAACATTGCTAATCTGCAATACGTGTGAATATGAATGTAGGTACATATATGGTATAGGGTAAATATAGGCTTGTGATATAGGGTGAATATAAATAAATAAATAAATAGATGTGTCATACCAATATAATGCCATTATTTAGGGGTCAGGGCGACATGGTTTTTATCGAATCGGCCGCCTGCCTGATGCCCTCTTTGGGGACAACAATGTGATAATTTTATAACAAAATAATAAATAAAACAAAAAAAAGTGAGTGGCCCTGACAAGGATGCGTAACCTTCCTTATGTATTAGTGGTAGGTTCTTTTCAGGAAATATACCTACTTCCCTACTAAAAGTACATATAATATACTTAACCCTAAATGGTAAATATATAAGGTAGGTACTTACAAGAATAATCAACACAAATCACGGCTTACTGTATAAACTGTACTAACATAGCGAATTTTATCAATCTTCGTTTTATAAGTAACACACACATTGACAGAAATCGGTAATAACCGCTATTGCCACATAATATAGTATAGGTATATGCCACTAAAATGTGCAAGTAACAACTCTATTTAGGGATAGTCAAGGCTGAAATCAGGTTTGACCATAGCTCCCTATAACTGATAAATGATAAGAGCTATCAATTTTATCTGTGGTTCATGTTTTGGCGAATTTTTTGGGTGTCACCTATTGTGTCCATCATAGTATGAGTAATGCATGTTTCCTCTCCAAATCCAGAAATAGATCGTCTTATATTGTTACATATGTCATATCGAGATAGACTATGAGTCGTCCATAAGCCGATTCAAAATCTATAAGTACATAATAATAAAAATGCAACGGATCGCTGTCTGTACATGTACGAGTAAGATATATGAGAAAAAATATTATAGGAGACCTTTATCAACGCAATAGTAGGGGAAGATCGGGTAATGGGAGTCAGTGGGTAATAGTGGTCACCCACACATCTCCAAAAGTAACACTAATAGAAATGCGTTAAGGATCCTCCCTGCCCGCTCTGTTCCCCTCGCTGTCGCTGCGAGCGTGCCGCGTGGGTATGGCGACAGCATAGAGAATGAGAGGTGTGTTTTGTTTTTGCGGCTCGCCGATGTAAATTTTTACGGATGCAAAATATACAGTAACTTTTATAGTTATTGTATGTTACTATTTTACGCCCTTACTTGTACATTTGGTGTAATGATTTCCTACTTAAATCCGGAGTTTTTCTAATGTATATTTTGTGTTTATTATTTTTTCTTCATAAAATACTTGTGGGTAATGAGAATCGGGTGATCCCCATTGCCCGCTAGTGACCGCCACCCAAAGAAAAAGATAGGGGAAAGGAAAAATATACGGGGTTATTTTTGGTCGTCAACGTTCCCCAAATTTACGGAATCTCCTCATCATCATGATCATTTTTCTCCATGGAAGCATACCTGGGAAGTGTCTGGTTTCCAAAATATTAGGGTCCAAAGTTGAGTAAATAGACTGCGTTTTCTGCATAAATGCACATTGACGCGTGTAGCAAGATTACGCGCGTGCCGAAGAAGGGGACCGAAAGAGTAAAGAGCAAGATTCTCCAGAAATCAAACGATACCCCTGTATCAGACGTGACGCGATTTGTGTTAGATTTTTGTATGATCCTCATTGCCCACAAGGTGACCTCAATTGCCCGTAACTTAGTGCAATGGGAGTCAAATCTGTTTTTTAACCGACTTCAAAAAAAGGAGGAGGTTCTCAATTCGTCTGTATGTATAATATTTTTTTATGTATGTTCACCGATATTTCCGTCAATTATAAACGGATTTCAAAAATTTTTCTTTGTTTGGATAGAGTTCACTTCTGAGGTGGTCCCATTTTCACCAGGTCAGGATCTGATGATGGGATCCAGGAGAAATCTAGGGCAACCACCGAAAATTGTATGCTCGTATGGTGCTTTTGTTACGTAATCATGTCTTACTCAGGTATATGCTTCAGAGTGTCAACATCTAATGCTGCTGTGCTGATGATGAAGCTACAGAACTCCTTAACGGTTGGGAGTTAGGATACAGTACTGCAATTGGTCAATGGAAACTATTTAGTAGTATGTAGGGCTAACGTGTTACTTGAATCAACATCTGATGCTGCTGTGCTGATGATGAAGATACAGAACTCCTTAACGGTTAGGAGTTTGGAGACAGTACTGCCATTGGTCGATGAAAACTATTTGGTAGTGTGTAGGGCTGACGTGTTACTTGAATCAACATCTGATGCTGCTGTGCTGATGATGAAGCTACAGAACTCCTTAACGGTTAGGAGTTGGGAGACAGTACAGCAATTGGTCGATGAAAACTATTTGGTAGTGTGTAGGGCTGACGTGTTACTTGAATCAACATCTGATAGTGCTGTGCTGATGATGAAGCTACAGAACTCCTTAACGGGTAGGAGTTGGGAGACAGTACTGCAATTGGTCGATGGAAACTATTTAGTAGTATATAGGGCTAACGTGTTACTTGAATCAACATCTGATGCTGCTGTGCTGATGATGAAGCTACAGAACTCCTTAACGGTTAGGAGTTGGGAGACAGTACAGCAATTGGTCGATGAAAACTATTTGGTAGTGTGTAGGGCTGACGTGTTACTTGAATCAACATCTGATGCTGCTGTGCTGATGATGAAGCTACAGAACTCCTTAACGGTTAGGAGTTGGGAGACAGTACAGCAATTGGTCGATGAAAACTATTTGGTAGTGTGTAGGGCTGACGTGTTACTTGAATCAACATCTGATAGTGCTGTGCTGATGATGAAGCTACAGAACTCCTTAACGGGTAGGAGTTGGGAGACAGTACTGCAATTGGTCGATGGAAACTATTTAGTAGTATGTAGGGCTAACGTGTTACTTGAATCAACATCTGATGCTGGTGTGCTGATGATGAAGCTACACAATTCCTAAACGGTTAGGAGTTGGGAGACAGTACTAAAATTGGTCGATGGAAACTATATACCTAGTGGTATGTAGGGCTAACTTGTTGCTTGTGAGGTATACTTGAATCAACATCTGATGCTGCTGTGCTGATGGTAAAGCTACAGAACTCCTTAACGGTTAGGAGTTAGGGCCCCTAACTCCTAACCGTTAAGGAGTTCTGTAGCTTTCCTAACTAGTCTCCTAACTTAGGGGACAGTACTGCAATTGGTCGATGGAAACTATACAGGGTGTTTTTTTGTGGCCACCATTAACGAAGGGTACGTACTCTATACATCAAATAAAGTAAGTTTATACCAAAAAAAATGCTGGGATTTTTTTTTTATTTAATTACTTGATCCGGCGAAATTTATAGTGTCTAGTGTTCATGCTAGGTTTTTTCATAGATAGATTTAATTATTTCTCGTGAAAAATCTTGCTACGCGCGTCTATGTGCATTCATGCAGAAAAACGCAGTCTATTTACTCAACTTTGGACCCTAATATTTTGGAAACCAGACTCTTCCCAGGTATGCTTCCAAGGAGAAAAATGATCGTGATGATGAGGAGTTTACGTAGTTTTCAGGAACGTTGACGACCAAAAATCACCATGTATAAACTAGCATCTATTTAAGTCCACAATGCATTAACACAACTAAAAATCGAGAAATAAACTGACTTTTAGAAAAAAAATTTAACCGACTTCAAAGTTTAACTAAAAAGCAATAAATAACGTAACTAATTTATCTACTTAATACATATTAAATATCTCAAATTATTTAAATATTTACAACTTAATACCTAATACTTTAACAAAGTCATCTTTAACTATTTAAATATTTATAATTATAACTTATTTTTTGGAGTCGGTGCCAGCCAAACAAATAAATGTAATTAAGAAAACTGACCCACACTAAATAGTAAAACCAAGAATAGCAAATTGCATTACCGCTGCCTACTACACCGTATTGTATTTTGTCGTGTGTGTGGCGTTGCCAGCCGCGCGCGTCCATCAATACAATAGACTACGTTACCTAGGCTGGCACCGACTCCAAAAAATAAGTGATAATTATAAATATTTAAATAGTTATAGATGACTTTGTTAAAGTATTAGGTATTAAGTTGTAAATATTTAAATAATTTGAGATATTTAATATGTATTAAGTAGATAAATTAGTTACGTTATTTATTGCTTTTTAGTTAAACTTTGAAGTCGGTTAAATTTTTTTTCTAAAAGTCAGTTTATTACAAGCTTTTATTTAACTTGCAATGTATATTTGTTCGGGTGAAATCTTACAACTCAATTTTAAGGCACTTGCCCTCAACCGATTGGGCTGAAATTTGGTGAGCACGTTCAGTTCGGATGACAATGCATGATTAACAGTATGACGTCATTCTAAATCCAACATGGCGGCATACCCACAATGGCGGACCAATTATTTTTAATGCATTCCTACAATATGGGTATCAAATTAAAGGGCTAGCTGAGAGTAACTCGAAAAAAATGTGACGTCACTCTTAATCCAATATGGCGGACTTCTAAAACTTGAAAATCTATTTTGAAACAGATATTTTTAGTATAAAATAAAATTTAGGTAAAAAAACCTTTTTAAAAACAAGCTTTTATTTAAATGCGCTAAAAAGAAAAAATAAACTTTTACTGTTAATTTATAACGTCATTTCAAATTTAACACATTTGACACAATTTATATGTTATAAAAGCTTGTCACGACATTTAAGTACTCGTATTTACGTTCTTACTTTTAAATGTTTATTAGGCAGCATCTTTGTATTGATGTTTCAGATTTTCCCATATTGTTCCCACGCATATCGAAGAAATATCCGTCGACCCTTCCAGAGCTTCGTGTAGAAGAGTATTAGAGTAATATACAACAGGGTTCGCCCCGGTGCCCCGAGGTGGTATGTTCACGACATCATGTCATCATGCCACTCAGTCCTCGGCACGGTCTCACCTTGACTTATTAAAAATTTAAAACTAAGAAAGTAAATACGAGTACTTAAATGTCGCGACAAGCTTTTATAACATATAAATTGTGTCAAATGTGTTAAATTTGAAATGACGTTATAAATTAACAGTAAAAGTTTATTTTTTCTTTTTAGCGCATTTAAATAAAAGCTTGTTTTTAAAAAGGTTTTTTTACCTAAATTTTATTTTTAATACTTTTATATTTCCCAAAGATGATTATCAAAGTGATGATTACTGATCTCAAATTATAGCTAATTAAGTAAATTTTGTTATGAGGCGGTTGCAATAATTTTTTTGTTAATTTTTAGCTTTTGTATTCTAATTCTTGCTTAAGTGACCCCCATTACCCAATCTTCCCCTACCCAAAAGAATTATTTTTGTAATTTTGTCTATTTGTTGATTTGTCTGTGCGTTTGTGCACGCTAATCTCAGAAACGGCTGAACCGATTTCGATGCAGTTTTCAGGAATATATTGTGGCAGGTCCCACTTAACATATAGGCTACTTTTTATCCCGGGAAAATGTTTATAACCTGGTCCTAATTTTATTGACAAGTAGGTACAACAAGTAACAATAGGAGCAACATTATTAGGACATTAGCAAGCTACCTGTGCCTATACAAAACAATACAATATCTACGAGTTGTCTACGATGTTAGTAATTTAAAATTATTGCAAAGTACTTAGGAGCAATAGTCGATAATAGTAGGTATAGATAAGTAGTAAGTAGTTGAACATTTATGAGATCTTGTACAAGTTTGGTTGGACTAGTGTAGACATACGAATAGATTGCATTAGTTATAAGATTTCGTAATTCGTAAATATTTCAAGTGGGCAAAATGCAATACCTACCTACTTTTGTTTTTTGTAGAACTGCAGAATGGATAAGATTAGTTAAATTTTTATCTCATTTTAGAGTTGGTATGTAATTACTTAATATTTTAGCACGGTATGCAGTGATCGTGGGTGCGATTCCCACTCGGGTGAAGAATTTTTTCCATTTCCTTATTAATAATTTTATCATATTTTATTGCCTATTCTAAAGAAGATGGCATTAATTGCATCTCCACTGATCCTATAAAAAAATATTTCGAAGGAATTTATAGATTTGTTTACCTACGAGTACTTCTTCCCGGAGCATCTATCTAAGCTCGTCGCTACTCGTCATGACTAATGATTTCTGAATCTATTGATTAACTAACTGCAAAACTACAACAAAAATAATAGATATTTAAGTACTTATAGGTACATTAAAGATTATAAATTCGCAACATCATGAAATAATGTAATAAATCTATAGAAAAACTTATTTATTCAACAATTCAAACAATAGGTCCGACGGCAGCGTCGACAGCTGGAGCTACGGCGATGGGGGCCAGCACATCAATGGGGTTCACTTCTGGGGCACCAACAGCAATTACATCAATAGGGTTGACCGAGGGAGTCTCCACAACGACGGGAGCGGCTGGGACTTCGTCGACAACGACGACGGGAGCGACTGGGGCTTCGTCGACAACGACGACGGGGGCTACTGGGGCTTGTTCGACAACGGTCACGGGGTCAACTGCGATTTCGGGGACAACAGCGGGAGCGGGGGCTACAGCGGCATCGCTGGCAACCTAGGGCAAGGTTTGGTTGAAAATAAGACCTAAATAAGCACACTTACCCGCAATAAACCAATTTAGGTACTTAAACTTGTTAGTAATAAAGTTAAATAATGTACCACAGACTTGAAAAAAGAAACTTGTGTTCTTAACAATATTAACTGCTAAGTTATCGTTAATTAGCTTGGTCTTTTCAGGTCGTCTAAAGTGTTAAGACATCGTTAAGTTGATCTACTCGTAACCTACTTACATCAGCGGCGGGCTGATTAACGTTGACGATAATCTGGACGAGGGGGCTGGACACGGTAGGCTGAGCCACGGGGGCGGCTTCCACTGGGGATTCGGCGACGGGGAGAGCGACTGCGACGGTATCCTGTAAATAAGGGTCACGACATGTTAGTAGGTAAAACGGCTGCTATATTTATGGCGGTGTTGATAGAGTAGAGTTAGAGGACGGTATCAAGGGCGTCTCTAAGGAAGGACAGCCAGTTCACTCTAGAGATTTTAAAAAAATTGACCTGAGCCATTGGCTGGTGACGTTTGTTCAGAATGTTCTGAGATAAAGGTACCGTAAGTTTTCTTTCCCTAAGATCTTGTTAACTTAATATAATAGCCGTACTACCTAACGTAGTGTCTAAGTATTTGATAGTACACTTACAACTGGTTCTCCAGCAACAATAGCGTGCATCAGCTCGTTCAAGGCGGCTTCCAGGTAAGGCAGGGTTGCGGGGTCGGTGGCCGGGTCCTGGATGGCAGCGGACAGCTGCTGAAGAGTCCAGGAGGCGCGAGGGGCGGCCGAGGCCACAGCCACGAGAGCAACGAAGACACCAAGGAATTTCATGTTGAATTAGATAAGCTGTAGGAAGAAGTTATAGGTAGGTATAGCTGGATAGAAAATGAGATAGCGTAATAGTTTTCACAGTTTAGTATGAGCTGGATAGAAGAGGGGTAGGATGTATAGTTCACTGTTTTTGACTGATGCATGATTAGAAAAAGAAGTGGTCGCTGTAATAAACAGGACCATTTTTGATCTAGTTACGAATGGTGTCATTGTGACTTTTATTATTGGCTTCAATTGGCTTTCGATTTAGATCCGGCTCGAAGGACAAAAGCGGCAAAATACGGTGACTGCGGTTATAACAACCATATACCAGTTTAAAATTATTTGAGTTCACATCAAGGTATCTATTCTTCTTCTTCTTCTTGCCATGTGCACATTCTGCAGAGTCGGCACAATATCTTAATCTTCTTCCATTCATCCCTATTATCCGTCATCTCGTTACGAACTCCACAGATAAAGATATGTATCATTTATAGATAAATGCAAGATTATCTTTTAGAATGGTGTTAAATATAAGTATAAATTAATTTTCGGTATCCAGCTCCAAATTTCCACTTAATACACCTAACAAACTTAAATACGTACTTACCTAACCGTGACCGGATATGAAATTATTTACTAAAATTCGGTATATTTATACCAATTTTTAATATAATCTTAACAGTACATATCATTAGGAATTTATAGCAGATTATATTTCAGACATGTTATATGCCACCATAGATATGATAAATTTATTAAAAGCTATTTTATAATTTATTATTGATCGATTAGGTGATTTAGCATGCTTACTTAGATAGTTTCGTAGCTGAATAATAATAATATACATTCATGTATTAACACTATGACCGTCATACATAAACGTAAACTTAACCTTAGTCAGGTCTGTCCCTCTCTGCCTGAGAAAGAGACAGGGTTTAAGCGTGACGGTCAGAATCGACCATACTATTGCAACTAACACTACTAATAACGTCGACCTGCTGACTCTTTCCATCACTTCTGGACCTATCTGGCAAGTACCTACTTATTTACACAGGATGTTTTTTCGTTGTCACCCTTAACGAAGGGTACGTACTCTATATATCAAATAATATAATTTTTTTTAAACGAAAAACCGACTTCCTCCCAAAACTCGAGCTTACTAAAATTTTACTAAAGGGAAAATATATATTGCGTAAAGCCGTGTACGAAGTTTAGAAGGCATAATATTGTCAGATTTATATACCAGCAAATGATGACAAAGGGAGAAATGAGTAGGCTTTGAAATTTTACGTGTGACAATATAAGCAACATATAATTACACTCCTTCTTCCCGCCCTGTTCCCAATCATTTGGGGTCGGTGCAATATGTAGGTACTCTTCTTTCATTCATCCCTATTACCTATCCGTCATCTCGTTATTCTCATGTCTACCTCTTCCTCTATAACCATCTTACTTCGGACACGGCTTAACGCAACATATAATTTCACCACTTAACACAATTATCTTCATCTTCATAAGCCTATTGCAGTCCACTACAGGACGTAGGCCTCCCCCTGCCATAGGGGGATTTTGTTACTAAAAAGTTCCACTATCTGTTTTCACCCTCGTTTCCTTTATATTATCTGTAGCTGACCAAAATTCTCTATAAAAATCTAAAAACGAACTACTCGTGCCTTTTATATTTGAGGATATCCCTAGATTCCTTAGAGATTCCATCATCAGATGTTATGTTTTATATGTAGGTGATCAAAACGCTCAGTAAAAGTATAAAAACAGACTACATGTGCCTACAATATTTAAGGATTGCCCTCGATTTCTCCAAGATCCCATCATCAGATCCTGACATGGTGAATATGGGACCAACTTGGAAGCATACCATGACAAACTATATAAAAAAAAATTATTCGGTTCATAAATGACAGAGTTCTGAGGTAACACACTTAAAAAAAAAATTAAAAAAACATACAGACGTATTGATAACCTCTCTTTTTTGAAGACGGTTAATAAAGTAAGTTTATGCCAAAAAAATGCTGGGAAACAATGTATTTTTTTTTGGGATTTTTTTAAAATTACTTGTTCGGGCGAAATTTAGACGCAAATTGTCAAACTCGCAAATTGTCAAGCGATCGCAATCAGTCAATTTCGCAAATTGTCAAGTTCCCAAACTGGCAAATTCGCAAATTGTCTAGTTCGCAAACTGTCAAGCGGTTATCTATTTGAAACAAGCCTTAATATTAGCATTACTGGACCATACAAAGATATAAATTGTACATAGTTTGTCATTAATTTAAGGTATTCGCTTAAACGATACGTCTTACGCAAATTTTTTATTCCTCCTGCAATATTAATATACAATAATTTATATCTGTGTAGGTCCAGTCATGCTTATATTAAGGCTTGCTTCAAATAGATAACCGCTTGACAATTTGCGAATTTATCAATTTGCGAATCTGACAATTTGCGAATTTGCCAGTTCGCGAACTTGACAATTTGTGAAATTGAATTATTGCGACCACTTGACAATTTGCGAATTTGACAATTTGCGCCTAAAGGGTATTTATTTATGCTAGTTTTTTCAGACATTAATTATTTTTCGTGAAAAAATCTTGCTACACGCGTCAATGTTCATTTATGCAGAAAAACGCAGTCTATTTACTCAACTTTGGACCCAAATATTTTGGAAACTAGACACTTCCCAGGTATGCTTCCATGGAGAAAAATGATCGTGATGATGAGATTCCGTAGTTTTTGGGAACGTTGACGACCAAAAATCACCCTGGGTAGGTTTAGGTATAGTGGGGACTGAGAACAGATGTAAATGATCACTGACAAGTTGCTAATCGCCTGAGAGAATGCCAGAGTTCCTTAGCCGACTCTTCGGAAGATGCAGCTGATGCATTCTAGTGAACCGTCAGTATAGGACTTTTTTTATATTATGGACACCATACACAAGGTAGGAATTTTATTAATATGTGCGACATCGGAGTTCGCATAGTTATCGAAACGCAGTCCTCTTCCGTTCCCTTCCATATCGGAAGAGAAGAATAGCACTACCCATGTCTGTCCGAGGATAGGTATCGTAAGAGGCGATCAATAAGGGTTTCCTTGTCAGGTAGGCAGAACCTCCCGTGTTGACAACATAGTTCAAAAATCACACTGCGGTCACCAACTCGCCTAACCAGCGTGGTAACAATGGACAAAATCAACTCTATGGCAGTTGTCGCATGCCCTGGGAGAGGCCTACGTCCAGCAGTAGACTACAATCGGCTCTGTGCGTGTGTAAAACAATATTCCTTTCGGTTCCGTGGAAAATTAACACTATCCCCTAGCAGGACCACCATGCCTGAAACAGTTTAGTTAGATAAGCAACAAAAAAACAAATTTATGGCCCCAACAAAATCTTATATTTCTCACTAACATTCATAAACAATAAGTATTTATTTATTATATAACTATTAGGATTATAGATACAAAGATACACTTAACATAATATTCGGTAGAGTGTGGTTATAATTTTTGTGAAAATAATCTTTATTGTCCTTTTGGTACGCGCCACAAGCTTATCTTAAGCTTTGTCAATGTACAATAATATAGGTTCATACATACATCCATCTATACATATAAAATTGTAACGGATGGATGTTTATGCACGCTAATCTCAGAAACGGCTGGACCGATTTCGATGCAGTTTTCAGGAATATATTGTGACAGGTCCCACTTAACATATAGGCTACTTTTTAACATACAGTCCACGCTGACGGAGTCGCGAGCGTCCACTATTATTTATACAGGGTGTAACAAAAGGGGTATGTTAAGCGAAAAGCTATGTAAATAGCCCACTACAAGGAACCTATCCACAAAATTTCAGACTCGAAATCACATGTTTATTTTTCCAGATAGTACCTATGGAGAATTCCTACACAACTCAGGAATGTTCATACAATCTTGAAAAATAAACATGTGATTTCGAGTCTCATATTTTGAAAATAGGTTCTCTATAGTGGGCAATTTAATTAGTTTTTCGTTTAACATACCCTTTCTGTTACACCCTGTATATTCTCTATTGAGTTCAAATATCACTCGGGTGATATTTTTTTTCTTAATAATATTTATAATATGTGATATAATAGGGTCGATTCCGGCAGTCACACTTAAACCTAAACCTAATCTTAGTCAGGTCTATATATCTCCGTTCTTAACATAAATGGCTGAGAGAGAAAAGGACAGGTAGGACTAATTTTACGTTTAGGTTTAAGTGTGACTACCGGAATCAACCATAATATCTTGATTAAGATAAATTTATAAGACGCTTCTCCATAATATAATCTGCTAGGATATGGTTGATCGTTTCACCATTAAACATTGTGCTGAGGGATTCAGCTTTGTTTACCGAGATATGGCTAGTGTATAGCTATCGGGATGAAAAAATAACGTTGACAAAAACGTAATGTAAAAGAGATGGTCAAATTCGCCATCCGAGATAATTGACCCGATAGCTCAATTGGTTAGAGCAAAAGCACGGTTTGCGAGAGGTCTTAAGTTCAAATCTCACTCAGGTGTTTTTTTTTTTTTTTTTTTTTATAATATTTATATTTCTCTATTTAGGGGTCATCCATAAATTACGTCACGAATTTCATGATATATTGCCCCTCCCCTCCTTGTCACAGCTGGTCACATTTGTGAGACCCCCTCCTCCCTAGTGTGACGTCACATTTAGCTTTTTTTTGCAAATTTATATTTAGAGATTATTGAATGAAAATGTAATGTCACGAAATTTAGGACCCCTCCCACCCCTTGTCACACAATGTCACAGTTTGACGAACCCCTCCCTCCCCCTTAACCTGTGACATAATATATGGATGGCCCCTTATTTGCTTGGGCTTGTTATTTTTCCAATGGCCGTGTAGGTTTATTTGAACGATAAAGTTAACGCTGTCTCTATCTCGATAAAGTTTTATAGAAAGACAGCATATTCATCACTTAGCACTATCTGATCAGTGATCATATAATGAATATTCAAACATTTCACAACACTACTCCCTACGGCGGCGGTCTGGTGTCCGTGACTATAAAAACATGCTTAGATAAAAAATAAAAACAGTCACTACTCGGGATAAAATATTGATATCAATGTTCGCTTGCAGCTAGCCAGATTTGCAAACCCAGGAATTTAGGTGCAGTAGGTGAATTCCATTCCGCTTAGTTTCTTCAAGGCCGAAAAATCATGTGGCACGTGTGGCACCGATAAAGGACCCAGGCTTACCCTTAATAAAGATTATTTTCTATCTCCAGAACATTAGTATAAACACATTTAGCGCCAAAATGGCAGTCTTATCTTTTTTCAACTTTTTTTTTACATAAAATTACATCATAACTTTCATAATTCAACATTCAATGATTTCACGAAGAAAAAGAGCCTTTTTTCATTATGTGTTTAAACTTCAAGAGGCAGATAACGAAGCAACGGTGAAGATCGCAATGTATAAAATGTATGAAGACATTAGAGGACAAAGTAAAATCGTCATCAGCCTATTGCATTCCACTGATGGACGGAGGCTTCCCCCAGGGCACGCCACAAGACAGCCATGGGGGTTATTTGCCCATAGTCACCACACTGGAAAACCTTAATCGCCTTGTGCGATACCCACGGGAAGACATGGGGTGGTACGAATTCTACGCTGCCGGCATCACGCGGCGTGTGCAAGTACCAAAGTAAATTATATCTCGATAAAATCGATAGAGGTTCGAGGTTCATCATAGAAACGTTTGCTACAAACATTTTACACTTTGCGAACTTCGCTCGTTAATGTTATTAAATAAGCAGTAGTTAAAGAGGGACATCACGCTTCTACGATGGAGACAAATATTTTATCGAAGTACTTTTCGATTATTCCATTATTTATTAAAATCCTTTTTTTATATATTTGAATTTATTAATTAAAATTAAACTACCTAATATAGGCCTTAGGTTTCTCTCAAAGTTTATACTTTACAGTTTACAGTACAGGCCCACTTTTTATTTAATAATATAAATCAGTAAAATCTAAAATATAACTTCCTTATCTGATGATTTAAAAGATGACCATCTATTTTGATAAAATATTTTCAATATACATACAGTCCAATTAACGAACTATATTTTATATTTATAAGACATTTAGTAAAACCCTTGTGACGTCGTTTATTTTCATTCAATCATTCAGTCTTCCATTCACTCGTTTATTAGGGCGGAGCTTAGCTCTCAGCTGCAGATATAGCCAACATTTTCTTATAAGACCCGGCCAAAGATCTCGCGGCTAACAGTAGGATATCTCGCCTTGATACGCCTGTTGATGCCTCGTGCCATTGTGAGTGTGGTACCTGCAATTTCAATACAAAAGTTAAGCGACATCCATATTGTCACCGACGATTATATTCAGGATGCAGAGTCAAACAGCGCAGTTGCTATGTAGAACTATTTATTTATCACTTATACAGTTTAAGCTGCTTCAGGCGATATAACATTCGGGAAAAGAAGCAGTAAGAAACCCGACTCGCCATAAATAGATTATATCGTTACAATGTTTTTATATAGAACAGAGATCGAGCAGAGTAACGTTTTACAACTTCAACAACGGAGTGTCGAACATAATAGTTCTACTTTCATATTTATATTAACAATCTAGTCAATACAACAACTTTTATAAATGCAAACCGGAACCTTATAAAATAATATTATAATAATTAATGTCTTAATATCTACGCCTATTATTCATATGCGTGATGTGGTGCGAATTGTAGTTTGTAACAATATATTTCGGTCAAGGCGGCCAATCTCTACGGAGATTAGCCAGGTGCGCAGGAGATATTAACACAAGTGTGTGCGCAAACACAGATGCACTCTCTATTCCGTTACTCTCATAGTCCGATGGGACGGAAAGTCGACACGACCGGAGAGAGATCAGGTACAGGACCAACGGTTTTAACCTCCATATATGACCTCCATATATCGAGCTGGGCTATTATGTGCTAATCTATACAAATATTAGAGGACGCAACTTCGTCCGTATAAACAATAGAAATCCGCTTTTTTCCGGTCCTGTCCAGGATATCTTATCCGATGCCTACATCACACAAAGAAACCCTCCAAGTTTAGAATCTCAAAGATCAGCTGTTTAGGCTGTGCGCTAATCCGTCAGTCTTTCATGTCAAAGCATTTTACATTTACCTACAGATATATGGCTAAAGAGCTTGTTTGGTTGAACGCTCTAATCCCAGAGTCTACTTGTCGGAATAGATAAATTATTTCTGTGTTAGATAGTCAATTTATCGACAAAGTTAATGCAAATAAAAAAAAATCCTACCTGTAAACTATCAGCCATAATGAATTGTCTTTATAGGTATTTTAATAATAGGAATGAATGTATTTTACTTAATTTAATTTAATATTATGAATGAATTAATGTAATTTACTAATTTAATTTAATAATCCAATAAATCCATAATTATACTAATACTAGCGTAAGTAACTGTTACTAACATATATGGATGTAATATCTGAAATAAACTTATTATTATTATTATTATATTGTTATATCTCTGTTTAAATTCTCGGGACTACAGAGTCCCGGTCCTTTGAGAGGCGTGCATCGGGCCGTGGCCAAGATGTAGAGGCCCTTTTTAGAGAACTTTAATATGGTGTGGGATACACATGGCGGATACCATCGCCGACCGCACAATATGATACACCCGGCGATGGTCCCCGCCATGTGCAAGACTATTGGAGTGCAGATCTATGTCATGCGATGGAAACAAAGGTCATGGGCTATGGGGCTGAATGTTGGGTGGGGTTGGGTAACTGGGCTATTAAAGGAGACTAACGGACGCCTGCCATTACAACTAAGTCTCATAATTGTTTGGTGGCAGGCGGTGACTCGCCGACTCATTTCATGGGCCCCCTGAAACGGCCGCACGCATGGAGCGACAAAGGGGGCAACATTTGGTGAGCGGCTAGGGTGGAGGGATGCCCCTGGACTTTAAACCGAAGCCAACTCGCCACTTACTGACGGGCACGTCCACCCTCGAGCTGTCATAGCTCTCGCGGCAAAGGCAAGGCAGAGGTGGGGGAACTGTTCCTCGTCAGACCTTATTATTATCCGTGGGAACGCTACCTCCCAACAGCTCGCCACAAGCTGCCCTGCAGGCTTATTATTATTATTATTATGGCTCCAATGGCCACGCTAAACCCGGTCTCGGCGTAGCCATAATCCGAAAACAAAAACTAAAGTAAATAAAGGATTTGTCACCAAGAAAAGAATATCCTACCTGTAAACTATCAGCCATAATGGCCCCAATGGCCACGCTAAACCCGGTCGCGGCGTGGCCATAATCCGTTGGCGTGGCAGCTTTAGCAGCCGCCACCGCCGCCGCCGGCACGCTGGTGCCTTGCGACTGACATTGTAGTTCTACCCCCAGAGACGGTAGAGAGAGCAGCAGTAGCGATATGTCGAACCATCTAGAAATTGTACAAGGGACTTTTGTATTTCGTTTACTTTTAACACGATGTAGGACGAAAAGAGAGTAGGTATTAAGCATCCTTTTTCGAGAACATTTGAAAATAATTTACGACTTTTTATTTATTTATCTATCTATACATATAATAAAAATGTAACGGATCGCTGTCTGTACATGGAAGATATATGAGAAAAAATGTAGGGACCTCCTGATTGATTTCTACCTACTCCTATGGGAAATATGCGTGATTTTATTTATGTATGTAGTACATATTCGTGTCTATATCTCAGATTATACTCACCGATCCGGTTGCGCTTCATGCAGATAATTCTCAATAGCGACGAGCGGCACATTGTTGTTGACGTCAGCATGTGTCGCCCGGATATGCGCTATCCGTTGTTTGGCCGCGGCGTATGCAGCTGAATGACCAACTGGCTGCAATGCTGTTACGTCACTTTGTGCTGGATACCCACTGGAAATGCGAGCGTTATTACAAGACCGTGTCTCAAGTTAAACACTGGTTAAACTCTGGGTAAGGAAAGAGGGATTAACTGAGAACTATTGAAAGTAAAAAAATAGTACAAATCGCCTGGATAGATGGCGTTAGCGAATCTCCTTCCCGAAATTCTGTATGGAGGTGAAGGGGGATCTAGAAAGGAGATGTAGTATCGCCATCTATTTTGACAGTTATTTTACTTGTTAAAAAATCACTCATTACAAAATAACTTGTACATTGTTTAAGCTAAAAAAAAAATTGGCACAGAGATAGTTTTAGGGCCTGAAGACGAACATAATAGGCTACTTACATACATATCCATACATATAATCACGCTTTTATCCCTTACGGGGTAGGCAGAGCACCAAGGGCCGATAGAACCACATGGTGCCACTTCTGACCAATTTATTAATTATTAATTAATTTTTTAATAGGCTACTTCCTGGGAAAATATTTCGGCAGTTAGTTTTTTCTGCAGTCCACGCGGACGGAGTCGCGGGCATCCACAATAAATAATATTACTCACATGACAGTAGCCCTGCCGAATACAGTTTGGAATGCTTCGCGGACGGGAGAGATTTTTACATCCTTATCTGATGCGACCACTATTAACATGTCTCCGCCGCTTCCTGTAAATATTACGTAGGTATATTAGCCTCTACTGGCCTAATTAGAAATTAATTATGACTGTATT
The DNA here is from genome assembly GCA_014607495.2 of Carposina sasakii. Taxonomy (NCBI): domain Eukaryota; kingdom Metazoa; phylum Arthropoda; class Insecta; order Lepidoptera; family Carposinidae; genus Carposina; species Carposina sasakii. Next base: position 9,234,474 of record CP053162.1, on the reverse strand, counting down.
TACGTAGATATTACGGTATTACGTCCTAGACCCATTCACACCAAAAAACATTAGTTAATCTTAATATATAAAAAATCCGTGTCACTGTGTATGTTCCGAATAAACTCAAAAACGAGTCAACTGATATTCATGAAAATTGGCATATACATGTAATTTGGTCCAACTTAGATGATAGGATAGTTATTATTTAAATTAATGGTCTTAATAACTAATAATTAATAAAAAACTGATCATCAACGTTGGTTGTTGTTATTAATCGTACGTTCCATAAGTCTGCAACAGATGGCGCCTTCTGAATTCTTCTGTCTTTTCTGCAGTCCACGCGGACGGAGTCGCGGGCGTCCGCTAGTATAATAATAAATAATAACATCGTGTATGTATGCTAAAGTTGATTTGTATCTTTTTTTTAACGTAAATCCGTCAAATATTTATATTTAGTTACTAAATATAGATAGCGGTGGATTTTTGACTTCGAAAAAGGTTGGAAGCTGTAAAATATTTTTACTCCTTATCCAGTTTGGTCATAGAAATCTTTGGTCAATAAAGGTCGCTCACGTCATCTATTCAGACAATAAAATTATTTCGTTTTTTTTCCTTTCATCTCTCATTAGGGATATACTTACTTAAATACTCTTTCATCTGCGGATCTAAAGTAGTAATCATAGAGTCCATCGAACTTTTGGCTTTTTCTGCCACCCTGTGTAATATGCCCCCCGTGGACACGGCCCCTTTAACCCATGTGAATATGCCGCTGCCGGGCATTATGTCCCCTGAAACAAAAATTATGTTTTTTTGCTTTCTAAAAGCACAGGTATTACACACTAGATGGAGCTGTGCAGAGTTATACTTGTATACAATACTACTGGTTGCTATAAAAATATAAAAAAAATCTGTATAAATCCATTTCACAGAATAATTCCTATGCCTGATTTCGGAACTAACATTTTTGTATGCATAAATTGAGAAAATGTGGTCATACACATAGTAACTAGTGCCATCATTCATCGGAACTATACGGTGAAATGGACATAATATTATTTCTATTTTAACCTTGGTTGTTTGCATTGTGATAGTGGGATGTCGCTCTACACAGCTTATAGCGGTGTCTTACTTCCACAATAGAAACAATCTTGTTTTACCATTCCATATAAGAAAGAAAGAAAGAAAGAAAGAAAGAAAGAAAGAAATTATTTATTCAGCATTCAAAAATGTTTCACAATACAGAAAAAAATAATTATGCTGAAATGGACCCAGCTCAGCATACAGCTGCAGACCAAAACAGATGGCCTGCAGCGCTGGTTTTCAGCTGGACCCGTATATTAGTGTTCCAGAATACACTATAAAATATAAATCAAATTTTCAATATGGTAACCATATGACCTCCCGAGACAAATACATATAGGTATAATAGATTCTTATTAACGAGTCACTTACCTGGGCAAGCTAAGTTAAACAAAGGTGTAATTTTAAAAATATTGTTTATTTTCATCATAGTTTAATCACCATGTTAAGACTTAACTGTATGTTTGCAGGATTATTATGTGTCTAGTCAAAGCTTATTATTATTATCACTTTCTACATACAAACATAGCTAATTTAACATGGACATTTATTTACCATGATATTGTTGGAATTGTATAAACCAAACTTTATAGACAGTTTATGATAGATGTTTTCTTTTTCTGCCTGCTCTGTACTCTCTCTGATTACTGACTTTCCTGTGACTGTTTCGTTCATAATAAATTGCTCTTTATAAATTCAATCCAAGCTTATTGATTGTATATTCTATCAGATATCGCCCGCAACTTCGCGTGATCATAATAAATTATATCCAATCGATTTGATTTAGATTTGCGCGTCAAGTATACAGCCTCAGTACATACTAAGCTAAATTACATATCGATTTTTTTTCACATTTGTGAAATGCATTAAATACTGTTTTGGCTATTTAGCACCTTTTCTGTTTTATTATTTTCTATGATGAGATGAAGATTGAGAAAATTTTACTGTGTCCAATAAAGAATAAGAATAACTTATGATACTTGATTATTTTTACATATTATAAAATATTAATAAAAAATAAAAAATTTCACCCGAGTGAGATTTGAACTCACACCACTCGCATACTTGATTATTGTATAAAATAAAAGCCTTTCTTACCAATTCTCTCCATTTCAGGAGTTGATGCAGGCAAAGACTCAGCTATATCTGTATGTTGAGAATCTTCAGGTGACCTTGTAGGGAATACAGGTTGGGCCTTACTTAGTGGAATTACAGGACTGAAAAAAATGTAATAAAATAGCTTTATTTACCTATTATAGAATTTAATTGTTATGAACTTTTTTGATACTAGTCATAGGGTTCCACCCCCACATGGATTCCATGAAGATTCCATCACAGCACATACCTACCTATAGTCAAGTCTCCTCTTGGTCCCACCCCTTGAAGAAAAAACTGTGTACTTACTATAAAATTATCTGATAACTTTACAAATTACCTAAACATCTCAGGTGATGGTGGGTCAGCTACCGGTGGTGTTGGCTGTATAGTCTGTGGCTGCACAGAGGCCAACCCCACTGGCTGTACTGATGGAGGTAACTGCTCCACTGGAATATTTACCACTGGTTGAAATGGTATTGCTGTAGGTGGCTGGATTGGTTCAGGTACCTGAAAATTTTATGTCCCTACTGATTTCAACATTCTAAAATAATAACTTTGCTATACATCTCATATATTATTGTATCCATGAAAATTGTGGATCAGGGTGTCTCAAAACTGTTCTGTTGTGTCTGTTCATTCTGCCTGTGTTGATCAAAAACCTTACAATAAGTAGTAGATAGCTTATATCATCTATTATCTTCTTCCATGCATGTCAAACAAGTCATACTCTTTCACTCAGGCAATGACCTGGCAACTTGTCTGAATGGTTTACATTTGTCCCACTACACTAAATGTAGCTGTAAGATTTCCTTCATGATCCTGCAGGTCTGTCTGCCCAATTTTCGAGAATGCCTTCGTATGTGTATGTACCTATGTAGGTACTTACCACAGGTGGCTGTGTTGCAGTGACAAAATTAGGCAACATTGATGGAGGCGGCACACTAGACAACAAGTTCCCTGGCATTGTAACTGGCGCTGGGGCCTCGGGGATCTTACTCTTTTTCTCTGGATTACTCATCTTCTCTTACCCTGAGAAGGCAAAATATGTTTTATCACAATAACACGGTTAACACCTATTAGTTCTGAGTCCTGAGAAATTGTGGATATGAACCCACCTTACGTTTGCATTAACTGTAGTATATTTTTATCGTTTGTTAAATTATTTCACCTGTGAAACAAATAGGTAATTAATTATTTATTATTCCCAAAAATTACATTCAGACAGAATAAAAATCAAAACATAACAAACAAAATGTCTGTCTTGTCTTCTGTCAGCACAGCGAAGTCAAGTAGGCACCAATTGATAATGAGCAGGTGCAATATATTAAATTACTATTAGAGTGAAGAAGAAAGCAACATACTTTTTTAATATGCACATCCCACGATCCACGTCACATTCATAATGAACATAGTTTGACAAATATATGTGTGCTAAGTCGATTCCCAAGGAGAGTTTGCGTTAGACATGTATCCGGCAATAAACAAATAATGCCAAATATTTAGCGATATCACTTTTGTAGAATTGATAAACAATAATGCTTAGGTAGATATTGCGAATAGTTGTATCTCGGGGGCAAAAATAGAATACATCTTAATTATTTGTGTAAGTATGGTAAGTCATGTATAGCTTCATTTGAATAGCTTAAACGTATTTAACAAAATATCACTATTGGAGTTCGTCGAAAAACCGCCTATGTACATAATTAGATGTACACTGAGATAATACTCTTTGTAGCATGCAATTGTGACTTTTTACTTAGTGTCACATTTACATTTATTGTCAGTCTGTTATCTTGTATCTATCGCGTATTTTAGTTTATTAAAGCCTTTTAATATGCTATAAAGGCGTTTGCAGTATTGTTTCATGAAATTTCAATGATTAATAGATTTAGTAAGTGATCAAAATATGGGTCGACGCAAAACAAAATTTGTTATTTTATAACACTTCATACTTACTTAATTATGTTTATTCTACTGCAAAAAAGGGCGAGCATAATGCCTTGCAAGGCATTAATTTCATAAAATAATTCCTATGCACGATTTCGGAACTAGCATTTTTTTGTATGCAGTGAAACAGAAAATGTGGTCATACACACCACAGACTACTTAGTCACACCATCATCTATCGGAACTAAACGTGAAATGATTTTACGTTAGGTTCACTCGTAAATTACATTTTTTTATATATGCCACCCCACATCAATAACGCAACGGTTTGTGTTTTGATCTTATTAAAATTTTTACTGTACCGATATACTTGCCACAGCATAATAACGGAAAACGTAAGTGCATATTCCGTTTTAAAATTTAATGCAATGTCATACAGTCTGTGAATGCAATGAGCTGCGCGAAGCGAGGAAGGAGTGTGGTTTTATTCAATGTTATATAAAATAGTCATTTAAGTTTAGCAGCACTATTGATTGACATATTTCATAAGTAATATGAAAAATTTTATCTAATGTAAAAATAAAACTTTATTAAGAACCGCTTTTTAGTTTCGTTTCCTGATTTTACGAACGAGTTCAAAAATGTCACGCACGTCACACAAAAAAAACTGTCTTATCAAAGTGTCAATTCGTCGTCGTAGGCTATCGGCAAATAATTTGGTGTTTTTTACATTTATGTGATTATAATCTTGTGCATTGTCTTGTAAACCGGTCACGGCCGCATCCAATTGATATATAAACCATGTCTGAAGAGGCTAACTCGCCGCCCTTTAGCACCGTGAGCATCAACAATGGGACAAGGGATGAAGATCTTTTTGCTTCTGCTGTTGAGGTATCCCATTGAATTCCTGTTCCGATAACTTGTTATGTTTGTGTCCGCCCCCGGCAGTGCGCCTAGTTTGATATAGACGCCCCTCAAATGAGATTAACGTTCATTGAAATCTTTAAATTGTTTTTCACGTTATTGGGAATGCAAGCATCTATTAGCTTAGTTTCTATCTTACCACGACTCGTAGTTTAATTCGGTAGATACCTTTTACTAATTTATCATTCACCTTGAAGATAACTAATAATTATCTTTTATTTTCTGTTTTCCTTCATCTATTACCAAGAATTTATTTGTAATAAGAATAGCATGCAGTAGGTATCAAGATAATAGTTTATTGTTCCTTACTTACATCATTATTATAATCTAATAGGTAGGTAAGTATGTACCTATTTATATTTTTTTCATATAACAGTTCGTACTCACTCAGCAAATTTTGATTGTACCATTGACCTTACAACATGAAATGTGGATCTTGAAAGCTTATATTTAGTTTGACAAATTATTAAACTGAAGGCTGTTTATATCTTTGTTTAACAATGAATTAAGTATAACTAAGTGCCTATTTACTTGTGTTATTCATAATAATTAGTTATCTTAATATACAGGATGTAACAAAGAGGGTATGTTAAGCGAAAAGCTACGTAAATAGCCCACTGTAGAGAACCTATCCAAGAAATTTGAGACTCGAAATCACATGTTTATTTTTCAAGATTGTATGAAAATTCCTGAGATATTTAAAAAATTCTCCATACTATCGGGAAAAATAAACATGTGATTTCGAGTCTCAAATTTTGTGGATAGGTTCTCTATAGTGGGCTATTTACGTAGCTTTTCGCTTAACATACCCTTTTTGTTACACCCTGTATAAAAATCTTCTGTTTGTGTTAAGCATATTACAGCTCAACATATTTTGATGAAATTTTGTGTGTGTGTTCAAGTGGGTTCGAGAATGGTTTAGACTTACGATTCAGTCAACAACATTTTGTTTTCTCTGCAGTCCACGCGGCAGTTTCCTTAATCTTTATATAATTAATTAAATCTTCTGTTCGTGTGTTTGTAAATTGAATTTCTTCTAAAACCAATTTTGATGATTTTTTTAGTGTGTGTTCAAGTGGGTTCGAAAATGGTTTAGATTCACAATTCGGTCAATTACACAATGTTTTTATAATGGTCTATATTGTTACAACTTATTTCATAAGTTTGCATTTAAGGAGTGGGACAGGACGAATGTCTGTCGGGTCCACTAGTCTTCTAATAACTTTCTTTCTTTGAGCACTTAATATAAATAATTTAAGACATGTCACTGACCTTTTCTATCTGGGCCCTCATGTTTAAATGACTATGTAATATTTTGTGTAATCCTACAGTTTTGACTAGTAATCCCTTTTTGGAAATACTGCTGTGAGTTTTTAATAAACTAGCCGAGGTTTACAACTTCTGAGTGCTGGAAGAAATCTCTTGCAGAGCACACCTTTGTTTGGATTTCTTTTGTAAATCACTTTGTATTATAAAACAAACACTTCCCCCTGTCATTTGGTCCATATGTATGCTTAGATCTTTTAAAGTTCACAACATATTTTGATGGGGTTTTTTAAAATAGTTAGAGTGATTCAAGAGGAAGGTTTATATGTATAGTATCAGCAATGCACCCGTGTGAAGCGTTTTGTACCCAATATTGTAGTGTCTTGTCTACAATAACACACTACTATTAGAAGGTATTATTCTACCTTTGTGGGGGTAGTAATTATAGCTTGTGTGTTTCACAGATGAAACTGCATAACTATTATGTGGCTGTTTTCGTAACTTCGTAAACTCCATGGAGAAGAAAGAAGGAGGTGGGACTATGAACTGAGTAGTGTGGCAATCGTGAGGCCATGACGTCATGATAGGGGCGGAGCTTCAGTGCTAATGTGTGTAACGCAGTAGCTGTAACCACACGCTTATGCAAGTAGTTTGGCTAGTCACTACAAGGTGGTTTCTATGTAAATGGCCAGGGCTACAGTGTTAGTGTGCTCCTCTCTATGACATGGGTCTACACACTATATCCTTACTATCCAGTGGATATGAATCACACTCAGTCATAAAACGTTATATGAGAGTGCCTATTCCGACGACCTTATATTTAAGTCTTTACATAAGAATAATTAATCTGTGTGTCTAAAAGCGCTGTACTATCGGTAGACGCTGACCGGCCCCTAACTATGTAAGACTTAAATAAAATGGACCAATAAGTGACAAATTTGTGTGCTATTTTCACACTTCTTCCCAACCACTTTTGTGAAAGAAAATTGATGATTTGATGATTTGACTTGTTCCTGTATTGTTTTATTTTGCTGTCAATAATTATTAATATTGAAAACACTTTGGGTCCTTTGAAATTGGCTTGACCATAAATATTAATTATCAAGCCACCAGCTAATTTGATTAAATCATGTTATGTGAAATGACGATTTTCTTTCTAACTAGTCGGTTCTTAAATACTGTAACTGGCCATTTATTTTAAAAATAGAACACCTAGAAAAAAAATTAAATGGTGTTCGATTTTCGATTATTTTTTTATTAATAATCTGCCAAATCACAATTAGATTCATTCATTTTTACGATGGAGTGGACTCGCAAAGAGGACAGAGTAGCAGTAATTGCATTGCATCGTTGCGGCCATCCACCGAAGACGATATTCAACTTGCTTCAAAAGTTAAAACTCACGAAGAGGTTCGTGTACCGTACCATCAAGAGGTACAATGAAACCTCTAGTGTCGATGACAAGAAAAGAAACGGCAGACTTCGTTCCGTTAGAACTCCAGGGGTCATCAAAGCAATCAAGGCGCGTATTGCAAGTAATCCCGTCCGCAAACAGAAACTGATGGCTTTGGAGATGGGATTAACCAGAAGTACCGTAAAAAAGTACTCAATGAAGACCTGGGACTACGTGCATACCGAAAAAAGAGTGGGCATCTTCTGAACGCGCGTCTGATAGCTATGAGAGCCAAGAAATGCAAAGCGGTATGCAAGAAACAGACACCGCGATATCCTGTTTACAGACGAGAAAATTTTTAATATCGAAGAGAAGTACAACAAACAAAATGACAGGGTGTACGCTACCAGCTCTGCGGCCGCTGGAAATGCCATTCCTAGAGTGCAGCACGACCATCATCCATCATCAATCATGATTTGGTTGGGAGTGTCCTACTATGGCCCTACTGAAGTGCATTTTTGTGAAAAAGGTGTCAAAACCAGTGCAAAAGTGTACCAAGACACGGTTTTAGATCGCATAGTAAAAGATCTACCCCAGACACTCTTTGGAGGACGGCCATTTGTGTTTCAACAGGACTCGGCACCAGCGCATAAGGCCAAATGACAACTCAGGAGTGGTTCGAGCGCCAGAATATCGAGCTAATAAGGCATCAAGATTGGCCCTCATCTAGCCCTGACCTCAATCCACTGGATTACAAAATTTGGCAGGAATCGGAGGAGAAGGTCTGTTCTAAACCTCACAAAAATTTGAGCAGCCTAAAGTCATTGATTAAAGCAGTGGCCGATATCGACATGAATATGGTCCGTGCTGCTATTGATGACTGGCCGCGAAGATTGAAGGCTTTTGTGAAAAATGGTGGCAATCATTTTGAATAAATTTTGTGTTTATGTAAGCTAATTAAATTACCTTTTTTTTAAAAAATACTTTTTTTGAATATTGGCATGACTAGTTTTCATTAATTATAGCCAAGAATTTGTTTGTTATGAAGAATTTTCTTTCTAGGTACATATCTATAGCTAACCAAAAACTTCTAAACACATGACACCTTTATTGGGAGTCTAGTATTTTATTACGGAACCGTTGTATAACGTCATTCACGCCAAATAACATCGCACCGCTGATAACCCCGTACGTGCTGCACAATTATTTTACGTTACATTGCTGTTTTATCCATCAATGTATTTTTATCTCTCTCCAACAGATAGCAACAGAGCGAGCAAACAATATTATAATAACCGTCACAGAACCGCAGAAGATAGGCGAAGGAATGAGCTCGTATGTCGCTTATCGAGTGCTAACGAAGACGAACATGCCAATATTCAGTAAACACGACTTCGCTGTGCTGCGTCGGTTTAGCGATTTCCTCGGACTGCATGAGAAACTAACCGAGAAGTATCTTAGGTCTGGTAGAATTATACCACCTGCACCGGGGAAGAGTATAGTTGGTAAGTTTGGTATATACTTGTACATACATAAGTATATTTTATTTTTGGGCCGTTTTTGATGCTGTCAATATTTTGATCAAGTTTTAGGGGAAAATATCGTCAAATTTATTCATTAGTTAGTACTATTGTTATATGCTACTAAATATTAAAAACATACTTTATATACCTAATACAATATTTTAAGTAAGTATCTACTTACTAATTTGAGTCATACAGTATAAAATTTCACATAATGACGTCAATACGAAATATACTATACATCTGTTGAAAGTTTTATCCCAGTTTGGCATATCATAGCTTCGTCGATCGAAAGTAGAATGGATTGTTGAACGTATAGATATTGACAGTTTCTTTTACCCTAATTAAACCTACAAGACCAATCGATCGGCATTGAATATCGGCTGTCGCTCAAGTTATATCACGCGCCCCCTGATTACCTAATTTGTAATAGCAAAGCCGAAGCAATGCGATAGCGAAAATTGTACATTATTCGCCTTGAAATGTTAAAGTTCCTTTGAAATTCATTTTACATAATACAAATTGGACAAGCAATAAGCGATTTTTGTACAATTTTCGCTATCACTTTGCTTTTTTCTAGTTTGGTAATAAGGGGGGCGGTGTCTGCCCATCAGTTAAATATCATTGATTTCCAATATATTTCCGGCTACGAAACGTCCACGACAACTTCTTTGGCATAACCTTAATTTTCTTTGCCGTTCGAATTTCGAGGAATCATTCTTACGGACTGCTAACGTACTTGCCCTGAGTGAGGAACATAATAGGCCTCCTAAATGAACTTAGTTGCCGCTGTGCGTTGTCCTGTCACTTTCTCAGTAAACTTTGGTTTCCTAAGATAGCCGTCATATAGCAACCAAAAGTACGCTCGCTTTACGGTGCCGACATGTGAAATGTAGATGCACCTAGAAAACCATAGCTTAACGAAAGAGATTTATATACATTTATCCACTGCATCGATTCTTTACCGGTCGGAGTAGAGGTTGTTGGGGGAGGCCTATGTTCAGCAGTGGACTTCTCATGTCTGATAATGATGATGATAAATGATGATCCACTACATCATACGTGCAGGCACAACGAAACTGAAGATGTCATCGACCCCGTCAACGGAGAGCGCGGGCGGGGCGGCGGGTGTGACGTCAGAGTTCGTGTCGCGTCGCCGCGCCGCCCTCGAGCGCTTCCTCAACCGAGTGGCGCAACACCCCGTGTTGTGTATAGATCCTGACTTCAGGCAGTTCCTTGAAGCCGGTATGTAGAGTCCTACTCTTAAGGATCCCTCGATCGAGTGGCGTAACATCCTCTTTCACAGTTTCTCGAGGCCGGTAAGTAGAGTGCTGCTCTCGAGGGCTCCCTCAACCGAGTGGCACAACACCCCGTGTTGTGTATAGATCCTGAACTTCAGGCAGTTCCTTGAAGCCGGTATGTAGAGTCTCAATCTCGAGGGATCCCTCAATCGATCTTTTCTGAGGATATCTACCAATATTAATGACAATTCTAAGTACCTTTCGCATATCAAATATTGTTTTGTAACGTTTAAGATTTAGATTTAGCATAAAGGCGCAGATATAAAAGTTCAGTGACATATTGCTAGCTGACAACTACTAACCGAGAACGTGAAAGTGGTACATGTGGTTCTATGGCCCTTAGTGCTCTGCCTATAAAGGCGTGATAAAAGAAATTTATTATCTGTACAGTACACAAACAACATTACACACTGAAACATATAAAAATAGACAATACATAAGTCAAAGTCGACTCTTATGACATTCACGAAAAGGAACTGAACTTTACATCGTCAAAATCAAAAACCAGGTGTAAATTACTCCAAGAATCAATGCTTGTTCCGCAAGCATGTTAATGACACCTACTTCTCAAGCCACATATTCTGACTAAGGCATAGAGTTTGTGAAGTCAGGTCTTATTCTTATTCTTTATTGTACACATACAATTACATACAGACAGAAATTATGAAAGAAAATGTACAAAGGCGTGCTTATCTCTGAAAGAGATTTCTTCCAGCAAAGGTAGATATGCGTGTACACAGAATATATGTATAACAAAATTTGAATTTAACAAATAGATACCCTAATCTAATCAATATAATTAATAAAATATACCTACATAAACATACATAAATATCTATTAATCTACACTAATATCTACACTAATATTATAAAGAGGAAAACTTTGTTTGTTTGGTTGTAATGAATAGGCTCAAAAACTACTGGACCGATTTCAAAAATTCTTTCACCGTTAGAATCCTTATTGGACCGAAGTGGATGAACATAGGCTATAAGAATTTCCCGATATTCCCACGGGAAGGCGACCAACGGGAATTCTATATTTTTTACGAAAACCGCTGGCTGAAATCGGGCATTATGTTCATTGGGGACAGCGAGGGAGGACTAAAAACGGATTTCCCGAAATTCCCACGGGAAGGGGACAAACGGGAATTCATAGTTTTTACGAAAACCGCTATACATATGAAGCTGAAATCGGGCATATATGTTCATTGGGGACAGCGAGGGAGGACTAAAAACGGATTTCCCGAAATTCCCACGGGAAGGGGACAAACGGGAATTCATAGTTTTTACGAAAACCGCTATACATATAAAGCTGAAATTGGGCATATATGTTCATTAGGGACTGCGAGGAAACACTAGAACGGATTTCCCGAAATAGAAGGAGACCAACGGGGATTATTTATTTTTTTTACTTGTGAATCTGAAGTTGAGCATATATGGGGACCCCGAGGAAGCACTGGGAACGGATTTCCCGAAATTCCCACGGGAAGGGGACAAACGTGAATTAATTTTTTACGACAACCGCGATAACATATAGGCTACTTTTTACACTTAACATATAGGCTACTTTTTATTTTTTCTGTAGTCCACGCGGACGGAGTCGCGGGCGTCCACTAGTTAAATATATAACAGACAGACTCATTTCTATTGAAGCGAGAGGTAGTGGTTCTTTAACCTTTTCTTAAATGCAGCAACAGTTTGGCAATCTCTCACGGTGTGAGGCAGAATTCTTGTAGAAGAGGTCTTGTAGAATTAGGGCGCCTAAAGTTAGAAAGTTATCCCTACGTAAGATCTAATAACTTTTTAACAGTGCGAGTCTAGGCAACATTTTACACGGATACGTGTAATGTAATGTAATGTATTAGTGTAATGTATTCTAGTGAAGCTGCGTAAGAGTATTCTTAACATTTACATACTAAATTAGTTATAATTGTTGACGTACAGACACGGAGCTGCCGAAAGCCACGAGTACATCCGCGCTGAGCGGAGCCGGGGTGCTGCGTCTGTTCAACAAAGTAGGGGAGACTGTCAACAAGATCACCTACAAGATGGATGAGTCCGATCCGGTGAGTATATGCTTTTATTTCACTCTCATAATATCATTAATCGTACAATTTACACCTACTTCAATCATATTCAACAGGTGAAAAATAACTTTTATGTCTAAGAAAACTAAGTACATACATACTACCATAGTGTACATAAAAGCTCTAGTGAGAAAACTCTTTTAATGCGGTATAACAAAGGCCGGCATTGTCCCTCTGCCAAAATAGCATACTGTGTTTCTAGATAGCTGTGAACTGAGGGTAGCAAATGAGGGTTACAATATAAGTAATTAAGATTAACCTTTACATACAAAGGAATTCTGATAAGTGTCTTGTCACATACTCGGCCCCGTCTCTCATCACCCCTGTATATTTATTTATACTTCGATTATACCTTGAACTGATTTTTGTGATATTGAGTTCGCTTCAACTTGAACTAAATTCATTCATACATTCTTTACTAACCTAACCTAACCATCACCCGCAGTGGTTCGAAGAGCGCTCCTCTCGCATCGAGTCGCTAGACACATGCCTACGTCAGCTGCAGAGCGCGAGCGAGTCGCTAGCCAACGAGCGTCGGGAGCTAGCGACGCGCGCGCACGACGCGGGACGCGCGCTCGCCGCGCTCGCCTCCGCCGACACGCACGCGTCGCTCGCGCGCGCACTCACACACCTAGCGGACACGTGCGACAAGGTAAACATAAAAACAGGCTTCAAAGTGATAATTGGAACGAAGTTCCTTACGGCAGGCTTGGAGGAGATAGGGATTTTGCTGCGCGACCGAACTGAAAAAAATGTGATAGTAAAACCGTAAGAAAAAGTGCGTGGAATAAAACCGTTAAATGAGACGTGCGCAGGCGCGGCAGTCGTATACACAAGCGAGTAGTCTATAATACCTTTCTCTTTCTCCCTCTTTCTTTTCGTTCTCTCATCCCTTCTCTCTCTATTACTACTCCACCCCGCCAATGCATAGTATATACTCATGAATTCATGGACAAGCACGTGGCGAATACTCACATTATAGATACATTTTAAACCTAAATAAAATTACGCTATGGGTTGCGGACATTCTCCGTGCCCGGGCAAAATACTCAGCGCTCAACAATGCGACGGTAACTTGTGCTAACGGCTACCTTAAAGGGGGCCACATGGGTCAGAGTCGCCACTTGTTATTATTTGGCCCATGTACTTATATATCATTGTGAAAAACTTCGCGTTCGCGTTCTAGGATTTGCATTTGACTGTTGTTCTGTCTTGCGTTCGATAGTTGGCTCCGCTACAGGTCGTTGCATCTAATAGTTATAAATGTTTAGATGGAGAACCTTCGCACGGAGCAGTCGAATACGGATTACTTTGTGCTGACGGAACACATCAAGGATAACCTCGGACTGATCAGCGCTATCAAAGATGTCTTTCACGAAAGGGTTAAGGTAAATATGGCTTAAAAATAACATTTGTGCAAATTCCTAAACCGAGACTAATTTTGTGTAACGTATATCAGCTGCATCTCCTTCCGTGCATGTCTTATAGTCGACTAAGGAACTCGGGCATTCTCTCAGGCTCCTGTCGCGGAGTTACCAAAATCCTCCGAAACGGCTCAACCGATTTTTATGAAATTTTATATGTATGTATATTCGGCAGGTCTGAGAATAGGTAACTCCACCGCCTCGCCCGTCCATCTTACGGGTGGCCTTCTCATGCTGCGCTTGCCAGTGTGTGGTAGCCATTCTAGAACAGCTATTCGGCTCCATTAGATATCGGTTCTTGGAGCCACGTGCTCATTGCCACTTTAGCTTGCTGGACCGTTGGGCTATGTCGGTGACAAAATTATGATTTTACACCGAATTGCATACCTATTAGAATACAAATGAATTTCCAGGTGTTCCAAAACTGGCAACACGCTCAGATGCAGCTAACGAAGCGGAGAGAGAACAAGGCGAAGGCGGAACTAGCCAACCGACCGGAGAAAATTGAACAGTCATCTAACGAGATTATTGAAGTTAGTTCTTTACATACATACTAAATTTATAAATCGTGTTATGTGACTCGAGAAAACAATGCGAACCTACCGCTTTGGTAAGGGAAAAGGGGAAATCTATAACACTTAAACCGTGTTAATTAGGTACTTTTTTAATGCATTTTCGGTGTTATTCTAAAAGCGTATCTAAAGTTTAACACTGTCTAAAAATTACATTTGACAGGAAAATGTACGGAATATCTGTCAGAATTAGACGATGTTTAGCTCAAACAAAGTTTAAATTCTTTTTATTTTTTTACACATAAATATGAAACAACACAATTTTGAAGCAGAGGTACCATGTAATGTAATTTTTTGTAATAAGTTACTATTTATTTTAAAATTAAATTGTATCTATCTACCACACATAAAGTAATTAGATTAAAATTAATCAGATCATCGAATAATTCCGCAGTGGGAAGCGAAAGTGGAGCGAGGGCAGCAGGAGTTCGACCAAATCTCGCGCGTCATAAAGAAGGAAATCGAACGGTTTGAGGAAGTGCGCTTGGCTGAAGTGCGGGTCACCATACTGAGATATCTGGAGGAGCAGCAGAAACACCAGGCACAGGTTGGTACATAATGCGGGTTAAGCTACCTTGGTCACGGCCGGGGATTGGATGGGTGACCACAGGTCCATTTAAGGCTGATTTCTGGCTAAATTTAATATTTCCTGTGCTAAATGTGAGGCGTCATTGGAATATATCAACTGCATCTCTTTCCGTGCACTGGGAGAGGCAGTGGACTGCAATAGGCTGATGATGGTTATCTCTTTCCGTGCATGTTGTAAGAGAAGAGAAACCCATTTTTGGGACACAGCCGTGTGTAATAGTGTCATCATCAGCCTATTGCAGTCCACTGCTGGACGTAGGCCTCCCTCAGGACACTCCACAAGACTGCCATGGGGGGTATTTGGTGACCGCAGTTTGTATTTTGGACTATGTTGTCAACACGAGAGGCGCTGCTGCCCACCTCCCGGAAACCCTTAATCGCCTCGTACGATACCCACGGGCAGACATGGAGTGGTATGTATGTAAAGATTCATATGCGTTCCTGAAATGGGGTAGTCTTCTACTGTCACATTAAACAAAGCCGGGACAGATGGAAATGATCAGTGTCAAGTTGCTTGCTCGTGTAGTAGGTAGTGATCCTGCCTGCGAGATACAAACATTGATATGATAAAATTGATGTTTGTTTCCGAGTCATGGATGTTTCTATACTTATTTATAATAATAATATAATAATAATAATAATTCGTTTATTTCAGGTAAGCACCCATAATGTTAAAATTCAAGTACCTAGGTAGTCTTAGGTGAGTATAACAATAAAAATACTTAAGTATAGTATACTACAGTTACTATACAGTCTCCAACCAATCATCTAGGACCTAGGTAACTACAGTCACATAATGATCATGTATAGGTACATGCTTACTTACAGACATCTACACACACACACTCACGCGCACACATACTACACACCCATATCCTAGCACTATTTTCTATTTGCATCGCGATGCACGGATAGCCAATATCTAAAAATTGGAGCATCCAGGCGCTCAGAAAAGCTACGGAGGATCTCATTGTTGGAGGCACGGAGCTTGCTCCAAAATAAGGCAACCCTTGATCTTATTACTGCAAAGAAATCAGGCACTCTGACCTCCGCAAACATGCCTGACGCACTGCAATATCTTGGCAATCTCATTAGAATGCGGTATGCATTATTATACTGCACCCTAATTTTGCTCATTGTGTTCCTATTGTAGCTAGTCCAGAGCTGACACGTGTAGAAGCATTGACAATATGCTCTAAACAGGGTCAGCTTCACGTCGTCACTACACCGTGCAAATCTACGCGCAAGCATGTTGCATCGTACGGCCAAAGCCCTGCGTTCACGCTCAATATCTTCATTATCAATGAGATCCTCCGTCAGGATATGCCCCAAGTACCTGAAGGTCTCCACTCTGTCAATCACAACGCCATCTAAATATACTGGTGCAACCACGTCCGGACCCTTGCCAGCCCTAAATACTAGCATCTTTGTTTTACTCACATTGTATTTCAGGCCATGCTCGCAAGCATATCGCTCACAAATGCGAAGTAATTTCCTAAGCCCGTTGACCGAGGGGCTGAGGAGCACCATATCATCGGCATAACTGAAATTATTTAAACACAAAGAACCAATATGGCAGCCCACGTTAGTGCCCCTCAGCTCCACGATCAGGTTGTTAATGTAAAGGCTGAAAAGGTCCGGCGAGGTTAGCCCTCCCTGACGTACACCACACTGTAGCCTAAAGTCGCTAGAGAGTGTGTCGCCCCATCTCACATTATTTGTCTGGTTTTCGTACCAGTATCTCAACAGCCCAACGGTCCAATCTGGTGCTCTTGCCTGAGTTAGTTTCTCCCATAGTAAATTATAATTTACGAGATCAAAAGCTTGACTCAGGTCAAGAAAACAAGCATAAACTGACGTGTCTCTATTTAGAAAATAGTTAACTGTGGACTTTACGCTGAAAATCGCTGAATCTGTTGAGAGACCGGGACGAATACCAAACTGCGCGTCATCAATACCAATGTTATCTTTCAACTGGGGGTGTATTAACCTCTCGAGCACTTTACCAACTACCGTACCCAAAGATATTGGTCTATAGTTCCCAAGACTCGACAGGTCACCCGTTCTATTCTTTGGCACTGGAACTACCACAGTTTTCATTAGGTCTTTAGGTAAGTAGCAATGCTTTATACAAAGGTTATATAATTCAGCCAATACTCGGCAGACAACCTCACCACCATGAACGATGTGCTCAATACTTAAGCCGTCAAAACCCGGTGACTTACCTCGTTTCATCTGTCGCGCTACTTTTGCGACTTCATCAGTACTAAAATAATCCTTAAATTTTAAGCCATCTGATCTACTATTCGAAGCGGTTGGACAAGATGAAATGTCACGGGCAGAGAGTGGTTCAATGCTAAAGTGGTGCGAAAATAAATCAGCAATCTCTTTAGGATTACTGGTTCCGTCGACGGCCACGGGCATACTTGCTTTATGGTTCAGTTTTTTTGTCGCATTCCAGAACTTTGAAAAGTTTTTTTCAGTCTTATACGTTGCCAGGATATCCATTTTTATACGGTCTTCATTATTTTGGCACCACTTCAGCTTATTTTTAAATAAGTTCCGATACCGACACATATCATCGTAGATCATACCCGATGCAGGTTTACCATTCTCGATCCAGTTCTTATAACTAATTCTCGCCTTATTATGGCTCTCCTTAACGTGGTAGTTCCAGCCCAACACATGAGGTTTATGCTTCTTCCGTGCACCACCATGCTTGCCTACACTTATTTTAGCTGCTGACTGTAATATTTCTATAATTTTTTTATAATCATCGTCAATAAAATATAAATGTTTTTTGCAATTAAAACTTTTACACTCACTACAATGACTAGAATATTCCAAAGTTCTTAGATTGTCATAACAGTATTTAGCATATAAATTAATTTGTCCAATTCCTCGTACACCCCAATGCACTGCACTTATTTTTTCGGGTGTAACATCACATGTATTTATTTTATCGACGACTGCATCCAGTTCGCAGGTGATCACAAGAGGGAAATGGTCCGACCAGTATACACCCTCATCCACTCTCGCTGAGGTCATTGTATCACGGCCAGCACGAGTAGTAACACAATGATCCAACCACGTTCTGGCACCGTTCATTTCACTTACGTATGTAATTGTGTTCGCTGGTAGTAACTCAGTATCCGCCCATATAAGAGAATGGTCATCACAAAATGAACGGAGTTCCAAACCAAAGCGTGCCTGGGGGTGCGCGTTGAAATCACCTAGCACATAGGCAGCTTCCACATCACTATCCTCGATAACTGCCGCCACATCGGCGAGGCAACTTGTGAACTCGACGAGGTTTATTTCCTTATCCACTGGTAGGTAGACAGTAAACACTAAAATCGAGCGTCCACCCAAATCAATTCGCACAGCTGCTAATCTGTTATCAGAGCACTCGATGATCTTTATATTGGGAAACATAGATTTGCGCCATAGCAAGGCAATGCCACCATATGGACGTCCTCTAAATACACCTACTGTCGAGTCCATCGATGATTTGGCGAAACATGCAAAGTCTTGATTTATTTCATTCACGAAGCCCAAGTCATGTGCGAAAAGCCAGGTTTCCTGTAGGGCGAGGATATCTACCTGTGCACATAACTTTCTAATCTGATGGACCGATCTTTTGATGTTCCGGCAGTTAAAAGTAGCCATCGTCACCTTTAATTTACTATGGGTCGTCTTATCCATTATGTTTTCGATTAGAAGCGTTTAAAAAGGACTGTTCCCGGTAGCGGCGAAACACCAGGCCTGTGGGCCAAAAATTAGGATCCAAAAACGTGTTTAATTTAGTACATGGTATTGTCACCTTAAATGAATTAAAACTCGTTTCCATATGCGGTTTAAGTAGCTCAACGCTAGTACATTGTTCGCCCATATCAATAATATGAGCCTTTATATCAGTCTCTGTTACAGTTTTTTCGGTGCGAGATACATAAACCGAACACTGTGATTCCACTACTTGTATCTTTCCATTCGATTCCAATTTACCGCGCATATTTGTTGTTCTTAACTTACGTTTTCTGTATTGTACTAATTTAAAAGGCTCATTACTTAAGTTGATGCTAGGAGCTACCTGCGCAGCGGATCCCTTATCTACCACAGACACACGCACGCTATTCTCACTCGTAGATAAAGAACGCGGACGGGTGCTTTTTGCCCGACGCGATTTGTGTACAATATCCCGGTAGGTTGGAGTAAATACGTTATTTTCGATGGAGTCAGCTGTAGGTATTGGTGGTGGCACGAACATACGCGGCTGGCGGGATACAGGTTGTTTCGGGGTAGTCGTCATAGGCATACTCGTATTTATCTTATTATTTTCGCTGCACTGTGTATTAAACAAAGTGCGTAATTCAGATAACTCAGTACTAAATTTTACCTGAAATTCTGCAAATTCTGTCATCATTACCGTCATATTTTTCTGTAGACTGGTGGCGTCTACATAGTCAAATGAGACCGGTGGTAGCCGGTTCAAGTCCCTGGCAACAAATATTGGTTGCTCATTTGGTTCAGTCTCTTTGAGTACTTTAATAATATCTCTTATGTTTTTCTTGTTTTTATCCTCTCCCTTTCTTTGAACATTCCTTACGCCCTGGGCTGTTCCGCATAGCTCAATTAGCACTTTCTTTCCCGTTTCAATTTCCGGCCCCGTGAAATTTGCCGCACATATTTGTACAATGCACAGTTCATCCACTTTGTCAATTTTATTTTGTATAAACGTCAATAATTCATTGATTATAATCGGAGGGTTTTCGCCCGCCATAGTCACTTGCATATGAACGTGAAAAGCTCAATCACAAATTAATAATAACTGTTAACGAGTGCCATGCCATGCGCGCGCGACGCACTTTGGGTGTACCGCACGGGCCACGGCTCACGGCTAATCACTTCGACGCGCCGGTGACGACTGATTACTTATTTATGTATTTATATACCGTTGCTTAGTACCCACGGCACCAGACCTTAGGGATCTTAATGTGGGACTGAGTTGATGTGTTGTAAAGTGTGTGAATATTTATTATTCATCATTTACAGCCCTGGGAAGTCCACTGTTGGACATAGGCCTCCATCAACAACCTCCACTCCGACCGGTCGGAAGCAGCCTGCATCCAACCGACGCCCGCGACTTTGGCCAGTTCGTCCGTCCGCCTCAATTCAATTTTTATTAATGGCACCCATTATTGCGTCGGACACAATAATTCCGCCAATGTCACGTAGAGAGGAAAAATCACGTTGGAGATCTCGCGGCCCCCTGATTACGTAAAAGCAATAGCAAAGCCGAAGCAGGGGGCCGGTGGCCTATTTATTGTTACTATAATAATTTATTTCTTTTACAGTCAATACGCTACTGGGACGCTTTCCTGCCGGAAGCGAGGGCGATTCAATGAGTGGGGAGGTGACGGCGACGCGATTGAAGCGACGTCACAATCCTTTCAATATACCCATAAAGGTAAATGTACTGAATTTGTCTCATTTAAAACCAATGTCTAGGCTTTTAGTCCACTTGTATTTTGTCCATTTCCATGTTTTGATTCTAGTTTTATTTTATCAAAAACACACGTCTTGGCATTTATCTACAATTTTAACTTTGATATTGTACTGAAGACAGTGTTAAAATAACATAATTTTATTGTAGATAAAACTAACTGTATAAACCAAAGTTTACATAGGGAATTCCATCTTTAATGAATGGTGCTTTTCATACTTAAACATGTTTAGAAAACTGTAATTTTTAAATACTTATTTCTCTAATTTATGACAACATTTTGAATCAGCACCTAGTAGTTTTCCTTTGTTTCACTAGATAGTTCACATTTCCAATTTTAGTCCCTAGCTGTGTAAAAAAAAAACATTGTTTAAATTTCATGGATATTCCATAACTTTTGCTGGCAAATGTCATTTTTGAACAGTGTTTAACTTAAGACGCGGTTTTGTAATGACACCGTAGCCGTAGATAGACCAGCTAGTTTTCAATTAAATGTTTAGTATGTTTTGCCTGTCTTTTGTCATTCCCAAATAATCTATTTTAAAACAGTGGCAGTGTAGTCATTTGTCAAGACAGAAATACTTTTTTGTGTCAAAACTATTTTTATCTTGATGCTAAGTCAAAGATAAACTAATGAAATAACTATATGAACATTTTAGATGTGAAATCATTCACAGATCTTTTGTGTATAGTTCCTAGTACAATAATTATTTTAACAATTACTACATCACGCTGCAATAGACAATGCACTAATAATAACACTCCTTCTAATTTCCAAATATCTGTTTTGCGTTTGTTAAACTACATTATGTATTTTAAGGTTATCTGTGGTCCTATTTTTTTACCTTCTATGTTTTATCATTACATATGCTTTAGAGAGATTTTTCTGGAGATATCGACTAAGCGATTTTATTCATTTTTCCGCTAGGGGCGCCCTTTGCAAGTTCTTAACACTTTGCCAGGAATATTAACAGTTCCCACAATATTATGCGACACTGGTATTTATGTTAAAAATTGTTTTGACGCTAACATAAGTAATTTCTTTCGTGATGACGCTTTCAAATGAATTTATTGTATACTTACGTATATACTTAAGGTAAATATTAATTATTATCATTTTATGTTTATATGTATATACTGTCCACAGCTAAGGTAATAATTTTAATATTATCTTTAGTTATTAAAAGCTGTGTGTACTGTGAAATAATCTCTTGTAGTAGATAACAGGGATCAAATTTGGTCGTACTGACCAGGCATGCTCTGAAAAGTAAAGAAATATATACCTGTAAGTATCCTCAGGCCTCTTGTACACGTGAACGGACAACAGGCCGTGTTTTTTGACGGATTCACGGTGTTGTATGGCGCACTATGAGAATTTGTAAACGCAACGTCAACAAACACGGTGCGTTGCAGTGGTGACAACTTAGGGGTTTTACCCCTAAATTTAGGGGGAAAAAGATAACGAGGGGGACTTTTAGGGGCAAATGTTTTTTAGGGGTAACCTGTATTGTCCGTCGATGGTGATGACGCTAATTACTATGTGTATGACCACATTTTTCTGTATCACTGCATACTATGAATCGGACGCAATCCTAACCCGCCCCGCCCCTCCTCGCTCATGACTTAAAAGTGGAATTTAGTGGTTTTAGGGGTAAAATTCAAAAAATTGGGGGTAATATTGGATGTGAGTTGGCCACACTGGTGCGTTGTCCGTTCACGTCTACAAGCACTCTCATGAAACACATTTATGTAATTCATGAACAAAATTATTTCTTGAGATAGCCTATTAGAACATCTTAGGTCGAGTTTTAAGTAATGTTTGGTTGGTTTAGTTTTGACAGCCAACCAATTAATAATGAAAAAAAAGACGTTAAACCAAGGTTACATTTTTGACTATGGTTTAATTTATACGTTTCTTAATAGAGAGGGTCTATAGGTATAGTGGATTAAAGATTCCTTTTAATAATTTGTATTGTGTGTTATTGATTGTAGATTATGCTCGTGTAATATCGCTAGTAAACTTTTGTTTTTCATTATTTTTTATACTTATGTATATTTGAAAATATTTAAGAGATTTGTGTAGAAAAATGTTGAAGCTAGTTCTTTTTCGGAGGCGACGTTTTGAAATCTGTGTTTTTTTATTTAGTACGTTATTTATCGAATTATTTGTTAAATTGATTTCCACCTAAAGGTGAGATAAGAGTAAGTTTCTTCTGAAGTCAAATCACTTATTAAAATTCACAATTTAGATCTTTATGATTTGTTTAACAGGTATCTCATAGTGAAAATGTATATTATAATTATATTAGAGGTACTTTATGTATTATCTCAATGGATTCACAGATAAATTGGGATGGACAATTAACTATAACAAATATGATATAACAAAATTACTGAACACACGTAGCAGGAAACAATACATTTGTGTAAGTAAATTAGAAAATAAATACATACGCTTTAGATCATAAGTATATTTCGTATAATTATAGCTTTCTCTTTCCAAGTTCTTATTTTAAAAATGTATAATTATCCAGATTTGTTATCACGTTGTATATTTTTATACTTGAGTCATTTGTTTATAAATCTCGCTTCTCATGAAACGATACCTAGTTTGTTATTGTTGAAATATATTTAAGATGGAATGGCCAACGAACAAAGAGTATGTTCTTCTCGTATTGATACTATATGCAAAATGTCTTATTTTCCAAGGGATATTTTTGTATTAAATAATAATAATGTAATCTTCTTATTAAATATATCGTTTCTTGACCAGTGGGTTAAATAATATTAGTTATCCTTAGACCCCGCGATCGGTGGAGCATTTTGCAAAAGCTGGCCACTACTCTCGATATCGATAGGAACAAAATATCGATATATTATTTTAGCACATCACTCGTGATCTATTTTACGAAATGGGCGACCGATAACGCGGTCAGTTTATCTCTTATTAGAAATTGTATTCTATAAGATGTCTATATGTAAATGAATATTGATAAGTATGTCATGGTCGAAGGGGTATTATAATATTTTTTGTTTTCAAATAAGTTGTGGTAATTAATTCCAGCAAATTTTCTGGGTATGTAGAAAAGGATTGAGTAGGATAAATATACCGAATGAGCAGACACGTATATCATTATTTAGGCGTTGCAATAGGTACTTACTTATATTAAATTCAATGTAGTTTACATACACCTACTTCTGTTCAAACATTCAGTAGTTAGTTCAGTAGCTAACTAATCAACCATCTGGTCAGAAAATTACTTACAAATTATACTAATACCTACGTCTTTGTAAGGAACTTTTCAATTATTTCACTTCCCTTTAACATGACTGCGATATATATTTTCAATGGTGTTATTCAAACGGAGATTGATACATAACAACATAGCACTGTGCAAAAGTACCATTGCTGGCCTACCCATACTAGTGGCTAAACTGTAATGATACATACTAGTTATCGTATTTATCGAATACTATCTACTTAGAAATAAAAAGAATGAAACAGGTTTTTATTAGGCACAGTTTTCATCATCAATAATTCCTAAAGAGTTTTCTACTCAATTCTACCTAGTTTACCTAGTTTCTACACATATAAAGTTTGCACTATAAAAACCTAAAGAAGCTGATTTTGCCAACACAAAACTGAAGTTTTTTTTAGTAGGATACATGGAAAAATGTCAACCTTCACTCATATCTTACAAGTATGGGTGTTCTAAGATTTACAATGCTGCTTCGAAAATAAGATTTCCATCTTTTAAAAAAAACGGGGTATAGACTATGGTGTAGACGAGCGCTATGTCATGTTTTCCTTTTTTTTATTATCTCCCTGTATAGTTTCTGAAGGGCTGATTATTCTAATGGCCAGATAGCCTAATCTGAAGGATAAAATTGATACTTTTAGATAGAGATAATATTGACCAAGTTTTAGGCCGAAAACTGGATGTCTGCGATTAGCGGGGCGACGGCGGCAATGGGGCGGGAGCGGTACAATAAACACATAGATTCTTATTGAAGGGAACTGGATGGCAGCGGCGCGGGGAGCGGCGTCCGAGCAACGAGTCGCGCCCGCTCTCACCGTCGCCCCGCAAATCGCAGACATCCTGTTTTCGGCCTTAGAGAAACACAGTAGCATATTTATCCCTCAGATACTCAGGCTATGTGACCATTGAAAAAATCGGAGCTTTCCTTTTAGAAAATGATAACACTATAAGAGTGAAAGAGATGCTCAATTTACCTATATTGCTCATGAATGAATGGTATTTCCTAGATAGGCTATTTAGTATAATAAATAAATAACTCAGAATAATTGTGCGTAACAAGACAAAATCGTACCTTTTGGCTGTTTTTAGCTATGGTTCGGAGAAGGTATACGAATTCCGAACCTAAAACTTTTAGTTATGTTTTTTTTCAATACATCTCTACTAGCTTTACTTTACCGTTTTGTGGTTAACAAATCACCTAGCGTTTTTTGTTAGTTTTCTTACGTCACGCCATATATGATTTTATTAGCCGTAGTTTTTATCTTTAATATATTACTACTAAACCGTTTACCGTTACCGTTTTGTGGTCAACGAATCGCGTAGCGTTGTTTTTACTTTTTTACATCACGCCATAATGTGATTGGTTGGCCGTAAACGTGATCGCGATCAAGTTTGTAAAACTTAATAGAAAATTTATAAAGAATTATCCAGCTTTGTCTTGAATTCACGTATCTTTCCCGACGTTGTATCCTTAATTAATTACGCTTCTGCTTCATATTATCGTGTAATATTCGACCATGACATATAATTTTGATGATATTGTTAGCGTGGTTGGAAAAATCTCGAGTCTAAAATGTATTCCTTATTTTTTATATTGCCAAATATATTTAGCAGTAATTTAATGTAATGGAAGAGGTGAATATAAATAAATATATTATGTTGGTTTCTAATTTAGTTTTGTCCTTTATTTATAAGCGCCTGCGGCACAGTCTCATCATATATCTTTGATTGGACAAAAGTTGCCTTGTTCTTTTTTAAATATAACCGTGCATCCACACTGCAGTTACTTTTTGTTAACAACACTGCAAAACAGTAACATACTGTAACTTTTATGTCTACTTTTGTGTCTACTTGTTAATGTTTGTTGATTGTTCCATAAGGATACTAAGTATATTGCGGCAACATTTGTTGTCAAATAACTTTTTGCTATCGAAACTTTTGGAAACGTTGATCGACGAAAAGTTACTGCGGTAGTCGCACGGTAACAAACATAAAGAAATGGCATGTGAGATGTAGGCAGTTGGAATATGGATAGTTCTACTCTTGAGCAATTAGAATTAAAGATATTTTCTTTTCAACAAAATTGTGCGGTTAATTTAACATACCTTCACATAGGAAGCGTTTATCTATGATCAGTTTTAAGATCGTACATCCTAACAATTGTTGTAAAAATAATGATAACAATAATTTTATCAATGTAATTACTAATTACATACTGTGTACATGATAAGCAATTAATAGGTTCCTTTTGAGATTACAAGTAATACCTTATCAACAAAAAAATTTCATGGAATCTGCCAACGGTATTGTAACAGTCTTGATTAGTCTAGAATATTCTTCAGCATCGCCCACCACTAGTTTTTATAGGTACCCTCCGTTGTCGCTCCCAACTGGCTAGTCAAGTTGTCATAAAACTGGTGAATAGGGGAATTATGTACATAAATACATATAATCACGCCTTTATCCCTTACGGGTTAAGCATAGCACCAAGGGCCGATAGAACCACATGGTGCCACTTCTGACCAATTTTGAGGGTATAGTTGAGATATACAAGTTCGGTTAGTAGTGACAGGTGGTCAGCCCATCGCCTACAAAACACCAAAACCCTCTTGTCCCTCTACTGACTTGTACAGTGTGCCCGGGAAGAGAAGCGGTTGTAGTACTTATACGTTTTTTTTTTCACTTCCAGAGCAGCATAGAAGGTTATGTATGTTACAATGACTTACATACATGCCAACCTACGTATGCACACAGGTGTATTCCCTAAATAGGATAGTCAGAACTACAGAATCACTCAAAGGAGATCCTAAGCCACGTTTAGCATAATAGGACAAGATATAAAAGATCCAGTGGCAAGTTAATGGCTCATCGCCTGAGATTAGATGGTTTATTCCCAGTCATCCCCACTGGGTACGAGTGGGGAAAAAAGTTTCGTTCGTGTGACGATTGGAACTTTTTATTTTTCCCACTTGTTCTTTTTTTACGTTTGCCTACCACTGGGGACGAACGCAATTTTTATTCCCAGTCGTACCCAGTGGGGACGACCGGGAACAAACCGATTAGACACGTACCTCTTAAGATATCCACGGAAGGAGATGCAGGCGATGCAGCTGGTGTATTCTAGTGAATCCCTGCATCGGCACAGGACCTAAGAGAATAAAAATTTGTGTCCAAATACTATTTAGTAAAAAATTTGATAATTTTATGTACCTACAACTTTTATTGGAGTAAATTAACCGAATTAAGGCGCTGCAAACCCATTAATAATAGATACATAATAATATAGTGACTATGTAGTAGAGCAGGAGAAAGGTAGTAAATATCTTGATTGCCGAAATAATGAAAATTAAAAAGGATTAAATTTGGATTAAATGTATGCTCTGATTCATAAACAATAGCTAATGTTTTTGAAGCTAAAATCACAAATTACGTGGACAAATGAAGTGTCGCTGATAGGGATTATCAAAGCTTAGGATTCGATAAAATTCTGATTGCCTATATATAGAGGAGCTCATTAACTTCATATCTAACGATAATAAAACTTTCAGGGTAAGTGCAGACATAATTTATTACCCCTATTTATATATCTATTGTACTTAGTGTTGTGTAGTTTGTTTCGATAATCGGTAGGTACTGGATTTTTTGTGCATAATCAGCATCATATTCTGTTTATTAGAATCGATGTCTCCGCTAATTTATGGCCAATCAGCTTTTTCTTTAACCATAAGACTGGTTAAGCCAATACGCCACATCCTGTCTGTTACTGGCAAACTGGCAATGGAAATGCAAGTCTTACTTACCTATAAAGCAATATTAGTTAGAATCATCTTTCTAGAATAAAATATACTTACCTAAATATTTAGTTATAAATAACGAATACTAAGTACCTACCTACCTAGTATCATATCTTAGTCATCAATCAATAATTACTCGAACAGAACTGATAACACGAAATGGCAAACACAATTTTACAAGGATTCCTTTGTTCGCAGGTCACAATGAAGGTTCTGATTGCACTGGCGTTCCTTGCCTTGGCCTCGGCCAACCCCACACCTCTCAGGCTGCCCGCACCCGCGGTGCCTGAAATCAGCTTTGGCCAGGTCATCATCCCTACCCATGTCCTTGAAGCTCTGAAGGCTGCTGGAGTCGAACTCGGCCCAGATGTCGTCCCTGTCGACGTTGCCACGTTAGTTCAGGAATCAGCCGCGGTCAACGACTTTGTTGAAGCCGTACGTGTTGTCGACACCCCAGTTGCCGCTCCCGTCGTCGCAGAGCGCGTGCTAGTTGCCCCCCTACCCGCTGAACTACCCGCTGCTGAATTTGCAGCTGATGCTGTCAATGTCGTCGATGCTCCAGTAGCCGACGAGGTTGCACCACTTGCAGCCGATGCGGAAATCCCAGCTGATGCTGTCACTTTCGTTGACGCTCCTCTTGAGGCTGCCGTTGAGGAACCAGTTGTGCTGGCCGAAGCAGGCGAGATCCAAGTTGATGCCGTCAAGTTCGTCGAGGTGGCTGAGAACGTCGTCCCCCAAGCTGACGCTGCTGAAGCCGTCAGGGTTGTCGATGCGCCAACCCTGGACCAAGTCCGCGAAATGCTCGCTCCCTCTGAACTGGAGAGCATTCGTATTGCGCCTGAATTCGTGCAGAGGCCCGCTAAAATTTATGAAAACCCAATGCTCCGTTCAGGTTAATTTGTTAAGAAATAAAGTTATTGACTTTTACTGATGTTTTATTTTCTTACATAACTATTCATATATATTTATATGTACATTTCTTTCACTATACTTAATATAGTCAATTTCAAAACTAATCCTCAGGCTTTTTTATCTATACTAATAATATTATAAAGCTGAAGAGTTTGTTTGTTTGTTTGAACGCGCTAATCTCAGGAACTACTGGTCTGATTTGAAAAATTCTTTCAGTGTTAGATAGCCCATTTACCAAGGAAGGCTACAGTCTATACAACAACCTGCCCGGCTTCGCACGGGTACAACGCCCCCTCACGCGGACGAAGTCGTGGGCGGCTGCTTGTGAAATCATAAAAAAATTAAGCATTATAAATTCGACTTGCTAAAACGAAATAGGTGCAGCTAGACTTCGTCCACAAAACATATATAATAAAATATAAACAAGTAGGTACCAACCACAAAATACAGTATACCTATAGGTATCCTCAACCGAGACACTGTCTTCATGGAGAATGATCAAGGACGTTGCAAGCAGGTGAAGACAAGATTGGACCTTTTTCCACTAGACGACACGCGACTACGCCTTTTTTGGAAGCATACTTAAATGTTTTAAATAGTATGGCTCGTTTTTCCACTAGCACATTCAGTTCCGGCGACTACGTATTTGCGTCTTTTAGGCTTTCTAGAGGTGCCGCTGAGGCTTATTTGCGTCCTCGCACTAGGCGTTGACGTGATGTAGAAAATCTGCCGGCAGCGAATGTGCTAGACGACACAGCGCCCTACATATTAGATGACGAAATGTCGTTGTCGTGTCGTCTAGTTGAAAACGCCCATTTATTCGCGGTAGTTCTATTGTCAAATCATCAATGGAACAGATGTGAGTAAAGGGAAAACCAGCCCTTCTATTCACTTAATACGCTGTAGTCTCTAGGAATAATTGGTTTTGCCACCAATAAGGCACTAGTAAATAAAAGTATTTGAAATAAAACTAAACATTTATTTACAATCTAATAATTAAGCTCTACCTAAACATAAATGTAAAATGGGCTGGTAGCCTTTGGGATATTTTAATTACATAATCATTGGATCACAAATGTCAAGTTGGGATAATCATTGTTGAATATTTAATTTGAATATGCATACTGTATTATTATATAAAATTACTAGTGATTCACTCTTGCTTGCTCCACTTAGTCAATTATATTATATATTTAATTACAATTAATTATATATTTGTTTACCAACTCTTGTGAAACAAGAATCAACTTTATATCAGACATCAACTGGAGTACAGGAAACCAAACAATTACATAGTTACATGCTGCGTGCCTGAAATAGTGTACCCAGATCATACAGGAAGTCCTATCAGTGACAAGTTACTAGATTTATTCTGAGAGTATGCCCGCATACCTTGCAATTATCTAATTAAAATATCCAAAGGATACCATAATAATATCATTACTAGCCTGCCCTTATTTTACAACATAGTCTTCAGGATAATCCATAACCTTGGGGAAGGCTTTGACCTCTTCTTCGGGAATATGGTCAAGTCTCTGCGGCACATACCGAATTTGCCTTATCTGGTTTGAGATATTTTGTGAGACATCTTTGGGGATATGATCATTGGGGTATATGAACAGCCTCTCCATTGTGTGACGCCTTTGTAGATTACCTCTCATCGCTCTGTAGACTGCTTTTTTAATTATCTGGAAGAATAATACAATAATGATTACTTACAATGATAAGTCAAAGTGATCAGAGCAATATAATCCTATGACACGCGTTATGGTCAGTAAAGAATAACAGAGATAAAGGGTATTAAAAGTAAGTACATAGACAGAACTAGTGCCTATGTCTTGTTACAGTTCAACAACTAGAGCAACCTTGGCCTACCTAGTAACATACATAGCCTAAATAGTTAGTAAACTATACAATAAAGTAGCTTCATCATCATCATCAGCCTATTGCAGTCCACTGCTGGACATAGGCCTCCCCGAGGGTACGCCACAAGACTGCCATAGGGGGTATTTGCCCATAGTCACCACGCTGGGCAGGCGGGTCGGTGACCGCAGTATGTATTTTGGACTATGTCGTCAACACGGGAGGCGCTACTGCCCACCTCCCGGGAACCCTTAATCACCTTGTACGATACCCACAGGCAGACATGTGGTGGTACGAATTCTACTCTGCTGGCACGTGGCAAAGTAGCTTACAATGTATTATTCCACTACTACTCTTTAAAACTTTTATTACTGTATAATATTCTATGTTTAAAGTCTAGTATAATTTCTATCTACTAACCATTGTAGGATCCTTATTATGCAGTTCCCAAGCAAGAGTCCAACTGGCTCCACCAGGGTATCCTGTGTGATGGAAGTAAGCTCTTTTACGCCATTCATCACCACGCAAAGCTATCTCCCGGCTGTTGATGCAGACAACAACGTCACCGCAATCGTTAAGCGGGTGGTAAATGGGTTTATGTAGTCCCATTAGATATTTTTTTATAACCTCTGCAGACTGATATGGATCCTGCCACTTGCAGTCGAATACATGCCATGTTCTAGCAAAAGTCGCCCATTGCTGAAATAAAGTAAGTAAGAAAGTATAAGAGTGGAGTTCAGCTATTATTGTAGTTTACTTTCGCTTGTTATCGTTAGCTAGAAGTAGTTATGAAAAGCTGGAGAATATAACACACCTGAACTCTTTTTGCAGCAGACATGGTTTATTTAAGAAACCGATAAAGTTCTTCAAATTTTTATATTCTTTACTAATGCTTATTTCTGATAGAAATCTGATTTATTTAGATTTAAAAAAGTTAGTCTATTTTTTTTTAGGTTAGGAAAGTTGACATAATTATTTTTTTTTTGGTATCCGACTGACAGTAGCCAAGGAAGTCACATTGACATACAGCCTTAACCTCAATACCTACTTATTAACAAAAAATAATAAACAGTATAAACTCACTATATATGTATACAGTAAAGGCCGCGTGGTGCCGGCAGAGTAGAATAATTCCTACCACCCCATGTCTGCCCGTGGGCATAGAGGATCTATGCCGTGGGTATCGTACGAGGCGATTAAGGGTTTCCGGGAGGTGGGCAGCAGCGCCTCTCGTGTTGACAACATAGTCCAAAATACAAACTACGGTCACCAATCCGCCTGCTCAGCGTGGTGACTATGGGCAAATACCCCCCATGTCAGTCTTGTGGAGTGCCCTGAGGGAGGCCTACGTCCAGCAGCAGACTGCAATAGGCTGATGATGATGATAAACTCACTACAATGAACTAAGTTTCATCAAGATCCCTCCAGACCGTCTCCAGACGTTATGTTGTTGAATAGTAAAACAATAAAGTGTCAATAATTTCAAAAACAAACTTGACAAACACATTAAAGAACATAGAAAAACCTAAGAAGAGAACATTCAGATACAGGCAAAATCAGTTGCCTCAACTGCCTGCCTGTTTACATATAATAAAAATAAAATAAATATTTTTGTAGATTTTTGTTCGATGAGATGCAGTGCGCTATGTGGACTTGGTGTTCGAGTCCGTTGCATAGAATATCTCATATCTGATTACGTAACTAACATTTTCATATACAGTAGGTAACACAGATTATGTTGTCATACACATAGGAAATAGCGCCATCATTCAAAGGAACTATTTGGTGAAATCATAGGGTGAAACACACTACCTATTATTAGAGCCAAGAAGCGACGAAAAAGAGGAGTTGCAACATAGATTTTGCAATAACTTATTGCCGACGACACGATGACCCAGCGTAGTATGAACCAAACATTTACACCTACCTTGCCTTCCGTCCGCGTCACATGTAGCGATACTACTAATGATCTATGAACGAACAAACGTTGTTTGGCCATCACCTCTCTGGACATCTTTCATAAAATTGTATGACAGAGAATAACTTAAGAGTGTATTTTCTGGTATTTTTCCACAAGCCCCTTGTATTTCCTAGAAGTTTTTAACTGTTTATGAAGGAAAATAAAGTAAGACAGATTCGTGATAGTAAAAATATATTTCACAGTTTAAATGGCATAATAAACGTCGGCCATCAATATCAATTATTAAAAGTGTATAAATATAATATTTCATACATGTACATAACGTACAGCTTAAATTATTTGCATTATACTATAACGGCATAGAAAATACAAATGTGGCTAACAAATAGACAAAACCACTTCATTATCCGACCACAAAATATTTAAAATCATAATTGGAACACAAATGTTTAAAAAATGCTGTTATTAAAATCAGTCTCGTAATAACATTTTAATCTAGATGCAAGTCCTTTCTGAGTGTATAAGCGCTGACATGCATCATGTATTTCTCATTTTCGAGGAAATTGTTTATTGCCCTCTCTCTCACTGGCCCCTCCCACTCGTATAGATCTCTGTAAATCGGTCGCACATACTTCATACGACCCTGGGTGTTCAAAAACTGGAGAACGTCGTCCACACTCTCCAAGTCTCTAGATCTAATACACAGTCTATGCCATCGGTAGATTATCTCGGAATTCTTGCTGACTTTAAGTCGGTAGCTCTCACCCATTTGATGGAGGATGTGTAAAGGCACCGGCGGACGCTCAATGAGCTCTTGTAGAAGATTGATCATCTGATGGGGAGTGAAGTGTTTGACGTCATCAAAGAATATACCGTGCAGTGACGATTCATCGCACAGCTTCGTCGCAAGGTCGGTGACAGCTCTCGTCATTGATTTATCGTAGCTGTAATAAAATTAATACATAAGCATAGTGCCAATAAATAATTTTCCTTATACATAAAAGGAAATTAAAATCATATCCGGTTCAAAGGACCATTTTACACTTTCCACAGCAGAAATTCTGCATAGCATAATTAAAGTTTTTAATGGAAGAAAACTTACATTAATCGATACCTAATCTATCGCGAAACCTCGTCTCGATTGTACCAACTAGCAAAGCGACACATTTTAATCGATATCACGTATCATAGAAGGAAATAAATTCTGAACATTACTACAATCTGATCCCTCAAACAAATCCAGCCCCCCTAGCATGACCACGCATCGTATCGTCTCTATACAAAATTCAACATGGCGGCAATATTTATCGTATTTTGACAGGCTAAATGTCGATAAATCGGTTTATAGTGTTTCGCAAGTCATGCTACTTGAGCAGGAGTATTTATAATAATAAATAAGTCAATACATACGACGGTATGACGGGAGGCATGCCGCTGGTGTGAAGCCAAGCGTACCAATCAACGTTTAAGATAGATTCATTCTTGTTGAAGTAGTCCATAAGGAACGATTTAAACTGCTCTGTGTCTAACGAATCTCTCTGGAACTTCCTGATGTATTCGCGGATGAAGTCGTCAAAGATCACTGTGGAACGAGGTTATATTTATTTAAATACATAAATTTCATCATCATCATCAGCCTACTGCAGTCCACTGCTGGACGCAGGCCTCCCCCAGGGCACGCCACAAGACTGCCATGGGGGGTATTTGCCCATAGTCACCACGCTCTGGGCAGACGGGTTGGTGATCGCAGTTTGTATTTTGGATTATGTTGTCAACACGGGAGTCGCTGCTGCCCACCTCCCGGAAACCCTTAATCGCCTCGTACGATACCCACGGGCAGACATGGGGTGGTACGAATTCTACTATGCCGGCACCACGCGGCCGTGTAATAGTATGTTTTTTTTAATTATTATTATTATTATAAATACAGTGTAAAACTTATTTCTAAGTTGAAGTCCCACAAAACTGTTAAAACAGTTTGTCTGCGGGATCAAGGGTATCTTATATTATTGTTATACATTGGAAGTTCTTCTTATCGTTCTTATTGCTTCTTATTATCTAATCTAATTTCTAGTTAAGTGTAGACATTAAATGTATGTATGTAAATATTCATATGCGTTCCTGAAATGGGGTAGTCAGATATACTCATATAATAATAAATATTGGATTCATCACCGGTCGCTAGATTATTGTATTTGTGCTCTAAAAGCAGCGGTATGCTCACCCTAAAGAGATTT
Source organism: Carposina sasakii (assembly GCA_014607495.2). Classification (NCBI taxonomy): domain Eukaryota; kingdom Metazoa; phylum Arthropoda; class Insecta; order Lepidoptera; family Carposinidae; genus Carposina; species Carposina sasakii. The sequence continues at coordinate 9,199,859 of CP053162.1, read as the reverse complement.
AATAGGCTAACACTGGTGAAAAGTGGGTTTGTAATTTGCACACTTCTGCTCAACCTCTATAGGGATGATAGGCGTGACTATATGTATGTATGTAAATAAATATTTCATACGTGCGACCCCTGCACTAGGATGCCCTTAATCACAGATGGTATGGACAAATAAGAAACAAGCATTATCCAAGAATGGTTGTTTTTTTTTAGTTTGGGCTCTTGTACAGTTACAACACACTTAACTTAGTCCCACATTAAGATCCATAAGGTCTTGTGTCGTGGGTACTAAGCAACGGTATATAAATACATAGATAAGTATAGAAATATCCATGACTCGGAAACAAACATCAATATTCATCATATCAATGTTTGCGCCTACCGGGATTCGAACCCAGGACCTATGGCGCTGCAGGCAGGGCCACTACCTACTACACCAATCGGCCGTCATAAAGCTGTTTAAAGATGATTGTGAATTTTGCGTAGTTTCTAGCATTAATTAAATTTAATATTAATGTTTTTCAATAATGGTAATTCATATGTGGTTGACATTGATAGACAAGACTGATAACAAAAAAATACAAAACAAGTGAACCAAAGCCAGTGCACCTATTCCCCATATAACTCACTTGGGCCACCAACAAGATCCTCCAGATATCTCAAAAACAATGACCCCTTCTCATAAGGCACCGTCGAGAACGCATCATCAGGATGCACTCCCTTCAAATCCACCACAAGTTTGGTTAGCGGACCAGCTTCCAGATCCTTCACCTAGAATGGGTAATAAACACTACTGTACTTTCACTTACTTGGTCCACCTGCAAGATCCTCTAAATATCTGAGGAAAAGCGATCCCTTTTCGTAGGGCACCCGCGAGAACGCGTCGTCGGGATGAATCCCTTTTAAGTTGGGAACCAGTTGAGTTAGTGGGCTGGACTCTCCGAGGGTTTGCACCTATAAAATGGGTGCTTCTTATAACACCAGTGTACTTAATTATAACGTAGACCTCTAAATGCTCTTATCCCGTAACCATAGAGACGAGAGATGAAATGGAGGCGTGACTAGGGAGTAGGGACACCGCAATATGCAGAATAATAGCATTTAGTCGTCTATTCCGTTTATAAATGTGTGATGAGCCAATAGGAGCGTCCATTTCAATGTGTGGACATAAAGTTATTATTACATGAATAGAGACCCGCCCCCTGATTACGTAAAAGCAATGCTGATACTATATATATAAACCTTCCTCTTGAATCACTCTATCTATTAAAAAAACCGCATCAAAATTCGTTGCGTAGTTTAATAGATCTAAGCATACATAGGGACAAACAGACAGCGGGAAGCAACTTTGTTTTATAGTATGTTATGTATGATTGAAACACATTTTGCCAAAAAATGTGGCATGCAATAACCTTACCGCTTCAGTTAACTCCTGCAGTCCAAGCAAACTATGGAAGTCGCGACTTCTCATTCCCTCCGACGGGTCATCAATAAGGGACGCCGCGACCTTCCGTTCCAGAAACACGGTAAAACCTTCGTTCAGCCAGAAGTGCTCAAAGTTCTTGTTGGTGACAAGGTTGCCGGTCCAACTGTGCATTATCTCGTGGATTATCACGTCCGCCTGGCTTTTGTCGCCCGCCTGAAATATACCGTAGCGCATTAGGAAATATTTTGCCGGATTTTCAAAAGCTAACCTAAGCCTAATGAAATAACAGGATTGAAAGGTTGGAATATAAATCGCTGGTAAGGGATATTAAATATTCTGTGGTTCCAGTTCTTCCCGTCCTTAATTTAATATTTATAGGACGCAATATGGTTTCATTCAAACTCAAATACCCAAGGAATAAGCGTTAGATTATTTTTTGGTTCCAGTATATCACTTTCAACATCTTATGCGCTATATGTGACCAGGCGACTATGGCAGAGTGACCAGTCGCCATTACCAAGAAAATGTATACAACTCTTACGACCTAATAGTGTCCGTTTGGTCGCGCGACCACTTATTACTATAGATTCAGATTTAGATAATTTATTTGCATAAACATTACTAAAGATAATAAATATAATTGAAAATTTATTCAGCATATTTTGCCAGTTATTGGCATGCAAATGTTGGTGGGTTAATAATAGATATTTCATAGTTATGAAAAATTAATGTTAGTAGCCAAGCATCATATAGAATACAGACACTCTAGCAAATAGATTTTTCTTTAATATCAGTAGTAGGTAACAATGTCAAATTATACCGCTGTACCTACAGTTTCTATATTATGTATGGCGTGCCACTGGTGTCTAGTTTAGTAGCTTATGAAAACCACACGGTCGTACTGCCGCATGCCGTTACGTTGCCGGTGAATTTTAGTACGAAATATGATAATGTGTACATAACAGTTTTAATTCGGATTGATTTAACTGGTAAAATAACTTATAAAATTATTAATAAAGAAATGGAAAAAATTCAATCAATTAAAATAACTACCAAAGTAAGCACAATGGTTAACATGGAACATATACTTATAGCTATGTACATAAAATATCTTATCTACGATAAGGAAAATACCCACGTACCCAATAGTTTAAATACCGTCTACAAGTAAACATTTATAAAGATTCATAGCAGTTGCATAAATTATGCAAGAATATATAATAAATTCTTCTACATTTTATTTATTCATCATTCATGTCAATAGGTATGAGGAATACTAAAGTTAGTAGGTAGAATGGTAAAACTAAGACAGTATAGTTAAAGTATCTAACTTAATTGACATGCCAATAAAATTCAAGACCATAAGAACCATAATTTAAAAAAAAACTAATACTCTACTAGTAATAGACTCATTACAACGGCCATTACAACTTGACGGCCGATTGGTATAGTGGGTAGTGACCCTGCCTGAGACGCCATAGGTCCTGGGTTCGAATCCCGGTAGGTTAGGTTAGATACATTGATATGATGAATATCGATGTTTGTTTCCAAGTCATGGATGTTTCTATACGTATCTATATATTGATATACCGTTGCTTAGTACCCACGACACAAGACCTTAAGGATCTTGATGTGGGACTAGGTCAATGTGTTGTGAAGTGTGTGAATATTTATTATTATTATTTATCACAATATATGTAGACAAGAAAACTACCAGCAAGCGTGGTCCACCCACGAGATTGACGAAAGACGAAAGTCAAGGTTGCGGATATCTGCTGGATGCAGGCTACTTACAGCCGGTCAGTGTAGGTCATTGGAGAAGTCTATGTATAACAGTATAATGTCTGCTCGTAGGTATCATAAGAGGCGATTAAGGGTTTCCGGAAGATAAGCAGTATTCGGACTATGTTCTCAACGCGGGACAACATAGTCCGAAAACCAGTGGTCACAACCCGCCTGCCCAGCGTGGATACTATGGGTAAATACATTATGGCAGTAGCTAGTGCTTTAACCTACGTAGAACCTGTGGACTTCTTGTGGCTGGAATGACAAACTTACCAGAAGTGTAGGGGTGACGAAAGTCAGACAAGGGTTCTCCATTCCGCCGTAAGGAAACGAAGGGGGCAGCACCAGTAGATCGTATCGACTCCACTGGTACCTGCCACACAGCCTTTCGGCCGCTTCTAAATACTTCTCGGTATCTGAGAACTCTGATTGACTGGCCTCGATTTCGGCACTTTCGGCCCATACTGTTGATCTGGAAGAAGTTTTAGTATAACGATTGTATGCCCCAGGAAGTTGTAAGGGCGGAACCAGGTTTTTGTTTTCTTTTCAGAATGCTTTCAGTGTCATAAAGGAGATCAGCAACGTTTAGCATAGCTGGGTCAGATATTCATGATCAGACCGCCTGAGAGAATGGAGAGGGACAGACCACATAATCGCCTTAGTTTGAGTTAGAGATACGTAACATCGTTCCTGCAAATTAGTTATCTCCTAGAAAATGCGGCAAAGCTAGCACAAAGTACAATGACATACCTAGGTCCCAAGGTCCTAGACTCCAGCACTCCCACGGCAATAGCTAGTAAATACGACGGAATAGGCACGGGCTGTTTAAACACAGTCTTGTTCTTATCAACATCCCCTCTCAATGCGCTCATTAGGACTGTGTACTCTTCCGGGGCGGTCACCTCCGCTTCGTAGGTGAACTTTATTGCGGGCGTGTCTTGGCATGGGAGGATTGAACGCGCGTGAATTGGCTGCAAAATTTTAACATATAAGCTCTATGTACTTGCAGCTTAGTAAAGTCCTGTAAGATAGGAACATTTGCCCGGATGACTGGATGGGAAAAATGGGAGATCGAGCCGTGTGGCATGCTCTGGGAGAGGCCTACTTCCAGCAGTGGACTGCAATAGGCCGACGACGACGACGAGGAACATTTGCAGTTAAAATTCGTCAAGTAGGTAGGTAACAAGTCCTGTATACAACAATAATTTGGCAAATGTAATGGTTTAGCAAAAGTTCCGTACCTAAATGTACGTTAAGATCAGTAAGAGCAAAAGTGCTGTAAACGTTCTACAAGTACAGTTTTGACAAAGTCCTGTTAGGTGCGAAAAAACGATAACGATATAACGTTTTATCCCGTCAAATTACGATCAGGGTGACCATGGCTTTGCTCTCCTGGATGTATTCAATGTGGTATACCGCATCCGATCCTCACTATGCTTGTACTACCAATTATGTATCTAAACAAATATTTTATGTATTACCTGACATTGGCTGAATAAATAAGGATATTTCTTGCCAGAGGTCTGCTCTGGGTCTAACCACTGCAAAGCGGAAGCTTTAGGGGATGTGGAATACTTTATTATAATTATTGATCTGAAAAAGTTTGAAATGTATCATAACAAATTCAAAATTAAAAGCCATTAAAATCTTCTTATAGCCACCATACAGTCAATATTAGGTACATGTCAGAGGCATTCTGTCTGTTAAAAATCAGTTAAAATAAACACATGGGCGACACAAGCTTATTGTTTCGGGAATATGTAGCAGACTTGGAATTTTCTAATAGACCTTGTATCCTTGAATAGTCAATATGATTTTATATATCTACCAATTGCACTGGGTAATTATTATTAAAACTTGAAAAAGATTGTCATAATTTTGATTATGGTTACTGATTCATTTCTTTATAATATTACTAGTGCTACACTATAAATTTATCTTCAAAAATTTCCACTCACTGCAGAATAACTACCAAAGAAACATTTGTATAACAAATTTTACAAACCATTTAAGTAACTACATAATAAAATAGAAATAATTTAGCCTTAACATTTACATTTAAAGCAATCCAACTAAGTACTACATAATCAACCTATATGTTACGCAAAATAGTTATGTACAAACTAAATAACAATATTTTTGCTATACCAAGTCATGAAGGACTTTACCGACTAAGAAAGTACTTCATTTCTACCGGCCTGGCGGCCATTTTAGCTGCACAAGTACAGCATTCCCTTTCGTCCTCGTTATCCTTTTGCATGGAATAACAAAGGCCTGAGAATTCCATTGTACAATGCTGAGGCATGGGCTTTCCCATAAATGTTGCTTGCACTGGCCTTTATTGGAGATAAAAATAGTTTATAGCTCATTTAAAACTTCCATCTACCATCTTCAGCAATATAACACAACAGGATACAGATAATATATAAGTAATCATAACATGGTCTTATATCACTTACAAGCATACAATGGCTATATAATGAAACATACTGTAAATGTTTTATTTTATTCTTTGTTATGTTTCTGTTTGAAAGTTCTTTTCATTTTAATTCTCTCAAATTTTTCTAATTGTAGGCAGTTTATAAAGACATTATTATAAAACACACACACTGAATGTTAATCTTATCTTACTAATTTTATAAACACGAAAGTTTGTGAGTATGCATGGATGGATTAATGTTTGTTACTCTTTCACATAAAAAAGGCTGGAGCGATTTTAATAAAATTCAATATGGTGTTAGCCGACACCCTGGATTGACACATAGGCTACTTTTTATCCCGGGAAAATATTTTTTATCCCAGATAATTTCTACATTTTGTTTGATCTGCAGTCCACGTGGACAAAGTCACGGTTATCCACTATAAATAACAAAATAATAAATTCCAAAATATTTTGCTGTTACTTACTGCTGTGGTACTGTTTCATCTGGGAATTTAAGAGTTAATTTTGATCCAAAATTAGGAACTTCTTTATCTAGTGTGTATTTCACATCTGTGCCATCAGGAAATGCTATGGAACGTATGTTAAGATTGCTGGTATCTAAAATCTGTAAAAAAACATTTCAGATCCCATACAAAAAATTCCTTCAATTATCTTCAAGTGTTAACAACATAGTCCGAAACTCCCACTGCAGTCACCAACACGCTGTAGTGACTGGGCAAAAACCTTACTATGGCAGTAGCCTTATGGTGTGCTCTGGGGCAGGCCTACTTCCAGCAGTGGACTGAAATAATAGGCTACTATAATGTGATTGATCTGGTAGTGATAAATAAAAGTACAAAAAAATATTAACATACCAATTCCTTGATTCCATCATTTAAATGTACATTGAGGGTGGCAGTGCAGTCTAATGTTCTACTGTTGAAATTGACATTCACAGCAAGATTATAATGCTTCACATAAGCTAAGTCTAAAAAAATAATTATTAAATAAATATCAATAAGTATACATTAGGCTTAAATCATCCCGCTCGAAAGTTATAGTATGTAGTGGGCAAAGTTACATCATTTTACCTGGTCTTGAAAATGAAGAAGGGTCCATTGGGCTCAAGGACTGGTTTAAAGTGGTGGCACTGAGAACAAAATTAAGTATTATTAAGATATGATATGACTTGAAACACAGCATGTTACAAAACTTCACAGTATTCCGTTGAGACATTATTTAATATGACTGCTACTAGGTGAAAGTAGAACCAAGGCAGGGCCACACAATGGCCAAGAGGTTCTCAAACTGTAGTCAAATCATAAATGTTTTGAATCAGATCTACGTGTGGTGGTCACTAACAGATTATTTATGACTATTGGTTCCAATTGTTCATGTACATCCTATAATAGTGTATATACTTAGTAAAACTACAAACCTCATTTTTTCTGATAACTTGTTATTCGGCCCTGCAGCTGTGTGAAACTTCTGAAATTGATATTGTTTAATCCGACAGTCAAACAGCTGTCTACGAAAGGTAAATAAAGTTCTGCTGCAATTTGTATTTAACTTTGAAAAATGATGTCTAAATTGAAACACCCGAGAAACCACTTTAGAAATGTGCAGTTTACCGGCTACGGCCATTGCAAAGCCGTACTTTCTCTCTTTCTATCTTCAACAAATCTGCATGAATGGAAAGAGAGCGAAGGTAGAGTGGGTAGTCAATATGGTTGTCAAAGACAAACCATACAAAAGTAAGGTTATATAAATAAAATTTGGTATTTTACAGATGCTCTCTCTGTAGTTTATTTGAATAAAAATGAAATGAAAAATAAATGAAAAGATACGTTTACGATATAATTTTAATGAATCTATATTTTGACAGTCAGGAAATGTTACCAGAATATCTACAAAACGTACCTTTTATATTATTACTATAACACTACAGGACGCCCGCGACTTCGACTTCTTTTTCAAAAAAAAAAAACTATGAAACGATTTCATATTGAGTCTACCGCCACTTTTAGGGTGAAAACATAGCAAGTGACATTGACTTTGGCCCTTTGGCTCATTAAATTATTTGGTACCTACCTAGTAAGACTTTACTGTCAAAATTCAAAATCATTTATTCGACATGAAAGCATTAACACTTGTTTGTCGATTGTATAATTATATGTTACTTTCTATGTTCGCACCCCAAAAATGAAACCGCTACCAAACAAAAAAGGAGGTGAATTTAAACAACCCAAAAATAAATAAATCGCAAAGCTTTTGCTTTGGCAACGGTCACCACCCCAAGGTGCGATTTGTTACGGTCTGTCAGGCATAAGTTAGCGATTCGGGGCTTAATAGCCACCAACGTGGAGAATAAGAGTTAAGGTCGCTTAAAGACGAAATCCAGAAGAGCTGCTACACAGTTCTCCTTTATGGCAAAACCAACATTAGGTCTGACACACCGCATGATTCTACTATTACTGTTACACTATCTCAGTGAAGTGTCACTGCTTGGAAGAAGAAATAGCAAGAAAACTCCCAGCGACACAGTCAAAACTAAGTAACATATTAACAAAAGAATCTTACATTGGATAAGATATCAGATAGTAACACTTAACTCATTTAGTGTGTATAAATTCAATTATCATAACATAATTAATTTAAATTCATATAAATTACATACCCACTTACACAAAGTAAGTACAGGTCCATGTCAAATTTAAACTGTATAAATAAAAATAAAAATGTGTACACAGAGTACAAGTCAATGTCAAATAAGTATCTACTAAACTAAACTATAAAATATAAAAAAATATATATTTGTGTACAATAGTACAAGTCGACGGTAAAATGTGAATAGAAGAGCTAACGTGTCATTCAGAACTTAAATATATAATACCTATAGCTGGTAATAACATTAGAATGAAGAAGTCACGCATGATACACTACAGCGCTTCTGGTCACATTCACCAACACATATTAACTATACCTACTAAGCTAAATATAAAAGTAAAACATAGATTGCGTAACTTGGGGATGCTAGAACAATTCACTTCCATGGCTCGCTATCATTTAAATATTCTAATACTGTATAATATTCTTTCATGCAAAGTTTTTTCTTCACAATGTTTTTAAATTTACAGATAGGTAGCCCTTTGAGTGTATCTGGAAGCTTGTTGTAGAAAAGTATACATTGACCCATGAATGATTTACTGACTTTGCGGAGACGGGACACATGAGCAACAAGTCTGTTCTTACCTCTTGTATTTATTTTGTGCACATCAGACATTTTATTAAATTTATCTAAATTCTTATGAACATATAATAAATTTTCATAAATATAATTCGAAGCTAAAGTCATTATATTTAATTCTTTAAATTTCTCACGTAATGTGACCCTGGACCCTAAGTTTAGAATTGCACGGACAGCTCTTTTTTGTAAGATAAATATTGACTCCCAATCAGCTGCGCTTCCCCATAATAAAATACCGTATGTCATTATACTATGGAAATAGCTAAAATAAACAATTCTAGCAGTCTCGACATCTGTCAGTAGACGAATTCTCTTAACTGCATAGGCTGCAGAACTAAGTTTCTTACTTAGTTTTTCAATGTGAGGACCCCATTGTAATTTGGCATCCAAAGTTATGCCCAAGAAAACAGTCGAATCCACTTGATCCAGTCTCTCGTCGCCTATGTAAACATCAGTTCTAACTTGTTTCACGTTGGGAGTAGAATATTTTATTAATTTCGTTTTCCTACTATTAAGGACAAGATTATTATTACTAAACCAATATAACACTTTAGAGAGAGCACTGTTCACCACGTCATATACGATGAGCTGCCTCTTTACTTTAAATAGTAAGGAGGTGTCATCTGCAAACAATACTATTTCATGCTCATTACCTACAAAGTATGGCAAATCATTTATATAAATACGGAAAAGAAACGGACCAAGGATTGAACCTTGTGGGACACCTATTGTGACGCGCGATCCCGGTGATCGTTTTCCGTTCACATCTACCTTCTGAATCCTATCGTTCAAATAGGACATCAGAAGATAGAGGGCCCCACCCCGTATACCATAATGTTCTAATTTTCGAATTAAAATTTCATGGTGGACACAATCAAACGCTTTTGACAAGTCACAGAACACTCCCAGAGCGTCATGTGACTCCTCCCAAGCGTCGACAATGTGTCTTAACAACTCAACTCCCGCGTCGATAGTAGACCGCCCCTTGGTGAAGCCATACTGCTTATTGCTAAAAATGTTGTTATTATCGAAGTGCCTGGACAATTGTTCTAAAATTAGTTTTTCAAAGATTTTACTGATTGTTGGGAGTACTGATATCGGGCGAAAGTTACCTGGATCAGAAGATTCTCCTGACTTGAACAACGGAATAACTTTACTATGTTTCATTAAATCAGGAAAAACTCCTTTGTCTATACAATTATTAAAAACGCTTGCTAGCGGAGTACTTATTACATCTATTATTGAACCTAACGTTTTCACCGATAGGCTCCATAGGTCAGCGGTTTTTTTGGAGTAGATGGATTTAAAAGTTTTAATTATATCTTTGTAGTTAACATAGGAAAATGCAAAATCCCTCTCACACGCTGTTACACTGTTTTTGAGCAAAGATGCAGCGACCTCAGGGGACGAGTTAAGGTCTTTTGTTGCTGAATGAGGTATACTGTCAAAGAAGTTTTGGAAAGCTGCGGCTACCTCAGAGTGAGATTTTATGTTAACTCCATCAATCACTAAGCTAAAGCTGGAATCTCGAACGGCATTTTTTCCGGTCTCACTGTTAATTATATTCCAAGTGGGATGGGTGTGCCAGTGCCAAACCAGTTAAGGGCAAATTTTGACTTTGAAATGCTCTAAACCTTTATTTTATAGTTTTTACATAGAAATGAACATATAAAGTTATTTATTGTTTACTTAGGCTACAATATTGATAAATTATTTGAATCTAAATATGTAAGTTTTTTATTTATAACATAAACAATGCCAAAAACGGGAATGAGCCTAAGTTTGACCAGTGCGCTCCGATAGATGACCACTTTTGCACCAATAGTTGACCACTGAAAAACTAATGAAGAAAAGGTAGCTAATTGAAAATAAAACAATTATTTTGATATACAAAATAATTTTCATGTAGGTAATGGCTGAAAACTTATATTTAAGACTAAGTTACAACTAATTTTTAATGGTACAGTCGAAGGTACCTATAGGTATAGTAACTAACTACAATAACTAACAGGTCAGATTAAAACTTTAAGTTTAGCAACACTTATTAACAAACTACTAAAGAAAAATAACTTTATACTTAAATTATAATGAGTATCACCTATATAGGTACAGTACCTACATAGAATGAAATAAATCAGTCTCATCATGTTACTTGAATTTTACTTAATCTTATTTTGAAACTAACTGAAAATCCTTTAAAAGATAAAATTGGTTTAGAAGAAGTTTATATTATATCCATTGTAAAAATTTGGGCATCTCTTCCACCTTGTAGGAAGCTCTAGTATTTATCGGGACAGATTCTTCTATAACTTCGACGATGCTGTCACGGTTATACCATATAATCTTCTTTGTCGGGCCATTTGAAAGCCTTTAGGCGCAAATTGTCAAGCGGTGGCTATTAGTCAATTTCGTAAATTGTCAAATACGCAAATTGTCAGATTCGCAAATTGCCAAATTCGCAAATAGTCAAGCGGTTATTTATTTGAATCAAGCCTTAATATAAGCATGAATGGACCGTAAGCAGATATAAATTGTTTTAATTTTAAATTATTTATGGATGCATATTGTTATTAAATTTAAGGTATTCGCATACACGATACGTCTTATGCATATTTTTTATTCATCCTGCATACTGTTCGGACCATTCATGCATATATTAAGGCTTACTTCAAATCGATAACCGCTTGACATTTTGCGAATTTATCAATTTGCGAATCTGACAATTTGCGAATTTGACAATATGCGAATTTGACTGATTGCGACCGCTTGACAATTTGCGAATTTTACAATTTGCGCCTAAAGGCCTCCTCAGAGTATTTGAAAAATGTCTTTGGGAGGCATCTTTTATCTTAATCAAGGAGAAATAAAGTTAAACTTTAATCTGGTCAACTACAGGAACACTTGCTGTGTACCAATAGCAAACCAGTGGTCAATTACTGGAGCACATCGTATAAAACGGATTTATCCATAGGCTGTTAGTACTAAATTATCAAACAAATGCATTGCTATGAAAAAATATATAAAAAAAGAAAAGACCATAGACAACCAGTTGCAAACCATTTGGTCAAGAATAGGTACCCGGTACAACGAGTGTTCCAGTAGTTAACCACCTTCAAAAATACTTGATAATGCCATTGTTTTTATTAAATAATAATTCATAGCACTCAAGTCAATAATAAATCTTCATAATAATACAACTTTATGACAATAATTAGGAAATAATATGTTGTTTTTAAAGATTTAACTTACCTTAACGACGTGCACTTCTAACTGTGATGGCTGCCGGAAGGCAAGTGAACGAGACATGGTCTGACAAAAAGAGCGTGAAAGCAATACTTTTCGTTTACCCTCACCAAAATTGTGTCCGAAAGGTTGGTAACAGACTAGGTAACATAATAAAACTGTAAAATTTTCAAGAAATGCCCGCCTTTTCTTATTTTATTCAATTGAACATGACAGTGGTCAACTACTGGTACCTGGTTTGGCACTGGCACACCCATCCTGGTTTTAATCTTATTGGTAGATTGTTTAATTTTATTTTTTACAAAATTTGATTTTGCGTTGTAACAAACACGTTTAAATAACTTAGAATACTGTTTGACATACTCCTTGAAGGCTGAGCTGTGGTTAAACGTTTTTTCGTTATAAAGATTATATAAACGTTCTCTGCTCTTATATATGCCAGGTGTGGCCCACTCGCTAAAAACTAAACGATTACTTATAGTAATAGATTTTGTTAAAAATACTTTATTAAACTCAGTTAATATGAGACTAAATATCGAGCTATACAATATGTTGGGATTTTCATTGTAGTGTAAGTCTTGTAATCTTCCCGTAACCTTGCCCCTAAATGATTCCATTTGATTAGATGTAATTGGCACATAAGTTATCTTTTGTTTTGTTACCTTATGTGACTTGACTGGAAAAGAGGCTAACTGTCCCCTGTGATCTGAGTCAAAATTGTCTAATAATTTACTGTATTCGGGTTTTATATTTGTAAAAATATTATCTAAACATGTAGCAGTAGTGTCCGTAATTCTTGTTGGTTCACAAAACAAATTACATAAGTTAAAAGATTGAAATAAATTTAAAAATCTCAAGCTGGCAGAAGACCTTACTAATATGTCCATATTGAAGTCTCCGCATATGATAATTTCTTTGCCAGAATTTATGACTTTAGATAAAACTTCCTCCATTGTAATCGAAAAGCGGTCATAATTAGCACATGGGGGCTGTATACACTAACAACTATGAATTGTTCAACCTCAACACAAGCTAGTTCGGTTTCTCTTTCAACTGAGAGACTCACAATGTCTTTTCTTTCCTTACATTTAAGGTTTTTGTTTACTAATATTAAAGAGCCTCCTCTTATGAAGTTAACCCTATTATAGGAGCTTACTATGTGGTGGTTATTGAAGTTGAACATGAGTTGATGATCCTGTAACCAGTGTTCAGTAATACAAAAAATGTCAATGTCATAACAAGTCATGAACAACTCAACTTCTAGCTCCTTTAATGGCAAGCCTTGAATATTTTGGTGTACAATATTCATATTTAGTTTACTTTTACATTTATTGTCTGCAATATTATTTTTGCAAGAGCTGACCTCTGTTGTCTTAATGGTTAGTTTTTTGGATTAGAATCCAAAGTGATAATATTTTTCCCAACATATTGAGAAGTTAAAAAACTATTTAGAGGAGCCAAATTTATGGCTGGAATAGACATGCGATTATGTAGCATATTTGCTACCTGTCTTAAATTATAATTAGATAAACAATATTTATGTTTACTCATGTATGAACATTTCATCGATAAATTGATGTCCAGTAATGTAATATTTGGACAATAGTATTTCCTGTTGCCAATCAGTAGTACAAGAGTTGTATTTATGGAAAATTTATACAATTTTATTTTGTTTAATATGTAGTTTAAAGGAGCATCAGGCATGCAGAAGTTTAATACTGATCCTGATGGGCATTGAAATTGGTTAATAAGCTGACCTAAACCCTTACCTATGCTGTCAGAGAATATCACCATTTGTGGCTGAGACCGAGTGTCCTCAGAATTGGAAATACAATAGTTTTCATTATTATTATTACTTGGTGTGAGACTGTTTTTCACCGGTGTAGACAAAACGGAACCACTCTCCGACTGCACATTCAGTGTAGGTATATTGCATGAGCATGACAAAGTGCTGGACCTTGTAAGTGATTCAAACCTCTGTTCATTATAATTACAGAGATCAATCAACTCCGTCATTGCCAGAGTGTGCTCCCGTATTTCATTTTGTGAGCTATTATATTTGTTTGTAATGTAGTCTAAAGAGACTTGTAGACTACTTAATTCCTCCTGTAGCTGGTGAATAATAGTCTCATACTCAGTTGTTGTGCTTCTTGATGCCGCTGAAAGAGAATCAATCTCATCAAGCAAACTGATTCTTTCTCTATTATATTTTACATTTTTTATGAAAAATTTATTTTTACCCACTATTTTTTGAGTCTTTTTAATAAATCTATTTAATTTACAGTATTTTTTAACCTTGTTCTTGCTGCAAAAATGATCATGATTATTTGTGCTGTTAATTGATTCATCAATTCATTCATTGACCCTACCATAGCTTCTTATCAACCTATTGCAGTCCACTGTTGGATGTAGGCCTCCCCCAGAGCATGCAAGACTCGATTTCCCATTTTTGCCATGAAGTCACTATCGGTCCATCTGGCTGCAGAGCGTCCAACGCTACGCTTGCCAAGGCGCGGTCTCCATTCGAGAACCCGCTTACACCACCGTCTATCGGTTCTACAACAGATGTGACCAGCCCACTGTCACTTCAGTCTGCTACATTTCGAGACCACCTAGGTCTTCTGTCGGATAAATCTTGTGTCGGACTTTGTTCATTAGCGAGATCCCGAGCATTAACCTTTCCATAGCTCTCCGAGTAACATGCAATCGGTAAGCCAGCCACCGTCAGGTTCCACGTCTCGGCTCCATAAGTCATGACTGGTACGACGCACTGATAGAACACCTTGGACTTGATGCATTGTGGCAAGGATGACTCAAAGACATGACGCAACTTCTCAAACGCTGCCCAACCAAGCTGCACTTCTATAGCTTACCCGATCCTGATTACTCACTCTATTACTTAGTTATTATAATAAAATTAAATACTTAGTAATAACACAGTATTACGAGTACAATAATTCCACACAGTAGCGCAACGAATGTACCTACTCGTACTTGCGCAGAGCAACGGAGGGTAGCTCGCGGGAGTCGGGCGGCGTGGGCCGTGTATCACAAATACGCTTAGTTTGACAGACGCGGGCGAGTTTTTTGTGTAATAATTATACTTACATAGTTAGTTAGTAACCAACCCTTACACAGTGTTCCGAAAACCCCGATAAATGGAATCTCTAGCTGATCCCGTATATCGACGTAGTTTGACAAGAGAACCAATTCGCTAGAACAAACCACCTATCAATGAGGGATTTTCTGACAACTATTAAAAAATAGTACAAATCACCTGGATAGATGGCATGAGCGCATCACCTACCCTAATCCCCCCCACCTCAGCTCTAAACCAAAGACATCAATAGTTCCTAAGCACTTTAGATAGATTTTTATACTAATAATTACTCACTATTATGTCTATCTACAGAATAAAAATCTCGTGGATAACTGGACATATTTGCAATTTCATATATCAGTACTTAAGTGCCTGTTAAAAACTTTAAATATTCTTTATATTCACACACTTCACAACACATTAACTTAGTCCCACATTAAGATCCATAAGATCTTGTGTCGTGGGTACTAAGCAACGGTATATTAATAGGTACAAAGATAAGTATAGAAACATCCATGACTCTGAAACAAACATCAATATTCATCATATCAATGTTTGCACCTACCGGGATTAGAACCCAGGACCTATGGCGCTGCAGGCAGGACCACTACTTACTACACCAATCGGCCGTCATATAGCAAATTCATTTTTCTTTGGTTTGCTCAGCAATAGCTTGAAAGTATTATTATAGTTATTTAAGTATCACCGAACCGATAAGATTTCCCTACGTATTTCCTATTTCCCATCATGGAGGGCTATTGTTAGAGTCGGAAAAACCTGATAATCACTTGTGGTAGAAACACACTATGTATGCTATGGCGAGATCTGTCGGAGTGGGGACACCGCCTTTTCTGTTCTACTGCAAAGCATTTCAAAGAAATATGAACTTTGCTATTCGTTTTTATCAGGCACCTTAAATACTGACATATGAAATCGCAAATATCTGCTGTTGCACTTTTCTTTAAAAAAATATTAACTAAAATTTGATTTTTTAGGTTTCTTTTAATCACCCGCATATAGATGATTGTTATTTAGTTTAAAATACGCGCAATACGATGAAATATTATGAAATAAATAAATTTTGTGACAAATTTCATTAATAAAAGTTCAATGCAAAATTTTTCTATTTTCGACCCCCCAAAAACTGGCAACTTTAATAAATTTTTTCTCGGAAATTATCAACAATTGATAGGTGGTTTGCTCTAGCGAATTGATTCTCTCGTCGAACTACGTCGATATACGGGATCAGCTAGAGATGTCAATTTTTCGGGATTTTCGGAAGACCTTGCCTTAGAGTAATATGTATTTCAAAATATAATTTATTATGGAATTAAACTAATTTACAGGTACCTACATTATGTGCACAACATCACAGTTTCGTCCAAGCGACGCTTAGTCTGGAATTATTTCATTTGTCTAAGTTGTGTTTTTACTTATAAGTTGAAACTAAATACCGAAACACCATCTAGTAATTACTTACTTTACTTACTAAGTGTTATGTAATTATTTGTATTAACAATGTTAAGTGCTACTGGTATTCGATCGTGACGAGGAAAACCTCATTAAGTTATATCAAAATTATGTAGGTAATAGGAGGTACAATCAGCATTATTTACCTACCTATTAGGTAAGTAGGTAGGTATTTCGCAGTATTATCATATTTAGTAGTGCAACATATTATGTAAATATATATTTAATAAATAATTGCATTAGAGTTAATAATCAAAATTATTTTGAATGTACATAAGAAAAAATGATTACATCATAATTATATATTATAAATATATATACAGGGTGTAACAGAAAGGGTATGTAGCTATGTAAATAGCCCACAATAAAGAACCTATTTCCAAAATTTGAGACTCGAAATCACATGTTTATTTCTCTAGATTGTATGAAAATTCCTGAGTTTTTTAGGAATTCTCCATACTATCTGGAAAAGTAAAGATGTGATTTCGAGTCTGAAATTTTGTGGGTAGGTTCCTTTTAATGGGCTATTTACATAGCTTTTCGCTTAACATACCCCTTTTGTTACACCCTGTATAAGTTGAGGAGCTGGCGAACAGAACCGGACTTGTCCACTACTATTCAAAAGATGTTTTTTTTTCGAATCGTGATGTCTTGACCTAGTTTCGTCGATCCCTGTTAATATTTTCACCCAAAACCGGCTAGATCTAGAACTAATCCACCGACATATCCTAATGCAATGTAATACTATTAGTCTCCTTCATATACTGATATTAGTTTTTTAGCTACCGTGTAAAATTTATTTTCGTGGACTAATCCGGTTTTGTTCGCCAGCTCCTCAGTTATAAATATTACTAAGAAATGAAAAAAATTATACCCGAGTGAGACTTGAACTCACGACCTCTCGCATACCGTGCTTTACTCTAACCAACTGAGCTACCGGGTCATTTAACTCGGATGACGAATTTGACCATCTCTTTTAAACTTTTTTATTTAATAATTATAGTAATAATAACAGTTGTTCATTTCCTATTTTGTGACAACCCTACATTTGCGCGTGACAGACAGTATAGGTATCTACACTGACGGCGGAATCGCGCAACATCAAAGGCGTTGCGCTACTGTGGGGAATTATTATTGTAAAACTGTGCTAATAATTTTAGAATAATAAATTGTAAAAATAAAAATAATATAACACTTATAAAAATAAAATCAATGCCTAAATAAAGGTAAGATTTAATTAGTGGCAAGACAGAAATGGTTGACAGTAAAATGACAGCTAGTTTTCTGTCCATTTTGTTTTCTGATTCCGTTCCAATTTTTAAAACATTTCTCGCAAATTTCTAACATTAATTATTAAATTCACAAAATTATGAATACAATAGAATTTATTACAGTTACTAAGGCCATCTTCTTTCAAGTAATAAATATTTACTTTGTAATCATATTTCGCATAAATCTACGCATACAGTGTTGTAGATTTGACGAATGTTTTGTCAGCCAATGTTTTTAGAAAAATGAACGCTCTTTAGTTTGATGGGCGAATTACTTTTTGAAAGCGGCGGAGGTCGTGCTAATTTTTACTGATATATTAAAGTTAATAAACAGATTAATTCGGATTTCACCGTGAACAAATGTACGAAAGTATTTTGGCTTAAATTGTATACTGAATAGTCTAGTGTGTTCAGGTGACAAGTGTGTTAAATGTGTTTATAAACATGTTGTCGCGGTTCCATCATTATCACGGTTCAAATATAATTTTATTTGAGGACAATACTGTGGCTTTTAGAAAAGCAAGCTTTGCCCATGGATTAACGTTTAGCGAGAAACCTCTCTTGCCAGGAGAAATATTTTTAATTGAAATTGAGATGACAGAGCGAGGATGGAGTGGTCATATGCGCTTAGGTCTAACATTACTAGATCCGCAGACGGCTGCTCTTGGAGACAAAGGCTTGCCGCAATACGCCTTGCCAGATCTCGCCAACACCGGTATGTCATGGATTTTTCCAATTTCGAAGTCGCAGAACAATGTACTTATTGAAATTGTTAACCAAGGAGGCGCGAGTGGGCGAAGAGAAAGCGAACCGCGGGTGTCGGTTTTAGGCGACGGGCATAATGTAAAAACTCCTCGTGGATATGTGTCTAAAATGATTCTGAGGCCACAGATACCATCACAGAATGGAACATCACAAGGTATATTACCAATGGATGCTGGCAGTCGAATAGGGGTCATGTTTGTTCCCTGTCCCAAACTTAACAAGGATGATCAGGATTTAGCAGAGATGCATTTAATAATAAATGGTGAAGACCAAGGACCTTGTACAAAAGCTATTCCCTACACACAAGGGCCCCTGCATGCTGTGGTTGATGTCTATGGCACAACAAAACAAGTTAAAATTGTGCAACTCTATGGAGGTAAGTCAACTGTAATGTAATTATCAGTAAATAGTATATTCCCACAACAACCTTCCTATGTGCGGACAAAATAATGAAACAAAAATAGAAATAGAATATAACCTTTCTGACTAACGGTCTTATTCATAAAAAGTTACTGAAGGCTTAAATATTCTGTAATTACTTATCTTTGCTAGCCTAATAAGCATTATTTCATTTCAGTGAAGTCCCTGCAGAGTGTGTGCAGAGATGCTATCCTGCAATCAGTCAGAAATGGCTCAGTGAAAGCATTACCGTTGCCAAAGTGCTTGAAGGAGTTTCTGCTGTCATAAACTGTAAGACATTTAGAAGTAGGAAAGGTAATTGAGACAATAAGGTTGTAAATAATGCTTGCATCACAGGGAAAGCTTTTGGTTTTAGCTGCACAAGTCAGTGTAAAATATTATGAAGAATTTGTATTGATGCTGTACTGTCTCCTATGTTTTACTTGATAATATGAAACCACAATGAAGTTAAATACATCATGCAATATATCAGAGGTTTTCACCACCATACTCAGAAGTCACTTATTTTAAATTTAATAGAAATTAGACTGTGCCTCATGATTAAATACTTCATTGATGTTAAGTAGTGTCTCTGAGTATGGCAGATAGGATATTGATATTTAATTAATGTAAACTTTTTATACAGACATTTTTAATACAACAACTCAGCTCCTCATTTTAAATACATGTGGATCTTTAATTTAATGGCTAATAATTAAGTTCTTCTGTTATTTAATGCACAGCTTTTTATATGCTAGTTCTGTATACCGTATTTGCAGCTGAATAGAAAATCTATGGAAAATGATCTTTTAATGTATTTATTTACATTGTGCTATTTTAAATAGTGTTTTGAATTGAACATTATTATTTATCTATATTTTCACAAAAAATTATCATTTTTGAAGAAAATTTATGCACAATTAAGGAGTTAGTTGTAAGTAGGTGATAAAGAATTGAATGGCTGGCTCATAAAACTCAGGATGAATTTATGTGAAGTAAAACTGGTATGTGTGTGTATACAGAAAGGCTTAAGAAATAGAATGCAAGCCTTATTATCTCTAAACAAAGAAAATTATGGATATATGTTGTAAAGCTGTCTCCTAGTTTTGCTTAGTCAAAAGCTGGACCTATATTACTATTACTAGTGGACGCCCGCGACTCCGTCCGCCTGGACTACTGAAAAACAAAATGTCGAAATTATCAGTGATAAAAACATTTTCCCGGGATAAAAAGTAGCCTATGTTAAGTGGGACCTGTCACAATATATTCTTGAAAACTGCATCGAAATCGGTTCAGCCGTTTCTGAGATTAGCGTGCACAAACGCACAGACAAAAAAAAACTAAAATCATCGTTTTGGGTTCTATTGCGTTGATATAGGTCTCCTATAATATTTTTTCTCATATATCTTCCATGTACAGACAGCGATCCGTTACATTTTTATTATATGTATACATAGATGTAAAGATATAGAGGATTTTAATTTGAAGAATGTTTTTAATGGCTTACAACTATAAACTCTTAAAGAAGGAATGTTTCCATTATGGCAGCAAGATGTCACTGTAAAAATTGTTGATTCTACATTGTAACTATTGTAAGGCAATATCGTTTTCACAAGAAAAATAACCTACCTGCTATTGGAGGATAGTTATGTATTGATAACTGGTGTCAAAGCGAAATCTTACCTTAATAACACAAGGTTAGATGGCACTTACCTCTATGGTAAATAAATCCGAATGAAAGTGACAAGCCCAGATAAGTTATATGACACTGCACTAAAGTTACTAATTACTCTACTTTTTGGGCTGAAACACAACCGCGTTGCGGCGCCGCAACGCAACGTGAATTCCAGCGTTGTGACGCCATACTTGGTAACAATAAATCAATTAATGATTGACTAAATCTAAAAAGAAAATGTTGGAAACCTGGTGGCCTTATTGTATATCAAAGAATATACTTACTCTCTAACGAGAGATGTATATGTTGACAATGATTCAGTTTGTTTCTATTACTCTTGCAAACAAGACGCGTCAACCTGGAAGCAGTTTTGAAATCAAAATGTCTGAAGTTGATGTCGATATATTAATATCTTTGATTCAAGAACGCTTATTTGTGGGATTCTAGTGACGAAACTTATAAAGACAAATTTATAAAACAAGAGGCATGGAAAAGCATTTGTGAAATCATTTATGATAATCATCGAACAATTATCTTTACAAAGGCAGAGAGACGTCTATCCACACTAAAAAATCATGGTTACCCTACCGTACAACAGTAAAACGCTCTTTCGCGGCACCGCAACGCAAGCTGTCGCTTTAAGCGTTGCGGCGCCGCAACGCGGTTATGTGTTTCGGTCCTTTAACAAAAAGAATTAGGCTTGCCTTTGTGTCTTTAACATATGAACTAGTATAACTTGTGATTGGTGGGACCAATTTATTATATATTTTTAACCAATCACAAGTTTTGTTAGTAAAAAAATTATGTGTACATATTGAACAAATTACCCATTTTTATTTTATCAAATTTATTATAGTAGGTTTATCATTAAAAATAAAATGTGAATGAAAATGTTGCTTGGATGGGGCTTGTGTGATGAAAAAATGGAATTAAAATCGAATTTTATTCCGCAATGAATGGTATATTTGTATATTTATAAAACTAATAAATTCTGTTATTTTATGTGTGTATTTCTGTCTACTTTTGACAATTCATTCTTATATATTGTAAATATTTTTGTATAAAATGAGTAATTGGCCTAGTATTGTATTCGGTTGTAATTTATTGTTCTTGTTTTACAACGTACCTAATGTTATAATATTCATTCCAATAATATTGCATTCTGAAATATCAGGTATTGTACATACACTGAAGACATTTTAAATGTTAGAGGTGGCAGAATCTAAATAAATTCACACAGAGACTTGATCAAACTTGTGGACTTGTCATTGGCTCAGTTTACAAACTGATTACATACATACATCAACCTATTGCAGTCCACTTCTGGACGTTGACGTCTCCCAGGGCACGCCACAAGGCTCAATCTCCATCTAACCGGAAGGCATTCAACGCTACGCTTGCCAAAGCGTGGCCTCCATTCGAGAACCCGCTTACGCCACTGTCCATCGGTCCTACCATAGATGCGACTAGTCCACTGCCACTTCAATGTGCTACATTTAGCGACTATGTCTGTCACTTTGGTCTTCTGCCGGAAAATCATGTTTCGGTACAAACTGATTATAAGTATTGTAACCAGTCTGTATGTAAAGATAACAGAGGAGGTCACTTACGTTACGTAACGTAAGTGACCTGCGCGCGACAGAGACGGCAATGACAGAGATGGATAGCGAGAGGTCATTGGACAAAATTCATCGTAATCCGCGCCAGTAGGCTCCATATATATTTTGTATTGCATTCTAACCTTAAATTTTTTATTGTTTCTTTTCTTTATGGTACATAGTAATCAGTAGGTCGGGATCGTGGAATGACGTCATGTACAATATTAGATATCTCGGAATGTTGTCCTCTTATAGGAAATGTTTATAATCAATGACACTGTTATGTAAAGAAATTGGTTAATTTTAAATTTATAGGATTACTTATCTACCGTCACCATCTTTAGTTCTTCATTAAAGTTGTTACATAAACTGTTATATAAAGGCGCGTACGCACATCATGCAACGCAATATTTTGCGCATCCACATAATATGAACTTCCACATCTATGTGGTTGAAGTAAAAGTGTATTAATTTGTGATATAGTAAAAAAATAAAGAAATAACGTGGTGACGACGGTGCATTTCGATATATTTTAAGCTGTTTATTTGGTGGCAAATATGAGAGAAAATAAGTGATCAAGTAATATTTTAAATAACCAGTTGTTTAATATTATAATCCCTTACCTACAAAATAACATCGCTGTCTTTGGTCATACTTAGAGGAATACGAGTAAGATGTCATAGAGTGCTAATGTCCTACTAACGGCGTCGATGCACCGTGAAACTTTCCGGTACCTTAAGTTCCAGTCCTTGACCGTTAGATTGCATTACTGTAATGTACTACAAACTCCGTGATAGGCTTAGTAGAATATACAGATTATTTGATAAATATATAAACAAGATACCTTAGTTTGATGAGTGGCAATCTAGTGGGACTCGTCAATCAAAGGCAGAGATTTACAATTTTTTTCCGTCTGCACCCGAACTTACCTTGGATTGAGGTTGATCACCCCATATCGCAGTTTCTCACTAGACATTGTAATTTTAGGATTAATTTTAGGAGTAAATCATATACATTTAAATTAGTTCCAACACCTTACAGTGACTGTTCATCCGCCAACAATTGTCCCGTAGAAAAAACATCCCATCATTCTTTGGGAATGTGTACTTTGGGGTCTAATGCCCGTAATCAAATTTTAAATTCCATTGAATCTGTCTCCAGACCGATTTACCATTATGACCTTCTTATCTCATCTAAGCACAATCTTCATGCCTTCAAAGAATTTTGTCACACTTATTATTATAAAATTATTAATAAAGAAAATGGAAGAAAATGGAAAAAATTCCTCACCCGGGTGGGAATCGAACCCACGACCTCTGCATTCCGCGTGTCAGACAGTGTGTATTATTGACATAATAACTAGGTAACATAAAGTAGCCATATGTTTCAATTATATAAATTTTGTCAGTCAGTGCTCAATTTAATAGCATATCTACATACTTCACATTCTGTTTTTCTATTAGTTTTAATGCTTTATAGTCGCTAGTTAGGTCCCATAGAGTAATTTGTATATAGGAAATTAGGTCCCCCCGGGATTTTCTATACTTTATTATGCACTTTTCTGGTCGCCTCTGTTGATCCTGGCTCACAGGAGTTGCAGAGGCGGGAATGAGTCGTGGGCCAATCCCGGTTACTAAACTGTAATGTACAGTAATGCAATCTAAGGGTCAAGGACTGGAACTGTGAGGTAAGTACCGTAAAGTCTCATGGTGCATCGAAGCAGTTAGTAGGCCATTAGCACTCTATGACATCTTTTTCCTATATGCTTTGGTACATATTTCACCTCTGCAATCTGCACCTGCGTCTGCCTTTTCTCTTTTGTTTTCTGTCAGCGTATGCCGTTCTCCATCTACATTTTACGCGTACACAGATAACTTAATCTGGTTATGCGCCTAGTTGTCCCTCCCTCGGCAAGGGTAAGGTGTACGGTATGAGCTGCATCCTCTTCTCCATGACGAAGTTGCGATAGTCCAGCAGGTCTCCCGCGGTAACGTGCTCTGCCCAGTAGTTCACCAGGTGCGGGCTTAGAGTGCCGTTCCAGTGCTGGAATGAAGAAGTAGCTTAGGGCCTTTAGTGGCTTTAGTCCACGTTCGTAACTGATCTTTGATAACCAGATACGCAGGGCTATTACGTAATTTGCAGTACGTAGCAGAGCCGAAGCAATTCGACAGCGAAAAATGAGAAGCAATGACAGTGTGATTGCGCGGAAAGAGCGCGAGTGTATATTATCGTGGGGCTTAGAATAATAACTAACAAAGTTAGCTAAGTAAGTTGTGGGACTTTCCTAATTAAAATTTAAAATGGATTAGATCATGGAGCTTACACAAGTATACGAGTATGTATAATACCTAAGTCTCTTGATGTGCTCTAGATGTTCCTAAGGTCTTTCTAAAATTACCACTAGAACCTAGCTTATACAGAAAGTTTTTTCGTTGCCACCATTAACGAAGGGTACGTACCTACTCTATACATCAAATAAAGTAAGTTTATGCCAAAAAAAAAATGCTGGGAAACGATGTATATATATAGACAGATAGTAATTATTTGTCATTAAAAAATGCTACGCGCGTCTATGTGCATTTATGCAGAAAAACGCAGTCTATTTATTCAACTTTAGACCCTAATATCTTGGGAACGAGACACTTCCCAGGTATGCTTTCATGGAGAAAAATGATCGTGATGATGACGAGATTCCGTAGTTTTCGGGAACGTTGATGACCAAAAATCACCCTGTGTAGACATGTAGACATCCTGTGTAGGTAGGTAGTATAAGGCTAGACTAACTTTTCGGGTATGTTCTATCCAGACTACCATCGCCAAAATGGAGAACTCGTTAGATATGTCGTAGGCTTTATCCAGGTACTTAAATGCCTTTGTTTTTTGCCCTTTGATAATGTGATGATATCCAAGCATTAGGTAATATCTGCAAGTCAATTGTTTGTTTCATTCAAATTTAAGTTACAATTAATTACCTACCTACATAATAAGGCTACATATATTCCCAGAATAGAGTAGCCAGAAGTGCAGATCACGAGATTCTATAGCCACGATTAGCATAGCGGGGCTAAAGATAGATCAGTTACTAGCTCATCGCTGAAGTTCCATTCTCGACGCCTTTACTCCTTATGACGTGCTCGTAAGGAGGTACATTTATATGTATAAATGAAAATGCATTGGGTATATGTATATAAAATCCTCTTTTAAAATCTAAAAGCAGACTACTCGAGACTACAATATTTCAGGATATATTTTTGGTACAGATATAGGTAGTCTAGCTGGAGCCTGAGAAACGACTAAAGGCTACAGTCGTACTGTCTTACCTTGGCTTATATGCTGTAAAGACATTTGTTATCAGTCGAATATCATGAAAAATTTTCTTTATTCTGTTTTCAATATCCATTATCTTTTTGGAATCCAATTTGGTAATCTGCAAAAAAAAATATATGCCGTTAGCCTTCATCAGTTTTTAGAAATTATTTTAAGTGAGAATATACGTCTTACGTACCTGTCTCGCTAATGTAATTAGATGGCCTTCAATAACTCGCACCAACATCATTATGTAGAAATCGTATTTTTCAAACTTCATGTCTGTAATGTGATTTATCTTTTCTTCCCACATAACTGCCTTTTCCCAGCTTTCAAGTCTTATAGTTCTAAAAAACATCATAATGGTATGTTCGGTATGAAATCGTAACTTTAGCCTCGGGTGTTATATTTTCACAATAAACAGGCGTCCTCTCAGGCGATAAGCTAGCAACTTGTTGATCTTATACATCCGCATATTTAATCGTCGCTGTAGGATCTCCTTCGTGACTAAATAAATAAATAAAAAATAAAATAAACCCTTTTTTCCTGTAGCGTGGAAAGTGGGTTCCAATTGGAAATTAAATGATTATTTATTTGCTCGTGGTACAATAAAGTTAATATCATCTACATTATTAGATTCGTTACCGGTCGCTAGACAGATGTAATTATGCCCGAAAAGCGGCGGTAGGCTTACCCCTTACCGCCCCCACGTGGGACTTAATAGGCTAACTGGTAAAATTGGGTGTGTTTTCTCACTTCTGTCCAACCTCTGGGGGATAATGGGCGTGACTATACAGAGTGTGTGTGCCAGCCAGGCAAATACTGAAATACTGAAGAAGTACCATTGTTTTGAGTTATACGACAGTGTTATTACTCGCAGTAAATGCATTTTTAATTTGATTATTCGCAATGTCTGCTTTGCGCGCTAACTGCGTCGAGCGATCCTGTGACTAGTTAAATGGGCTTTTTGGTTATTGTGTTTTTTAGACCTCTTGTGACTCTCCGTTGGGGTTGATCAGTTAATTGAACGTTTTTCAGCGCAACTTTTTTTTAATTATCCAAAGCTTAATATTTCGTTTTAAGGTCATTCATTATCTAAGATCTACCTACATAAACGAACTAAACTATTTATTTCCTGACAAAATGAAAAAAAAATGGAAAATTTTGGAATTTTCCTACGAAAATTTTTAGTGGATTTCGTCTCAGAATCATGATTTGAAGTCGCCGTATCAATATTTGCCTGGCTGTCACTTCCATCCTGTATGTAGGTATTTATGTATATGCATATAGGTGTGTAATTATCTAATTCAAGAACAATGGCGGATCCAGACTTGGAGTCAGGGGTGGTCATACTCAACGCTAATTTTGGGGTTATGACCTCCATAAATCCCTCGTTTTGAAAGTTCGGAGCAGAAACTTACAAGAGCCACATGCTAACAAAGAAGTTCCAAGTAGCTTCTGGTGTTTTGCATCGAAGAATGTATTCGCTCTTAGTGATGAAAAATTTCTCGCAAGTAGCATAGGTTTCCACGTAGAATCCTGTATCCAGCAGTATTACTGCCGCAAAGTAGTAGTACCATATCTCGGCTAAAAGAAAAAAAATTAGATGTCATCTACTGATCCGTGGTGCGGTGGTAACTATCATTCTTTTTAGAAATATCAAACGCAACTGGAAGAGACAAATGTAATTTTTTCTATGAAAACCAGTGTCGGCGAGATCACGAATATTCTAGAATGTATAAATATAGCGATAGAACGATGGCGGTATTTAGCTATATCTATCGGGGAACTAAGTAGGTAGGTATATTATTCAGGATAGGATCCATTCATATTATTATATCATCATCATCTCATTATAAATAGATCAAGCGGCATTTGCCTTAATAATTTTCCTTTGAGGTCGCCCTCGCGCAAAAAGTAGCTTGTGTCCTTTTGGAAAAAGGGCGAGGACAGGTGGAAGTCAGCATAAAATCCCATTTATTATTTCAGCAACTACCTAAATACATATTCTTCGTTAACGGAGTAGGTAACTTCATACATTCAAACTATTATCGGTCGCACAATAATATAATCTCTTATAAAATTATTAATAAAGAAAATGGAAAAAATTCTTCACCCGAGTGGGAAATCGAACCCACGACCTTTGCAAACCGTGCCAGCCGCTATAACCACTAAGTCACCGCGTCTATAAATGATAAGATTATATACAGGATGATTTTTGGTCGTCAACGTTTCCGAAAACTACGGAATTTCCTCATCATACCGATCATTTTTCTCCATGGAAGTATACCTGGGAAGTGTCTGGTTTTCAAAATATTAGGGTCCAAAGTTGAGTAAATAGACTGCCTTTTCTGCATAAATGCACATTGACGCGCGTAGCAAGATTTTTTCACGACAAATAATTAATATATGTCTATGAAAAAACTAGCATAAACACTGGACACTACAGATTTCGCCCGATTAAGTAATAAATTATTTTTTTTCAAAAATATTTACATAGTTTCCCAGCATTTTTTTTGGCATAAACTTATTTTATTTGATGTATAGAGTACGTACCCTTCGTTAATGGTGGCGACGAAAAAACAGCATCTCCTTCTGTGCATGTAAGAGTCGACTAAAGAACTCGGGCATTCTCTCAGCTAGCTAGCTTAAGCTAGAAACTTGTCACTGATCATTAACATCTGCTCTCGCTATGCTAAACGTGGCCGTGGGATCTCCCTTATGGTTTTGCAATTCTCGCTACTCCAATTCCGGAATACCGCCGGGTCTATATGTATGTATGTAAATTGTAAGGGACATACAGCTATACTCGTAGTGGTCAGTCATATAGAAGAACTCCCTCATAATGGAGACCATGTCTGGGACCCTCAGGTCCATGAGCAGCAGCTTTAGCATCCACAGCACCAGCACCTGCCTCGTCCGCAGTTCAGTGAGAGAGTTCATCATATGAAGAACTGACAGCCCGAATTCAAGACTCTCCTTCTTTTTGCCGTATTCAACACTGAAATTTAATAAGGGCGAAGATACACGGACTGCAATACAACTGCAAGTCCACTGCAAAATTGCAGTTTGAATGCAGTTGGCACGACCGTAATGAAACTGCAAAATCAACTGCACGTAACGTGCAGTTTGATTGCAGTTACACCGACGAGTGTACGGTACGACATTTACGTTGACGTGCAGTGGGCTTGCAGTCAAACTGCAATTTTGCAGTTGAATTGCAGTCCGTATCTTTATCCCCGGGTAGCTCAACATTTGACAGTGAAAAGGCAAAAACGTTGAAACGCTACTATGGCCGAAAGTAGGTTATATAGGTACCTATCTACAACCAAAATTTAACTATTCTTATGACGAAAGGACAATAGGACTAAAATGACAATGCGTGTAGAAAAGCCTAAGGTCTCGATCCCAAGGGGCTTAGGTAGATACTGTCATAATTTGTACATATAGGCCTTTTTACGAAACAAACGTGTGTACAAATTCCTACCTTATAGAATCATTTATCAAAATTATATTTAGATTTTTAAGATCGAAATATTACCCAGGAAAAAGAAATAAGTAAGTAATTACTAACTAGAACAAAAAGAGACTCGTGTAGAGGTAGCAGACCGCCTGCACCTCCGCTACATCGAGCTGACCTATCTTACGGCGGCACATCTCCATTGAGAGCTTCTCCAATTTCAGACACCAGCCATACTAAAAGAATATAAATATACTAGTGGACGCCCGCGACTCCGTCCGCGTGGACTGCAGAAAAAACAAAATGACGAAATTATCCGGGATAAAAACATTTTCCTGGGATAAAAAGTAACCTATAATATGTTAAGTAGGACCTGTCACAATATATTCTTGAAAACTGCATCGAAATCGGTCCAGCCGTTTCTGAGATTAGCGTGCACAAACATCGATCTGTTACAATTTTATTATATGTCTAGATAGAAGATAATAGATATCTAGATACTGCTGGATAATTTATGACTTGGGTCGACCTGTGCGTAGGACGAGTAGTACGTTTCGTGTTGCGGGCCTTGTGGTACCTAACCCTCGTTGCCGGGCAAAATTCTCTAATAACTAATTTGAGCCCTTAGGGGGGCCACATGGGTCCAGGTTCGGCTGACCGGCCCCCTGATTACGTAAAAGCAATAGCAAAGCTGAAGGCACGCGATCGCGATAATTGCGGGGTGCGGATTAATATCTCTGTGAATTTGACGTTTAAAAGTGAGACATCTAACTCTCACCAAATTCATCATACGGGTGCTGGTGTTATTAGCGTGCGCCCGGCCGCTTGAGCGCCGCTGGCCGGCGGCCAGTTTTGCGAAAGAAAAGAAAGGATGGACAGGAGAAGAGAAGGAAGGAAGAGACAATTTATGTGAGATCTGAATAAAATAATGTGCCATAATATTTCAGTCTACTTTACGCCGTGTGGTGTGTGTCATGCCGTTCTAATTACTGACGCAATGTGCATCGTACACTAACTGCATTTTGTGTACCTATCTATAATTTTTAATGACCGCTGCTTTTTACTGTACCATAAAATGGCTGAACGGATCTTGATGAAAATTTTGTACACAGGCAGATTACATAACTACTAATAATTATTAGTAACTTTGTATCTACATATTTATAATATGCGAAACGAGTCGTGGATGATCGCTCGCTAGTTGCTAGAGAGGTAATTAGGTGCCTAATTATAACACTGCTAAGCATTACTCACCTTTTTATTTTGGCGATACGTGGTTAACATATTGCCGTAACTGATGCATAGAAGGCGAAAGTTAGAATCGCTTTTCAGAGCGTAATTCAACGACCATTTCGCTGCCAGGGTATAGTTTCGGAATTCTTTATTATCCTACGAGTATTAAAAGATTTAATTGTGCATATTTTACGTTACCTAATTTAATCGTGGAGAGCTATTCTACTTCCATTGTACATACAATTTAAATATAGGTATACCTAAACATGCGTTCCCGAAACGGGATAGATAGCCATTTCCTTTTATACGAGAACTTGTGATAACTTTATAGCTACTTGATAGATAGCTATGCTTATCACATGTTGGCATGACGGCTGTCATTTTACGTTCGCGCGGCCGCAATATGATGGCACCGCTATCTTAGGGTATCATAGTTTAACGATACGTTACCTTATATTATTAAATAGTAGTATTTTTTCTACAGTGACGGCCGAATGGTATAGTTGGTAGTAACTCTGCTTGCAACGCTATATAGGTCCTGGGTTCGGATTCCGGTAGGTGGAAACATTAATATGATGGATGAATATCGATGTTTGTTTCAAGTCATGGATGTTTCTATACTGTCTATGTATTTATAAAGGTATACCGTAGTACCCACGACACAAGAACTTAGGGTTCTTAGTGTGGGACTAGGTTAATGTAGGTATTGTAATATGTATTTATTTATTCATTTGCTATAAAATCTGGACTTACATAATACATCTTGAACATTTTGTTCAAGCAGTCGGCTATTTCCTCGTAGAACCGTCCTGCTATACCAGTGTATTTGGCCACGTACAAACTAGGAGCCACATACAAAGCCATAATTTGATTGATAGATTCCTTGAAATTGCGCAACTTTACGCGGTATCTGAAAAATATTAAATGTATGAAAATCTAAGATAATAACATATTTATGTCGGTACTACCTTACGTCATTCCTATCCCATCCATATCTACATTAATTTTCTTCACAGAATTTCACTTGACATACCCTTTGGTACAACCTGTACCTCCTCGCTAGCTCTGTATAGTTAAAAAAGCTGTAAAGTAAATAAAACGTACCGAGCCGTATTGCTGCGGACATAAAACAATGTTAAAATTACTTGGAAGTACGGAAAGGATCACAAAACAGCTCCATCGCGCGCAGCAGCTGCGCACGCGCCTCGTTGATGTCCCCTGTCTCCAGCAGACAGGCCCCTCGCAGTGCGTGTATCCGACCGAGGTAGTAGTCCTGCAGCCACTTCGACTTGCACCAGACGCCACGAGAGCAGAATCTATCGTAGTTCTGAAAGAAAGTCCCTAGACTTAATCTTGGAATTAGCGTGTAACATGACGAACACGTTTGCATCGCTAACTCTGCGGTATCGCTTCTCTCCCAAATAATACATATCGTTCGTACATAGCACAGATTACATACAGGGTGGAAGTGATAGCCAGGCAAATATTGATATGCCGGCTTCAGACCATGATTCTGGTGCGAAAAGTAGTGAAAATTTTCCCAGGAAAATTCCAAAATTTTCCGACATTTATTTCGGGTTTCCAAGAAAATAATTGTATAGTTCGTTTAAGTAGGCCTCAGATAATGTCTTAAAAACAAAATTTTAACCTATGGATGATTTATAAAAAAAAATTGGGGTCAAAAAAGTTCAATTAACTGATCAACAACAATAGAGAGTCACAAGTGCTCCAAAAAATATAAATGTTAAGTATCTCACAATAACTAATAAGCCCATTTAACTAGTCACAGGATCGCCCGATAGAATTAGCGCTGAAAGCAAACATTGTGGGTATAACTGTCGTATAACTCAAAACAATGGTACTTGTTCAGTATTTGCCTGGCTGTCACACACACCCTATACACCCTAGTATAAACAGAATGTTTTTTTGTCATCAACGTTTCCAAATACTAAGCATTCTTCTTATGCGTAATCACGAAAAATTTTCATCAAGGAAGCATACCTGGGAATAGTTTGGTCTACTTTATTTCATATACAGCAGAGTACGTACCCGTCGTAAACGGTGTCAACCAAAAATCACTACGAGTATGTATATAGGTAGTAATGTTATTTTATTTCTTACCAAAATGATAGGTTCCAATTCCAATAGAAGTCTTATGGCTTGTGGCAAGTTCGCACTTAACATACTTAGGTCAGCATATTCAATGTATGCCTCGAACAGTTTCTCCATTTCCCCTGAAAAATACATAACTACGAGTATGTCACCGAAAGAGTTATGAAACGTATGACTATAATCAATCTCCCGAGAGTGCTAACGTAGCTATCTCTCGAAACATTGTGAACCGCAAGGTAGGTACCTACAAGTCATTATTTTTTTACCTTTATTGTTATGATTACCTATAATCTCTTGAAACAAAACATGAAATTCCAAGTGTCGCGAGTAAGATTGTCAACTGTCCGAAGCGTGTTCTGTCACTGGTTGATCAGCTTTACAGTAGGCCTATCTATACAGGGTGTAACAGAAAGGGTATGTTAAGCGAAAAGCTGTATAAATAGCCCACTATAGAGAACCTATTTCCAAAATTTGAAACACGAAATCACATTTTTATTTTTCAAGTTTGTATGAAAATTCCTGAGATATTTAAAAATTCTCCATACTATCGGGAGAAATAAACATGTGATTTCGGATCTCAAATTTTGTGGATAGGTTCTCTATAGTGGGCTATTTACATATCTTTTCGCTTAACATACCCTTTTTGTTACACCCTGTATACATAAAATTAAACACAGATCATCATCACAGTATAAATCACAAAGTGACAGCAAAAGTGAAGATACGAGTATGTTATAGGAGCAGAGCGGTGCAAATAGGATGACAAATAGAAGGGAAATTCGTAGAATATTTTTAATATTGTCAAATTGTGCGGGTTGTGCCCCCACTTCTTACATACCAGCTTCTCGGCAATGGTCAATGATCTGAGAGTAGACAGACTGCAGAATCTGCAGACACTGGCAGCTGCCCAGCTTCAAGGACGAGAACGATCGCACGTGCTTCCCTATCTCCGTGAATAGAGCCCGACTTTGGATTCTGCTTACATCCGTCTTGTTTAGAAATGGTACTAGTGTTTTATCTGTAAACTAAAAAAGATCAAAGGAATTATTAAGTACTAGCCCGCCACTTTGTCCACGCAGTATTCGATTATCTCGCGGTAGTGCCACCCACTGCAATAAAAAGTAGCTTTTCTCGGGCTCTAGACTACTATTTATGTACCAAATTTCATTCAAATAGATTCAGTAGTTTTGCCGTGAAAGACGGACAAACATACACACACATATACTTTCACACTAGCAGACCCGGCCACGCGTTGCTGTGGCTTAGTGATTTAAGACAGATTTGAAAGACAAATTTAACACAAATTAACATAACATTTTTATAACATTTATTCAATAGTATATATACTCTAAATAGGCGCCATCTGTTGCAGACTTATGGAACGTACGATTAATAACAACAACCAACGTTGGTGATCAGTTTTTTATTAATTATTAAGACCATTAATTTAAATAATAACTATCCTATCATCTAAGTTGGACCAAATTACATATACAGGCTGATTTTTGGTCATCAACGTTCCCGAAAACTACGAAATCTCCTCATCATCACGATCATTTTTCTCCATGGAAGCATACCTGGGAAGTGTCTGGTTTCCAAAATATTAGGGTCCAAAGTTGAGTAAATAGACTGCGTTTTTCTGCATAAATGCACATAGACGCGCGTAGCAAGATTTTTTCACGAGAAATAATTAATATCTGTCTATAAAAAAAAACTAACATAAACACTAGACACTATAAATTTCGCCAGATCAAGTAATTAAAAAAATTTTTTGAAAAAAAAAAAAATTTTACCAGCATTTTTTTTGGCATAAACTTACTTTATTTGATGTATAGAGTACGTACCCTTCGTTAAAGGTGGCCACAAAAAAACATCCTGTATATATGCCAATTTTCATGAATATCAGTTGACTCGTTTTTGAGTTTATTCGGAACATACACAGTGACACGGATTTTTTATATATTATTATAAGATTTATAATATTAGTATAGATGCCAGTAGAATTATGTATATCGATTATGCAGAATGTAATATATGATGTTATTTTTAATTCAATTCACTCAATATAATTAATATCTCTTACATTGAGAGTCGCAAATTTTTGAGATTTTATCGACTTAATGTATCTTTAGGTACCCTATCTGTCACGTCCTGGCGACAAACCAAGTATAGAAGTGATCTGGCGGTCGGCCACGAATTCCCTTTATTTCCCGTTCCCGTGGGAATTTTGGGAAATTCTATCTTATCAGATGCCTGTGTCATACAAATAATACATCCTCCAAATTTCAGATGTCTAAAGCGGTTTAGGTTATGCGTTAATCCGCCAGTCGTTCAGGGCAAAACAATTCTTACCTCGGTATCCACTATAACTCCTTGCCGTGCACTGATCTTCATCTCCGAGCTGATGGCACAGACATGTTTACGGGTTGCCTTCACTTTGTCACTCTCGATTGTTAATCCCTGTGCGAGATTGTAATAAGATTCATGGGGCTGGTGCACTTTTGGCTTTTGGACGCACTGAGCGACTTGTTAATGTTTTTTAAATTCGTTGAGGGAAATTTCGGTATCGCTCTCTAGAACTTCTGTAGGTGTCGTAAGACTCTCTACTCTGGAACTTGTACTTTACGAATAACTCTGTCTTATGTCTAACAAAACGTCTCCATAATATTTAGCATTGATTAAGATAATAAATAATTCATCACATCACGCTGTTGCAGTCCACTGTTGGACGAAGGCCTACCCCGAGGGCACGCTACAAGGCTATTGTCATAGGGGGGTTTTTGTACATAGTTACCACGCTGGGCAGGCGGTATGGTGACCGCAGTATGCTTTTCGGACTATGTTGTCAACATGAGAGATGCTGCTACCCACCTCCTATAAATTTTCAATCGATACCCATGGGCTGGCATGGGGTAGTGCTATTCTACTCTGCTGACACCACACGGCATAAAAAAAAATACATTATATTGTGTAATATTGTAACTTACATCATCACACTTAACACCCAGCAGCTTAGTGAAGCAGCCCAAGCCGCAGGAGGCACAGCGACGAGCGTAACGCTCTAGAAACAGTAGAGCGCGGTCGTGCATATCATGCTAAAAATAATACGAAAACTTGTAGGTCGTATGTATTACTATCAGCATTATTTTCGTAATCTACCCGTATATGAGAGACCATCACAATTTATAAGGCACTTAAACTTATGTAGCCATTACAGAATACCAGTTAATTCATACCTTTTGAGCAACAGTCAGTAAATCATAAGTCGTTGTCTTGAACAGTGGATGTCTAAACTTCATGTATCCACAAAAGGCGTACAGGGGCAGGTCACGGCAATCGGCTATAACAAAAAATTCAAATAAAACTTTTGAAAAGTAACCTGATATGTGTGTATATAAAAATGTTGTCATGATGTCAACTTTTTTCCAGAGGATAAACCATATTTTTCAAACATTGATCGAAGTATTTTATCCTTTATCACATTATCATACGTATTTAATAAAAAAAAAAACATAGTTACGGGGTTGTACTGTCCCCACGCAGGAGCAGCATGGCCTCTCAGAGCATCTGACAGAATCGGTAGGGTGTACGAAGACCATAGAGGCACTGCGAGTGAAGTCTCCCCCCTCACATTCTAGTACGTAGATCTTGAATAACTTGGCCACGGCTGGAAAAAGAAAATAAAGTAAGAGATCAAAAGGAACCCTCGCTGCTGTACAAGGCAAGTTACATATTGTATCGTGTAACGAAATTGGAGGTATTCCCAGTGCATGGTAAATAACATGATTTTGACACTGAACTCATCACGACTGTTTTGTGGAAGAGCTGCTATTTCAGGAAAACATTGCAAAAAAATTGTAAGACCCTAAGTAAATGGGATAGAAGGTAACAGGACAATAGAGAAGATTAAGACTTACCCGTCGCCACCAATCTATTGGAGTCGCACTGCATCAGATGCAGCAGCATGCGGCGCGAGAACACGTCTCCGAGCACGGAGCTGCACTTCAGCAGCTTCTTCTCGAACGGCGTCAGCGAGTCGTACGTCTTCAGGATTATCGCTTCGAACAATCATTAAGATAGGCAAGTGTAAAATCTACAGTCACTTGACAGAGCAACTAACATGAGGCAGAGCGATGTGTGAATGGTTCGCAAGAAATCTAACGTTGTTGAATGATTGTTATGTGTATAACGTGTTATGCTATGAACATGATCCTTACCGTCCATTGTCATATCGATGGTTAAATCAAAATGGTAGGATTCACTCAAAACTGCCATCTGTATGTCTGCATCCCTCACCGTGTTTATGTTTACATTGTCCTATTAATTTAAGAAAATAAACGTTAATAATCCGGAAGTAAATTACAGAAAAACCTACTACATAGGTCTTTCGTCACCTTTGCCGGTATTTTATCAGTAAAATTAATAAATTGAAAGACAGCAAAGCAAATAAGCAGAAAAAGAAACAGTAGTCTAGTTAGGAATGTAATAATAGCAACTGGGGATTGACTACTCAGCTTGTGCTAACCTCAATTCTGTCAACTGTCAACACATCCACACCTCAATCAATGCAAATCACTGCGCGAGTTAAGTTCACTATTTTACTCAATTAGTAGGTACATATTTTTATTAATTTTTAAATTGGCCAAATTTAACCTTACCCTATTGGTCAGAAAAGCTCTGTCCAATAAAGCAGTAGTGGGTATAATGGCCCCGAGGTCTCTTGCACGACTCCTGCTGGTAGTGACTACTGTCAGATCCCCTCTCTGCACCAAGGATATCATGAAGTTAAGGATCCAGCCTGGTAAGCCGTTACTTGCACTTTCTATCACTCTGAAATTTGATTGTCTTTTAGAGCTAATTTATAGCCTTATGATATGGAGAATTCTTAAGCAACTTCATGATGTTCTTACAACCTTGAAAAATAAACATTTCACTAAACGTACGTCTTTTGTTACATCCTGTATATTCATTCATTTATTATTGCACTTTTCTAAAACTTAATTTTAATATCAGATAAATGTGTTAAGATAGTCCATCATAAAATTAAGTCCAAACTCTTACTTCTCCAAATCTGAAGGTATAGCCTGGACGTCCAGGATTTGACATGCTAACGCTGAATGGTACCAGCGGTCGATCCCTTCGAGGTGGATCTTGACAATCATAGCGTTACCGAGACAAGCCTCTCCGATTGCTAAAAGAAGGAGTTTGCAATATTCTGAGATCTTGAACAAGTTACATAAAGTACAATACTTATTAAGATGAAAAGTGAATAAACTAGACGAAATAAACTTTCACGCACTTTATACAGCCTGTAAGATCGTGGGTTGTGCAATTTACAAAGGTTTTTTACATGGATACTAAGTAAGCAATGGTATATACCTACCTAAATGAAGGTACTAAACAGGGTGATTTTTGGTCGTCAACGTTCCCGAAAACTACGGAATCTCCTCATCATCACGATCATCTTTTTCCATGGAAGCATACCTGGGAAGTGTCTGGTTCCCAAGATATTAGGGTCCAAAGTTGAGTAAATAGACTGCGTTTTTCTGCATAAATGCACATAGACGTGCGAAGCAAAATTTTTTTACGAGAAATAATTAATATCCGTCTATGAAAAAAACTAGCATAAACACTGGACACTATAAATTTCACCCGAACAAGTAATTAAATCTTTTTTTTAAATACATTGTTTAACGAAAAAACACCCTGTAGATAAACACAGAAAAAATCACGATTCGAAATTAAACATCTATATTTATTATTCTGGAGATCTGTAGTCTCTGCCTAACCCTAGGCATGAGGTTATGTATGTATGTATTTATTATTCTCATTTTTTCTGCCGAAATTATAACCCAGGACCTACACTGTGACAGGCAAACTCGTTACCAAATAATAATTAAAATAAAATAAAATAAATTGATGAGAATGGAACGGATGTAATCTAAATATGTGAGTGACTTACGAGTGAGATTATCGTCTGTGGTGAAGATTATATACACCGATTTGAGTTCCAAAAGAAGTAGTATAATGCGCCAAGACTCATCATCCGTGTACTGAGCTTCGTCAATAACCAGGATCCAAAAATGTGGGAAACTCTGCAGTGGGAAGAACATGACAACTACATTGTTTTTGTTACTACAAACATAGATACAATGGGTACAATATAATATGTCTCCGACAGTGCACTGTCAAACACAAACATGATTCGGTCATGGCAGCCAATCTTAATGGAGATAAGATCGCGTAGGAGTAATATTATAGTGCAAAAGTGTATGCACAAACACAGATGCACTCTCTATTCCATCACCCCCATAGTCTGATGGGACGAAAAGCCGACACGACCGGACAGAGATCTGGCGCAGGACCAATGGAGCTTTCCGAGGCACGAGCGTCGAATGTATATGTGTCACATATGTGTTTATTATATCACTACTACTACATTAAAATCCGCACATAAAATAAATTCAGTGATACAGGCCCGTGACTGGGATCGGATACACGCCCCCTGATTGGCGTCTTTGGTGCACGTCTTTACCACTGGGCTATCATCGCTATCTTTCGACATCCATGGAAGGCGATGCAGCTGACGTATTCCAATAAAGTCCGACGTCTACGACTCTGATAAAGACGGTAGGTATATTATAACTTACATTTACAAAAACTTCCTTTATAATGGATTTGATCGAGTGATTTCGCAGTATTTCACTAGAATAATTTGTGTTATCTAGCGAGGGAAAGTGACAACCGAAGATTTGGTTAAGTGCATTCACTTGCTCCTGTGTCATAGCACGTATGTCGACACTGCAAAATATATTTATGTAAGAATTATTTATTTGCTATACCGTGCCGTAATAAGGTGCTGTATGGTGTCGGCAGAGTAGAAAAGCACCACCACATGTTTGTCCGTGGGTATTATCAGAGACAATTTAAGGTTTCCAGGAGGAAGGCGTGTCCTACGTTGCCAACATACTCGTTGTCCGGAAACCATATAACTTTACTCTGAGTTTAAGATATACTCCTATCTTAAGCTCAGAGTAAAGCTCAAAAGACCGCTAGAGACAGAGATTAATAAATAAACTAAAATACAAGTTTTAGTTCAATTAGCTACGGACATCATCATCATCTTCCTGCCCTTATACCATTTATGGGGTCGGCGCAACATGGTTTCTTTCGAAACTCACATTGCCAAAGTTTTGGCGTTTGTTTTTACGGCCGGCCGCCTGCCTGACGCCAACCCTTCTCGGGTATAGTTAAGTGACAATTTTTAGTAAAATCCGTACATAAAATAAATTCAGTGGTACAGGCCCGTGACTGGTATCGAACTCACGCCTCCCGACTGAAAGGCGCACGTCTTAACCATTGGGCTATGACCGCGGTTTTGTGTAAATTAAATGGATACAGACCTCGTTCTTATTCGATTTTCATACGCTCTAGGACCACGCAGTTTACCCACATTTTGTTGCAAAATCGAACGAACAACCCCATAGGGTACCTAAAAATTTCCATTTTAAAATGTATAAGTACATAATTTCTCAATTATAGTGTAGTGTAAAATATCACATTATACATGTATACATTATGGAAACCAATGTTTTCGTTGTGCTACAATTGCTACGAGATTATGCTTCGATTACAGCTAGAACGGTATTTACTACGAATGCTACGATATTCGTAGCCTAGCTAAACAGGGGTAGATTCTGCAAACATTTCGAGCTGGAACGTAGCCGAAACGGAACCGTTGTAGAAGCTCGGTATGAAGCAATAATCCTTTTACGGTGACGTAATTAGACACATTTCAGCAAAAGACACATATTTGTTTTTATTCTGTCATACTCGTGACCGCTGCGTGGTAAAATACACCTTACTCAAGATTAAGTAAATATTGCTTCGCATCGCGTTTCGTTAACGGTTCGGTAGTGGTTGCGTTTCGGCTCAATTTTTGCGGAAGTAACAACTGGGGGGCCAGTTGTCAGTTGTTTGCTAGAGTTCATTAAATAAATAGCGCCTTTTTTATATACACGATTTCTATTAAATTTTTTGCACGTATTATTCAGCTAATGTAGTTTATACACAGAGCAATTAGCGCCACTTAAATTAACATTTAGTCCAAAATTCCTTACCGTACGTTTGGATAGAACAACTTTTACCACTGCCAAGTGTCTCGGCGTCTCTATCAGACATTCTTCCACAAATCTAGTCTTTCCGACGCCTTTCACACCCTGAGTTAGTATTAGAAAGCCATTTTAAATTATGTATTTATCTACCTTTGGTAAATGTAGAAATTACTAGCCTTTAATAAATTATAAATGTGCTAATGCGGTGCTTCACTAGAAAACATCAACTGCATCTCCTTACGTGCATGTCGTAGGAGACGACTAGGGCACTGAGGCATTATGTCAGGCTGTAAGCTAAGCTTGTTATTGATTATTAACATCTGTCCCCGATACTAAACGAAGCTGTGGGAACTCCCTTATGACCCTGCATTTCTGGCAACCCGATTTCAGAAATCCGTGTCTATATGTAAACCTCACCATCTTCCTGCCCTTATCGCATTATTAATTGAGTCCGCGCAATATGGTTCCTGTCGAAACTCATATTGCCAAAGATTGGGCTTTTGTTTTACGGCAGGCCACCTGCCTGACGCCAACCCTCCTCGGATATATGTAAACCTATTTAAAATAAGACTTACAATGACTGCAAACCCGTATTTGTGGTCCTTAAACCGAGTGAACGGCTCCTTGTGATGTGCGATAGCATTTTCGAGGGTGATCCTGTATTTTCTTAGTTCCTCATTCCTTCCCAGTAGAGGATGTCGCCAGCCAGGCAATCTCTCAAACGCTCTGTAAAAAATATAAGATGGAGAATATTTGACAACAGGGTTAGCGCTATTGACAGTGACCCTAAAGTAGTCTGAAATTATTTTCTGTTCAATTTACGGCAAATGCAAATCTTGGAGCATATTCGTACAAGGTAAGTGACAGCCAGGAAAACAAAAACAAGTTAAAAAAAATGATGTCTGACTCAACATTGTACTTGTTCAGCATGTCAGTATTTGCCTGGCTGTCACTCATACCCTGATGTGGAAAAGTAGACTGTAAAGGAAATTGGGTTATGGAAAAGAGATTTCTGGAAATAAAATAGAAAGAGATTGAGAGAGTAAGTGGGAGAATTTTAAATCATCTGACAATTCTTAACACACCGATGTACGTGGAATCTCTATGACAATATTTTGGTCATGTATGTTTAATGGATTTATCCACTATTTCCTACATATTATTATTATTTATTAAAAACTAACCCACAATTGTTATATTCATAAATAGGTCCAGGAGACGCGATGCCTTTCAATACTTTGAAATCCACCAGCTTAAAGCATTCCTGGTCGAGTTTGCTTCTCAAAAACGTTTCTTTATCGCAAGTTATTTTGTCCGGATACGACATCATCAATCGAGCTGCCTGAAAATAATAATCTCACTGTAAAATGTAATTAGGACCGGTCGGATGTAGGCTGCTTCCGACTGCTAGCTAGGTACGCTTCAAGAAACATGCTCAATATGCTCGGCAGCAAGAAGTTTTCGTCTTGCTGCTGTCTAAAAACTTATATGTGAGAATGGTTATTACGCAACTTTCAATCGATATAGATCCTAAACGGTTGGTCGAATCAAAAAATGTTGAGCGAGACCTAAAAAATATTTTTAAATACCTATTCAACGATACCCCACTCGATATAGTTTGTCGACTTTAATTTATTTCATTTTCACAAAATGGCATCCACTAGTCGCCATATTGGATTTTCACTAACGTCATATCTTTAGTGACACTCGCCGGACTAAGAGGAATCAATTGACATATGAATCATAAAAATCGGCCGAGGCGTTTGGTCTGTGTAGTGCTTCAAAGGAACATATAAACATACATACATAGGCTGTTAAACACAATACCACTCCTTTGCGTCGCGCAGTCGGGTAAAAAATTGCATGAATGATCAATGAAGAATTGGGTTCACACAATCTTGAAAAATAAACATGTGATTTCGAGTTTCACATTTTGTGGGTAGATTCTTGGCTTACGAGTATATTCGTAGCATTACGCTAAACAAAGCTTTTTTATTAGACCATATGTACTGAAATATAAAATATACCTACTATTAACACTGTATTATTAGCATACCTTATTAACCCCTGATCCTATAACTGTGTATTCCCTCCGCAGCACATGGCCCACCACCCCACAATATGTTACACCTAGAAAAAATAATAGAGGTGTGGAAGTAACGAATAAAAGCGTACCCGTATGTATTCGTTACTTTGACCATGAGTACTCGTTACTATCGTATCGTTACCGAACTCGTTACTTCTGATACCGCATATGGTACAGTAACTATAGTATGTAGTATGGTAACGAGTCGAATCGACGTGAACTGTCGACGTAATATACCAAATTTGCAATGGATTTAGAAAATTTTAACCACATACTTAAAGTATATTACAAAGAATAGTACAACACAGTAATAAACTTTGACGATTAAAAAAATATATAAATACTTTAAACAAAGCTAATCACAGTTCTTTGAAATAAGTTATTTAAATGAACCGCATCACGCGCATTGGTAGAACATACGATCAAAAACAAACGTATCAATACACCACTTGCGATCCGAAACAATGTATTATACGAAAAATACCCATGATACGAAATATGTGAGTAACGAGACGAATTCCTGGGTAACGTTTCGTTACTCGGTACTTGATGCAGTACATGTTACTGATGTTACTCAGTAACGAATACGGTTTGTTACAGCTTTAAAAAATAATACCATGAACCATTAATATTATTAGAATACTTATATTTTTAGCTTC
Organism: Carposina sasakii; assembly: GCA_014607495.2. Classification (NCBI taxonomy): domain Eukaryota; kingdom Metazoa; phylum Arthropoda; class Insecta; order Lepidoptera; family Carposinidae; genus Carposina; species Carposina sasakii. The sequence continues at coordinate 9,156,501 of CP053162.1, read as the reverse complement.
ACTTGTACACCAGATATTTAGATACCTTTAGACCAGGCCCGTCCAACATACGGCCCTCGGGCCACAAGCGACGACATCCAGTGATATTCGTTCAGTAAAAATGGTCCAACCTTCGTTAGATAATTTTATCATCTAACTAAATACTTGACTGCAAGAGCGGTCCGTGTATGTTGATCACTTGGTAACTGCTCGAGCAGTACGTGTATGGCGGGCCTGAGGCTCTTTGTTTTGATAAATCACATAGGTATACCATTGCAGATTCTTTTTTATTATATTTTAATAGTGCTATTGGGAATTTCTTTTGGCCCGCTACGGTTACAAAAGTACTAAACTTGGCCCTTTCACAAAATTATGTTGGACACCCCGGCTTTAGACGTATAAACACGACTGTTTTACCAAAATGGGGTAGCCACAACTGCAGGATCATAAGGGAGAACCCACAGCCACGTTTGGCATAGTGGGCACAGATGTCAATTGTCAGTGACATGAGAAAATGCCCGAGTTAACATTACATTTTAAATGACATCAAATAAAATCTAAGATATGGTGTAAATGGACTTTATGTTTAACTTCCACAATGTAAGAAAAGAAAAAAACACCAACCAGAAGTAATGCCGATAGATATAGACAAGATATTAGGGTCTTGAATAGTTTGCTTCAGTTTATCAGCACATTGCAAGGCTTTCTGCGCTTCGTCTTCGCGCTTGAGGCCTCTTAGACCGAAGATCACCAGCATCATCAGGTCTTTATCGAATAGCGACACCTTATTCACCAGGCCTCCACATGTAGAGCTTATACTGTTGAAATAATACGAAGGAAAAATTAATTAAACCGCTATACGTGGATGTAAGGCCTCTGACTCGAATTTGGCGGGCAGCGGGGCGGGCGCAGCGGGGCGGGCACAGCGGCGCCGGGGCGGCGGGTAGATGATATGCAAGTTATCAAATGGAGCCGTTTTCGAAACCTGTAGGGCGGGCGCAGGTTACGACTTACGAGCGGGTAACGACGGGGTATACAGTTATTCAGATATTTTGTTTGAGCAAAAAAAAAGTTGCTAGTAAGCGATTGTTAGTATTTAGTGTTTCTAGTTTATTTATGTACTTACATGTTTATTTTTACAGATATTATGGAAAAATTCCTAAATAATTCACTATTATTTACACATTCTTGAAAAATAAACATGTGATTTCAAGTCATTTTTGTACCAAGGTAATTCTCTTAAATCGGCATATTTTCATAGCATTTCGTAGGTACTTACTTGCAGACAGTTATGTAAGCCTCATTGACAATTGTCCTCAGTAAAGTTTCAGACACAGCCACGGTAATAATATTCAAAAACAGCGTGACCACATGACGGACTTCGGTCAAGAACTCCATGGGCTCATCATTATCCACTGCCAGCAGGACCGGCTTTACCATGAAGCGGCGGAGTGGGGCCGCCCAATTGTGCTGAATGGCTTTCACAACTGCTGGACGAACTGGTTTTAAAGAGGATTCACTTTTAGGGTTCCGTACCTCGAAAGGTAAAAACGGAACCCTTATAGGATGACTTTGTTGTCCGTCCGTCTGTCTGTCAAGACCCTTTTTCTCAGGAATGCGTAGAGGTACAAGTATAAGCTGAAATACCAAATACGCAGCAGGTCTACTAAGTACCTAAGAGCAGTAAAAAAATCAAAGTTCTAAGTCAACGGAATCAAAAACTACAGCCGTTTATGTAGCAAATTTTCGACTTTCGCAAGGGAATCAAAAAATGCACAGATAAAGGAAAAAATTGCGAAATCCGTAATTTTTTAATAACCTTCGTGATAAAATCAAACAGGTTTGTACGGAACCCTCGGTGCGCGAGTCCGACTCGCACTTGGTCGGTTTTTTTATGTGCAGATCACAGCTGGTATGGTTGAAAAAACCCTTATCATAATTACATACACGTAGTCACGCCCATGATCGGGAAGAAGGTTGGGAAGAAGTGTGCAGTTTACACACCCACTTTTCACTAGTTAACCTATACATATATATCTATACATCAAATAACGTGCATGAATGATTGTAAATGCTTCTATAAATATGATGCTAGCACGCACGACGCTGTTTAGATGATAAAATTATTTGGGGCAAAAGGTTTACTAAGCAAATCTCATTCTAAGCAAAGATATGAGGCAGTCCTTAATACATGTGTTTATTTAGTATCATAATTATTAAATGATTATATAGAACTTACGAGAAAACTCTCTGTAATTAATGTCCAGTCCCTTAAACTCCTTGGCTATTTTGTTATCAAACTGTTCGTTATCTGTAAGGAAATCCCGAAGCAAAAAGCTGGATTTAATCTATGTACAAATTTTCTTTTTTGACTGCCTAGTCTCGTGGTAAAAATAACTTAATATAAGTTTTGTTGTAAACTTTATTACCAACCTAAGGAACAAGGTAACTGCATAAGTTAGTAAGCGGATACGATGGATGTATTCCAGTAATAAGGCAAAGCTGGAGGGAAAATACTAACCATGTATACTCAATGGATGATTCAATTGCTCTACTCTTCTCCAAGTAGCTCCAAAGCCCAATACCTAGAATAGTTTTAATTTAGTGACATATTCGATGACGTTGAGTAGTAGTTTCAAGAGCATACGATGATTCTCTAGCTAAGTAACTATATAGATTCATTTATAATAATCAGTCGCTTCATTTCAACAAGCCGTTCATTTCAATAGGAGATAATCAACCAACAGAACCGAGTGCTTAGACAAATGTAACGTCGTCACCGCGTCGTGGTACCGACGTTCGTTGTCGCAACACTCCCAAAAATAGTGGTTTGAATTGCATGACTTGACGAACAAAAATAAAGGCTTCCTATTGGAGCAAACGTGTCGCTGACGAACCTCTATCGAGTTAATGTTACTTTGTCGAAATCCCCAGGAATGGCGAGTTTACTTGCAAGTTAATGTTTACTTACCCAAGGGAGGACTCAGACTTGGAGTCAGAGGGTAGTCATAATTCGATAAATTTGCTTCGCTGTCGCTCGTTAAATTGCAACACTGCCTAAGCTGATCCAAGGCCCAATAAGGTGGTCGTGACCCCTGTGACCATCCCCTTTATCTGCCCTTATACTTACCTTAGTATGCCGTCCATCGCCATGAGGCTGGGTGCAGTATTCGGACTCGTTAACGTACATCCAGGCCGTGGCAGAAGTGATGACGTCACCGGCCAAGGAGAGGTACTCCGCAGTCTTGACATCCCACACCGGCTGGCCAAGCACCGCGTAGTGAGCCTGCGGTGCATTGCCACCGCCGATTATGCAGAAGTAGGTGCGTCCAGCAGATATTGCCACTTTTACTGCGCAAAGAAAATGGAGGAGTTGGTGCAAGATTGACTAGAAAGCGTCCGGATTGTAGTGTGTGTTTCTTGTGTAAGATATAAGCTTCGATTTAATTAAGGCATAAGCATAAATTATAATTTAATTAAGCAAATCGGGCAGTCGTGCAAACATTGATATGAAAATCGCTTTCTGTTAACGAGTCATTCATAGATGGTTATATAATTAATCTAAGTATTATATACCTGTTCTTTATACAGACGATATGAGACCTTAAGAGTCTTTGTGCGGAACTAGGTTAATAAGTGTTAAATATGTGAACATTCATTTATATTTAATCAAACCATAAGCGTAAATTATAAAGTGATTAAGCAAATACGTTTGAAAAGATAATAGATATCTCTTCTAAAAGCAAAACACTAAAATAGAGCATTTGCTTCAACTAACCTTTCAGAACGACACCTACGTCTGTGTGATACGTCCCATAATTCTTCTGTATAATAAGTGCACAGTCTATCGCGGTGTGCACTATATCCTGCATAGTTAACGTATCAGTCTTTTTCCACATGGACAGGAAAGCGTCTCCGGAGAACTTGAGGACGTCTCCGTTGTGAGTGAGGATCTCCTGGACCATGGCGCCGATGTAGCTGTTCAGCACCTGACTCAGGCCTGATGGCCCGCCGCGACCAGGTTTAGTGTAGTACTCGCAAACATCAGTGAAACCTGAACCGTGTTAGCATTATTTATGCTTGATCCTGCATCAGCTGCATCTCCTTCCGTGCATGTCGTCAGAGTGGACTAAGGCACCCGCCCTCTTATTACCTAACTAGCAAAAGCAAAGCGATAGCGAAAATTGTACAAAAATCGCTGATTGCTTGTCAAATTCGTATTACGTAAAATGAATTTCAAAGGAACTTTGAGATTTCAAGGCGCATATTGTACAATTTTCGTTATCGCTTTGCTTCGGCGTTGCTATTGCAAATTAGGTAATCAGGGGGCCGGACATTTTCAAAGGCGATACTAACAAGTTGCTAGCTTAAGCTAGCAACTTGTTAGGTACTGATCATTTACATCTGTCCCCGCTATGCTAAAGATGACTGTTGGATCTCCTTTATGATCTTGCAGTTCTGACTACCCCATTTCGGGAACACAGCCATATATGCCTATATGTTGCTGTAAATATTGTATGCCAACATACGACATATAATACGAAATATACTGATGCAGATACCTATATTTTTTACACAAAATACAATAAAACCTAACACAAACACCTAGCATTAGAGCATTAGATAACTAATATAGTTCAAAATCAAATGTTGTATCCCGCATGATTCTGTGGACTGCCTCTTGGCTACCAATAAGAAAATTACCAGAAACATCGATAAACATCAAGGCAGTCTCGTATTCACGAAGGTTGTAGTCGGAGTGATTATATATAATCTCATCAGGCACCATGGAAGCGATAGTGCTGGTCCTGCTATCTTCCATCTGCTGCCCAGTATTCCTTCTGTGTGGCACATAATGCAGGACACTACGATCGGAAAAAAATCCTGGGTTTAAAAACATAGTATATATGTATATATACATGTAACAAGTATATAGCGGAATTACTGGACCGTATGTGGAATAGAGATATGCATCATACGCACTACAAGTATTTTTTTGGTAAGTATTAGCAAAGACAAGTATAATTGTCTTTGGTATTAGGCATATGGTGTTAATTAATAGTTAAAGCTATAATACATTGGCATAGCTATAGTAAGCAAGATTTGTATTTACTTTTGTTTCTGCTACGTTTAAACGTGGCTGTGGAGTATCCTTTATGATCCTGCTATTCTGGCTACTCCAATTTGGGAACACATTTGTCCCCCTGATTACCTAATTTGCAATAGCAAAGCCGAAGCAAAGCGATAGCGAAAATCTATACTAATATTATTAATATTATAAAGCTGAAGAGTTTGTTTGTTTGATTGAACGCGCTAATCTCCGGAACTACTGGGTCGAATTAAAAAATTCTTTTTGCATTGGATAGTCCATTTATCGAGGAAGGCTTTAGGCTATATATCATCACAGTGCGACCAATAGGGACGAAGAATAAGAGGAAAATGTGGAAAAAACGGGGAAAATTATTCAACTTTGGAGACTTCCGTTGCGTGCGCTGCGTAAACGGTTCAAGTTATCCAAAAAATATGTATGAAAGAATAAAATGACGTAGAAATGATATGAAAGAAAAAAATTGAAGGTCTAGACTGCCTGATGCAGAACCCTTAGCAGCCCAGCTAAACTTTGAGAGATATGAAAATACCGTCTTAGGAAAAGTTGCTCAGCATGATAAGCACTTTCTAATAACGTAATAAAATTGAAGGTCTAGATAACCTGATGCAGAACCCTTAACAGCCCAGCTAAATTTTGAGAGATATGAAAATACCGTCTTAGGAAAAGTTATTCAACATTTTAAAAGAATTCAATTCCCTGTTAAGTTATCTTTTGCTGTAACAATTAATAAATCACAGGGGCAAACGTTTAAACACGTTGGAATTGACTTACGTCAAGACTGCTTTTCACACGGCCAATTATATGTCGCGTTGTCAAGATCGGGTTGCGGAGAAAATCAGTATGTTCTTCTGCCACAAGAAAATAAAACAAAAAATATAATTTACGCAGAAGTACTTTAAAATATTTTATTCTGTTTGTTGACGCGGACGAAGTCGCGGGCAACAGCTAGTTGTACAATATTCGCCTTGAAATGTCAAAGTTCCTTTGAAATTCATTTTACGTAATACGAATTTGACAAGCGATCGGCGATTTTTGTAAAATTTTCGCTATCGCTTTGCTTTTGCTAGTTAGATAATAAGGAGGCGTGTTTATATGTATGTAATATGTAAACATATAATATATAAGGGTCTCTAGGATCTTGGTTCAAAAACTTTTATTCATTCACACAAACCTTTCATCCAAGCTATGTCCAAGTCGATTGAACTTCGGGCTCATAACGTCATTTTCTTGTTTAGTCTTCTTACCGGATTGGCGGTACAAGCGCTTCATTGCCATTAGGTACTGGTTGTACATCTCATCGTTCACAGTAACTGCCGAAATTGGACAAATGGAGTTACCCCGACAGAATTTATTTACGACATTTTACCTAAGGCTGCCTTCATATTTGCTGCACAAAGACACTGCAGTCGCTAGGTTATAGAATCGTAGTGTTGTACATTTCGTTTCAAAATGGACTCTGACGAAGCAAAGATGATGCGCGGCCGCAGTGCAGGTGCACGCTGCAATCGAGCGTTTTTATTTTACAAAGATTTACAAAGCAGCGTGGCTACAGCGCTACAGCCCCGCGGCTCTTTGCGGCGATCTAATATACCACCATAAATGCGGGTATTGTAAGAGGCGATTAAAAAATGGGAAGCAAGCGCCTACCGTATAGATTAGTTATAGGAATAGTCCGAAAATCACACTGCGGTCACCAACCCTGCTCAGTGTTCCTACGTTACTTTGAGCAAAACCCACCTATGACAGCCTTCTGACGTGCCCTGGGCGAAGCCCACGTTCAACAGTAGACCGCAGTAGGCCGAATAAAGAAATAGGCAAAATAGAGAAATTAGAAATTACTACTCTTTTTTCCTCCTTTGGAGACTTTGTTTCCAGCGTCTGACCATAGCGATTGGCGCTCTCCACGGCGGCGATTACCTTTTATTTTTGCATTATTCTCTGAATCCACTCTTTTTTCCATTTCTATTCTAGGTTCTTGTTTAGACATTCAATTAATTATCCCAACAACAACCTTAAAATTTATAATATGCAACAAAATTACTAAGTACATAATTATAATCGAAGTACATTGAGAGTAAGTAAATTCTTTGTACATTATAATATTCTCACAGAACACTATATACCTCGTTAGAGAGTAAGTATATTCTTTGCTATATACTCAGAACATTATATACCAAAGTTATATACTCTTGTTGGCAAATAGCTCAGACAAAAGGCAAAAAGATAAACCACAGACAAGCAAAGAGAATATTATTTGTCATCGTGATCATCATAGAGTTAAGGGTAGTTTTCACGATTTAATTTGCAGGGATTTGGTATCTACATTTCTATGTTAATTTGGGATTTTCTGACAACTATTAAAAGTTAAAATAATAGGTAGTACAATCAAGTTGTCCGTTTGATTATATCTATCTAATATATAAAATTCTCGTGTCACGGTGTAAGAAGTTAAACTCCTCCGAAACGGCTCGACCGATTTTCGTAAATCTTAGCATGCATATCGGTTAGGGTGGAGAATCGGACAACATCTATTTTTCATCCCCCTAAATGTTAAGGGTGGTCCACCCTTAACATTTAGACAAAAATTTTTGTTTTTATTTTTTTATGATACAGCATACAAAAATACATACAACCATGAATTTTCACCCCTCTAGGATCAACCCCCTTTACATGGCAAAACAGCGTTTGCCGGGTCAGCTAGTATTTTTATATATCTTTGCTCCGTGCGGTTTTTAGAGCGGGCAGCGCCCCTGTAATGACAACATAGAGTAGGTACGCCGCGCCCTGCACCCATTGAACGCAGCGGATTCCCTAAATATGCTAACAAGGGATAAAAATAACTTAAGTTCAAGAATGCTGCCAGCCTTTTGGACACATTGCCAGCGGTGGAGGACTTGCAAGGAGTCTTCTATTTGTAAATTTTATTTTATTTTGTAGCTCTAGTTTTTTTTTACGTAGGTTTATTATTGCTAATAATTTTAGTTCTTAGGTTATTTAGATGTGGAGTGCATATCATATATAAATAAATAAAGTTAGTTCAAGAATTATATTGCAAATGGGCTACTCTCTACAAGTGTCACAGAAGTGTCATTCGTTAATTTTTTATCTGTCACTTTGAGGGATGGAAAATGCGAAAATAATAAAATTTGAGAATAAAAGTACACATAGGTAATTCATATTGAATCACTAACGAGAGATATGATCTAAGCACAATAATCTAAGCATTAGTACTTTAACCCATCAAAAGACATTAAATAAAAATACTTACCAAAAGAAGAGAACCTTCGCGATATCCCAAACGCGAAATGGAGGAAGACGATGCCAAAATCAGGGAAACCAGACCCAAAGTGTCGTCGATGTCTGCATTGCACAACCGCGACAGCATCATCACTACCAGCTCCAACCTTGTGCATCGACCGCATCGGAAACATGGACGCGATTCTAGTAAATTTTAGCCGAAGCCCACCAGCACCCGTATGATGAATTTGGTGAGAGCGAAATGTCTCTCTTTTACGTTAAATCCACAGAGCTAAGTAATAACAAGACAAGGTAAGTTTTTCTACTTGGTGTGTAAAAAGGGATTGCAAACCACTTTTATCAGCCCTAATTAATTCAGTCCTGGCTCGAGAACGAGTGTCTATTCTAATTCTTAAGTTTATTTTTTACATGCAAAGTAAATACATACACTTAGTTTATCTAGGTATTAATAGCTCTGTGAATTTGACGTTTAAAAGTGAGACAACTCGCTCTCACCAAATTCATCATACAGGTGCAGGTAGCAGGGGCCAGTGGGTTAAGCAAGACCTCTCGATGGTCTGTAACGCTATCGTCCAACTGTCATATCTCATATCTCAGATTTTGCTTGCGATTCGATAGCGTTACGGCGCGAGTAAAAAGGTTCATGCTTACTCTACAGGTCGCGGCGGCCACTGAGTCAATTTAACGCAGGTAGTATAGATGCTTCTGCTTTGAAACTATAACTGAAGGACCGCAGTGGTTTTGTAGTATCTTGTGTAGGAGTAGAGGAACTTTTTTAACGCATAGATTTGATTACATTATTATATTTTTCGCAACGATCTGCCTTGACCGCAGCCACACATCATTTCGCTAATGTTTTTCAAGTAGTTATATAATGATATTGTAGGTAGCTTCTTCATGTACTTCACTATCACTACATGTTTAAAACAAAGTCGTCTCGCTGTCTGCGTGTCCCTAAGTATGTTTGGATCTTTTAGACTACGCAACAGATTTCAGTGGTTTTTTTTTTAAATAAATAAAGTGATTCAAGCGGAAGGTTTATATAAATAGTATCAGCATTGTACCCATGCGAAGCCGGGCGAGTCACTAGTATATTATAAACACTGAAGCTTGTACAAAAGAATGCTTATTCATAAAACTTGATTGAGGTAACGCGTAGGCGTAGCAAAGACTACGAACAATTCGTAGCACACGTAGCATTCGTAGTCGAAAGTTGTAGTAGTGTAATTTCCACGCGCCCTAACTTGCGTCTGTATACTTCCCTTGTGTATTTATTTCAGTGGCTAATTTTAAAACTTCTTCGCGTATTTATTATTGTGTATAACCATTAATTACTCCTGTGCTAATGTTGGGCTTAACTAGAGACATCAGCTGCATCTCCTTCCGTGCACGTCGTAAGAGTCGATTAAGAAATTCACTCACACAGGCAATAAACAAGTAACTTGTTGATGTCCCCCATATGCTACATGTAGCTGTGGATACATTTTTATCAATTAATTTATTTTTATTTTGGATTCTCCCTTTTTTCCCTGAAGTTCTAGCCATCCCATTTCGGGAACACACATTTAGTAATTTATGAAGTGTACATACATACAAACACACGATTTGTTTGTACCTTGTTGCTAATAAATGCGCACTAAATAGTAAAATTTACGAAAATAGAAAGGAGACAACATTTATACAGGTTTAGAGACATACTTTCGGAACTCTATCTTCTTAACTACTATTTTCTATCAACAGTAATGGTAGACGACGAAGCCTACAACGAGTACTTGATGGCCATGAAGCGGGTGTACCGTCAGACGGGCAACAAGGAGAAGGACATCGAGCCCGCGCCGGTTGTCATGTCGGCCAGGGAGAGGCGGCGATTAGAGACGCTTGAAGATGTGTAAATCCCTACTAATATTATAAATGTAAAAATAGAGATGTTTGTTACGCTATCACGCGAAAACTACTCAACCGCCCCCTGATTACGTAAAAGCAATAGCAAAGCCCAAGCCGCGCGATCGCGATAATTGAGAGTATGTGCGTGCGCGCAACGAGCGCTCACCGTCTCCCGCACTCCGCACCTCGCCCCGCGCACTCACACACACTCAATTATCGTGATCGCGCGGCTTGGGCTTTGCTATTGCTTTTACGTAATCAGGGGCCGATCATGATGAAACTTTGTATAGATATTCTTATATGTATTAGGAGTAGCATAGGATACTTTTTATCCCGGAAAAATATTTTTATCCCGGATATTTCGTTTTTTATGCAGTCCTCGCGGACGGAGTCCCGGGCGTCCACTAGTACATATATAAATAGTCGCGGTTAACTGGGGTGCATAGATTACTATGTAGGTTAAACTACATAATATTTGATAGCATGCCACAGTGCTCGGTAAAGATTTTAAAAAATATACGAAACAACATCATCATCTTCTTGCTCTGATCGCATTGTCTATGGGTTGGAATATGGTTTCGTTTAAAACCATTGGCAAGGATTTGGTGTTTATTTTACGGTCAGTTGCCTGCCTAACGCCAATCTTCCGCAGGACTATGTGTCAATTTTAAAATATCAGCTACTCGACTGGAACAGTTAGTACACAAGCATCACCACAACATATTTTAAAATAAAGTCGCTTCCCCCTGTCTGACTGTCCCTACGTATGCTTACATCTTTAAAACTACGTAACAGATTTTAATGCAGTTTTTTTAATTGGTTGAGTGATTCAAGAGGAATGTTTATTTGTATAACTCGAGAACCGTCCCGATTTCGTACAAGTGTAATGCCCTTTCACGTGGATGAAATCGTGGGCGGCCACTAATTTCAAATAAAAACCACCCATGACATAAAGTTTACTTTTCCTCTAGTCATTCGCCAGTGTTTGGTAGGAGAGCCACGGTGCAAAACTACGACACCGTGCGCACGAGCATATTCGTCTCTATGGTCCCGGACGAGATCGTTTACAAGCACGCCGACCAATCGGTGCGAATCTACGAGACTGCGCTTATGTTTGTCGATGTTTCGGGTACTTTAAGTATAAAATTTATAATTTTAGAACTTCTCTTCCAGGGCATACTGTACAAGTCAGTAGAGGGAGAAGAGGGTCTTGGTATTTTGTAGGCGATGGGCTGACCACCTGTCACTACTAACCAAACTTGTACATCTCAACTATACCCTCAAAATTGGTCAGAAGTGGCACCATGTAGTTCTATCGGCCCGTGGTGCTCTGCCTACCCCGTAAGGGATAAAGGCGTGATTAGTATGTGAAATAACAAAAGACGAATAGACTTCAAATTTCAAAATAAAAAGGAATGACGCTCCTAAGGAGGCCGTATTCGTCCTGAACAGCCTGGGTGCCACCCATACCTTGTATGTATGGCTATAGGAATCTATTCAAACAACTCCTTATTATCCCCAGGATTCACAGATATCTGCGAGTACTACACCAAAACGGGTCTTGGACCATCAGGTCTATCCCAAGTCCTGAACAGCTACATCGGTGACATGGTCCAGGAGATCCTCACTCACGATGGAGACGTCCTGGTGAAAAGTGGGTGTGTAATTTGCAATCTACCCAACCTCTGTTCTTAATGATAATAAAATCTGGAGACGCTTTCTTATCCATGTGGAAGACGCTGCTTCTCGTCCCGGGCACTGATACACTCACTTGGTATTTTGTAGGCATGCAGTCACTACTAACCAAACTTGATATATACCCTCAAAATTGTGCACACCGCGTGGTGCTCTGCCTATAGACTGTGTATGTGAAATAACACTTATTATAAAAAGGAATGACAGAAGAATTATGGCACTTTTCCTTATTATCCCCAGCTACGGATACTACACCAAAACGTCGGCGTGGTGTTGAAATCCTCACTCACGGTTTGTTTTGCTAAGCTGTGCACACCGCGATTTGCTGTTTAGATGTCGGCGTGGTGTTGATTTCATGTTTTGCTGTTTATGAATAAACTATTTCATTCACCTAAGATGTTCCCGAGATCTTTGAGCTTTGGCTCTGTCTGTTACACAAACTGATTAAAAAAACATGTACCTAACGTTAATTTCTCGCCTAAATAATTTGACCTTTCTTCGCAAAAAGACTAGCATTATTTATTAATGACGACTTTTTTTTTAAATATCCGTGTTTTTACAAAAATCCTTACATATTTTCAGCTAATTATAGTCTAACGTTGACGTACATTTAGCAGTCAGCTTAACTTAGACGCGGTTTTATAATAACCACCATACATTTTCAAACTACAGTGAAAGTGGCCATAGCCGCCGGTCAAACGTACTTCTCAATCATCGGGGACCAGGACACGCCTCAGTCCCACTACGTCATCATCGGCCAGCCGGTGTGGGATGTCAAGACGGCTGAGCATCACAGCACCGCTGGTGACGTCATCACGTCTGCCAGCGCCTGGATGTACGTCAACGAGTCTGAATACTGCACCCAGCCGTTTGGCGATGGGATACATACTAAGGTTTACTCGCATACATTTAGTAATATACATTTAATTACACGTTGATTAGGTTGCTTTTATTCTGTGGGTTCTTTACATAAATATATGATATGATGATGTTATATCCCACTGGTGGCGTAGTGGGGTAATTTCCATTTAGCACGTTCCATACTTCGTCTTGTCATGATCGTTTCATAGGTCTTCCTCAGTAACCTCTTCTGCAACCAAATGTTTTCACTACGTAGTTAATGAGATTGTTTCATCTAGGTATTGGGCGTAGGGGCAACTTGGAAAAAAGTTGACATGTTGCGTACATCTACAGCTCCGGGAATAAGTAAGTTAAGAAAACTCTAATAATATGTTCCCTTTACGAGTAGGTATACTGTTTAGTTTTTTTTTTATCATATATTTAGATCTTACTTCACTAGCTATCTATCTATCTAGCTATCTGACGGTTGGGTTGGTTGAGTTAGTTGGTTCGGTAGATAGAACTACCATGGAAATCATCATCCTGATGATGCCACGGGTGTTGGCGAAACATATGTCGATTAAAATTTTAATTGGTTTTCGGATTAGCAGCTATGTAGTTATGGTTGCATGCTAGGTGCTTGGAACTGTAGTGTCTTGTGTTCGTGAATTTCAATATAGGGCCATCCCTCAATAGACAGATTATATTGACAGAAGTCAATTTAGCTGCTGCTGGAAACCAAAATAGTACAGCCATATATGGACATCATAGCAAACTACAGAGAATTTTCATGTGAGTAAACTTATGCTTGTATTCTTAGTCTTAACTTTCCCTTGAGGGTGAGAGATGCCTGTACTTTGTTCTCGTTGGTCTAAGAATTACAATGCATTTGAGGGTAAGTTTCGTTCTAACAATCACTCAATCAGCAGAACAAGCAAGCAAATACTAATTGCATAAGTAAAGCAAATTTCATTCTCTACAGTTAAGATATTTTTAAAGATAGAGCTACTTTCTTGAATGAGATGAAGTACTTACGCGAGGATTCCTGTGTCGTGTCGTGTAGAATCAATTAAGAATTTACTTAGAAATAAAAAAATATTACTTAATACGGGTTATGTATCATCCACAGTGCGCCCAGCAGTGGTTAAAGCAATTAAAAACAACTGGGGCGCCCCCTTACGCCGGTTCATGGTGAAGCCAGTCCTGCTGGCAGCTGACAACGACGAGCCCATGGACTTTCTGACCGAAGTCCGCCATGTTGTCATCATATTCATAAATGTGATCACCGCTACTGTCACCGATATCACGCTTATGAACATCGTTATTGCCGCGTATAAATGTGTGTGCAGGTAGGTGTGGAATTGTAGATATTAAATATGTATTTATCTTGTAAGTACTATTAGTCATAGTTCGCATACCTAAAATGATTACACCTAAATATAGCAAACATAATTTTTAAACGTCTCACGAAACCAAGCTTTTATTATAGTTCTATTTGGCAGTTTTAACTCTCTTCGTGTAGGTACCTTCATGCATTTTGATTAAAATAATATTAGTTTTCACTCAGCGATTACAAAGAACTAGGTACTTTTTTGCGGTCATTAAGTACAAGCTTTTTTTAGCTGACTATACGCTGGATAACATTTCACAATATTGTAATAGCTCTAGAGACTTTTAAAACGTAATGAGTGCCAGTTGAATAATCCTCTTGCTCATTGGTCACTTAATTAATTTTTAAAGTTATCTTTATAATTTCCTTTATCAGCATAAGTTCGTCATACGGAGGCATGGTGAATAAGGTGTCAATGTTTGACAAGGACATGATGTTTCTGGTGGTGTTCGGCCTCCGGGGCCTAAAGCATGAGGACGAGGCCGAAATCGCGCTGATTAGCGCCGCTCGTGTCAAGGAAAACATTCGGGACCCCAATATCATGTCGATATCTATTGGAATTACTTCTGGTTTGTGTTTTGATATAGTGTAGTCGCTTTCGTCACACTCACCTACACCTTAACTTAAAGTTTGTCCTGCCTGTCACTTTCTGTCTCAGCCATTTATGTTAAGAATGGTAAGTGACAGTTCTGACTAATTTTAAGTTTACGTTTAAGTGTGGCGGTCAAAATCAGAATCGACCATATCTATTTAAGATTTATGGCAATTTTAATGACTGCGTAAGTATATAAAATAGGATTTTGTCATTCATAGATAGTTTATATAGATTAATAGATTCATAGTCAGATACTGTTTATTAGTAACGTGTCAAGACGTTAGATACTTCACAGTTCTATTCTATACTGACAAAACATAAATTATTCTATGTGGGTATTCGTCTTTGGTGGGTATGATGATTTAGCTATCTATGAAAACATATGATTTACAATGTTACCTAAAGTAAGAAGTACGTCCATGAAAACGTCATTATACGTCGGCATTTTTTCCCAATGAAACTGTTGAAAATATTATGATATTCATCTAACCAACAGGCATAACATATTGCGGTGTTGTCGGCCATGCTTTACGAAGGGAATACACGGTGATTGGATCTGCTGTTAACAAGGTATGCTATTAATGACATTGTCTCCTCTTTGTGTTAGAGATAGAGCGACAGAAGTTTCCTAGATTGCAAATCCGAAAAGCTACTAAATACTTATATGTGTTTATGTTAACGGAAATGTATGTAATTGTATACAATTTCTAGGAAATGTATGTAATTCCTAAAATCCTAAATAGCAATCGGAAATGTAAATAAAACATTGAGATATCAGCGAGGGGAGGGTGTTGCTTCCTCTGATCAGGCGATCGCGCTAGTGCCGCGTAAACTGTATACAAAGGCCTGCTTATCTCTATTTATATTTATTTCTATTTACCTTCTTCGGCGGATCCAAATCTAGCAATATAGGTTAGAAGAATGTGGCGGCGGCTTTCCTCGGTGTTAGGTTACTGTTTAAGTTTAAGATAATTATCTCTCTGAGAAAAGTTTAATTATTTGCTTATGGTTCTCATTTTAACAACGTGTTTCATTATAGAAAGTATTATTTTTATACATTTCCTAATACGATAATATACAATTCCTAGGAAATGTACACATTTCCCAGGATATCTATGTATTAAATAGTTTTTGAAACAATATTTTATACATTTCCTAAATAGCTTCGGAATTGTATACATTACTTAGGATTTGTATACAATTCCTAGATTTCATACATTTCCGGTAACATATACGTATATCCATACGGCTGTATTCCCGAAATGGGTTAGCTAGAAGTAGAACTATAGAATCATAAAAGAGATCCCCCAGCCATATTTAACATAGCGGGGACAGATGTTAATGTTCAGTGACAAGATGCCAGCTAAACGCCTGAAAGATTGCCCCTGATTCCTTAGTTACTAAAAACTTTACAGAGCGAAACCGCGACGTAATCGAATCATATTCGCACCATCTCGTCTCACCATAATCAAACCAGTAAACCTATATGTATAGGTATTATTATCTATCTACGAACAGGCTGCCCGACTGATGATGGCTTATCCAAATAAAATAACATGTGACAAAGAAACGTTTCTGAGGAGTAACCTCAATCAAGAAAACTTTCAACTGATGCCATTCAAAGCTTTGAAAGGGATCGGTAAACCGGGGCCTATTTACGAATTCAATGATATCAGGTATCTATATAATATAATTTAGAATTAGAATAGAATAAGTTTTTATTTAAATATAACACAGTCACGATAAATATGTACACAATAGCTACAATGAAACAAGACAAACAGGGTACAAACATAGAAATCTCTGGTAGAAGCGAAGATGGCGGAAAGCATACTATATTTAAAAAAGTACAATATCTGGAGCCTGTTAGCCACATTCCGTGTATGTATAGTCGCCAAACAGGTCGATTTTCGACTTTAATTTGTATAATAAGCGATTCTTATAGATACAACAAAAGATTTGGCCTACGCCATCCCCTACTAGGAAGGAACGACGAGTTGAGAAAGTTCAAGATTACCCTTGATAACGCAATAAAACATCATGAAGAAAAATTTACGCGATACAAGGACTTTAAATATGGCTTCGCAGTTTTGGTAAGTTACTTTTGCTTCTTTATGATATTTAGGTAGTTGGCTAATCTTTTCCTCTTTTACTTACTCCACCTGGGTGCTACAGACAATGTAACATCGCGTCGACGTTCGTTGTCGCAACTCTTCCATCAATAGCGCTTAGACTTCATCACGTGACTTGGCAAATGCGCGGTTTCCTAGGAGCTAATCTATCGATTCGATCGAGATATTATGTTACTTGGTATAACCCCCCTAAAGCCCCTGGAATAACTAATAACTAACAACTTATGAACTATTTAAACTTGTGATTGATTATGAGCTCTAGGTTAAATTCAAACTGCTCAAATTGCAAATTGGCAGGGTGTCACTGGTATTGGAAAAACTCGATTTGTTGACGAGTGTCTCATCGATGCGCCGAGGAATATACCTGTGCAGAAAATTAACCTAGTCGCACGGAAGAAGGTTTGGTTGATATTTTAACCCTTGATGAACATGTCTCTACATATTATTGTATCTAAGGGCGGGACCAGGATATTTTCCATCACAAAAGAAAATATTTGACTACCTACTTATAAATAGCTATGTGTTGTGATGTAATGTAGGTACAAAATGTGTGTGCCCCTCGGCCCATGTGTATCTGTCTGATGTGTGGCAGTCAAGTACTGTAGTTCCTAGATGGATGGATGGTTCGAACCAATTTGAAAACTGGGGAACAGATGAAACGATCAGAATGAATAATAAAGGTTAAAAAAAATTCATAAGATGTCAATGTAGATTTTATTTACCTCCACATTACATTGAAGTATTTCTTTCATTAGGTCATCTATTTCGAGAAGCCTTTTGGTATAATTCAGTTAATTATGCTGAAAAGTTTAGGAACAGAAGGTTATGTCGAGCGATACTCCTACGAAAACAAAATAAGAATAAGGTTAGTAAATTAACTGATAACTTCCATATAAATACGCTCTCTGTATGACCAGGCCTTTCGTATTATGCACCCTATATTGTACTATTATACTTACTTATTAATTTTTTACAGCATTGATACACAATCTATGAGGCCCATAGACATTTACGCGATCAACACAGTCTTCGGCTGCCGATTTTCTACCGAGGAAAAAATGCAGAGTTTTGGCAATTTTTTGAGCGATTCCTCTGTTAAAAGGACTATTCAGGATATTTTCAAGAATGTAAGAATATTTTATTACTTTGTGTATTTTGTAGGTACGGTCAGAAAAAAGGTTTTCATTAATGAAAGTGAAGAACTAGTTGCCATTAACGAATTTAGCTTAATGATTTCTCCGTCTCACATCTTTTTTTTTTGCAGAATTTTCCAAAATTTTGGTTACTAGTAATTGAAGAGGCTCAGCATATTGACGATGAGTCCTGGCGAGTGTTGTTATTCATTTTGGAACTTAAATCAGTGTTTATTATCTTTACTATCACGGATGATAGTCTCTCAAGTGAGTTGTTATTTACGGAAAAGCACTTTTAGTTTAGCATGAAAAACATGTGTAGATTTCCTAGTATAGCAGTGTTATCATAGGGACGTAACTATAAGGTAGCAAGTTGTCAAAATTCCACGAGCTCCCGGCCGGAAGGGCACCTCGGTCAAAGAAAAATGCTGTCTCTCGGTATTATTTACGGAGGCATCCGATAAAGCCACGGGCCTCAAATGGTATAGTTACGCCACTCAGTGACGTCATAAAGCGGCCTAGAAGCAACTTTTCTCGTGTCGGCACCGTAAAACGGGCGTAATTTTACCCAGTTTGTACTCGTACCGCCGCTATATCATGGCAAAACTATCCTAGAAAAATCTTTAGTGAGAGATCTTTATGTTAAAATATCCTCACCCAAAACTTTGAATTGTTTTAGTAAATGCCGATATCTGCTTATCTAATAACATGATAGTAAAGGTGCATCTAGGTGGAATCGACCGATGGTATCACGCTGCCTTGGCATGTCAGATCCTGGATGTCCAAGCTATACCCACTGATTTAGAGAAGTTAGTTATAATTTTATTACTGTTGTGTATTGTCGGTTTCTTAGGTGACTTTTTTTTACTATCAAGTATCGCTGTAGCCGCATCTTGGAGTACGTATTTAAACATATATTTAAAGGAAATAAATCAGAAGAACGATCTCAATATGCTCATTTATTTTAAGAAAAAATCCAACTGCAATAATAATGTTACCCAGTGTCACTCGCTATTACAGCTACGATGAATCTAATGATACCTACATCTCAAGCTCAAATGCGTTTAGGCTCTAGTGGTTCCCAAAGTGGTCCAGGTGGACCCCCAGGGGTCTACAGGAGACTCGATGGGGGTCTACGTTGACGTGAAAAAATGTTGGTTTACAATGAATTCGTATGTGGTGTAGGCCTGTAGGGGGGTCCACCAGAACCACTTAACTGTTAAAAGTGGTCTATGAGAAAAAAAGTTTGGGGACCCCTGATCTAAGAAACATACATATAAATATGCAACTCAAAAAACATAACATTGAATAATAATGTTTGTCCTGGAAATGTATATTTAACTACCGTTGTTTATTTAGTACCCATATGATGCATTTATCTTCGTGCATGTCGTAAGTCGACGTAGGAACTCGGAAATTGTCTCAGGCGATAAACAAGCAACTTGTCACTGATCGTTTACATCATTGCTATGCTAAACGTGGCTGTGGATCTCCTTTATGATCCTGCAGTTCCTGCTGTACAATTTCGGGAAATCAGCCATGTGTGTATGTTACAGAGTAATACAAAGTGCCAGCAACGGCGTACCAGGCTGGATCCTGAACTTTGTGATATCCCTGGTGCAGAGGGGAGACCTGACGGTGGTGACTATCACCCGAGGTCGAGCTTTAGACTCCGGTGCTGTTCTACCTTCCACCGCTCTGCTGGAGAGGGGGGAATATGATGCCAAAAATAGCATGAATTACACCAGTAATCTCAAGGTAAATACTAAATAGCATTTAGTTTCCACTGATTATGTTTTTTATAAATTGGAGGAAAAAATATTTCTGTCTACGCTTAGAGTCCTTGTCACATCGTACTTAGAGATAAATAATTCAACTCCATTTTGATACCGCATAATTACAACTTATAATTTTTCACTGCACATTTGTTGTTTTTGTATTTTGTTAAAAAATTATTTATTTTCGGAATAATGTATTCAGCTTTTTTGCAATTATTTTATTTGATTTTAAGGAAAACTTGCCCAATTCTCCGAACAGTCAAGACGAAATACAAATGGCAGTGTTAAAGGAAACATATATATTTGATATGACAATCGACATGACAATGGATGGTAGTATATTTTATTATTATACGACTAGAAATATAGAACCCATTGTATTTATGCGAGGAAAGTGCATTGGATTCAAAGAATCGCATAGGGTCTTCAATTTTGTAACTTTCGATATCACTGAGGTATAAAACAGATAGTTAACTTACCTAGATCTTACCTTAATGATTGTTTAAAGCGATAATCTTGAGAAATAATATAGATCCTAGCTAGTCCTGATCTTACCTCAATGTTTGTTTGAAGCCATAATCCTGAAGACGTACGACTCGCTGACGCCGTTCGAGAAGAAGCTGCTGAAGTGCAGCTCCGTGCTCGGAGACGTATTCTCGCGACGCATGCTGCTGCATCTGATGCAGTGCGACTCCAATAGGATGGTGGCTATTGGTACGATAGTTTGATTTATCCACTGGCACAAGATTTTATATATTTATTTATATAAATGTCGGTACCTACAGATTGCGCACTTGTGGCAAAGAAGCTGTAACATAACGTATTTCCTTGCTTAAACAACCCTAAACTTTATCTTTATGCAACCATTAGGTGTCCCGCTGCTGGACAAGGCCTTTCTTTTTTCTTTATTGTGCAGAGAAAACACAAAAGGTAAAAAAGATAATGTACAACGAGGCGAGCTTATCTCCAACTGAGATT
Source organism: Carposina sasakii (assembly GCA_014607495.2). NCBI lineage: Eukaryota > Metazoa > Arthropoda > Insecta > Lepidoptera > Carposinidae > Carposina > Carposina sasakii. Next base: position 9,135,729 of record CP053162.1, on the reverse strand, counting down.
TCTTTCAGCCATTATGTGATTATTAAACATACCTAACATATTACGGGGAGCCCCATTTAGGGGACACAGGAACCTAAGTCAATACACGTCTGTCCACCGCTAATATAAACGAATTCTAAACTATAATTCAATACAAAATAATTATCTGCATAGGTGTCTAAGGATGTTTGAAAGGTATAAACCTTCTTACTTTTCCAGCTGTCGCTAAACTCTTCAAGATATTCGTGCTGGAGTGTGAGGGCGGAGACTTCACGCACTGCTCGTCCGTGGTGCTCATCCATCCGGCGCCGGCGATGGTCGGCAACAAGAGGCCGTACTGCGCATGTCTGGGAACGAGGCCGTCGCGTAAATTATTCTTATTCTTTATTGTACACACATTAATAAAAAATATTACAATATTAACTCAGGAGAAATGTACAATGGCGACTTTGTCGATATTTTCTTTTACTCTTACCACATTTTTCATCTTTTATTACTAGGACTAATAATTATGTATAAATAATTAGTCAGTTGAGGGACAAGAGGGTCTTGGTGTTTTGTAGGCGATGGGCTGACCACCTGTCACTACTAACCGAACTTACATTTCAACTATACGTACCCTCAAAATTGGCCAGAAGAGGCACCATGTGGTTCTATCGGCCCGTGGTGCTCTGCCTACCCCATAAGGGATAAAGGCGTGATTATGTGTATGTGTGTGTGTGTGTCTGTGTGTAAAAATAATTGGATGAACTAAACTTGTTATAAATACGTACTCGTGTACGTGTAGTCAGCAAAGGATTTTTTTGTGAGAGAAGGGTAAAATTTGTGATAAGGTTTAGGGCATGTATCCAATAAATACTTAAGTATATTTATTCATATTCATGTACATTTTTAGCTGACTGTCGAGATTTGCCTATGTATGCTTTCTGCGGGTACATGAAGTTTCATCATCCACTCTTCAGGACAACCACTTACGATTTGCTGACCATTTCTCAAAAGGTTTGTATTAAACACAAGCCAATTATTGTTTGGGTCTAATTCTGGATTTAGAAAATATCTAGATGCATAGTATAGTCATCTAATACATAGTTCCTAGTTAGGATAAGATTTTATTCATGTATTAATAAAGCGTGGATCTGTCGCAGGAACGGGGCTTTACGTGCTTTCCAATACACTCAGAATTCTAAGTGACAATGGCACGAGAGCTCTACGATTAATAATTTGTTCTTGTCCATAATTCTATCCATAAAATTTTGCACGGTGCAACTTTCGTGCGAATGTGAAGAATTTTTTATATTTACGCTTTCGTGCAAAAACTACCAAACGGATTTCGACAACACTGGGCAGATATAATCGTAAGTATTGCCATAGAGGAATAATATGGCATAGAGTGCTAATGTCATGCTAACTGTTTTGATGCACCATTAGACTTTTCGGTGCCTCACAATTCCAGTCCTAGACACTTAGATTCTATTAGTGTAATGTATAGTAATGTACTACATTAGTAATTTATTGTAACGTATAGTAATGCAATCTTAGTGTCAAGGACTGGAATTGTGAGGCACCGAAAAGTCTAATGGTGCATCGAAACGGTTAGTATGACATTAGCACTCTATGTCCACATCTTATTTCTCTATTCCTTTTGATTATCTAAACTTGGTACATACATACTTGGCTTATACATCTGAATAACTTAAACACTGAAGTTAACATATACCAGAAGTTTTTCTACAATATCTCTCTCTTCCAGCAAGAGATGCACGCTCGTTCTCTACTATTTCTGGAGCGGTACACTCGGCGCTGCAACGTCTGCGGCTCGGGCTGCTTCACCAAGTTGTTGGGCTGCAAATGTGAAGATGTAAGCATATCTTTATGTATATTACCCATTAAAATTATTATGCGGCGGTAGGCTCACACCTTACCACATGTGACTTAATAGGCTTACTGGTGAAAAGTGGGTATGTAATATGCACACTTCTGTCCAACCTCTTTGGGGGATAATGGGCGTATATGTATAGGTATATAAAAATTAAAATTCACGTGACTACAGAGTCCTGGTCCTTTGAGAAGCGTGCATCGGACCGTAGCCAAGATGTGGAGGCCCTCTTAAGAGAACTTCATATGGTGTGGGAAATAAAAATTCTCCCGTGTTACAATCAGTAGAAATTACCCGTGCTATTACTGGTTATATTACTGGTAGTTTAACATATAGTTAAATAACAGGGTTTGATCAACGAAAGTGAGAAAATAAGCCAGGTCCGTAAGAAGGTGTGCGCTCTCAACGCGGAGTCTAGAGATTGTTTCCTCAGTGACTCTAAGGACTCGGAGACGGCCGAAACCTCCATGAAGGTAACATTTTACTTTACACGAGAATAATATATTATATTATTTTATATAATATATTTTAATAATTTTATCTATTTATACCTATAATAAAATTGTAACGGATCGATGTTTGTGCACGCTAATCTCAGAAACGGCTTGACCGATTTCGATGCCTTTTTCAGGAATATATTTTGACAGGTCCCACTTAACATAAAGGCTACTTTTTATGCCGGAAAATTCGATATTTTGTTTTTTGTGCAGTCCACGCGGACGGAGTCGCGGGCTTTCACTAGTATATAATATATTATATCATATTACCGAAAAAAGCGGTGGTAGCCAAGTGGTTAAGACGTGCACCTTCCAAGCGGGGGCGTATGTTCGGTCATATTATTCATGTACAGATTTTAATGTTGTAAAATTGTCACTTAGCTCGTACATAGAAAAGCACGTAAAACTGTTGGTCCTGCGCCTGATCTCTCTCCGGTTGTGTCGGCTTTCCGTCCCATCGGACTATGAGAGTAACGGAATAGAGAGTGCATCTGTGTTTGCGCACACACTTGTGCACTATAATATTTCCTGCGTACCTGACCAATCTCCGTAGAGATTGGTCGCCTTGGCCCCATTATTGTTTAAATTAAATTAGCTAAAGGGATTATTAACACGTTCCATTGCAGGATACTACATCTAGAGGAACAAAACACAGTCTTTCTGAAGAACGTAAGTAACATACAATTAATAATATTAAGAAGTTAATTGAATTTGAACTATGAACGTGCTATAAGCTACGAAAATCGTAGTCAACTACGAAAGTCAGCTTTGAGGATAAATACAGCAGTATACTGTATTCTTTGAAGTTTTTACAGTTTTAAAAAGCTTAATTAATAATAATTAATATCTTATTTGAAACTATTGAATTGTATCAGGCGTCACTATTCTATCTACCGAACCAACTAACTTTTTTTGTTTTGTTTTGTTAGTTAGTTGGTTCGGTAGATAGAACTAACATAGAAAACTAATCCTGATGATCTGGCTTCTCGTTGCGACTGTAGTGTCTTGTGTTCGTGATCATGAGTCGGCAGATCCGAGGGTCAGCGGAGGGTATAGGGCCCGGTGGAGGGCGATCCCTCAATAGATATTTATTTGAAACTATTTACATATTATCATTCAGTGGAGTCAATCAGAATACAGAGTTGGGCTCAAGACGGGAAGCGCACAATGCGCTCGTTCTCGTCGTTAAAAGCTGGTATCTGCGAGTGTATGCCCATCCTCTTGGCGGTCTACTGTCAAGTCATCGAACACTGTCGGGCAGCTGGTATGTAATCTGATATTTATACTTTTTTTAAAGAAATAGCTTAGACTATTGTCAATGAGATCGCGAGGTGAAAAGGTCAAGGGACATAAAACATCGTTTCGTGACCGAATCTCTCGTAACATTGTTTAATTTTTTAGCCCCTTGTTTCTTATAGCGACTTATAATTGTCTGTGACCACGATTATTAGTCCTCATATTCGAGGGTATAGAGCCTGATGGTGAGTGGACTTTAGGGCCTTAAACAAAGTAATATTATTTCTCATGAAACGTGATGAATTCCAACCGCTAATTAGTAGGAGTGTTGCAACAACGAACATCGATGCCAAAAGATGATACATTGTTTTAGCACCTAGTTAAATAAGAGATTTAATATAATTGGTCGAATAAGACATCATCATCATCGTCAGCCTATTGCAGTTCACTGCTGGACGTAGGCCTCCCTCAGTGTACGCCACATGGCTCGATCTCCCGTTTTTGACATCCAGTCACTACCAACCGTCCTCTTTAAGTCATCGGTCCATCTGGCCGGAGGGCGCCCAACGCTACACTTGCCGAGGCGCGGTCTCCATTCGAGAACCCGTTTACTCCACCGTCCATCGGTTCTACGACAGATGTGTACGACAGAATAAGACATAGGTGAAACCAACTAAGTCACAAAAATTAGGGAACTAAAGGTTTATAAATAATGTTTTTGACAGGTGAGACTGATAAGTTAGTCGAAGCATATTTAGAATACGCGGATACATGTTTGTTGGGATTAAACTTGCCGCAGGCAATTAGACTTCTTTCGGACTTGGAAAATGTGGTACAGGTAAAAATCCTATTTTCTAAATAAAAATGCAAGGATTGAAGATTACATACATACATCATACAGCCTATTACAGTCCACTGCTGGATGTAAGCCTCCTCTAAGGCACGCCGGATACTATCATTAGGGGGGCTTTTGCTCATAGTCACCATGTTGGGCAGGCGGGTGGTGATTGATTTTACGTATTTGCAATGAAACCCTTAAAAGCTAGGCTCTAATCACGGATCATGAAATAAATATTGTTCAACGTTGTTGTATATCAATCTGTAGGTACCTAATCTTTAGATATCCATTCTTAGGTAAATCTTCTTGCTAGAATTCCGACGGTATGTTCACTCGGGACGGCTGGTGCAGATCTAAATGGCTGAAAGACTTCTATCTGGGCCGGATCCACTCACTGCGTGGAGCGTGCCTGATGGAAGCAGGAGACCACGACGAGGCGCAGACGCAGCTGCTCAAGGCTTTGGAAGTGTTTCATATTCCTTTCCCGACTTCCAAGTAATGCTTATAACTTTTGGTACCTTGTCTATGATGACCATGCCCAAGGAATCATCATTATTTATCGCCTTATTTAAGTGGCATTATGTAGATGGATATTTTACCCACATCTCTATAAAACGAAAGTATATGACGTAGGTATTTATTGGTCATCACTTTAAAAAAATTGGGACTCATACTGCACACACGGCTGTGTTTCCAGAATAGGGTTACAGGATCTCGAAGAAGATCCTACAGCCACGTTTAGCATAGCAGGGCCACACGTCAAAGATAAGTGACAAGTTGCTAGATTATCGCCTGAAAGAATGCCCGAGTTCCCTAGTCTAATCTTACAATATGCGCGGCAGTTTGATGCAGTTCATCAACTGTTCATCATATTAAAGTGAAGTGTATCCAAATCAGAACGGCCTCCTGATTACTTAAAGCAATAGCAAAACCGAAGCCGCGCGATCGCGGTGCGGAGCGCGGGAGGTCACCAAGCGCTCGTTGCACGCCCACACACACTCCCAATTATCGCGATCGCGCGGCTTCGGCTTTGCTATTGCTTTTACATAATCAGGGGGCGGGATATTCTCGTTTTTACTTTATATACTTAAATGGCACACAATACGTGTACTAGCTCATATACTTACTACTCGGATCTAGCTACAAGTACCTGTAAAGTTTAGGTAAGTACCTAACACTAATTAAGTAATATAAGGTAATATATTGTATTCTATAGACTAAATAGTCGAATTAATGACATCGGAGAGCAACTGAAGTTGGCCATGGCGGTGTATGTGTCGCCGAACCTGTACGTCGCGAACTACTCCGGTATAGTCGGACAGTTCTATGAAGAGATTGCTGATACTTTAAACAAGCTTTTCAAGTTGTATACTGTAAGTATCCGCTCTAAGTACCCAAGTTAGCCGCGTAGTGCCGGCAGAGCAGAGTTTGTACCACCCCATGTCTGCCCGTGGGTATCGTACGAGGCGATTAGGGGTTTGCGAGAGGTGGGCAGCAGCGCCTCCCGTGTTGACAACATAGTCCAAAATACAAACTGCGGTCACCAACCCGTCTGCCCAGCGTGGTGACTATGGGTAAACCCCCTTGTGACAGTAATTTATAGCGTGCCCTGGGGGAGGCAGTGCTCCAATGGTTAGACCAGATGACTTGAAGAGGGCGGCTGGTAGCTAGGTATCAATTTATGTCTTTGAAAATAAACCTTAGCGGTAACGGTTATAATTTTAATTAAAATTCGTTTGTTGTTGTCGTCCACGTTTGTTTTATCTAAATCTACAAATTTACGTAAGATTTTAGTTTTATATTCTCGTCTGTTTGTAGGACACAAAGCAGCAATCCAAAGCATCACTAGCTGCAAAAATGTCACTGAACTATGCTTTGAAAACGGATTCTAACTTTCGGCTCCTATGCGTCTCTTATGGAAACATGGTCTCTACGTGTCGAGTGAAACAGAAGGTAAGCAGTGGGGGTTTTTAATCCCATACGTCATTCCGGCTTGTTCCTCTAATCTCTCTGTTATTATCCTTACTACATAGTTTTGAACTTACCTATAAGCTGTGTCTCTAATTACTTTATGTTCTCACTAGCGGAAGACGTCGACATCGTCCGCGTTATTTTTAATATACTTACATATATCTGTTATATAACTGCCAAGTGTCATGAAAATCCGTTCGGTAAGTAGGTACATACCTAGTCTTGCGTGAAAGAGTATATTCATTCAAATATTTTCAAATAGTTATTAAAATATGCTAGGACTTTTTCTTAATGATCGTCTAGAAAAAGAGAATCCTTTAATTGATGGTTTTGATGTTTTATCCTAATTGTCTAGTTCTCGTGGTGCCTTAAACTAGAGAAGCTGTCCATGGAGGTGTGCCACCGTAAGATTGGTCAGCTGGACGTTTCGGAAGTCCAGGCCGTCTGCTATCTGTACACATCCTTGTTCTTATTCTAGTGAGTCCATTCTCATTGTCAACTTTTATACTCGTATCCTTAGTGGACCGCGATCACTGCAGAAAAAATAAAAAATCCGAACTTTTCCGGGATAGAAGTAGCATATGGTTGATAATATGCTTGATAAATTATCTATCCAACAAAAATATATTTTCAATACCGACTATACAGGGTGTAGGTGGGTGACAGCGAGGCAAATACTGATATGCTGAACAAGTGCCATTGTGTTGAGTTATACGACAGTGTTATTACTCGCAGGAAATGTATTTTTGATTTGATTAACAGTAATCTTTGCTCTCCGCGCCAATTGTATCGGGTGCTCCTGTGGCTAATTAAATGGGCTTATTGGTTATTGTGTGACATATTGCTGTTTTTTGGATTACTTGTGACTCTCCATTAGGGTTGATCAGTTATGTGAACTGTTATGAGGGCAACTTTTTTTTTAAATCCCATTTTGGTTAAAATTTTATTTTTAAGCCATTATCAAAGGCGTAATTAAACGAACTAAACAATTTTTTTCCTGAAAATATGAGAAATATGTCAAAAATTTTGAAACTTTCTTTAAAAAAATTTCAGTATTTTCCGCCTCAGAATCATGGTCTGAAGTCATTGTATTAATATTTGCCTAGCTGTCACAAACACCCTGTAGATCCTGAGATTAAATCTTTCAACCAAGCAGAGAAACTTTTCGGCTTACTAAATGGTGTAAACATTATCTAGTACTTAGTAAGTATAGATAATTCCAAAAGAGAATTGGCGTCAGGCAGGTTAGCTAGCCATAAAAATAAGTGACAAATCTTTAGTAAAACACAAGACTTTTTTTTACAATTAGGTAGATAGGCAAACATTTGATCGCCATCGTGCCTGATGTTAAGCAAGATGCGACCTAGGATGGTACATGTTTCTCTAGAAAGTGCCTATTCACTCTAGCTTTGAAGAGACCAATGTTGTAGTGCTCGGGAAATACATCGGCAGGAAGTGCATTCCACTCCTTAGCCGTTCGCATTACAAACGAGTTAGCATAACGTTTGGTGCGGATGGGTGGGATATCAACAACATAAAGGTGATACGCTAGTCTGCGTCTAGTATAAAGTTACAAAGTTAGATAGATTATGAAGACCCTCCATCCTCCAAATTCACCAGCCTTTTTACCACTTTCACCACAGCGTGGAGTTTGGAAAGAAGCAGGAGAGCCTGGAGTTCGGTCTATCCGTAATGCATATGATGACCACTCTCACCGACCTGACAACGAGGCAGCTGCTGGTGCTGTTCATGCTGAAGCTGCTCCTCACTGAAGTCAGGATCCATGACATGGTCACCATCATGAGGGAGTTCTTTTATATGACCGAGCACTACGATTACAGCTGTATGTATTCTGTATACAGGGTGTGATAGAATAGGTAGAGAAACACTAATAACTCTGCAACCTCTACAAAATTTGACAATCGAAATCCTATCAGGATTTGTATGTACTTAGTATTAATAAATTTAGACACTGTAGACAATTGGAGATATTCCTAGAATGCTCTTGGAATAAAATTATGTATAATAAGACATCTTATTGTAGTCTCTAATCATGTTTGTTAAGTATAGTACCTATAATCATAACATTTCTTCTGTCACACCCTGTAAAATACCATGTGAAGATAGATTTTTGTATTTGTAGATTTACTTATGTATAAGTAAAGTCAATCTATTTACCTACCTGCTCCTATCTATCGCGTTGTTCATTCCCGCGAAAATTAAAAACGTTTTGGGCGTTGCCATTACCGGAATAGATTACCTTTTATGTAATAAAATCCTAAAATTTACGCCGGGCGGGGAAATTAAATAAGCCAAGGCTGATATAACCGTCTAGACAAGGCTTCCATCATACCAAAGTTTGTCTCAGAGGATAGGAACTATTTTGACCAGCTTTGGTCTCTCTCTATAATTTAATCATATGTCGCCATGTCCATTTATTTCGTGTAGCATTATGTGCGTTGTAGCTTCGTTATTAATTTCTATGTGTGCTATTTCTTCAATTGGTCTTATTTTTAGCGGAAACCTGGTACCACTATTTTTCAATAGCGACGGAATAATTATTTGACTGCTTATTTTAGGATACTGGTTTAGCTACTGCGTGGAAAACTAAGGTACAGTAAATGTAATTATAGAGAATATAATCTAATGTTTTTATATTATTGTGTTTTTTTATTGTGTTTTTTCCCAAAGCCTACATATTCAGAAAATATTATTTGGGCTAAATCTGAATATTCGATTATTTTTTTTTGCTACTCAGATCTCTGCCATACGTTACCCGTCCAAGACACCGGATCTGTTAAATTCTGGTGGCGAGGCGTCCGGAGCCTGAACTTCGTTCGGAATTTCTTCGTTGGTTTTCATCATGTGGAGTATTCCGAGGATTGCCGAATATTCCACCGTCCCTCAAGCCGAGCATTTCGGACTTTTCACGTTTCGGCTGCTACCGTGGATACGCCTCAAAAATTTTGTAAACAATTTTAATACTTATCGAACAACAACTGACGTAATAAATTAGTCCTGTCAAAAATTGTTCCTATATGTTTTTTTCTTTTGTTCTACCTAAGTATAATATACATACATACATATCCCTGTTCCACCATATACTCGAATGGACTACATGATTTCTTCAACTTATTTTTAGCTGTCCACTATTTTTCAATAGGTGTAGATGCATGAAATGTGAGAAGTTCTGAAAAGGGGAGATGCTGATGTACAATGGATTGCTACAGGTAATCCTGTCGCAAATTCATACATACATATCCCTGCGATGCTGTCGGTGTATGTAATGTAATGTGCAGCCACGTTTCACATAAAGACATGCTTGTCACAGCAAGTTGTTTGTATGTAAAAACACTAATTTCTATTTAGTCTCAGTATTTTTTTTTAGTATGCATTTGTTTTCGATAAATTATTAGTTTCCGATTTTCGAAAACATTTTCTACCCAATTTTTAGCATTGACGGTCAGTTTAGCGGAAAAATTTATTGGGCTCGAGGAATTAAAGCTGTCAATGTAAAAATGGTAGAGATACTTTGTAATAGGTACGTAGGTACTTTTTGTTTATTTATTTATTGTTAAATTGTATGTAAGTACAGTGGTCTTATAGCTGTACAAATTATTATTATGTTTTAGGACAATCAGAATAGCTTGCTGGGAGAGGACGGTGATGTGGGAGGATAAAATAGAGCGGATTTTGACTATGAAGTTTGAAAAAGGGAATTTCTATATAATGCTGTTAATAAGATTAGTCGAAGGATATTTGATTAAATTGGCCAGAGAGGTAAGAAAAGGTTTTAAGCGACTATCCGTGATGTGTCGGCTCTGAATAGGGCTAATCCATGTCTCCCCGTGGGTATCGTAAGAGGCGATTAAATAATGGACAGCAGCGCTTCTCGCGTTGATAGTAGTCCGCGAAAATCACACCACCGTCACCAACTCGCCTGCCCAGCGGGGTGAATATGGACAAAGACCTCTCTATGGCCTCGTACCCTAGAGAAGGCCTACGTCCAGTAGTTGACTGCAATAGGCTGATGTGCGATATGGAGCGTTGTAACTAGGTGGAATTTTATATCTACTAAGAACACCTAATGTAGATACTCATCTAATCATGTCGCAGGAAGTTCTATCTAGTATTCTAGTAGATCCGAGACATGGTATACCTACCACTTCTTAAAGGCAGCGCCTATGGGTACCTAACTATGTTTGGTCGTTCTCATTTTCCAGATGGACAATAAGGACCTGAAAAATATCATCAACATTATAAAACTTGTGAAATCAATGTTCCGGGATATAAAAAGAATATCAAAAACTATTAAAATATACAGTCCAAGGTAAATTGCCAATCTCGCAATATAGATAGGTCTGATTTATCTGGTGGTCTCAGGATGGTAAACAGGCACGAACTAGTTCACGCTCCGTAAAGCTTTCTCGCGAGAAAAATTAAAATTGACCATGTATGTAACGATTGTCAAGGCACCACAGAATCTCTAGTCACAGGACCTCCTAAACGACCTTTACTTGAGAAAATATAGAACTAGTTGGTACCTACTTTGTGCAGTTATCATTAGAGTCAGGGTCGAAACACATATCGTCGGGTGTTAACAGTGTGTCTAGCTTGACCCTTAGTAAAGGAGCATACCAGAAGGTAATAGCTAAGTATAGTTAGGTAAGCAGCGGCTACATTATACAGGGTGTAACAAAAAGGGTATGTTAAGCGAAAAGCTATGTAAATAGCCCACTATAGAGAACCTATCAACAAAATTTAAGACTCGAAATCACATTTTTATTTTTTAAGATTGTATGAAAATTCCTGAGATATTTAAAAATTCTCCATACTATCCGGAAGAATAAACATGTGATTTCGGGTCTCAAATTTTGTGGATAGGTTCTCTACAGTGGGCGGTTCATATAGCTTTTCGCTTAACATACCCTTTTTGTTACATCCTGTATATTTTCGTGAACCCGTTTCAGGTATTATCTTCTATATGGTTACTACCATTATATTATTGGCAAGAAAACAATAGCTTTTAAGTATTTGGACAAAGCTCATGATATTGCGAAGAAATCATCCGCTTATGGAATGATAGTATGGACGGAACACACCAAAAAGGTAATCAAGAATATGAACCTAATTAGGAAGGCATTTCAAGAAATTGGCATTACTGAGAAATAGCCGCGTGGTGCTGGCAGAGTAGAATTACGAGTAGTACCACCCCATGTCTGCCCGTGGGTACCTATCGTACGAGGCGATTAAGAGTTTCCGGGAGGTGGGCAGCAGCGCCTCCCGTGGTGACAAATAGTCCAAAATACATCTAGGTAGTACCTACAAGTACCTAGGTACATTATTCCCCAAGTAGCAGTCGGCGTTGATTCCACGACAATTTTTGTTAATATTGAATTACCTAAGTTTCATTTAGTGTTAGTTTAATTTTTTGATATTCAGCATTGGAAAGGTGAATTGGACCCTCGAGTGGCAAACTATTGGGTGCAGCAGGTCGACGCTGGTGGTTTGCTGGACTACCACCAGTACGACATCAAGAACCGCATGAATATAGTGCCGTACACGCTGCCCCTGCCGAAAGATTAACGGTTTCATACAGACAGCATGGCAATGTAGACAGATAATTCTTACGGTTGACACATTTAAGTTTAAGGCATTTGATGCTAGTGGGCTTGCATCACATAACCTGGGATTTTTTTTATAAGTAGTTACATAGGTAGGTACTTATCTACTTACTAAATGAGCTGTAATTTAACTATATCTACCTGAGGCAATAAGTTTTAATTTCGACAATATAAGGTAACCTTTAAAAAATTAATGCTTTTTTTTTACAAAATCTAAGTCATACTTACGTTGATTTATCCAGGGTCTTCCCTAGCCACCGGTGCAGTATGCAGGCTTTCTGTTATTTAGGTAGAGTTCATGGTAGGTAGGTAATGGTCAGTTCGAGGGCCGTGGCAATTTTTTTATTGGATGCCCCCGTAAATATATTTCATGGTATCTTGCCGACTTACCACTTTTCACAAGGCTGCCTTTCCACTAGAAATGTGTTACGCTACATTTGCTACCAGGGCCTAGAAACTAGTAAGTTCATGGCTGTCTGTTCCTACGGATGCGTGCTACTCACCAATCATAAATATTTATCGGTCCATGATGTGAATGAATTTGTTTTTTGCACCGTAGCACAGCACATTATATAGGAGGTCTAGTTATTCAGATCACTGTAAACTTTCCTTTACATATTGTAAGCATGTAACTAAATGGGGCCAGCGGGAATACACGATCATAACGCAAACTTCCTATAACTTTGTACCATAGAGAAAATAGAGTATAATTTGTACTTACTCTCGTTCATCATTTTCAAGTACCTACTTCTCGAAGAATAACACTAGCTAGCAAGTAAAACTAAGAAGTAAATTTTATATTCGTGGCACATACCTATCCGTTTATTAGCGATATTCATAGCTGGTGAAATTGGATATAAGTTTTGCTCAAGATTTTATTTAACTAATATCTTACTCGACACATTACTCAGAGAGATGGTGAACGAGGCCCTTACGATAGGTATAAATAAGATATCCTTAGCGATTTTACCTATGCGGCCATTTTCCTCACATTTAGGCTGCCTTTCCCACTATAGATATGCTATGTTATGTCCTACGGATGCGTTCGATATCCATCAATCAAATTCATTGACATCATGGACCAATGGATATGATTGAATCACACGCAGCCAGCCAGCTGGAGAAAATGATAGCATATATCTGGTGGAAAGGCAGTCTAAACTTGCATATACAGTTGTAACTGAAAGGGTATGTTAAGCGAAAAGGTATGTAAATAGCCCACTACCTATAAAGAACCCATTTCTAAATTTTGAGACTCGAAATCACCGATTGTTCGTCAACTGGCGACTGCAAAACTCGCGACTGGTAGAGTTGACTATAAAAATATAGGTAAAACGACCAGTCGCTAGTTTACCTAGTCGCCAGTTGACGAATAAGCCGAAATCACATGTAAATTTTCTTCAAGATTGTATGAACATTTCTAAATTGTGTAGGTATTCTCCATACTATCTGGAAAAATAAACATGTGTGATGTGATTTCGAGTCTGAAATTTTGTGGGTAGGTTCCTTTTAGTGGGCTATTTACATTTATTTCGCTTAAGTTAACATACCCCTTTTGTTACATCCCTGTATTAGGATTGTCTTTGCACAAATAATGGGCGAAGTAGGCTAGTGGTCGTACGTCTACTACTTCTATTGATTGCTTTTTTGTCCTCCCTTTGTGGTTAAACATTTTAGATAGGCGATGCCTCGTCTAGAGTCCGTTTCATAGTATAATTTCGTAACTAAAACTTTTTGTATACAGCATAGATTTATTATACTAGCGTAGTAGTAGTAGTTAGTATAATATATATCTATGGTATACAGTAACAACGATAATGTAGTCATACACATAGTACGTTTCACCAAATAGTTGCTTTAATAAATGATAGCGCTAGTTAGGCTATCATTTATTAAATTTATTTATTTATTTACTCATTATTATAATATAGTAATTAAAGCAACTATTTGGTGAAACGTACTCTATGTAGGCTTGGTTCCAGATTATAAAAGGAAACTAAATAAACTTTAGTGACTGGCTTTATTCAGGATAGTATGCATTGGCAATAAATAACTGAAACACTTAACCAGTTATTAATAACACTTTCACTCAACTTTACACTGTCCTTGGAGATGAGACAACCTGTAGAAAACGGAAAGAGAGTACTTAAGTATTTAATAAGAATAACATTTAGACATACACATGAAGAAGAAATAAAAGAGGAGCAGCGGCTAAGTATATTTTCATACAAAAATAGTGTGCCGCTGAGCGGGGGTGAAGTTTGGGACGAGGGGAGCATCCTAACACTGTCGCCCTGCTCATTTACACAGAAACCACCTTGTAGTGGCTAGCCAAACTACTTGCATAAGCGTGTGGTTACAGCTACTGCGTTACACACACTGGCCCTGAAGCTCCGCCCCTATCATGACGTCATGGCCTCACGATTGCCACACGACTCAGTTCATAGTCCCACCACCTCTTTTATACCTTCTCCATGGATCTACATGACGCAGTTGGTAGTGAGATTGAAAACCTCCCTGCCGCGCCATAGGTCCTGGGTTCGAATCCCGGTAGGTGCAAGGAAACATTGCTAATATGATGAAATCGACATCTCTGTCCGAATCATAGATGTTTTTATAATTATCTATACATTTATAAGACCTTATGAATCTTAGTGTGGAATTGGGTTAATAAATATTCACTAACTTAAACTTGACAACTCAAGTTAAAAGTTAGTGAATATTTATTTTCTGTCTTCGCTAACACAGCCTAGCTACTCAACAGTTAACTTGGAACCTGGCTGGAATGAGTTCTAATAAGGAAATAGGTACGTCTATAAACTATACTGTCCTGTGCTGATGCGGGGTTTCACTAGTATTCATGAGCTGCGTCTTCTTCCGTGCATGTCGTGAGAGTCGCCTAAGGAACTCGGCGATTCTATTAGGCGATAAGCTAGCAACTTGTCACTGATCATTTACATGTCCTCCGCTGTTGGATCTCCTTTATGATCTTAAGAGTGCTACCCCATTTGGTGAACTTACGCGCGAAGCGTAGATAAATACTATGTATGTAAACGTAAAGATGAGGATGTTGTCTTATCTACTTACTTAAAGGACTGCCTTGCCTACAATGTCCTCATTTACCTTTTTGCAAGTCCAGTGATCCCTGAAACCTTACCAATACTGTTGATGTTCACATCAGGTCCACAATTTGGCAATTTTCCATCTGCTTCCTAAATGTATAAACTTCTGATCTTGTCAGATTTCAAATTCTCAATCCAAGAGATTAACTACATATTTGAATTGAAATGACTAAGAATTTCAAACATTTCTACCGGAATTTTTATAGTAATAATTACCTACACATTTAAAAGGAAGGTAATTTGTTAATTAGCACTTATTTAATGATCTCATCATCATAGTTAAGTTAGTAATTTTCCAGACTGTACTTCTGAGCCTGATGAAGTATGTTATTAGGGTTACAAATATTATCTGCCTGGATAATGGTACAAGCCTATGAGGTAATAAGAATTTAATAGTAATGTATTGTCATGTTAATTTAGAAGGAAAAATACCCATACGCAAGAAAAAAATTGTGTGACTAAGCTTCTTTAGAGGATAAGGCTAGTCATCATGATCAAAGAAATAGCATGTCATACCCATCAGGAAAACACTATTGCAATTAATGAATCACAAAACCTTTACTGTACTGAATATTGCCACCACTAAGTCTGTTCACAGTTTCACACTGCACTATCAGATTACTCCCAGGCTTTCACTACTGCTTAAGCTACTGCTCATATAGTTTGTCATAGCATTCACTTGGTTTTACAACCTCACTTGGAGATCTATTGCACTTGTGGACACCCTTGATACACTAAAACACAAGTATGTTATGCATGATGATCGCATATTGCAGTAAATGTATGAAATAAATGGTTGTCACTAACTTTACACAATCACAAACATCACTAGCCCACACATCACAAGGTGTAAAAAAACAACATTTTAAAATGAAATATATTCTATTCTTCCACACACTTACACTACACATAGTCACCTATAATACACTGAATAAGTTCTACACTATAACTTTTGCTTTAGCATTTTACACTTTTAAACAATGCTGTTTGTCAGTAGAAAGTAACTGAACTATAACTCTTGAATATTGCTTTACACAAGTCGGCTAGCACAGCACATACACAAAAACTTTGATACTCATTATACTTCACTTAACTGACAACATATTTGCACTATTTGATACCATCTAACCAATAATTTATTGAATGAGGAAGTGGCTAATAATGGTGGACACTTTCTTCACTAGTTCATAATCAAAGGATGTAAACATAATGATGTTTTTACACATAGATTCTTAAACAACTTAATACACCTCACTACACATCACATAAACATTAGATATTTTTGCAATAAAAATCATGAAAAACCTTACAAGATATGGTTAAAACTAAAATAAAATATGTTGCCATCTATTATCATAGATTTTTAGGCAGATCCACCCCTTACTACTACAATCACCAAATGGTCTTCCTTCAAGCTCTCCTCTGTAAGATTATGACAGGTCCTTTTAAGAAGTTCAGTTGAAAAATCACATGGTGGGAATGAGTACAACACACCAGTGGCCTCTGTTTCTTTATTGAGGAGAGATATAACTCCTGCTGCCTCTTTCTGTTTCAGATAAGACACAAGGTTCCTCATGGGCCTAGTCTGTATACTGGAATCTTCATTTGTAACAGAAGCTGTAGATCCAGCCACACCTAGGAAAATAGCATGTGAGCTGGATGTAGCAATACGTTTCTGAACATCATCCAATTTAGGTTGATCCAAGCGTAATCTCTGAGTGATTCGTAGTTGATTTTTGCCATCTTCATCCTTCATTAGACTGTCAACAATTTCAGTGTCTCCATCTGTAAGATGGATTTTGGTTGGGAACAGTGAGTTCTTAAGAATGAGCGCTCCATTCCAAATGGTGGTTGCTTTTCGTACAACTTCTGGGAGGGTTCTAGCCGAGGACAGCATTCCGCCGGCGCGGCGAGGGGAGCCGTCGGAGTCGGAGTCAGGCGACCGGCGGCGGGGAGTCCTTGAGCGGGAACGATCCACGCCGGGCTCGCGGGATGTAGGAGCGACGTCGCGTGTCATAATCCGCGTCGGCGGGCGCGCGCCAACGATCATCGTCTCTGTATTCAGCAGGTCCATGATACGCGCCGCGATAAGCCCCGCGCCCTCGTCCCCTATGCCCGCCCCGGCCGCGGTACCCACTGTACCCATAGCCATCTTCACCAGTCCAGCCACCTTCATAACCCTCATATCCCTCCACTGGCCTCCCATCTTCACCAACTGGTGCTGTATAGGTTTTCGGCCTAAAAGGCGCAGTTTGGCCACCACCAACATCAGCAAAGTCAATTCTTAGTCTCCTTTCTGGCCCACCTAGAGCAAAGCCTCTCATCTCTTTTACGGCTGCCTGGGCAGCATCTATAGAATCATATGAAATATAGGCTTGTGCCTCTCCTTTTGCATATTCAATTTTCTTAATGGCACCAAACCTGTCAAATTCCCTCTCCAGCTGAGCGACTGAAGTCCATGGGCCAAGGCCACCAACCCAGACACGGGTTGTAGGTGTTGCCTTTCCATACCCAATTTTACATTGGAATTTGCCTATATACTGGCCTGAGAGTTCCACCTTAGCTCTATGGGCCATGTCTAGAGTCTGGTATCTAACAAATGCAAAAGCATTGCCAGTCCCAGGAGTAGGGCGTTTAATATCTATGTCTTCAACTATACCGAAACGTCCAAAAATGCGCCTGAGCTCATCATCTGATATGTTGATTTCCAAGTTACCAGCAAACAAAGTTCTAGTAGCCAGAGGATCATCCTCTGGTTGCACATGGTGCAAGTAATTAGGGAACTTATCTTTCTTATTCTCTACCTTTTCGAAGGGTGGATGATGGGGACGTGGCATGTAAGGTCTTGGCATATAATGAGGGTGAGGTGGGTGATGCATTGGGGGCCTGTGGTGCATCGGTGGCCCATGAGGGCCTGCCATGGGATATTCATGCATAGGAGGGCGAAAATCTCTATGGTGAGGAGGCACTGTCGGTGGAATGCCATATGCTCTATCATCAGGCGGAGGTCTACGTCTCTCTGGTGCTGGAGACCAAGCATAAGAATAAGATCTGTCATAATCTGGAGGTGTGATGCTTCTAGGTCTACTTCTATATTCTGACCTTACTGGTTCATATACAGGGTCCACAATAGCAACTTTGTCATACAAAATAATCCTGGGTTTACCATGCTTAGCATCTTTTGCGTCTTCAGCACTACGGAAGCACACATATGCAACCCTTTCATCCAATTCATGAGAAATCTTAATGCTGAAATCTCCAAATTTCTTAAACTCCCTGTATAGAGTGTCTTTCACAATCTCATCTGAAGCTTTAGGGTGCAATGCGCTAACACAGAGCACTTTGTAATACGAACGCGACGTATCTTCCCTGGAGTCCCGGGAGCGCACGTAGTCCTCGCGATGTGGGGACACATAGCGCCCTCGGGGGCTAGGGGAACGCACTCGACGCCGCACTCTCTCGGGCGTGACGCGCTCGTCGGAACTATCGTCATATCTACCTATACTACTCCGCGTCCTCTTTGACCGCGGCATACTGTCCCTGGACGAACTTCTTTTCATGTTACGAATTTTCACCGTTATACGATCTCTATCGCTACGCGGTAATCCAATCATGTAAGCTCAGATCGATGAACCACTATCTGAAATGCACAACATTACACGTCACTTCAAAATGTCGGCTTGCTTTGTTCCAATAATTTGTTTTCAATGCACATTAGTTATTGTCTTACCACAAATATTACAGTTAACTCACTATACAACTGCACTCCACGCCAAACAAACACTTGTATTAGTAAAGATTATTTTTTTTCCCGATTTATCAATAAATTAGAGCAAATTGCGCTACGTCGCAACAATCACCACGAATCACGAATGAAAATTAATGAAATGAATGAATGAATGAAGAACGAATATGGCATGGCGGACGGAAATGACGCATCCAATTGGTATTGTTTTGTTGACAAGCATGGTAGATGCATGGAAGCATCGGCAAAATTATATTGTAAACAATGGCTGTATGGACATAGTTTTTCTTGCTTTTTCTTCGGAATAATCCTCTAAAGTCCTAAATCTCCATTATCTATGGCCATCTCTAAACATAACAAAGGATTCGTTTTTTTTTCGGCGGGAACCATTGAAAAGGAAAGGCGCGCTCTTGAATTTTTTTATTGTAAAAATTAATTAAAACTGTAAAATATTTGTATATATCTAGTAAATTAGGTGTAATTTTAAAGTAAATCGATAAGTCAATTGAATTTATTGTTTTGGTGGCCGAGATGCCCACGAAAAAACGAAAAAAAGATGACCCTGGTGGAGAGAGGTCGTCTGATGAAGAAATGGACAACGCAGATAAGTACAGGATTTATCGTGTCCATAATTACAGTCGCAAGTATCCAGAAAATTCGGTGAAAACCGAATATATAGTATTTTTGTCCCACACGAGGGTCGATGCACCATTCTCAGACAAATCCAGACTGAAACTGTCGCAGGCAATACGCAAGTACTGTGTATCTGGTATATTACACCTTAAAGCTATTAATAGGTTCAAAGTTGGCGTTAGCTTCGACCGATCAAATAACGCGAATATGTTCTTACAAAACACCAAACTTTTAAATGACCTGGACATGGTGGCATCAATCCCAGCTAAGGATACCGAGATAACTGGTGTTCTTACATCTGTCCCTATAGACTTGAGCAACAAAGAAATATTTGCACTTATTGGGAATTCCAAAAACGTCGTACAAGTGAGAAGGTTTATGAGGCGCAATAGAAATGATGGTGGCTCAATTTCATTTCAACCCACACAAACAGTAGCAATAACTTTTGCATCAACGCAATTGCCGGAATTTGTTTATCTGGATCACTGGAGGCATGAAGTACGGTTATATGTTCATCCCGTAAAGCAATGTTTGCGTTGCATGCGCTTTGGACATATTGCCAAGTTTTGTAAAAATGAGGAGGTTTGCTCTATATGCACACACAACCACAATTACCGTGTCTGTGACTTAGACAAAACCGAGGCTAAATGTGCTAATTGTGGCGGCAATCACGTCGCTATTGCGTCCATATGTCCTACAAAGAAAAAACACATAGAGGAAAATAAAGTTAAGTCCCGAACAGCTGCTTATTCTGAACTTTTTAATGAAAAATCATTCCCACATTTAAACACTAAGTCGATAGAAACACATCTAAGTAATTTAATAAAGTCAGATATATTTATGTCATATTTGGTCAAAACAATAATAAATATAACAACAAATAAAGATAAACCGGTCAACTCTAGCACTATAAGAGAATCTTTAATTAATACTTTCAGTCAAACATCACCCAATAACAGTAATGGATAATCTAAACATAGTACAGTGGAATGCACAAAGTATAAGCAATAATAAACACACATTGACCAATTTTCTTTATGATTACAACATACATATTGCTATAATATCCGAAACATGGTTAAAACCTAACAAAAAATTTTACATAAGGGGTTACAAAGTAGAAAGAAATGACACTGGAAATAAACACAATGGAGTGGCAATATTAATACATAATAACATTCCATATTCCAAAATAGGTACAATTTTCGATGACTCTTTACAAAATATCTGTGTCCGTATTGTTACTGGAAATAAGGAAATAAGCATTGTTAGTTTTTATAGTCCTCCTAAGTGTAACCCTACATTTAACAAATATAAGCTTGATAAATTAATAAAATCTATCCCAGGTCCTATGGTTTTTGCTGGCGATTTTAACGCGCATAATTCTTCTTGGGGGTGTCACTCCACATCACCTAGAGGTAAGGATGTCCTAGAGATATTTGATGATAATAATTTGGTTCTTCTTAATGATGGTCAATTAACTACAGTGGGGTCTTTGACATGGCGTCCTAATGCTCTTGATTTAACATTTGTTAGCCCATCTTTAGCTTTGAATTGTAGTTGGTCTGTTCATGATGATCCCCTGGGAAGTTATCACCTTCCTGTAATAATTAATGTTGTTTTTAATGTCAATAAGCATATACCATCTAACACCAATGGTATGGTACCTTTCCCAAATTTCCCCAATTATAAATTGGTGGATTGGAAAAGGTATCAAACTAAAGTGCAAAATTTATTGTCCAACTTTCAAATAGAATCTTATTTGCCTCTAGAGGCATATTCTATATTCTGTGAAATACTAAATTCAGCTATAGACTCATCTCTACAGTATCAAAAAAATCAAACAAACTTCCCTAAAAGTAGGTCAAAGAAAAGAGCTCCTCTTCCATGGTGGAATATTAAGTGTTCTGAAGCTGTTAAAAATTCTAAAAAGGCTTACTTAAATTTTAAATATAATCCATCTGAAACATCCTACATAGAATTCAAAAGGCTACAAGCCAAAAAAAAACTAACCTTGAAACAAGAAAGAGCATCTAGTTGGTTATCTTTGTGTAGTTGTTTCAATCGTTGCACTCCTCTCTCAGTTATCTGGAATTACATGCGAAAATTTAATAAATCTTTTGTGCCCTCAAAATGCAGTAATGATGGTTGGATATTTGATTTTCTTAAAAAATACACTCCTGACTATGTAACTAAGCAAAATGTGTGTTCTAATATAATTGGTACAGATAACTGTTCAAACAACTATCTAACAAAAGACTTCACACTTCAAGAATTAAAATCTGCAGTTTCCTCCAGAAAAGATAGTGCTTTTGGTCTTGATGGAATCCCCTATTTAATGTTTAAAAAATTAAATAATAGTTGTTTACTATCCTTTCTTAATGTGATAAACTATCTTTGGACTAACAGTGTGATACCTCCTAGTTGGAAAACTGACTGTCTGGTGCCTATACTAAAACCTGACAAAGCCAGATTAAATAAAGATTCTTATCGCCCCATTGCATTAACATCATGTGTTGGGAAAATATTTGAACAACTCTTGAAACAAAGATTAGAATTCTATGTGGAAAGTAATAGGTTATTACCATCAAACCAGTTTGGTTTTAGAAGAGGTCGTTCTTCTAGGGAGAGTATAAGTCAATTGCACCTTGACATCCAGAATAGTATGGCCAACAACAGTTCATTATTTGCAGTCTTCTTTGATATAGCTGGAGCATTTAACAGTGTCAATAGTGATGTTTTATCCACTGAACTTCTTTCTATAGGTCTTCCAAGTAAACTAGTCCAATGGATATATAATTTCCTGACTGAAAGGAAAGTTTTTGTTAAATATAATGGGTACCTGTATGGCCCTAGACTTGCTTCTGTTGGTGTATGCCAAGGAGGAATACTGTCTCCTTTAATTTTTATTTTATATATAAGACGTCTAAATTTAATATTGGGAACTGACTTAAAAAATTTGCAATTTGCAGATGATCTTGTTGTATATGCTAGCGGGACTAACATAATTAATCTAGTGTATATAATAAATAATGCTCTATCTACATTATATCAATATTTTTCTTACCTAAATCTTGATGTGAATCCTTTGAAATCAAAGTTGTTAGTTTTTAGGAAAAATAGTTCTTCAACACATACAAATATACCTAATGTAATATATAACAATGTTGTAATTCCTGCTTGTTCAGAAACTAAATTTCTAGGTGTAACATTTACAAACAATTTGTCATGGAAAAATTATATTGATCGTATAACTGTCAGAGCTAACAAGGCATTCAACATTTTGAAATCTTTAGCTTCAACATATTGGGGAGCTGACCCAAAAATTCTGTTACTATTATACAAATTATTGATACGTAGTCATTTTGAGTATGGTTTCTTATGTTTTGCTGGTGATAGGAAATATGTTGATATTTTAAACAAAATTCAGAATAAAAATTTGCGTCTAATAACAGGAGCTTTTAAGAGTACTCCAATAAACATTATGCAAGTGGAATGTAATCTTCCTCCAATATATATTCGTTTCGGGTATTTAAAACAAAGATTTATTCTCAAATTATTCTCTTCAAACAACCAGCTTCTTTCTAACTTGTTAAATATGCTTCATTTATCTTCAAACAAACAATGTTACATTCTTCATGATCTACCAAAATTTATTCAACTTCTCCAAGACTCTAATATTTACAAAACTGATTCTTCTTTATTACCATGTTATGATGGCAATTTTGAAACAAAGTTTCCTGCAATTGATATTACAATAGACAGTGAATTATCATCAAAGGAAGATGTCCATTACAAATTCTCTCAGTGGCCTAATTTTCGTTTTTTATACACAGATGGATCTAAGAATGAATCTAGTGTTTCCTTTGCATTCTATGACAGCACTATGAAAATAGGCAAGGGCTACAAATTAGACAGTAATTGTAGTGTCTTCACTGCTGAAGCTACAGCCATTCTAGCAGGTTTAAAATATATTAAACAGAATAATGGGTGTGAAAAATGGTTAATAGTTAGTGATAGCATGAGTGTGCTTAAAAACCTGGAAAGCCATAAATTACATGCTAACACTAACTACATAATTTATGAGATTAAAAAGTTATGGTATGATCTTTTTATGAATAACATTGAGGTTAGATTTGTTTGGATCCCTTCACATATAGGTGTTCCGGGAAATGAAAGGGCAGATAGTCTAGCTAAAACAATCAATAATTTAAATGCACATACTACCACTTATAGTATACTGTTGCCTTACTCAGATATAATACATGAATTGAAACAAAACATGTGTCAAAAATGGATTATCCATCAAAACCATGTAATACAAGTAGAGAATAAGGGTTTGTGGTATGCTCCCTTTAACGTACCTGTCAACAGTCTACCCTGGTTCAATAAAAGTAACAATTATTTTAACAGGAAATTTTATTCAACTATCTTACGTCTCCGTTTTGGTCATTGTCGGCTGAATTTTCACTTGTTTCGTTTAAATATTGTTGATAGTAGTATCTGTTCTCATTGTAAATCTCATGAAGAAACAATTCCTCACATTGTTTTCGAGTGTTCATCCTTTGGCATTCAGCGCCTTGTGCTCTTGGATGAATTAATAAAAATCTATGGTAGTTCTGATTTGGTCCCGCGTTGCATTACCAATCTTCTTGTAAATAGTTGTACATATCTACCTTTGTACAAATTTATTGCTAGCACAGTAGGAGAGATATAATTCGTATAATATTATGTATATAGATAGTTTTGTAATTTGTATGTACAGTTCGTACAGTTTGTTTTTTGTTTTGCTTTTGACATTTGATTTGACAAAGATTGACAGATTGACATTATCTGAATATTATTTTTTCTTGCTGATGTGGGAATGCTTTATGAAAATTGATAAAGCAATATATGAATTTAGAAAGTTATAATATTATAAAATAAAGAGAGTGACAAATAAATGAGAATAATTTATTGTTACACCTACACCAAGAACGGTTTACACTCATGAACTTTCCAACGGATTGACTTTAATAAGAAAATTTGACGAATAAGTATATAACTAAAGAATAATGTCATTGCAATTACTGATGAAATATATATTTACTGGATTGACTAAAGAATTTGAAACTGAAGAATATTCTTGAAAATCACCGGATTGACTGAAGACGAGGCAGCATGGTCCAAGACTTTAGCCTGTTTCAACTTATATCACAAGTTGAACGAAACATATTAAAAAAAAAATAACAAAGGATTCGGCGGGAAAAGCTGGAAGGGTGCAGGTGTAACTTTCTTGTGAAAATGAAAAATTATTTGTAAATGGCTTGCATGTGTCCGAAAAGTGATGTTTTCTGGTAGATAAGTTATATTTTGATTACTTGTGATGTGAATCTAGTGCGTGTGCATGGTTTTATATGTAGGTAAGCCGAGTAAAACTTTAGCTGGATTACGATTTCTTCATGGGCGCATGTAAGTTGTTTCTGCAATAATTTTCCATTTTGACTAACTTTACATTTGTTCTTGAGGATTTTCCCGACGTTTCATCATCATTATTATCATCCATCATAAATTCAGAAATCATTTTACTAGACAATGATTAGGCTGTATGGGCTTAGTTCCCCTTGCCTTTCTTTCGGGATAAACTAAATAAAAAATAAAATAAAAAAATAAACATAACAAAAAAAGGTCGGCGGGAAAAGCTGGAAGGGAGTGGGTGTAATTTTCTTGTGAAAATCAAAATTTACTTGTAAATGGCTTATATGTGTTCGTAATGTTTTCTGGTAGATAAGTTATATTTTGTTTACTTGTGATGTGAATTTAATGCGTGTGCATGGTTTTATATGCAGGTAAGCTAAGGTAAAACTTTAGTCAGACTACGATCTCTTCATGGGCTCATCTAAGTTGTTTCTACAATTCTTTTTGATCTTTACTAATTTTACACAGTCTTGAGGATTTTCCCTACGTTTCCATACATCATCATCAATATCATCCATCATAAATTCAGAAATCATTTACTAAATACAATGGCTGTATAGGTTTAGTTCCCCTTACCTTTCCTTCGGGATAAACGGATAAACTAACTAAACAAGAAAAAATTGTTTTCAATCACTTTTCTTTCTAGTTCCCCTTGCCTTTCCTTCGGGATAAACTAAACAAAAAAAAAAAATCACTTTTCTTTCAATATGTAATTTTAATTCTAATAATTTCGATTTGTATTTACTATTTTATTTATAATTAATTACAATGTGTACCTTCTTTATTTAAAACAATTTGTTTAAGTTCTCCATAATTCATAAGTCGATTACACTTGTAGGTAATATTTGGTTTAGAAGTGTATTTACATAGGCCAAAGGTTAGCGAACAAATACCGATTTACCGAAATGGATGTGATTATTAGAGTTAACAATCAATCTAATGGAAGAGATAAGCTTGCCAGGTTAGTTACCCCGTTGTTTAAACGCTATTCATCAAGGGCGTAACCTAAAGCTAATGTTCTCTTCTCAAGCAAATCGAAATATCTAAGTACTGAATTTAGTTTTATGGTCTAGAATATATTCCAGGTCTTATCCAATGCCGTTTACAGAACTAAATGAAATTGCTATAAAACTGTAAACAGTGTTTTAAACCCCCTGAATAAGTTTAGGATGTTTAGCTACCTGTTTGGAATGGAGTCTAATAAAGAAATATTTTTCAGGTTGGCACAGTATACTAGTAGACTTATATGGCACCAGTTGGAAATTGGCAATGCAAATAAATATTCTGTGGACAGGATAAAGAATCTCGAGTTATCATTAGGTTCATTCCGAAAAAGTATGTACCTATACCTAATATGTTTTAATTTAAGAACATATATAACATTAGAATAGGCCTCAGATTAAGGACCGAATAGATAGCCTACAGGCCTGCTGGTAGCCTATGTAGGTTAAAGTTGATTCTGTCTAATCTTTCTTTAAAACTTTATCAAGATAGAGTTTAGATAGTCTACCTGACTATTAGAAAAATTAGTCCTAAGTAATAAAGCTTAATCTGAGGGATAGGCATTGTTTTGGTACAGTATTCTTCAAATAGTAATGTTGCCTACCTAAATAAATAAAATAGGATAAATTTGAAGCTGTCTTTCTTTAAAACTCAATCAAAATATAAAAATCAGCAACTTTATGCTTCACATAAGCATTGGTAAAATTGGCCCTAACTGAAATTAAATCTACTTATTTTATCTTGGCGTAAATATTATTGTGTTTTTTTATTTCAGTTCTAAGGTTGGGAAGATGTGTAGATGTATGTTACACGGCTATGGACAACATGCATATTGATGATCCCTTCCTACGCATCATTTTAACAATAAGCAAACTTGCACATGGGTTGTACCTCTATGCTGATCACATAGTTTGGCTTACAAAATGTGGATTTTTGAAGACTAACTCAGACAAGTGGAACCGTACTGCATACAAATTTTGGCTGTTATCAATAATTGCAAACTTAGCAAGAGATTTGTATGAAATAGTTCACATTTTGGAACTAAACAGATCAACTTTCTTAAAACCCTCAGAATTAATGGGTTTTAAGCCAAAATCTTTTGATTTCAGTGGCATTGTAAAGCACATTTATGTACTAATGAGTTGTCATAAGGATGTGTTTATAGATACATTGAAAAACTCCTGTGACTTGTTTATACCTCTTACAGCATTGGGATTTACTAAGCTTAGTCCATCATCTGTTGGAGCTCTTGGTGCAATATCATCAATTGCAGCTCTTGTTACAATATTTAAGCCCATTACAAAGTTAACTCCAACTTAAACCTGTTGAAATCCATTTCCTAGGTGTAGGCATTTTAATTGTGATATTTTTTAATTGGCATTGGGTATGAAAGTACAATAGTTCTATTTTTCTGTTATATTTTTAAATAGGTGTGTAGGTTTTGTTACTTTGTTTTATATGCAACATGTGCAAAATTTAATGTAAAATTATGGGAAAGTAAGGTTATCAGTTATTTAATGATGGTTAGTTATTTAAGGATCTAAACAGGTATAAATAAATGTTATGCTGTAAGTAATAAAAAAACTTTATATTTTTGTATATTAAAAATAATGAAATTATGTATTATCGTTTGTTTTTCCGTTAATTTTACAATGTGCCTATTTCATTGCTGGCAGATTTCAATTGGGGCTACATAACCATTTACATTCAAAAACTGCGATAAATATAGTACACACATCCACCTACAGGTAAGCAAGATAAATAATAGACATGGACTTTATTTTCTTTACTTCGAAATGCGGCGGTAGATTCACCCCTTACCACGTGGGACTTAATAGCGTAGTATTATATTCTCTTTGGGCTAAGTGGTGATAAGTGGGTGTGTAATTTGCACACTACTGACCAACCTCTTTGCGTGATTATAGGCGTGACAATATGTATGTATGTTCTTAGATATGACACTGGTTTTATAATTTGTTTCTGAGAAAGTTGAAATTTAATGGTGTTTTAAGATTAAATAGATTTTTTCCACATTTTGCGATCCCTATAATTAATTTTTAATAACTGTGTAAATAAGTAATGGTAAATGCTGTGGCTTATCAAAATTAAATAGAGAACTTACAGTTACCTACCTAGTATGTATTCTGTCCGACTAGAAAAATACGATGAAACGACTGACATGGCTGTATGAATAATAATTTGCATTGCCGATTCACCGCACTATTTTAAAAACCAAATAATATTTCCAACTTGTGAAATTTCCACAAATTCAGTGGCAATAGCTGGAAGCGGGTACATTTTTTTCGCAATAAGCAAAATGAAATGTCAAATTAGGGATGGTGCGTATTTACGCGACCTGGTTTTAAAACTAGGTTTTTTCTTGGAAGTACGTAAACCAGGTACGGGCCGAAATACGTGGAAGACTTTGAAGGTATTTGCTTTGCAAGTATCATAGTGATAGTTTGAATCCAAAATTAAACCTTAGGCTATATTTTAAGGTGTATAATCGCGCTATGTGGAAGAAAATACTTTCAAAGTAAAAAAGTATTTTTTTTGCCAGCGGGATTATATCACGCAGCCTTATTGAAATAAGGACTATTTTTCTATGAAATAGTTTATTGGGTTTCGGCGGCGCCCTGCAACACCTGCAACCAAGTACGGGCCGAAATACCTGGAAAACTTTGAAAGTATTTACGTTGCAAGTATCGTAGAGATAAATTAAACCTTAGGCTATATCTACTAAGGTGTATAATCGCGCTAACTGAAAGTAAATACTTTCAAAGTAAAAAGTTTTTTTTTGCAAGCGGCATTATAACACGCAGCCTTATTGAAATAAGGACTATTTTCTCTGAAATACTTTAGTACCTAGGCATCGGCGCCCGGCAACCCGTGGAATACTTGAAGGTATCTATTTAATAAAGGTATTTATTTTGTAGCACGATTATGTTCTTTATGTCTAAGAAAACTACGATAATATTTTTATAAAAACCTTATTAACAACTTGGTATTGCCGAAGCTGCGGCGCTGGAGTTTCAAAAGTGTGCAAAAGTGTCTAATGGAAATTCTGTGGCCGCTGCTGCTGACGGCGCCGGAGATGTACCCGATTTGGACCTCCAAAAGTGTGCAGTCTAATGGATGTGTTGTGCTCGCTTCTGCTGACGGCGCCGGAGCTGTCCCCGTTTTGGACCTCCAAAAGTGTGCAAAAGTGGGCAGTCTAAAGGATGTGCTATACCCGCTTCTGCTGACGTCGTAGAAGTTGTACCCAGTTTGGACCTCCAAAAGTGTGCAAAAGTGGGCAGTCTAATAGATGTGCTGTGCCCGCTTCTGCTGACGACGCAGGAGCTGTACCCGGTATGGACCTCGAAAAGTGTGCAGGAGTAGGAAGTCTCGTGGACGTGCTGTATACTGTGAAACTCTTTTTTGGTACATTCATAGATAGGTTAGGTTAGGTTATTAAACTGTAATTAAAACTTCCTATAACAAGTATGGTACACAAGAGAATGAAGTATTTAAAGTATTTCGCTGTCCATTAGCTATAATGTTCCTTATTACAGTAACGATAAGGATTAATTTCCTACGTAGTTAAAAAATACTATAAAGTATCTGGAAACCTGTTTTTTTAGCCCTGGTACGAATTGATGGACGTACTTTGAAGCCCTGGTACGCAAATCGTCAAGTACGACCCATGTCTATGTCAAATATGATTTTTTCTGTGATAATTTGTTTATTTCTATGTCCTGATCAGAGTCGGCTCCTGGTATTTTGGGATGGGAGTTCACATTTTTTTCATTATAAGCAAAATCCTCACTCTTATTAAAATTCAGAAGACCTACTGAAACACGTTAAAGGCAACCATATCGCGTTCTAACTCGGACTAAGCGACATCTAGTGGCCGCATACGTACACTACGAATTAATGTGAGCGGCGTTCCAGATAAGGCTAATTTTTTCATACGAAATCTTCTGTTTCACGCGCCGGCCTATGTCGGTATGTCTCTTTCGCACTCATTGAATACTGTACTAGGAATCGTACCAAATTACGTTTCATTGATTTTTTTTTCATTGATTTCATACGATACATAAGATTACAACTTACTTGAGACGAACGCGCAGACACTATTGTATAAACATAGTAGAATTGAAAGATATAGAAATATAGATTGCCTTTGTAATCTTCGTGGGTGGAAGTGCACTGCACGAGCGCTCCTTAGGACGAGCCGCCAATGGTCCTGATCCTGTATATCGATGGTTTGGTAAGCAAAACAAAACTTGAGTCAGACAAAGTCACCACTATACGTATGAAGGTACGTAGCAGGTTTTCTTAGGTTTTTTGAAAAAATTTAGATTAAAAATGACCTGTGAAAAACCAACGCTAAGTTTAAAGTTGAACGTGTCAAAAATTAATACTTAAAAAACATCTTAAAAAATTATATCGTTTCCTACCTACGACCTACCCATCCCATAAACCCACACAGCTGATGTAGATAAATTATTTTATTGCCTTAAGTAGATATTAATTCAATTAACTTTATTGAAATAACAAAAGGTCAGTACATACATACAAACTTACTCCAGTTAATATTAAAACAGCGAATAAAACAAGATTAATATCTCCACTTCTTTGCTGTAGAGTTGAAACCCTAAAACTTTCCTAAATTGTTCTTTCTGTCAATGTCAAATATTCACGTGTACCTATTCTATGATTCCATGTGGGTAGTGTTTTGGTTACAATTTTAACCATTTTTGCTTTGAATCAAGTAATATCATGATATTCAACTATAAAGTCCATATTTTATAGGTCAATAAAATGTCCTTTGAAAACATAAACCAAGCCATTAGGGCTATTGGCTTAGAAACTACTAATAAAGAGTTGCGAGAATCATGTGAACACATATCGGTTTGTATCATTAAATTATCTTGCTTTTACTAATTCTTTACTTAATATTGTGTTTTTATTTGAATATTTATATAATTTTCATCAAGATTTACAAGGGACCGGCGTCAAATACAAGTGTAAAAGACCTACACTTTTTAAAAAAGGTTGTGGGCAATCTTTCAATATTACTTTTGGTACCCCCAACAATAGCTTATTACATACTTTGAAACCAAAGTTTTAAAAAACTTTAATTTATTTTTAGGCTACTCTTGACAAGTCTTTAGATCTTCAAAAAGCAGTGACGATACTCTCGGAGCATATTATACATTTTGAGGATGCTAAGTTGTTCAGTAAATACCTATCAAACATACTATTGGCATTGGTATCCACAAGAATACCCCTAAAACCTGTATTCTCGTCCGAAGACTATAACACTTGCAATGATGCTGAGAAAACAAATCATCTGGAATATTCCATTGTTTTGTCACTGTTGAGTGACCATCCAGATATTTTGCAGTAAGTTAAAACTATGTGTTAAACCTATTTAAATAAATTCACAGTCATTTCACATTAATACAATACAGGAGAGTGTTCTAAATATTTCATGTGTAATGTTTTATCTTAATGGAATATAATAAGGTGGAATCTTCACGTAATAATTAATTTCATCACTATGTGCCAAAGGACAAAGGGTAATGGTGGGCCCATAAATTATAATAAATTAATTGTATTGGTTACTAGACCATACAGTGGTTTCCTAATCTCCTTTTTCTGTCCAAAATAGCCTATCTGAGTCACTTGCCTTCTAATGTTTGGTGGAAAGTAGATGCACCATCTACTTGCACTTTATATAAATTAATAATTTGTGATTCATACTTGATTACTTTTAGTATAAAGTGTACCAGTTTCTCAGGTATCTACATTTTCTTCACTTCCACCCAATTGCAGGGGATGTCTATTTCACTGCTGAACATATATTTATATATTTTATTTATTTATTTTATTAACAGAAATCCACAACACCTATACCTAGGCTGAAATAATGATGAATTTGTACAATTTGTTTTCTATTTCAGATATGCATTGAAATACTTTGATGTAAACAAAGTGCCACCTTTTGAGGTATTCATTCACCATGAGGATGCCTACAATGTGGCACCCAAGAAGAGACGGCTGCAGAGCTTCCGTCAGAAAATTTCAGATTATCATATAGTGTTGTCCTGCTTTAACCTGCTCAGGAAATTGCCAAATGAATTCTCGACAAAATGGGACTGGAGTAAATTTATTGCCAATTTCAGCTATCATGAAAATATAGAAATCAGATGGTAAGGCTTCTTAAATATTGGAACTAGGGAAGTCCTTTCTTATCGGATTCTTACATGATACCACAAATACATGTTCCAAGTTTCATGTCTCTTAAGATCAGTGATGAGATCAGCTGTGCAATTGCATTGTTTTGATCTTTTTAGGACATAGAATTTTATATGTCTTTTTTATTTCAGGATGTTAAAAGAAACCATGGTAATCCTAACCAACATGACTGAAGCTCAATCAAAGCTATTAGCCAAAAATATAAACTTGTCTGAAGAAGATTGTCTGAACTGTTTATCAACACTAAATAAATCTGAAGAGAAAACAACGCAAACTTTGATAAAAAATGTGGATTTGGATAATGTAGTTAACATTGATGGGATCCTGCTACCTATTTATGATCCTGCAAATGTGCTTAAAGGCAATTTGGTACCTGTGAAGTCTACAACAAGTAATTTAAGGAGCCTGGCACTAGCTGTGGCATCAGGTATAAATATAGCTTAAATTTTCCAGGTTCAAAGGTTTTTAGGTTGGTTTATGGCTTGCACTTTTGGATTTTGGCAGGTATGCTAAGCATATTTTAGACCTGTTTATAGCAATATATGATATGGATAACTTAGGAAGTATCTGTTAAATACACACTGTTAGGTTGGACTCAATTTCAAAACTGCCTTCAATACTTGCAATCATTATTTTCTCATACTACCCACATACACTACTTATAACAGTATCATAAGCATTAATATTTATTATCTAAATCTGTCGAGAAACCAATTCATCAATCATTGATTTACACTATTTTTTTTTCTAGGACAAGCCCTATCCCTCCTGGGTCCAGTGGGCTCAGGAAAGACCTCCTTAGTGGAATATCTAGCCGCGATCACAGGGCGTAAAGGGGTGGCCTTTAAAAAGGTACAGTTGGGGGATCAAACGGATTCCCGAATGCTACTTGGATCGCACCAATGTACGGATATACCTGGGGAGTTTGTGTGGAGGCCTGGAGTTTTGACTGAGGTTTGTAATTATTTATTTACATTTTAGGAAGACATATAGATAACATAACTTATAACCATGAATGTTTAAAGAATAACAGACAGAGTGTGTCAGTGCACAGATTGAAGCACCGTAATGGCGGCGCGTTATGCATGTGTGCGTATTTTTCAATACGCCCGAGCTTACTATGTTTTGTATGTGTGGGTGGATAATGCATCAACACACTTGCTTACTACGAATGCTTCCTTTTGTGTAGTGATAACACTCCGTCTGTTGTTCTTTATATGTTCATACTTATAACAATAACACAATACGATGCTAGAATTATTATTATTAGCACTATTTTTCTGTCTATTCAAAGCTATAAACTAAGAGCATAGGCAACATAGTTATAAGTGAAATACAAGTACCTAATATAAGTAATTAGTGAAATAAAAAGAGTAAGTACTAACTTTAGTGTAAAATTGTGATAATGTTACCATTTTTACGCACACAAGTCGCGTAAGTAACTGTGGGGCAAGCACGAACCATTTTACGCGGCGTAACGCCAGTGACTTGCTAGCAAAATCTATGGGAATTGACAGTTAGACATTAGCGTTACGTACTATCGAGAGGTTCGTGCTTACCCCTCTGATTTACGTCAGATGTACAATGCGTGCAATTTACATATTTACGCGTCGAATATTAATATTTTTACTTACATAATATAGTCGATTCTGGCAGTCACACTTAGACCTAAACGTAAAATTATTCCTACCTGTCCTTTTCTCTCTCGGCCATTTATGTTAAGAACAGAGAGAGATAGACCTGACTAAAAATAGGTTTACGTTTAAGTGTGACAGTCAGAATCGACCCTAATACCTACCTATCCTATATGAAACCAAACCACTAGTTACTATAAAGTTTACACAATAACAAGATAGAAATTAGGCATTACACTGGTAATACAATCTCATAAATATCCTGTAAGCCCTAGTTCTTTTTTAGGGATATTTGTCAGAGTCTATTAGCAAACTAGTGCTTAATTTCAAACTTGTTTTGGTGTAAAACTTAATAGCTAAGTTAATATAAGTTCCTAGTTCTTATGCTGAGTACAAACCACTTTTCCAGGCAGTGCAAAACGGTCACTGGCTTCTTCTAGAAGACATTGACTGTGCGGCGCTGGACGTGGCATCTACATTAAGCTCGCTTCTGGAGCGGAATACGTTATGTGTTCCAGGTTATAGAGACTTCTTGCCTGTTGCACCTGGGTTTCAACTGTTTGTCACACAAAGGTAGGTTACAAAATAGACAGCTACCTACATATCGAAATATTTACAGTAAGTTTTAAATGATAATTTTTCTTTTATGCTGCTCTGGGAGTGAAAAAATAACGTATAATACTACAGCTGCTTCTCTTCCCGGGCATACCTACTATATAAGTCAGTAGAGGGACAAGAGGGTTTTGGTGTTTTGTAGGCGATGGGCTGACCACCTGTCACTACTAACCGAACTTGTACATCTCAACTATACCCTCAAAATTTGTCAGAAGTGGCACTATGTGGTTCTATCGGCCCTTGGTGCTCTGCCTACCCCGTAAGGGATAAAGGCGTGATTATATGTATGTTACATAATAACAAAAACATGTAACTATTACAACATTTCAGGACGCTCACAACAAACTACGGATTCCAAAAGAAAATGTCAAACTCAAGCACACTCCTACAGAAGCATTTAACGCAAATAAATGTCGAACCTTTATCTAGATCCGAACTATCCGAGATAATACAAACTTTATTCCCAAGTCTAGCAACAATCAGTCCACGAATGATCGAAGTATTCATGATGTTTTCGGTTGGCAGCCATGACACTTCGCTACAAACAACGGAAACCATAGACAATACTGCCAACAGCATAAACATAATCAGAGGCTCAAGACTGATTTCCACTAGAGACTTGATGAAGTGGTGCGCGCGCTCGGTAGTAGGGTTTCAAGTATCGAGTCCTGACTCAGCTTTAAAAGTGCTACAGGATGCCCTGGACATATTTACCTGTTCTGTGGCATTGCCGGAAAATAGAGTAGAACTAGCAAAAAGAGTTGGTACATGTCTAGGAATTGTCGAGACAAAATCGGAGTTTTACTGCAAACATTACAAACCTAATGTTTCTCTGAAGGCTACATCTTTAGAAGTCGGGAGAGCTAGGGTACCTAGAGTGGAAAAGACCTTAGAAGCGATAAATTTAGATAGTAAACAAGTTGTGTTCTCATTCACGCGGCAATCGGCTTGCTTGTTAGAAAGGATAGCGTGCTGCGTCATGTCAAATGAGCCAGTGCTTTTGGTTGGTGAAACGGGTACGGGAAAAACATCCTCAGTGCAATACTTGGCAAGACAGACAGGACACAAGCTAGTAGTGATCAATATGAATCAGCAATCCGACTCTGCTGATCTACTAGGCGGTTACAAACCCGTGGACCTCAAATACGTTGTTAAACCAATCAAAAATGAGTTCGAGGTTCTATTCAGAAGTTTCTACAACGTTGATAAGAATATTAAGTTCCTAAATCATATAGAAACATGTTTTAATACGGAGAATTGGCAAGCGCTGCTAGTTTTGATGAAGCAAAGTTACAAAGCTGCGATTAAAAGGCTTGTTAGTGAGAAAGAGAAAAGCGGTAATATACTAAAAAAGTGGATGCCTTTTGGACATAAACTTTCTAAATTGGAACAGCAAATCAAAGCTGCTTCAAGACTAACTTTCGCTTTTATCGAAGGTTCCTTAGTTAAGGCTATGCAAGAGGGCTACTGGGTGCTATTAGATGAAATCAATTTAGCATCTGCAGAAATTTTGGAATGTCTGGCTGGGCTATTAGAGGATAAAGATGAAACTGTAGATTTACTTGAGAAAGGAGATAAAGTTCCCATCAAACGGCATCCAGATTTCACTTTATTTGCATGTATGAACCCGGCTACAGACGTGGGAAAGAAAGACTTGCCTGTCGGGCTTAGGAATCGCTTCACTGAGTTTTTCATTGACGAGTTGACGGAGAAGAATGATATTATTTTGCTAGTTGGTGACTATTTGGCTCATATGAACTTGCCCGGGGCAGTTTTGGAAGCTATATACGTGTTTTATGCCAGTATTAGGAAGGAAGCTAAGCTGAATCTCGTGGATGGATCAGGTGAGTTATATGTCGTTAGATTCAGATTCATAGTTTACGTCTTAGAACCACTTCCAGATTGAATTTTGAATAACGTCTATCAAACACATCGTCAAGAAGCACACAAATATAGTCTTATTTTTGTATGCTAATTCACGATTTAAATCAAACTTATATTTCCTCATTTGCTGCAAGTGGGCCTTAAATATGTCCTGACCTGTGTGACGACCCCCATAAAAGCAGGAAGATAATGATGATGAATTTAGGTCTAAATCACGTAGCTTCGATGACGTCACTTTTACATCACGTCATGCCATAACGTGATTGGTTGGCTAAACGCGTTCGAGTTGGAATTAAGCGTAACGGATAATAATATGATTGTAATATGAAATACATACTGTAAATAAATGTGATATTTCAGGTAATGCGCCACATTATTCGTTGAGAACCCTTTGCAGGGCACTCACGGCCGCGGCTAAGGCCAAATGTGGCACAGTCACGCGGTCCTTGTACGAAGCCTTCTGCTTATCCTTCCTTACTCAGCTGGATCGCTCGTCTCATCCTATTGTCGAGGCTATGATTGCTAAGTAAGTGATTGGTTAATTTTATTTTATGTTTACCTGGGAGGCAATTTTGAAAATTTTTGAGCCGAAACGCAACCACTAACGAAATGTGAACGAAACGCGGTGCGAAGCAATTATATACTTACCGCTTGAGTAATAAGGTATATTTTAGCACGCATCGGTAGCGAGTATGACAGAATAAAAACAAAAATCTGTCTCGTGCTGTAATGTAATTACGTCACCATAAAGTAATTATTGCTTTATTCTGAGCGTCTACAACGGTTCCGTTTCGGCTTCGTTCCAACTCGAGATTTTTCAAGAATTACTCCCCTGGTTAATTTTATAGTTAATGGGTTATTTACTAGGTATTGAATTTGATTATATCTGACAATGGATTTAAATAGTTGCAACAAAATAACTGTTATTATTTAGATTGTATTAATTGTTGGTTGTAAATATTTTACTTAAATTTAATTATATTGAATAATATATTATTTCCTTTGATTTTTGTTTATGAAAAACAAACTCATATCTCAGGTACTATTTTGTATATTTAATTTTGTTTTAGAGCTGTTATTGGAAAAAAGAACATCAAGTCAGTTCTCAATACCGTTATCCCTGAACCTCAGATTCAAGGACAAAATTATCTTCTCTTCGAAAACCATTGGATACCTCAAGGCAAACTTGAACCTGTAATACCAGATGGCTACATTTTAACCCCAACTGTCAGGAAAAATCTGAGGGATATTGCCCGTGTAATATCCTTAGGTAGATTACCAGTTTTGCTACAAGGAGATACCTCAGTCGGAAAAACTTCGCTCATAACGTACATTGCTAAGGCGTCTGGGAATTATTGTGTCAGAATTAATAATCACGAACACACAGACCTACAGGAATACATCGGATCTTACGCAACTAACGCTGATGGAAAACTAGTTTTCAAAGAAGGTGTGCTAGTCGAAGCCATGCGTAAAGGTTATTGGATCATCCTTGACGAACTAAATTTGGCGCCTAGTGATGTATTAGAAGCTCTAAATCGTGTCCTAGATGACAATAGGGAGTTGTACATACCTGAGACACAACAAGTTGTAAAAGCCGATCCGAATTTCATGTTGTTTGCGACACAGAATCCGCCAGGTCTTTACGGTGGACGCAAAATGTTGTCTAGAGCGTTTAGAAACCGATTTGTCGAGTTGCATTTCGATGAAATACCAAAACCTGAATTAGAGACGATATTACATAAGAGGTGTCATGTACCTCTGGCTTATAGTAAGAAAATGATAGCAGTGATGGCAGAATTGCAAATTAGACGCCGAGGATCCGCAGCAGTTCAGGGCAAAGACGGTTTTATTACCTTGAGAGATCTATTTAGATGGGGCCAACGTTATAAACTAGCTTCCAAAGAAATGTTGACTGATGAGAAATTTTACGACTGGAACCAACATATCGCTGATGAAGGGTATCTCGTTCTAGCAGGGAAAGTTAGACAAAGAAATGAGAGAATTGTGATTGAGGAAGTTATTAATAAACACATTAAGAGAACAGTGAATCCTGATAATTTATTCTGTATTAGTCAAAATACGTCAACAGTGTCGAAACATATTTTAGAACTGATTTTAAATAACCAGATCGAAGAGTTTTCTCATGTGGTTTGGACGTACAATATGAGACGGTTGGCAGTATTGATAGCTAAGGCTTTTACATTCCAAGAACCTGTGCTTCTTGTTGGAGAAACAGGATGTGGTAAGACCACCATCTGCCAAGTATTAGCTGCTTTGAGGAACCTTAAGTTACTGTCTGTGAATTGCCACATGCATACCGAAAGTTCAGACTTTTTGGGCGGTCTTAGACCAGTTCGGCAATACAATAATGACGGAAGACTATTTGAATGGGTTGATGGTCCTTTAATAAAAGCCATGGAAACTGGTAATATGTTTTTGGCCGATGAAATCTCTCTAGCTGATGACAGTGTTTTAGAAAGACTGAACTCCTTACTTGAACCTGAAAGACAATTGGTGCTGTCTGAGAGAGGAATGGAAGATAACTCTGATATTGTTGTGATTACTGCTCAGGATAGTTTTCACTTTATCGGTACTATGAACCCCGGTGGTGATTTTGGTAAAAAAGAGCTGTCACCAGCTCTGCGAAATCGTTTTACTGAAATCTGGTGTGACAGTGTGACATCTAGAGATGATATGCTAAAAGTATTAGAAAAGAGTGTCGGCAAAGGAATGTCACTGGGTAATCAGGAAGACGGGAGCTCAGGCATTGGCAATTCCATTTTAGACTTTACTGTTTGGTTGAAAAACTCTGAAGTTACCAGTAAATTCCCGTTCAGTATACGAGACTTGCTATCTTGGGTTCAATTTATAAATACGACAGTTACAAAAGGTCTATTAGATACCCCTGAAGCGTACGTCCACGGAGCTTGCATGACTTTCTTAGATTGTTTCGGTACAGCTCTTACAGGACATGTAAGCCCTGAAACTCTTCTATCTCTGCGTGAAACGGCGATTCATTTTTTGTTAAACCAAATAAAAACTGTGGGCAATGAGTATACGGATAATCTAAGTAAAATGCTTTGCAATAAACTAACGGGTTTTGAAGCTGAGATGGATTCAACGAAATTCGGAATAAATCCGTTTTATATCGAGAAAGGACCTTATGAAAAGATTTCTGATGACTCTGACAAGTTTACTTTTAATGCACCAACGACGGGTTCCAATACTTTAAGGTTATTACGTGGACTCCAGCTTAATAAGGCAATTCTTCTAGAAGGAAACCCGGGTGTGGGTAAGACGAGTTTAGTGACAGCTTTAGCCAAGTCGTCAGGGCATAAGGTCGTTCGCATAAACTTAAGTGACCAAACTGTAAGTTAATATGTATTTTCAAATTTTAACCCATATTATATTTTATGACTTCTATAATATTACAAATCTATTTTTTGCAGGACATTACTGATTTGTTTGGTACCGACCTTCCAACAGAAGACGGATCGTTCAGGTTCAAAGAAGGAGCGTTTTTAAATGCTCTTCAAAATGGGGATTGGATACTGTTAGATGAATTGAATTTAGCTCCACAGCCAGTTCTAGAAGGTCTCAATGCTTGTTTGGATCACAGAGGAGAAGTATTCATCCCTGAGCTGGGAAAAGTATTCAAGGTGCAAAAAGAAACTCGCTTATTTGCGTGTCAAAATCCTTTAAAGCAGGGTGGAGCCCGCAGAGGTCTGCCTGTGTCGTTTTTGAATAGATTTACGCAAGTTTATATTGACACTTTAAATAAAGGTGATCTTATACATATCGTTGAAGCCCAATATCCGAGTATACCTAAAGATATCTTGCACAAAATGGTGGCATTCAACTGTCAAATTGCCCATGAAGTTACCGAAGTTCAGAGTTGGGGACACAGAGGTGGGCCTTGGGAAATGAATTTGCGAGACATACAACGATGGTGCCAGGCTTTAATTGGTGATCAGACTGAAGGTAACAAATTGTCTCCTGGAAAATTTGTGGATATGCTTTATATCAATCGTATGAGGACTTCGGAGGATAAGGATAGAATGACAAGTGTATACGATAAAATATTCTGTCCCGAATACCCCAGAAGCAATAGTAACCCGCAATTTATGATCGATGATCAACAAATAGTTATTGGTGATGTGTCATTACCTCGAAATAGTTCGAAAAGTTATAAGAATCGCAGATCTATTGACACGAACTCCTTAATTTTACGAAGTCAAATGTCAACTCTTAAAGCTTTGGCAGAAAATATTAAAATGAATTGGTTGACTATACTCGTGGGCCCTACGGCTACAGGGAAAAGTAGTATTATACAAGTGCTTGCCGATTTAACTTCGAATGATCTGCAGATTGTGCCCGTAACGTCAGCAATGGATGTATCAGATTTACTGGGTGGTTTTGAACAAGTCGATTACAATAGAAATCTGGAAAACATGTACGATAATTTGGAAACAGTAACTTTAGAAACGGTAAGAAATATATGGCTAGCTGACACAAAACATTTGGGCAAAATTAAGAATCTGTTAAACCAGTTGCATGAATACAAATCACTGCAAGCTGACTATACAGTTGACAATAATGCTACTGATAGTGTTCAGAAGTTTAATAATAAAGTCGAATATTTGACAAGTTATTGTGAAAACTTATTTCAATATAACAAAGATTATCCTAGTACGAGCAGTAAAGTGCAGGAAGTAGCTAGAGACCTGAAAACAATAAAAGGCAAGGTGGCAAATATAACATCTGTCAGTGCAGGAGGAAAATTCGAATGGGTCGATTCATTACTTGTGAAAACTCTCACTGAGGGATCGTGGTTGCTTTTAGACAACGTAAACTTGACTTCATCGGCAGTCCTCGATAGACTTAATGGGTTGTTAGAACATAATGGGGTCTTAAGTATTCCTGAAAGAGGGGACTTTTGTGACATCAAACCTCATCCAAATTTTAGGGTTTTCTTCACTATGGACCCTAAATATGGTGAAATATCCAGAGCAATGAGAAACAGAGGTGTTGAAATATTTTTATTGAAGCAGGAAGACTGGAATGTGACATTGACAGATACTTTGCCGTATTTGGATTTGGTGGCACTTTTATCTTCGTGTGGGCTTCCAGATGAATACCACGACATTTGCTTAAATTGTCATGATTTGATGACTTCCTTTGTGCAAGGTAAGTACTTATAAAATGTTTTAATTCTCATCGCTTTGTAATTCAATTTAAATTAGTTCGAAATTATGTTTTCAGGTTTTGAGAGACCAACTATTTCTCATTTACTTCAAGCGGCACATTTATCTTGGCAACAGATAGTTCGCGGTATTCCATACAAAACAGCTATTGTCAATAGTTTCTCAGACGTGTATATCAAACCTCGAAGCGGCGCCGACTTCTCTGCTAGTGTAAACACTTCCTTGGCAGAAATGAAGAATACAATGTTGAAAGACCTAGAAAATAAACTGAATGAAGTATCTCCCGTTACCAAAGAAATAAGAGATAATAGTCATACACTTGCAGTGAAAGGATTGAATATAGATTCTTGTTTCGAAATTGGTCAACAAATCAGTTACATTGCCTTAAAACAAGATTTTAATAGTGATAATTTGGATTTGGCTCTCTACAATCTCTTTACTCTTCTAACCTCATACCAAAAAAGTTCAGCAAATAATATACAAGTATTGTACAGGTTTGTTAAGGAAGCCACTTCGATCAGTCCAAAGCATAAATACAAAATAAAATCAATATTAAGCAATCTAAATGAAGTAGCTTATCAATGTATTAAAGTTATTGGAGATGTCAATATGGCTAACAGATTCTACCCTGAATCATCAAAATTAGATAGTTCAGCTATTAACAAGACCAACAGAGATTTAGTTCTTCTATACAGCGAACTTTACAGAACTTTAGTAAATAGTTCTCTTAATGAAAACAATTTCTCAACATTGGATTACTCTAAAGCAGTACTCTCTGGTAGATTAACTGACGACTTTGTTGAGTATCCAATACTGAAACACAGTCATCACTATTTGAAAACTCTTGACAAATACATAGCAAATGTAATTGAAAATGTACAGGATAGTATAGACGATGAAGCCGCCTGTCACATCGTGCAACTACTGAACTGGCGAAGTCGATTCGTCAAGATCTGTTCTGTTCCAATATTTGTGAAGGCTAAGAACAGTCGAACACCGATTTTGAAAGAGGACGTAGTGCCTTTACTGTATGTGCATAGTAAATGGCTGCAAAAACATCTAGTTCGAGCACTATTTAATTTGTTGCCAGCCGGACACAAGTTGTTGCGTGAGCTTGACGCTGTATCAAAGAACATAAGTCTAGAAGACAATGATGAAAGGCAGATTTATAAAGTCAGCAAGAAGTTAAGAAAATCATACGTACAGCCAAAACTATACGAAAACCAATCTGAATATGATCGCAGCATTTCAAGATCTGATATTTACGACAGACTCACGTTCGATTTTAAATTGCCAGCTGATAAACAAATAAAAAAACTTAATGTCGTCGCAATAACTGATTATACTTTGGCATTAGATGTTCCTCCGCAATCCAATATGGCTACCATTGAAAATAATATAGACGAGTTATTAAATGAAACATCAAATAAAGCAAGTTTGGATTTAAAGGTTATTCCAATAACTTCTTATGTTATACAGAGGATAATTGGAGTGCTACAAAAGGCTTTTATACAAGTGACATCTAATTCACCATTTATAGGAGAGGGTGCAAGTAATATTTTACATAATAATCTGGACGTTTTATCAGATTTGGTTGATATAGCCAAAGTGTCTAAAGGATTCCCTGTAGCTTTGCTCAATTTGTTGCAAGTCATTCAAAATATACAGAAAGGAGAAGATACGTCACAGCTGAGGTAAAGTAATAATTTATTTTTTGCTAAATTATTAAAGTCAAAATTTTATGTAGTGAATTATGTATTTGTTATGCCGTAATGTGTCTAAAGTCAACAAGAAAATAATACACTTCACCAAGTAAGCCTCAGTTTTTATTTCAGAATATCATCCATACCTTCCAAGTTTTGGGATGAATTTTACAAAGCTGTTACAAATTCTCCTTCTACGTATCCTTTGCCTTTTCTGGGCATAGACAAGAAGAGAGAAGACGAGTCAGATGACACAGTAGACACTGTTCCAGCTCACAGCCACAAATTGTCTATGAATCTACCTCTACTACTCTATTATGTTCAGAAATTGACGGTATCTGAAAATGAGGGTATGTATTCTATTAAATTATTAGGTAGTTGACTAGTTGTCCCTCAGCTCCCATATCTTTTGTTGAAACTTAATCATAGCAAGACTAACAAACAGAAATTAGTTGTGAGAAGGTTGTAAAAGAGAAATATATGTAAACTAGTGGACGCCCGCGAATCCGTCCGCGTGGACTACAAAAAAAAAACAAAATGTCGAAATTATCCGGGATGAAAACATTTTCCCGGGATAATAAGTAGCCTATATGTTAAGTGGGACCTGTCCCAATATATTACTGGAAACTGCATCGAAATCGGTTCAACCGTTTCAGAGATTAGCGTGCACAAACGCACGGACAAACAGATAAACCGAAAAAATTTCCAAAAATCATTATTTTGGTTACTATTGCGTTGATAAAGGTCGCCTATAATATTTTTTGTCATATATCTTCCATGTACAGACAGCGATCCGTTACATTTTTATTATATGTATAGATTATTATTGTTTTTCAGGGTCTCAACATTTGTTATCGTATGAAACCGTAGCACTGAGAGACAGAGCCGAATATTCAGTATTATTGGGAAAGGTTTTGGATATAATTTGGAAGAATATTGGCACTTTGGACCTGACAGCTTCGAAAAAACTGTAAGTACATTTATGGTGATCCCAACGCCAAATACATATCTGATAATAATAATAATAATAAAATTCTTTATTGTACACACAAAAAAAAATTTATGGTACATGGGCGAACTTAATGCTATAAAGCATTTTCTACCAGTTAACCCAATTACTGGAGAAAAGCTTAGGGCCGTACAATAAAACGAATAACATTAATAAAAATAAAATAACTTAAGAACTACTTATCTGATGATAGATGACATCCTAAAAATAACTGTTTTGTATATAAAATAAAATAAATAAACATGGGATCGAAAGTTTGATATACCATATCTAATCCACGTTTGTTAATGTAA
Organism: Carposina sasakii; assembly: GCA_014607495.2. Lineage (NCBI taxonomy): Eukaryota > Metazoa > Arthropoda > Insecta > Lepidoptera > Carposinidae > Carposina > Carposina sasakii. The sequence goes on along the minus strand of CP053162.1, from coordinate 9,091,158 downwards.
GTTGTGTGTGTAATATCTGTTGATAATAAAAATAGTACAACTTTTTTTTACAGTGAATTAGATGCTAAATTCGAAATAGAAAAGTACGAGCTTCTGCTCCATCATTTAAAAACAATCACTTCAAATAAAGATGATGAATCCAGCATTATAGATCAATTAAACCTTCACGATCAATCGTTCCCTCAATTGATGAAAAACGCTAACGAAATATACCAAGAACTACAGAATATCAAGAAAGATAAAATAGAAATTCGTCCTAAAGTATTAACAACACAGCTATCATTTTTGACAAGTCTCATTTACATCAAAGTGGTATCTGAAATGGCTCCAGTAGATCATGTCGAGAAAGCGAGATTGAAAATAGCATATATTGACGAAGATATTAAAATGTTTGATGCATTACTAAGCGCCTACTACATACACGGTGTGGTCTCTGGCAGTATTAATGAAGATAAGCCTATTAATCAAGCTTCAGATGTGACGCTAAATAGTCTAAATGCTAAAAAAGATAATTTGAAAACGGTTCATCCATATTGCGACATATTGTTTGAAATGCGAGAGAAGACAGCTGAGGGTGTGCAGAAGTATGCAACTGGCAACACTTTTAGACCGGCCGAGCCTACGTATGGTAGTTTTGCTAAGGTGACATTTTTTTTACTAAATTATATTGACGTAGTCCTTATTATTCCTAGCTTATACCTACTCTCTTTCATTAACCGATTTTATGAGTAATCTGTATAATAAAATCGTAGTACAAATAAAAACTACTAGTGAAGAAACTCCTTTGACGCGTCACAGAAAATCGACACTTTTGCCGCCAAAAAATAAGCAACCATCGTACAATTATGTACCGAGATAGTATCGGATTTTTGTGCAGTGTCAAAAGTTGTTTTCACTAGCGCCGATAACAGAAGACCTCATACTGAAGCAACTATCCTTTTCTATCGCATATACAGTTAACTGGAGCGAAAAGATGGCATCCATGCGCCATTCCGCATCCACTTGTTTTTAACCGACTGAAAAAAGGAGGAGGTTTGTGTATATTTTTGTTTTCTATTATTACATTTTCTCTTTCAGGATTGCAAACACTTCACTAAATCTGTGCTATCCACTAAAGCAATAACAGATTTAGCTACCAACCTAATAAATACTTGCAATAACTTGCAAAATATTATATATAGCAACACCTTTAGTTCTTCAGACATAAGAAACGCTCACACAGTGGTCAAAGAAGCGACATCATGGCTATACTCAGTTAACGCATTTTACACTAAAATAAAAACTTCGTATTCTGAAGCATTCCCAGACTTAGCTAAACCGTTGCAAACTTCACTATCGCAAATTACTTATAGTGTCACATCTATAAAAGATCTTATAAACGAGCTTATAGTAAAAGCGATTCAAATGAGGAAATTATCTGAGCTTGGAATTACGAACACATTGGGTGAGATAGTTACTGATTTGTTGGTGTATCCGAATAGTATACCCAATAAGAAGGAAAGAGACGGCTATATGAGACGATATGTGACGTCAGATTTTAAGAAACTCTTGTCGAAAGATGAACTGGGTTTAGCGAAGGAATCAACGGAATATGAATATATGGAGTGAGTATGCATTTAGTTTGTATGTTACTAATATAACTCTTAATAGTTTGTTTGTGCGTTTATAGGTATATATGAGAGTCAATGTCATTTAATATTTACGTAAATATGTCATATATATCTCGTTTGTCAGATTAATTGCGCAACGAATTTGAATAAATATACCTGTGGGTACAAAAAGATCTTCGTGTTATGTTATTTATGTATCGGCGGCGCCAGTGACGTGAATAATTCATCTAAGATCGGCGCCCTTATTTTGTAACTTGTGCCCGGCCGCAATTTCGCGACACTCACTGTCAAACATGACTTTCGGTATAATCCTACTAGTTTAAAAAGTCAGTGCTTCAAACCGATAATAGATTACAAAATAGTATTCTTGGTTTCGGTCGGGTAGCCGTATTTTGACGTTGCCGACCAATCGCAAGTCATAAAAGCTTTTACTGCGGGCGTTTTTCATTCCTTCTGTCAACTGTTTATTGATATGACTTACGAGGTTATGGGTACATTTCAGAGTATTAAAAATGAATCTAGCTGAGCTGAGAATGCATTGCACTGCTCTCGATAACATAGACAAATCCACAAGCGAGGCTGTCAATGAAACCCTCAATGCTATTGTCAAGGCATGGGAGAAGCAACAAGCTGATATCGAGAAGAAGAAGCAGGATGATGAAGCCTTGTATGTTACTAAGTGAGTATTTTTTACTTTGTTTATAGACACAAATATTAAGATATAAGGTTTGTTTGTGTGCGCCATATAGGCTAATCACTACTGAACGTGATAAACATTATATACCTACGGGAAATTGTATGAGACAGCTATTATATTTGAATAGATTTTTAACAGATATTTTTAAGATAGGTCAGTGACATAATTAATTGTGACTAGGGTGAAATCTAGGATTAAGTGTTTAGTGAAAGCATTTGATGACAAATTTATTGCAATTCTATGTACTGTACTGATTTTATTTAACAAATTGGACATTTCCAGATCAAAATGCGAAGACATCGACGAAGAAACCGAATCGCACAACGAAATCATGGAAATGTTCCCCTCACACTCCGATACAGATTTCGGAGAATTCAAACCATCATCTTTAGAACAAAAACAAACTAAACAACCGCAAAAGGCTACTCAAAAACTTATAGTAGCCCAAGATGACGTCACGCTGGTTTACAAGTGGCACTCAAACTTCATTCGCAGCATGACCAAAGCTGATTGGTTGGCCATGCCTAAGAAAGCGGTAGCCAATAACGTGTTAGATCCATTTTTGAATCGGTATCCTATATTTAGTTGGGTGACCATGGGTGCTTGGGAGTCCTTTGATGCGGATATTGAAGGGAAACTGTCGCCTAGTTTGATTGTGCTGCTGAATAGAATTCAGGCGAAAGTAGATGGAAATGGTGGGTATTTTTGATTTTTTGCTCCTATATACTAAAAAACCTGTATAGCAGTAGCCTTATGGCGTGCTCTGGGTAGGCCGACTCATTTTATGGGCCCCCTGAATCGGCCGCACGTACGGAGCGACAAAGAGGGCAATATTTGGTGATTGGCTAGGGTGGAGGGGTGCCCCTGGACTTTAAACCGAGGTCAACTCGCCACTTACGGACGGGCACGTCCACCCTCGAGCTGTCATAGCTCTCGCGACTCCACTCTGCCCGGCCGGCGAAGGCAAGGCAGAGGTGGGGGAACTGTACCTCGTCAGACATCACTCCGGCGTCGAAGATGAGGAACAGGGTCTTCCCCCGGGAGCACTTCAGGCCGTGGGAACGCTACCTCCCAACAGCTCGCCACAAGCTTTATTATATAAAAAATCGGTGCGGTAAGTACCACTTTATGAGCAAGATAGTTGAAAAATTCTTTATTTATGTATTTCGTCCATGTTCCATAGACACATCAGGAGATAAGACAGACTTCTACCGTTCACCCTGGGTTTCCGAGACGCGGCAGGCTTTACCGCTGCTGATTCAAGTCAAGGAAGCTACTAATGTACTTCTGGACCAGTGGCCAGACTTCCCAACTTTGAGAGATGTAAGTAATGTTATTTATCTCCTAAGATTTGGTTCATAAGGGCCGGATTTTCAATAGTTTATCTGAAGGATAAAATTGATGCTATTTTTCTCAAAAACTTGATCAAGATAGGAACATTATAAACTTTATCCTTTAGATAGGCTCAGATAGCCTATCTGAGAAATCGGCCCTATATATTTAATCGTGGAATTTTTTATATTACTTAACTTTTAGCTTCTTTTTAATAAGTATATGGAGTTGCACTGTTTTCTTATTTGCCGTTATCTTATAATGTTTTTGACAAAGAACTAACCCATTAAAGTATCTGCAGTACAAATTGGTCTCGGGATATATGTAAGTAATTGGGGAATTCTATTAATTAAATGTTAGAAGCAAATATTCGTATGGGTCTTGAAAAGGGCTAATGTGTTCAGTCCACTGTTATAAAATCCTTGCATTTTTATTACAGATAATGGTGATAGTAAACAGAATAGTATCCTTCCCGGTGACAAGTCCGGTGTCGCGATTCCTAACCGGTTTAGAGTTGCTCCGAGATAAGATAGAAGAGTGGAACAGACAGGCGCATAAAGGAAACAATATGATAGACATTTCGCTAGCGGTTGGACAACAGATTATTAACTGGAGAAAACTTGAGATGGGGCATTGGAAGGAGTGCTTGAATAATCTTTATCAGAGGTAAATGACTTAGATATATGCTTGGTTAAACTAGGTGTACTCACAGCGTCTACTACTACATACATAGATGTGTTTTTCATACGTTTCTGACAACTGAATTATTGACATATTTTTAGTGGGCTGTTAGAGGCCTTTTGTTTTGTCGCAGGCTGCACAAAAAACGTCTGTAGTCCACAAATATAGCTGAGTATAGGGCATTCTCAGGTCTAGCTAGATTAAGGTTATTTATTTAGAGTTCAACGCCAGATTAGTGTATTTGTACCTGAAAAGCAGTAGTAGGCTTACCATGTGTTACTGACTAGTGAAAAATGTGTGTTTTCACACATCTACTGACCTCTTTGGCAAAAGTGGGCTTGACTATATGTATTCTTATTGCACACATAAATAAATAACAGGATAAAATAAGAGATGTATGTTCAATGGCAAGCTTATCTATAAAAGAGATCTCTTATAGCAAGCCAAGCAAATAAAATGAAATTTATGTACAATTTCTTGCAGAAAACAAGCCGAAGCCCACAAATATTGGTTTTACCTCTACTCGGTGATAAAACAGGTGTTGTACTCTGAGGCCAATGACCCCACGAGCCGCGTGACGTCAGTGCTTAAAGATTTCATGGAGTCATCCAATTTGGCAGAGTTTGACGTTAGACTGGACATAGTTTACGTTTTCCATTGCCATCTAGTACATTTTGAGGCCAGTGAGAAACGTGGTGAGTTAATATTTAATATTAACGTACCACTTAACTTGTCAATGTAGCTTACGAAGCGCCATATGAACCAATCACTGGATGATATTAGTATATATCCTGCAGCCTGTCACCTGTCTTTTGTCGTGGGTACTAAGCAACGGTATACATACATAGACAAGAATAAAAACATTAATGACTCGAAAACAAACATCGATATTCGTCATATCAATGTTTGAACCCACAGGGGTTCGAGCCTTAGGACCTATGGCGTGGCGGGCAGGGTCACTCACTACCAACTACACCAATGGGCCGTCAAAATGCCTTACTGGTTAAAATTTCTCCGTTTCTTTGGTCCGGTGGACTGACAGCGTAAAGCGGTGTGGCGTAACCTTTAAGCTATGCAATTTTTTCAGATGAGCTCTTATCCATTCTATGGAATACATACAACTACTACGCGCAATTCAGCGCGCAAGTTGCCGCAACGTTGAAAGACAAACGCGCACCGATCGAGAAGAAATTGCGCGATTTTGTCAAGATCTGCACATGGGACCGGGACCTTAGCTACTGGAGCGTTAAGAACACTGTTGATAAAGCGCATAAGGCGCTGCATAAACATACCAAGGAGTTTGAAGTGAGTATAGAAGTCTTAATAATCTGACATCTTGATCCGAGGCATGCTTAGCTAGTACTTAGAACATCGAGGGCACATTCTGCCGTAGCTATACGATTACGACTTTTGTAACTTCAAATGTCAGCTAAAATTTTGTTGCATCAGTCATAACGTTTTGCATTGCTATTTTCACCCACATACGTTACACCCAGTATCTCCCAAAAAGGTAGAAGCATACAAATTACACACCCACTTTTTACCAGTCAACCTATCAAGTTCCACGCGGTACGGGGTGAGCCTACTGCCGCTTTTCAAGTACAAACACATTGCTATAAGTTATTTAATAATTTTTTTTTACAGAATGTCCTAAAACATATTGCTATTTTAAGTTATTAAATAAATTGTTTTTGTTTAGAATGTCCTAAAAGAGAGCGTGGCAAGTTGTCTAACAGACAAGTCGCACGAGTCGGGTACAGAACACGTGGGCATCTGGGACCGACCGAGGCGGGCCGCCGGGGCCAACGCCGGGGGGGCGTATCTAGTGGATCTGCAGAACTATGTCGTGCTGCCCAGGAATGTTAAGGTGGGTGTACTTACTGTCTTGTAGGGTAAGTTATAATATGTTGTGCCATGTGTAGAATAAATAGCACCATGAGATCAACCAGTGGGTATCGAAAGAGGCGATTAAGGGTTTCCGGGAGATGGATAGCGGCGCCTCCCGTATTGAAAACATAGTCTAGAAATCACCGACCTGCCTCCAGCGTGATGACTAGGTACGGGCAAAACCTTCCCCTTGACCGGTTTTTACTTGTTTATTGTTTTCTAGTTGCAAAATCGCATTTGTGTTTAAGATGTATCATCGTGATAGTAGCACTTGGTCAAAATTTTTATGCAGTCAGGTCTTTTAAAAATTTATTTTATTACAGAAATACTTAGAGGCCGCCGAAGCCCCATCCGCCCTGCTAAACCCAAACAGCCTCATCTCCCGCACGCCTAGCCTGCTAGCCAAAGCCAAGGCGCTGTGTAAGGAGGCGGCTACAGCTGCCGGCTACCCGGCTAGGCTGCAGGCGTTGGACGACTCGGTGGCTGTCGTTATTGATACGAGCGAGCATTTAGCTGGCTTGGAGGTAAGTCTGATGTAATAGGTGTGGATATGTATAAAAAAAAACCATTTAAACTGGCGCTGATGCGAGACTTTACATACATTATATACATCAGCTGCATTTATTTCCGTGTATGTCGTATGATTCGACTTAAGAACTCGGGTTATTTTCTCAGGCGATCAGTATCTGTCCTCGCTATGCTAGATGTCTCTTCTCTTTTGGGAAAAGAATGAAATAACTTTAATAATATTTTGTACTAGTGGACGCCCGCGACTCCGTCCGCGTGGACTACAGAAAAAACGAAATGTCGAAATTATCCGGGATAAAAATATTTTAAATATAAAGGGATAAAATGTAGCCTATACGTTAAGTGGGACCTGTCTCAATATATTCCTGAAAACTGCATCGAAATCGGTTCAGCCGTTTCTGAGATAAGCGTGCACAAACAGACAAAAATTCCAAAAATCATCGTTTTGGGTTCTATTGCGTTGATAAAGATCTCCTATAATATTTTTTCTCATATATCTTCCATGTGCAGACAGCGATCCTTTACATTTTTATTATATGTATAGATATAGATGACAGAAATTTAAATACGAGCTGAATAGATTTTTTCTGCCTTCTGCTTATTTATTTCAAAATTGCTTCATGCACGGAAAATAACGAGGATTCTAAATTTCACGCGAATAAAGTCGCTAGCATCCAGTAGTTATAAATATGACATTAAACTATTTCAGGTCGACACCACACAACCAAAAGACAAACAGAAGTCACAGGCAAACAACATGGTGCAACAAAAGCGTAAAGCCCTAGCCGACTTGTTCAAGTACTTGCATAAAATAGGACTGAACTACCGCACCGGGCTTGTGATACTCACCTCTAATGAGCAGCTGTATGACTTTACTATACCACCTATTGATTTGGATGCTTCGTTCGCTTATTTGAAGCCTAGGTAAGTATTATTAATCTAGATTTTAAAATATGTTTTTATTACTTGTTTCAATTTTTTTTGTTCTAGCAACATTTTTGTGTTTTACTATGGTTTTACTACCATCAATAGTTCCTAAAGAGTTTGCTACTCAATAGTACTCTCTATCTACTCTTTGGCACCAAAACTTTAAAAGTCTGCACTATGAAAAACCTAAAGAAGCAGATTTCGTAAACACAAAACTGAACTATTTAGTAGATAGATATGTTAATATGAAAAACGTCAAATGTCACTCATATCTTACAAGTATGACTACTAATGTTTACTACCACAACTTCTTGGAAACAAGCTACCTTAAAAAACTTGTTATAATGTAATAATAATAATATTCACACACTACACAACACATTAACCTAGTCCCACACTAAGATCCCTATGGTCTTGTGTCGTGGGTGCTAAGTAACGGTATATGAATACATAGATAAGTATAGAAACATCCATGACTCGGAAACAAACATCAATATTCATCATATCAATGTTTGCACCTACCGGGATTCGAACCCAGGACCTATGGCGTCGTAGGCAGGGTCACTACCTACTAGACCAATCGGCCGTCCAATGTGTTCTATGTATTACAGACGTTGCGACGCCTCCCTGTCACTACTATGGTCGGGCTGTGAGAAGTACTTCCAGAAGAACATAGCTAGACACCGTCTGATGACGGCAGCGCTACAGTCGCCGCATCAAGACCTCGGTGTACAGAATATTGAACGGTGTAAAGGATTCGCCGCTTACTTGCTGGTATGTTGGTTTTTAGTAAAAAAAAATTGTTGTTGAGAATTGGTGCAGTCAAAGAGGAGATTGTTGAGAATATATCTATGTGGTCAGGTTATTGATTTACGTTAAATTGGTATGTTGTGATTTCGGTCATATGAAACTAAATACAATGTACAGTCATGAGTAATATGACGTATATATTACTGGCGCTGGCACGCGGAATGCAGAGGTCGTGGGTTCGATTCCCACCCGGGTGAGGAATTTTTTCCATTTCTTTATTAATAATTTTATAGTATATATTGTTGTTAGACTTTTAACTGTAACACAAGGGCATAAGTATGTTTGTGTATACCTTATTGCTCATGATTGTAGATACATATTATACACACAGCTGTGGGGTTGCCAGAAATCTAGGATCATGAATTAAAAAAATATTTTCTTTTTTTTTCACTCATTACTGAGGTATTTGTTCAAAACCGCGGGCTTGTGGCCAAACGGAGATGAATTTACGATGGGTTCGATAGAAATTTTCTGACAATGCGGCAGGTGTGTAGTATGGTAGCTTTTTGTAGAAGGTATGTGATAGATAGGTGCATATTTAATGTGTCAAGGCTGGTGCGGAGTGTTTTTGGTATGACGCCCGTCGTGGACAACACGATGGGAATGGTTTTTACCATGTTCACTTGCCATTGAGTTTTAATCTCAATGGACAAGTCCGTGTATTTGGAAATTTTCTGTGTGTACGTTGATGTGAGATTGTGTGTGTTATATTATTAAAGTGACCCTACAGTCACGTTTAGTACAGCAGGTCAGATGTAAAGGGTCAGTGACATGTTTCTAGCGCATCTTCTGAGTTTCTGAGTTCTATAAAACTACTAGTGTTCTGTAAATTAGTTATGAATTTCTTAGATATTAAGAAGTTGTATAATATACGCACAATATAATGTTATTTCAGAAACTAACAAACACACAAAAGAAATCAATATCAAAATACTCGTCATACCTGTATGACTTACGCACGCTTACCACAAATCTAATGAACGCTCTTGACGTTGAAACAAATGATAACAATCTGTCTACTATACAAAATAGACTCGATTTACTCACAGAATGCTACGCAAATGCCAGCATTGTTCTAGAACAGTACGCAGTTCTAATCAAATCTTGTCCAGAAAAACCTTTGAATGCAGAAAATGAACCTGATTTCGATAGCAAAATCTCAAATTCTCCTATTGTTCGATGCTTCAAAAATAGCGACGAATGGAATGAGTTGAATAAAAAAATTGCTAGTCTTGTTACTGCTGTAAATAAGCAAAAAACTTCATTGCATAAACTAACTAATGCATCTCCTGCAAGAATAAGTTTGAATCTCGAAGGGTTACCGATTATATCTCAAAATCATATTGATACTACAGAGGCGGCAATTAATAATTTAGTCGAAATTCAAAAAGATTTAATAACAATATTACAAGAATACGAATTCACACTTAAATCGCCAATTGTAGACGATTATGAACCAAAACATCCGTTATTAAGAAGCATTGATGACCTATCAAAATATATTACTGATGTATTGAGCAATTTAGAAGATTTAATTACTCCTAAAGACGAACAAATGGAAGAGGATCAAACTGAGTTACTAATAGAACAAACAGAAGATTTAATAGCAACAATGCTTCTAATCATCCAATCAGTTTACAAAAAGCATTTAACAACACACAATACAAGTTCAGATGACGTTATAGAGGCAATAGACGAAATAATTGAAAATAAGGAAGAAACAAAAGAAGCGATTGAAGACAAACATCTGAAAGAGCATTTACACGATCGACTGTCAAATGATGTAAAGCAGTTACAGCTAGATACTCTTATTAATAAAATCAGTGATCTTTTAGTCAGTTATGTGCATGCTAGAGTGACACAGAGGAATGTAGAGGGCGTGAAGAATGTGGTGATGAGATTGGTTCCGATTTTAGAGCAGACGGTGTTGTTTGTGCAATACTTCGTGACGCAGCAGGTGGCTGTGCATCGTGTGTCATGTAAGATGCTGTCTGTGTTGCTGAAAATCTTCGCTAGCTTAGCGACCAAAGGGTAAGCAGCTTATTTTACCCATTTTGATGATGTTTGTAAAATTAAATAGGATTAAATATTTTTGCGGCTAAGCCGGGGGCGTAAGTTAGACTTCACTCAATTTACCAATGAATTTGTTTTATGTACGGATTTCAATGTTCTAAAATTGTCACTTAGCCATTGCCTCGGAAAGCACGTAAAACCGTTGAACCTGCACCTGATCTCTCTTCGGTTGTGTCGGCTCTCCGTTCCATCGGACTATGAGAGTGACGGAATGGAGAGCTAATGCATCTATGTTTGCACATACTTATTTTAGGCTACTCTAGGTAATCTAAATAAATAAATAAATCTCCAAGTAGAGATTTGGTTGCGCTGACCGAGATACGAGTACGGTCGGAGATATTATTGATATCTTACGTGGAGAAGCTTAATGTCTATAAATTGCACTTTGTGTGTAGTTTCTGCAAGCCCAGTGACATGGATGAAGAGGGCTCGGCGGGCGGCGCGGGCGCACTCAGCGGGACCGGGCTGGGGGAGGGGGAGGGGAAAACTGACGTCTCTGACAAGATCGAGAATCAGGTACCTATGATGATGAACTGTATGTATTATGTAAGATAACTGCTAGTTTCATAGAGTCAGCGCCCATTATGTCGTAACAACATATAATAATCGTGTAGTTTTAAGAGGCGTGGCTTATATATTTTTATAGAGGTGTTCACATGTTTGTATGACGACACCATTAACTATCGTCTTATAGAATACAGTTTTATTCTTTCTTGAAGGGAATGTCCCCACACCAAAACAAAAATATTGAGTTTATATTTAAATTATATGCATACATATTTGAATTTTAGGATCAACTGGATGATGCCCATCGCCCTGGCGAAGAGAAGAAAGAGGAAGATAGAGATTGTAAAGAGGAGGAAAAAGGAGTCAATATGACAGATGATATTGACTCGCATTTGCAGGATGTCGATAAGAAAGGTAAGAACTTTTTTGGAAGTTTACAAAAAAGTAGGCACATTAAAACCTCTTCATGTATCTTTCCTCTCGATTTTTGCAATATTTTATTGATAGAGTGATTAGTATGCCTATCATCATCATCATTTACAGCACTGAGAAGTCCACTGTTGGACATAGGCCACCCCCAACAACCTCCACTCCGACCGGTCGGAAGCAGCCAGCATCCAACCTATCATCATTTCATCATCATTTACAGCCCTGAGAAGTCCACTGTTGGACATAGGCCTCCCCCAACAACCTCCACTCCGACCGGTCGGAAGCAGCCTGCATCCAACCGACGCCCGCAACCTTGGCCAGGTCATCCGTCCACCTCGCGGGTGGCCTTCCCACGCTGCGCTTGCCGATACGTGGTATCCACTCTAGAACTTTCCGACTCCATCGGCCATCAGTTCTTCGAGCTATGTGCCCTGCCCATTGCCACTTCAGCTTGCTGGACCGTTCAGCTATGTCGGTGATCTTTGTACGTCTGCGGATCTCCTCATTTCTGATTCGATCACGCAGAGAGATCCCAAGCATAGCTCTCTCCATCGCTCGCTGTGCGATCCTGAGCTTTTTTATGAGGCACATAGTTAGAGACCACGTCTCGGCACCGTAGGTCATCACCGGCAACCAATATCCAACCAAAATCCAACCTATATTTTAACATAATTAAAATAATGGTTACGTTATAGATGGTGAAGATTCCGACCAAGAAGATGAGGATGATGCAGACAAACAAATGGGCGACACAGATAATGCGGCTGAAAAGTAAGTTATTCTAAATTAATCTGTAAAAGTAACTAATAAAGATACAGCCTCAAAAAGTGCTCTTGCGCCTTCTAATAACCCAAGATAAATATGACTTTAGCCTATAAGTTTTATAAAATTTCTAAGTAAGTAAGTATTTAAAGTTTTTCAAACATCAATAAATAAAATTCATCACTTTGTCTTCCATTGAATTTAATAAATATTTATAAGATTGGACCAACAAATATGGGGTTCTGATGAAGAAGACGTGGAAGAAGAGAATAAACAAAAGAACGAAAAAGAAGAACGCGGTAAGGGTGAGAGCACGGGAGAGAAAGATATGGCTGCAAAGGAAGAGGAAAAAGGAGAGGACGATGGCAGCGATGGAAAGGATAAGAAGAAACAAAAGGATATCAATGAAATGGATGAACCTGAAGTGGATGAGGATCATGTAAGTTGTACTTGGTTAACGTTAATTAAAATAATTTTAATGGTAAGATAAGAAGATTAATAACTTTAAACTTTATTATATTTTTAGGTTGATCCATACCATGGTAATCATCCTGAATATCCTGAGCCTGAAGATTTTGAACTGCCTGAGCCAGAAAATACCAATGAAGAATCTGATAACGTAAGTAAATAAAGTGAAATGTGTAAATTATGCCACGGGTGTTGGCGAAACATATGTCGATTCAAATTTTAATTGGTTTTCGGATTAGCAGCTATGTATTTATGGTTGCATGCTAGGTGCTTGGATCTGGCTTCTTGTTGCGACTGTAGTGTCTTGTGTTCGTGATCATGAGCCGCCAGATCCGAGGGTCAGCGGAGGGTATAGGGCCCGGTGGTGGGCGATCCCTCAATAGAGATTTGAACTTCCGAATAGTGACGCCTGATACAATTCAATATGATCTGTTTATTTCAGGAAGGAGAAACAGAAACTGAAAATCCGTTCGAAATAGAAATTAATAAAGACAAAATAGTGGAGCAAGAAGAAGAAGAGAAAGGAGATGATAATAAAGACAATAAAAATGGATTGGAAGTATCCAGTGATGAGGAAGGGGAAGGAGACGACGATGGCCAGGGTACAGAGGTCGGCCAAGATTCCTAATTAGATTTATTTGAAAAATATTGGTTAAATATAACTATCACATATCAATAATTGATTTCAGGATAAAGACAATGAAGCGAAACCCGACGAAAATGAATCCAAAGAAGATAAACAAGATGAAGAAAAAGACGGCAACGAAGATGAAGAAACAAACGTTGACAATATGGATCAAGAAGACAATAACCCAGAGAATCCTGACGCTCCCCAAGAACTTGAATCACCAGAAAATAAAGAAGAAGAATTACCAAAGAATGATGAAAAAATCAACGAAGAAGATGAGATAGAGAAGAAGAAAGAAGTTAATCCGCAGGCTAATCCGTCCAATAATGATCCAACGGCGCAGGATCAAGCAGAAAATGCGGAGATGGATCAAGGGACCAATGACAATGTGGAGACTAATGCGGAACAGAAGAAGGATGAAGATGCTGAGTTCTCTGTCAGTAGATAGTTATTTACTAATTTAGTATTATCTATTCGTACTAATATAGCAGCACAGTTTGCCCATTGAATGAAATTAAATGATAGATAAATATGTTGCGTCTACCGAAATTCGAAGGATATGTGGGGGTGGTAAAAAGGGAAGCGTTTCCGGCCCTACCGGGCCACTACTTTTTGTTTGTCTCATGTATAATATATATTCAAATCATTGTGAGAAACTTCGACTGTGGTTCTGTCTTGCGTTCGATAGGTGGCTCCGCTACAGAACTATAACGTGACATGATCTATTAATTCCCGTATAATCTACCGAAAATCAGTGTTACCAACTATAAATAAAACTACATTTCTAGGAGCAATCGCAAGAACAAGTAGGCGATGAAAAACAATCGACCGGCCGATCTGAACTCGACAAGAGTGACAAAGGTCATAGAGGGGAGAAGCAAGCTGCTAGTCGGGCTGATAATAGCAAGGATAAACGGAAACAGCATGAGAACAAACCTGGAAAGACTAGTCAAGATAGGACTTTAGGTAAGAAAGTTACATACAAAAGATGTATTAAATCCTTTAGAATATTTTGCCGAAGCATTTATTTATTTTTATTTATTTATTTATTAACTTTAAAATTATATAGTTGTTTTACAATACCCTGCAAAACTGCTTACGCATGCTTATGCTTGGTGGCTTACGCTTATGGTAGCGCCAGAGCCTCATCCATTATATGGTATTCTAGCTTTTTCCCGCGACTTCGTCTGCGTGGCTACAGAAAATAAATATATACATATTATGTAAATTATTAATCTAGTTTTTGATTTCGGAAAGCGGAGTGCGATGTATTATCTTGCATGCTAGGTGCTCGGGTCTGGTTTCTCGTGGCGACTGTAGGTAGTGCAAGTGCTTGTTTTCGCAGTTATGAGTTATCAGATCCGAGGGTCAGTGAAGGGTGTAGGGCCCGGTGGTGAGCGCACCCATAGTGAATGTTTGAACTTCCGAATTGTAACGCCTAATACAATTTCATTTATATAATGTAAATAAGTAAAGTGTGTGTAAATAAAGCGTGCAGAGGTAACAAACCTTAGATGTAACAAACAAACAAATTTGATTTTGAAATTATAATATTATTTGGGATCTTTAAGTCGAATCTACCAAAACCATGGATATTCTTTTATAAAATTATTTTAGCTTTTCCAATTTCACATTTACTAATCTCAGGTGAAATAAACGAAAAGAAACAGAAGAAGTCGCAGATGTTGAATGTAGAGAGAGAAGAAGATGATGATGCACCAGATGGCGGCAGTGAGGAGGGAGAGGAGAAAGAAGCAGATGCTTATCAACACGTTAAAGAAGCCAAAAAGGATGACTTACAGGTAATGTAAAAAAATACAAGTATTAAAAAGGGTTTCAAGTAAACTAGGTGCCTTAGACTAAACTAGTTATTGGCGATTTTAACGTAGACTTGTTGGTCCCAAATAAGATTTCAACAGATTATCTAAACGATATAACGGAGGCTGGGTATGTTGTTATGAACAAGATAGATAAACGGTACTGTACCAGAGTCACTGCGTCTACTGCCACAATTATTGATCATGTATACTCAAATCTATTGGATAACCATCCCTAACTTGCCATCATTGACTCCTCGATGTCTGACCATAAACAGATTTACCTTGAACTTGACAAATACAGGCCTAATGACAGACAAAAAATACGCTACAGTGCTATTGATTACTTGACACTCTACAGTAGTGTCGCAGGGGCTGGCTATGTTAATGATGGGCATTGTTATGATGACTTTGAAATGTTTATTAAACAAGAAATAACCAAAAATAGCGTACTGAAATACAAAACATTAAACTTGCCGCTGAAAGATTGGATTAAGAAACCTATAATAGACTGCATAAATAACCGTAACTATCTATGGAATAGATTAAAAAGTGATCCCGAAAATGAACAACTAGTTTTAAAAGAGAAAGAAACAATGTAACCAAACTTATCAAAAAATCTAAAAAAGCCTACTATTATAAATCATTCAAACAGTGTGACAATAACCCAAGAAAAACTTGGAAATTAATAAATAGTTTAGCTAATAATACTAACAAAAGTAGCTGCGTTCCTCCAAAACTTATTTGTGAAAATAATATTTTAACTAAGGGAAATGAAATCTGTGACTGTTTTAACAACTTTTTCTCGTCGATTGGCGATTCATTGGCGAAGAAAATACCGAAAACTAACTGTATTAACAGTACAGACTGCTCACTAGTGTGTATAAAGGATGATCACGGTAAGCAACTTGCAGATTTTGTTCCCTGTACAGTAAAGGAGATTACAAAAATTATTAATGATCTAAATGCAAACACTAGCTCTGGCATTGATGGTATAAATGTAAAGTCGATAAAATGTTTAAAAAATCTAATAGTTGAGGAGTTGACGCTATGTATTAATGAATGTCTGGGTAGTGGCATCTTTCCCGATAGTCTAAAGATAGCAAAAGTAAGTCCGATATACAAATCCGGTACTAGAACCGACCCTGGAAATTACCGACCGATATCGGTATTACCAATTCTATCCAAGATATTTGAAAGGGTACTGTATAGACGCCTAAATGACTACTTAATAGACCTAAACTTTTTGTATGAGCATCAATATGGTTTTAGGCCTAAATCAAATACTCTGTCGGCTACTATTGACCTCATTACAAAAATTAAAACCAATATTGATCTTAAAAATATCGCTTTGGGTATCTTCATTGACCTAAAAAAAGCTTTTGATACCGTTAGTCATCAGCTACTTCTTTTAAAATTAAAAAACATAGGTATTACAGGATTGGCATACAAAATGTTCGAATCCTATTTATCTGACAGACAACAAATAGTCAAAATAGGATGTCATGAAAGTAAAGTGCAAAAAGTTAATTGTGGAATTCCACAGGGGTCAATAATCGGGCCATTATTTTTTCTTATTTACGTAAACAATATCAGCAGATTAGATCTGATAGGCCATGCAACGCTGTATGCGGATGACACCTGTTTGTTCTACTTTGGTAATGATATGCAAAACTTGATAGATAATGCCCAGACTGATTTGAATAAATTTCAACAATGGTGCCAGCAAAATCTTTTAACTATTAATATAAACAAAACATCATACTTATATGATTTTTTCGGCTAAAAATAAAAAGATACCAAACTATACTCCATTAAATATAAATAATGTAATCATACAAAAATCTGAACAAGAAAAATATCTTGGACTTATCTTAGATAGTAAACTAACGTGGCAACCACAAATAGAACATATCAAGAGCAAAATAATACCATTAACAGGTGTCTTGCACAGAATAGTAGGGTGTATTCCCCACAAGATTCGCATAGCTATATACAATTCTCTAATAAAATCGCATTTAGAATACCTCGTGGAGGTGTGGGGCTGTGCCGCCAAAACAAACCTTAAACAACTACAAGTTACACAAAATAAATTAATTCAAACTTTGTTCCAATATGATTATCTAATGAGTACACGAAAAGTATATGAAAAGTGTAAGTTATTTAATCTTTCTCAACTATACGTATACAAAACATGCATTCTGGTTAGGAAGATTCTCACAAATGCCATCCATACCGATTTGACTTTTGATAGAAGAGTTATTAAACATAACTTAAGAAACTCCAATAAACTCGTATTACGTAGACCGCGTACTCAGTATGGTAACAAAACCATCTTATTTGAGGGAGCGCAGCTATACAATAACTTGCCTAACGAGATAAAGGAAGCGCAATCGCTTAACACGTTTAAGTCTAAACTCATGACTCACGTTTATATCATCCGTAAGATCGAAAACGGTTTACTTAGTCATTGACTACCTGTTTTTAATCATCCAAAGTGTAACATATAATGATACTCGTATCTGTGATAAAAGATTAATCAAGTTTCTCGTACGGGCGGGCCGATGAAGGTAGATAGATACCTATTTATGAAATAATTATTATGTATGCTTATTTTAAGTGAACTTGTTATTGGTTCTTATAAGTAAATAAATTCTTTAAACCTAAACAAGGTTCACGTGATTTTCATTCAGTGATACAGACTCGTGACTGGGATCAATCTTCTTGTCATAATCGTAAGAAAAATGCAGACTTTGTCATGACGTTGGAAGTGCGCTTTCTATAGCTGTTACATACTATGTATTCTAGTATCTACAACGCATGCATTTTTATACATACATAATATACACATCGATGTGTTTCCGAAATGGGTAACAAGAACTGTCACGTTTTTGCATAGCGACGACAAGTTGTAAATGATCACAAGTTGCTAGATTATCGCCCGAGTTCTTTAGTCGACTCTTACAACAGGCACGGAAGGAGATGCAGATGATGTATTCTAGTGTAGCCCCGCATCAACACTTTCATATATAAAAAAAATATATTTAATCATAGGCAATCGATGCTGCCACTAAAGACCAAGCCGACCAACAACCGACGTTGCAGCAAGATGATGAAGACGCTGACAAGCTGAAGGAAGATGATGAAATACCTATGGAAGTTGATGACGAAGATATTCAGGTAATGTATTATCAATTTGTTTGATTCCAGTGATTAAAATCAGCCCAAGTGGCATGCCTGCGATACACGATATGATAAACCGATTTATCGACATTTAGCCTGCCAATAGGTGACTGGGATCGCACCGACGCCTTCTGACAGACAGGCGCACGTCTTAACCATTGGGCTTTTACCTCTTTAGGCAAAGTTTAGTAGTATATTGAGGGTATTGCGTAAAAGATGTTAAAAAACGTTTCTACTTACCCCTCCGTGAATGCGGTGTGACTTTATGCATGTTTATAATCGTTTGCCGCATAGACAAATGAGAAATTATTAAACTATACCCATAAACAAAGGAAAATAATTATAACAATGCTATCCTAAAACAGATCGAAAAATCCGAAGAACTACAATCGGAGAAAGTAAAAGAAGGAGCAGACAAAGAGATGGACAAAGCGGGGAGTAAGAAGGAGAGTGGGGATGATCCCACAGGGGAGACCGGGGTCGACGTGGAAGGGGAGACCGTGGCTACTGAACATGTCGCTAGGGGAAGTGAAACCAGTTATCATACTGCGTGAGTTGTGTTTTCTGTATTCCACTTTTGTATTTATTGGATTTTTGGACTCTGCTACATAAAAGTCGCCTAGGTACCCTATTTTTTTTAAGACTATGTAGTTTATATTCAGTTTTTAGGCACGCCTTTTAGGCTTTTTATGTACAAAAATGTTACCTAAAAATGTGATATGAATATGTATTAATTTTTTCGACATGTGATCTGATGTATTATAGTGAAGTCCCGCATCATCACGGGAACAAAGTATTTTTATAAAGACTAATTAGAAATTAAATAATTTTCAGGCAAGAACAAACAAGAACGCAAGCCGAAGCATTAGACGTGCAAGAGTACATGTCAATCCGCGACTGGGTCCGCGATTCGCGTTCGCTCCGCGGCGGCGAATCGTCGGCCGCGGTGTGGCGCGGTCTGTGGCGCGAATCCGCTCCGGCGGCAAGGGCGCTGTGTGAGACTCTCAGGCTGGTTTTGGAGCCTACTGGACGTTCTAGGATGACGGGTAAGATACTAGATTAAGTAGACACTATGTGTGTTTTACTATAGATAGTTTATAATGTTCTAGTAGTTCTCATGCGATAAATCGAGCACAGTTTTATGCGAAAATATAATTTCGAATGCAATTTTTTCATATGTAAAGACTAATATAAGTATATGTGGAGAAACAATGGTGTAATACCGAATACTAACAAAATTGTCGTTACTGTATACATTTATAGCGAGTCGTTTGCTTATTATTGTCAATTAGTACTTGTATAAGAGATAAGAATCAATGGTATTGTATACAATTATATCAAGTGACTAGTTTAGATTCGCTTATAGAAAAAGACACAAGTAAATACGAGGAGTTCCAGAGTTATGTAAACTAACATATCTATTTATATAATTTTGTCATAAACTAGTTGTTATAATAATAATCATTTTGCGTTATGACAAAATTATTTTGCGTGGAATGTAGTCAAATGTCCTCCTCACTACCACTTCTTATATAAGTATGTATGTTTTCAAGAAAATAAATTTGGTTGAGTAAATAATGCGTGAAGTGGTAACAAATGAACTTGCTTTCGCATTTACAATACAAGTTGGGATGTATCATTATCATAAATGAAATGAACATTTTGTATAATTCTTTCAGGCGACTACAGAACCGGGCGAGCAATAAACATGCGTCGAGTAATCCCGTACATCGCGTCCCACTTCAGAAAGGATCGCATTTGGCTGCGTCGAACTAAACCCGCCAAGAGAGAGTACAAAATCGCTATAGCGGTCGATGACTCCAGCTCTATGGCAGATAATAGGAGCAAAGAACTCGCCTTTGAAAGCTTAGCGCTGGTTTCCCAGGTATGATTGTTTTATGGTGATACTACTTCTTGAGGCGTCTTAACCAAATGCTGTATTATCTATAAATATATGTAATAGGTTTGGAGTGTGTATGGAAATCAAATCCTAAGAAAAAAAACCGACTGCGTTAAATTTTTCACCCAATGTCACTCACGACTAAGACGAATATAATGATCTTCTCAAGCTCAATGCAACTAGCCATGTAGCCTCTAGAGCCTGCCAAAGAATACATAGGACATACACTCGAAAAACATAATCCTCCTTGTGACGCAGTCGGGTAAAAAGGTATTAAAATATTAGACCCACATTAGATTGGTTGCCTAATTGGATAATAATTCTATTTTTTTTAACTTTTCTTTCACCGTTCATTCACAATTGGTTTATTAATGAATAACATGTTTTTAATTTATTTTTAACAATATAATCATTTATTCCAGGCACTAAACCTCCTCGAATCGGGCGATTTAGCAGTACTAAGTTTCGGCGAACAACCGAACCTATTACATCCGTTCACCGAACAGTTCTCCGAACATTCGGGCTCCAAAATACTCGAGCAACTGCGTTTCGAACAAACGAAGACGAAAATAGCGCAACTATTAAACTATTGTACAGTTATTTTTGAGCAGTTAAGCGTAAGAAGTGACGCAGTTAATGCTAAGTTGCTGGTGATAGTGAGTGATGGAAGGGGCATCTTTTCTGAGGGGGAAACGAAGGTGTTGCAGGCGGTGAGGCGAGCGAGGCAGCAGGGAATATTCTTGGTGTATGTGGTCATCGATAACCCGGATAATAAGGTTAGTTAAACTAACATAGTTTACATAATTTAGTTAGATATGATGAATTAGGTATCGATGTTTATTTCCGATTTCCGAGTCATGGGTGTTTCTAAATTTATCTATGTATTTACCGTTGCTAGCACCCACAACACAAGGCCTTAGGGATCTTAGTGAGGGTGTAGATTAATGCGTGTTAACATTTATTTGTTCTATAAATCAATTATGCAGTAAATTTAACTCTAAAATGTCAAGTATCAAAATAGTTTTGGGTGTATAACGTAGGGTTATTGGCCCAATTTGCTTAGGGGTTAATTAGCTTGAAGGGTTTGATAATTCCTGTCTGCCAATGACAATTTTATTTGATAGTCTTTTCAAATAATATGTATATTAAACACTCACCTTATCTACAGGACTCGATAATGGATATCAGACGACCGCTGCTGGACCCCGAAACGAATGCGGTGAAATTCGAACAATATCTCGACAGATTTCCGTTCCCATACTACCTTATACTTCGTGATATGGCCGCATTGCCAACCGTGTTGGGCGATGCATTGCGACAATGGTTTGAGCTGGCAGCTAATAATGCTAGCTAAATTATCTGTAGGTCCGTTCTTCTATTTTTTATCAGTTGTAACGTGATGCAAAGACATAGTTATTTTATTATTTTATGCTAGTGTTAGGGAATTAATGCAGAGGTCGCTAGCGTGAAGTAAAAACAGAGTTGTGCAGTAAAATGTGCCACGCTGTTTGCGTTTCAGCTGGAGTAATTTAGGGGAATTGGAGGGCCGCATGTTTTCGCAAAAATAATTGAATTTATTGAATGTTATAATTGAATTTATTGAATGTTGATCAGGCATGTCGTGTTTGGAAATTAAATCAGAAAATGGTAATGATAAGATGTCCTATTATTATTGCAAAAGCATATGTCCCAGACTTTAGTCATAATAGTAAGTAAAATATTATGTTTGTGTGTGACTGAGATCTGTGGGGTGAGCACGAACCTTTTTACTCGCTAGCAAAATCTATGGGAATTGACAGTTGGACGATAGCGTTACGTACTATCGAGAGGTTCGTGCTTACCCCTCTGTGAGTTCTATCTAAAGCACCCGTATTTACTGATTAATGACTAAAAATTATGTTAGTAAAAATAAATATTAGACTATAAGTTGAATTATGAAATCTAGATGACATTTCATTATCATTAAAAAATTATTAACAAAGAAATGGAAAAAATTCCTCACCCGAGTGGGAATCGAACCCACGACCTCTGCATACCGTGCTAGCGCTCTAACCACTGAGCTACCTGGTCAATTACTCGGATGACGAATTTTACCATCTCTTTTCTAAATTACATATTGTCATTAATTTAATTATGTACTTGAAATGTGATAGTTCCATTAAACAAGTTATTAAAATATGACTTTGATTTGAAAAATTAAACTAAATATCTAGATATTTGTGTAAATCTGGGTCTCCTATGCGTATTTTTACGAAACAATACATAAAAATTATTGCGTATTTTTTCGATAAAAATCATGTGCTGGAAACCGGCTTTAGCTATTAAGAAACTGGGACTGGTTCCCTATTTATAGAGTTAAGGACCACTAGCACTAACTGCCTGAATCTAGGTTTCTAGTCACTGCCTAGCACACATGTCGTTTTCTTCATCACCATCTGTTCCCAATAATTTTCCGTCGACGCAATATGTACTCTTCTTATATTCGTCCCTATTATCCGTCATCTTGTTACTCACTCCCAGAACACACATATTCTCTCACAGAGTCCATTCAACACTTCTTAGGCCTACCTCTTCCGCTATCTCCATCCACATTCAAACGCTCAACGCTCTCTGTAATATGCCTTTAATGCTGTTGCGTTATATGACCAAGACAGAGGGTTACGGTGATCGGCGCCGGCGCAACTTTTAAACTTCCTCTTATATATTCATTCTTTTTTATCCTGGAAACTTCACATCCATCTCAACATTGGCATTTCGCTCATAGTTGTTTTTACCTTCTTCAGCATATTGCAGTCCACTGCTGGACCTAGGCCTCCCCCAGGACACGCCACAGGGGGGTTTTTGGGCAGGCGGGTTGGTGACCGCAGTCTGATTTTTTGACTATGTTGTCAGCACGGGAGGCGCTGCTGCCCGCCTCCGGGAAACCCTTAATAGCCTCGTACGATACCCACGGGCAGGCATGGGGTGGTGCAAACTCTACTCTACCGGCACCACACCACACCACATAATGTTCATCTATCTGTACATAAATATTAATCCTTTGCTTAAGCACTTGGTGCCAGTGGACCTTATATCAGTCAGTGTGCTAAAAAAGGCTGTTAAATTAAATATATTAGTCTGTTTAGTTATACTGAGATGGACAAACCGTTGTTTATTGTGTCGTGTTTGTTTGAACCTTTTTTTCTGTTGCTTTTTCATAAGGATTAAATTCTTACAGCCAAGTTCAATATTATTATTAACATCTGGACTTTTTTCTATCCACATTTAAAAACCACGAGAAAAAACTGTTCATGTTCAATGATTGTATTACACACATTCATTACACATGTGCATGTATTGGTTATTATTAAGAAAATAGGCGATATTTTGTTATAAAATAAAAATTATGACTTCACTGTAGTATTTCTTTTATCTACTGTAGATTAGGCGATTAACGTTTTGCAATGCTCCCAGATTTTAAATGTCACAATTTGTACACTCGTAGATGCTGGGTATCACATCACGCAATGAAACATGCCGTCACGTGAGAAATTTGCATACCCTACATCTTAGAATAAAAATTCGGAGCGAAGACCTATCATTAATCTAAGCCCTACATTACATCTATTTGTTACAAAATTTATTTAACGGCCGATTTTTCCAAACGTCGGATAGCCTCGGAACAATAAAGTTCTTATTCTTATTCTTTATTGTACACATACAATTACATACAGACAGAAATTATGAAAGAAAATGTACAAAGGCGTGCTTATCTCTGAAAGAAATTTCTTCCAGCAAACCATCTGGGAAAGTGATAATTAAATATAAAAAGTTCATGCTGTCTTTCTAAAACTTGAAACAATAGAGACAGCATCTAAGTACTTGAGGGTAACACGGGTAACACAATATTAATTTGACATTGACGTTAAAAAGTGCGCGAAAATCAAATAACCTACTGAGGACAAGCACCTTAAACATCTTGCGTCTCTCTTCCTCTCGCACAACTAATAATACCTCTTGCAACCTTAGTACTTTGTTAGTGCTATGTTTGTAAGATTTTCTTTACTAAAATACATCGATTCGTGCGTACGCGAGTGATATCGATTGTTACCTTCTATAACTCGTTACTTGTAAAATTGCAGAGGGGTAAGCACGAAACCTCTAGATAGTCCATAACGCTATCGTCCAACTGTCAAATCACATAGATTTTGCTAGCGAGTCGCTAGCGTTACGCCGCGTAAAAAGGTCCGTGCTTAGCCCACTGATCGATTCTGCTTGTGTGAGATTACACCTCTTACAACCCTCAGCTATCCCAGTACTATGTGGGCTGTTCTTTACCTTGATTCCCACGCGACTAATAAACCTTTTGCAACCTTCTGCTATGCTAATACTTAGTGAGCTGTTCTTTACTAAAATTCCGCACGCGCCTGACATCTCTTGTTACCTTCTGCTATCCTATGAGTCACTTTTTACCGAGCTTTACTAATCGCCAATTTCTATATGTAACTGATCTTGAGATTTTTTGCATATCTCAGATATGATCTTCAATTGTTTTCTTACAAAATTTCAGATTAGGAATAAAAGAATCCGAGATTATTTTTGATCTTTCGTACAGAAATTGGCCGTAAGAGTTTTACGTTCAGGCGAATTTTGTCCAGGGATTCGCAGAATGACTAATTAGCAAATAGTCCAGATCGCAAAAGGTAACTGTCATTAGAACCAGTGGCGGATTTACAAATTTTCAAGGTATAGGCTGAATAGTTTTTGCCGCCCTTGCCTCAACAATTGTCATATCATACATTATTTTTACAATGCAACAATTTCGTTGAAATTGCACGTAAAATAATTTTTCGGTATATTTTTGAGCTAATCGAAGCTCAATCATGTAGGGGCGGGGTAATGTATGCTATTTACATCCATCCATCCAGTTCGTAGCCTCCAACCAGTAGTAAGACTGGCATGTATGGGTTGTTAGTGGGAAGAGGGGCATATTTTTTACAATTGCGCTCTTTTCACTCATAAGAAGTGTGGCCAAAGGGCGCAGAGGCGCGAGGCCGATCACTGCTTGAGGGGCGGCGAACTAGCTGTTTTACTCTAGAATATGGAAGTTTGCTACTCTCGGAATGTGCAATGACAAGTGAGAGAGAAAAGTCATCGACAAAATTTGTTGCAGACTTCTATCTGTAAGACATCAGAAAACCGTCATAGAAAAATATTTTTGATTTCTATGAGGTAAAAAAAAAATTAAAAAAAATCGTTCCCCAAATTTGCCGCCCCCAAAATCTGCCGCCCTAGGCTCGAGCCTACTCAGCCTGCTGGTAAATCCGTCACTGATTAGAACAAATGCAAATTCAATAAGGAGTTGCATAGAAATTACCGTGTTTTTTAGGGCTCATATCTTGAATTAAATTCTAGAAACATGGCCACACGGTTTTATTTCTCTCACTAAATAGCTAAGAGTCAGTATCTCCCATAGAATTACTCATTTATATGACCACTTCAGAATTTTACAATAAAACAAACATTTAAAAAATATGATGTATATTTGTCAACTGAAAATTAAACAATATCTTAACATATTCGCCTAGCAACAGGACATCGTATCATTTAACAGTAACAGTTCGTTATCGGTTAATAATTAGGCCTATGTTATTATAAATAGTTTACCGTGTTTTCGACACTGATGTGTAAGTTACATTTTAAATATTTAACTTACTAATAATAATAATAATCATGGAGATCTTAGGTGACAGTTAAATTAATTATAGAAATTATCTTAACTAATCAATAATTTTCTGCTCAACTTACTTTGTTTCAGTAATAAAGCCCCTGAACAAAAATATCTTTGTGATTTAGATTTGTTTAGTCAATTCTATTGAAAATTGTGGGACTTTGTTATTGGAAGGTACTAGGTCTGAAATGTCATTGAACTATCTAATGGTCGGAGTCAGAAAAGCCGCCATAACTTACTACTGACTGGTTTGTATACTAGTATTATAAAATATAATGTGTATTTGTCCGAATCTCCATGAATATTAATAAGAAATTATTGTGTTAGTCTCCACTAAGCTACAACAGGCTACACATAAAAATTAAATACTTATGCTAAAAATGTCTCGAAATGAAACTAAATACAATAATATACTCAATGCACCTCTTAAAAACTAAAATGCTAATATACATATAATAATTTTGGAGGATCGATTTACAAGATTTCTTTTGTACAAAACAATATAGGTACGATTTTTTTATAAGTTATTTATATACTACAGAGGAGCATAGACACATAATATTTACGGAACAAATATTGGTACATATTATAACCATAACAATAAAATTGTATCCAAGTGTTAACCTATTACCTGTAAGTTTTTAAAAATGCTTACATAATCATAAAATATAGAATCTTAACTACATAAAATACAGGACACGTGTATTAAAATTCTAGCCTAATACCATGTCTTTTGCAAATCGATCCTCGTCATTAACAGTGTACAGTACAACAAGTACTAAATGACCATGGCCATAAGTTGTCGCTCACGGTCCAATAGATCTCTGTAAGGCTGTCATTCCACCAAAGATGTGCTATGTTATTATATAGATGTTACCTATCCAACAATCAAATTCATTGACATCAATGGACCAATGAATATGATTTGTCGATGTCACACGCATCCATAGCATATCACATCTTTGGTAAAAGTGCAGCCTTACGATATAATTGATAGACCATCATAAAGTTTACAATATAAAAACATAGGCTAACTCAAGTAAAATATGCAATTAATTTACCATAACGATAAAAATTTTAGGCTTAGCTAAATGTTAAACATCTGTTAAAATCGCCCTGGGTGTTACAATACCAGATTAAGATTATAATGAGCTAATATGAGGATGATATCCTGAAAAATGAATTATATTCGTGTATGATGCAAATTTAAATATCGCACTGTTTTACAAAGCGTGTTATCTAAATCAGAGCATTACACTGAGCTTAACCAAGGGGCCATCGCGACTGAATTCACCGCTAGAGGTGCTAGTGTAGCGAGAAGTTTTTTAATTTAGTTATCTCGAAGGAAAAGCAAGGAAACTATGCCATATACAGCCATTTTCTTTAGTACAATTATTTCTGAATTTATGATGGACGATAAAACCGACACTGCGGCATGCTTGTTTTTATTTTAACAGTAGTACTGTTATATTACGTTTATGTCTTTTAAAAAATTATCACGTATCTAAATAAATCTAACAGTTATTTTTAAAAAACCTCCCGCTACCGTGGCTCCATCTAGTGAGCGCAAAAACGGTGACCCCAATTTTATTTTACAATGCTAACATACCCTTTTAATAAATATGTTTAAACTACTTATTTATACGATTACTAAAATCGTCCCAACGAAATGTTTGAGCGAAATTAAAGCTGTTAAATTTAATTTCTTCAATTATTTACAATCTTGTTCCGATAATACAATACGATTTTTCAAGTCTTTATAAAATGGGGTTATAAAATTGGAAAATTTTGGAAAAATACCCTAACACAAGTTGAATTACCTAGCTTGTTCTAAATGTCTAAAAAATTCAAGGCCCTTGTGGTGAAAACATGATTCGAGACCTATATTAAATACATTTTCATACCCGATAGCACTTTAAAGCTCGGTCCTGACTAGGGTTGCCAACTCTTATATACAGATTTGCGGGACATCGGGGTTAAATATGCGGGACCACAGAAAGAAAAACGGGACACCACTACAAATGGCCAATTCTGTAAATTTTTAGAGAAATAAATATTTCGTGATATTCCATTGCAAATGGAGGTTTAATGGTGGCGCATCCGAAATATTTTTGTATTAACTCAACCGATAGTAGGTTAGTATTTTATTTGTTACTTTTATCTTCCAGTATATAGAAACGCGAGCGGAGCGAGCGATAAATTTTTTCACATTCCAAGGACCTTTATTAAAAAATAATTGTTTTTATTGGGTCAGTATACATTCTTTGTAGATACTTTTACCCATTTAAGATAAACACGAGCGGGGCGAGCTCGAAATTTTTTCACCTTCTTCCAAGGACCTTTATTAAAAAAAAACATTGTTTTTATTGAGTCAGCATACGTACTTCGCATGTTATTCTTACTTATTTAAGAGAAACACGAGCGGAGCGAGCGCTAAATTTTTTCGCCTCCCGAGGGCCTTTATTAAAAAAAAAGTTTTATTGGGTCAGCATGCGTGTATGCTGAAATTTTTTCATTGTTACAAAAGATATATTATTATTTTTTTATTAAAAAAATAACCTTTTTATTCGGTCTGCTTATAAACTTTATCACACAAGAGCAACAACGCGAGCGAAGCGAGCTCGGAAATATTTACTTATTTTGAATCCTTAGTAATTTTTTTAGTTTTCCACATTAATAATATAATAATTTACTTTAATTTATATAAAAAATACTTCATTCAATCAGATGGTATCAAAATGACGCCTGATAAATCCTTAATAATTATTTGGTTGATTGGTGTTGAATGATTGATACATACGTAGTAAGCGTGTAAAGAGGAGCAATGAGAATATTTTCTATTTGAAAAATATTTCACTAAATACACTTATAAATTCTGATGTTTCATTGATGATGAATGAGTAGGTAACAAGTATATTAAACTTAAAGATTTGTGTTCTGATTGAAAATTAAAAGTTGAAGATCTGGATATCACGTACTTTTCGCGATTATAATTTTGAAGATGATTTTTTTATCAACTGGGGAGGATTCACCGGAAAGCGGGACATTTGGCGTCCCGCAGACCCTTAAAACGGGACTCGTTATATAAACCCTGCAAACGGGACGTCCCGCGCCACGCGGGACGGTTGGCAACCCTAGTCCTGACCGACGTTACATTGTAATGTTACATGTTATACGGCGAGCATTCTTGCAGTCAGTACGTAACGTTATGAAAAAAAAGACCAATTTGCAGTAGCAGAGCCGAAGATATCGCTTTGCTTCTATACAAATTACATAATCAGCCTATGGACCACTTTTACAATGATTTTTCGCGTAACGCGCAATCGGCCGCATGCTAGTTGGCAAATGCGTTACACGACGTAACATCAGTTAGTACCGACCTTATAAAGTATAAAATCCCCTTCTGACCCATGGCACTACCAGACCACACTACCGGTAGTGTCGCGGAGAATTTTTCGTCCCTTCTGCACTACTAGCCAGTAGTGCCGTGGGTACTTTATAAAGGGTCTAACATCTTCGTTCCCATCGACACTACTACTACATAGGTACTAAATTTAAAAATTAAAGTTTTTATATTGACAAGTAAGAATGAACGGATTGTTTTGTAAAAATTTTAGTTTATATGTAACCTCTATGCAAATTACTACTAAGTACTTAGTTACTACTAACCGAACTTGTACATCTCAACTATACCCTCAAAATTGGTCAGAAGTGGCACTATGTGGTTCTATCGGCCCTTGGTGCTCTGCCTACCCCGTAAGGGATAAAGGCGTGATTATATGTATGTATGTAGGTACTTAGTTACTATACTTTATGCACTAAAATAGTTAAGAAAGAGAAAGAAAAATTGAATTATATTTTGTTTATTGGGCAAACATTTGCAGCTCGGCACCGTAAAAACAATAATCAATATGATAAAACGTAAAAGAAATCACTATGAACTCATTATTATTACAGCCACACCAAAAGCTTGTTTTTAAGAAGTATACTTATTAAGTTATCGTAACTTGTCGAGTGCATGACCTAAAGTTATCTCCCCATTAATTGTTGCATTTGTACACGTGTAATTACATCGTCGTTGGTTATACGTAAATTGGGTCATTTTGTTTTATTCTCATTATTTTTGGCTTTTATATTGGAAAGTGTTTGAAATTATTTTTAAATTTAGTTACCTATGTAGTAGTAGTGTCGATGGGAACGAAGATGTTAGACCCTTTATAAAGTACCCACGGCACTACTGGCTAGTAGTGCAGAAGGGACGAAAAATTCTCCGCGACACTACCGGTAGTGTGGTCTTGTAGTGCCATGGGTCAGAAGGGATAAAATCGAGTGATTGGCGGATCAACAGCCTTTTATATACTTAGGCCCGATATTTAATTTATAAATAGTAATAAAGTGTATAATAGACATACCTAAAAATTGCATTCTTCCCTACACGGCGCGAAGAACAAAGCTACCCAGTTTTAGATCCAAAAAGAGAGATAGATTTAGGGATTGTGTGCATAAGTTAAATTAACAGACAACATAGAAGAAATAAAGCCTTTTATGTATAAATATACGCTACATTCCTCAAGGAACTAGAAATGCGCGATGAAAGAGTAATCCAAAAATAGTAAGCTCTCATACAGCTAAATTCTCCACTTTTAGTTGTATTAACCTAAGACTGCATTTTCACCATAGATCTGTTATTCTACGACGCTACGGAAGTATGTGATAAACACCAATCATATCCATTGGTCCAATATCAATGAATTTCATTGGTGGATATCAAACGCATACCATCGTATCATAAACCACGTGGAAAATGCAGTTTGATGCAGCTAACCTATACAAAATATGTCTTATAGCCGTGTAGGTTAGTTATAATTATAAATAAACCTGTATAACATAGCGACTTTCTATTACTTGCCAACATCCTTGGACGAATGATTGTTGCTTTCTTCAGTCTTGTCACCGTCCCCATAGAATTTTGGCGGCTGGAAAATTATATGTGAATAGATGAGTATGTATTGTGTGTTGATTTTACGTTGTTTATGATTCTCTATTAGGCCTAGGTTTCAGTGGGCAACGGAGCGGCGGCAATCGGCAGAGATTCAAAGATACCGCGTGACTTACTCTGAGAACAGTTTCATAATGGATTGGAATTGCGCCGCTCTCTTCCCAACACCGCTCCGTTCCGCTATACGCTGATATTAAGGCCCTATGTTTTACTGTTGAGAATTTATTATATACTACTATCATAGATTATTTTCAATTTACTATATTACTGGTAACTAAATAATTTAACAAAACTATTTCAAGAACTTTAGTAAATCTAGATTAGGAGATACATATGCAATTTGACATTATTTAGAAACTAATTTGAAGTAATTAATTTTGTATCAAGTAATAAGTATAAAAATCTATGGAAATCACTCAAAACTAGTGTTAAGGAAAATCTAAAAATATATCGAGCACAAATGATTAATGAGACACACCCAATGGACTTATATTTCACAAAGAAAAAAATCTTCTAGAATTTACTAGTACTCCAAGGTGACTGACATTTTGTATATTTGTGTAAAACCGGTCGGAGTAAGGTAGGATTAAGATGGCTAATTTTAATGAAAAAGAACTTAAAGTACACATAATTACGAGTAAGTATGTATAATAGCAAGATATAAGTCCATTGAAAAAAAACGGATTTAATTCTAAAAAGATGCGAAGTATGAGGACGAAAACCGTTCCATACCAACACTTGAGAGAGCTCATTCAATGTTTTATACATTTATAATTAAATAGGGAGTTGGTAATATAATAGAGAAATAATTTCGTGATTGACTACTCTAAATGAAAAAAATATATAGTTGTATAATTTTGGTTTAAAATTAATTTATACGATCGTAAACGATAAATAGGCATATTATTATATCAGTGTTTTATATTCAAATATATATATTTACATATATTTGAACCGAAAAATTACCTGATAAATAAACCAATTTACTAGTAAATAACAAGATAATATACTGTTAATTATCCTTCATAAAGAAAAATTTACACGAAACCATTCCTCCTCAATAGTCAAAAAAAAAATTGATGATAAGAAAACACAATTGGCCACAAAACATACAACTCTTTACCATAATGACTATGAAAACGTTCACACTATAGTAAAACAAAACTTTGGTATCGAAATCCAAAAGCATGACTAGTCTAGCTGTACTCTGCACTTACACTCGTCTCAACTTGTACTATACGGTTGTTACTTTATTTCCATATTCGTTTTTCACACCGTTATAACTTGTGAAACCCTAGAAATAAATCATTTGTCAAGATATTTACTGCCAATTTTCACTAGGCTACCCATCCCAAGTAAGCAAGCACCATATGATTTTGAATGTTATATTATACAGCGAGATATCTATATTCCGCCCCCTACCTCTACCTAACTAGCAAAAGCAAAGCGATAGCAAAAATTGTACAAAAATCGCTGACTTGTCAAATACGTATTACGTAAAACGAATTTCAAAGGAACTTTGACATTTCTAGGCGAATATTGTACAATTTTCTATCGCTTTGCTTCGGCTTTGCTATTGCTTTTACGTAATCAGGGGGCCGGTTACCTTTTGTTGATCAACGTTTCGAAATGTTACTCAGTAACAATCAGTCCAATAACAAAGTTATTTATCCTTACTAATATTAAAATGCTATACTATACGCCAACGCTTGGCACGCGCTGTCATATAACGTTCTATGACGGCGTGTGCCAGGAGGGTTGGCGTATACGAGTAGTATAGCAAAAAGTTAAAACTACTGAACCGATTTAAATGTTTCGTAGTGAGATAAGTCTAGGTAGACCCTGTGGATGAAAATAGGCTACTTTTTAATGCGAAAAGGGACCTGTAAGGAGTCGGAACATTAAAGGTTTATATAGAAATTAGGTCATTTTCAAAGCCTGAAATAAGATAAATTAATTGATTGAGTAGGCAACAATCAATAAACAGTAACAAGTAGGCACAAATGTTACCGTGTTTTACTATTGCTCAACAAAAACTAACTGGTGCATATGCATAACCATATGGTTATACGAAATGACAATAGGCTAACATCTATGGAAGTTAGAAGCTCTGGGGCCGCTATAGCGGTAGCCCATTATTTTATAAGGATAACTTTTCGGACGCTTCTCGTACTCGTACTGCCGGCAGATTTTCTAAGCATGCCGACGGCACCTCTGGAAAACACGAAGACGCAAATACGAAGTCGGCGGCAGTGAATGTGTATTAGTAGTACTCACCTCATCGTGTTTGTCATCGGCGTTGGTTCTCTCGTCATCGTCATCGCTATCGTCGTCGGCGGAGGAATCGCCGCCGGAGCCGGTCGTGTCCGCCGCGGCCGGTTTTACTGGAACTGACGATTTAAACATTACTTTATTTTTATATCAACTATGTATTTACACTTATATTTACTCAATTAACAATAGACACACGGTTAAACGGTTAGGAACGGTTAAAGGCACATAACAATAAGCTAGCCAGAGATCTTTTGAACACCCATTTAAAACGAAGGGAGAGTTTAATGGGACTCACCTTAATAAACAATCGACAACTAATGAGAAAATCAAATTATGGCTTTGAAGCCGATTGTTGATGGAAAACATATATATAAAAAAAAACAGTAGACACACATACACATATTCTATATAGGTATATAAACATGGCTGTGTCCCGAAATACAGTAGCTAGAACTCCAGGGTCATACAGAAGACCCCACAGACACGTTTAGCAAGTTTTAGAAAGGGGTTTAGAATAAATACTACCATTAGGTAATAATTTGTTTAAATATCTAGTAAGTAAGTAAGTCAAAAGAAAAAGGTCTGATTTGAAAATAAATAATGGGTTCGATTCCCACTCGGGTGAGGAATTTTTTCCATTTCTTTATTAATAATTTTATAATAAATAAATTTATATAAAACGTAAATGATTGAAATGAAATTTTGTACATAGGTAGTCTAGAGACTGAAATAGCATAGGCTAATGTTTATCCCAGATTTTTTTCTGCAGTCCACGCGTGCATATCCAAAAAGATTGGGCAAACCGAGCAAACTATATGTATGTATGTAGTAGGAATTTATTTACTTTATGTGTGCACGGTTAATGTGTTAACAAGATAAGATATACCCGACCCTAGCAAATATCGATTTTGTTCGGTTATATTTATTACTATTATGAATATCCAATACCGATAATGTATCTAATCTAACCTCTAAAATTGTATATTCAACTTATTGTATTTAACAGCCTATGTATGTATGTTCCTTTGAAGCACTACATAGACCAAACGCCTCGGCCGATTTTTATGATTCATACGTCAATCGATTCCTCTTAGTCCGGCGAGTGTCACTAAACACATGACGTTAGTGAAAATCCAATATGGCGACTACTAGACGCCATTTTGTGAAAATGAAAAAAAATTAAAGTCAACAAACTATATCGAGTGGGGTATCGTTGAATAGGTTTTTAAAAATCATTTTTAGGTTTCTCTCAACATTTTTCGATTCGAATAACCGTTTAGGATCTATATCGATTGAAAGTTGCGTAACAACCATTCTCACATGTTTTTAGACAGCAGCCAGATGAAAACTTCTTGCTGCCAAGCATGTTGAGCATGTTTCTTGAAGCGTATCTATTAGTAGCTAGGTACTCATAACAAAAAAGTATAAAATAAAAAAAATATTTAAAAAATCCAAAAATATTTTATGTTTTTCAATAGTATTCATTCCATAATAATATTATAGAATTCTAGACCACCGGACATCTAACTGCTTCTTTTTTTACAAGCTTTTATTTAACTTGCAATGTATATTTGTTCGGGTGAAATCTTACAACTCCATTTTAAGCCACTTGCCCTCAACCGATTGGGCTGAAATTTGGTGAGCACGTTCAGTTCGGATGACAATGCATGATTAACAGTGTGACGTCATTCTAAATCCAACATGGCGGCATACCCACAATGGCGGACCAATTATTTTTAATGCATTCCTACAATATGGGTATCAAATTAAAGGGCTAGCCGAGAGTAACTCGAAAAAAATGTGACGTCACTCTTAATCCAATATGGCGGACTTCTAAAACTTGAAAATCTATTTTGAAACAGATATTTTTAGTATAAAATAAAATTTAGGTAAAAAAACCTTTTTAAAAACAAGCTTTTATTTAAATGCGCTAAAAAGAAAAAATAAACTTTTACACTAAAACTTTTACTGTTAATTTATAACGTCATTTCAAATTTAACACATTTGACACAATTTATATGTTATAAAAGCTTGTCGCGACATTTAAGTACTCGTATTTACGTTCTTACTTTTAAATGTTTATTAGGCAGCATCTTTGTGTTGATGTTTCAGATTTTCCCATATTGTTCCCACGCATATCGAAGAAATATCCGTCGACCCTTCCAGAGCTTCGTGTAGAAGAGTAAGAGAGTAATATACAACAGGGTTCGCCCCGGTGCCCCGAGGTGGTATGTTCACGACATCATGTCATCATGCCACTCAGTCCTCGGCACGGCCTCACCTTGACTTATTAAAAATTTAAAACTAAGAAAGTAAATACGAGTACTTAAATGTCGCGACAAGCTTTCTTTTTTTCTTTTCAGTTTTATTTATTACTACCTACATAGTTTGGTTCTTTTTTAAGCAGTCGGGTTTTTGGATTTTTTAAATTATGTTTTTTGAGGTTCCAAATAACGAAGACTTGTATTAGGTCCTTCCTTACTAACACCAAAATCCTTACTAATATTATAAATGCGAATTTGTCTTGCTTTCACGCTAAAACTACCGAACCGATTTAAGTGAAATTTGGTGCATAGGTAGTCCAGAGCCTGAAAAAGGCTACTTTTTATCGCGGATAACGAGACTGTGACTAACCCATTACAATGTGATAGTGGCAGGAAGATAATGATTGTGCCAAATTCGACATGTTTATGTGAAATTGTTTTTGAGTTATGAGGGGTCTAATCTAAGGTGACTCCAAATAGATCCAATATTAGTTTCATTGTGACACGAGAATTTTATATATAAGTACTCACATATGCCGCTGTTATTTCCCGTCGGTTGGCTGACCCTTGCACGTTCCCTATTCAGTTCGTCGTAACACTGGAGACACACCCTCAAGGGCTTCTCACTCTGCCCTCTCAGGAGGAAGCGTTTCGACGAGCAAGGCCCGCAGACTACGCTGCCGCATTTACGACAGTGATGCTGTGGGTATAGGGTTCAAGGTTCAATTATGAATTGCGGGTAGTGACGATTTTATATTTTTAAGGCGACGACGCATAATTTAGAATGTGTAAGCGAGTTTTAAAATTCTTACTCGGAAAGGATAATTTAAACTTTTTTAAATTTAATTTAATTAATATCCATTAAACTTGCTAATTAATCACGAAATACTAATGAAGGCCTGGCTTGAGTAACCATTATACGTCTCAGTGCGGCAATTAGAGAAGATTTGCTGAAATTCCCACGAAAACCAATAGTTTTATTTTTTCAAATTGAGGTTGTCTGTTAGTTTTTGTCATAAATTGAATGAGAAAACAAATCATCCAAGATTCTCCACCGATATGGTGGAGACTAATCAATGACTCAAAATACAATCACACTCAACCACTTCAACTACAACGTCAAATAATAATTAAAAAACCATGTCTCACTCAAGTGTCCTCAAGGATACCACTAAGAATACCACCGCCAGGCAAGTAAAGTCAAAACCACATACCCTCCTGTTGAGTACGGTGAACTGTGTCTTCTTGCAGTGCATGCAGATGTGGGCCTCGTTGTCCGGCACCCACACTGCTGCGTGCTCGGACGGCGGCTGCTTACCACCTGCAACCCACCTCCAAGCTTAGTATACCACTCCAGCAACAAGAAAAACAATGGGATAGCTTTAAGGTTCAACACCACCAAACGGCCCGCACCGCATTGCTTAGGAACTGACTGCGGGCTGTGTTCACCCGTCGACGCACTGACCAGCGTAAGCTTGACAGCCACGGTACAACGCGCGAATCTATGAGCCAACATATTGCCTCGAACTGATAATGCCCTGCGTTCCCTTTCAATATCCTGCTCATCCCTTAGGTCATCCGTTAGAATATGGCCAAGGTACTTAAATTGCTTAACACGTCTTAGAGGTGTTCCATTCAACAATACTTTGGTTGGGTACTTCTTAGTTCCTTTAAATGGAAGAAATTCACTTTTCTTTTCATTATACCTCAAACCGTATAGATAAGTCGAGTATTGTTGTGATACGCACTCGGCTTAAGCCGATTCATCGTCGATAAATGTGGGGAGACCCTAAAGCCTCATTTATATACCATTTTCATGCCCGCTGCAATTTTATTTAAGCAACACATAACTGGCATGGTGGCATTTTTATTACCTCTCATCATCATCATCATCATCAGCCTATTGCAGTTCACTGCTGGACCGCAGTTTGTATTTTGGACTATGTTGTCAACACGGGAGGCGCTGCTCATCGGGAGGATGACATGGCAAGTAAGCTGAATTTAATACAATTTGTGTGTAGCCATTATTTTAAGCAGCTGTAATATGTACCTACTACCTATGTTGCATGTCGGAGACGACTAAATGTGTGAGACCTGTATTGTGACATTTTAACCAACATCTTTACCAAATGTACCACATTTAATGCAAATAAATATCATTTCATTTCATTGCTGCCCGCCTCCCGGAAACCCTTAATTGCCTCGTACGATATCCACGGGCAGACATGGGGTGGTACGAATTCTACTCTGCCGGCACCACGCGGCTAATTTATTACCTCTAGGGCACAATGAAATATAGTGGACAAATAACATACCCACTTTTGACCAGTAAGCCTATTCTCTTATCCGATTCTAAGTATTACGTAGTAGGCGTCAACCCAACCGCTTTTCTGGCACAAATATACATCAGATTTCCATACAACTCTTTGTGTAAGTGCAAACCTCTCGATAGTCCCTAACGCTATCGTCACACTGTCATATGTCATAGATTTTGCTTGGGAGTCGATAGCGTTACGGCGCGTAAAACGGTTAAAGTTTAGGCATATAACTGAAATACACTGACCGTTACGGTATAAGCTGAGGTAGAGGTACGTTTTAAACTTTTTTTGTTCTAGTTCAATGCTGAAACAGTACGCAACCGATTTAAAAATATACATTATTATTGCCAGTTTTGGAAGGTAGAGATAATACTCACTTTTTCTGAGTAAATCCTCTATACACTTCTCTATATGAGCCATCCATTCTTCTTTCTCTGTGGCTGTCGCAGCGTATACCGCGAACGATTTCGTCGCAGTCCTAATGAGCCATCCGTTGCGGTACTCTAGAAATAGAATTACAGTTTAGTTAGCACGCAACATAATTCTAAAGAAAAGAATTAAGAAGTGAAGCTGGACCAAATTACAGTAGTTTATAGTAGTTTTTCAACTACTATAAATAAACTTAGTGGGGCAGCTTGGTGGGGCAAAAAGGAATTACCCATTCCAAAATATCCCCAGCAACATCCCTAAGTAGACATGTTAGAATGGAATAAATTACCAACACTAGCCACTGTCTCATTTATTCCCGTTCCCATACATTACAGTAAATTTTGTTTAATCTTCATCTACACTCCCCAAGGAACATACAGGGTGTTTGTGACAGCCAGGCAAATACTGTCATGGTGACTTCACACCATTATTGTAAACCAAACAGCATTGTTTTTATTTTCAGGAAATGTAAGACTAAAGTTTTAGAAAATTCATAAATCTTACCACCCCGCAATGTAATGCTCATAACGGAAAATAGCGCGCGCTCACGTGGCGTAGCCGGGCGGGCGGGCGGCGGCGGCCGCGCCGCCCGCCCTCCGTGTCGGTGCAAAATCTTTCACGAAGTAAAACCTACCTCCCTAGGTAAATTTGTTTAAGCATAAAGGCTCTATTCGTAATACGAAAATACCTATGTGTTACCTACCTACATTGATACCTAACAACAACACTTCATAAATAAATTAGTAGTAGGTAGTTAGTTACCATCGAATCTTAATAACCGATCATCAAACGTACATAATACTTCTATGCACAATACATAACATACACATAAGTAAACATGTACATACCAATAAGTTATCGGTGGTAGTACATACCATGTCTGTCTATCTTGTAAGTAAGACAGGTAGGTGCAATCAAACCAGTAACAAAACGTAAGTCGGAATCCTACCTACCTACTTTAGGACAAATAGGTAAGTACTACTATGTACTAGACTTCATAATCTACATAAACACTAATCGATAAATTAGGTAAAAACTAGTATAAAATGAATATTCTTACTTCAGTCTCCTCGTTCAGGTCTTATGAGGTAAGGCTCGAAATGTAGGCCTCCCAGCTGCACGCAGAGCCGTGCGCGCCGAAGAGTCTCGGCATGCAGACGAGGCATCAGTGTTTGGTCTTCGGCTATCGCGGCATTTAGTTCGATAAACGCGGCTCTGATTCGTAGCTCCATGACGTCTCGTCTATCACACTCTGTGACGTACACGCGCTCTTTGATGTAACCCCATAGGAAAAAATCCAACGGGGTCAAATCAGGCGAGCGCGGTGGCCACAAATGGGGACCGTAGCGTCCAATCCACCGGCCCGGAAAGATCGCGTCCAGGTGCTGGCGTACGGTGAGTACCACATGTGGAGGAGCTCCATCATGCTGGAACCAAATCCTCGGCATTCGGGCAAGAGGGACGTCGTCGTCAACATCAAGCTCAGCGCGGAGAATTTCCACCTCGCGTCCTAGCTCTTGTTGTAGAAATTCCAAATAACTGGTGCCGTTCATACGTGCCGGCAAAAATACCGGCCCGAGGATTTGGTTATGGTACACACCAGCCCACACATTTAAGGACCACCGAGTCTGGTGCCCCGTCTGCTGGATGGCATTCGGGTTACCATGTGACCACAGATGGGCATTGCGCCGGTTCCACATGCCGTTACGCGTAAATGTGGATTCATCAGTCCAGATTACTCTGGATATGAAGCCAGCATTTACGCGTTCCTGGCTAATGAGCCAACGACAATACGCCACCCGGCGACTTGCGTCTCCCGGCACCAAAGCCTGCACCTTGTGGATGCAGTATGGGCGCTGCCGATCTCTACGCAGCACTTTATGCACAGTCCAGTGCGACGTACGAGCTCCATGATGCCGCTGAATCAATTTCGCAGCGGTGCGCGTACCCAGACGTGGATTACGGCGAACCACAGCTAAAACTCGTTCTTCGGTACGCAGAGCAACTGGTCGTCCAGCCCCTTCTTGTGTCGGTACAATTGGCCGATTATCTAGCACCCTTTGATACGCTGCGGTTATAATACGGCCGTTTGCTGGGTGCCTAGCGTTGGGATAACGCTCCCTGTACATCCTCAAGGCAAGCGAGGCATTTCCTCGGGCTTCGCCCAAACACATGAGCATCTGCCCGTACTCACGTGCACTAAACACACTCATTATCCGTATCACACAAACACACAATACACTCACAAAAATATCCCATAAAACACACGAAATGTCCTATGTTACGCGCAACGATATCCAAACGACTTTCTATGATCTAGGACTGCAGCGAACTGGGCGAGAAAAAAAAACGAAACTCCCGAAAAATTGAAATTTGCAAACCAATAGTGTTGTACACTTGTTTCACTGTTATCGATCCAAACAAAAAATCGTTGTATAATGAGTGCACATAGGTAGGTCGTATTTCAGTTCAGTTCTTTCTAAATCATTAGATACCTAGGATCATAATGTACTTACCTATTTTTCAATAAAAAGCAACCATCATCGAGTGGTGGCCTTCCTGGTAGGTAGTAAAGCCTAGCAGTACAGCAGAGTATGATTTTCGGCTAACATGATGATTAAATTAAATAAACCTAAGCTTATTAATACATATCGCATTTAAAGTAAGTAGGTAAGCGTACTATTAAGTTATAAGGTACGGGTTGGGCTCATGTATGTACTTATTTATTAAATTGAGAATTACGTTTCGATAATTTCTAGTCAAACAGACAATAAATAACACAGACTTCAAGTTACCCCTGTCTTCTAATCGACTAGTAACTGTCAGTATGACAAAAAATTTCATGTGTAGGTAGGTCCATATGCATGACCCATTAAATAAACATCGAAACTACCTGCTTACTTATTTTATTACCGGCAGTTTTTGATTATAAGAAATAGCTGTAGATAAGATAGTTAAAAAGTGCACAATAGATTTGTTGTTCGTTTTACTGCCTACGGTCATTCAAACTAGGAGCACAGATTTAATAGTAGCTACTGGCGTAAGTAGGTATTAAAAGTTCCAAAGCGTCCAAATTACGATTATGACTATTTTGCGATTAGCAAATTTACAAACTAGGTTTTTTAAGTTAATGTAATGAATGACCTACCTAATCTATCCATTATTTCAGTTGTAAGTACCTACTGATAGGTAGATAAAAAAACTTATCATTTACCTACTCTTTATTTCAACTGCATTGTTTGCATTTGAAAGATACGAACGGAGGGACTAATAAAACTGCTTTAATTAGATTCGATATCGATTTTAATTAGTTGAAATAATACATCCCAAATCCCAACACTATTACGTACCTTTTCTACCACCTCCACTCTACCCTACTAGTACACTGCGAGTTTTGCAAACATAGTTATTTTGAACGGTGGCGCTAGTTGCTCGGTGTATGACGACATTATCTGTGTATCTGCATACAAAATATTTTAGTTCCGAATTCGCCCACCGGAATAAAATTGTATAAAACGGTA
Source organism: Carposina sasakii (assembly GCA_014607495.2). Lineage (NCBI taxonomy): Eukaryota > Metazoa > Arthropoda > Insecta > Lepidoptera > Carposinidae > Carposina > Carposina sasakii. The sequence goes on along the minus strand of CP053162.1, from coordinate 9,049,404 downwards.
ATCATACTAGAATAAAGGTGGTTATACACACTAGAACTCCACCAAGCCAAGTTTGCAAATCGCGTGTCGTGCGTCGGTCGATCATCTAGCTAAAAAGATTCGCTAAGACTTAAACATAAATTAATAAACGATAAATGCTACAAACTGTCCGTAATGGTCTGCCTATTTTTTTAGAAGACAGGCAGGGTCTAGGTTATGAATTATGATATGATTTCATCTCATCAGCCAACCCTTGCTACTTGTTTTATAACATGCAAGCCATGTTCAGGCACTGAGATTTTTAATATCTTGTTCATGTTACTCAATCATGCAGTGAAAACAATAAATCAAAGTATGAATAAAGAGAAAAAAGTGATATGTAGTAGGGTAAAGTACTAAAGAAAGCATTTTATTATTAAAGGTATGTACTGAAAGTACGTAATCCATCATGTGTAGTGACCGACTAGTGTGTAGGGATACTTTATACAGGCGCTAGGCGGTTTGCCTTTGTGCGCGGGGGATTTCCCTCGTTTGATAGACCGCACGCCGGCCGCGCGCCGCCTGCCGGCGACGAGACAGATAGCGCATACAGCATTTGTCTCGCTCTCTACACGTGCCGACCGCATGCCTCGTACATGCGCGCTACCTAGGTATCTCTTGTTCCAAACAGCTGACGCCCCCGTACCATGTAATTTGATTATCGTACGATAACGACGTTTCATAATAATTTTATTATTTTGCATTACTTTTTTCTGTATTACGTGCTTGTTTTAGTTATTTTAGGTATTATCGGGTATATTACCATAGAATGTACCATTCTGACACGGAAAAATGAAAAAAAAAACGGAAAATTTCAGGAATTTTCCTGAGAAAATTTTCAGTGGTTTTCATCTCAGAATCATGGTCTGATATCATCCTATCAATATTTGCCTGGCTGTCACAAACACCCTGTATATGCTATAATTTCAGCTTCCTAGACCCAGTATATTTGGTATTTTCCTCAGTCACTCAGAAATGAAGGAGTACGCTTTCAGAGATAAGCACTCCTTTGCACATTTTCTTTCATAATTTCTGTCTGTATATAATTGTATGTGTACAATAAAGAATAAGAATAATATTGAATTATGCAGTTGGTGTTAGTAGGCTAAAATTAATGTTAAAGGGATACCTTTAATGTCTCTATAATGGACAATACAAAACCATAACTTACATTGACTCATAGGAGTTTCAATGTCTGATAGATTATTTTGTATGAATCATATCATGCTATACAGTGATGACTCATACATAGGACAATCTTTAGCTTTTACTACCGCTTGTCAATAATAACTTTTCATTTATTTCTTATCTTGATTGTGATATTTTAACTTTTTAACTTGTTTCACATATTTGTTGTGGTGTTTAGAAATAAAATGTATGTATGTATGTGTAGTAAAAAATAATTTTAAATGTTATACCTTTCTAATTATTCATTTTTAATCATAATACTACATAGTTCAGATTATTTAAGTAGACTTTGTGCAGTCATAATAAAATGAAAAATAGTTTCAGAAATAAAATTACATGCTTTGGAAAATTTCACCAACTAAAGTTTATCAAATTCTTTTTAAATGAAAGCAGGTGAGGGATACAAACATACATACATATATACACATGGCTATGTCACCAAAATGGGGTAGCCAAAACTGCAGTATCACAAAGGAGATCATAATAGCCACATTTAGCATAGCAAGGACAGGTGTTAATGATCAGTGACAGGAAACAAACAAACATACAATACATAAGTCATTCACACAAAGTGCCATAGATTGCAAACATTTATTTATATGAGGAAACTACATAAATGCAAAGAGAAAAATAACACATTTAAAATAGATTAGTAAGTACAGAAACCCAAAATGGCATCCTCTGTAGATGACTGTAAATAAATAAATATTGTGTGCAATTCCCAGTTATCAAAGGAAGCATGTTTATCAGTGTCTGAGATAAAGTCAGTGTTTGTATGTTGGATTTTTCACAAAACAAAAGGTATGAAACATAGCTTTATCATTGATTTCCAATGATCATTGAACTTTAGCAACTTCTTTTATAAGAGAATCAAAAATATTACAGGTGAAATTTCACTTTGAAGCATTGTGTTTAAAACATTTGCGACTGACAGATTTCGTTTAACATGCTGACATCAGTACAACACAAAGTGCCAGGAACGCAAATAAATGTTGGTGGCACCTCTAGAAAACCAAGAAAAAACAAATATGTAGTTGGTGGCAGTGAATATGTTAATTCTAATCTTGGTGAAAGGGAGAAAGTAGGAAAAGTATGGCCAGTAAGAAGTAAAAAACAAATAAAATTTAGATTAATTTAAAATGTTTATAATGAAATCTCAGGATCGCACAGCGAGCGATGGAGAGAGCTATGCTTGGGATATCTCTGCGTGATCGAATCAGAAATGAGGAGATCCGCAGACGTACAAAGATCACCGACATAGCTGAACGGTCCAGCAAGCTGAAGTGGCAATGGGCAGGGCACATAGCTCGAAGAACTGATGGCCGATGGAGTTGGAAAGTTCTAGAGTGGATACCACGTATCGGCAAGCGCAGCGTGGGAAGGCCACCCGCGAGGTGGACGGATGACCTGGTCAAGGTTGCGGGCGTCGGTTGGATGCAGGCTGCTTCCGACCGGTCGGAGTGGAGGTTGTTGGTGGAGGCCTATGTCCAACAGTGGACTTCTCAGGGCTGTAAATGATGATGATAATGAAATAACTTACGTCCTTCATCCTTCAGGGACTCCAATTTCACTTCTTCTAAAGGAATAACATGTTGTTTGTTGTATTTCTTCTTGTTAATCATGATGTTGCCATAGACCAGGATATCGTTGAATAGAAAAAACTGTCTAGCCTTAGGTTTCTTTCTGCACATCTTTGTCAGGACACCCTCACCCACAAGCACTCTGCCTTGTTCTGCCAATGGCTGATAACAAATAAATATATTCTTGAAATTATTTGTTAGAGAAGTTCTGAGCTATTTAAAACTCTTGATATTTTTTATTATACTACATTTTATAAAGAAAAACAGCTGACATTGATAATGTGATCCAACAAAGGTGTGCTTATCCCTGAGCGTCTGTATCTCTCTCTGGAACTATTTGTTCATTAAACTTTGCTGTATGAAGAATGATTGTGATTTTCTATAATGTCATGTCATGAATCAAAATTGTATTATTAAATTTGTCAACTTTAAGAACTACTTCATAATCTAGTTCATATATCTGACTTTAGTTGTTAGTCTTTGTTGTAATATACCTACCAAACAAAACAGAATTGTAATGAAAATGTATATTCTGCAGAATAAACACAGCCCATAGTTTAGATTACTGTTAGGAAATGTAATAGGATAACACGTCATAATGCTACTTTGATAGAGGAAGATAACTTCGAATTACAAAGCCTTTTGTAAAAAGTTACGCGTTCACTATTAAGAACCAAACTTATCTCGGTAGCTATAGATTCGGTACCTAGATAAAACGGTATCGCAGTTTCATAGTAACAGAGGCAAAGTTACTTTTGTTTACACAAGCGAAATAATGTACCCACCTGTCCTGAACTACCGAAGCAGTTCTCAACCATAGTAATTCTCCTGGCATTAGCCTCGCTGTTCACTGAAATCCAAGATATAAATCACAAATTACAATTTTCGATAGACAAACTTTGACGTCAAATGAAAGTAAGCAACCGAGAAAACTAATCACTTTCAAACTTTGTGGATGATGTTACTATGATAATTGAAAACACTTAAACAAAATATTTGTCTAATAAAATTAATAATATTACTACCTAAACGATCCACCATTATAAATAATTAGAAATAATTTTAATTTTACAATTTGTGAAATACGGCTACAAAATGTGTCATTCACAAATAGTGTGGGATACCAACACCAAACTTCTATTCATACATTTTCTACTATTTAAAAAATGTAAACCAAATATTTTCATTACATACATATATGTATACTTGAGTTACATACTTATTTCTATTAAAATGCTAAATAATTTATATTTTCGTTTAACTAAATAAATAACACCAATTTTTTTTGTACGCCATGTCTTATTATAGTGATCGTAAAATGTGTTTAAATTAAAAGGTAATTGGTCATTTTTGACCCGGTGACCTCAAAGTTCGCGACCAGTATTAAAAAAAAATAAAAAATAAAATAAAAATAATTTATTTCAGACCGAAGATTCATATTGGGGTTAGTGAAAATACAATCATGTTGGTGTTAGTAATAATAAAAATAAAATTTAATTAAATAGGAAAATAATAATGCACAGCTACAATATAGGAAGACTATTGAAATGGTTTTTTTTTATAAGATTTAGAATTAACATTTCACAGAATGTTTTTATTTTGATTCAAATGAAAGTTATGCACTTCAACGCAAAACGTGCATGGTTCCTAATGATTGATTTTTAATTATTACCTACTTACTGTGATATATTCTCTGACATACGTCAGGCGCAATCCACATTACAATAGAAAGTTTTAACTTTTCTACTAAAATTTTAGATAACATGAGATGGTAACATTTTAATATTGCGTTCTTTTATTTTTAATGAAGATTATATTTCATTTTTCCGATTTTACAAAATTTTTTGATCAAAGCAATAATAATGTGCATTATAATTATGTGTCTTTTTTTGTTAATTCCATAATTATATATATAATTTTTACAGTTAAAATATTAATAATTTTTAATAATTTAAGGACACAGCATAATTGTCATAGACAAATTAGCTTTGATGGCCATAGAGAAAAGCTGATCATGTGAATGTCCATTTTTGACAGCAGCTGACAGTTTTGGTGGTCGATATTTTTACCATTTACTGTACGTAATATCGTTTAAAAATCGTACAAAATGGCCTTTACAGTGTGTGGTCCAAAGCTGTCCCTCTGCGGACTTGTCCTCAGCGTTTGGGGAATCATACAGTTGGTAAGTATTTACTATGGATGTGATAAAACTTCATTTTTACTTGGTGCTTGTGTATCTAATCTTTCCTTCTGTTTTCAGACCTTTATGGGCGTGTTTTACTACATAAGAAGTGTAGCTTTGCTTGAGGACCTGCCCCTTGGTGAGAGTCACGGTTCAATCGAAGATTTCGTTGCAGAAGTCGAAATTGGATACTCTCAGGTAAGTTCAGTTTTCATTCATTAGTATTACTTAGATTATTTAGAGGACTTGATCCCACATTGTAGTAAAATTACACTCATCAATTACTTATTTGGATCTTAAAGTGATGCAAAATGATTATTTTGTTTTCTAGAATGCCTACAACTGTTGGATTGCAGCCTTGTTATATGTTGTTACATTGGTTATATCGGGACACCAGTTTTGGATGAACAATCGCTCTTCAGTTAGCATGTAAAAACCTTTTAGCATGTAACACGCAGGCAATACAACACTATCATAGACTTTTTTACTCTCTTGCTTTCAAAAGGAGTCATGGAGAGTAAAAGAACAAGAAGAATATCAACCAAATCTATGAATGTGTGGTATTGTGTAATTTCACTATCTATTATTGTAATACAGTAAAATAAACTTGCAGTTGCCTACTTGTTACTTTTAGAAATAACAAAATTGTGACACAATATAATACTATTGCCAATGTCCCTGGCCAGTAGCTTACATCAACTATAAGGCCGAAAACTGGATGTCTGCGATTTACGGGGCGACGGCGGCAGCGGGGCAGGGGCTGGAGTGGGTGCAGCGAGCTATACCCAAACTCGATGTCAGCGGCCAGATCGCTTCTGTCGTGTTTGGTGTTGTGTTTGGAGTGAGCACAATGTGCAATACGGCCAATAGCAAATTGCGTTATTCCAAATTGGAGATCTATCAAAAATTGCACTAATTATTTACTCCACTGGCATATCATAAAAATCTAAATACAAAGAGGATAGGCACTACGTCAATTCAATCTCAGGGAGATCGCTTATCTGTCACTCGTTGTTCGGACGCCGCTCCACGCGCCGCCGCCGCGCCGCTGCCATCTAGTTCCCTTCAATAAGAATCTATGTGTGAATCGTACCGCTCCCACCCTGCAAATCGCAGATATCCAGTTTTCGGCCTAAAGCTCTTATTTTGTTCAGATGTATAATATTTTTTAAGAGTAACAGCAGGTTATTAAAGAGTTTAGTGTATAGTCCCATTCCACTTTTAAATTGTGAATTTCTTTTGTCATAAATTGGAAATGTACATTGAGAAGTTATGTTTGTGGTATTTAATGTTAGAAAGGTAAAATAGTATTTGTTCACAAGACAAGCATTTACAGTATTTTGGTGTTCTAACTAAATGGAAAGTTTGAAAACGTCTTGACTTAAATGTTATCATCAACAGAACCTATTCAATTTGTTTTTATTAGTGGGAGTAATCAAATCAAATTTTTATGATATATACAATAAATCTATGATATATACTGGCTCAACATAAATAAATTCCATCTTTTGTCTGTTTATCCATATTTTGTCTGTAAGTATTGATGATACATATTGAAATATTGTAAATATAATCTGCTAGGTTCAAGTGAAAAGTTTAGCTTCAGCTTGAAATAAACATATTTAATGTTACTGAAATGATTGTTTTTTATTTACTAGAATTCGATTTTTAATCCTACTAATGTAGGAGCTATCATCCATCACTACATATTATAAAACAAAGTCGCTTTCTGCTGTCTGTCCCTATGTATGCTTAGATCTTTCAAACTAGGGAACGGATTTTAATGTGGTTTTTTTTAATAGATAGAGTGATTCACGAGGATGGTTTATAATGTATAACTAGGGACCCGCCCCGGTTTCGAAAGAAATTCTAAAATCTGAAAATTATGTTGGAGAAAAATCAATAAAAGGCTTTGCATATTTAATTTCATTGACAAAAATATATATTTTGTGATTTTTATCCTGCTGTCATGTCACAAATTTGTCACCAAATATTTTTGAATTGGTAAAAACGGTAAAAAATATCTTTTCAAAATGAACTTCCTGATCTGCTGTGGCTTATGTTGTGCAGTTCTAAGTATATGGGCCATTTTACAATTGGTATGTATAAAGAAAAGCCATATAAATACCTCCTGATTCCTTCATTCTTGTAATAAGTAAAATTGTGATCAACAGGTAGGCGCTTTATGCACAATATAATAATACAATATATAGATATTTTGATATGCAGGCAGGCAATCTGCAATAGGACAAGTTCAGTATTCACGTAGGTAAATTTCGTTAATGAACATGGTGGGCCAGGCGGGAATTCGGGATTAGTTTCGCAGCGAAGGTTGTGCTACTGGCGTTAACTACCAAATGAATCATGACTTCAAGTTCATCCGGTAGTTAACGCCAGTAGCACAACCTTCGCTGCGAAACTATAACAGCGGAACCGCTGTAATATCGCTATGTCTTGTTCGTATGTAAGGAGAGGCGTAACACTCGCGTTTCCAATGCATAGATTTTTATCTCTTTCCCCGGGCGGCTTCGTCGCTTCACTCTGATGCCAACCAGACTTCCGCGTCCAGCAGCAGATCCTTGATCGCAGCAGACTTTATCCAGTGTAACTCCCGACTTATGACTGTTTATCAGGCTAAGAATAGAGGTAGAACCGTAGAAATCTCACGCACGTCCAATGTGAATAAAGTGAGAGACTGCAAGATTAGAGTTTAGATTAGAGTAGAGTTTATAACTAGGCGTAGGTAGATACACGTCGACATCGATTGCTTAGTTTCATACATGGGGGCAAATATTGGGAAGCGTCTTTGATTTATTAGGATTAAATTTTAATCTGTGGTAGGTACCTACCTATATATAATCTAAAAATCTCTACATTGCAGTCTTTGATGGGATTATTTTACAAACTAGAGTCGTATTCTCTACTGGAAGATGTGGAACCTCACCATTACAGTGATTATAATGACTTTATCAAGAAAACAGAGGAAAATTACTTTAAGGTAAGCTTCAACTTCGTGACATAGCCTACAACGGTGGATTCTGAAATCATTAGGTACCTACTCTTCCTTTTGGCTTTGGCGTAGTCCAGTTCGCAAAGGCGGTTCCAGTCTTTCGAGTCAGTGGCTACGTCGTAGATACTCAAGGTTGAGTCCAGGCTAAGGCTCCGGGTTATTACCTAATTTCGAACAAACAGTGAATTTGTACCTAAATCGTGAACAGGTGCGAAATGTTTACCACAGATAGTAGGCTCTACACTTAGGTACCTTTACTTAAGTTTCTAGTGCACTGTCTAGGGCTCAGGCATGCTTAGAGAGTAAAGGTAAGTGACATAACAATTTTACGAATTTTATGACGACGGATGTGACGTATCTATAGGTAGACTAACCACTGATTGAAATGTATTAATAACTTTGCGACCTTTCCTATTGCTCGTGTTGTTACATTATCTAAGCGGTGGTTATGACCCCCCCGGACCCGCCCATGTCAGTTCGGCTAGAGAGGTTCTATTCTAGTTCTAGAGGTCACAGGGCTTACCCATTCATGACAAATTTTACACATGTTCTCTATCTCTAGGTAGCCGTTAATTGCTGGATTGCTGCTGGAATATACGTTCTGTTTCTGATTTTGTCTTTGGTCTGTTACAAAAAAGGCAAAAATAAAGAGAGAAATGCTACTGAGACAGAGGACGATGATGCGTATTGCAAAAAACGACAACCCAAGACTGTTTAATTTTTGCGCTTTAACATTTAGCATAAGTACGATAATTATATGTAAGAGCATAATATACCACCTACCAAGTCGCGAGTTCGCGAGTAAATTGTCTTTCTTTTTTACAACTCCCTGACGCCATCATGACATGATACCGAGACATCCTTTAGGCGCCTAAGGTCAAAAGCGTATAATGACAAATGATCGCAAATTGTCAAAAGCGCACCATGTCTAAAACAACTAGGTAAGTAAACTTATTGGTTTTGGGAGAGGTAAAACTTATTTGTTCGCATCGACAAAACGACGTCGCACCGTTGTACGATGCGATGACACAATGCAAAAATTTCATCGCATACCTACCTACGGCGTCGGACGAAATAACCATAGTTTCTGTGGTACGGAAACAGTAACTGAAAGATCACGCGTCGTCGCATGGCAGATTTGTATGTTGCGGCAGCGTGTCATACTCCCCAGCAGAGCCAACTACGGCGTCGGACGAAATAACCATAGTTTCTGTGGTATGGAAACAGTAACTGAAAGATTACGCGTCGTCGCATTTTTGTATGCGGCAGCGTGTCATACTCCCCAGCAGAGCCAACTACGGCGTCGGACGAAATAACCATAGTTTCTGTGGTATGGAAACAGTAACTGAAAGCGTCGTGGATTTTTGCGTTACGACGCCGCAACGCAGTGTTGTGGCCTTGCCCTTTATTATTATACATCACTGCAGTGCCTAGGTCCTAGGTTTCAATATGAAATTTGGCAAGGGTAAGGCAAGGAAGGCGCACATCGCTACTCCAAGTTGAGTTGTAGGTTACTAAGTCTGTGCCCTTGGTCATTACCTACCGTCCAAGCAAAACTGTTCCCTGACTCTCAATTTGCTTCACCAAGGAAAATGGTTCAAAATATCTCTGGGATCTTATCATGATTCATATACATACATAGGTACATACATATAATCACGCCTTTATTACCTTACGAGGTAGGCAGAGCACCAAGGGCCGATAGGACTACATGGTGCCACTTCTGACCAATTTTGAGGGTATAAGTAGTTGAGATGTACATGTTCGGTTAGTAGTGACAGGTGGTCAGCCCATCGCCTATTAAACACCAAGACCCTCTTGTCCCTCTACCGATTTGTACAGTATGCCCGGGAAGAGAAGCACCTATAGTATTATACATTTTTTTTCTTATCATGGTAACTGATATTATTAATTTCATTTCAGTGAAGCACCTAGGCTTTTTTGACGGGAATAATAAATAACACGCCTGCGGGATTATCATGGACCTTACAAGTGCAGAACTGTATCTGTAGATTTTAGTGAGAATCCCCAACTCTATAACAAGTGAAAAGAAATTAATTGTACATTCGTAATACTTTAATATAAAACTTGAACTATGATTGGGTTTTAATTTTTTTTTTACGTTATTTCACTTCTTCTAATTTTCTGTCAAATGTTACTGTGCCGATGTTGACGCTTTTAATTTCATCTTTGCTAAACTGTGGGTTTTCCTGAAATAATTTGGTAATATTATTACGTCGGTACATTGTAGGTAGCTACGTATGAAAACATTTCAATCTTGATTTGACCACTACTCTAGATTAGAAAGCTACCTTATTATTATATACTATAACTAGTGGACGCCCGCGACTCCGTCCGCGTGGACTACAGAAAAAATAAAAAGTAGCCTATATGTTAAGTGTAAAAAGTAGCCTATATGTTATCGCGGTTGTCGTAAAAAATTAATTCACGTTTGTCCCCTTCCCGTGGGAATTTCGGGAAATCCGTTCCCAGTGCTTCCTCGGGGTCCCAAATAAACATATATGCTCAACTTCAGATTCACATGTTTAACCGTTTTCGTAAAAAATAAATAATTCCCGTTGGTCTCCTTCCCGTGGGAATTTCGGGAAATCCGTTCTAGTGTTTCCTCGCAGTCCCTAATGAACATATATGCCCAATTTCAGCTTCATATGTATAGCGGTTTTCGTAAAAACTATGAATTCCCGTTTGTCCCCTTCCCGTGGGAATTTCGGGAAATCCGTTTTTAGTCCTCCCTCGCTGTCCCCAATGAACATATATGCCCGATTTCAGCTTCATATGTATAGCGGTTTTCGTAAAAAATATAGAATTCCCGTTGGTCGCCTTCCCGTGGGAATATCGGGAAATTCTTATAGCCTATGTTCATCCAGGTCCAATAAGGATTCTAACGGTGAAAGAATTTTTGAAATCGGTCCAGTAGTTTTTGAGCCTATTCATTACAACCAAACAAACAAAGTTTTCCTCTTTATAATATTAGTGTAGATAGCTAGCTATCACCCGCGTGGCCTACAGAATGTAGTCCATACCTACCTAAGTATGTGTTCCTCCGTACTCCCAAGTAGGGAGTCCCAACTATACAGGACGATTTTTGGTTGTCAACGTTCCCGAAAACTACGGAATATCCTCATCATCACGATCATTTTTCTCCATGGAAGCATATCTGGGAAGTGTCTGGTTTCCAAAATATTAGGGTCCAAAGTTGAGTAAATAGATTGCGTTTTTCTGCATAAATGCACATTGATGCGTGTAGCTAGATTTTTTCACGAGAAATAATTAATATCTGTCTATGAAAAAACTAGCACAAACACTGGACACTATAAATTTTGCCCGAACAAGAAATTAAAAAAAAAGATTTACATCGTTTCCCAGGATTTCTTTTGGCATACACTTACTTTATTTGATGTATAGAGTACGTACCCTTCATTAAGGGTGGCAACTAAGAAACACCCTGTATGTAGCCGTATGCAAAATTTTAAGAAGATAGGTTGGGTGACTAGGCTTCACATAGTAAAGCATGAAGAGGTGACAAACAAACATCCTTTCACATTCATAATATTATTGCGATTCCCTTTGATTGGGAATCTCCAATAATTTCAAACTAAGAAAAATATTAATAGACACAGTTTACGACTAGGGAAATAAGTAAAAAGTAGATATCGATATACATACATAAACTCCCCCACGAGGGTAGCACGGCCTACGGTCCTCCGTCTGCTACGATTCCATTACTTCATTCACTCCATCCATATTTTCACACAAGCTCAAACAAATCATGACTCAAACGTGAATATGGCAGGTTTCTCCGACTTTACTGATGCCTTTAACAGAAAAAAAAACAAAGGTTAGTGGTATATTAAACGATGAGCTGGCAACTTTTCACTGATATTTTACGTCTAGTCTCGCTTGCTAGACGTGGCTGTAGGGTCACCTTCGTGATTCCGCTGTTCTAGCTATCCCCCATAGTAAAAGAAAACATAGCCAGACGTGTTAATAAAAAGGCTCGGTTACCAATTATATCAAAATCTAACATCAAATCCTTAACTTCCTAATATTCTTCAACTGATCATGCCTCAGGTAAACAAAAATAATTAAACCTGTGCAGGCCGTTCCGTGTCATCTTCCTTGTTATGCTGGCTTGGATTCAGCCACGGATCAGCGAGGATCTGCGGGATCTTGACGCGGATCTTCAGTGGGGAGAGTATCTTGGTGATTAGCTTCCGACAATCCGTTGAGACTTTTGGCTCCCGTTGGGAATGAAACTTTGTTTTGTACCTGCTGTAATTATAAAACAGTAGATAAGTAAGTATGTACTTACATGTTTTTTTTAGGAACAACGCCACGTCTGAAGAATATTCTCTAACTAAAATATCATACTTATTTTGACATTTTAGATATTTGCAGTGGATTGTATCACCATACAATCATGTAAGTAGCCTTAAGTAGGTTGTCCTACATTAGCTAACTTTTTCCTGACCCCCGTGGTAGACAGGTACCTAGGAGATATGTTGGTTGTTTCACTTAATTAAATTGGTAGGTACCTACTTATATCATAAAAGTCAATCTTATATCGATACCTTTAGCAATTGCGTGTAGTTAGTGTCATCAAACGGCAGCCGGCCGTAGACGATAGCGTAAAGCACAACACCCATGCTCCAGATATCAGAATCTTGCGGCCTATAGGGGACTCCCTTCAAGATCTCTGGGGATGCGTAGGCATAGCTGCCGCAGAACGTTTCACTTAGAGCGAATACCCCATTTTTCGGCTTCATGTGGCCTCTGGCAAAGCCAAAGTCTGACAGTTTTATGTTTAGGCCGTGATCCATTAGGAGGTTCTCGCATTTTATGTCTCTGGATAAAGAAGAAGAGAAGAGGTTTTAAAGGGGTTGGAGGTTGGAGAAAGAAAAGAAAATAACGAAGGAAAGAAGGAGTGGAAGGTGGTAAGGTTATTCCCTATGCTGCCAAAAAGTTAGAGTCTCGAGTTTAGTAATTGCATGTTCACCAAAAAATGTGAAATCAAGTAGATTACCTACCTATGAACTACTCCTCGTTCATGACAGTAGTCTACCGCTTCCACCAGTTGCCGAAACCAACGACGTCCCCGGATCTCATCAATGTGTTGATCTTTGCGAATTATGTCCAACAGGCTTCCGTTTTCGGCATATTCCATAACAATATATACCCTGGGATGTTCAAAAAAGTTAAAAACCCTCCATCTATCTTGTAGTTTAGTTAGCGACGCGGACGGTGGTATACACCCACATTAACTTTTTGTTACTCACCTAATTTTCATACTTTGCGACATTCGCCGAATGCTCAGGCTGGCAAAATGGTAACTTCAAAAAACTTAAGTAGGTATGTACAATAACTAACAATTAGTAAGTATTTAACTATCAATATCTTGTCACCATTTTCAAGCTAAGTACATATATTGAATAACTGTCGTGCGTGGGTGGGATAACGTATGTCTCTATCGTATTTTCTGCAATCTACGACCTCTAAACCCAAGCTATGTCTTGCTTTCAGCAAAGCTATTCGTATTATCCTCATGTTTCAGAAGTAAATACTAACCTGTGTGTTGTTTCAATAGCCTGAAGGAACCGTATAAGGTTTTCATGTTTCAGTCCTTTAACAACTTCAATTTCTCTCGGTAAAAACTTTTTCAAATAATCCCCCGGTGCTTGAAACTTACTAATTATTTTGATTGCCACTTGACAATTATGGCGTTCGCTAGTGGCTACCTGTGAAATAATAAGTAAATACGACAAAAGTTCGTCTTAGGCGATTGCATGAAGATGCAGGTGACGACAACTGCATCGCTCTCAATGTAGTCATAGATTTCATGGAAAAAGATACTGATGAGTGGTGTAAGTAGAATAATCGTTAGAGTCCAGATTTTTTATTAATTACTAGTGGACGCCCGCGACCTCCGTCCGCCGACTGCAGAAAAAACATAATGTCAAAATTATCCGGGATAAAAACATTTTCCCGTGATAAAAAGTCTATAATGTCATGTGGGACCTGTCACAATATATTGCTGAAAACTGCATCGAAATCGGTCCAGCCGTTTCTGAGATAAGCTTGCACAAACATCGATCCGTTTCAATTTTATTATATGTATGTATAGATATAGAAGATATAGTATAGATAGATAGATATCTCCTTGACAATACCATTCTTCTAACAATGCAAAATCATAGTTAGTAGGTACCTGGCTCATGAATATACCTGTGACTTTCTCATTACAGTAGTTTATACCTATATCCACGTAGTACAAAGCTTACTGTACCTAATCGCATTATGGTTTAAGGCAGGTACTCTACACACTAATTGCATTTATTTCCCGGGAAAATACGGGTAGTATGAATTATTTTAAAAGTAACTGACCAAATTTTAATTTGTAAATCTATATGACGCAAGGAGTTAACATTACTATTTGCTAATTCCACTCAAGGCTAACGTTTATATAAATTTTAGGTACCTTAACAGTCGCATACGATCCTGATCCAATTGTACGACCAAGTACATATCCATGAGTTTCAAGTACAGTTAATTTTCTTTCTGTTTTTGCTTCTACACCGCTATGAACAGTGGCCGTGGGCTCTGTCGACATCTCGCCGAGAACATTGTCGTTGGCTCTAACATCCGGCCCCGGCATATCACAGAAAAAAATATTATATTTAGGAAAGGAAGCCCAGCACAAGTCACATTATAATGAATTTTGCCTCATGATAAAATATTGTTCATTATTTTTTTGTATTCTTTTTCAATCATGCTGCCATCAAATCATGTTTGTCATATAATTTTGATTGACGTAAAGAATTTTTTGAATCTACCGCGTTATCAGAGTCAATTTTGTATGGATATGTTGTAAAGGAGTTTCTTTTACATTTTGGAAATCTTATCTATCAAGAAATATATGAGGTTTTCAGGGTTTGCAAATATCTTTCTATTTATTATAGTAATAAATATCGTATTCTTTATGCATGAATGCTTTTTGCGACAGAAATTTATACAATAATCATTGTAATAACTTAAGAATAAAAGGTTGCACATAAAGGTTTAATTATGGCCGAAAGTGTTGAACATATTTATGTTTCAATAAAAAAATTGTACTGTCAAAAAATCAAAGATGGCGGTTCCTATGACAACAATAACAAGACTATGAAATTTTATCTTGTAATCTAACTAGAATCTAGCACGTTTTGTGAATTAAAAAGTGATTTATTTACATAAACTACATACACAGACTTGATTTTATTTTAAGCTCTTATCAGTTGTTGTGCTGACAGTGTACAAATTCTGTGTTTTTTAGTACAAGAGTTCAGGACTGTAATTGTTGATATTTGAGATATTTAAAACTGTTAAAGACTTAAACAAACATAACTAGTAGTCCTCAATTATTCGGTAAGAATAAAGACAATTATGTAGATTAGTTTCTGCATGTGCTGTAGTTTCAGTCTAGCTTCCTGTAGTGCTTCACATAGTAGGCATGCTGAGTCTGTATTTACCTACCTACTTTCTTCTCTTCTCTTTAATTCCACTTTGGATTCCCAGTACAATTACTTCCTAGACACTTTCATAGGTATTTTACTTTTAATTATGCCATCCATGATGCCAATAATTATGACCACAATGTACTGCCTTGATATACCCACTAATTACGTGTAAGTATAGAAGAATAATAATATAATGAGATCTTAAAGTGTATTAGTATCTTAATTTACTGTTTATTACCAGTGAGGCAACCATGAAGGCTTGGATAACTCTGTAATGCAATCCAGCTGCTGCTAAACAGTGCAGTTTAAAGTAGAGTGAGAAGTAATAGTATGTTTACAATACTGAATGAAATAATGTTTTCAATAGTTACTAGCTGCAGACAGTAAGGTAATTTCAGTTTAGTTCTATAGTACCTCACTAAAACTGATCTAGATTGAAATTCTTACAGCACCAACTAAAGTAGCAATAAGCCATATCCTGTATTTTTATCTAATTTGATTGCAAGAGTAGTACCTATATTTTTAAAAGATTTTGTTAAGTACCTATCTTTCTTGCCAGTAATCAAAAGTGTTGTATCAAAATATGGTTGATTCTGACCGTCACACTTAAGCCTAAACATAAAATTAGCCCTACCTATCTCTCTCTGATCTAAGATAGACCTAAATAAAGAAATAAATATTTTAAAATTCAAATTAATATTATACTTGATTCTGACCGTCACACATACCTAGCATAAAATTAGTCTTACCTGTCCTTTTCTTTCTCAGCCATTTATGTTAAAAACGGAGAGAGATAGACCTGACTAAGATTAGGTATGGTATGGTATAACGGGCTTGTTTCCACAACTTGACGACTGTGCCCCTATTTTGCGACTAAGATTAGGTTTATGTTTAAGTGTGACAGCCAGAATCAACCCTAGATAAAGATAAATGAAATTTATTCGGTAACACAGTGCACCATAACATTACAAAGAGAAAATTAGATATGAATATTTACAGTACATGTGTATGTGAAAGTTCTATGGTCAGCATATGCAGCAAGTAATTTGTAGCGCTGTTTTTCAGCACAGGGCTTTGGTGAGTAGGGTGACGCACAAGGAAGGGAGAGAAAAGGTATGTGAAAGAGAAAAATATTGGGAGAATATAATATTCAGCAGTGGACTGCATAGGCAGGATGTGATGCGATGTGAAATTATTAAGTACATGTTAAAGTAGTATGTATTGAACATACGAGTACCCTATTGTGGCATAGATGTCATACATACCTATATGTTTTTTTTTCATGTATGTCATAGACTACTGCTAGTGAGAGTTACTAGGTATAGTTTTGTTGCTCAAAGCTAGGTATTAAATAAAATACCCTGGACATTAGTCTACTAATTCTAGTAAGTATCTATATTTAATTCAAACCGAACTATAAATTATTCTTGTAAAATTCAAATCTCCCTTCCGCCCTAGCAGGCACAATAACACTGGTCTACAAATTTTGACTTTAAAAAAGTATTCTTCGAGCAAAGTAGTTTTTTTTATTTACCTTCACATGCTGGTAACGAAAACAATAATTATTTATATAAATTAGTTTCCATTTATTAGAAATAAAAAAATACAAAATTATGCAAAAATATCAAAAAAATTACTGTTATGATTCTATTCATTAGCAGAATTTCGACGTTTTTTTGCAGCTCTCTTATATTCTGCTTCTGGAACATCCCGATAAATAGTCCAACAATAATCCGCCAACATTGAAACGTTCCACTTGCCCTGATATCGTTTTTCCATGTTTGCGATGTCCTGATGGAAACGCTCCCCATGTTCATCGCTTAAAGCCCCACAATTATCCGGAAAGAAGTCCAAATGAGAATGTAAAAAGTGTATTTTCAAGGACATATTACAACCTAGTTTTTGGTATGATGATAACATATTTTCGACAAGCTCAGCATAGTTGTCACTTCTTTTATTTCCCAAAAAGTTTCTTGCCACAAGGCGAAAATCGTTCCAGGCTTGTTTTTCTTTACCTTCTAATACAGAGTCGAAATTAACATCGTTAAATAAATTTTTTATTTGCGGACCGATGAATATACCTTCCCTGATCTTAGCTTCACTTAATCTTGAGAATTTCTGGCGTAGGTATTGAAAAGCAGCTCCACTTTTGTTCATCGCTTTTACGAAATTTTTCATCAGCCCTAGTTTTATGTGTAATGGTGGAAGTAACACTTTTTGTGGATTAACTAAAGGGCTATTTTGAACATTTTTTTGCCCAGGTTGAAGTGACTGACGTTGTGGCCATACCTTTTTTGTATAATGCTCTTTTCTATTACGACTATCCCATTCGCAAACAAAACAACAAAATTTTGTGTAGCCTAATTGTAGCCCAAGCAGCAGAGCTACGACTTTCAAATCTCCGCAGATTTGCCATTGGTGTTCATTATACTTAATGCACAACAAAAGAGTTTTCATATTTTCATAAGTCTCTTTCATATGGACTGCGTAAGCAATAGGAATTGAAGGTAAAATATTTCGGTTATGTAACAAAACAAACAAAACAGCTTTTAAACTTAATTTAGAGCTATCTATGAAAAGCCTCCATTCATTCTGTTTATATGTAATGTTAAGAACTCCCATCAAACCACTGATATCTTTACAAAAAACTAAACTTTCAACCATTTCAAAATATTGTATCAACTCTTTTTGTCTAGTACGGAAAGCTGTTATAGCCACACCACTTTCTAAAAGATTCCACTGTTGCAGTCTCGAGCCTAGAAGTTCTGCTTTGTTCTTTGGCAATTCCAAGTCCCTTACAAGATCATTTAATTCAGCTTGCGTTATCATGTGTGGCTGTGATGATGTAGTAGGTACTTCGTATTCTGACATTGAAGAAATAGATGGTGAAATAGATGTGATTTCATCTTTGTTGTCGTTAATTTTAGGAGGTTTGGGGATTGGGTGAAGATCGCCGTGCGGCAGAGGGCGACTAGCCGATGGTACATTTGGATATACTATGACACTTTTCTTTTTTTTAGAAACACCTTTACCTTTTCCGAATACTTGGGTTGTCAGGCAGAAATAACAATCAGTTGCGTGATTTGTCGATTCCCGCCATTGCATTGGCACTGCGAAACGAAATGATGTTTTTTTGCCACTCAGCCAATTTCTCAAACCTGTAGCACACGGATTGCAGCAGAAATGTGGAACCCAGCTTTTGTCCTGGTGTGATATGTCTTTGTTAAAGTAGTAAGAATAGGCTTTTTTTATCATAGGCGATATAGAACACCTTTGTTTATTAAATATCACCTCTCCGCAAATGTAACAAAAATTGTCGGGATTATTCACACATTTCCGAGACATTATGTTATAAAATAATTTTTAGTTTCACTTTTTTTTTCACTTTTAGCACATTTATTATTCAGTAATACAGAACAGAGCACTAAAGTACGATATTTTTAACATTTGATGCCAACAAACAAAGTTAATATGAACACTATCAAGTTGAATGAGGGTGGAATCGTAAAATTTGGGAGGTATGAGGTATCTTGAAAACTTAAACTAATAAATTACTTTTACTTATCAAATCGTATTTAGCATGTATAGACAAGTAGAAATTAGTTTAAATTATTTCGGATACTTTTGCATTGTAGACTAGTGTAATCAGCTACATAACCCATGATAGATGTTTTTATTGTAGATGAGGAAGATCCAATTCTGCATCTCTCTTTTTAAAACAACAGTCTATTGTTAGTCGCCGCAAATAGAAATGCGAATGTAAATACGATGTTCTATGCGACTATCTCGTGAGTCGTGCTTGATCGGATCCCATGGAAGTAGGACGAAAAGGAGGTGGTTGTGTTTCTTCATGGAAAATAGTGTCGCAAGACGGAAGCGTAAATATTATAGCCGGTGATCTCATTCTGCGCTGTTTCGTTACATAATCTACTGAAATAAGGTTATGATACATACCGCGCTGCTTTGTATGTAGTCTAATATTGACTAAAGGTGATGAAGCATTATTAGTCTTTCGATGGAGACGCTTGGGTTATACTGAATTTATTTCATGTAGGTACAGATTTTAATGCTGTAAAGTTTTTACTTAGCTCGTGCCTCGGAAAGTACGTAAAGCGTTGATCCTGCGCCTGATCTCTCTTCGGTCGTGTCGGCTTTTCGTTCCATCGGATTAAGAGCGCACTTGTGTTTGGGTATACACTTGTGCATTAGCACTCACGCAGTTGATAATCAGAGACTCAAATACGGTTCGGAGGACATCGACATTGGGGGTCTCGGTTCTTTATTTATCGTCCCATCTCCTCTTTAGTCTTTCATTTATGTCGCATGCCACATCGAAAACACCCAGTATAGCCAGACCTTAGTCGACACCTGCAGTTTTGCATTCTAGGTCTCAACCAACTAGGCACTTATTCGATGACCCATTTTTTCTCTGCCTTTGTTTTCATGATAGATATTTTCAAGGCATACGAGTGGCGTACTTTTGTTTTAGTTTCAATTCAATTCAATTCAATTCTTTATTTGTAGTCATGGGTGGGTATATTATGTTATAATTTACAGAAGATTCTCCACAACTGCCTGCATGCTGCGGCGTACAATTTTTTTTTTTAAAAGGCTTAATTAGTAATATTTAGCTCTTTGTTTTTCAAGATTTTCATTAGCTGGGACTTCAATCTTAGGATTGGAAATGAATAGAATATACCTAGTCGCAATTACGTAATCTATCTTGCTACCGAATTTCATCTTTATTGAACTAGATCAAAGTTGAATAACCTCATTTATTTAAAGAATCAAACCCCACTGCTTAATAATTTGACCCAGTGTCTATCTCACGACTGTCAAATCTAATGACACCTCTCAAGCTCAAATGCGACAGTTAGATGTGTTTTCTTGTTCTAGTTACTATAGGTATATATGTAGTTAAATAGCATGATAATCGTTTTCTTAAAGGCACGTACTCCAATATGAAAAATCTCTCGAGATATCCAAGTATTAAAGCTAAACTTAGTTTCCGAACTTACATTAATCTCGAAGAGAAATGCATTAAAAAGTTAAAATTTGTCTCCCACGAGATAAAGGTAACCCCTGCCTTCCAGTCTGTTGGCGCCAACGTGTGTACCAAAGTGTCTAGCAATTTAGTTTCTGACAATTGACTTTTAACTTCTTGCTTTAGAAATAAATAAGTAAGCTCATTGTACATGCTTTTCTGTTAGTCAATTTTCTATCCAAAACAATTTTTTCGTCCAAGGACAGCGTAGTTCCCCAGAAAAACCTGTCTTTATGTTTCCAAATTATTGTGAAATTAAAATACCTAATCAATATTTATCTTGTTATAATATTGTTGGACGAAAATGCCACACGTTGGCTCAAATTGAAACCAGACTAGATACAAGCACGTATCCTGGCGTCACATCAAACAATTAACAGTTGTCCAAGAGTTGGCGTGGGACGATATAGGTATCGTACAACTTAGTTTACTTTTTCTGCTCCAAGGAACTAATAAAAGTTGACCAGCAACTGCAACCGACTCGCGTTAATTGAAAATACCTTTTCTTTGCCAATGACAGTCCGCCCTTTTCATTAATAAACCCCCTTTTAATGTAATTCTAGGTGATTAATTTTTAATCTGATCGCCACTCCTTTGTATATTTTGGCGTGCAGCGCCTAGCTGCACACGTAGTGCTTGTTGTTTCATCAGTAGTAAAGCTTACTACATATTAGTCAAAAACGTTACTCAATATAGTATTTTCTACGTATTTTAATTAAGTATGCTTAACTATTGATCAGTTAGCCCTTAGTCTTACCTTTTTAACCTTCACAGACAAACTGTAGTGATTACAGTTAGGTAGGAGGTTAAGTCATAGACCCCAAAGTCACAGTCAATAAAATATTTATTTGATAACTATTGTAACAACAAAACTTTTGCTAATTAAATTTAAAAAATCCTATAAATGTTATATTCTATATAGTAGAAAATTAAATGAAAAGTAATATGATTTATCTACTTTAACATGTTTTACTTTCTATCTAAAACATCTATGTTGCTAACATCCCGTCTAGTCTAACACAACATCGTTAATTGTAAATTGCAAGAGCCGACATTAAATTAGAACTTCAACTGCAAAAACCGAGAATAAGAAAGGTTAAAGATAGCGAAGACGTCTGATTCCTCGGGCTCGGACGTCAATAATATAGTGGAAAGCAAAAAGTTTGCTCCAAGTTATCAATTGTATCGATTTGTTCCGATTCGGTCCAAAAGTATACCCACTTAAAAATCTAAATATTCTTTCTAAATAGCTCTCCAAAATAAATCTCTTCGTCCCATGCATCTGTGACACTGGACTCGAAGCTCTTTCGAATTTAGATGGTTTAATAAAATCAAGGGATCAATAGTATTGGATCGCTTGGGAATAAACCAAGGATAGAGTTTTCTTTCATTCATTTATTACACGCAGAGCGAAGAAAGTACTTAATGGTTATTCTCTTGGTTGCATTTGATATAGAAGTTCAACTTTGATCGCAGAAATACTTTGTAGCTTTCTCTTTGTACTATGGAGTGCAATTTTGTAAACTACGATGTAAATTGATTGAGCAGTGATGCGGGAGGACATTACTCTCTGACTTTTACAGAGTCTAGATTTGTAAAATGGAATTTTGTCTATTGCGCTTGGGCACTGCATGCTGTATCGTGACTTTTCCTGGTATAGTTTAGGGATAGCCAGAATCATAAAGGAGGTCCTACAGACACGTTTAGCATAGCGGGGACAGACAGACAGATTCTAAACGGGATATAAAGTTAACTAAAGTAGATTAATTAACCCCAAGATAATAATTTATTTCCTTTACATCCTTGTCAGAAACCTCGAAAACGATAAGTCACAAAATTAAATTAAAACTCGAATGGCATGAGAATGCTCGCACCATATTATGACGTATATTTAACGGTATGAACTCTGAAGGAATATTTCTTTTGGAAACGCGTCTAAGTATCAGGAACTGTAGAACTCACCTGTATGCTAATAGAACTCACTTTTTTTTTAATTTACTGCAAAGTGATCTGCTGCGGGAAGTTAGCAGCTCATTTTTTCAGTTTAAGTTTTTCGGGGTAAAAATGCCAGAACTATTTATAAAAGGTATCAGGAACTGTAGAACTCACCTGCACTAGAATAGAACTCACATTTATTTTTGAGCTGCTGGAAAACGAGTTGCTAAGTTCACCGACATCTGCTTGTACGGGTATAGAAGTAGACAGTTTTTTATTATTTAGCTGGCTTATTTCTAAATTGTGCTGAGTACAAGTCGCAAAGATACTCCACCACTCCGCTGCCGCTGCGGACAAATTACTTTATTACTTTAATCCGTATTACTGCAATACTATAGGTAGAATCACCGTCAGCTGCATCTCCTTCCGTGCATGTCGTAGATTAAGGAACTCAGGGGTGGTCTCTCAGGCAACGAGCTAACAACTTTTCACCAATCTGTTACGTCTGACCCTGCTGTGCTGAACGTGGCTGTGGTGCCTCCTTAATGATCTTGCAGTTCTTGCTTAACCCGTTTTGGTAATAAATATAGCCGTATAATACATGTATAAATACTCTAATAGAACTTCCCCTGTAGCATATGTGAATGCATTATCATTACTCCGCTCCGTTTTCCTCCATGGCTCCGCTCCGCTTCAGCAGACAGGAGCCTTAACTTGATGTGACCTCTTCTATAAGCGTTCTGAATAGGGATAGGGTAGCTCGTTGAAACAACGCTTAAGGTAAAAAATGGGCTGGTTGTTAAGTTAAAAGCTACGCTGAAACGGAACCTGCTAATTGCTCTCCTTTGCATAATAAATCTATTGTTAGCTTTCATTGCGATGATTTTGTTATTATTTATTCGGTTTGAAAGTAAATTCCAGTTTATAGAATTCTTTCGGACTGCAGTTTGCTTATCATAAAGTACTACAAAAAATATTGCTCCTTCCATTATGTTTGGTTCTTTTTAATTTTGCGAGGGTAGTTAGTAGGTATTTTAATGTTATACTGGAAATTTTATTCGAATGCATTCGAAGTTCAAGTTTCAATTGCCCTATGTCCCGAATGTACGAGTAGACACTTGACGCGAGCGAGTCGTGCCTCTATTTCACACCCAGCATACTAGATGGCAGCACTTATCGCGTTGAAACGTTCAAGTGCTTGTTTGTAGTTTTGCACACGTGTTGTTCTATTCTATTGCAATTTCGAGGTGTGTGTTATGTTTTGTGAACAATGTTGCGGTATATTGTTGGAAAACTGAAGTGCACCCAACGCTGATTGGTTTTCGTAACATTTAATATTATGTAGATGATCTAAACTCTAAACCATGTTATTCATTGGAAACTGAATGATTACATATTTATGATTTGTTTGGCTTATAACCATCATGGTATCATATTCTTATATTGTATTCTAAAAGTTCCAGAATACATCAGGTGTAAAGGATCACGTACCTATACGAGAAAAAAACTCGGCCCCCTTAGTACCTAACTAGCAGAAGCAAAGCGATAGCGAAAATTGTACAAAAATGGCTGATTGCTTGTCAAATTCGAATTACGTAAAACGAATTTCAAAGGAACTTTGAAATTTCAAGGCGAATATTGTACAATTTTCGCTATCGCTTTGCTTCGGCTTTGCTATTGCAAATTAGGTAATCAGGGGGCGGGTATTCTCTCAGGAGATTTGCTAGCAAATTGTCACTGCTCATTAACATCTGCCCCCGCAATGCTATACATGGCTGTGGGTTCTCCTCTATGATCCTGCAGCTCCCCCCACACTATGATTCTATAATTTGTAGCGTTCGTTGAAAAATCTTGTATACCTTACGGTAAAATTCTTATTATCCAATATTCCGGTGACCTCTTCCAATCTATACATCTATGTGTAGGTGCATAAATCAAAATCCGTTGTTAACCTACCTACCTATATTTATTTACTTGTAGCTCGTAGGAGGGGTTGCTAGGGGGTTCAAACCGGAAGTAAGCGCCGCCATTGTTTCTCTAAACGGCCCTCGACAAGTTCCGGCGAAACTAGTGTGAGTTTTACGAGTTTACCTGCAGTTTAATTTACCTGTCATAGTGTATGAGAGAGTTACTGAAGCTATGGTTTTCTAATGCCGTTATGTAGCGGCCGTAATATAACGGTGAGAGGACGTCAATTTTTTAATAAATAACCTTTCATTGGGGCTCGTCAAGAGCACCCAAAACTGGCGAGCCAGTAGTTATGAAGAACAAGACTTTATGAATGTGGACGAGGCGAAAGAGGTAGTTTTGGAACGTTCTAAATGGAGATCTGTAGTCTCTGCCTACTCCTATGGGATATAGGCGTGAGTTTATGTATGTTTCATTATTTTTTCTGTAGCTCCAAGAAAATCCGCAGGATTTCGTTTAGATCTAGTTCGTAAATAAGTTATGTAGTATGTACTCGTAGCATCATTGTACATAATGTTCCTATTCTGGCTGTAATGTCCAAAATGGCAGTTGTTAAAGCATAAAAGCCTTATTGGTTCCCTGAGAGTTCTAGTACATTTATAGGTACCGGTCTGCTTGGTAGATAAGGTTGGGTCAATTTCACTACTTACATAAGGTATGCTTCGGCACTGAACTACATATATTATTGGCGTAATTCGACCTGTCGTCTTGTATGGATATGAATGCTGGGCCGTAAAGAATAGGGATGAAAATCAACTGCATGTAAGCGAGATGAGAATGTTGAGATGGATGTGTGGAGTTACAAGAAAAGATAAAATAAGAAATGAGTATATAAGAGGAAGTTTGAAAGTTGCACCGATCATAGACAAGTTACGAAGTAACCGACTGTCTTGTTACGGGCATGTAAAGCAACGGGATGAAAGGCATATTTTACAGAGAGCGTTGTGCATGAGTGTGGATGGATATAAAGGAAGAGGTAGACCAAAGAAATGTTGGATGGACTGTGTGAGGGAGGATATGCGTGTACTGGGAGTGAGCAATGAGATGACGGATAATAGGGATGAATGGAAGAAAATAACATATTGCGCCGACCTCAAATAAATGGGAATAGGGCAGGAAGATGATGACTTTGTAGAGGCAGTGTTTCGAAATAAATATAAGTGACCCAGTTTACTTACCTGCTTATCTATCTATATTACGGTCAAATATCTGTTAATATCTTAGCACAGTTGTTCAAGATTAAAAATAGGCAACGCAAAACAATCGAGAATTTGAACTGTATCACAAACAAATGATAATATCAATGTTATTTCTAAGAAAAGCAAATCGGCAAGCAAAGATGAAGTTTACTGTTTACCACGTGTTCTAGCAAAGTATTTTGTCTATGTTGTTGATAAGCAAGCTCTACGAAATCATACTACGAAGCGTAGTAGTTCAGATTTCGTAGCTTCTCGTAGCACTTGCTACGAATCCGTAGCTAATGCTATTGGATGTACAGAAGTTTGTATGTATAAAATTTTCAAGTGTTCTCATATACATTTTTTCAGGAATAAACCTTGGGCCCGGCTAAATATTAAATACTTTGTGTAGCCAAACTTACCTTCTTGTACACGTACATCAGCATCATCTCCTTCTGTGCATGTCGAAAGTAAGATTCGGCTATGGCATTTACCCTTACTGGTTACCCATATTCTTGGCAACACAGCCATGTGTAGGTATAGGTATAATGTATGTATGTAGTTCATGCAGGCATAGTCCCGGGAAACAACTAGTATTTAGTAGTAGGTACTACTCAAATCTCAATAGCTCGCAAGTAATACTCGATGACTCTGAAAATGTAGAAAATATATCGTACATTTTCGAGAGTTTACAACATATACATGATATATTATACCATCCCACTGAATAATGAAAACGGTTGAGTTTGTATTAAATTCCTTTTTAAGGTCGGACAACAGGTGAGCTAGCGTCCCTTTTGTTATTCGCAGAATTTTAATAGAAAGGGCTGTTTCTACCCTCGGTGTTCGCTATAACATTTTCATGATACCTGTTCTCACTTGCCATGTGATAAGGTACGCCGAGTATTTATAAATTATACATGTATTTATGTAGCAATTTTCTTTTTTTATGGCCGTATACGGCGATTGGCATAAGGTTGTTCATGCGACTGGTATTTATTATCTGTCGTAGAGAGATGTAAATGATAAGCGATAAGTTGCTACCTTACCGCCTGACAGAATATCTGCTGCCCGAGTTACTTAGTTTTAAACCACATGCTCGAAAGGAGATGCAGCTGATATTTTATACTATGATAAATAAATATCGATGTTTGTTTCCGCGTCATGGATGTTTCTATACTTATCTATGTATTAATACCATTGCGTAGTACCCACGACACAAAACCTTATGGATGTTAACGTGGGACTAAGTTAATGTGTTGTGTAGTGTGTAAATACTCGTATGTGTGTATACTAGTGAAGCCCCGTACCAACATAGGATACTTTCCACGTTTATAATATTACTAGTGGACCCCGCGGCTCCGTCTGCGTGGACTGCAGAAAAACTAAATGTCTAAATTAACCGGGACAAAAATATTTTCCCGGGATAAATTGTAGCCTATGTGTTATTCTGATATGTAAGCTATATTATTGTGAAGTTTCATCAAAATCTATTCAGTAGTTTTTGCGTGAAAGAGCAACAAACATCCTTACATACATACTTACAATCTTTCGCGTTTATAATAGTAGGATAGGATGAAGTCGGTTAGAAGGTAGAATTCAATGTCCTATATACGTGTTTCGCACCAGTGCGGCAACAAGATACAACAGTGTGAAATTTTTAATACCAGCCTATTTACTATATTCAGATTCCTGTTCAATTAATCTTTCGCATTGCGGCGCGTGCGACGAGTAATCCTTTCGATGAAAGCAATGGCCGCCGGTGGTCTAATCCTTGCTGCAGTCTCATTTGAAATGGCTCATTGGTGACCCTGTCTGTCGAAAGATAATATTCTGGGTTCGAATCATAGAAGGGATAAATATTTATTTGGAAATTCACAATGTAGCGACTTGTCACGGATAATTTACATGTGTCTCCGCTATGCTAAAAGTGGCTAAAGGATCTTCTTTATAATCTTGCTACCCCTATACAAGGACATAGCCATATATGTGTACATATCTATTTAAAAAACCTACTGTTACAAAATTATTAATAAAGAAAATGGAAAAAATTCTTCACCCGAGTGGGAATCGAACCCACGACCACTGCAAACCGTGCCAGCCGCTATAATCACTAAGCCACTGGGTCAATTACTCGGATGACGAATTTTACCATCTCTTCTAAATTACATATTGGCAACGTTATTCTTTATCCCGATAGCTATACACTAGCCTACTGTTGTCAACAGTAGATGCTTACGAGGTTCAATTAAATAATACCTACTAAGCTACGTCTTCTCACAAAAATATTTGTCGAAATGCAAGTTAATTTCATTTCGGCTTGTTTGTTTGTTTGTTAATATCCTAAAAAGGAAAGTTCGATTCCGCTTTTTAGGGTTGATGTATACGTATTAAAAATTACAGTACGCAATGCCGGACACCGCGCCGAAACTAATTTCCAAATGTAGTTCTACCCTCTCAGCGAATATAAAGCAGGAAAACTCATTTTATGGTGCGCGCACAAAAAAATCTCTTAATTAAATTGAGTATTAGGGGATATCTGTAACATAGATTTTTTTGAGGTCGCTGTGCTAGTTTTAGCAATGGATATGAGAGGAAATGTATAGCGTAATGAATAGAAAAAAGGCGTGTTTATGTAACGCTTAGGTATTTTATAGTAGTTATGTTTGGAGGCTTTACTATGGCTTTTAATAACTCTTGATTGGGGTTGATTAATCGTGTTAGGTTATTTCCTTAGAACATGTATTACTTAATACAATTTAAGCTATTCATGTCATTCTCATACCTCAATACACTAGTTATACCGAGTAAAAGATTTAAAAACCAGCTAATGTTATGATTCTACCAACTAGTAACAGTACGAATACAAGTGGTTTGCTGGAAGAAATTTCTATTAGGGATAAGCATGTTTTTGTACATTATAAGGAAATCAGATTTTCTATATAAAATTTATGTGTACAATTAAAAATAATATTACTATTGTCTTTAAAAGCATCATAAATTCCATCGACACAAAATAAGATGAAAGACCGCTACAGAGTAGAAAAACGCGTGTACTACACAGAACACTCGGAATCGGATGGCCGACATCATTTATCATGGAACAACTAGAAGCGACGAATCGCTCCTCCTAATCGCGTAAACCTTTATCACAAAGCGAGTGCTGACAAGCGAAAATATCTCTACTTAGCCCGTCGAAGGAATGTTATGTTCGAAAAATGTAGTAATTTGTACTTCACTGTACTAACAGATTCCAGGCCTATATTACAATCTATTTGGTCTTGAGTACGGCGATAGATTATCAAAGATTTGGTGAGCAGAACGAGATTAAAAATGTTCCAAAGACCACGATATTAAAAGCATCGAAGAAAATAATAGGCTCTTAAAGATAAATAATTTGTTATACGAGATTCTTTCGAGTAAAATTGCTCTTTATTTTGTTGTTTCTACAGGGTGTAACAATAAGGGTATGTTAAGCGAAAAACTATGTAAATAGCTCACTATAGATAATCTATCCACAAAATTTGAGACCCGAAATCACATGTTTATTTTTCCCGATAGTATGGAGAATTTTTAAAAATCTCAGAAATTTTCATACAATCTTGAAAAATAAAAATGTGATTTCTAGTCTCAAATTTTGTAGATAGGGTTCTCTATAGTGGGCTATTTACATAGCTTTTCGCTTAACATACCCTTTTTGTTACACCCTGTATACCCTTATTTGTATCCATACGAGTATTACCAAAGGAGATCTGCCTAAATTGGCTTAGGTTTTTGCGTAAGCTTTTTGCTAGAACATAATCCATCATAAAGTACCTATACTATAATTCGCAAAAAACCTTTTTCGACAATTTATCTATTGACTTTCAAACGAAATACTTACCTCAGAGGGCGCGTGCGTGAGTTTTCATCTGACTGGTGCGAGCTTGCTACAGGTGTACCGCAGGGTGGCGTTCTCTCTCCTCTCTTGTTCTCAATTTTTATTAACTCTGTCACCAGCCGACTATCTTCCTCTTTCCATATTTACGCAGACGACTTGCAGATCTATCGGCACTTTAATGTTGAGGATGTCGGGACGGCCGTGGTACGGTTGAATTTAGACTTGGATCGCCTTCGAGACTGGGCTAAGTCTTATGGCCTTCTTGTAAACCCTAATAAGTCTCAGGCTATAATAATTGGTAGCAAGTTTTTACACAGCTCTCTTCCTGATCTTCTCTATAGTGGAACAGTGATACCATATTTAGATAAGGTAAGGAATCTAGGAATTACTATGGACCGTTTTCTATCTTGGTCGCCTCAGGTTGATGATGTGTGTAGAAAGGTGTTTGTCACTTTTCACTCCCTTAAGCGACTTCAAAGTTTTCTTCCTTTCAAAACCAAAATTTATTTGGCTCAATCCCTTATCCTCCCGTTACTTGACTATGCTGACGTTTGTTACCCCGATGCCAATGAGGAGCTGCTCGACAAACTTGAAAGACTTCAAAACTTGGGTATTCGTTACATCTACGGACTACGCAAGTATGATCACGTATCTCATTTTAGAAAAGAGCTGAAATGGCTCCCAATCAGATTTCGCCGGAATGCACACATGTTATCGCTTTTATATAAAATTCTTTATATGTCGATTTCTCCTACTTATCTAAGTGAACGTTTTGAATACCTTTTCTCACGGGAGCGACCCTTAAGGTCAATGACTGCTTCTCTACTCAAAACTCCACGACATAATTCCGGAGCCTATCGGTATTCTTTTACTGTATATGCAATTAGACCGTGGAACTCACTTCCGCACTCCATAAGAGACTCTCCGTCCATAGGCATTTTTAAAAATAGGTTAAGAAACTATTACCTGTCTCTTCCTTAATTTTTTCACTGTGCTATTATCTGATATAGTTTGAATAGGTCACAATATAATGTTTGTATGTATTGTATGGATAAATTAGTATGTAGTAGTATTATAAATATATATTTTATTATATATATGTTTGTACCTATTATGTATGTATCTAAGTAGATAATTAAGTATTGTTATTATTTAGTAAATATATTTATTTTGTGTTAAGTTTATTTATATTTTAATACATGTGCACATATGATATTCCTTTTATATATTATAAAATTTTCTTTGTACTTAATGGTTTGCTGGAAGAAATCTCTTTTAGAGATAAGCTCGCCTTTGTACTATTTCTTTTACAACTTACTGTCTATGATTAAAATTTATGTGTACAATAAAGAATACTAAGAAAGATTTCGCTGTTAAATTTAGGCAATAATTCCCAAAACAATGTTTAAATTCTTTTGTAATATCACCGTCCATATCTAACTCCGTAAAACACTCAATTAGAACATAAAACAATTTCGCCAGAGCGCCGCAGTCATTCCCCAAAAAGGAAGAGTAATAAACCTGTCCGCAAACCGTCCACATTCTTATAAAAGATACAGTTGGCGTCACGACAAAATGGCCGCGATGTCACCACTTTCCCTAATAAAGGAGCGGTAATAAAAAACCACTACAATCATCATAACTCCGGATGGACGAGGGCAGCAATGCCTTTAAAAATTAAAACAGCCCGGCGATACTGGTAGAACATAATTCGGTTTACTGGCGGCCGATTGAAGGAAATACCATGTTTCAACTTTATCTACAGTGTATAGCAGTCGAAATGTAGAATACTCGTATAATATTTTATTATTAGTAAGTCTCAAAATCTCAACCTTTATCTCTCTATTTTTATTCGACACTAGCTGTTGTCCAGTGTTGTTGACTTCGTCCGTGTGGACTACAGAATGTGGCTTAACTATGACCTTCCACTCCTTATCCGTACCCCCAACAATATACAGGGTGTAACAAAAAGGGTATGTTAAGCGAAAAGCTATGTAAATAGCCCACTATAGAGAACCTATCTACAAAATTTAAGACTCAAAATCACATTTTTATTTTTAAAGATTGTATGAAAATTCCTGAGATATTTAAAAATTCTCCATACTATTCGGAAAAATAAACATGTGATTTCGGGTCTCAAATTTTGTGGATAGTTCTCTACAGTGGGCTGTTCATATAGCTTTTCGCTTAACATACCCTTTTTATTACATCCTGTATATACAAAATTTCAAGAACTTTGGTTTAGCAAATAAAGCGTAAAGAACAAACGAAGAAATTTTCTTTCGCATTTTAATACATATTAGTAGGCACTGTTACTAATCAAAAGCTTTCCTACATAGTGTAGGTTTGCAAAATTATTACATACTAGTGGACGCCCGCGAGTCCGTCCGCGTGGACCAAAGAAAAAACAAAATGTAAAATAATCCGGGATAAAAACATTTTCCCGGGGCAAAAAAGTAGCCTATATGTTACGTGGGACCTGTCACAATATATTCCTGAAAACTGCATCGAAATCGGCTCAGCCGTTTCTGAGATTAGCGTGCACAAACGCACAGACAAACAGAAAAAAAAATCCAAAAATCATTATTACTGGGTACTGTTGCGTTGATAAAGGTCTCCTATAATATTTTTTTCATATATCTTCCATGAACAGACAGCGATCCGTTACATTTTTATTATATGTATAGAAGAATGGATAGATATATAGATTTACTTACTTACCATCAAATGGCATTGTTTGTAATTATTCCTATACTGTTCAACTCTTACTGCAAATCGAAAGCTAACATTAGGTACCTAATGTAAACTTGCAAAGCGTGCATAGTTAAAATTTGTTGGATATACAGATATAGGTATGAAGAGATGCCGCAAATGTGTCTATGTGAACAACAGACACCATTTATTGTAACTTATTTAATTACATTTTAACTTGGCGATACAAACATAATCATCATCATCATTGACAGCTCTGAGAAGTCCACTGTTGGACATAGGCCTCCCCCAACAACCTCCACTGCGACCGGTCGGAAGCAGCCTGCATCCAACCGACGCCCGCGACCTTGGCCAGGTCCACAAACATAATACTACAATTAAATACAATTGCTACAAATGTTATTGAAATCACATCTTTTGTTTTATCGAATGTATTATTCGATTGCATATACCTATAGTTAACTATTAACTTAAAAAGAGTTGTAACAGAGTCCCTCAATGTTGGCTTTTAGGCACGCGAAGCAGACACGTTATCTACTCCTCTATTTCTATAGTCGGAACATCATCACATAACACGTGTTCCAAACGGTAGGCTCCATCAAATACAGTTAACGATAGCCCATTAGCCCGAAGGTTGTCAAACAGATGCCCCCAAACCAATATGGGCCTAAAATCGAATGGAGAACGCCGCATAATGAAAACGGGCTGTTCAAGGCCGATTTTAGTTCAAATATTATTGCAGTTGAGCTCTAAACGCAGAATAACATTTGCATATTTATAAGAGAGCAGCCCTTAGCAAACAGGGAGGGAATTGGCTACGGGAGGCCGGGTTTGTTTTTGACATAATGGGCGTTTTGTCGAATCTGTTTTCCTCGAAGTCATTACTCAGCGGTGTTCTACGTGCGGCCTAACATATTGCACAAGATGCCTCCGGAGATATGCGGTTAGGAGCCGCGACGGTAATGGGGCAAGATAAGTGAAAATGCCCAAATTTTGCGCTTGATTTACTTGTAAATTGTAGTCGTTAGGTTAGTCGCGGTTTGGTTGGCATGTAAGGTATTTATTTATCTTTACTGAACAGCCTTATAGAAAGAAGAATGTTTGAGAAGGAAGGGAGAGACACTTTGGTAATTGGTAAATAAAAGAATGATTGGCACGCCAGGCTGATGTTAATAGTTTTAGGTGCATTTTTCGCTGAGGTTATCCTCACTTGAGGATGTGGTAATTGCATTTTTATACAAGATATACTACCGTGTAGGTCGATCCTTAGCCAAAATTACATTGTTCCTAGTGTAGTTCGTCATCGTAACATCCTTGATATACATTTGAGTTGAATCTGAAATAAAGATTTTACTTTTAGTCCACACATTAACTAGAGAGAATAAAAGTAAGCTGTCGAGTCAACTTGTAATATGTTCGTGATGAACGACAGTACGAGTACCTTCTTCATTAAAGAATTCTATGGTGTGACGGTAATGTGAATGATGCCAATACGCCGTTTTCCCATTATTTATGGGGTTATTTATGGTAGTTTCTTTCGAAAGTCATATTCCCAAGGATTTGTCGTTTGCCTGATTTCAACCCTCCTTGGGTATAGCTAAGTGACAATTTTAGTACATATATTAAAATCCGTACATAAATGATATTATTACAGTGACCACCGTGACTCGGGATCGACAACCTACTTACTTCCAGACTAGCAAAGGCGCACGTCTTAACCATATAACATAAGGAATCTATCCACTTTACTCAGCCCCTACTTGTGCAGTCCACTGCTGGGAACGTATTGACCTACCCCCCAGAGGCGGAGACGCTACAGGAATAACCCATAGGACGGGGACTATGTGGTGCTAACCAAAATGTGAGTCCTACTGCGTTCTTGGTATCTGAAGGCAGAATTACAGTCAGGACAGTGCAAGCTATAAACTCCTGGGTAATGGTGTTACCTTAAAAGCAGTTTGTAATGATTTTGCAATCATCTCTGAGATATAGCCAAAATATGGTAAACTACCAGTGTACTATGTTCATCAATTACTATATCGGGAGGCGTTATTAAGCGGTAACGTTACTGCTGCCCACCCATCCATCTGTATGGAAACCTTTAATCGCATCTTGTACTTGATACTTAGGATGTTTTGTGTTAAGGACCACGGGCCTGTCCAGACATCATGGGGTGGCGGAGAACCCATAGTAAGACCATCCTTTTGTACGAATTCTGGCTCACTCTGCCGGCACCACGGTGTGAAAAATGTTCGGCCAGAGATTGAATAAGAATAAGAAATTAATCTTCATAAATATCTTGCACTGTCCTGACTGTAGATAAAAAAACTCAAGATTAGATACGTAACAATTAACATAGTTTCCTACCAGATGACCACAGTTATATACTTTTCGTATATGTAGATCAAATATAAAAATGAACGCGTTAACTCATTGGCTACAGTATTAGAATTAGTGGCTTGTCAATTTCGCGAAGATACATTTCTTTACTAATTTATCAATATTTTGAATTCTTATCGGTGCTACATTAGCATTTATTAAAGAAATTCACTTACATTCCGCTCCACTTGCTATACGTTTTTGTATTGAGGCCATTAATTCTCCCATATCACCGTTAATAAAATCATCATCATCAGCCTATTGCAGCAACGACTTTCCGTGCCCATAGTCACCGCGAATTTGTATTTTGGACGCGGGACGCTAGGGGCAAAGAATACCTATATATAAGTACAGTCTGTATTTGATTCGAAGATGAAGTAAAATTAATTGGAGTTATAACAGTGATCAAAATTCAGTTTAGTATGTCTATGATATTAGTGTGTAGGGATGTGTCGCGTTCACTAAATTGACTGGCTTCAAAACTGCAATGCGTCTTCGTAACTGTAATGCAATATAACTTAGCTTCTACACGAATCTTAATGAAATCTCAATTCTCAAATATAATCAGCAAAATGAATGTAGTCATTAGAGTGTAGGTTATTGGGGGAGGCCTATGTTCAGCAGTAGACGTTCTATAGCTGAAATGATGTAATATAGGTTTTCAAAATGAGATCCCGATAGTCCTTCTGTAGTTATCTATTCAGTGTTAGGGCTGTGCAAAATTTAACAATGTAATTTATTTTTATAGTCCCCCGGATAAGCTGCACCACCGGCTCTATGGGGATTACATAATCAAATTCGTACAGTAGGTACTGTTTTATCTGTCCCGTCAGATATCGCGGTGAAGCGTTAAGTAACGCAATAAATTCTACTTTGTTTTCGAGTAGATTTATATTTTTAAGTATTATAGTATTGGATTAATGTTATTAAATATCAAATACTAATTCGAAGATAAGTAAATTAGTAGTTAGGATGCACTGTTAAGGATGGACCCAACCTCCTACCAGTTAAAGTGGCCTTAAGGGAATATATAGGACTTTGAATGCCAGCGTTGGTGCCTTTTATTTTCTACTGTAAGGATGAATAAGTATCAGTGATATGAACGGAGAGCAACTGTTGCAAATGATACGTACACTTCAGTTAATGGTAACTTATATATATTTGATACATAGTAAAAAAATGTAAATCAAATTTCAAATTCCAAAATCAACAAATTCACGTCACACGGCCATGTTGGTTTTAATTAAAATTCTATATCATCGCTAAAATGTTTGCTCAGACAACGTGGGTTCGTTAAAAAATTCACTCTTTGTTATTATGGACACCGGTTTAAAATTGAAACGATTGAATGGCTTCGATTTGATTGTCTGGTACTGTTTATTTGGTGCTGATGTCCATTTAGAAGTTTTATAACATCGGTGACAAAACA
The DNA here is from genome assembly GCA_014607495.2 of Carposina sasakii. Lineage (NCBI taxonomy): Eukaryota > Metazoa > Arthropoda > Insecta > Lepidoptera > Carposinidae > Carposina > Carposina sasakii. The sequence continues at coordinate 9,013,387 of CP053162.1, read as the reverse complement.
TTTAGTTTTTAATAAGCAAGCCAAGTTTTTTGACTTGTTCTTCCTTGTACCTCCGCACCGTTCAATTAAAAGAATCCTTAAACGTTCTAGGTGTTTGAAAGTGTCAAAAAACTGCCCCTTTCTTATATTTCTTTGCTTTTAATTAGGTTAAGTAGTTTGCTCTTCTCTACACCGCAGGGTAATTCTGTGAGGCTTCTGTAACCCGACGCGATATCGCGAGCGGAGCCCTCTTAACGTTGTAAAATTAACGACATCCCCTCTTATTAACCCTTCTAGGAGTCGGTCTCTATTTTGGGAACTACCCTCCTTCGTATAACAGTATTACAAGGCTATCTTAGTAATTTCCCTGATTTTATAGCAATCTCGCGTTTATAGTGGTCTTTTGGCGAGTTGTGCCTATGTTTTTTGACAAAACTGTAATTTAGCTGTGGTTAGGCTGAAAAAAAATATGCTTTTTTAACCGACTTCAAAAAGACAGGTTATCAATTCGTCTGTATGTTTTTATTTTTTATGTGTGTTACCTCGGAACTCCGTCATTTATGAACCGATTTCAATTTTTTTTTATAGTTGGTCATGGTATGCTTCCAGGTTGGTCCCATATTCACCACATCAGGATCTGATGATGGGATCCTGGAGAAATCGAGGGCAATCCTCAAATATTGTAGTCTGTTTTTACACTTTTACTGAGAGTTTTGGTCACCTACATATAAAACATAACATCTGATGATGGAATCTCTAAGGAATCTAGGGATATCTTCAAATATAATAGGCACGAGTAGTCCGTTTTTAGATTGTTATAGAGATTTTTGGTTAGCTACACATAATATAAAGGAAACGAGGGTCTGATGATTGAGCCGCCGAAAAACAGATAGTGGAACTTTTTAGTAACAAAATCCCCCTATGGCAGGGGGAGGCCTACGTCCAGTAGTGGACTGCAATAGGCTTATGAAGATGAAGATAATTGTGTTAAGTCGTGTAATTATATGTTGCGTTAAGCCGTGTCCGAGGTAAGATGGTTATAGAGGAAGAGGTAGACATGAGAATAACGAGATGACGGATAATAGGGGTGAATGAAAGAAGAGTACAAGAAGGAGTATAATTATATGTTGCTTATATTGTCAGACGTAAAATTTCGAAGCCTAGTCATTTCTCTCTGTGCCCTTTCGTTATGTGGCCGATTTAATAATTTGCTGGCATCTAAATCTGACAATATTATGCCTTCTAAACTTCGTACACGGCTTAACGCAATATATATTTGCCAAAGCTCAATTTTGGCTCATAGGGGAGGAAGTCGGTTTTTCGTTTAAAAAAAATAATTATCTATTGTGGTTGGGTAGAGATGGGCAACTTCTCGAGAACTTTCCATTTTGTGGAAACTTTCCGATATCCTCCCGGTAAGTTTCCGTATCTTCTCATTTTGGTGAGAAGATAAAATGTTCCTATTAATTTTTTTTGTTCATTGGAGTATTTGCATATTATTGGTCTAAGATGCAAGAAATGTGCGTTTTTTACTAAGCTCAGTGTACTTGTATCCGTATTTACGATTATTAAACTGGATTATTGGTTAAGTTTTATGTAAGTGAAACACACTCATAACGAAATCGCAGAAACTACGTTATATTTGAAGATGCAGTTTGGCAGGGATGTAGTTTAGAGATAGGGGAGAGATTTCATTGGAATGAAGTTTTTAAAAGGTGTATGTGTGTCTATGGTTTTCAGTACTTGAAATATCTGGCTAGGTAATTTTATATGAAGGTATTATTAATTTGTTTTAAACAAATTAATCCAGTCTTATGAAAACAGTAATTAAAACCTCTGAACTTTATAAATGTGCAAAGATAAATAAAACGAGGTATCATATTAAATTACAAACATTTATTTAAAATTTCAATAAAGAAACAAATCAAATATTAACAAAATTACATTAAACTAACAAAATTCAATCAGAATCACTATCTAAATTATCGCAATCGAAAAACTCCATGTGCGGCTGTGTACCACTTGGACCAGCCACCACTGACAATGAAGCATCTAGCGACGGAATCTCGGTAAGGACTGAGATTTCATCATTTGATGACTCGTTGTCTGAAGAATTTACGGAATATTCTTCATCTTCTTCCACTTCTTCTTCAACCGGACATGTGATACTACGGTTTAATAAATTCCAGTTATATGCAACGTATGCAATTTTGGCGGCTCTTTCAGCTGTAAGGCGGTTTCTTCATTTATTATGTATCCTCCCATGTGTACTGAAAGAGCGCTCAACAGCAGCTGATGTACAGGGCGCAGTAAGAATACGCAAAGCGATTTTACTCAGTGAAGTGGAGCTGCAAATGCCTTTCCACCAGGTCGTTGGGCTCATAGATGTCACACTTTTCCATACAAATGCTTTTCCCCACAATCTTCCATCTTTCGCTCTAAAGCTTGCAAGATTTTCTGCAATGTCTATGTTGAGCTGATTTGCGATTGTGTGAATATATTCCATAGCTAACACCTCTTCTTCAGAATCCAGTTCAGATCCTCGCGTAGCTGGGTCCAACATGTAGGCAGCTAGATGTATTGGTTTTATACACATTGCCATTCGATGGAATGTTGCCATGAGAATGTCATTCTTTTCATCTTCATTCAGCATACTCACCTGCAGCAAAGCGAACTCCAGTTCAGACTTCATATTTCGCAATGTCAGAAAAACAGTGTGCATATTTAGCTTGTCTGATTCAAGTTTAAAAATAACCTGCGTTACCGGTTTTATAATATCAATAATTTGTTTTGTTTTATCCCAAAAATCTTCGTTTAGCAAGTTATGTTTTGTGTTTGTTGGTAACATTGAAGCCTTTTCATGGACTGCTAAAGTTTGTAGGGCAAGTTTAGTTTTTATTAGGCTTTGCAAGCTAATGCAATATGAACCCCAGCGTGTTTTGCATGGCAGTTTCAGGGTCTCTCCAGCCTGTTTTTGCTTTACCGCCGATGCCAGAATCGAAGTTAAAACTTGGCTTTTTTTTATCGACTTAACGCATTCAATGGCTATGTCCAGAGCTATTTTCAATTTTTCTGTGCGCAAAATGTCATGACATAATAAGTTAAGTGTGTGTGCAGCACAATTCAAATAGGTTATGTGCGGTTGAGAATCTTTTACAAGTTTGAATGCTTTTTGTATATTTTTGGCATTATCACCCACCAATGCAAAAAATTTATCTCTTCCGTATTCGTTCATAACTTTCAGTATTTCCTGAGCTAGATATTCACTGGTGTCGCTATTGTCGGCAGTATCCAAGCTTTTCACAAATACTGGCTCTGGTTTTGAAATTAGGAAGTTTATTATACCCTCATTGCGAACATCGCTCCAACCATCACATTGCAGATGTAGGTAGCTCTGCATGCTGAGATCTTCAATTGTCTCTTTCCGCATGTCACCATGAATCTTGTCTAAGTATGTTGTTGACAATGTTTTTCGGGAGGGCAGAGTATACAATGGTTGAAGTTTTTCAAAGAATTCAATCCAAAGTGGATGTTCCACCATTACGAAGGGTGACCCAGTGACAAATATAGCTTTGGATAAAGCCATATCTAAGTCATGCTTGTCTCCTTTTGCCAACGGATTCACTCGTGGATTTGCTGATGGCATTATAAGTGTAGCACTCTCTGCATTTGGTGAAACGTTTTCCTTTTGTCCTTCATCAACTCTGAAACTTCTTGGTATTGACGGTTTTTTTACAATATCAGCATTCTTTTTGGGTTTCGACAGTGTTTCTAATATCTCAGCTTTGAAGTTAGCAGGACATTTCAAACATTTCTGCAAATGTTTTTCCATTCTGACTACATTCGCAGTAGTGTATTTAATGTCACAGTGAGAGAACATAATGGTTTTGTCATCTCTCACTCTAAAATGTTTCCAAATAACTTCTTTTTTCGGCTTCCCCATGTTTAAGTCTGAAAACAAGATGACTTACTATAAAAACAGCATATTTTTTAAGGTCTATTTCAGAGATTGAATCTTTAAACGTCCAAATGTCTTAGAAATATTAAGAATATACATCTACATAATAATGTTGAAGTATCTTTATGAGTATAATACGAAGTGATCAAATCAATGAACAATAATTTTATTAGATTAGATAATAAGATTGAAGAACGGTTTTTTATTCTGTAAATAATCTGAATTCGTCCTAAGTATTAAAATTTACAAAATAAAGCATTTGGAAAATTAAATATCGGTAACATTCAAAAAACAGTGTAATATATGGCTCCTATCGGTACAAAAGTCTTCCAGTAACTGGAGTATTGCTGCGAACGTCAACGTTGGCGAATAAAAAAAATAAAAAACCAGCCAAGTGCGAGGCGGACTCGCGCACGGAGGGTTTCGTACGATTATCTATACAACATTAGACACTGGGATCGAGAAAAAAAAGGCAAAAGGATCGCGTTTGTTGCATGGGAGCCCCCCTTAAATATTTGTTTTATTTTATTTTATTATTTTGAAATAACTATACAACTGAATACTCTGTGAATGTTTCGGGCGTCTTCCTGTTTCCGTTGTTAATATCGAGCAAGGAACGGCAAAGGAATCACGTTTGTTGTATGGGGCCCGCCCTTAAATATTAATTTTATTCGGTTTTTAGTATTTGTTGTTATCGCAGCAACAGAATTACATCATCTGTGAAGGTTTCAACTTTCTAGCTGTCACGGTTTATGAGATGCGGCCTAGTGACAGACAGGCAGACAGACGGACAGTGCAATCTTAGTAATAGGGTCCCCTATCCTTTGGGTACGAGACCCTAAAAAAACTGCTTACATGGGGTACCGGTTGGTCTCTTCCGTTTATTTTATTCTGTTTATTTTATTTTGTTTATGCTTTTTTTCTTATTCCAAATTTTTGTTACTAATTTAATGCCTAACTTTATGCCTAACTGTTTTTTATTTATAAAGACTAAGTGTAAGAAATCCCGGCGGATACTGAAAAACAGCATTAATGCTGAGGCTCCGACCATTTCAAAACTATACTAAATTATATTACTCTTAACATAAGCAGCAAATTTGTTACTTTTGAATAAAGTTCTTTTTATTTATTTATTTATTATTAAGGGAAATTCGAGGTGAAACCAGGGTCTGATTGTTTCGTCAACTTTTTTGCAACCATGAATGTAACTAATATTCTTATGTTTAAAAATTTGCCCAAAAAATAAATTTACAAGATCATACAATACATAGAAAATAAAAAATTACGAGCAATTAGAATATGGTTAGAATAAATACCTATATATTTTGTACAATAAAATCTATTCTCTATTAGAATGAGTACAGATTATTTACAAAAATAATGAAAATAAAACATTTATTGATTGCAAAATAAAGAAGAATCAAAGGTACCAACAGGATTCTATGTTATATTCTAAATGTCTGCAAAATGTTAAAATAATAAAATAAAAAGTACTTACGAATCAAGAAGTATTCACCAGTGTCCGGTTTTGATAGTCCAAATCACAGATAACAGTCACAGTAACAATTTAACAAGCCAAGTCGTCGTATAAATGAGAATCAGAGTCCAATAAACAAGCGTGATCGAAACAGTATCCTTCAAAACATACGGCACAGCAGTAGACTATCAGAAGACTAATAACAGACTGAAGTAAAAGACATGTTTGAGCACATTGTGTCATAAAACAGCTGCTTCGTACTAATGAGGGTCGAATAGTTTCCCAGAAAACTTGAATACGAGACTGTAACAAAATTCTACGAAGAACAATAGAAACCCACGTACAAAAGATCTCATGCGGTAAACTTCTAAAGATAAAAACTTTATTGATCGCACGTGCGCCAGGTAGGCAATGTTTGTGTGTAGCCTAAAATGCATTCTACTTCAATTTTAAACGCATCTTTGATGAATAAAGTAATATTTTTTAATAATATTTTATCTTCTCACCAAAATGAGAAGATACGGAAACTTACCGGTAATTTCTCAATCTTCTCAGAAGTTTCCACTTCGAGAAGATTGGGAATATTCTCGGCGCCCATCTCTATGGTTGGGTATTGTGCCTGTTTTTTTGTCACATAAAAATCTGAAAAAAGATCACTACATAGAGTCACCTATTTAGGAACATCAAACATAGATACATCGGAATTGTGAATGAGGGCTGCTAAATGGTCTACTTGCGAATATTACATGCGAGTATTGTTAGCAAAACCAGCGTTCCCAAACTGGTTTCATATACTAGTTAGTCTATTTCTGCTAATGTTCCATTGAAATTGATTCAGCAAAGCCTAGAGAGCTTACTGACTCCACTGAGCCAAGTGAGACAGGCTGGTTAATACATACATATATATATAAACAGTGTTGTATTCCCGACTTGTTCTTGTACTTGTACTTGTACATCTCAACTATACCCTCAAAATTGGTCAGAAGTGGCACCATGTGGTTCTATCGGCCCTTGGTGCTCTGCCTACCCCGTAAATGGGATATGTGATTATATGTACCTATATTTATGTATGTATTCCCGAAATGGGGTAGCCAGAACTGCAAGATCATGAAGAAGTTCCCACACCCACGTTTAGCATTGTGCGGATAGTAAAGTCTTAGTCGAGTTTTACGACATGAATAGAAGGCGATGCAGCTTATGTACGAGTATTCTAGTGTAGCTCCGCATCACAATGGCGAAAATAGTTCACCAAAACGAAGGTGACGCAAGATCTTTTGGAGATGTGAAATGAACGACAGAATTGGTACATACATTAAATTTTATTCTTATGTCATATTCGATACGCTTTTATTCCGACTCAGGTGGACTCGACGACTGTCCTGAAGATAGAATGAGAGAGAGGGAAAAATGCAAAATTTAATTATGAAAGTTTTGTTCACGCTAAAACACAAGTTTCTAAAGAAAAACGAGAGAACTGACACGTTAATTTGATTCGGTTGAATTAAGAGACCCGATAGGATAGTAGCACACTAGGGCGGCTTGGTGGCGATACCAGTGACTTTTGATAGCAGGGCTAGGTATGTCTGGTATCCAGGTTTTTCCCTCGAACTTTTAGGAGGAAGTACTTTGTGTATTTGGCATAAGGCCAATTTTGGAGTTGAGGTTTCAAGTTTGAAGGAACAACTTTACGAGTAGGTACTAAGGACAAGATATTGTCTTCCATTGCTCACTGCGTGATCGTTCGTTTCTTTATAAGACGCATAGTTAGGATCACGTCTCAACATCTGGCACAACAATCTATTTTCTCCAGTGCATAAGCTGATGCTGTTGTTTCTAACACTATACCGAAGATATTCCGGACATCAGCCTTAGCGAATTGTGTCCATACCCTTCTAGCAAATTTTCGTTGGTGACGTCACCAGTAGCGCATCCACTTGTGTCCTAGTACGAGGGTGTCATTAAGACTGTCGTGGTCGGAATGCTAAGTCGAGGTTTGGGATAATGCATTACAGTGCTTGCTTAATACCAGTTGGCCACTTAGGAAATTAGGTGCGGCGCAATGAAAAACCTCAGGAAAACAAAATAGATAGGTCGATGGTACTATGGGTTGTTGTTTCATCTATTCTTTATTGTACACAGAGAACATTATTAGTAGAATTGGCACCCTGGATAGGTGACATTCTATACCTGAAAACTCTAGTAGAATAGAAGGACGAATTATGGGATTGAAGCATGATACTTTTAATAATACTTACATACATACATATAATCACGCCTTTATCCCTTACGGGGTAGACAGAGCACCAAGGGCCGACAGAACCACATGGTGCCACTTCTGACCAATTTTGAGGGTATAGTTCGGTTAGTTAGTAGTGTTTTAAAAAAGCTATTAGCCAAATTATGAACGCTCAATGGATATAAGGTGTTATAAAGTGTGTATAGTGGTATGTTTGCACACTATCTGTATGTTTTAGCCTGAGTATTTTATGTATGTATTTTTATTTTTTGTTGTATCTATATATTTATGCATATGTATATTTTGTGAAATGTAATAGTTTTAGCTTTAATTATAATAGTGTGTGTTCTCAGTGAAACGTGTTCAAGGACACTGATGTAATTAGTATTCTTTTTATACAATTATGTTTTACATATACATCTGTGTCTGCTTGTTTTCAAATAAATAAATAAAAAAAAATAAAAAAAATAGTAGTGACAGGTGGTCAGCCCATCGCCTACAAAACACCAAGACCCTCTTGTCCCTCTACTGACTTGTACAGTATGCCCGGGAAGAGAAGCAGCTGTAGTATTATACGTTTTTTTTTCACTCCCAGAGCAGCATAGAAGATAATTAATTGATTAATAATACTTGTCTAACAGATATACTTTATATATATAATTATAACAGGAATATAATTTTGTTATGTCTTTTATCTAATGTCAGTTATAAAGAAAATCCAGAAACAATGTGAGCTTATCCAGAAAGCAAACCATTAGGGACAGGGAACATATGTGTTAGAGCCGGTATAATTCTACACCGAGATGTATAGAGTGACATTTTCCAAGGAAATGTCTCAGTTTACACACTTTAGGTAGAACATTGAACAACCAATTTCCACAGTAAGATCCTTAAGGTTTTGTGTCGTGGGTACTATGTAACGGTTTATACCTACATAGGCAAATATAGAAACATCCATGACTCGGAAACAAGCATCGATTTTTATTATATCAGTTTTTGCTCCTATTCAGACTCAGGATCTGTTATGCGGCAGGCAGAGTTACTACCAATAATTGCTCGTCGAATGTCAAGACTGCAATGGTTCAGAAAATTTTCAGGCAGGTTTACGATTGCTTTGGTATCCTGCAAAAATCTAAAAGGTGACATGCTATGATGACCTTAGACTGAAGTAGGTACCTGTGGTACCAACACATTAATCACAGACTGATGTACGTAATCGCAACACCGATCTAGCACGATATACAGATATATTTGGCAAAGTCTAGCACGATTTTATTTACTAGTTACTCAAATAATTGAAAAAAAAAACAACCTAAGCCATTAATCTGCCACGAAAATAGCGATAAGAGTAAAAAGTAGGCATAGTTATTTAGTTAGTTAGTTAGTTTGACCGGGCATTTCCGCACTTAGCCTCTATAAGTGAGGCCATTGTACGTATTTTACCTTACCTGTCTACTCCAACCAAACCAGATTTTCCCAGAAGGTCAGCAACCTTCTAGGCTTGCTGCAGGCTTCTGAAAGTGTTGCTGGCGATCGGAGGATCAGTGCCCGTTGTTCGGCCACGCTTGTGCATTCCATGATCACGTGCTGTGGCGTTTCTTCCGCCTCCTTGCATCCTCTGAAGAGGGGGCTGTTTGACACACCTATGGTGTGCAGGTATTTTTGTAGCGGACAGTGGCCCGTTAAGATTCCTATGACCTTGCGGATACTGTCCCTTTTTAGACTTATGAGGTTGCGGGCGAGCCATTTTGATGCTTCCGGAACAGCGATCTTAGTCTGCCTGCATCCTGCACTGTTTTTAACTCTTCGTGATGGGTTTCTTCGGTTTGCGTACGCAGCCACAGGCATTTGCGTGTAACATTTTTTTAGGTAACCATTTGATATAATGAAAGGAGATATTCTGCGATGGCTCATTAAAAGTATGACTTGTCTGTCTGTGTATGTCGTTACTTGACCATCTGGTGATGTCATAACGATATGATCTGACTCTGAATGTATGTACCTGCACCTCAAGTGCACACATACTTTACCAACTGATACTGAATCGGGTAGACACCCGTCATGTCCTACTGAATTGGGGCTGGTTCCCCAAGATGGCCTCCTCCAACCCCTCACAGCCATCCCTTACCTCACAATACCGTTTTGATTCTGATATTGACAACGCTAAAACAATGCATCAGACAACTTATAGAGTTCTGGTAGGCTTGATGCATCTATTACTGATAAACTCAACAATGGCCGCAGCACTTGCAAGCAATATTATTATAGTTACATACACACAACAACGTTTTAAGTTATAGGAAATGATCAGGAATAAATAAGTTTCTAGGACTCACCGCAAAGGCTACTACAACCAACTGTATCTCAAATTATTTCCCCGATACTACCGATCACGGAGCAAAAAATGGATATTTTCCTTGATGCCAGAGCAGCCCCCCGAGCAAGAAGAAAAACAAACAAGACCTGCCACACCGGCTTGTCACTGTCAACTGTCACGATCAGTGTTGCTAGCGCAACACGTTATAATACCCATTTTACCAACTAAATAAAGGAAATCGCGATTGTTCGCGACAGTGTATGTCTGCTGTAATCCATGTAATTAAATAAATGACTGATTAGAATTTATTTCGTAGTTAAAACTTCGGTATGTTCCTTGAAAGTCAATGTAAAAGATCACTTTAATTTTCAATGTTATGTGACCAATTATGTATCGGTTATGTCGGATTTTTGGCGGTGATAGCTCAATGGTTAAGATGTGCGTCTTTCAGTCGGAAGGCGTGGGTTCAATCCTAGTCACGGGCCTGTGCCACGGAATTTATTTCATGAACGGATTTTCAAAAAAAAAAATACACTTAGTTATACCCGATATGTTGGCGCGTGGCGCCTTCGACAGCTACTTTATTTATGGGTCCAGGGATTTACCCCAAACTGCTGCAGCCTCCTCTTGTCCACGTCCCGGGACGGATATGTCGCACTTAGTATTTTGGTTGTATTTATTTATGGTGGAACGACCTAGCTCTCGCAGAGCAATTTTCTGACTGAATGATTGTCAAAATCTTTTTATGTTTTTAATAAAGATTTGGCCCTGGACCAGGCCTAAACACGATACATAAAGGATGGCATCAGGCAGGCAGCCGGCCATAAAACAAATTCAAAATCTATGGCAATGTGAGTTTTAAAAGAAACCAAATTATATGTGTCCAAAATTTGTTATTTACTAAAAATAAATAGACCATGGTATAGCCAGCAACTTGCAAAGTCTTTACTCGTCAGTTGCAATCACGCCGAACTTAACCCGCAGCTGACGTGTTAATAAAACTTAACCCAAGATAAACCATATTTATTTATTCACTTTACCAGCTTCGTATTCATCGGTTGCATCGGCCGTGACTTCATAAAATTCTCTCAGGCCGCACTCGTGTACTCTTCGGAGCGGAACGATCGATCTTGGACCTGTTCAGGTGTTGCGATTTATTTCGGATGCGATCTTTTTTTATACAAACGGCTGGCATTATCGACTGCCTGGTTCTGGACGATTTCATGAGAAAGAGTGAGAATGTTATCTGGAAATCTGTCTGATTGTAGTTTGTGATGTGTGTAGGAGTGTGATGTTTCTGGTTTAGTGAAGTTGAAGTTATTGGTGATAACAAATTTGTTGTTACTATGATTAGGTCAACTTTCCGTAACCGTATCTTTACTACAGTTGTCATAGTTTTATCATTGTCGTTCTCTTACTCCAATACTTCACAACTATTGAACCTCTTTGCCCGGGACAGAAACGATTTAAAGTATGAATTTTTAGATTGAGGGTCTTCTTAGCCTCAAGGGAAAAATCAGACTACCAGCATGTGAATTTAGCATAAGTGAGTTTTAGTCGTTCGCAAAATCATGTCGTCCGCTATAAACTGCGTCCTCCATCCGGTTATCAGGTAAGGATCGTCACTTAATCTCCGATGTTGCACTTGCCAGTATAATTTCACGCCAGCCGACGAGAGCTCCCTATCAATTCATTTCATAGCTATCCGGTAACTTTAGATGAACTACTGATGTCGGCTTGATTGGATGACGATTCCGGCTCCACCCGGGTCGTGGGTCGTAATGGAATTTGCAGTTTTAGCGGATTTTATTGCTGGATTGATGTCCAGGTTGTAATGTGGGGGACTAGTGCAGATGGTTCAAGTTTAAGCACCTAGGTTTATATCGAAATTCGATGATATTATACTCGTACTGTAACTGCTATCGTGAAGTAACGTGGTTGATAAAGTTCCTTGTGTTGGCATGTGGGGCGTCTCGATTTTAGCTGAGATGAATGGGTTTTAGCCAACTTTTTTCAAATTTGATTATGAGATCGCAGGTTCCATCATCATGACAATGAATCTAGATGTTGAAAAGTCTACCGAAACGGTTCTTATTCTTAAAATGGCTCTACATTATGGGAGGTCTGTCGTCAGCTTACGAAATGTAGACTTGTCCCTGGCTATTCGCAATAGCTTCTCCACACAAGCAATTCGCGTCCAATTATTTTCGATTCTCTCGTCTTCCGACGTGTCTTTTCCCTGGTCCCGAAACACCTAAACATACATATCTTATCTTTCCGGAAGTATTTTTCGTACATTTACAATTCAATTTAGAACAGAAATGACAATTACCATAATTATAAATTTTAATTGAGTTGGTGTCATGATTATCATTGATCAACTAATCCACAATTTGTTATTCTAATTGACTTAGCAAAATTCATGGATATATTGACTGATTCAATAACTGTGTCCAAATTTATTTATACCAGCATCTAGGGGAGGCGAGGGGATCCGAACACTATCCGATATTGGAGTAACCCTCTGCACATATCAAATGAAGTCTTTTCGTCAGCGACTATTCGATTGACGTTTTATGTTGGGATTGTGAGTTTTTGATATTTGTAGTTAACACGTAAACTAAGGTTTCTCTTTGTTTTACTTAGTAGACATCTGCAGGCATTGGTGTTCCCCATACGGTATGATTCGCCAAAATACAATTTTTCAACGATGATGTCATAATATGTAGGTAGGTATTTGGTTTTCGCTTATAACAACTTTTAATTTCCTAGAGATATTATGTTAAATTTTTAAATTAACACTTGTTCCTTACTCTCTCCTCTCTAAAATGCCATCAGTATTCGACAACTGAGGCTGCTAACGGGCCTTAGGAAATAATCACTAAGTATGTTTTATTTCTAGCACAACATATTATTTATTTATTATGAGTAGCAGCAACAAAACATCCCAAGCTCCACTTCTTGTTCGCAATTGAACAGCAATAAAAATACTATTTACTTATTTCCCAAGTATCAACTCCAGTTGCGCGCAGTACATCCGAAGTGTCAGGATCGATACTCGTATGATTGTAAATGTAGATTGATTGGCTGCACAGTTTCTTTTTCACGTCTCTATCTGTTCACTCCATTATGTGACTGTTCACTATTCACTGTGCACTCTGGAGCTTTGATAGTGTAGGGTTTGATTGAGCAAAAGTACTATGAAGATGATCCATTGGCTTTTTGGTGTAGATATTGTTAGAAGTACGTGACAAATATTTTTTTTGTGTATGGGTTTGACAATTTCTTCCACAAGTTAACCCTATTAGTGTTAAAGAAGTTCTATGAACACCTGCAGAATAATTTCCAACAAACAGATGACGCTTTTGCTAACTTAGTTTACTTGGAAACATAAGAAATTATTTTGATCAACAACTTTACGCTGTTTTATAATTAATACACATTAATTTTATTTAAGGGCCGATTTTAAGGATCAAATAGTCTAACTAACTAGCCGCGTGGTGCCGACAGAGTAGAGTTTGTACCACCCTATGCCTGCCCGTGGGTACCGTACGAGGCGATTAAGGGTTTCCGGGAGGCGGGCAGCAGTGCCTCCCGTGCTGACAATATAGTCCGAAAATCACACTGCGGTCACCAACCCCTGCCCAGCGTGGTGACTATGGGCAAACCCTCCTGTGGCAGTAGCCTTGTGGCGTGCCCTGGGGGAGGCCTATGTCCTGCAGTGGACTGCAATAGGCTGAAGACTGACTGTAAATAGTCTAACTGAAGAATGTCTTTCTCTAAACCTTGATCAAGATAAAGACTGCTTCAACTTTATCCTTCAGATAGGCTATCTGACCATTGGAAAAATCAGCTTTTAAGACATAGTTCACAAAGAGATGAAATGTACCTAATAGGCCGTTATATATTTCCAGTCCAGCCAGACCAAGCGACTAGTGGTCCTAAAATGTAAAAGCGCGAATCAGTAACTAATTACTTAGTTGGACCGATTCAGAATGTTAATTAGGTTTTTTACTTAAAAGTACCAAGTTCGTATCTTCTTTAACTGTATTACCTAAGAAAAAGACTTCGTCTTACTGTTCACGGAGTCCTATCTATAGTGGCTGAGAGTCCTTTTTCCCGACTGCGCTAGGAGGAGGGTTATGTTTTTCGAATGTATATTTCTTTGGCACGCTCTATCTAGAGACTAAACGCCTTGTCCCAGTTGGGGTTCAGAGTAACTTTCGATTCCTCTTAATTGTGAGAGTGATACTAGGTAGGTACATCAATGCTATTACGCTTTTTGCTGTCATTTTTATGATTTGAAGTGTTGTGTATTCTGGTGGGTTACCATGAAATGGACACTAGACTCTTGTTATGCATATTTAACTTGATGTTGTTTACTATCAAGTTATAGGTTAAAAAAACTTCGAGTCTATCAAATAAGTATACTACTTGCGTGTCATTACTGCACTGAAAAATTCTGCTATACTGGATGCTTGTTGTTTCACTACCAGACGCACAGACCCAACAGACGGCATCACGCTTAAACTTTATAAATTAATCATATATCCAAAATACGGTTCAAATTCACAAAACGTCAATCGCAAAACTCAGTCATCAATAAACCGGGCCAGACCCGAGGTCCGAAAACCAAAGCCCTTGCTAAAGCCCTTTCAGGCCACGCGTATGAATACGCTCCGAACGCCCGATATGCCGCCGGATAGTCACACGTTTCAAACATAGTTCCAGTATAATAATCCAATTAGAACGGAATTCGAGCCGGATCCAGCACTGCAGTGGGAATAAAGTAGGGTTTAACAACTTTTACTGCAAGGTGCGCGGTAACCGCATACAGCCGGGTAATTACGGACTTGGTGTGGCGTTATGAGAAGACTTAATCAAAATCTTTTCTTGAAGACGCGAGTATAGGGACTAGGGAACCTACAGCTCTACATTCTCCGCCGCTTAATGTAGAGCTATCACTATAAATAACCTCCCTCCGCACAAATAATATACTTAGGTTTAACTATAGGACCTACAGAATTCCGTCCATCTGTCCATAAAGTAGGCAGACAAAAGCGTAGACGAGGCAGCAGTCGCGACGTATTAATTGAAGGAATAAATTATAAATAACGAGCGTTGGCTGCCCCTCATTCCGTACTCACCCTTACGCGGTTATCCACTGGGCTGGTCGAACGCGGCGTTTAGATCGTGGCGGGTGAACGCTTGAATGAAATCTTATTATTACAAATGCGAAAGTAGTTTGTTTGTTCGTTACCTGTTCACGATTTAGTTACTCTACCAATCTTCTTGAAATTTTGCATGGGTACCTATAGATAGGAGTTGTACGAGTATACACAGACAAAGTTGCGAGCAACAGCTAGTAGAAATAGTAATATTATGGAGCGTTGGGGATCATTGTTCAGCAGTGGACTTGTTATAGTTGAAATGATGATGATGATAATAATAATAAACAATGGGATAGGTGGCAAGCGATTTGGTTTTGATGTGGATTCCCTAATTACATACAAACTTGTCAAACTGATTGAACTTGTATATTATAGGGATTTTTTTTTGTAAAAATCATGAAACAAAAAGTAGCAACAGTGCAGATAGGTTACTAACTATGCAGCGTAATGTGTTAATATTAGTACCTTACACGCATATTGTTTTTTTACGCAGTCAAGTTTTTTTCTTCAAATGATTTCTAACCTTTATTCGTTAAATCTTTTTTCAATCGTTCTTAATCGAACATCTAACATATAAAATCTGCTAGCAGGCGTAAACGTAAGCGTTTGTACCCTCCAGTGTGGCCCTGCAACAATTGTCACTGTCGTTTCGCCGACACTCCAAGATCTGCCGGACCAAAATCTTGGAGGGACGGCCGCCCTCTCCGTAACTTATTACGGTCACATAATTCATGATTCTGTTGATTATTGATTTCAGGGAGCGTCCATTCAGACGCTCTCTCGCGTTCAATGCGAAGCCTTTAAATATGCTTTGATTACCACCATTTTGAAGCTGTTATGGGTTCTGAATAGGTCTCGCTGTTGTATGATTGTTTGACATTTAGTTTCCTCCAGGCCCCCTTTACGGTGCTGACATTTTAATGTTCCTTGAAAGCCGCTATATTTCGGCACCGCTATCCTAGGAAACTAAAGCTTTAGTTACCCGACAGTTTGACTTAAAAGATGTTTTGGTAGCATCTTCTGGAAGGACATGTGTAATATTTTATCTCTGAAAAGTTGCTTCCCCTAGTAACTAGGTACTTTTGTTCTGAGGTTCACATAGATAGGAGGTACAGTAAACAGAAAGTATTAATATATTAGTGAGAATATCTATTTCAATTATTGAACAACAGAAGGCCAACCTGATAGTTTGAGGCTTTGAGCGTCCCAAGTTCAGAAAAGATACCTCAAATATGGGAAAACTTAGGAAACTTTCGCTGTTAGTCTCCGCTTTTATACCATCTTTTACTTCTTGTTTCTAAGCTTTGGAACACTAGAATCATTTAGGTTAGTAGGGATAAAATATCAGCTCTGTGATAACCTTAGGTGCAAATTCGTCACTTCAAGGCCAAATCTATCTACCATTTAGGCCCGATTTTTGCAAATGTCAGATATTCACTATGGGTGCGCCCACCACCGGGCCCTACACCCTCCACTTACCCTCGGATCTGATAACTCATAATTGCGACAACAGGCACTTGCACTAACTACAATCGCCATGAGAAACCAGACCCGAGCACCTAGCATGCAAGACGATACATTGCACTATTCCGAAATCAAAAACTAGATAAATAATCTACATATGTTTCGCCAACAACCGTGGCATCCTCAGGATTATAGAAATTAGTAAACCACTAATTATTATGAACCTCTAAAACAAAATAAAATATCAGATAGCCTATTAGAAGAATAGAGTTGATGCTGTCTTTCTCTAAAACTTTGTCATGATAGAGACAGCAACAACTTTATTCCTCAGATAGACTATCTGACGTTTGGAAAAATCAGCCCTTAAAGAAATTGTTTTTTCTTGTGTGTTGGCTGAACGGCAACTTTGTAAAAAGTATAACAAATAGTAATACTTTTTAAAAGGAACAATTTTCTCCTCTTACGCCTCTATTTAGCTTGATTTTGTAAAAATCATTCACTTGTTTTTCTAGAAAGTGTTCAAACTAATGTTTATGTAGATTGCTTTGAGCGAAGCGCAGTATTTCCATGAAGGAAATGAGTAAAAGTTTATCAAGTCCCGTGTTAAATATACATGGTGTTTAGAGGATGTGTGCGAGGGTAGGCAATCCCTATCTAGACTATTTATAACCACAGTTATCTTGGACGAAGTTTGTATTTATTTTTTCCTCGCTAATACGAGTACCTCCTCAGTATTAGGTACACCTACAGCAATATGTCATAAGACAAAAAAGGTTGAACTTCAAAACATATACACACACCAGCTAGTAAGGTACATAATAAGTTAAATATACCTATAGCTTGCAACTAGTTGTTACTTAATGATACATTTCTTTACGTCACGAAATATTGTCTGCAAAACTCAGATTTGGAATTAAGCACCCGAAAACACATTTAAGAGTCAAAGAAATAAGAACTACTCCAAAACTTTCTTAGTAAAAACGCAATTTGACTAGGCTAAATATACCTAAAGGTACAAATAACATTTTCGGAAATTACATAGCAAGTCCAATTCTGTTTATAATATTAGCGAAGATTTATACTAACTGCGACACAACACGCTACAGTAAGACAAAACGGGAAGCAACAAGAAGGCATTTTCTTTGTGTCTGCAGTAACAAGGACGCCCTTAACACATTTCTATGGACGTGGAGAGAGATTTTCGTTGGAACCAAAATGAATTTTGAATTTCACTCTTTGTTCACTTGTTTAGAATCAAATGTTGTTATCTATTAGGCTGAACAGGAAACCGTGCAGTTTAAAGGAAGGATTGTATCCATTGTTTATAAGTCATAATATAACATAACATAGTTTATACTCGTAAGTCAATAATATTAATATAATTATGGATTTGGTCTGAAAATAAATGATTTTTAATTTTTTTATTTATTGTGGAGGCGAGATGCCGCTATAAGCAGTCTAGAGCGACATCTTGCTTCCACAATGGTAGCAATCCTCATTTAGGACATCATGTTCGTCCACCAGGATTTATGTAACGCTTATCTCCTTAGTATATCTTGCTAAAAGTACTTACATACCACACTTATTTTTTAAGACAACATTCCTGAAAGTTTAAAAACTGGATATTCGACATCCCCATCGGATTTGTCTGAAATTAAAGTTGCCACTAATTAAAGAAATGCTAAACAGTTCACGACGAAACTTTTCATTGCTATATTGATTTAGTACATAGGTTACTTTTAATTTTAACTTTCTAAATAATAAGTATAACTTTTTGATGGGAGTAGAACACCTACTTAATCAAAAGATAATACTTATACCAAAATATATGTAAATAACTATTTCACGTTATTGATTAATAACCTTTTATTGTAACAGCATTAATGGTGGTAGGAAATTTGGAAGATTAATCACAAACATTTTTTAACGGGTAAATTATACTTTTCCGAGAAAATTATATGATTATAGCTTTTCCTTTAGACCATGCACGCGAACGGCAAGTAATAAATATCTACTTTTCATAGATTATGTGATGTATTGAGTATTTCCTTGGAATCCTCGAATCTTTCAATGTAGCTGCAAATTAAAAGTAACAACTTAAAAGGCCTCAAATAAAAAATCCGTAAAAAGGAAAGCCATTTCATTTATGTGCCGTTGTTAATGCACTGGTATAATTTTTCATGCAGTGAAAGTATACATTTATCATTGAAATACTTACTCGTGCCACAGTGTAGGGACGATGATGACGTGTCAGCTATGAAAACAAAAATGATAAATACTACAGATTGAAGATAAAATCTTTTCCATAGTAGGATACCTTACAGTTTAGAAATACACACATATAAGGTATAGCGGATTAAAATGATACAACAGTAAATAACTCATCTTGTGATCAAAATGGAATCTCAATACTCGTACAATATCCAATATAATTTTAAAGTTTGATGGACCCTGTAAAACAGCAAATGCCTACTCCAAAGAAAAAAAAGAACATTCTAATAATGGCCTAGCGAAGTTTTTCCACTGTATGGTTTGTGGCGTGCGTCCATACACTCCCCTTTGTAGGGCGTCGAGCCACAAAGAAGTACTTTTATGGAGCTTTCAACTGAAACACAAATACGAACAGTTCGCAACTTTGACTCCCGGACTACCTATTTCGATGCTCCCGGATTAATTTCGGACTCATGCTGTATATGAACTTTTTATCGCTCGTGTTAGAATCGATTTTATGTGAAAAGTTTAAATCATTTACGCATCTAGGGTATGCCAAACTCTTTTTAACGGAAAGGTTTTTGGTATAAATATGTGATATCTATTAACAACATAAGATTTTCATTACCTATCAAATATCAATAGAATACTAATAGTTAAATAATTTCCAGGGAAACGGGTTCTCAGCATGAAAAGCGATACCAAATTGAAAACTATTGACTTTACATTCGGCATAGTCGAGTAGAAAGCACACAATAACCATGAAATGAAACTTCTGTACATTTTTAGGGCCTATTCAAAATTATAGTACTATGGTTTCTATTCGTTAAGTAGTATTACAACCAAACGCTGAATAGTGCAGCCATAGGCGAGCGCTTTTTGTTTGATTAATCGTAGTTGTGAATAGTCGCGACTAATTTCAATGGATGTCGGCTACTTAATAAAAGTGCTGGCGCGTTACGAAGGAAAGTAGCTACTTAAATAATTCCTATGTAATTTACTTATACTATACTCCGTTAGGGGATATGGTTGATCGTTTTATCAAAAACATTGTGCTGAGGGATTCTGCTTTGTTTACCGAGATTTTGGCTAGGGTATAGCTATTGGGATGAAAAATAACGTTGCCAATAATGTAAAGTGTAAAGAGATGGTCAAATTCGTCAGCCGAGTTAATTGACCCGGTAGCCCAGTTGGTTAGAGCGAAGCACGGATGCGAGAGGTCGTGAGTTCAAGTCTCACTCGGCTGAATTTTTTTTTCATTTGTTAATATTATTTGTAATTTACTTACATTAACCTTTAGGATGTCAATGAAAACTAGTACCTAATATTAGCTTATTTTTATCACGATATAAATGACTGTTTTCCCAGAAACAAAAAAATATTACCTAGACTTTATAAAATTATTAATAAAGAAATGGAAAAAATTCCTCACCCGGGTGGGAATCGAACCCACGACCTCTGCATTCCGCGTGCCAGACTTTGACAAAATTAGTTTTTAAAAGGTCATTTGTCTTCTATTTTTATTTCTTTAATAATCCGGAAAAGTCGGGAAAAACAATGTACCCAACAGTTTTATTGTTATTTTATCATCATCATCATCAGCCTATTGCAGTCCACGGCTGGACGTAGGCCTCCCCCAGGGCACGCCACAAGACTGCCATGGGGGGTATTTACCCATAGTTACCACGCTGGGCAGGAGGGTTGGTGACCGCAGTTTGTATTTTGGCCTATGTTGTCAATACGGAAGGCGCTGCTGCCCACCTCCCGGAAACCCTGAATTGCCTCGTACGATACCCACGGGCAGACATGGGTTGGTACGAATTCTACTCTGCCGGCACCACGCGGCCAATTTTTTATCATATATGCATAAAAATCACACCTATTTCCCGGAGGGGTAGGTAAAGTTGTGTTATTGTTAGGTACTCTACAAAACACATTTCAGGAAAATTTATATTTAATATTTTCTTTGTACTAAAAACTGGACAGTATAGTAAAACCTACGCTCCTAATAACAAAAGCCGAAGTTTTCTAGTGTCAAAGGAAGCACTCAGTGCCTTGCTCTCCCCGAACGGTATTATAAGCGTGATTATTAATGAATGTTTAATGATACCAAATCCCCAAAGTAAACACTGTCCCATACGTAATTAGTTTTAATATGTCATTAAAAGTGGGAAAACGTAGTTATGACTTTTTGCTTTCGACCGAGAGGTTGGGTTGTCGGTTCGTTTTGACTCATTAGGCCGTAAGTAACGTTTCTAGTTTTGTTAATTATGTAATAATAACTAATAATTTGCATTTGTGTACGTGTGAGTTTTACTACTAGTATATTTATTGACACGTGTAAGTAAATTAATATTCCGGTGTTTCCTATTTTGAGGATGGGTAGAAAGTAGAAATGATGGGGCTTCGTGATTTCATTAGGAAAAAGATTTTTTATGTACGTAATTTGAGGTCTTTCTTTCTTCTTTTTGCAAATTAAATATTTAAAAGTGAATATTATTTTATCACTCTTTATTTTCGTAATGTATGTTTTTTTTAGTAAATTATATTTTTAAAGAGAGCGTCATTACGACTAGCGGCAATACTACGTCATAAATAGTTCTCGATTGGTTTTTTAACGTTCATTCGATATGTTTAGACTACAATTTACATAGCATGCACCGAGACCTCACCGTCCAAATGCAAGCGGCATAAGCGCAACGGAATATAATGTTTATTCTATTGATTTTCACACGGCCGCGAACAATACATCTACCCGAACCAACTACCACGCTAGACCTGCAGTTACTACGACAAAGTTCCAAATTGTAGGAATAAAATTACTAGGGAGCAACTTTGCCGTATTAATAATAATGAATATTTTGCTCCCGAGCTACCCTATTGTTGGAGAGTTTTTTATTGTGATAAAGTTGCATGCGTATTTTGGTGCGGTCGGAGTTGGGACCTTGTGCATTTTAAGTTTGGTGCGGGTCAGTTTTGTAGGTACTGCATGCTAGTTTAGTTCCGATCGATTAGTTTTACGATGTGTGTAATCTCTAATATATATAAATCTCCTGTCACGATGATTTAAACTACTTAACCGACAGCAATTTTTTAGATCTTTAATTGTATAATTTTATTTTATTGCAAATTAATAATTAATTGACAGTCACAATTATCTGTTAACTCCAAAAGATTCTAACAGTAACTTTTCGACTGGATTGACACACTGCTATGGTTTATATAATGGCATGTCAGTTAAAATTTTTAAGCTTATATTAACGCACGGTAGAGATTCATGAATCTAGTTTTAATTAATTTAATATAATAATACATATTACACCGCCCATATTACGAATAGATGAAAATTTCTACAGAGGGCACAGGGACAACAAGTTTAGTGTTTTATTTTGTGAATTCAATTTCCTTTATATACTTATATACTTTTTTCTTTAAGTTAAAATAATTGTATTTACTCTTTTGGTCCCATAGCCAACAAACCTTAACAAGACAATAATGGAGCACTCTTCGGTCATTAATGTCGGCACGTCAATTAGTGGCAAAAGCTCATGTTCAGATTTTTACCCGGAAGGGGAGAGTAACAAGAGCCTCAAACTCAACCCTCTTAATTCCGCTTGACACACAAAACTTGAAATGCTTTGAGATTGCAGGTTTAGTTGTAAATGTTGTAATATGCATTTTTTTAACGCGATTATGACGTCGCAGGGTGAGGGACTGCGTCACGTGCGAGTTCCGCAGAGCCACGCATGCGAGACAGTTGGTCGCCGTGCGCGCAGGCGCGGCTGCCCCGCTCCGCCAGTCCACCGCCGGCCGTGGCGCGCCCCACACGTGTCGCGAGTGAGTGATGACGAGTGACTAGTGCCATGATCGTGCTCCGTTGTGCCCTCGTCGCGGCTCTCCTGGCCGCCGCCGCAGCCGCCTGGCAGGAGAACGTCAGGCCCAAGGTCTACGCGCAATTAGGTGAGTGCCCACACCGCCAATGTTTGTGTTGACGCGCGGCCGACCAAAGTTTTAGTGTTGTCAAGTGCTTAGGTGACACGTGTTGTGGTTGTCAATGGTATACGAAAGCTGCAGTGTTATGGTTCTTCTTAGTGTTGCCGATGTGTGAGCCCCGTCACATCGATCGAATGTTTTCATTAGTGTTCGGTATCCCCCATTCAATTTACGAAGATAATGGAATTAAGAAACCAATCTCTCGAGCGTCATTTTAGAGATAATATCGTTATATCCGATGTTATTATTCCGGATGTCGAACGTGCTGCAACTGTTTCTGGTAATTTTGAACTCTACACTGTTGCTTTGGCGAGCTTTAAGCACAGTATTTATTTTGAAATGCTCCTCCATTAACACGACGTTTATCTCTAACGAGAATCCATTAAGGTTTGTTGAAGTCAACTGTTTCTTATAAGAACTCAGCCCGAACC
Source organism: Carposina sasakii (assembly GCA_014607495.2). Lineage (NCBI taxonomy): Eukaryota > Metazoa > Arthropoda > Insecta > Lepidoptera > Carposinidae > Carposina > Carposina sasakii. The sequence continues at coordinate 8,990,150 of CP053162.1, read as the reverse complement.
GGAAACCAATCAAAAATACCCAATTTGTTTATGCACTAAAAGTTCGAAAACCAATAAAACGGAACATAAATCGTGCCTGTCAACAACAATAGCGCTGAAATACGGGACGATGCAACGAAAATTGTCCGCCAAATTTCTATAACATGCAATATGGAAACGGAACGAGTTGATAGCACGCGATTCGTGCTCATCCAGGAATAGAGCTGCAGAACGACAACAGGATTGTGCACCGGTATACTGCGGAGCCATTGTTTTGTGCAAGCTGCATTGCGGGGGACAAACACGTGGCTCTCATTAGACGAGCACAAAGCGAGGCAGTTTGTCCAATGTTCTGCTCGGATTAGCGATACGCGCTTAACGTAGCGGACCTAACTTTGTCTCTGTTATTGCTGAGAATTTGGCGGGGGGTTCTTTTAATGTGATACTTTTAAAATTATTTAAGATTGGTCTAAAGTTTTGGATGTCAAAATGTAGAGGGAGAGTAATGGAGAGCTTGAGTACAATTTAAAGCTTTAGGGAGAATTTTTAAACTACATAGGATTTTGTTGTTTACTTTAGCAAAATTAAGTAATCACAGCTAAGTACATACTTGCATTGGTGATATGCAATGATTTTAAAGACTATGATGTTAAAATACAACTTAATACTTCTGAATATCTCCACTCGAGGAATGAAGAATATTATTGTTAAGTTAATACTTTCTGTTAAACTCAAAATCTCTTTCAGAATCGGAATATCAAATACCATCTGAAAACAAAATCAGTGATTGTTTTTATTTTCGGCATAAACACAGAGAACATTAGACAAGAACATCTCTTAAATAAAAGGTTAGGTTCAACATGCTAGGTTTAAAATAGCCAATTAAACTAAAAATGAACGTGAAAGAACAAAATAGCATCCCGTAATCCTAGACCCATTTGGGAATCCCAGAGTTGAGTGAATTTATACACAAATGCATATTAACCGGCCAACAATTTGAGAGTTGGCAAAATTGGGCAGAAACTACAGCGCGAATCGATTAATGGAGTCAATTAAACAGCTGACGTCACCCGAGACGTGTCGGATATGCGTCCAACGTCCTGACTTATATCCGGCCATTGTTCTATCCAGTTGGATAGGGGTGTCACTCATTTTCCAACACGTCGCGTAGTCCTCACGCAAATCTACCAAAATCATCTGATTTTATGTAGAATTACTAAGAAAATAAATTGCAATATTATGATCCTCTCTGTCGCTAGGATAACTCACAAATTTATGTTAACATTAACCGTTTAAACAAAATCGCATTATAATCAGATATCTGTTCCTATCGGAGAATGCAAAGAAATGTGAATTTGTCGTATTTTATAAGCTTCACTAAAATTCTGTGTGGAACGGCTTTGGAATGTTTTATTTTGCACGACTATAATACGATAGGTGAGCACCCTATAGCTTAAGAAATGCTAATGGCGTTATAAAACTTAAGTGGAAACATAATGTCGCAGCTACCACTTGAATTAAGATGAACTTTATCTTTATACTAAGGCGAATCTCACTCGGTTATATCCGTGAAAGTTGTAAATCGTGGAAGTCGTGTAGGCTGTAACGAGTCTGATAGCCCTCTTGCCTTATACCAACTCTATGTAGTTATACAACTATTCGAAATAACCAGTAATAAGGATGTGGTGCATTTGCATTATCTTCTTTGCATAAGATAATTCTAATGCTTTTGGGATCTGCTGGCTAGGTATGATTCACTTCTTTGAATCTTCATTTTTGATTAATGCGATAATCTGTTGCCATGGCCACACGGTGAATCATATATATTCATCGGGAGTGGACTTCAGGAAAAACTTTCACTATCACGTTCCTGAGTATGCTCTTTTATTTAGTATCTTGAACCAAATCACCCGAATCATTATCGAATCGGCCGTCTAAATCCGTTGTCCATCGGTCAATATTTAACGGTGCATTCTATCTGGAATGTAGCTAGAACTGAATCGTAGTTTCCTCGTATCAGTAAATCTAATTTGAACTAGTGTGCTCGGAATACCTAGAAATCTTATTCCAAGAGTTACTTTTGGATACACATCGTTGTACGTGATACGACAATCATGCCAGCCTGGCTAGCGGTAAAGGATTTGTTAGTGATGAGATGAAATAACCCACTTCAATAACTGGTCGATCCAAATATTTGAATTTGGACATCGCATCACAAGGTGCAATATTGAAAGACGGTATTGCGAATATAACCATAGCTCGTATATCTTGTTTTATTACTCAGGACTATATCAATAGAGATGATGTTAAATAGAGATATTTGGAATAAAGTGGTGGAAATGTTTTGAGACTACATCCTATGTAAATAAACTTAATTTCAGAAAAGTGGGTGCCCTGGTGTTGGGTGGATTCCATTTGCAGATTTGAACTTCCGAATGCCGCCTTATACAATCCAATAAACTACAGAAACAAATGTTCGATCCCTCGTCATACATCAAATAGTCAAAAAATCTGTTTGACGGACTATTGGTCAACAATCTGTTTACGAATTGGACCACACTCTACTCGTATTAGGCCTATGTCCGCGCGCAGCTTTCTTATGTTTATTTATTGGTTGGGCGGATGATTCATCCGGGATTCTGGTCTCGGTAATAAGACTGCTGATTATATTCCGGGAATGTGTGAAATACGTGCTATAACTTAAATGGCTTTAGGTCGGTTATTTTTCTTAGCTATAGATGAGTGGCGAGATTAAAAATGAATTATATTCTTTATTAGATATAAAGTACAGTTTTCTGTTTGATATATCTTTGTTTTTATCTACTCTTCATTGTTACTTATACCTTGTACATAGATACATACATACAAATCACGCCTCTTTCCCGGAGGGGTAGGCAGAGATCACGGATCTCCATTCGCTACGATCCTGACACACCTCTTTCGCTTCATCTACTTTCATGATATTCTTCATGCACGCTCGTCGGTTTAGGGTACTCTTGACCTGACCTTCCTCTAGAATTTCACCAATTTGATCGGTGAAGGTCCTGCGAGGTCTTATACCTTGTACGTATGGATTTACTGACTTTATGGATTTCGTGATTTCAGAGGATGGAGACCATTCAAATAAGATTCTACTAAGAGTAGGTAAATCAATATTCTCTGGGCCTTATTATTAAAAAATTGTACACACCGAATCGTTTCGAAATGTAAGAATATATATTTAATTTGCAGTACATCCCAGTTCCTGATTATGTTTGTAATACGGAGTCAATAATCGGTAAATGGGCAAACATCTCACTGCGCCCGCAGTTAATTAGAGTGCAATAGTTCAGTGTTTGATGAGGGACACTCGGAATGAGTAAACACCTCTTCACTAGATCATACGATCTGTTCGTAACCAGAGGGTTTAATATAATACTAGCGGGCGCACACGATTTCGTCCGCGTGAACTTTATAGGTTATATTGCGTTATTCTGATATATAAGCTATATACCTAACAAGTTTTCATCAAAATCCGTTCAGTAGTTTTTGCGTGACACGGTAACAAACATACACACATACACGTAAATCCATCCTCATATTTTTACCCGACTGCGCGAGGCAAAGGGGTGGTAATTAGTAGGTATTAGTACTTTCGTATTAATATTGGTATGTCGAGCATAGCTTATTATAAGTAAAATAAAATAATTCCGTTTTTAAATTAAATAATGCGGGCGATACAAGCCGAATCATGCATTTCAAACCCAGAATCGACATTACTAGCTACCTATAATAGGTATATAATAGATTTTCCATAATATTACGTCGTACATGTCTTTGACTATAGTTTTTAGCAACATCTATGTATTATTCACAGGGGCAAAGTGACTACCTCATTGGCTAACGCGATACATTCGTAACCAGACGGTCATAGATTTAAATTCTACACGATTTGCATAGTCTTTTGTCTGGTTATAGATCACATAGTGATACACGAAAATTAACATCAATTGAAATTAAAGTTACGTACCATTGTTATACTATAAGATAACCATTATGCCAACAGTATCCAACAGTAGGTACTTGTTTAATTTTATATCCAAGTTGAGTACATATCCAGTTTTCTGTATCTTGTCAAATTCTCACTTAAGCCTGGTGGTTTACTCTAAAGTGACGATAAACGAAGTATCGGCCGAATATCGAGGTGTTTCTTACTACGAACTTCCTTCGATCGGGTCAGTCGCGCCTTTTTTTCATTCGGTCCGATCGAACTCTATTTGACAGGTATAAAGCTAGATAATAGAAAGCTTATAATATTAGTCAATGTGAATTATTCTCTATGGTTCCGAATGAGTGAACATCCGAAGCAAGTAGACCCCTGTATTCGCCATGTATAGTTATATTTCTATTTGCGGACTTAACATATATCTCGTCTCTAAAATTTGATAAAGTATACCGTAAATGGATAACTAGTTTTCGTAACATTCACAGCTGTGTTTCTGTGACCTTATAAGGGAACAATAAATAAATTTAACATTTGACAATGGCAATGAAATTCACTATGTTTGTTTGTCTCTTGTAATCATTCGTTTATTGTTGTGAAAAGTCAAGTAAGTCTTGTACATTTTTGATACCTTCTTGTATCGTATATATGTAAGTAAAAAAATTATGTTTAGTTTATATATAATAGTGGCATTGTGTATCTTCATTCGATTAAAACTTGACACTATTAAAACCGTAATAAAAAATGTATGCTCTATTTCAAGTGCTACCTTATAAAGTCCCTCCCTCATTTTACTGAAACTAGTATCAGTTTATGACGATATAAACTAAGTTTACGCTAAGTATGAGCTTACAGTAGTAACTTAGGCGCTATGTTACGAACATGCCTTGTGAGATAGCGGTTACAATCTAACTAACCTAATTTGAGGGCGATGTTACCGCAACACACTGCATCCGTTGATATCGGTAATGCTCTCAATCTCAATTATATGTTCGTGGAGTGTGTTCTAAGATATTGTAAGCCAAGAAATAATCTTGGACTTATAAAAATACGGAATGTAAAACCGGAGAGGTATCTTTATGAATGGTTGAAGAAGGTAAAGCATGGCGAGGTGGGCAAAGGTGTTTCCTTCTGCTAGGTAAAGGCCTAGCAGCAGGGAACACTATAGGGTACTTAATAAATAAAATGTTTATTTGTAAACGAGTTTCATTCAATATTGTCGCGATTAAAATTACTTAATGGATGATCCTTGATCGATGTAGCAGAGATGAGCCATTTATTATATATGCATATATTTTTTTAATTATTCCGGGAAAATACCAAATTTTCGGAATCTATGACATTTAATTTTTTCGTAATCCAGGCGAACAAAATTACGAGGAACAGCTATTGTCAACTCATTGCTAATTAAACTAAATATTGGAAAGTTATTGTTAGCTAATTGAATTATCAAGACTTTGAAGTTTCATCTAGTTTTAACTGATCTCCAAAGAGTATGTCAATCACTCGGTTTCAAAGTTAATATTACAATGTCCATTGTGCCATGAAACTAGGTACCTTATCCAGTTCTAGGGCGGTACTTCGACCGGTTTCTAAGGCATCGTTTCTAAGAGCGACTTTATAGCGTCGAGCTTATGACTATCGCCAAGTTATGTTCATGAGGAATGGTGATTTCACTAACATATTATTAAGACTTACGGTGAACAAGCAGCGTTTCTGTTGTACGTCGATACATCGGTTTCAGACATTTAGAAATTCATTTTTTGACGATTCACTTGAATATTGTGGAAATGATTTCACTAAAATATTATTAAGACTTACGGTAAACAAGCAGCGTTTTTGTTGTACGTCGATACATCGATTTCAGAGACATTTAGAAATTCATTTTTTGACGATTCACTTGAAAGGGAAATTTTAGGCTATTACACTTTAAAACTGCAGTTTTTATGTGTTGATATTGCCAAAACAGCGACGTTTTCTTTTACTTCATCTAGTTAATGTTTCTCCTATACCTATAACAATGCACACCTACATAATATAGCTATAAGTTCAAGCCAGCTCATCGTCTAAGAGAGCGCCCCAAACAACAAACTTAGACTTCAGAATAAATTGCATAGGTAAAAGTACTATACCACGCCCATTATCCTCAAAGAGCTTTTCTAGAAATGTGCATATTACACAAGGGATCCCTCTTTTTACCTGTCAGCCCGTCTCAAGTCTCTTGAAGCTTCGCCATAAACTCGTGGAGTCGACGCCTTAAGAAAGGTTTTTAAATAGTGGTGGGTAGTAAGTAAGTAGGTAAGCATCGGGTACAAACGATATTGGTCCTACGTACTCAGTGACTCACTGTGCCTGATTAAAGATAGGTTTGCAGCTAAATATAGAACCAGTTGTACCGGTGCGATGTATCCGCTGTTTTCCATAATCCTAAGGGAATTATTGTTATCGCTAAAAGCTATGTCACGTTTTCTTGTAAATTGAATAGTAAATTCTTGTTTCTGGCTCCGCTAATTTAACCAATGGATTTTGATGAAGCCAAATGTTGGTTTTGTTATAGTTCTCCTAGATTCGTAATTAGGCTTTTATAAACATTATTAGTTTCACTTGGGCTTGCCTATATAAATAATTAGGGTGTATTGGCCTTTTACATACAAAGTCATGGGTAAAGTTTTTAGATCTTCTCAACAAATTTTTTAAATTTTTCTCTCCGAAGAATTAGCGAAATCGGTTCAGATTTTCTCGAGATCTGCGCTTAGCAACACATTTAGCGATTCATTTATATTATAGAAGATGTTTTATTTATGCAATGAGATATAATCTAAGAATAATTTACAACATAAAATAAGAATGTAATAAAATTGTTTGTTAAGAACTTAAACTACTTAGATCTATGGTGTACTTGTGGGAGATCGGTTGACCATCCAAATGTTTTCTGTTTTCATCTATCTATCTATACATGTAATAAAAATGTAACGGATCGCTGTCTGTACATAAAAAATATTATAGGAGACCTTTATCAACGCAATAGAACCCAAAACGATGATTTTTGGAGTTTTTGTCTGTTTGTCTGTGCGTTTGTGCACGCTAAACTCAGAAACGGCTGAACCGATTTCGATGCAGTTTTCAGGAATATATAATTGTGACAGGTCCCACTTAACATATAGGCTACTTTTTATCCCGAGAAAATGTTTTTATACCGGATAATTTCAGACATTTTGTTTTTTCTGTCGTCCACACGGACGGAGTGAGGATGTCAAATAAATAATTAACTATGATGGTTTATGTAAAGAGAACTTTCTAATAATGGTTGAGGACAATCGCTATTGTTTAAATAGAGGTCTTAAATACTAGCGTGTTTCAGCTCAATCTCAACAAGACGAGGTTAATGATTTTCCGGAAATAAGGCTAAAGCCATAGTAGAGAAAGAATTTACCTTTAGCTACTCTGTCACGTGCCAGCTTTCTATATACATGCCCAATTGTTCGATTGAGTGATCTTTAAATCTTTATGAATACAAATGATATCATAAATAGGGAAGATAAGCGATGCACTTTCGAACTCTTTATAATAAACAAAAGTATTAATAACACAATGTCTCATAAAACTAAATAGAAAGACGTAAAAGAGGAATAAAAAAGTGAATTACAATATAAGCCTCACAGATTACGGATAGATTCTTAAAAACGTGTACCCTCTTTAAAAGGAGATTTATTGGCTACAGGTTTAAACAGGTGGCCTACTCAAGTTCAATTCTTTACTGCTTATGGAACGTTGTAGAGTCTGACACCCTCCTTTATGCTTTAACTGCTCAGATTATATAGCATTTAAGTGTTGCCATAAAATAACCGCTCACTACCTGAAAAAGAAATATATTACTTTAAAGGATAATGCTTTTATCCCCGGAATGTTTGGAAGAACGTGTCGCGTTTTGCCTTATGAGTATTTATTGGGTCATTCGTCAGAAGCTGATTCTCGAGGGGGCAGTTTTGTGGTTAGGGTGCATACTGTTTCATGCGAGGTCTGCTGTTTATGATCAGACTTATTTCTACTCTATTTATTAGCCACACGCGCTCTACGCAATGGGGGAATGGCATCATTCATTACTGCAAATGGACGAGGCAATTTCTTTGTCTCTAACGTATTCATAACTCCCCAAGATGGCAGACAATTCAGTTATAAAGCCACAACGAGACATATAGGGCGATGACCGTTACGCCCATTCATTGCGCTAAAGCAGACAAACTCCTTGACAATAAAATCGTACCCGCGACGATAACCGCTGATCAGAAATGGACAAAAGTTCAAACATCGACAACACAATTGCTATTAGACGCGGGAGGAATGCGGTTAGCGGACAAAACAAAATGGGATCAAAGGTAACGTCCTATGGTGGGTAATGGATTGTACCGTACTGTTCGAGGGAGTAGAACAGGGTGTGGGTCTTATGGATGGGCAGTAAGGTATGGTGTCGATTGACAGAGGAATGCAATGCACGCACGTGCGCGGCTAGGGGCGACGGTGGCGCCGCGGCGGGAGAGGACAGTTTTATGACGACGACGCCATGTACCGTCTTCGCCCAGTGTGGGATTTACGGCTTCTTTTGTTTTATTTTTTCGGACACGGCGATTAATTTCTTTTAGTGGCCTGTTTGGGGTCGCCGTTTCAGCTTCCACAATCAAATTCCCTTTACGTTTTATGTTTAAATTGGAGTGGTATTTGCGGTGATGGGTTAGGTTAGAATATACAGATAGGTCCGACTAAGACTTAGACTTTGTAGCATGTGCATGACATTTGTTTCGCAAGGCATTTCCTTTGCGGGCGTTGTCTGGCAGCCGCTACACAGGATGTTTTAACATAGATTTACAAAGTGAATGTTGTATTTCGTAATTCCCAATAACCGTATAATTAGGGAGCGTTCACTAACCAGCTGTTTGATCAGAATGCGTATTGAAAAATGGGGAGGAATTGAAATAATAAAAAAAAGAACACAGAAGAACGGTGGTTTTATTCAACCCTTGCTGACGGAATGGCAAACATTGGCTTAGTAATAAAAATATTTGTCGAAATCCTCGATGGGAAAAGGAACTGGAAGCATTTTTTGCGGAACAGCCCCGGAGAGTAGATCTAGCCTTTGTGTCAAGCTCAGAGCCGGATTATGCACGAGCTAATCATGAGCTCGTAGGGGAGCCGATCAGTTCTGACAATGTAACCATTCCGTTTTAAAATCATTGTCGGTAAATGTAAACATAAGGCTCAGCGAACGTATTTCGTTTGGGGTGAATTGTATTGCTTTCGTTTTCAAATTCTACGGTTTGTTATTTCGTTTATTTATCGATACACTTTGCAGATGAATAAGGTGAGTTAATTGTTTTTTAACATCAGCAGTTTGTTGCTAAAGTCAGTAGGTACGCGATTTTAGATTAATTTTCCGGACATTGAATATCATACCGTGATATTTCATAAATTAATCTAATATGAGGTATACCTATACATATAACGTGAAGATGATACGATTTTTGCTACTCTTTTACACAATAACTATCGAATGGTTTTTGCGTTATATAGTATGATTGGAAGCTTATGCGTAAGAATAATACATACATAGATAGCCTTTACGTCTCTACATTACCTGAGCGAAATCACGGTATTACCCCGGTAAACTGTATGACATACCTTGCCCTGAAATAGCATGATAAACTTTATAACAAGCCAGACGCATCATTTCATCTCACTGACAGAGATAATTTCCGCTCGACGATGTTTCAAAACAGTCTTAATTAGAACTTATTTAACTCAAACTGGGTGTCCAGTAAAATAAAGCGGAACTTTTAATCAGCTATATATCTTCATATGCGTTCTCATTTACAATGGAACGTATTTAACCCCCTCTGATTTGAAAAGGCACCGATGAATGGGCGCAGTCAATGGGTCGTAAGAAATGGGTCGGCGACGTGGGCTGGAGGCAAGTGATGTTATTAAGCAGGTAATTAGAGGAGGTGTGCTAAAGACAAGCTAAGTTAAGGTGCAAACTTGGTGGAGCTGTACGTACATACTGATATCCATGCTTCTTTCACGGACGGGTAGGCAAGGGTCATGGATCCCCATCGGCTACGGTCCTGACATACCTCTTTTGCTTTCATTTACTTTAATGATATTATTCACCTGACTGTTCTCTAGAATTTCTTCAATGCGGTCTGTGAAACACCGCTGAGATCTTCCCCTTCTAACCCTCCTATCCACTCTTCTGTTAACGTAGGTATAATTTCTTTATCAGTTTACTTTCATTCATCCGTCTGTCAGTCAAACCGTTGCAAGGCTGATGGCGTAAGACGTGGTGGGCGGTATATGTTAGCTTACTTAGTATGCCAAACTGTGTGGGCAGTTGCATGACAACATTGATTATCACAACTCCTCTACGTATACGCTTCATGAGTGGGCCCATGTATGGTATGGGCATCCGGATTGTGTTGAGCTCTGAGATCTTTGGTTTCGGATTGAAATTAATACAATAATATGTATTATTATTTATGAAGTAATTGTACAAACTTGAAGTTTTTGATAGACTTGTTGCCAAATCCCGCAGTTTATAATAGAACTAAAATACTGGAGAGTAGAGTGGAGTTGGCCGCGTGGTGCCGGCAGAGTAGAATTCGTATCACCCCATGTCTGCCCGTGGGTATCGTACGAGACGATTAAGGGTTTCCGGGAGGTTGGGCAGCAGCGCCTGCCATGTTGACAACATAGTCCAAAATACAAACTGCGATCACCAACCCGCCTGCCCAGCGTGGTGACTATGGGCAAAATTCTCCTGTGGCAGTAGCCTTGTGGCGTGCCCTGGGGGAGGCCTACGGCCAGCAGTGGACTGCAATAGGCTGATGATGATGACTGGAGAGTGTCGTCAGAATAATGACACTAGCATATGATATAGACTTAACTTCATTACTGTAATTAAAGTTATAGGGGAAGCCAATGCGTAGGTGTATTTTTATTGGCATTGGTATGTGTCTAACACAGTATCAGTCATACACTTATTATGTATTAAGTTACACGACCGATGCTTATACAGTAATTTTCTTTTCAAAGTGGTGATAACTTTAATAGTATGTTACGAGTATTTCAGTAATTATCTGATGTATGATAGAGACAATTCAATTTGGAAAGATATAATTTTATTTGTAAAATCAATAGTTTTTTTCACATGTGCGTGCCACCGGAATCATGGTACCATTAGACAAAGGAATAGTAAGGGCTATCAGTGTACCCTTAAAACATTGAGCTTGTGCCTCCACTTTGACTAATTGATTCGTTTCTATATAATTGGTATCCTGTTGCGTTTTGGTCATGGATGTAGGAAAATAATCGATATGCCTGACGTATGAGCAAGAATTTTTTAGGCGGTCGCTTTTTTAAAAGTGTTGTAAAGAGCATTATTAAAAAATAACTTGGGTTTTAAAATGTAGCTCCCGCATAGACTGATTTTAGGCTAGGTCCTTTTGGTCAAGACTTGTTTTTACATATCTATTTTATTTTGACATCAATGGTTATAGTCCTTCGTTCGTGTCTCCTATTCTATGCGGGTTGATTAAGCCGAATTTGAAATTTTAATTTAGGCTTTTTGATTTATGGAATTGGTATGAGTTTAACGCCTTGTTCGTTTATTATTATAAGTGGGTTAGTACAGTATATTTTGTACCCAAGCGTTTTTAATTGAAATAATATTTCCAATTCGTTCCGATAAACCATTTGACACAATATTTATTTTGCCATAAAAATCGGTACTTACACAAACTAGAGGACGGTCACGACTTCGTGCGCAAACTATAAATTTCCCAGTAGGAATTTTGTCCAAACACACCTCAAGTATATACAAAGCCATACATACTCGTACTCGTAAACCATCCAGGTTTCAGAACAGCGGTAGAGTCCGTTTAATAGAATGATTCCTATGCCTGATTAATTAGTGATTACGGAACTAAAATTTTTTGCTTACAGTGAATTATAAAATGTGGTCATGCACGTAGTAACTAGCGCCATCATCCAATGAAACTATACTGTGAAACGCATTCTAGAATGTGCAGTTATTCAGGACAAAGTATTCTAAAAACATATAGATTATTACAAAAAAAAAAGTCTGTACTCAGAGTTCAAGTCTTATATATTTTTAGGTTAGGGGTGTCTCAGGGTAGGTCACGATACCCTGGCGATGCCTAATGAGCCAGGTGGTAGCAGTGCATTGAGCACCCCTAACAATGCGAGGGTAGCCGGGGGTGACTTCCAGTGCGATTTAAAAGTGCATTTACCTACTGCAATGGTAGGTTTTAATTGTTGGACAATTTTATTTATTTAGGGTTGCTTTGGGTATAATGCTGTTGAATTATTTTATACTTTATGGTTGGTCTTGTTAATTTAAAATTGTTTTGGGTTAATCCGAGCGTACTTCGAACTCTGTTATATTTTTATTATTGGTCTCTACTATGTGAGTTACTCATAGATTTATTATACTAGCGTTAGGTCGGCAAAGCGAGAGACAATAACATAGGATACTCGTGTGTTAGAGCGAGAGAAGAGACCATTTTCATACACGCTATCGGCTTGTATCAGCCTGAAGTCAATTGTGAACGAAAGAAATCCTGCATATTTTTATTAAATCACGCGTTTAAAAGTGTAAATTTCGTGTTCTATGGATGTAGTTTAGGTACGTGTGTAGTGCCTAGTTGTAATTCATCTAGGAAAGGAAACCAACAGAATTATTCATTTCACATGCAAGTACGGTCGAATGAATTATGTCTCTAAATGCAATATGTTGAGAATTCTGCAAAAATATTGTGCACAAATGGATAGATCATAATATTGCTTTTCATCATATTAATGTCCAAAATTCTTAAGAATTGAATTTAGCGAAATAATAAATACGTGAATTTGTCGTATTTCTAACCTCAATCTATGGTATAGTGCTTGACGTAGTATCGATAAGTGTCAACCGCATATCGATATGTAACTTGACTGGCAAAGGTATGCTATACATTTAGCCTTATTATTTGCACTACTAGAATTTTTAACAGTTAGGTTTTAGTTTTCTGTGGTCAACATGATCATAAATATAGTTTTTGATTTTTTTCAGATTTCCTCAAGATAATGATGTTCGACTAAAATGGCTTAGAATGTTAAATAGAGGAGATTGGGTTCCCCAAAATACTCAACAGTTTGCAGCAAACATTTCGATCAAAAATGTTTTTCTCATAGATGCTTTCAAAGAGTAAATCTACGCTCTGGCTCAATACCTACACTAATTCATGCCTATAAGTTACTTCCTCTTATATATTAATATTGTTTTATACAGCTATACATAAGCAGCAGCAGCCGCTAGCTATTATTTATATACATAAGTACCTAACAAATTAGTTCTGCTTGGTGGCAAATAATGGTAAGGATAAATAGCAATTTTTATTTTGTAAATATATACATTTTCAATAAATTATGGGGTTTTATTTTTTTCTTAAACTATCGACACTACACAAGATGCACGACATTTTTTATCGATCATTTCAGTTTGAGCCATTACACAGCACTATTTGTCTTGCACACATGTACGATAGACGCACACTAGTGTATTTATTTTTTGGTCTCGCCCTTCGAACTCTATTACATATATAAATCTATGGAGTTACATGATAATAATGTCCCATATGTCACGTAGAGAGAAAATCAGAGGTTTTCCATTCAAAATGTCGCTTTATATTGACGACTAGTGGACGCCCACGACTCCGTCCGCGTGGACTACAGAAAAAACAAAATGTCGAAATCCGGGATAAAAACATTTTCCCGGGATAGAAAGTGGGATCTGTCACAATATATTCCTGAAAACTGCATCGAAATCGGTTCAGCCTTTTTTGAGATTAGCGTGCACAAACGCACAGACAAACCGACAAACATACAAAAAATCCAAAAATAATTATTATGGGTACTATTGCGTTGATAAGTAGGTATAATATTTTTTCTCATATATCTTCCATTTACAGACAGCGATCCGTTACATTTTTATTATACATATGTATATAGATAATGACGGTCTACAGGTGACAGACTTAGTTTAAGTCCAAATTATAATAAAACTACATGGTATGTTTCCTTTCTATAAGTTGTTGTGCTACTACATCCAAACACAATTAAACTTAAGTTAATTTTCAATCGTGCAGGCGCCAAGATTCGCGTCGCCAATAAACAGCAGGAAACATAAAGGAGTCGAATGTATATTTAGTGGCCTAAAAATAAACAGTGACAAGTCTTAGTGTGGCAACCCTACACTTGAACTTGGCCGGGTCGACGACCGCGCCGCTTTTAACTGTAAGGGATGTTGGTCCCGAAGTAGAGGCAAGCTGTGGTGCTGTTGGTATTGGCGCTAGGGTCTATGTGAGTTTATAAATTTTAGAACGTTACCGTTTAGTTCTATAAATATTCGTCAGGGATACGTCGCCTCTAGTTTAATATACGATAAGTGACGTTTAGATGTTTTTTTCTGGATTGTTTTCATTACGAAATAATAATACTTAAAATATATAAGTGATTAGGATTACTTCAGCAATTTTATTGCTAAGTACTGAGTAAATTCTTAATAATGGCATTACGAGTATTTGATACAAGACATCTTCCGTACTTTATTTTATTCTATATAGATTTAATTGACTTTTGACTGTTCTATCATTGAAAACATTCTTAACTTGAAAAGCGTTACTTAAGAAGAAGTAATTACCTACTTCTTTTTTCCATAGATATGAATGGGTGTTCCGTATTTCACTAGTTTCGTAAATAAATAAATAAGTCCTTACCATAATTTGATATTAGATGAGAATTTTATCGCAGTATGATTTATTTTATAACTGCTTCTGTAATCCTTTTAGTAGCCCATGTGTTCCTGTTTAAGTGCAGACTATCGATTGCTCTATATTTGGAGCAAGTCGAGGCACGTCTCGTTGCTTATTTTTTAAGTCGCACATTCGGCTGCGACTTATATGTAGCTGACACCAATGTGCTATTATAATTGTGGGAATGCTTGTTGAATAACGGCTCTTTATTATTATTATAGATTTCTTCTGTAATCAGTTCGTAGTGGAATTTTACATACATGAATATATATATATATATATATATATATATATATATATATATATATATATATATATATATATATATATATATATATATATATATATGACGTAGTAGGGTCCTTCTCCACGGTAAGATTATCATCGCGAGGATCCATTACGTGTAGTTCGTAAACGTAGGCGTCGTAAATAATATCACGCGGTGATAGCCGATAGATTGAATTTAATTATTACAAACGATTAACTTTATAATAACACGCGATTGCCTTAATTTAAATGGATACAAATCAATACCAGGAAAACGTGGTGATCCCAGAGATGACGTTTACTAACCAACGCTCAATTCGAATGTCTTCACCATCATGGCGTTCCCAAGTCCTGTCAGTCGAACAACTTTACCGACTTACCCTCGAACAACGCCATCTCTGATTCCACCCAGGTACTATTACCTGACGTTTCCTTTAATCACAAATCTATAAGGTAAACATTTCATAGCAAGCAAACTAGATGGCGCCACAAGGTGCTTTGCTAACACCCGGCAGATGTCACCACTCCGACACGGCCGTCCTGCGCCTCACACGTCCTCGTGGGACTTATCTGCAAGAGAAAATAACCAAAGAGCCTCTGGCACATACTAGCGCTCGGCCCATTCTGACTTAACTTAAATTTAAAGACTTCTTATTACAATAGTTCATGAAATCACAAAAATCGCTCATCGACCGTCAAGTTCCCAAAATCTTTACGTAAAGACATAAAAAATAAAAGATAAGCAGACTCGCACATACGTTTTAAATCAGTCAGACCTTTCCTTCGGTCAACATTACAGTAACAGTTAGTCATATAGCCAGTCCTTCGGCTATCTACTATGGAAACACAGTCCTTCGTTTCCAACACACACATGTAGCACAGTCCATCGGCTACCTACTACGGAAACACGGTCCTTCGGTTTCCAACACACACATGTAGCACAGTCCATCGGCTACCTACTACGGAAACACGGTCCTTCGGTTTCCCACACACACACATGTAGCACTGTCCATCGGCTACAGCAGAAACTCGGTCCTTCGGTTCTGCCACAAATACATACTACTGTCTGTCAGGGTTTGTCAAAGTCACAATTAAAAAAACCGGTCAGTAACTTGTACATCGCATATGAAAATTCATTCATTTAGACTCTGAGGTCACATTAATTTCGATATCAAAATTACTAGGAACTTGATGGTCTGGCACACACAAGGTAAATAATTCCAAAACAAGGCTACAGTATACACAATCCATATAGAGTAACGTCAGTCAAGTAAGTCTAGTTGCCTCAATCTAGCAACTCTTGGAAACTTCCATCCAGCTTCCGTAAACCAGTCTAGTCACTTCCATCCAGTGACTCTTGAATACCTCTATCCGGTATCCGTAAACCACTCTCAATCAGTCAACTCAACATTAATTTGAACATGACGGTCCATCCCCGTCAAGTTTGCACAGATTATCATCACGGTCACATGTCAGCGTGTCATTGGTAATGTCATTCGCAGGCATTCGCCTAAGTCTATCATGTGCGTACTATTGGAATTAAGGGCTTTAAGAACATAACGATTACCTTCAAGTACCTCCGATACCCTAAAAGGACCTCTATACTTCGGATCAATTAATCGAATTTCGAGTTCACCTGTAGTTACACGAGTTTTTGGCAAACCTGTTGTAAAATAACTGGAATATTCACCTAAAATAGTTAAAAGATCTGACTTTTTACAAGAGGGTATATCTGTGTCAACATTACTAAAGTCGTTACTGATACTAGAATCGGTTAAAACGTCACAATTTAAAACTGTCAAATTATTTTGTTTTGAAATGCTAAAATTATTTGTTGACAAGTTAATAACGAAGCCTTGACTCAATATTTCACGACCTAGCATAATATCACTACGCATATACACATCGGGTAAAACATGTAATAAAAGTTCTAAACAATAATCATTAATTTCAACATTACACAGTATTTGCTGGGTGCTGAATACACTGGTTTGACCAATTCCCGTTAGAGAGACAGTTTTAGCAATTCTTTTACCATTGAAACTTGATGCAACGCTTTCTTTTATTAGTGAACACTCAGCACCCGAATCAAAATGAAAATCATAAAATCTACCTTGATTATTAAGAGCGCCGGTCGGTGGTAAAGCGGTAAGTGCAACTATCTTTCGTGGAAACAGACGAATTTGACCTCGGCGCACCTCGAAGCCTAGGTACTCTACTTTTTCTTTCAGGAATGAGCACTTTTTAGGAGTTTAACGAAAATCCCTTCCCAGAAAGAACTTCTAATACTACCTTTAGTCTATCGAAAGCTTCGTCGATGTTTACTGGCCACAACTAGCACGTCATCCATGTACACTACAACGTACTTGTTCACGAGATCGCCTAGAGCATGTATGAGAGCACGTTGAAACACTGCAGGAGCATTTTTCAAACCGAAGGGCATAGTAAGGTACTCATACTGACCTTCAGTTGTCACGAATGCTGTGCGCTCTATGGACTCCGACTCGATAGGGATCTGGTGAAATCCCGATGCTAAATCTAAAATTGTAAAAAAATGTCCTCCATGCAACCTAGCAATCTGTTCAGATATGAGTGGTAAAGGAAAACGGTCAGCAACGGTGTTATCGTTCAACTCCCTATAATCGACACACATTCTATCTGAACCGTCTTTTTTTTTACCAAAAGTATCGGGCTTGCGAACGGTGAAGAACTAGGTCTAATTACCTTAGCATTAAGCAGCTCGTTGATCTTGCCCCTCACAATCTGACGTTTATCTGGGGTCAGCCTGTATGGGCGACGATTTACCGTCTTGTGCGGGTCTACAAGCCGTATCTGCATAGGTTCAGTGTCAGCAGGAGAAGTAGGTGTACCG
This sequence comes from Carposina sasakii, assembly GCA_014607495.2. Classification (NCBI taxonomy): domain Eukaryota; kingdom Metazoa; phylum Arthropoda; class Insecta; order Lepidoptera; family Carposinidae; genus Carposina; species Carposina sasakii. Next base: position 8,972,188 of record CP053162.1, on the reverse strand, counting down.
GTAATGAAACTAAGCTTGAACCGTTCTAAAATCTCAATCAACCTAGGTCTGTATTCATTACTAACGTCAGTATCTACCAAGTCAAGGTCTATACCATTATTTGCAACTACATCACATGATTCGACTATGTTAATTTTCTCGAAACGTACTTTATCTACCGACATATGTACAGTCAAACCGATAGCTAGAATTTCACGTCCGATCATAATGTTGTATCGCAAACAATGTTCAGGTAAAACATGAAGGAGTATCTCAAAGTTAATATTGTCAATGTCAATTGTCGTTAAAATTTGCATGGTCGAGGCTTGTCCTATACCAGTCATAGAAACATTGTCATAAATTCGCTTACCACTAAATTTCAAAGCAATCGATTCTTTAACTAAGGAACACTCTGAACCTGAGTCGTAAGTAAATGGGAATGACTCACCAGAGTGACGCAGAGAACCCGAAGGCGCATTCACAATACACACGTCTACTCGCTTTTACTTAGCTGGACCAGTTCCAGTGCCGCCGCCGGTACCGTTGTTCCCCTCCTTGATTTTCCTCTTCGGGCAGTCGGATGCATAGTGGCCTTGTTTCCCGGCAGTTGAAGCAGGTGATGCGATCGGTTCTCCCTGTAGGTTGGTTGGTCGAGTTATGGTCCCCGTGAAAGGACCTGTGTTTGGACCGGTCATCTTGCTTCTTCGAATTGGCTTTGTTGCGACATTGAAGAGATTTGTGGTCTAGTTGTCCACAATTAAAGCACTTGAGGGTCACAGCAGATCCATTAGGTCGGTTTCTTTTTAGGTCGGGTCCATCACGATAAATACTTGATGAATAACTTCTCTTCAGGAACGAGACAGCCTTCAGTTCCTTTTGTAAATGGTTACGCGTCTTGATGTCAGTCGTTATAGCAATCCTCTGAACACGTGGCTCTTGTTTTGAAATATGAGCTAAGACAGTGGCTATTGCTATCTGTTCTGTAGTCAGTCCATTCCACCTTACCATTAAGGATGTTATGAGGGTAGCGGCGTATGAGACCAGGCATTCGTTATCTCTCGGTTTCTTGTCGTGCATACTGATGAGAAAGGAAGCAGCAGTTTCAGGACAGTCATACCTTGCTACGAAAAGTTCCTTAAATCGGCCCACGTCATATTAGGAAACGATATTGAAGACAGCCATGATGATGCTTCGCCTTGAGTGCGTGGCTTAACGCGATCATCAGAGAAGATCCATGGCGATGTCGATCTGTGATACACATGTCCGCGGTCGTTATCCAAGCTCGGGCGTCGATGTCTCTTTTCTCTGGTCGAAATCAGGAAGGCGAATAGAGTCCGAAGATGCAGGTAGTTTTATTGCTTGCACCAACGCCAGAAAATTTTGATTTTGTTGCTCGAAGAGAAGACGCCATTTTTCTTCGCTCGAGTCACTATTTGAAGCACGTGTTTCATGTGGGTGATCCGGGTTGCATCCCAATTCTGATGACGTAGTAGGGTCCTTCTCCACGGTAAGATTATCATCGCGAGGATCCATTACGTGTAGTTCGTAAACGTAGGCGTCGTAAATAATATCACGCGGTGATAGCCGATAGATTGAATTTAATTATTACAAACGATTAACTTTATAATAACACGCGATTGCCTTAATTTAAATGGATACAAATCAATACCAGGAAAACGTGGTGATCCCAGAGATGACGTTTACTAACCAACGCTCAATTCGAATGTCTTCACCATCATGGCGTTCCCAAGTCCTGTCAGTCGAACAACTTTACCGACTTACCCTCGAACAACGCCATCTCTGATTCCACCCAGGTACTATTACCTGACGTTTCCTTTAATCACAAATCTATAAGGTAAACATTTCATAGCAAGCAAACTAGATGGCGCCACAAGGTGCTTTGCTAACACCCGGCAGATGTCACCACTCCGACATATATATATATATATATATATATATATATATATATATATATACTAGTGGACGCCCGCGACTTCGTCCGCGTGGAAATTGAATTGTAGCTTATATGACACGTTTGTCGGTTTACCAAAGCAGCGCCATCTATTGATTACTTACTCAACCAAGTCGAAAGGTATAACAGACAAATAATTAGCAATAAATTAAAATTGCGACTATAATTTGAGATTTAAACTATCCTATCTCTCAAGTTGGATCGAACTGCACATGGTGTGCGAATTTTATTATAATCGGTTAAGTGGTTTAGGAGTCCATTGAGGACAAACATTGTGACACGAGATTTATATATATTAAGATATATATATATATATGATAAGAAAAAAACGTATAATACTATTCAGCTGCTTCTCTTCCCGGGCATACTGTACAAGTCAGTAGAGGGACATGAGGGTCTTGGTGCTTTGTAGGCGATGGGCTGACCAACTGTCACTACTAACCGAACTTGTACATCTCAACTATACCCTCAAAATTGGTCAGAAGTGGCACCATGTGGTTCTATTGGCCCTTGGTGCTCTGTCTACGCCGTAAGGGATACAGGCGTGATTGCATGTATTTATGTAGGTAGGTACATATCTACACGGCTGCGTTCCCAAAATGGGGTAGTCAGAGCTGCAGGATCACGAAAGAAGTCCTCACAGCCACAGAGAGATCATTATCATTTACAGCCCTGAGAAGTCCATTGTTGGACATAGGCCTCCCCCAACAACCTCCACTCCGACCGGTCGGAAGCAGCCTGCATCCAACCGACGCCCGCGATCTTGGCCAGATCGTCCGTCCACCTCGCGGGTGGCCTTCCCACGCTGCGTTTGCCGATACGTGGTATCCACTCTAGAACTTTCCGACTCCATCGGCCATCAGTTCTTTGAGCTATGTGCCCTGCCCATTGCCACTTCAGCTGGCTGGACCGTTGAGCTATGTCGGTGATCTTTGTACGTCTGCAGATCTCCTCATTTCTGATTCGATCACGCAGAGAGATACAGCTGATGTATTCTAGTAAAACCCCGCATCAGCCACAGGCACTCGAGTGACAGATGGTAGTACTTTGTTGCCTATGATATTTCAATGGTTGAGTGTGACTAAAGTTCGAGTTAACGACTAATGATATGGGGATAAAACTTTCTCCTTAAACTGTGTTATAGACAAGTAATTTTTATTTCATACTATTCACAGGGGCGTATAGCTTGTCGTGTAGCATTAGTAGCGCTATAAAAAGCCGTTGCTGCATAATACATTTGTGAGTAATCGTGTGAAATACTGGAAACTACTTTGTTAGGTGGGGCTTGTTTATTAAATATTCAGTTCTCGGATCGATGTCGTTTTGGAGCAGAATAATTGAAGAATCACAATAGCACGTAACTTGTATTGTGAAAAGTTATCGCGACTCGCCTTTTCTCTTTAACTTTATCATGCTGTAGATATTAAGGATCTGTCATGTTCCTTATTTGTCATTATCCGGATAAGTAGGTAAGTCTATTCCAGATGACCATCTAGTATGAAGTTACTAAGAGCCGAGTTTTTTCCAATGGCTAGATAGCCTGTTTGAAGGATAAAGTTGATGCTGTCTCTACCCCACTTTATAAACACGAAAGTTTGTAAGTGTGGATGAATGTTTGTTACTCTTTCACGTAAAAACGGCTGGAGCGATTTTAATAAAATTTGGTATGGAGTTAGTTGACACCCTGGATTAACCCATATTAATACATACACACTCTTTATCCCGGGAAAATATTTTTATCTCGGACAATTACGACATTTTGTTTTTTCTGCAGTCCACGCGGGCGAAGTCGCGGGTGTCCACTAGTCTTAAATAACTTTTACAGAAAGACAGCATCTTTATCCCTCAGATAGGCTGGCTGGCCATTGGAAAACTCAGCCCTAAGTTTCAGAGCTAAGATTAACTCCATTTATAAGGAATTCAAGACTCGACTCTGTTTTGGTATTTGTTAATTGAGCGCTGCATTTATTTTAAAATAGAGTTAGAGTAAATACAGAGTCTTCTTTTAGATTAATTTAAATAGTTAGTTGGTTTAAAGCTATAGTGTAGGTAAACAGGGAAGTGAAGGGAACCTTATGCTACCTTATACTCGTATGTCTTAGTTGTAACTAAGATCTTTGAGTCATTTGGTGTGTTTATAAAGTATTGAAACTTTTGAGGGCTCATCAATACAGGGTGTAACACAAAGGGTATGTTACTATAGAGAATCTATTTCCAAAATTTGAGACTCGAAATCACATGTTTATTTTTCAAGAATGTATGAACATTCCTAAGTTTAGAAATTCTCCATACTATATGGAAAAATAAACATGTGAGGTCGAGTCTGAAATTTTGTGGGTAGGTTCCTTATAGTGGGCTATTTACATAGCTTTTTGCTTAACATGCCCCTTCTGTTACACCCTGTATATACGTATTTTTCATATATTTTAGTTGTTACAGCTGAGTAGAACTTAAAGAAATTGTAAAAAAAACAAACAATATGGTCGAAAGCAAGTTGGCTCCAGTTTGGCACAGGACATCTGTAGGGGACTAACATGCGTATTCTCAGTGGTATGTTTTCCCTTAAGGGCCCTTGAGGGAGGTATGGATTACTGTTTTCGTTGACAAATAAATGTTATTCAATGGAAGCCACATCTTTCATCTGTATTTGTGTGGATCGACTAAGGTATTGACTATCTTTCTAGAGACTAGACAATCATGTGAGGAAGATTTTTAGGGAATACTTGGTCAGATGATAGCCTGGTTTGTTATCGTTGAAATATCAACGATAATAATCGTCAATGTATAAAGTGAATAAATGTCCAATTTACCAATTAAGATAAATATCTAAATGATTGAATATTGACTGCAGGATATATGCTATCAGTAGTAACTATTCGAATTGTTGAGTGATAGTTGGTACATTCACCAATTTAATTTAAATAAATTTAGCTAGCTCCGAGCCATACAATCTGTTCGTTAATTATACAGTACTCGTATGTCTGGGATAGAGTTAGCGATATTTTAAGGACGTGTTGTACACTTCATTTTATCGATAAAAACACCCCCATGTGGGGATCTAACTGCCCACTTTTATCTGGGTACCTGAGTAGCGGTACCTAAGTGACAGGCTATGGGCGCTCGCGCAAGGGTCAATTTCAAATAACAATAAATTCAAAACTATGTGACTCAGAGAATAAATTAGGCGTTGTTTTGTAGCTATTATTACTAGGTTTCTGTAGTTTACAAAAAAAATGCACATTAACGGGCTATTTTTCATAGCATGTTACGTAATAAGAAAAAAAAAATAGACAAATTTGGAACAAAAATCAACATTTTTTTATATGCGGCATTGCTGTTAAGTACCATATGTTTTTTTCTAATTTGAATGATAGACAATACTATTAGCATTCAAACACAGTTTTTTCTTACTTGTTAGATCTTTAAAATCCAGAGATATTGGCAAATTTACCACTAACATGAAAAAAAAAAACTCAAAATAGCTGTTATTTCTAAAAGAGGGCAGTTAGACCCCCACATGAAGGTATTTTTGTCGATAAAATGAAGTGTACAACACGCCCTTAAATATCGCTAACTCTATCCCGGACACACTCTATATGCAGAAATAAAATTCTTATTCTTTATTGCACATACACAAAAGAATATCGCATAAATAAAAGAACAGATGTATGTACAAATTCTTAGTATTATTTTCGAAAATGGCGGATCGATTTCGATAAGTTTCTGCCAGGGTGAAGTTAGCAAAGAACCGAGATGTTTGGACTTAAAAGGGGAAGGCTAGCCCACCAATGGGACACCATTACGGATGCATGAAAAATGATTAACTCCCAAACATATCATATGTCCGTACAGCCGTTTTGTCGTTAAAACTAACAAACAGACTGTAATAACAAATATAGCTAGTCACGAAATTAGCTGGCCACAGATTATATACATGATATTTATGTGCCCAATAATTAATGGTGTAAGGTTAACTTTGGCAGTGACTCGGCAAGTTTAAGCCGTATTTCCTCTTACACTCGACTTACGCACTTCCTTAGCCGGTTACGTTGGCCACGGGGGATGGCGGACAACTTCGAACCTTATCTTCAGAGCTTACAGTAATAACTGCATTGAGGTTGAACCCCAGTGACATTGGATTAGTTCCAGAGGGAGTTCCGATAAGTTCTCCCGGCGATGATGATCTGTTCGTAGCTCGGGAATGTTTTGATATATTGGACGGGGAACTTTTGACATTAGTAAAGGTAAGGTACCGTCACAGAGTACTAAATGACTCGTAGTAGTTACTACAGTAGCGCAAAGTAGACTCCAGAAGGAAACGGTTAGTGAAGCGCCAAGAGTAGTAAGACCTTCTCTTTGTGGCCATTTTACTATTCAAATTCTGTGGTCGTTTTGGATGCGTAAAAGTATTATTGTTGACAGATACTATAACAATGTTGCAAACTCAGGATTAATGCATATTGGATTAAAACCGTTATTAAAAAACAGTTTACGAAAGTTTATATATGTTATCATCATATCTCGAAGTATAGATTTCGCAAATAGATTACGTGAATACTTTTGCACTGATATCAGAAGTACTTCAAAACAATACAACCTAGCAACAATAACATCAAATCAACCAACCTATAATAACAAAAAGTATCATATCTGTTGTTTGTTTTCCAAAAGCTCCTCTACGGACGTCTTATATTACCTATTGGCTTTTATTAAAGTTATTGTTTATCCCAAGTTATGAATGTGGCTTTTTATGACACATGTCACACGTAATTGCCTAGGAGCGGTGGTCCCCTGGGCTCTTTGAAGAAACTCGGCGCCAGCTGCGCGATTATAACCTTTATTGATATGATAAATTGACCCAGTAATTTAATTTCACACTGTTTTATTACCTGCAAGGAAAGAAACGAAAATGCCGGCAAAATCTAATTTGTTGTAGCGAATTACAATTTCTTCTATTTAAACCCTTCTTTTCCTTTTGCTTTCATTTCGTGTTGTTGTTACATTTAAGTTCATTAGGAGTTTTAAAACGCTCTTATATTTTGTTCATTACCTTAATTTTGTGCTTCAAGTTTATCTTTTTGGTTCTTTATACCTTTCTATTACCAGTAATATTGCTTTGATATCGCCATTTTGAAAAGTGAAGGTGGATTGTTAATTTGTAATCATTCTCTATTGTAACAAATTAATTAACAGCTATAGACAAGAATATTAGTCCAAATTGTCGCCAATCAGAGCACGATTAAGTTCTGAATTGCGTTGCGAGATGAGTATAAAAGCTATTCCCATACGAGTGATCGCAGAGAAGTGGGGTTAGGTTGTTAGTAAAAAATCGGTCGCGGCAGCTGTATGGCACATGGCGGGCGATGGAAAAACGTTTAATAAAACGAAAGCGCTCGCTCATTTCTTTCAGTCTGATATTTTTTCGAATGATGGCTGGTGCTGCCCTGTGGTACTCCGGCCCTGATTCACTGGTTTCATTTGGTTTGGTTGTAGTGTTCTTTTTGCGCCGCAAAAGTTCAGTTCTCGTTCAGGCTCTAATGGTCGTTTGATGCTGAGGTAACTTGTATGGCATGGGATTTTTAGTTATATGATTAATGGTAGATGTTTGATAGCACAAAGTTAATTAAATAGATTATGTAGGTACCTATTTCATACTCTCTAAATTAGATATATGAGCTAAAACTAATTCTCGTCTCGTGTATATATAAGTAGGTAACTTCGTGTGATTTATATAGTAGCTCTTACTATTTGTAGTAACAGCTAATCCCGAAGATAAATGACCAAGTGCTCCAGGATTGTATACTTCAGTGGCAAAGTAACGGGGTCGTCTGATGAGTTTCAGCTCAATATCTTTTTATAGGTATATACTTAGATTCAATTTGAGATGGTTCTCGTCTATTTCCCATTTCTCTGGATTACCAATGTTTACACAGCTTTGAGAGTTTTTGTGTTTCGCGAACAGAATTGGCCTGATAAATGGAGACTGGGGCCGAAAGGAAGGAAGCGATAAAAACTTTGATAATTGTTTTAGAACGAGTTCCCTTTTTATAATTTGGATATCGTGTTTCTTGGTCGCAGCAGTTTTGGGTTGGGTCTGGAAATGTGGCCTGATTTAGATGGTTTGAAGTTAACAGAACTTGGGAAGTTTGGAGAATTGTTTTTAAATAAATTCTTACTAGTATCACAGAGCAATAAGATGTTTCGTTCTACTTCTTGGTAACTCACCTAAACGAATGGATGTGAAAAGAATGAATTATTAAGGCGAGGTACTAGTGGACAAGCGAAAAACACCTTTCGCTAGAACAAATTGTTTTGCTATTTACAACTAACTATCGATCTTGAAAATAATACTCAACATACTTAAAGATATTGTCTAAGGAATGTGCTAATTCGTTACACGATAGTGTATACAAAGCTCAATGTAAAATCTAAAACAAATAGTTTGATAATAAAATGTCTGACTTCCCAAACAATTTTTATATAGAAATATCCTTTTTTAATTACTACAGGGAACCTGCTAAAATGTAGGTTTCACTTCATTCATAAAATTAGTGAATTATCAAAAAAACTAGATTTTAGAAAAATTTCCGACTTTCCATGTTCGTTTGGTAACTTTAGTAATGCGCATAAAAAAATTTGAACAATTTGAACAAAGAAAAATTTGACACAGGTCCGTCACCTAAAGCGCCATGCGTTAGGTGACGGACCTGTGTCAAATTTTTGATTAAAAAAACATCGAAATTTTTGATAAATACAAAGCAAAATATAATAAATAAACCATAATAAATAAATATAAGTGATATGAAGGTAATTAATTCGTTTCTGGTCACGTTGATCATACAGAAATAGGTTTAAAAAAAATTATAATATTAATTTTAAAGTTGAATGACAAAAAAGATATTTGAGGCCACAGAATAGACATTGTACACAGTATCACAATCAGTATCTACTTAGATGATTGATGAAAGTAAAGTATACCAAGTGAACTAAGAATAAGTGTAAGCGAACAGTGTTTGTATATTAAACAAAACGAGAACTTATATTTACTTGTATATGACTTGTTTCACTAAAGTAAAAAGAGTAAAAACCATAGTTCGAGAGACTAGTTTGATAGTTCATTTTGCACAAGTGTTGTCGTGGTCAGGCTTATAAATATAATGTTCATATCAGTATTTAAAAAATACAGACTTGGTATTATAACTTATAATATAAGTATATAATTATTTTACGTATTTATTTTTTAAATAATAATCAAATTGTTTATTAATTAATGACCATAAGAAATTTAACAAAGGCGGTCCCGATTTGGGGGACCTGTAGGAAAATATTAGTGAATTTCCCTTACTTAAAATCTTGCGTATATTATGCTCGAAAATACGCATGAAAAATTGACATACCTATTTTCTCGACGACTGTCCACAATATAATTATTTCAGAATATAAGTTATGAATATAATATTATACTCGCTCATAAGCCTATCAAAACAAACTCCCATTCTTCTACTAATATGGTAATGTGGAATTACTGATTTTTGTTTGCTGTGGCCTTTCGTACTATCCATCAAATTCACGCATGCGGAGTCGCTGAATTGCATCGCCTTAATTACCCTACGTATGTTTGAACTATTGCGTTGAAGTCCTTTATTAAACCCGTAACAGTCTTTAAAATATTGGGATTCCTTATTTATAAATTCGATAAAATATCACTTCTATAAAATAAATGTAAGTGAAAAATATTTTCATAAGATTTATATTTACTTCTCTATATTCCTTTATGTATTAAATTGAATTAATGATATAAAGTACATTATATAAACCTAAAAGCTACCGTCTACCGGGAGGGTGCACAGAATGCTGGCAGCATTGCCACGTTGCATGGCAAAGCTAATTTTTTCATATGTATGAACTAATTGTTTCATTCCGTTTATTGCAATACCGTTAGTTGGTTACACCTAGTCTATTTTCGTCCCTCAAATTACTTAAGAGATCCTAATTATGCCATCCGGCCTTTGATTGGTCCCGCATTGTTTAAAACTGGCCAATTGCAAGTGCCAACAGTTTTGCTGTCAACACAGTTTATAGTTCGTTGACCTTTGTTAATATTTTCTTGCCACTATTTGCGGAACGAATTATGTAGCTTTGAAATGTGAAATGTTTTACATTTTTGTTATATTTTATTGGGCGATGAAAGTGTCGAATTTTGCTGCTAGAACAGGAGTTAAAGTTGAAGCACATCGCAATCAGACTTCCTACAAAACATTCCGAACCAAATATTTAAGTTGATAGGTGTGACGAATAATAATAAAAAATAGAGATGGAAGTATCCAAGCATGTTATTATTACAAATACGAGTATGTCAGCAATCGATCGTGTCAATGAAATAGTTAAGCTTAATCGTTTCACGAATCTAGCTATAAATGATATAGAATAAATATGTGAGACTACTGCCAGCAATAATAACATAATAGCTAGCAGTTAGGTATACATTTGCGGTGAAAGCAACTAAATGGGCCTCGTTACGGTGATAAATCGATTTAATCTAGAAATATATCTAGGTCCTAAAAATTATGCCGGCTACAGTGTAATGGCAGGATATTATCGCCCTATCCGACTTCCCTATAATTTTTCAGTGATTTGTTATATAGGTATAATAGGCTTGTTCAGTGTGAACCGACATGCTGTTTTATATCAGATGGTGTTGAAATATGTTGTAATTACTATACTTTTTGTGATTCATTATTATTGTCCATATTCCTATGTTTTTACTTACGCGTGTTCTTAAGTCCTTTACGATGTAGTCTTTGTTGCGTCATCTCTTAAATTCACAAGCAAACATTTTTAAGCTTACACTTTCAAAAAAAAAAAAAATACCACAAGTAATATTTATTTTATCTACCCTTATCTAATATCAGTTTAGCACAGCAAATAAGTATAACATTTATTTGGTCGTCGTACAAAAATGTTGTGTACACAACTCTCTATAAAATCGACTGCCAATAACCCTCAGGATATCGAGCGTACAAAAGACTAGGAAACGGTTCGAAGAAAATGCTACGTCAGCGTAAAACACACAATGGCCGAAGGGTCCACAATACGTCCCTAGCAGTTGCGAACTGATCACTCTGCGGTCCTGCCGAAATAACAAATGAATTGAGAAAAATCCGACCCCTATCTCTGGTATCGCCACTCTAGCGTAATCTTGTTCCTTTAATAAAATTCGAGCGACGCACAAAAGTTCAATATTGTCTGTCATACACCAATTATTTGGCAAAATCAATGCGTAAGCAAGTTTCGAGTTGTTTGTGTCATGGGAGATCCATTTTGCATGGTACTTATGGAAACCCTCAATAAAGAATTCGATTACCGTAGAGATTTTATGTGTGCAGCAAATATAATAATATGCAAAATTCGACCACTAATAACTGTAACAAGTTTCGTTGAAGCCGATCTTACTCGTATTGAAGTGGGCATGCTACACTTTTACTTTCATTATAGACTCCAACGGGGGGGTATTCAGAAAATTTAATTTCCGTTAGCAGATCGAACAATTTCGTTTCAATAGTGTTCAGAAACCGTAATTGGGTCAACCCGACGGACAATGGAGTCCGACAATGTTATTATTAGTAGATCTTTTTCAGCCATTCACTCAGATTTATCAATCATCTTTTTTCGATTACAACGATGAAACCAAATGTTCGGAAAAACGTTCGCAGCTTTCGCTAAGCTAAATGACGTTCTGTTATATGAAAATCAAAATGCAGTTTGATCTGAAATCTCGTAAACGTTGATGAAGGAAGACGTGATTCTAAAACTTTGATGTCGGTGCTCCCCTTTCATCTAACCTTAGCCCAGTAAACCAACAAAACAAGATAATTAATAACGAAAACGTCTCAGTTTTAGCGGTTAATGAATTGAAAAGATTAAGATGCTGGGGTTCACGGTTTCTTATCCAATCAACGGGCCACCGTCCAATTTACACAAATCGATTGACTCACTCAAATGTGTGAAGTAAGAGTGTCTTCGTTAATCGAGACCGTAGATTATGGATGGTGCAATAAATTTAGGGAAAGGTTCGTTCTGGATGCGCACAAATCAGCGTTTTCAGGATGGCGGCGCACCCAGTACGTATTACGTCCGAGATTAAATTCTTTAGTCCAACAAGATTGAATTTCTACAAACATGTGGAAATTCACTGAGATGATTTGTCATTTTTAAAATTATTTGAAATGTTACTTGAAATCACTTTATTATGCACTGGTTTTATGAGAAAGGATACAAAGTAATGTCTTTGATATTCTATCTTTTTATGAACCAATATTCACGATTATGCGGCGGGGTAGCCTCATGTTTTTTAAAAGCTGTTCATATATTTCTCCATACAGTAGCGCTTTGCCTATCTTGGTTTCTACACCCTTTGATATCCATGTGCTTCTATAGCTTCCTCACATCTGATGATGGTCAGGTCAAAGATGTGTTCAAAATATGTGTTACATGTTAAATGCCAATTCCTTCATGCTCAAAGGTTTCAAGGTATTAAAAATTTAACTAACCCAAAGTAGCCTACTCATACCTACACAATTTTCCTCTTTACAAGATTGTAAGTAATAAAACATATAGTCGGGGCTTTCCATAGATTTCCTCAGTTTCCTACCAATAACCTTTTACAATGTGAAAAGTTAGTCATACAACTGAGTTATTGTGAATCGGCAAACAGAGGGCCGCCGCAGACGGGCGGATACGCTCGGCTGCGTACCCCCTTAGGAGACATACGGCGAGCTTGTGTCTTGTTTTATTCAGCCATTGTGTTTGTATGTGGTCATCTCCGTAAATTCCTCGGTTTATCAAAAATCTATTTTGTTGAACGCCTGGGATATTTCAAATTGTTTCAATTGTTTTGTTTTATTAAACGTTTGCAATTTTTCAACTCGTTTCGATTATCTTCAGTTTTCCCTTTATCTGATCTTTTGTTTTATATCACTGATGAATATTATATGGATTATGCTAGAAAATATAGAAATAACAGATAATATTTTCTAAAGTAGAAGTTATGTTTTCATACGAAAATTCAAAAGCCCTTGGTAAGGGTATGAACGTGGCTTAGCAAATATCCAATATAGAATAGCGTCGTCGCTTTTTAAAATTTTGCGCCACGCTTGCAGAATAGCATAATCGGATCATCGGATTGTGTGTAGGGAAATGAAGGCTTGATCTCCTTACGTTCGTAAATTCCAGCATGTAGGAAATTTATGAAATTATCCCCCATCGATTTTGTTGTTAGCTCCTGAGTCTACATTAAATGGGATTGTTCAACGCCGGTTATTCAATATCGAAAATATCTCTGGCAATAACATCTAAATTGATCAAAATGCCGGCCGGGCGATATCTTTCGGCAAATTGATCTGAGATACAAAGGAGTGCCTCCACGGAACCTTTTTCCGTCACTCGGTCTGCTCGAGACCCCGACACAATGCTCCAAAATGCCTACAAGTCTTTCAATTGTTCGACCGCTGACGTGTCTGAATCCCACTAACAAATGGTGGCGATCCGAGCGAAAAGTACAGAAATAAAAAGAGTTCACGGAAAGTTTGATTTCCGCCTGACGCTTGCACAAATTTAGGAAACGTGCTATTTTTTTTTTCAAAGCGAAACTTTTTAATTGAGTCAAGGAATGGACGAAGATCTATCGATTTCTTATTCCTGATATTTTAATTGGTTCCCGAAGTTACATTTTTTGATCGGGAATTACATCGTTCCTTCGTCTCAATTTTCCAACTTCGTACGGTACGAGAAAAAATATTAAGGGGTCTCAAAAGAGGTGTTTATCATGCGACATGGTGGTGGAATGTTAACCGTAGACAAAGACTGGTAAATATAGTGGGGGTGGGGGCGTCGGGAGGTCACGTCCGGCTTCGAAGGACTAGCTTCATGCCTCGATGCCTTCGCCGCTGGAGTTGGCAGTCTTCCCCTTACTAAGGAATATTCACAAGCGTTAATCATGTTTAACATATTCTATGTTAAATTTATCGTTCAAACTTGCGTAGCAGGTATGTCTAGATATATTTTAAGCTGTCTGTGTTAGCATTAAAAGTCTTCATAACGTTTACATTTCTTTAAAAATATATTCTATGTTTGAAAACGTGGTAAGTTCCCACAAACGTTATGATTTCAACGTTTTTAATTAAATGACTTACCTATGTTATGCCCACGCAATGTATTTGTCCCAAATACCTTTTAATATTATTTCATGTACTCGTAGGAAGATGATTAATGTCTTCATAAATTGAAGGTCACAGAGACTAATGGACCTTGAACCTTTGTAATTTGTATTTAAAGTTAATGAAATATCGCCATTACCCCAAACCGGGAAATATTAATTGGCAAATGAACTTTATTATAAAATTATTAATAAAGAAATGGAAAAAAATCTTCACCTGAGTGGGACTCGAACCCACGACCTCTGCATTCCGTTTATGTTCGGTTTCTTTATATAAGTTTTGGCTTTGTCGTTTTCCTTTATCTGAATGATATTATTTCTATGTTACGTGTTAATTATTAATTTTATGACACAGGATTCATATTCTAGCGAGTTTGTGCAAAAAAGTCACGCGATTGTAATAAAAAATGCACAAACACGCTTTTGGTCTCAGCTGGCATTGTGATGCGAGCGTGCACTGCGCATCTTTCATGTTTTCATAATATTTGTATGGTTCTTTACTATTTTATTTACATACTAGTGGATACTAGCCCTCGTGGTCTATAGAAAAAAAGAGTCGTATCAAGATAAAACATAATACTTACAGCTTTTGATGATCTCCTTTATAAAATAATAAAAACCGCATTAAATTTCATCCAGTAGTTTTACACACGTATGTTTGTTACGTTTGTTTGTCTGTATGTCTGTGTGTAGTCGTTATGGCGTCGAGGTATTCGATATCAAGTCTCCATTAGTTTTTAAATATTCTATTTCATCTAAGTTCTAGTGGGGGTTAAATTTAAGTTAAATTAAAGATTCGATGAATTTGGAGTTTAGAGTTATTCCAGTATAATTCCAAGTTGATCGAATCTATCCAAAACAGAAAATATCTGTAATGATAGTGACATCGTAACGTAAGTGGAATTTGAATAAGTAATAATGAAAATAGCCAATTACTTTGCGAATAGGATAAGTAGAGCAACTTCAACGTAATTAATTGCAATTTTCCAAGCTATAGCGTATAATTAACTTGAGTACCTAAATAACACAGTGTAATCATAATATAGTGGTGCAACTCCCAGACGGGCGGAATGTTGGAGTCTGAATGAAATTATAAACGCAATTCTTGATCTCTGAGCTCTTGTCAAGTGTGGGAAGCTGAGGAATTAATAAATTAGCGTACTCTGTAATATACTGCATTTTGTGATATTTCAATGTTATGCCTTGTTATTGTAGGTTTATCATTGCATAATTTTAAGATTGAGGACATTAAATATCTTATCGACACTTTCAATGATCGTGCCCCTGTAATTTTTTGCACTATGTATACTTCTATAGATAGATATAACCCTGTAGATAGAGACTAGGTTATCTTAATTAAAGCTATTAGGTACAGCTATTTATTTAGCATTTAGGTCGCGGATATCATATAAATGATATTCAATGAAACTCGCTGCTATTAGATAAAATTAATCTTTATTAGGATCAGAATACTTATAACAGTCCATGTAAGGCAACGGAATAACGTATCTGTACCTACTGCATTTTTCATGCTCTACTAATGCATTTTCATAATCACATTCCAATAGTATTTCTACTCTGTTTATTTAAAAAACTCTCTTCTACGTTTTCTCGTAAACTCTGAAAGAATGAGATGAAGAGATTACGCGACATTTTATATTCAGTAAACCTTGTTTGACGTTGGCGCCAATTGAAAAACCTGTAAAGTTCCAAGTTGCCAACCGGCAGGTTTAAGAGTTTTTAGTCTTTAGTTGCTGATCACTCGCTCGAGGAGATTTACGTTTTTAAAGCCAGTTTGTTACAAAAGCGTTAAGTGTTTTGCAACTTTATTGACTCAGAATGAAAGACCGATGACCCTGCTGTACCTACTGCCCAGTATGAGTTTCCTTAAAGCACGAACTCTTATGCTCCGTAATGTTATCGACATCCAGGCGAATTCTATGAGAATTGACAATGTGACGATTGAATACTCTTTTTGTATCTTATCCAGCGCCGTAAAGTAAACTCGACCATCGTTCAGGTCATAGTAAATAACACTCTAACAATATTGTTTCGCTATCGCACTAGCTCTCACTCATCTGATCCGAGCAAAAGTTTCGATTAAAAACGAATTGATATCGTTAACGATAAAACTGCCATCGATGCCGGACGTCTTGTACTATCGGCAACTTGACAGTGACTGATCGCTGGGCAAGACAGCCGACTGACTTCCCCCTCTCCGCTCCGTTGTAAACTGCTAACCACGGAGTAGATATAGCAAAGACCTACCTATATTAATATAAATCAATGCAGTCACAGTTTAAGTGTAACCACAGAAGAATTTAGAAGGTAAGCAATCCTAATCAGGGTCTTCTTGCAACGGTTAATTTAGGTAAATACACTTTTTGTGTGACTTATAATGGTAGCCTGAGTACTTATGACCCAATCATTGGCTAGCATTTGCCTGTACTCGTACCCTACTGCCCTAAACGCGCGAAATTGCCGGCGCGGCGCGGCGCTGCGCGACTCACTCATTCTATGAACAAACGTTGTTAGGCCATCTCCTTGTCATATATCTACTCCATGGTGTACCCTATTGCAGTCTCAACTGAGCGTCTCTTTATTTCACTCCAGCCTGCGCTGCAGTGTTTGTATTGTTTAAATATTAGTATTGAATTGAGCTCTGAAATACTGAAGTTTGTGAGTAGCTGGAACTTTAGTGTATCTACTGTCGCTGATTTTACAAAGCTTTTTCATACTGAATTGACAAGAAAGAGATATACCTATAGTTAATTAAATTAAAGTTGCTTTGCTTGTTTGATTTAATAGTAAAAAGGCTTGTTATTTATTTTTATTTGTCCTGATGATATAAATGTGAAAGTTTATGAGTGGATGTTAATTACTCTTTCAACAGTAAAACTACCGTTGATGAATCAGTCGTCCGGACTGTTACTTTATACGATCAATCTTACTATACAGGGTGTAACAGTAAGGGTATGTTAAGCGAAAAGCTGTATAAATAGCCCACTATAGAGAACCTATTTCCAAATTTGAGACTCGAAATCACATTTTTATTTTTCAAGATTGTATGAAAATTCTTGAGCTATTTAAAAATTCTCCATACTATCGGGAAAAATAAACATGTGATTTCGGATCTTAAATTTTGTGGATAGGTTCTCTATAGTGGGCTATTTACATAGCTTTTCGCTTAACATACACCTTTTTTTACACCCTGTATATTAGATATCAGTCATATAGTGAAGAATATTGCTCACAATACTCCGAGATTATGCTAGCTACTCGTAAGTTAAACTTACAGTTAACGGGCGTTTACTTAACAGTTTACCAGTGTAAGTTGAAGTGTACATAGTCATAACCTTGTTGTTTCCAACTAAATTGTAACCTAAACGTATTATATTAGAAGTAGCAGATGATAGATTTTATTTATATTTCTTACCTACGTGAAACGTTATGAGATATTAATTATCTATCGTACATATCATAAAATTAAAATTATTGGTTCAACACAATTTAATTTGGGAACTCAATAAGTGAACTAAAAAACTGCGAACTTGGAAGTCGATATTAGAAATCTACGTAATAAACTTCGTAAAAACGTAAATAATGGATTATAAATATATTATAAAATGATAATAAGAAAATGGAAAAATTCTTCACCCGAGTGAGATTTGAACTCACGACCACTCGTAACCCGTGCTTTCGCTCTAACCAACTATATATATTATATTACTTACATATATATTACTTAAAAGCTTATTGCCGAAGCAAGCAACCTGATAAAATTACAAAATGGAGTAACTTCGCGTGATATGCTTAATGTATTATTTCCCTGGAGTTTACAAATTGGTTGTCTGATTAAAATTGCTACGTAACTGGATTCTTTTGCTTGTGTTATTATCAAGGTAAATAAATAGGGGTGTAGCAGACATTTACCATTTTTCATGAAATTATATTGCGCAAGGCTTCATGCGCTAGACTTCTCATGCGTGAAATGATATTAAACGTATTAGAAGTGATTTATTACGTAGTTCTTAATTAACGGCAAGATTTAAAAGATCACAGACAAGTTGCTAGCTCATAGCTTTACCTTACTTCAATAGTTATTAAAAAGCCTCGAGCACACCGGATGCGTATGCGTGCACGTAAGCGTAGACGTACACGTACCTCTGAGTGTAATGTATGGAACTGTCACCGCTTGACGTCTAAGCTTTACGTCTACGCATACGCATCCGGTCTGCCTGTGCCTATACAGTTCCATACATTACAACTCAGAGGTACGTGTACGTCTACGCTTACGTGTACGCATACGCATCCGGTGTGCTCGAGGCTCGTGTGTAATACATATGTATCGAGTATTAATAATTTATTATTTTTTGTTTCAGGTAAATATGAACAAATTCGGCATCTTCCAGAACTACTTTTAATATTGCATACCTCGTGATGGTACCGTAAGTTTAATAGACAATACATTACGGCTCGACAGTCCATTTCAGTTCCTTCATAATATACCTATAGAAGCACAAACCACATTCACTTTTTTCATTATTTTTTATGAGATTTATTTAGCGTTTTAATATTTATTTATTAAGGTAAGAAGCTTGCGTTTTCCACAATTTTATTTCAGCCATTAAGTCCACTACTGAATATAGGCCTCCTCCTCTTACCTCTGCTACTGCGAATTTTATTTACCTACTACATGTATTTATATATATTATACTTATATTTTTTTATTTCTTTCCAGACCCACCACTCCTTGTCCACTTCCCTAACTGCATGCTGGATTACTCAAAGAATAAATTTATTAATATATCTATTTATTTTATAAATATACCCTTTTTTATTTATTACCCTACTTTTTTGACCACATGGTTTTTGTATTTAAGTATATTTTAGGTATACTAATGCCCTTACATGTATAGGAGCGGGATTAATCAGGAGTTCTGTCTATATGGGTACATTAAGGTTTACCATATTTTAGTTTTAGTTAACCATATGAAATTCCGTAAATACTAAGTACCATAGGACCCTCCCTCAACAATCACGGTCCGTTGTCCGTTCACGTCTATAAGCAGCATAAGGAATAGATGGATAATAATATATTATTATAGTAAATTCTTTATTGCACCTCAAATTGAATGCTTCCTATTGATGGAAATGTTACGATATAATAGAATAGTATTTATTTGAAAATTACACATACACGGACAAAAACAACATAGAACAAGACAGTAAAAATAGAGAAATAGGGTATAAAATTAGAAATAAATACAATAGAAAGGAGTAGGGATATTGGTAACGATGACGAACTTCTTCGAGAAACGATATTACCTTGTCCAAGCCCTTAGGTCTTTGATGACACTAAATTGAAGTAGCATAGACTGACCCTAGCTTTGCACCTGTAGCTTTGTGACTGCAAAGGTGCCGGGTGCAATGGCTGTGAAAATTCTAGAATATTCATTTCACTTCAGTGAAACCCTAGTCTTTGTATGAGTAGCTGTGAAAAATAGTATATTATGTATGTGTGTAGGAGTCTGAACTGAATTCTGAAGAATCTGCTGTGATTTCTGTGAACTTGATATTTTTAATTGCAATGTGTATCAGTACAAAAAACATATCCACAGCATCCTCAGCACTACGTCATGTACATGAACGCAACTATATTTTCCACTCAGTCTTTTTTTTTTATTGTAGTTGCACGTAGTATGTAAGTTTATAGCAGTTGTAGCAGGAATATATTAAAGCTTAATTATTGTGCATACACACCTAGGACACTAAGTTAGGTTAAAATCTGTACTGTTCTGAGATGTAAAATATTTTTACTTTGTGTCTGTTGTGTTGCCTTAATAAATAAATAAATAAATAAATTTCTGTGAATGATAGGCCATTTTGAACTTTATATTGACATACTTGACAGTACTTTTATCAAGTTATTCAAGTAAGACAGATTCAATGATAAATGTAGTTTAAGGCAATACACAATTTACACAATAGTGGCTTGGCCGACTGTAACAGACATACCGACCCCAAGCAGGTATAGAAGGTTATCCAAAATCCCAAAATTGTAGCTATCTCTTAGATAGTCTTAAATTATGAAGGTTTCTTTATGACCATTACATGGAGCTTTTTCCTTAAGAACATCGCAGGAATAAATAAAAGGCAGCTTTAAAGGTCATTGCCGCCCTTTATTTACTTTGTGATATAATTTACCCTATGCTTTTAACGAAGGTGTTGTAATTAATTCTGCAGTAATTAGCTATTGCTATTGATTCGGCAAGTTACTGTTAACAAAGTGAATACATAGACGTCAGGATTTAAGTGTAAAACCTACGTGTAAAACAATGTATACGATAGCTAGGGTTGGGAACAGTTTATAAATATTGTCGGTAGTTGTAGTTATAAATTGGTCTAAATGTTAGAATGTATTCAACATGAATACTTTTTGTTTTTATATGGTCGCAAAAATATTTACATATTCAAGCAAGATAAATGCAGAGATCTATGCATAGTTACATCTTCGGAAAAAAGGCGTGATTTTATGTATGTGGATATAACTACAGTAATACCCCACTTTACGCGACCCCGTTATGCGCGGTTTCACTATAACGCGAATTTTAAAATTCACGTTTAAATGCATCGCATAATGCGAAAGAATGTGTATAAATATAATTTAGTCATTAACTCCCCTTTGATCGCGGGAATCCTATTATATATAATATATTTTAAAGTTACACAGCTTTCATTATATCATCATTATAGTACCAAGAAATAACGCAAAATATTACATGTGATGTAAACTCACGTTCAATTCATAGAAAATACGTGAACGTAACCCTATTTCCATGCTGCACTAGTAAGTCATAAATACCATTTATTACAATAAATCCTATCGCAGTTACTGCAAACTAATTAATATTATTATGGTAGTAACACTTTAACTTAACTACTGTAAAGCCAGTCACGCTATATCGTGTGCCTTCGGAACTTACCTATTAAGTATTACTTATATAGGGCGCTAAAATAGTACCCGTACAAGTTGTTTAAAACTAACTAGTAAAACTTAACTAGTTAAGTAGTGCCGGATACTACCTGCATTACATAAACACGTAGGTAGGTTTTCTAAGAAACATGTAGATGTATCAATATCGATATATTTTTACTAACTACACTAGTCGCGTTTATTTTGTATCTAAGTAAGGTTTATCTATGCTTTAACAATTATGTATTTTCTTCGATGTAGTTACTCGTACTTATTCTATTGCTCTATTCTGATTTAGGAACTTATTCTGAAAGATTGAACACCATAAATATAACCTAGCAAAAACATGTTAACTTTAGATGAAAATTGAGTCCGAATCACCCTATCAGTGTTTACTACTGAACCTACCTAATATTATAATAATAATATTATTCACACTTCACAACACATTAACTTAGTCCCACATTAAGATCCATAAGGTCTTGTGTCGTGGGTACTAAGCAACGGTATATAAATACATAGATATTGTCGGTTATATCGTGGTAAGCACAGAAATCTTCAAGTTACTTCCGTGCAAAGAACGTGTAGAGTTGACCTTTTTTCTGGCTTAAATTCACAACTTTACGAATACCTACTTTCTGGCGTAACTGCAGTTTTGTACAAAACCAGTTATGTCGGAAGCGGTGTAAGTTTCTGTTGGATTTTTTAGAACTTTTTATACAGACTCTTGTTTGCTGTGATTTCCTCATTTGGTTGATAACAGCCAATAAAGTGTAACAGTATATTAAATTAACATAGTATAGTATATGTTTTGATACACCACACAGTATTGATGTATGCACCTATATAGTAAACAAATAGAGCCTCTAAAAATAGTGGCTCTCATATTTGATATTACTTCGATAATGTCAAAAGGCCGTTGACCCACAGACACGCCTAGCCGAGCACACCCCTACCCTCAGTTATTCTATAATAATACAAACTTTGTATGCAAAGATGTGTAGTGAGTATTATATTCTGATGTTTACAAAATCCTATGCTAATATTTACTATCTGATCCGAGGATGCACACCGTAGATGTGTTTTTGGTTTTGGTCTGGAAAACAAGTTTTCTTTGAAGTTTTGATAGTTTGCTGCTTGCTTATAGATGATATTATTTACATAAAGTTCGACAGATAAGGTATTATGATTTACAGATATTTACTCGACTATTATCGGAAACGCTCTCCTGTAAAATTTGAATATAGAATATGAATTTTTGATACAAACAGACGATAATTATGTAGAGTCGAACTACGCTAGAACAATTTTCACAAAATCATATTTAATTTTATTTATTGTCTTGTTAATCAGGACTTCGCTTAAACAAAAACAGAGAAAACCACTATAACTATATTGTCAAAGTTTTCGCATAAACTAAATCAGAATCTGAACAAAATCTTATACTTATTTAGCTTCATACTTCTTCTTCAACCATACTTTCATCATCTTATCTAAGTAATATCACAACAAAATGTTATACAGCCAACACTTATAAACGAAATTAGCTCATTACATAGATAGTGATCTTATGTTTTCCAAGCATCATGCGCCATAGAAAGTCTTAATTAAATAAGTTTTGTAGCATGCTTGCAATGTTAGACCGCGTAGTGAAAAAGTTTCACACTAAAATGTTAAGTGCAGGCATTCCCTCTTAAATACTTCTATGTATGTACTGTTGTGTGACTTGGGTATACGATTAAAACTTATGATTTAGTTATGTTTAATCTGAATTGATATTACATTTAGAAGAACCAAGACAGGTGGAGGTAGATTGCCATTGACTGGGTCACAGAAGTTCCGGCGTGCCGACCAAGGTTTCATCCGAAGGACTTAAAAGGGCTACCTTTATGCAGCAGTGGGACTTTATCCCAACTAGATATCAACTAGCTAGATAAACAAATTGGGACCTAATCTTTTCTTTTATTCAGAAAACTGTGTGGCCGGCCATGTAAGCACTTGTGGGTTTCTGACAATTTTGCCTCTCAATACCTATGACGACACTGTGACGTACATTTTCATCAGTTCATTGTTCTTATATCATTGCTACGTTTACATGTCGTCCCGCTTCATGGAACGCCCATGAAGTTTTATACAGTTTTATATAAGCAAGTATACGACAAATGATTATACTTCTTCGCCTCATCCACATTCATCAACGTCCAGAATCTTTCATTAAAAATAGATTTTAAGTTCTATAGGACTTTAGTATATCGTCGCCTCAAACTAAGCTTGCCAACTCAGTGCTCAAAGTCTGTCTCGGCATTATGCAAACCAGCTCCAGTGGCGATGAGGCGAATGCAAAGACGCTGGAAGACCGGGAAGGCGACAAATAGGTCTTATAGTTATTGTACAAATTGTAAACTAGCTGTTTAGACTGCTATACAAACTAATAAAACTATATTTTCGCCTTTTATTGGTAAACATAGAAAATACGTTCATAATCTGACCACGCTATGCTAAACGTGACAGTTGCATCTCATTCGCGATTCTGCAGTTACCGATTCTGCAGTTGCAGATTCTGTACCCTGGGTTATTTTTGGGAACACAGCAGTTCACGTAGAGAAATCTAGGCAATAATATCTTGATGGAAGACTTAAATTTAAAATAAAAATATTTAATATTAATTGCCTAAGTCCTATCTGCATTTGATCAATTAGCTACCTAAGTAGACATGTTAATTAAGCGATCCTTAATTGAAAACAGACTTGGTAATTATCTGAATAACGTTTTGTTATTTTAAAAAAAGGTAATTGTTGAGATTTTTTGTAGGTTATTGTTTTTATTTCAGGCAGGCCGAGACGCAGGGCATATATAGTATTCTAAGAGCTGATTTTTTCAATGGTCAGATTGCCTATGGAAAAGTCGGTCCTAAAAAGGAAAGAACCGTGTATGTTGAACATTAAATAAAAATACACACCACCTAATAAACCTCCTATACAGCATCATTCAAAATAAAATAAATATATAAAATCTACCCAAAAAACCTCTTCGAGGGAACTAAGTTGCTAGCGAATGCTCCATCCAAGAATATATCTAATCAATATTTTATAAATCGCGTCAGACGGAAACCTATGAATGAAATAAACATATATTTCATAGGGCACAAAGGAGACTATATAAAATGTACTTACAGATGTGTAGACATCGTATTTTTATCTTCGAAGTCAATATTCAGTGCAGACACTGATGGAATTGAAAAAACTGAGGCTATTATGAGAATGCTTGGTATTTTTTATAATCAGTACGTATTAAAACATAGCTATGGATGCGTTTGATATCGACCAATCAAAATAATTGACATCATGGAATAATGCATCCTTAGTAATGTGGCATAGCACAAGGAGAGGCATCTCTAGCTAGGACCCCAAAGTGGGTTGATGTTGGGTCTCAGTTTCAGAATATATGACAATATTTTCGGCGTTACGCGCTTCTTAAGCGAAACGTGACACTTGTTACTATTGCTCCCTAAAAAGCCTTAAATTAAATTATATTATTCTACTTCAAATCATAATTATGGATTATCTTATGTCACTTTTTATTTATACAGAACTAAAAACCGACATGCTTAATAAACATAATTTTCCATCACTGATTACATCTCTTTCGCGTTGTTTTTTTTTCATATCAACTATAATTTGATTTAATCACTCATTTAATTAAATACCTAATTTTATCGCGTTTTAATTTAATAACATTTTATTTGCAATTTTCCTCCTCTGAGTACAAAAAACAAGTGAACCGTGTAATTGTTTATCGTGATGTTTAATTCTCAGACTCATTCAGCCCGTAATTTTCCGGATCCATGTGGTGTTTCCGAATCGCATGATTAAACTTCATTACCAGTAATATGAGTTCTATAAAAAGCCATTTCTGACCGTGAGTCAACCCTCCCAAACTGTAGTTTATATTTTGTTTCAGTAATGAAGGCCTTTGATACGAGTATAGGCGCTGGTGTCTGTGATTTGATTATCGATTTGTAGTATCTTGAAAATCCGTAAAACTTATTAAAAGGTAACTAACTTGTAGTTATTTTTATGTCTTTTCGCCCTGTTTTTTATAAAACATATTACGGTACGGTAAGGTACTTCTATTAGTAGATTTCAAAGCCTTTGTTTAGAACCGCCTCAATATAATTATTCTACCTTAACAGGTAACGTGTATTGGTTTTGCGGCTAGTAGGTATACCTATAGTACTGTAAAAAGTTTCTGCTATCTTTACCTATATGTAAACCAATTTCATCAAAATGCTTTCAGGGGTTTATTGTTAAACGGAGGATGAGTGAACTGGAACGGCCGAACGAAATAAATTTTATTATTTGACACCGACATCAATATTGCAAAATGCCAAAGTCAAATTAAATTTTCACCACCTTGTATTTAATATGCATTTTAAATTGGCATCTCAATTTTGCTGTCAGGTTATCGCGGCTGTCAAGTGAATAAAATAATTATATAATCTGTAGTAAGTGCATTTCGATGAACAAAAGAATTAATTGATTCAAAATGTACCATGTATGCAGTGGGAATTTGATCAGTGTCAATACCACGCTACGTGTTAATGACAAACTGATAACATTGAATTTTATTCCTTTGTTAACTATTTTAATCTTTTAATGGTTTATTTATTTTTGGGATGTTTATTTATAGGGGCTTCACTAGAATACATCAGCTGCATCTCTTTTCGTGCATGTCGGATCTCCTGCATTTTCTGGGGCGGATAAGCTAGCAACGATGGCGGTCAAATGTTTGCCTAGAGAATTGTAAAAAAAAAACTTGTCACTGATCATTTCCATCTATCTCAGCTATGCTAAAAAACATGGCTGTGGGATTCTTTAATGATTATGCAATTTTGACTACCCCATTGTGTAAGTAGGTCTGTTAATTTTTCGATCACAATTTAATATCGGTACAATTTTGTGTTTGAAAAAGCAAGTAATACTTATCTTCGAATGCATCAAATGCCAGGCAAATGGTGGTCGAGCGAGTAGTCTGCTCACTACTCGATCGACCCTGGCATTAGCGTTAAAACATATAATTTTGTAATTCCTTTAGACAGATTAAAGATAAAGTATAGAAACATAGATAAGCAAGAACACTTTCACTAATTAATTATTTTACGTATTTATTTGCTTATGAATTTAATGCTAACATTCATATGAAACAAAAAGTACACTGTTCGATGTAATGTACTGAATAAATGATGTCGAATGTTACGTACATGGCCGATATTTCCCTGGAGCGTACATTTCTCTGGATTATTTTTTATAGAAAAACCTCAATAGATTAAAGAAATATATATGTCAGGAGGCCGACGGGAACAGGCATGAGATTGAGAGACAGATTTTTGATAATTTTGTCCCGTAATAATTAGGGATCTGGATGTTTTTACTTTTGTACACATTAAGGAAATTGAAATGTATAATATATATCATCTGCTCTTCCCTTATTTCAAAACATAACAACTTTAACTAATATTCTGAGTATATAACTATAACTTATAATTAATATTCTTAGTCTTAATTGACGAGAGAGAGGGACTAGGGGCATAGGCTCGGAAGTTGATGTCTCAGTCTCTGAGGCTGTTGCTGACGGCACCGCGCCTTCGGTCTCCGAGGCTTCTGCTAAAGGCATCGAGCTCCCAGTCTCTATCTCCTCCTCTGAACCAACAGCATCCTCCCAATTCTCATCCCCATGTGGAGGCTGTTGCTTCGGACTAGCCTCTTCAGTACACAATTGAATTCCTGAAGAATAAGGAAACAAATCTGGAGATATTTGTGGCGATGCGGGAACATCTTGGGATGTATATTTTCATCATATATGTGTATAAGGTAAGACCTACAACCACATTTTTATCTTTAACCCAATGTGGTTTCCTACTTATGTATGATCTCGCCCAAACTTGTTGACCAGGAGTAAAACTACGCACTTTATTATTATTAATATTAAACATAGGTTTGAGACTAGTACTAGGCTGTGGTGGTAAAACTAGATCAAGTGTGCTCCGCAAATAGCGACCAAACATTAATTTCGCCGGCGAAACTCCTGTTGCTGTATGAATTGTGTTACGGAATTGAAACAAATATTCTTGTAACTTTTCCTCTATAGCATTTGGACATGAATTACATTCAAGTATTGTCTCAATCATATTGTTACATATTCGGACGAAGTTTTCAGCTTGTTCATTACTACATGGATGGTAAATAGGTGAATTAAGGTATTAAATGCTGCTAGCTGCACAAAAATCGGAAAATTCGGAAGTCGCTATTTTTACATCATTATCAGATACGATTGTTTTAGGAAGACCGAATCTTGAAAATAAAACTTTAAGGCGTCGAATTAATTGCTTTGTGCTGCATACCATTACTCATTTCTAAACACTCAACCCATTTACTATATGCGTCCACTACGATTAAATAAGTTTTTTCTTTAATGGACATGTAATCTATATGCAGACGCACCCTCCATATGCTTGTCTATGCCTGGCGACCAAAACCGAGAACGAGCGTTACTTTACGTTTTGACAATGCCTTGATGTGTCTTATGTAACTCATCCTACAAGACCTGCCTAAACTTGGTCAGAATAACAACCCGATGTCCACGCAACAAACAATCATTTTCAACATCAAGCTCATTTTTACACATAAAATAAGGTCCTACATCACTACATACTTTACGCCGCCAACCATCCTTTACATATTTGATAACTGTTGACAAAACCTTATCCCATCCTCGTCGCCTGAAATGTATGGATGAAAACGACCGTCTCGTAGCTATAACTAGTTTATTATTGCTCTGACAGACAGACGTCACAGACGAGGAGGCTCTCACATAGGAGCAATCCTCGTCGCCCGAAATGTATGGAAGAAAACGACCGTCTCGTAGCTATAGCTAGTTTATTATAGCTCAGACAGACAGACGTCACAGACGAGGAGGCTCTCACATAGGAGCAATCCTCGTCGCCCGAAATGTATGGAAGAAAACGACCGTCTCGTAGCTATAGCTAGTTTATTATTGCTCTGACAGACAGACGTCACAGACGAGGAGGCTCTCACATAGGAGCAATCCTCGTCGCCCGAAATGTATGGAAGAAAACGACCGTCTCGTAGCTATAACTAGTTTATTATTGCTCTGACAGACAGACGTCACAGACGAGGAGGCTCTCACATAGGAGCAATCCTCGTCGCCCGAAATGTATGGAAGAAAACGACCGTCTCGTAGCTATAGCTAGTTTATTATAGCTCAGACAGACAGACGTCACAGACGAGGAGGCTCTCACATAGGAGCAATCCTCGTCGCCCGAAATGTATGGAAGAAAACGACCGTCTCGTAGCTATAGCTAGTTTATTATTGCTCTGACAGACAGACGTCACAGACGAGGAGGCTCTCACATAGGAGCAAGAAGGCAGCATATACAGAAATATATACATACATATACACTACGGCTGAATTCTTAATAAGAGCTAGCCGAAACTTGCAAAGGAGATCCTGCAGCCATGTTTAGCATAGCAGATGTAATGATGATGGAATATTATGTAAATTATTTACATATTTAGGTATATTTTAGTTAAATATAAGTCCTAAACCTAAACCTACTGATTTGGGGTTATTAGATGATGATTATCCACTAAGAACTGGTAGTATATCATCGCCATCCATCCGCCCGTAAATTTGTTAATAATGGAGTCGAAAATAGCTCAAATTGCAAGAGTGGGCATTGGAAATGATGAAGTTTAACATAGATACATAAAGCCCATTATACTTAAAGAGGTAGGGCAGAAGTGTGCACATTATACACATTGACACTCGGTAATAGTGTAATTTGATCACTGTTCATACATTGTGTGAAAAATGTTCATACATATTATGAGTGCACTTTGGTCACGGCTGAATTACTTTATTTTGCCATTTTAAATTGTGACATTTGTTTAATTATTTATTTGCCTATTTGAAATACAACATGACCTTTTTTTCTTGAGACCAAATTACACTAATTCAATTTATCATATCTATATTTATCTGTTGTGCCGATAAGGTTGGTATATAGGTAAATTCCGTCTAGGTTAAATGTAAATAGGCGGAAATTAATCGTTAACGCATACCTCCGGGATTATCTTCTATCTATATTCCATAACATGATTATAGATATAAGTATAAGTAAGTGTGTTGTAGCTTTTTATTTATAGTTTTGAATTTTTACGTTTGAAGAATCCTGAATGACTGACTAACGGATCAATGCACAGTGCCTAAACAGCTGGTCTTAGAAACTCGAGACTTGGAAGGTGTATGTTCATTGCTTGTCTTAGGCATCCGATAAAAAAAAAAGCGCAATTCCCCGGAAATGGGAAAAGCGAGAGTTCCAAAGTTTACGTCGCTAGTTCTTTAGTAAAAATCTATCTTAGCCGGTCCATTTACAATTTGGATCAAACTTATTCCGTTCCTTTCCTACTCCACGTCTATAAGGCGTTAGGTACAGTGGAGAAATAGTATTGAAATAAAGGAAAACGTATATAAAAATACTAAATTGTCAAGGCATGGATTTAGGAATAAATAATACGAAACCATTATGTTGTATTTTATAAGGTATCACAGTAAAGTGATGTATAAAAAATTACAAAACTCTTAGCTCTACTTATCATACATAAAGTAAATTAAAGTAAACGATCTCAAGTATAGAAACCTATTTAGATATATTTATACTCGGGTATCGGATAATATGTAAGTATTTCATACACTAGACTAGTAACTGTTATAGCAGCATATAAATTCTAGTTAAAATTGAAGTTTAAAGAAGAAAAAACTAACGCTGTTAATTTGTTAAGATTCAAATGTACCTTTGGCAGAGGATTTGAAGTCTGTAAAAAAGAGACTTTACTTTAAAGTAGCACAAGAAACAAGAGAACTACAATAGGAGAAAAAGTTTATAAGAAAAACTAGAAGTAGTTAAAATAAGGCCTAACTGGTACTTACTCTTCCTATGACGATTTATGCAAAGTTTCAGTAATAATGGCTGCATACTTTAAGTTAAACACACAATTTTGTTATATGCAATAACAAATATTGATCACACAATTTTGCTGACTTCTTACGTCTACAAATACTTTAGGTACTGGGGCCGCTTAATTCGTACCCTTTGCTATTACAAATGCTGATCGGGAATAGGTAAAAAATTGAAAAAATAAAAAATCTCACCAATTCAATCAACCTTTGTAACTGCAGGAGTATTCTAGTAAACGGTCAAACCATGCCTTTACTAGCTTGCTATCTTTCGGTAACTCTTATTTCGATTTTAGCGCTTTATTTATCAAAATTTATTTGCGTGTAAACGCTTACATCCTCTGATAAATGCTAGGAATATCCTCGCTGTAAAGTTACGTTTAAGATAGTTTAACACTCAGATAGTCCCTTTCGGAACTAACTATTATAAACTTGTAGACTGTTTGGGCTTAAGCTTGTTCGGCATCATCTGCCATTTGGTTTTGATTTGTTATTAAGTCAATTGAATAATGCTAGAATTATTGTCTTCGTATTTAAATCGTTGCAAGATTTCAATGTTGTCTCTGGCGAAATGATGCCGAATCACGGATACTATGCCCAAGAAGTTGGATTCAATGATGAGTTGAATTCATGGTTGTCGCTATATTTTATATTTATATCTGAGTGTAATCTAGTAAAGGCTGTAATTGAATTAATCCCAAGTAGAGATAGCTACGTCGTTGTAAGGTAGAGGAACTATGACTGGCTTCTCCACTGGCACTGAATGGAGAACCGGGTAGGGCACGGTTTTGATCACAGGCACTGGCTTGATGACGGGCACCTCTCGAAGAACTGGTACGGTTTTGATCACTGGCACAGTCTTGATGATTGGCACCGTCTCCACGTGGTGATGGTGTATGGTGTGCACCTTTTCTGGGATGTGGACTCGGATGCTGTAAAATGACGATTGAGTTTTTAGTTGCTCTTTTTGAAGGCATGTTTAATCGAACTTCGAACGCAAAAGTTAACTTTTATGCCAGGAACACAATATCTCAATCGAGGGAATAGGACAAAATACCACTAAGAACATAAGCGTAGGTACTCGTAAGGGGAGATTTGTGCGTATAGTAAAGTGGTATAAGTTTAGCTGAGGCATTCCTAGAGATAGAGAGATGAAAGTTCCCAATCTCCCGATTTGCTTTGATATAGTGGTGATAAATATCTTGCAACGCACGCACGACCAAAACTCCGTGTTACGCACCACTTACGCCCATAAAATAGTGTTTTAATGTGATTCCTAATGCAAAAATGTTTAATTAACCACATACGCAATTCCGACTTACCGATGCGATATCGAGTGCACTGTGAACTTGATTTTCCAGTTAAATTAATCGCGTGATGTTGCTATTACCTAATATTTGCTAATACATTAACCGTAGACAGGAGAAATTAACTAACCAGCAAATGCGGTGGTATCGCGGTAAACGTGGCAAATGTTATTTGTTCGTGGCTTTATATTGTTTTGATTATAAGTATTGTTAGTACTTCTACGACAGCTACCGGATTTTTGACATGTTTAATTTTACAAAGAATAAATCAAAACCTTTTAATCGCACCAGTTGATGGACATGGTGAAGGTGAAAGAGATGTGTCTGGGACGTGCTAAATAGAGATATATAGTATCTGCCTATCCCTTTGGGATGTAGGCGTGAAGGTATGTTTGGACACGATACCACCATAACATGTGGGGCGAAACAAAAGTCTTATTTATCTACTAATTACGTTGGATTAAAATTTAGTCGAAAGAAGATAACTTCCAAAAATCATAACTCGAAACATAAATCATGCAGTCAATTCAATTGTTAAGAAACCTAAATATATAAAATTATAGAAAGATTGTAAGAAGTAACTGTTAAATTTGAGTTTTTTCAGGATAGTGGTTCTTCATATAGTGGAGAATTTCACATGTGTGCTCCGTAAAGAAGACATGGTTTTTTATACGTGAGTTAAGTACGTAATATTAAAATTGGTACGCGCTACAGAATACAGTAAAGAGTTTAGCGGGTATGTTTGCATGACTTACTTCGTTTTATGGTAACCAGGATCCGCAACTGGGTTCGCCAGACACAAATGGCCGGCCATCGCGACAACAAAGAAGAACTGAAATTGAGAAAGTTCATTTGTTAGTTTGAACGAAAGTAAAGGCCAGCAGGAAAGCTATGCAAGGATCTCAAGGATATGTTACCAAATTTTGGCAGACTTTCTAGCCTATGCAAAATAAAGTAAATTTTCCGGAAAAAAAAAGAAGTATTTTCGGAGATATGAAGTGCAGATGTTCTTTCTCGGGATCTAGCTAGACTAACTGTGTACCAAATTACATTTAAATCAATTCAGTATCGGCGTGAAGCCCGAACTGATAGACTTTCGTATTTACAATATTAGTAGGATCCGGACAGATATGTAAAAATGTGATACATAGCGTAGATGTAATAACATAAAATATGTACCATTCCCAAACAAAGACAAAACAAGTTCTAACGCGAACTGTCCCCAAATAATAATTTAATTAACTTCATGTACACACAGTCCCTATTTCGGTTATGTTTACACAAAATATTTGTACAATCTACGGCTCCACATGTGACCGTATTGGCAATATTCGTATGCCCATGAAGCAGATATTAAAAGGAGCTGTCAATGTATGTGACAATATGAACCAACTGGCTGAAATTGCCTTTTCTCTGCGCATTATTTCACTTAATTGACATTATAAACCAATGAATCTGTGAATATCACACGCATACGTAGGAACGTAGTATAGCAAATCTACAGAGTGTAACAAGAGGGGTGAAGCAAAATGCTATGAAAAAGGCCCACTATAAAGAATACAGCCACAAAATTTAAGACTTGAAATCACATTTAGCAAAAGTGGTATTGCTACATCCTGTGTAGTGGAAAGTAGCCCTACACTTGTGACTGTGACACTATTCTCTATAAGCAACCGTTGCTAGGCCATCTCCTTTATGTATCCGCTTGATGATGCCCACTGTTCCATGACAAACCAAGGCGCCAACGACAAAGATAATCGGATAATCTATCATGTTTTTTATGACTTTTTTCTTAAGAAACCAAATGATAGATAGCTTGTTGTGAGTGAGTGATTTCCTGCGCTTTTTCAGCTCATTCACTGAATCATTCATAAGGAATAAGCTCGGATATATTCGATGCTTCACTTGGCTTGAGATCGTTTGGAAAAGTAATATAAGTAGATATGTAGTTTGATTACAGCGTTTTATTATAGCAAATAGCAGCTAGCCACTTGGAACTTTGAAATTGGCTCTTGAGTGAAACCTTCTGAAAATTGATTCTGTTTTATGTTACGTGGTACTTGTTGGGATCTTGGTAGAAGCAATTTTATTTTCTTCAATTTTATCGATATCAATTTTGCATTTTTTTGCACAACACTCACAACTAGCACTTTGCAAACACTTTTTATTCTTATTCTTACACGCACAAAAGAATATAAATTACAGGATAAAAGAAGAGATTTTATGTTTTTTTTGTCGAAATTTTTAAGGGATTATAGTTTGATAAGGTTTTCTGGGCTAGTGTTTGTTACCGGTTACTTCTGATAGCACATAATTAATAAATTATTGTAGCGAAATCGACCTGTAAATTCACTGACCCATATAAGTTTGAGGCACTATATTGATACAGCGCACAGCTAGGGTAAAAGTCTTTATAGAAAAATTGAATTACATTTTTTCACTTCATGTTCACTAATAAAAATGTAGAAAAAAAAAACTATTAAAACTTCTTTTACACATGAATATTCACAGTTTTTTTAAGGGTTGCAAAAAAATGTGTTTACTCACAGCAATATTGTGGGTCATGTTGGCGGAATGTAGAGTGTTTCTGTTACCGATGCGTACGCGCAGGCCTTAATATGCACTAGGGTTGTGCAACGTGTTACGGTTCGACTCCCGCCTGAGAACGTACCTTGGTGCGTTACTTGCA
Source organism: Carposina sasakii (assembly GCA_014607495.2). NCBI lineage: Eukaryota > Metazoa > Arthropoda > Insecta > Lepidoptera > Carposinidae > Carposina > Carposina sasakii. Next base: position 8,938,015 of record CP053162.1, on the reverse strand, counting down.
TATTTCCCTCATCCTTTTTGCAAGTGAGTGAGTGAATGAGTTGTTCCATTCGTGTTTTTACGTTTTTACCACTATCTTATGTTATGTCTTATCTTATTTTATAACTTATCTTATGTTTATTAAATAATGATCTTTAGAGGTTTTCATAAATTCTTAAGGGCAGGCATTTAGGACTTCTTGAATAACTAGTTTAGTTATTGATTGCCCTTGGGTTAAATTGTTAACTTAAAATACATACTCAGCTGTTTTCATTTAAATTAAATTTATGATGAACTCAATTTGTACTTTATTAAAATACTTTAGTCGCTTGTAAGGTACCCTCTGAATTTTGGGCCAATCCCAGTCAATTTATACTCGTATTGCAAGTAATTGCAACAGGCGAATGCACTGTTACGTTCTATTTGCAATGCATGTTGCGCCCACGCAAATCAACTAAAACAAACACGTTATAAATAACCATGTGTGTACTATTATGTCAAATGATTACTATTAGAGCATGATAGCATGATTACTGCTACAAATCGCACCCTTCAAATATGCATATTCAACATTATACATACATATAATCACGCCTTTATCCCTTACGGAGTAGGCAGAGCACCAAGGGCCCGATAGACCTACATGGTGCCACTTCTGACCAATTTTGAGGGTATAGTTGAGATATACAAGTTCGGTTAGTAGTGACAGGTGGTCAGCCCATCGCCTACATACATATATAGGTACATAAATTAAATTCCTATGCTGATGCGGCTTTACTAGAAAGAGCTCTATGCCTTAGACATAAACACGTCCTGTAAATTTTCTTCTTAAACATCTTTTTGTTAATATTTGTATGTATACAATCCTACTAATATTATAAACGTGAAAGTTTGTAAGTATGGATGAATGGATGTTAGTTAGTTACTCTTTCACGTAAAAACGGCTGAAACGATTTTAATAATATTTGGTTGACACCCGGTGAGCTGGCAAGCGGTGATAGCCCAGTGGTTAAGACGTGCACCTTCCAAGCGGGAGGCGTAAGTTCGATCCCAGTCACGGGCCTGTACCAATGAATTTATTTCATGTACAGATTTTAATGTTGTAAAAGTCACCTAGAACGTACCTAATTTATAAATGAAATTTTATTAGGCGTTACGATTCGGAAGTTCAAACATTCACTGAGGATGCCACGGATGTTGGCGAAACTTATGTGGATTATTTATCTAGTTTTTGATTTCGGAATAGTGGGATGTCTTATCTTGCATGCTAGGTGCTCGGATCTGGTTTCTTATGGCGATTGTAGGTAGTGCAAGTGCTTGTTTTCGCAGTTATGAGTTATCAGATCCGAGGGTCAGTGGAGGGTCTAGGGCCCGGTGCTGGGCGAACCCGTAGTGAATACATAATTTATCTTTCTATTTACGAATAAAATACCTACTCCTTGTCTAGAAGGGCTTATATCATTTCTATTCGCAAGCAATTAACCTCTACATAGCTTCTAACCTCTAATAATTTACTATTTACTGCGTCCGCTAGTGGTGACTCGACTCACACGAGCACACCTACTAATTTTATAAACGTAAACGTTTGTAAAATAAAGATATTTTTGTGCTTATCACTTTTTCTAAATCGTAACGGATTACGATGAAACTTGGCAGTTATATACAGGGTGTAAAAAGACAACAATGTTTTTTTAATACCTCGTATTCTTTGTAAGGTTACGATCATTTTCTTTTATGGAACCAACCCTGGGAAAAAATTATGAAAAAATACTGTAATTTTATTGCAAGCAATGTATTAGTTTGATGCTCAAAGTATGTACGTACAAAACTAACATTATAACATTTTGACATGGTATCTTTGAAAAAAAAAAGTTTGTTTGCCGATTTCAGATGGAAAAAATGATCGTGATATTACAAAGAATACGAGGTATTAAAAGAACAAAGTTGTCTTTTTACACCCAGTAGATTATACATCGGAATTATACGAGTACATAGGCTAATAATTTACATAATACGTACCTATATTTAATAATACCTATATTATATAGTTATACGAATAAAACTTTTTTAATAACTATATAGTGACACTATAGTGTCATTTTTATGACATAACGTTAATTACAACATTTGAACTGCAATCCATAAAGTACATAAAACGCCCTAGATTTGTGAGACGGAAGAACCAAGGATATAGGCTATTATGAGTTAAGTAAGAACCTGGTTTACTGTGATTATAATATTATAGAGAAAATATTTTCTAAAATATCTCTACCATGAGCATATTAGGATATTTAGACTGTGCCAAGTACACGATTTTGCAATAACTTGCGTGACACAAGTATGTGTCGTGGACGTGGTCACTGAAACTTTTCAAGTGAACAACTCTTCTGTATCGATTCTGGTCAGCACAGCAATGTCACCACCTCGTAGAATCTGGATTGAGATGAAGCCTTGATAGTAATCATTATCATATCAGACCAAAATGAAACTAAGTCGATAGTAAATGGGGTTACCAAGCATACATACGAGTAATATAGGTTCTGGGTTCGAATCCCGGTAGGTGCAAACATTGATATGATGAATATCAATGTTTGTTTCCGAGTCATGGATGTTTCTATACTTATCTATGTTTTTATATACCGTTGCTTAGTACCCACGACACAAGACCTTAGGGATCTTACTGTGGGACTAGGTTAATGTGTTGTGTAGTGTGTGAATATTATTATTAATATTAGTTCTTCTTTTTAAATTACTTTTCTCGGAAATGTTGTAATTAAATAATCCTGTTACCTAGCTACCTCTTCGTTCGTGTTTAACATTTCTTATAATTAAATAGTGAGTTATAGGTGAAATCATAAATGTCTTGAATGCGCAATTTTTTTGACTGACATGATATGATATCATAATTTAGCAGTGGCGGATTTATCTCTTTTTTTCGCATTGTGCGTGTTTATAGGTATTCATATTATTTTCTCTATTATCAATGCGATATTTCATAATACTAATTTTGTCCCGATTGATCTGTCAGTGATTTACTAAAATACGTCATCTTCTGTGGATATCAGGCGGTCTCTATCCGGTAAATATTGCACAAGGATTTTTAGAAAGACGTTTAATCTATAAAGTTTAACGTATGTTTAACTCATAGAGTTAGTATAATTTCACCTAATTACCTACCCACCTACACAGAAATTATAGTTTATGCTAATAGCTCCTAATAGATCCTAAATAAACCAAGATAGCGTTCTGTTGATCCGAAATAAGCATTATTTATTGTCGAGAACTTTATACATTCTGTATGTATTCTCGGAATTTAGGGGTGTTCTCCAAGCGATGAGCTAGCAACTTGTCACTGTTTGGTGACATCTGGGGGTCTACTCTGAAGTGACGATAAACGAAGTATCGGCCGAATATTGAGGTTTTTTCTACTACGAACTTCCTTCGATCGGGTCAGTCACGCCGTTTTTTCATTCGGTCCGATCGAACTCTATTTCACAGGTATAGAGCTAGATAATAGGAAGCTTATAATATTAGTCAATGAGAATTATTCTCTATGGTTCCGAATGAGTTGTTAACATCCGAAGCAATTTCGTAGTAGGGTCAAAGGTTTCGATTCGGTCGGGCTTCGGTCGGACCGAAAGATTCGAAAGCGGCATTTCAGAGTAGACCCCCTGACCCCGCTATGTTATTAAACGTGGCTGTAGGCTTAGACAAAGTAACGTTATATCTTGACCAAATCTATAGACTTTTGTCACCGACTTTGCTACAATAGGAAGCCTTTATTATCGAGTGATGAACAGATATTGGTATGGTGTTGCGAAAATAATCGTTATCCTGCAGTTCTGTCTGCCTCATCTTTAGAAAACACAGCCGTGTGTATTATGTAAATTTTGATATTATGTAAAAGATGGCATTTTTAATATTCACTCCAAGAAGGGATTAAACATGTTCTGCATGTGTCCTATGAATATTGCAATCAGATATTTGTCTAAATCAATAGGCATCGAGATTAAGGCTCAATTTACGCCGCCGCGGAATGGAACGGAATGGAAGTTTTTGTACATTGCATAATGAACTTTATGTCAAGTGTATAACAAACAAACTAAATACGAGCCTAAAAAAAAGTCGCGGGTCTTCCGCGGAATCCTCGCGCATTCTCGAGAACTCTCCGATGATTTAACGTAACGGAATTTGGAAATTGACGTTGATGATATAAAGTTTATTATGCTACATACGATTTCGTTGCAAAAATTCGCTTTCGTTCCATTCCGCGACGGTGTAAATTGAGCCTAAGTAAGAGCATAAACACAGTGTTAGTTTTCTTTAGTTTCCGCGTCTGTCAAGAGGCGCTACACAGAGACTACTAATTTACTAGTCCTACTTTATCTACTCAGTATTCTGAGACGTTAAGATTTTTTTACCTGATTTCACTCCACGTTTTTGCTATAGCGTGTACTGTTTTGAAATAACTTGTTACGCTATGACCTGTCCTTGTTTTTAAGGGTGTTACCAGACCAATCGATCGATCCTCGATCGAAGGTATCGTCGATAGAATATGTTTGTCGATTTCGATCGATAGCCAATTAGCTATCGGACCAATCGATTAATGTAGAGCAATGCCATCGACCGGTAAAGCTACCAGACCTGTAGATCGACGCCGTTGACCAATTATTATTTATAATATATAATATCTTAATTTAGATAAATTTGTAAGATACTTCTCTATTATATAATCCGCTAGGATACGGTTGATCGTTTCACCATTTAACATTGTGCTGAGGGATTTAGCTTTGTTTACCGAGATATGGCTAGTGCAAATTTGACCATCTCTTTTAAACATTTTTTTACATACGTGATTGGCAACGTTATTTTTCATCCCGATAGCTATAGTATCGGGATGAAAAATAACGTTGCCAATCACGTATGTAAAAAAAAAAGTTTAAAAGAGGTGGTCAAATTTGTCTTCCGAGTTAAAATGACCCGGTAGCTCAGTCGGTTAGAGCACAGCACGGTATGCGAGAGGTAGTGAGTTCAAGTCTCACTCGAGTGAAAAAAAATTCAATTTCTTAATATTATTTACAATGAAATTATTATTAGTCTGATAAGGGGTACATGAATGGAATTTTTGGCAAAGTAGACACACCACCTTCAGTCTAATTTGCGCTTATTGCACTGCGGAATTGCTGATTCCGTTTGTTGCTTCGAAGCTTTGGTTTAGCTCTCTAAAGTTTTAATATAACTTTGTATGCATACACTGAGAAAAATTTGTTACTTACGGAGACCAAAATTGTAATGGTATTGCAGCAAGCTACTTACCACGTATATTTCAAACGTAAAATGTAAGAGCCATACTTACAAAGAAACGGCATACTGTCGAAGCAGTATGCGACAGCGTGCTCTGTAAGGATAATGCCTCCGAGCTACGTATCTGGGTACTGCATCGTTATTAAGTATGTCACATCTGGATTTTAAGGATCCGGAACCCTTACAAAATACGTATGCCGTTAATGGTGCCACATATTTAGTTTAAGTAAACCCCAACATTATACGTACACTGTACCGTTAAATACGACTTCAGCGTAAGTAATATAAGTATTTAGAAACATTATGTCAGAATTCTGTATATTTCAGAACGTATCACGTCAATATTTAGAGCGAAATCGTTATACCGACTCTGTCTAGTGACATAACGTTCCTGGATACTTACTTAATGTACCAGATGTTTTAGTATAATGAAAGATTTTTAGGTGCTTATAATCACTCTTTCTAAGTACATTATGTATAGGGCATAATGATTCCGAACTATGATAGTATACATAAAAAATAGAAACATGATGGCTATTCGAATTGCGCTTACTTACAAGTGTATACCGATTACGTTTTCTTTACCTAGTCATTGTAAGTATGTGGTCTACTTATGTGAACATTGTGGCTACGTATCCAACGCCATTATGAAAGTAGTCAATCTCCTGACACACGCCTACCTCATACGTAAAAAACTTAGAAGGTAGGTACCATGACATGTACATATACTGTGTCATTATAAGTATGTAGTCTACTTATATAAACGTTGTAGCTTACGTATCTAAGTATCTAACGTCGTTATGAAAATAGTCAACCTCCTGACACACGCCCACCCCTTACTTAAAAAACGTAGGCGGTACCATGAAATGTAAATATACTGTGTCATTATAAGTATGTAGTCTACTTATATAAACGTTGTAGCTTACGTATCTAAGTATCCAACGTCGTTATGAAAATAGTCAACCTCCTGACTCACGCTCACCCCTTACGTAAAAAACGTAGGCGGTACCATGATATGTAAATATACTGTGTCATTATAAGTATGTAGTCTACTTATATAAACGTTGTGGCTTACGTATCTAAGTATCCAACGTCGTTATGAAAATAGTCAACCTCCTGACACACGCTCACCCCTTACGTAAAAAACGTAGGCGGTACCATGACATGTAAATATACTGTGTCATTATAAGTATGTAGTCTACTTATATAAACGTTGTGGCTTACGTATCTAAGTATCCAACGTCGTTATGAAAATAGTCAACCTCCTGACACACGCTCATCCCATACGTAAAAAACGTAGGCGGTACCATGATATGTAAATATACTGTGTCATTATAAGTATGTAGTCTACTTATATAAACGTTGTAGCTTACGTATCTAAGTATCCAACATCGTTATGAAAATAGTCAACCTCCCGACACACGCTCATCCCATACGTAAAAAACGTAGGCGATACCATGACATGTAAATATACTGTGTCATTATAAGTATGTAGTCTACTTATATAAACGTTGTAGCTTACGTATCTAAGTATCTAACGTCGTGATGAAAATAGTCAACCTCCTGACACACGCTCATCCCATACGTAAAAAACGTATTGCGGTACCATGACATGTAAATATACTGTGTCATTATAAGTATGTAGTCTACTAATATAAACGCTGTAGCTTACGTATCTAAGTATCCAACGTCGTTATGAAAATAGTCAACCTCCTGACACACGCTCACCCCTTACGTAAAAAACGTAGGCGGTACCATGATATGTAAATATACTGTGTCATTATCAAGTATGTGATTTACTGATATAAACGTTATGGCGACATATCTCAAGTATCTAACGCTATTATGAAAGTAGTCAACTTCCTGATACACGCTTACATTTTTTTTAATGTGAATGTGTATGAGTAAGTTGACTTCTTAAATAATGGTGTTAAATACTTAAGATACGTAGCTACATTTACATACTTATAATGACACAGTATATTTATATGTCATGGTACCGTCTACGTTTTTTACGTAAGGGGTGAGCGTGTGTCAAAAGGTTGACTATTTTCATAACGACGTTGGATACTTAGATACGTAAGCTACAACGTTTAAATAAGTAGCCTACATACTTATAATGACACAGTATATTTACATGGCATGGGACCGCCTACGTTTTTTACGTATGGGGTGAGCGTGTGTCAGGAGGTTGACTATTTTCATAACGACGTTGGATACTTAGATACGTAAGCTACAACGTTTATATAAGTAGACTACATACTTATAATGACACAGTATATTTACATGTCATGGTACCGTCTACGTTTTTTACGTAAGGGGTGAGCGTGTGTCAGGAGGTTGACTATTTTCATAACGACGTTGGATACTTATATACGTAAGCTACAACGGTTATATAAGTAGACCACATACTTATAATGACACACTATATTTACATCTCATGGTACCGCCTACGTTTTTTACGTAAGGGGTGAGCGTATGTCAGGAGGTTGACTATTTTCATAACGACGTTGGATACTTAGATACGTAAGCTACAACGTTTATATAAGTAGACTACATACTTATAATGACACAGTATATTTACATGTCATGGTACCGTCTACGTTTTTTACGTAAGCGTGTGTCAGAAAGCTGATTGCTTAGAGAATAGCGTTGGATACTTAAGGTACGTACGCTACATGTTTATTTAAGTAAATCACATACTTATAATGACACAGTATATTTTCACGTCATGACCCCGTCTACATTTTTTACGTAAGGGGTGAGCGTCTGTCTTAAATAATGGCGTTAAATACTTAAGACGCGTAGCTTCAACGTTTAATAATAATATTTAATACTATCAAATTCAATAATAATCAAACTACAAAATTCCAAATGGGGCAATCACTTTTTGCATCCAGATTCTAGACGTTTAACCTGAAGTGTTTGGAAACCGTCACATATCGATTTTAAAACCAATCCGCCCATTAATGTAAAAAGAAAATCATATAGCGGCCACTTAGGTATTACCTATGTGCATTCTGAAATAGGTTACCTACATGTTTGAGAATCGTGGACATTGTTAAATAACGATTTTGGTAGCAATCCGGATATCTATTTAAAAGTTCAAAATAGCGGCCACTATTAATTTTGTTCTGACAATGTATAAGTAGGTATGGCACGTGCTGCGTACCTACCTACCTCTTCGTACCTTCGTACCTACGTTTTCGTTTGACATGAAGCGATTAGAAATGAAATATTTTCTCGTTCACCTATGTAAAACGGAATTAGGTATCGGACCCTATTGTAGAGCTAGTATTATTAATGATTAGGTATTATTAAACATTTTGGCTTAGTGTTTTTTCCTTTGTATAAGTAACTAGGTTCATATTAAATAGAATTTCATTCATAGTGGTGACGAGGCAAATGGCTCAGTAGATGATGAAAGAAATTGCAGCTAAGGGAGATGGTAAGCGACAGAATTTGTGTGTAGTAGATTTAGGACTCCACAATTCTTTTCAAAATTCAATGTCAAAGCTCGTGGAAATAAAAAAATGAAGATTTGTGTAGGAGATTAAGGACTCGAAAATTCGTTTCCAAATTCGAAAAAAACACTAGTATCGAATGTAATATCGATATATTTCATCCGATATATCGTGACACATTACATTTTTTTTTCTTTATACAATCTACTTGTTCTCTAAGACTTGTCAATAGTCCAATCAATGGGGGGTTTAACCCTGACATCAATTCCTCCGTTGCTGAAATTTTGCAGGATGATAAAGTAAAGTTAATAGATTACGATTAACAAACTATCTAGGATTTATTCGATTTAGAATTTTTTAATAGCTCAAAAAACTATGCTCTGAAAAGAAAATTTCCTAGATAGTTGTGTTAAACGATACATCAAAGCAAATCAACACATACAAAAAAATTTAAATGGACGGAAGATTTTTTCTAAGAAAATTATAGAAAAAATTGATTATTCGAAATTTCAGGCTCTCCGATATCAAAATATTCCTAGATTATATTACATATATATGCTTATTAATATATCCTGACATATACTGAAGGAATTTTGGACAGAGAAATTTTCCGTAGCGATCTAAACGTAATTTTCTTGTTAAAGTAAAAAAAACACAGTTCTAAATCGTAAAAATCCTAGATATTTAACAATCGTAATCTATTAACTTAACTTTATCATCCTGCAAAGTTTTAGCAACAGAGGAATTAATGTTGGGGTCTCATCATTCATCATCATTTACAGCCCTGAGAAGTCCACTGTTGGACATAGGCCTCCCCCAACAACCTCCATTCCGACCGGTCGGAAGCAGCCTGCATCCAACCGACGCCCGCAACCTTGGCCAGGTCATCCGTCCACCTCGCGGGTGGCCTTCCCACGCTGCGCTTGCCGATACGTGGTATCCACTCTAGAACTTTCCGACTCCATCGGCCATCAGTTCTTCGAGCTATGTGCCCTGCCCATTGCCACTTCAGCTTGCTGGACCGTTCAGCTATGTCGGTGATCTTTGTACGTCTGCGGATCTCCTCATTTCTGATTCGATCACGCAGAGAGATCCCAAGCATAGCTCTCTCCATCGCTCGCTGTGCGATCCTGAGCTTTTTTATGAGGCACATAGTTAGAGACCACGTCTCGGCACCGTAGGTCATCACCGGCAGCACGCACTGGTTGAACACCTTCGTCTTTAAGGACTGGGGTATCTTGGACACAAATAAGCTTCGTAGTTTCCCGAACGCTGCCCAGCCGAGTTGGATTCGCCGAGTTACCTCCTTCTCAAAGTTGGACTTACCTAGTTTGACCGTCTGTCCCAGGTAAACATACTCGTCAACAACTTCAAGCATCGAGCTCCCAACCAGTACAGGAGTGGGCGGCACATGGACGTTCGACATGATCTTCGTCTTGTCCATGTTCATCTTCAGGCCCACCTGTTGGGAGACTCGATTGAGGCCATCGAGCATTGTGCTTAGATCCTTCAGCGATTCTGCCATGACCACGATGTCGTCTGCGAACCGAAGGTGAGTGATGTATTCGCCATTGATATTGATGCCGAGTCCTTTCCATTCGAGAAGCTTAAAGGCGTCTTCCACTGCATTGGTGAAGAGCTTCGGAGAAATAACATCTCCTTGTCTCACTCCCCTCTGCAAGGAAATCGGCTCAGTGCTCCGCTCCTGTACTCGTACCGACATGGTGGCATTGCTGTATAAACACTTCAGCACTTCGATATATCGATGGTCAATATGGCACCGCTGGAGAGACCGCAACACTGCCCATGTCTCGATCGAATCAAAGGCCTTCTCATAGTCCACGAACGCTAGGCATAGTGGCCGATTATACTCTTCCGTTTTTTGTATAATCTGCCGTAGCGTGTGGATATGATCTATGGTACTAAACCCTTTTCGGAAACCGGCTTGTTCGGGAGGCTGGAAGTCATCAAACCTGCGAGCAAGACGATTCGTGATTACCCTTGAAAACAACTTGTAGACATGGCTCAGAAGCGAGATGGGTCTATAGTTCTTCAGCAAGGCTTTATCGCCTTTTTTAAAGAACAGCACCACCACACTTCTGTTCCATGCTTCCGGCGTTACCCCTTCGAGCAGGACGGAATTGAAGAGCCTTTGGAGGACCTTCAGTACCGGAGTTCCACCCGCTCTTAGAAGCTCTGTTGTAATTCCATCGTCGCCCGGCGCTTTGTTGTTTTTGAGTTGTTTAAGGGCAGTCCTAATCTCGTACAGGCTGATATCCGGGATGTCTTCAGTATAGTGTCGGGTGAGCTTGGCTCTTGGGTCTTTGCCTAATCTAACAGGTTTAGCGACCGAGGTATATAGCTGTCCATAGAACCTCTCAATCTCCCTTAGCACCTCTGGTATGGTAGACGCTACACTGCCGTCCTCTGTCTTCAGCTTCGTCAACTGGCTCTGCCCAATAGATAATTCTCTCGCGAACACTTTGGAGCCTTGGTTTCGCTCTATTATCTCCTTAATGCAGCGAGTATTAAAGCTGCGGATGTCGTGTCGCAGAGACTTGGAGATACGTCTATTGAGCTGCCGATATGCTTCAGCGTCATCAGAGGACTGCAGAGACATTGCGCGCCTTTCCGCCATGAGGTTGAGGGTATGACCAGTCAGTTTCTGGGGTCTATTTCTACGGTTAGGTCTAAAGAATTTAGACCCCACCGTGTGGACAGTTTCTACCAGCCTGTTATTTATATCGTCCACTGACATGCAATCCTCTAGGCAAGCAAAGCGGTTTGTCAGCTCGAGTTGAAAGCTCTCGGGGTTTTGAATGTGCACGGATGAGGGTCGGAGTGTAGACTTCACTAGTCGTGATCTCTCCCGTTTGACATTAATATTCAATGTGCCTCGAACCATTCGGTGATGTTGGGGTCTACATATATTAAATTTCCCCGTTGATTGGACTACAATTTGAGTAAAAATAAAACGAAAATCCCCGGATTATAGAAAACTAGCCTTTGCAATAACGAAACGCAGACATGAGATAGGCGCTCTTCGCGAGGGCAGTACTAGTAGCAAAACTTTTATAATCTGTGGTGTTTATGATCGATCACTCACTTGTTTTGTTGGTTTCGTTTTCAGTGAAATATAACCTATAAAAGTTGTCTGTTTTGTTTAATATAGTTTACGAAATATAAATACCGTTAAGTGTGTATAACGATATTATGAATGTATGCATTTTATAAAACAGCTTTTATAAATTGTATAGAAGAAGCAAACTGTGATAATTAATTGTCTGTTTTGTTTATTACCGTTATCAAACAAATATAACGATATTTTCAAAATATCGATATGTTTGTTCGATATATCGCAAGGTATCGATATAACACTACGATATATTATATCGAAAAAAATATCGATATTTTTTTTTACATGAACATCTCTAGTTCATATTTAGCTAGGTACATCATAGATTTTTTTGTTTTTTTTCCTGCGTGAACGAGTATTGACCCGCCAACGGATCGAATGCTGTTATATCGATCGATACATAAATCGAGACACTTATTTAATGCTGTTGGATACTTATGATACGTAGCTACAACGTCCTCTCATAAGGAGGTATAGGTACCGCCTACTTATAATGACACAGTATATTTACCTACATGTCATGGTACCTACCGTCTACGTTTCTTATGTAAGTAGTGAGTGAGCGTGTGTCAGCAGGAGAGTGGCTACTTATTTAATATTGTTGGTTTATGATAACACGTAGCTACAACGTTTTATAAGTATACCGCCTACTTATAATGAATGCAAGTGCATGAATATTCCGTTAACCCGTCAATGGATCTAATGCTACTAGTATTGTACCGATATAAATATCAAACGGATAGTATTTAATCGATACACACAAGCATCGAATCGAATCTAAATCCCTCTTACCCTACACAATAAGCTCCAACCACGAACGAATCGAACCAGGGTCTCCATATTGGGGAGTTTCTCCCTAAATTAGGGAAAAATATAGGAAAACAAATCTGTGGGAAAAATGTTGGGAACATATTTTTTTGACGAAATTTTGGAGAGAAATATACCTATAATATTTTCTGAACACATTAAAAAAAAATTGTAGTCATAATATTTATTTCTTTTGTCGCAACAAGGGTTTTTCTGATTCTAAAATACTATAGTATCTGCATAGACTTGTTTTATCTGTTGGTTGTCTTTTTAGGGTTCCGTACCCGAAGGGTTCCGAACGGGACCGTGATAGCTAGAGAGTTGAAATTTTCACAGATGATGTATTTCTAGTGCCGCTATAACAACAAATAAAATTAAAATTCCATGCAAATCTAAGGGGGGCTCCCATACAACAAACGTGTTTTTTTGCCGTTTTTTGCTCGATCTCTTGAACCGTGAGAGCTAGACAGTTGAAATTTTCACAGATGATGTATTTCTATTGCTGCTATAATATGCAATACTAAAAATAAAATAAAATAAAATAAATATCTAAGGGGGGCTCCCATACAACAAACGTGATTTTTTGCCGTTTTTAATGATACGGAACCCTTCGTGCGCGAGTCCGACTCGCACTTGGCCGGTTTTTTACTTTTATCAGCTCACTTAATCACCCCGTAGCTCATAAACCATTGATTCTACATTAAAAATAAACATTATTGGAAGAAAAAAATAAGTAACTAATTTATGTACCTACCTAATGTATATGTAATGCATGTAATAAGTAATAGGGTAGCTGCCTGGTGTTAGATATGTTAAAAATAACAGGCTTAAAGGCTTTAGCATAATATGAAATAAAACAAGAAAGATGTGCGAACGTTTTTTTAAATAGATTACTTGATGATCATTAAAAAGTGCATGGGCGAGTCCATTTTAAAAGTATAAAATTATTTAAAAATAATACCTATCATTGAATAAACCATGTTATTTAAAGCTACTTTTGTTATGAAACTATTATCGTAAACGCAACTTTTAACATAGCTATCGAACAAAATTATTATTATTTATCCATACAAGCAAAGTCATAACGTCAGACCGTGCCGCGTTTTAGTATGAAGCGTTTTTGGGAATGCAATGTGCAATTGATATTGAAATATCTCGGAAAGTTTTTGTGATAAAAAGATTGTTCTTTCACTAATGTTTCTATTATTGATGGATCTTTCGACTACATACTAAAATAAAAAACTGGAACTATCCTATTGTCGTGATATTCTTATTGGTTTACGTAATATATACAAAAAAATACTAAAAAAGGTCTTTATCCCCTCTCCTCTCCTCTCGTTAGCTCACCCCTCACCCTCGGGGACTTTTAGTACTGTGAACTGCTGCAACTCTGCACGTATTTTAACTTTTTTTTCACGTATCATGGTTCTATTTATTATTATGACATGAAATGTTTTAGATAGAAGATTAACTTTATGGCTTGTCATACCTGGCCTTATTTACCTAACCTTTATAATATACACAATTTTTCTAAATTTCAAGGACTTAAATGTCGGTAAAGATGTATGTAAGTAAAGGATGCAACTTTGCCTAGGAGGATAGGTCGATCATCAGGCTTATCCAGCTTTTTCTGACACCCTGCTTGCCTCTGACAGTTTAATTAATGCAGTACTTATAGCTTATTGATTTTTATTACAAATTACCTAAACTTCAAACAAAATAATGAACAGATTAAAGAAAAAAAAACACATTTATGCTTTTTGGTAATATTTAACCTAATAACAACTTTTATATAATGTTATTTTAATAATTCAACAATAAACCCTTATTGTTAAAAATTATAAAACAATATAAACAAAAATGTTCTTAATTATGTGTCCTTAATTATAAAGAAAGTAAAATAATAGATGTTATTAAAAATTCAGGTACACAACGTAGGAACAATGTTTTTTTTTAGTTTTTGGTGCGAAACTACACGAATTATTTAATCTGATTTTACTAATTTGCTTAGGCTAATAAAGGTAATATAAGTGAATACTGTATTTTGTTTTTGGTGACTGTCAAATTTGTTATAATAATAATAATAATTAATTTTATTTCAGATGTCCATCCATATTAAGTTAGTAATACACTTTACAGTCTATGTTAGTAATTTAAAAATAAAAATTAAATTAATTGCAAACATTAAATAAATCAATAAAATATAACCAACTATGTCCAGCACTGCAGAAATACGCCATTTATTTTAAAATACAAGGACAAATGATTTTTTCGCAAAAGGTTCATATTGGATAAAAAATTAATTTGGGGTAAATTGTACGAGAACATATCTTAAAGGGAAAATTAAAACTTGATCTCCGGAAATGCATGACCTGGATAGGACACCCTGACTATCGAACATAATTATTATTATTCGGCTTGCACGGTTCCCAACTAGTTTTCCCCCCAGATTTAGGGGGAAAGTAAGTGGGATGGGTTTTTTTTTCGGACTTTTAGGGGTATAGGGGTATTTTTAGGGGTTTTGTGACTGTTCATATAGCAAAAGTATGGGAATACTCCAAAGTAGCCAATTATTTGTACACCTAGCGACTCGAATTAGGTAATATTTAGTGAAATTATATTTCAACTACTCTAATGACTGGAGAAGAGAGTACTTTTTTTTGAGTTGGTAGCACCAAATCTCCTTATTTGTGAATTTATTATTGTCGTGGTGATAGAAGAATTTTTAGGGGAATTTTCAAGTAATTTAAGCGATTTTAGGGGGTTTTCACATATGTTTAGGGATAAATCTTTTTTTAGAGTTGGTAACACACTTTAGAAAACAAAAAATAATAATTCTAAGCTGCGTGCAACAAAGCTGCGTGTCTGGTGTTTAGTTATCGATTTATCGGATTTATTGAGATTTGTGCAAGCGGCGCCATGGAGGACATATTAAATTCCCTGGGATTGGGGGAGCTTATTAGCATTTTCGCGGGTAAGTACCTATTGAGTCTGAATTTATTTCTTTGAGTTTCGTCACCCACCACGTGCAACTAGCAAGTTTAAACAAACTGCAAGCGGCGTCATGGACGATAGGTATATAAAATTCACATGGATTGGGTAAGCTCATAAGCATTTTTGCCGGTAAGTACCTACCTATTGGGTGGAATTTATTTCTTGAGTTCTGATTGATCTGATGATTTGAGACTTTTATTCCTGCATTGCACAAGGTATGCGTTGATATCAGTAAGTTTGTGTTCGCACTGCCCCCTGTACGTACATAGGCAGTGCTGTTTGTTCTAAACAAATATGTACAAGGCATTACATATATTGCTTTTCACTGTCTTGATTTTCATTGAAATTATAAAGCACGTGTTGCTAATTTATTTTTGACTAGCGGACGCCCGCGACTCCGTCCGCGCGAACTACAGAAAAAAGTGTCACATTGAGATAAAACATAAACCAGTTTTTAAGTTAGACCTACTATAAAATAGTGAAAACCGTATTCAATTTGATCCAGTAATTTTTTGGGTGATGCGCGAACAAACATACAGACAGACAGACATACACACAGACAAAAACTCTAAAAAGTATCGTTTTGGCTTCTATTAGCTCTCAAAAGGCCACATAATTTTTTTTACTGCCATATCTCCAATGTACAGAAAAACTTGAGTTACAGATTTATTATAGGTATGTATAGATGAGATCATTATTAATATTTTTTAGTCCCTATAGTTAACATAGTGTTTCTTTTTTTGTTAAATAAATAGCACCTAATTCTAGATGTTTTTGCAGACAATGCTATTGATTTTGAAGCAGCGTTGCTGTTAGGGTCTGAGGAACTAAAAGAAATAATACCAAAAGTTGGTCTCCGGCTCAAGTTTAAAAAATACCTTGAAACACAAAAACTGAAGACTGATGAGATCTCAAACACAGTATGTACATACTTAATTAGCAAAATTAAGTACATAATCACAATTTTATTGGTTAAATTTTATGAATAATCTTTGGGATGGGGCTTAAATTTATATGAGCAATTCAATATCACCATTATCAGCCTGTCTTCTCATACTTAATGTACTTTAAGTAAATAGGTATTTTAAATAATGTCATTTTATAAGCCTAATATAATATTTCTAGTTGGTGGACAATACTGATGACATCCTATCAGAAATAGAAGACACAGATTCTGATATAACATTAACCTCAGCTGAGAGCTCTGGAGATAGTGTAAGTAAATTTTTATATTGGCTATGTAGTCACTTTATAAGACTCAATTCTCAATTAGGTATCCTTTGTATACAGAGAACTTTAGGACTAAGTTGACCAATCTTTTTTAAAGTTATCTTCAACAAATGTACCTATTGCCTGTGCAAGCCTTGCACTTAGCAAGCATATTTAGTGTATGTCTTACAAACCATGCTTCCTGCTGGAATAAAAAGTTTTATCAAGGTTCAAATCATGTTTGTGGTTTTGGTATAATGTTATATTTTAGTTATTCACTCTAATGTTTGATTTGTTTTGCAGGTATCAAAAATACTAAGTGTAACTTCTATTTTCATTACATAGTACATACAATTTGTAGTTTAAAACTATTAGTAACTTATATATAAAATACATATATTACTGTATGATTATTGACAAAATATTGTGTAGTTAAGTTTGTGCTTATTATAATTGGCAAAATACCTATGTAGATAAGTGGTTACTTCTGTTATCTATTTATTCTTTGCTAGTAGTATGATGCAAATACGTTACAAATGCTGTGCCATGAAACCAATCACAGGTTTGTGTGTTACCTATTGGGGTAGGATGTTGCAAGTCAAACTAAATTTGCAGCACTATCTCTGTATATGAAGAAGAAGGTAAGTAAGAATCAGTTATTAACATAATGCTTGTAGTTAATGAGTAGATAGATTGTTATTAGTTTATTTTCTTCTAGAAGTGGTAGGTATAGTGGAGATAATGCATTCGTTGCAAATTCCTAATATTGTTTTCTAATAGTATTTAGGCCATATTTTATTTGGTGAATGTAACAGATGCTGGTTTAATCTTTACAAACAAACATACAAATATTTTCTCTTTTTAATATTATTTAAAACATTATGAAACTTAAATGGGTGGATATACTTGCCAGTGATTTTAAATTTCAAAACAATATTTGTTATTTGTGTATAATGTTTCATTACCTTAACCTAAGTGAAAACAATATTAATTATTTATACAGGAAAGTTTAAATGGCAGAGCAATACTTAAAGAAGGAGAAGGAGGATTACTGTCCGAGAGTTCTAGAAGGAAATTGAGCCAGCTGCTTATAGAAAACAAACTGCAAAACAATCCAGCAAAAAAAATTACTAGTGAAGAGTTTTCCAAACTTGCTATCCAAATTGTTAAAATATTTCATAAAGAAAGCGTTGTGGTATATTATTCTCCATATTTATCGGCTACCAATAGATTAGCTAAAAAAAATGCAAGTGGAAAATTATATGAGAGTTACATAAGCCGAAGGAGGAAGTTACGTACAAGTGGAGAGCTGCCTGGGATTAGTCGTTCATCTTCTCAATCCTCTCTATCAAGATCAACCTCAACTATAAATGAAGATGACATTGACTCTCTAGAATGTGGTTTGTAATTTCAAAGCACAGAATTTTACTTAACTTGTTTTTTATTGATAAACTAATCAATAAAATAAAATAATTGCAGATCTGGTAAAAGAAAATATTTTGTCGTGGTTAAAAAACAATGTGGATCCATGGCAAGAGATTCAAGACAAGTGGGCAGAAACTGCAGACCAACGCCTAAAACGCTCTGCCGCAGGTGAAATTATTGATTATTTTAAGGATTTTCCAGCCTTAAAACAACCTGAGGGATATTCATTGGTAAGTAAAGTTGGCTTTCTTTGCAACACATTTATTAAGTTTTTGAACACAATCTTCACACTTATAATAAGTCATAATCTACAAGGTGTGTCTTGGCTAAATGATAGTTTAATATATAGGTAGGCCATATTCAACAATAATATTAGCTGCCGCCTATGACTTCCTCATAAACTTATCATTTTAATGTGTTGTGTTTTAAAGGTGTTGTGATAATTTATGTAGTTCAAAAACCTCTAATAATATCATTCTTTTTCAGCTTCTGACAGATTTTAATCGTATGTATCCAGGAAAAGAAAACAACCTATTTTCCACAATTACCCTAAAAAAAGAAGATATTGTTAAATATGCTAAATTAAAATTACAAAAGATCAGAGACAAGGAAGTCAAATCTAAAATAATTGATATAATAGGACTTATTAAGGGTAAGGTTTGAGTTTATACAGTGTTGTTATTATAATACATAATATCCTAGTTTTTACAAATAACTTAATACATTTTTTTTTAGAAGATGAACCCGAGACTTACACCAATGTTGCTTTAATGCTACTATCTTATGTTATAAACATTTCACCTGCACGCAAGCAGAAAAATAAACCCATTTGGAAGCCTTCACGAGCGGAAGTCTGTGATGGTTATATTATGCAAGCCACTTCTGAAGCTGAAGTTACAAATAAAATCATAACTAAAAAGGAGCACCTGCTAAGGCTGGGACGTACAGTCCAGCCCTTTGTAATTTTTGTTGGTCTGTCAGTAGTTGATGTTAAAGCAGTTTATGTTGTTATTAATGATACACTTTACCGGTTAACAAAACTTATAACAGCAGTAGATTGTGCTTTCAAAATATTTCACGCAACAAGTGCTTGTTACCCAGAGGAATCTGAAGATATTTGGCTGTTTTTACAGTTAGGCTGCTATAACATTAAAACAGTATTTGACAGACCCACACAGGCTGTAAATACTCTATTGTCAGATCTCCAATTAATTAATTAAACATGTTCACATGCTATTTTTGTAAGCAAGAAATATCATCTGCAACTTTACTTATAACTCACATACAAACTTTTTGTAAATCAACTGTTAGATTTTCAGGATTTCAGTGTGGGGAACAAGCATGTTATCGTCATTATTTGTCATCTGCATCTTTTAAAAAGCACTTGCTTAGAGATCATCGGTCGTCACCGTCATTCTCACTTCAATCAAATAATGATAATGCTGTTTCAGATTCCAATATTCCAAATTTACTTTTATCACCCATTAAAACTTTTAAAATAAATAATGCTATACCCACACCAGTAACTACTAAAAAACTGACTTTTTTTAAAAAAATTAACCGACTTCAAACTTTAACTAAAAACAGCCAAACAAATAAATGTAATTAAGAAAACTGACCCACACTAAATAGTAAAACCAAGAATAGGAAATTGCATTAACGCTGCCTACTACACCGTTTTGTATTTTGCCGTGTGTGTGGCTTTGCCAGCCACGCGCGTCCATCAACACAACAGACTACGTTACCTAGGCCGGCACCGACTCCAAAAAATAAGTGATAATTATAAATATTTAAATAGTTAAAGATGACTTTGTTACAGTATTAGGTATTAAGTTGTAAATATTTAAATAATTTTAGATATTTAATATGTATTAAGTAGATAAATTAGTTACGTTATTTATCGCTTTTTAGTTAAAGTTTGAAGTCGGTTAATTTTTTTAAAAAAAGTCAGTTTATTTCTCGATTTTTAGTTGTGTTAATGCGTTGTGGACTTAAATAGATGCTAGTTTATACATGGAGATTTTTGGTCGTTAACGTTCCCGAAAACTACGTAATCTCCTTATCATCACGATCATTTTTCTCCTTGGAAGCATACCTGGGAAGTATCTGGTTTTCAAAATATTGGGGTCCAAAGTTGAGTAAATAGACTGCGTTTTTCTGCATGAATGCACATAGACGCGCGTAGCAAGATTTTTCACGAGAAATAATTAATATGTTTCTATGAAAAAACTAGCATAAACACTAGACACTATAAATTTCGCTAGATCAAGTAATTAAAATTTAAAAAAATAAAAAATTCCCAGCATTTTTTTGGCATAAACTTACTTTATTTGATGTATAGAGTACGTACCCTTCATTAATGGTGGCCACAAAAAAACACCCTGTATAGTTTCCATCGACCAATTGCAGTACTGTCTCCCAACTCCTAACCGTTAAGGAGTTCTGTAGCTTCACCATCAGCATCAGATGTTGATTCAAGTAACACGTTAGCCCTACATACTACTAAATAATTTCCATCGACCAATTGCAGTACTGTCTCCCAACTCCTAACCGTTAAGGAGTTCTGTAGCTTCATCATCAGCACAGCAGCATCAGATGTTGATTCAAGTAACACGTTAGCCCTACATACTACTAAATAATTTCCATCGACCAATTGCAGTACTGTCTCCCAACTCCTAACCGTTAAGGAGTTCTGTAGCTTCATCATCAGCACAGAAGCATCAGATGTTTATTCAAGTAACACGTTAGCCCTACATACTACTAAATAGTTTCCATTGACCAATTGCAGTACTGTATCCCAACTCCTAACCGCTAAGGAGTTCTGTAGCTTGACCATCATCACAGCAGCATCAGATGTTGATTCAAGTATACCTCACAAGCAACAAGTTAGCCCCACATACCACTATATAGTTTCCATCGACCAATTGCAGTACTGTCTCCCAACTCCTAACCGTTAAGGACTTCTGTAGCTTCATCATCAGCACAGCAGCATCAGATGTTGATTTAAGTAACACGTTAGACCTGCATACTACTAAATAGTTTCCATCGACCAATTGCAGTACTGTCTCCCAACTCCTAACCGTTAAGGAGTTCTGTAGCTTCATCATCAGCACAGCAGCATCAGATGTTGATTCAAGTAACACGTTAGCCCTGCATACTACTAAATTGTTTCCATCGACCAATTGCAGTACAGTCTCCCAACTCCTAACCGTTAAGGAGTTCTGTAGCTTCATCATCAGCACAGCAGCATCAGATGTTGATTCAAGTAACACGTCAGCCCTACACACTACTAAATAGTTTTCATCGACCAATTGCTGTACTGTCTCCCAACTCCTAACGGTTAAGGAGTTCTGTAGCTTCATCATCAGCACAGAAGCATCAGATGTTGATTCAAGTAACACGTTAGCCCTACATACTACTAAATAATTTCCATCGACCAATTGCAGTACTGTCTCCCAACTCCTAACCGTTAAGGAGTTCTGTAGCTTCATCATCAGCACAGCAGCATCAGATGTTGATTCAAGTAACACGTCAGCCCTACACACTACTAAATAGTTTTCATCGACCAATTGCTGTACTGTCTCCCAACTCCTAACCGTTAAGGAGTTCTGTAGCTTCATCATCAGCACAGCAGCATCAGATGTTGATTCAAGTAACACGTCAGCCCTACACACTACTAAATAGTTTTCATCGACCAATTGCTGTACTGTCTCCCAACTCCTAACGGTTAAGGAGTTCTGTAGCTTCATCATCAGCACAGAAGCATCAGATGTTGATTCAAGTAACACGTTAGCCCTACATACTACTAAATAATTTCCATCGACCAATTGCAGTACTGTCTCCCAACTCCTAACCGTTAAGGAGTTCTGTAGCTTCATCATCAGCACAGCAGCATCAGATGTTGATTCAAGTAACACGTTAGTCCTACATACTACTAAATAATTTCCATCGACCAATTGCAGTACTGTCTCCCAACTCCTAACCGTTAAGGAGTTCTGTAGCTTCATCATCAGCACAGCAGCATCAGATGTTGATTCAAGTAACACGTTAGCCCTACATACTACTAAATAATTTCCATCGACCAATTGCAGTACTGTCTCCCAACTCCTAACCGTTAAGGAGTTCTGTAGCTTCATCATCAGCACAGAAGCATCAGATGTTTATTCAAGTAACACGTTAGCCCTACATACTACTAAATAGTTTCCATTGACCAATTGCAGTACTGTATCCCAACTCCTAACCGCTAAGGAGTTCTGTAGCTTGACCATCATCACAGCAGCATCAGATGTTGATTCAAGTATACCTCACAAGCAACAAGTTAGCCCCACATACCACTATATAGTTTCCATCGACCAATTGCAGTACTGTCTCCCAACTCCTAACCGTTAAGGAGTTCTGTAGCTTCATCATCAGCACAGCAGCATCAGATGTTGATTCAAGTAACACGTTAGCCCTGCATACTACTAAATTGTTTCCATCGACCAATTGCAGTACAGTCTCCCAACTCCTAACCGTTAAGGAGTTCTGTAGCTTCATCATCAGCACAGCAGCATCAGATGTTGATTCAAGTAACACGTCAGCCCTACACACTACTAAATAGTTTTCATCGACCAATTGCTGTACTGTCTCCCAACTCCTAACCGTTAAGGAGTTCTGTAGCTTCATCATCAGCACAGCAGCATCAGATGTTGATTCAAGTAACACGTCAGCCCTACACACTACTAAATAGTTTTCATCGACCAATTGATGTACTGTCTCCCAACTCCTAACGGTTAAGGAGTTCTGTAGCTTCATCATCAGCACAGAAGCATCAGATGTTGATTCAAGTAACACGTTAGCCCTACATACTACTAAATAGTTTCCATTGACCAATTGCAGTACTGTATCCCAACTCCTAACCGCTAAGGAGTTCTGTAGCTTGACCATCATCACAGCAGCATCAGATGTTGATTCAAGTATACCTCACAAGCAACAAGTTAGCCCCACATACCACTATATAGTTTCCATCGACCAATTGCAGTACTGTCTCCCAACTCCTAACCGTTAAGGACTTCTGTAGCTTCATCATCAGCACAGCAGCATCAGATGTTGATTCAAGTAACACGTTAGACCTGCATACTACTAAATAGTTTCCATCGACCAATTGCTGTACTGTCTCCCAACTCCTAACCGATAAGGAGTTCTGTAGCTTCATCATCAGCACAGAAGCATCAGATGCTGATTCAAGTAACACGTTAGCTCTACATACTACTAAATAGTTTCCATTGACCAATTGCAGTACTGTATCCCAACTCCTAACCGTTAAGGAGTTCTGTAGCTTCATCATCAGCACAGCAGCATTAGATGTTGACACCCTGAAGCATATACCTGAGTAGGACATGATTACGTAACAAAAGTACCATACGAGCATACAATTTTCGGTGGTTGACCTAGATTTCTCCTGGATCCCATCATCAGATCCTGACCTGGTAAAAATGGGACCACCTCAGAAGAGAACTCTATCCAACTAAAAAAAAATTTTTGAAATCCGTTTATAATTGACGGAAATATCGGTGAACATACATAAAAAAATATTATACATACAGACGAATTGAGAACCTCCTCCTTTTTTTAAAGTCTGTAAAAAAACGACAATATTTTTGTCCATCATGCTGCAAATTTGGTATCGACTCTATATGCTAACCCAGCTGTTCCACGTAATATTGTGCAAGTACTTGTAGAAAGTCTTAAAAAATTTCACTCTCAAACAGAACATATTATGCTACAATACTTAAATGAAAATATAGTATCACAAAAACAAAATCATGAATTTGTTCAAAACGCTGTAGAAAAGACATTGAATGCTTACAGGGATGCTTTTAAGAAATTAGATTCCTAACATAAACGATTGAAATTTTTTAGTCTTTTAGGAACTTATGCCGAACCTCATGAAGTAGTTGTAGGTCAACGAAATGAGACAAAAAAAACAGCAGCTGGGTCATTGTTAATACAAATTAATTGTACTGAACAGGTGATTCCTTTAAAGAGGAATTTAGAACTTCTTTTTTCATCAAAAAATTATATGAAGGATACTATAGAATACTTGCATACTGTACAAAACAACTTTTTTGGTGTAGAGAATATTGTCCAGGGTTCAGTATGGAACAAAATGATTAAAGATTCTGTGGAGAATAATAATATAATGATTTTACCGTTAATCATCTACTTCGATGATTTCGAGATTGGCAATGCGTTAGGAAGCCACGCTGGAATACACAAACTTGGAGCTGTTTATGTCTCGGTGCCATGTCTTCCTCCTCACTATGTCTCACTTTTGCAAAATATTTTATTACTAGCTATTTTTCACTCATCAGACAGAACAAGAATAGGAAACAACATAATGTTTCAAAAAGTTTTTGATACCCTCAATGATTTAAGGATAAATGGCATATATATTAAAACTGACCAATACGAAGGAGTTATTAGATTTTATGTAGCGGCTGTTACAGGCGACAATTTAGGTTTAAATGCTATATTAGGTTTTGTTGAAAGTTTTTCTGCAAATCGGCCGTGTAGAATTTGTAGTGCTAACAAAGAAGAAATCAAAACTTTGTTTTATGAAAACAGCACACTGCTAAGAAATAATGTTATTTATGAAAATGATTTAATTATGGACAACATTTACGAGACTGGTGTTAAGGAAAAATGTTCGTGGCTTGCTTTAGATGGTTTTAACTTATTTGAAAATGTTGCAGTAGATGTTTTACATGATTACCTAGAGGGGGCTTGTCGATATGTGATGTCATTTATTATACAAAATCTAATCCAGACTCAAATGGTCATTTCTTTTGATAATTTGAATTCAAGAATACGGTATTTTAATTATGGACCTGATTCAACATCAAAACCATGCAATGCTGTATCAAAAGATGGCACATCTATAAAGTTAAAATGTTCAGCATCTGAAATGTTAACTCTTGTTCGTTACTTTCGGCTAATTGTCGGATATAACGTCCCAGATGAAAACGAAGTCTGGTTTTTATACATAAAATTAAGACAATTGTTAGATAAACTTTTAAGTCGCACAATCCATGAAAATACTTATGATCAAGTAAAATTTTTAGTAGCTGAATTAAACGAGCTCTATTGTCACATAGCTAAAACAAATTTAAAACCAAAGTTCCATTTTCTTACACATTATCCAGAAATGTTAAAAAAATTTGGCCCCCTTACACAAATCTGGACAATGAGATTTGAAGCCAAGCATCGAGTATCTAAGTTTGTGGCCAGAGCATCGCATAACAGAACAAATGTATGTAAAACAATAGCCATAAAACACCAATTGATGTTAAATGATATCTTTTTAAAAAATGAACCACAAACCACAATCACATATGGTAAAAAGAAAAGTTTAAATGAATCAGAATATGCTTATCTAAAATTAAACTTTCATCCTCCAGATATAGTTGGTAATAATTGTTGTTATTTACTATCGTGTAAGATTTGAGCTATCATCCATTGTAGTTATGGATATTTTGAAATCCACATGTTTACCAAAGTTTGGTAAAATTCAAAGTATTTATTTGCTTAACAACGAAAAAGTTGTATTTAAATGCATTTCATTGGATTGCATAGACTTTAATCAACATTATTATGCATATGAAGTGCAAGAAAAAAATTATGATACCTTTTTTCATTGTTATAACGATCTTATTTCGCCTGTGCCAGCCACCATGACTGTAATGCCAAATTTAAAACTTTATGTTACTCTTAGATGGACCTTAGAATAATTTCCTTACTCCCTGAAGGCCTTATCTTTATATTGTATGTTAATATCCATTTGCATTAACTCGGATTGATAGAACATATGATATCTTGTTCTTTTTGACAATAACTGAAAGGGAGAGCACGTGTGCTAATCGCAAATAAACTTAAATCCAAGTTGGTGCAATTGGGCACAAGTCTTTTGGGGGCTGAACAAAATTCAATTAAAATTTAAATACTTTATTATATTCGACATATAGTTTACAACTTCTTTGTCAATGGTCATTTTTATATGTTAGTAGGTACTTTCTATTGTGTTACGGTCTGTCAAGCATAAGTTGGTCAAATAACATTAGGTTTGACAGTACTGCTAACACTATTTCAGTCAATAAAAATTGCATTTTATAGTAAGGTAAGGTAATACATACATTTATAATTTATGTTGTTACTTAAAAAAATCTATCCTAAGTGTAAACAATTTCCTTTAATAAAATTATGATGTCTGTTATTTTTATTTGATTTTTTATCATTAATGTAGGTTCTATTATTGCATTGTGTATGTTCTATATTAATCTGTAATAATATTTATTTAGATTTCTCATTACAGGTGCATTTTTGCTCCATGCGTAGTTGATACAGTAAAATATGATGTAGTAACCATTTCTACTTCAGCAACATACATACTCGTACAATACTGACACTGGTAAAATAAAGCTTTACTACTGATACATATGTTGCTGTAGTAAAAACGGTTACTACATCATATTTTACTGTATCAATTTCAGTAAATATACTGCAGTGGTAAATACTACGCAATGCAATAATGACCCCGAAACAGTAGCGTACGTATGCTGCAGTAATACATACGTACGCTACATCATGCTTTACTGTTCGAACATCAGTATCGTACGTATGTTCCATCATGCTTTACTGTTCGAGCATCAGTATCATACGTATGCTACATCATGCTTTACTGTTCGAGCATCAGTATCGTACGTATGTCACATCATGTTTTACTGTTCGAGCATCAGTATCATACGTATGTCACATCATGCTTTACTGTTCGAGCATCAGTATCTTA
Source organism: Carposina sasakii (assembly GCA_014607495.2). Lineage (NCBI taxonomy): Eukaryota > Metazoa > Arthropoda > Insecta > Lepidoptera > Carposinidae > Carposina > Carposina sasakii. The sequence goes on along the minus strand of CP053162.1, from coordinate 8,910,874 downwards.
CGTATGCTACGTCATGCTTTACTGTTCGAGCATCAGTATCGTACGTATGTCACATCATGCTTTACTGTTCGAGCATCAGTATCTTACGTATGCTACGTCATGCTTTACTGTTCGAGCATCAGTATCTTACGTATGCTACGTCATGCTTTACTGTTCGAGCATCAGTATCGTACGTATGTCACATCATGCTTTACTGTTCGAGCATCAGTATCATACGTATGTCACATCATGCTTTACTGTTCGAGCATCAGTATCTTACGTATGCTACGTCATGCTTTACTGTTCGAGCATCAGTATCGTACGTATGTCACATCATGCTTTACTGTTCGAGCATCAGTGCCTTACGTATGCTACATCATGCTTTACTGTTCGAGCATCAGTATCTTACGTATGTTACATCATGCTTTACTGTTCGAGCATCAGTATCTTACGTATGCTACGTCATGCTTTACTGTTCGAGCATCAGTATCTTACGTATGCTACGTCATGCTTTACTGTTCGAGCATCAGTATCGTACGTATGTCACATCATGCTTTACTGTTCGAGCATCAGTATCTTACGTATGCTACGTCATGCTTTACTGTTCGAGCATCAGTATCGTACGTATGTCACATCATGCTTTACTGTTCGAGCATCAGTATCTTACGTATGCTACGTCATGATTTACTGTTCGAGCATCAGTATCGTACGTATGTCACATCATGCTTTACTGTTCGAGCATAAGTATCTTACGTATGCTAGGTCATGCTTTACTGTTCGAGCATCAGGATCTTACGTATGTCACATCATGCTTTACTGTTCGAGCATCAGTATCTTACGTATGTTACATCATGCTTTACTGTTCGAGCATCAGTATAATATGTATGCTGCAGCAGTAACGTACATATGTTGCGGTATTAAATACGTAACCTGCATCGTGCATTATTGTACAAGCAGCAGCGACTTGCGAACTACGTACATACGTAGTAAGATTTCGACTTACGTACGTACGTAGAAAATCATACCACTCGTAAATTACGTAAGCGGCTCCATTAAATGCATCAGTATGCTGGATACGTAAGATAAGCTACGTACGCGTAATGTAGCGGTATACACACGTCATAGTGGTCGATTTTTATACGTATTTTAAGTAAGTCGGATACTTAAATTTTTCTCAGTGTAGAGTTTCGTAAGGTCTTCTCAGTTTCTGGAAAATGGATATTCCGAAACTGCTATTTTTTATACTTAATATTATTAAGGTTCGTTTAAAAAGCTTGTGCATTTAATGTCCTTAAAAGCGTGACTGAGACAGCCAACAATGTGATACCGTTTAACATGTGTTTGAAACTAACCAAACAAGACACACATATGTAATAGGAACGCCACTGTCTATTTGAAAATGCCTACAGATTTTATTTATAAACGCGAGTTTTAACATAGCCTGTGTGCCTGGCTGAATACTAAACATTTAATCGTTTATTAAGTCCGATCAATCGCATCACCTACACTACTTACAGCTACTAAATATTTATATACTTTGCCGTAATACTCGTACTATCATTTACACACTTAACACAATGAGTGATTATTTTACGGTTGTTAAAGATGCATACAAGTTTCAGCCAGAGTGGGCCGCTATAACGGGAACAAGACAATTGTGGGGTCAAATCGGGTAGGCCTTAGCCCAGCAGTGGGACACGGTTTGAGCTATTAAAAATTTAATTGAATGTATATCTTAAATAATATTAGGTGCAAAAACAATTTATGCCATATTTTTGGCCAAACATATCACTGACCACGCTCGGACTAAGAACACTGATTCTTTATAAAAAACACCAAAAGTATTTTTGACTTTTAGTTACCATTTGGTTTTATCTCAAAAACTATATCCAGTCAAATTCAATCAGGCCTAAGAAATACTTTCGGTAGTCCATTTAACTGACACACCCCTCGAATAACCCGAAAGTGCATCTGGCACAGTGTAGTGAATGTATCCAGTATGCGCTGTCACAGTGTAGCTGTGTAGCAGCATACAGAATGAATGCAATCACCCGGATTTCCCTCGAGTCTCCGGCGATACCTGAATCACTGCGAAATAGGGGTAAAACGACTTTTTACGCTCCACGGAAACTATATCTGCGAACCAATTTAATTATGGAGGTTGGGTATTTCATATATTTATTGTGTTTTCTATTTTGGATGTGTATTTTTTATTGTTGCAGTTACTATTTCAGTTTGTGTTTATCATGAAATACAATAAGTAATTGTACCTAACTATGAACATAAAAATACGCTTTATTCTTTTTTACCTTTTTCTTTTGAATTAATTAAAGTAGGCAGTCTGATGGAGATGTTTCAGAATATTTCAGATCGAAAAATGATTACTGTACCTAAAAAGAATCATTCAGACACCAGAATATTGAATTTTGATATCTCTATAAAACCGTATACTGGGTCTAAACGTGAATGAATCATTGCAATTTAACGGCACCCTGACTTTTATCCATTACTAATTAAACAAATAATTTACCAATATTTTTAGCTAGATCAGCAGAAGACCTAAAAAGCGATTACAAGTCGAACTGTACGCCCAGCTGAAGAACAGGTTAAAATCGTAAACCGAAAACCGGCAGAGCAAAAAATTTGAGGGAGACCTATTCCCATCAATGGGCCAAGTCAATCTAGTAGGTAATAACGAAACTGCACAATTGCACATGCATAATATAATCATAATCCTGGAAAGCTTATAATACCATATTTTACTGCATTGAATAAATATGTACACGTGTTTTTCGTACTGTAATATTTACATATTCCTCATTAGTTATTCCCACTAAGGGCCAAAATACCTTTTGAACTCAGAGGTCGACTACAAAGGCTCAGGAACTTAATCTGACTGTTGAGCCACATAGGTATACGAGTAATTTGGTCCTCAAATAATGTTTTTATGCAGCTTACCTTTACTTCTTGCGCAGACGACGGACTTTTTGTGAGAAATAGGTTCTCTCATAGTTGATGTATCAAAGCCATTGTTAGTATTAAGATAATGCTAAACGTGGCTAAAGGATCTCTTTTGTTATTGTAAATTTCAGAATACAGCTGTGTCTATGTGCATGTGTTTTACAATTGGTTTTGTGTCGATAAAATAAAAATGTGTTACCTATCCGCAAATTTAGACCTCTGGCATAACAATTGACCGATACAGAGTTAGTATTTTTTGACCGTAGTTCTAATTCAATAGGATCCAATCGAAGATTATCAAATATCGTCCTTCCAAAACCAACTTAAATAATATATTCTAGCTAAAATTATCCTGGATTTGACCGGACTTAGATATAGACAAACTAGTCTAAGACAAGACGAAGGTAAGTAAACAGGGTCGGGCGCAGGTGATCTGAGAGGTCGGGGATTACGCACGTAATCCCACCCGCGTTGGCCCACCCTTGTTGATACATTTTTTTATAGATAGCTGGAGGACAGTTCCGGACAAAATTTCAGCAGAAACGGAACCGAACGAGTAAACGAATCGTCAACCAAATGCTGTGCGCAGCAATGTCCACTAACCGCTTGGGTATTAAGGTATACCTTGGTACGCATAACAGAATTAAAAGAAGTAGCTATGGTATACTGATATGTGTCTTAATTAGATTGACACTAAAGTAATTACTTATTGCTTTGTACCGCGTTTCGTTAACGGTTGCGTTTTTGCTGCAAAACTTACCGGAATTGCCCCCCTGTAACGAATGGTTTTGTACTACCCTGAGATCTCTGCGAAGATCTGTCAAAGAATATATGACGTATGCTGTTTTCCCACCGAGTTCCCGCCCCTCCTTCCGGGTGGACTGTAACTAGAGTTTTATATAGATTTTCTGGGAAAATACATTTATTCTGGGTTAAAAATTGCCTTTGTTCTTTGGCAACAGATCGTAATCTAAGATCGAATGAAAAAATAATAGCTAATGCTAGTTAGCGACCATAAGCTGTACAAAAAGCCATAATGCATTTTGTAGCATCATAAATTACTATCTAAGAAATCCTAATTATACTGCTATCAATACAATCTCAACATAGACATGTATCAAATATTCTAACTAATTTCGCTATTAATATCAGTTTGCAGTTTTGTTGCACGCTATGTACGAGTAGGAACATTTATAATGTAGTTGCGAAGCTAGTCCGTAATGTATACAGCATAGCACGACATGTCAAAAGTCAATAAGCTGACGCCCAGGCTCCATAATACCGAGCTGGCATTTGAAACTGAAGTGAAACTTGAAGGAGCCAATAAGGTGGTACAAGATAGGAGAGTACAGCGTTTTCAAAGTTTATACAGACATACATGGCACTTATTTTGCCACGAAAGATTGAGAGGAAGTTTGCAAATATTACTGTATTTAAAAAAAGCTGTGATGTAAAATAAAGCCATTGCGAGGATTAGTTAACTATGTATGGCAGAGGCCCTGGCCTGCGGTTGTGTTCGATCCTTGGAAGGAGCAGACATAGGTATAAGTCTTTGTTTCTGACTTATGATTGTTTTATTCCTACTGAAACTTAGTGTAATAACGTAAATATTCAATATTATTGTGACTGAGCACATAGTGAGAGCAATCTTATCTTATCTATGTACCTTATAGGCGAGTCATTACGAGTATTATTGCGACAAGCCAACATAGATTGGCAACGCATGAAAACGCTGACTCTTATATTTTAGCTCCCCAAAGGTTTTGTATGCAGACTGTCTGAAAGCGAAGTTACGGGCTCCAAATCGATAAGGTGCCATTGTTAAAAATGAATAATGTTGCTTTCAACACTCGAATAAAATATGCAGGTAAAGTTTTTAGTGACATTCAAAAACTTTTATTAAGTTATCAACTTTTGGATATTACGTTCGTGGAGTTTTAACGAAATTTTCTTCGTGTAATGCTTATCTTTTTACTTTTGGTATTTGTAATAGACTAGTGATTCTATTCGTACGTGTACTATAAAGACTACAACTAATTTTAATGTCGCGATTTACCAAAAGTAACCGTAGTAGTTGTAAACACAGCGTGGATTGAATATTTCGACCAATATATCGATACGAATTTTATATGTGGCAAAACCAATCGGGAAAATAACTTTTAGCTTTTATTATATTATTATTAATTTACCTTTAGCTAGTTTATACCAAAGAAAAATTCTATGTATAGCTTTAATGGAATGTAGCAACACTCTACGAAGTAATAGACACTTATGAGAAGTTAAGAACCTAGTACCTACGTATAAGTATATGATATTCTGTCGGCCCGTAATGTAAAGATAAATTTCAGATCCGTTCGCACTAAGTCTAGCGTAGATAAACTTCGACACATTCAAGATATAAAGCAGCAAAATGATGTAGACACCATTGTACTAGAAGCTAGCTCGCCAACAGGCATCACCGTAAAATATAGGGTTACACCTCCAAGTGAATGCCTCTTAAAGTATCGAGTGTCCACATTGTATATGGAATACTCTCGATAAACTTATCGAGTGGTCGAGTTAGATATCGATTTCTTGTGACGTCACTAGCTATGCTCGTACAGAATGCTCGTATTTGGCTGTTCCAATGGTCGGGTGCGATTTTTCTCACGATTCTTGAATTTTATAAATTTCTATTAAACTTAAATGAACATAATCCATAGTATTAAGGATAAAGATTTGCTTAATTCTTGCTTTTATTTTTTTTTTGACTATTATGTATTGAAAAAAAAAACATTATTTTTATTGCTATCCAAAGCCCGATGCCTACTAGCAAAATTCACAATGTATTTACTTAATATTATGGTTTTTATAAATATTTTTTTTGTTTATAGCTAACAATCCTCTTTCCGAACTTCCAAGTAAAATCCCTAATATTATTGGACTAAGTTTATAAGAAAGTATATAAAATGTAGGTATAAAGGTAAGTAGCAAAACCTTCTACATTCAGCCTGAAATAGTCCCGACTTTTCGAATTAGCATTTTCTGCATACTCTTATTACTCTGCAATTCAGCTCGCCAATTTAAATGTTAATATTTACAGATGGAACGTTTTAACAGTAAAGTTGTATCAAGTTTCCAGCGTGGACCGGTAGAACTAAGTCGAGCTCGGACTAAGTCATCGTAACATTACGGTTTCGAATGTCAATCAGTTCGCCAATTCTGTGAAATGTTCCAATTGAAATGCATCCGAAACAGAACCGTTGCGAAGAAATAATAATTTAATATTATCATAATCATGTACAGTATGGCAATATAACAAAATAATAAGAGACTAAGCCTAGCAATGCACTAATCTACCAGATAATCTACCACTAAGATACCAGAGAATTGGCAGCTTCTAGAACGGTAAATATTATATTTCCCAGTTACCTAATAGAAAAGCTCTTTGTGCTGACTTCATAATTAATGCTTATTGCTCCACTATTCGCTATAATTCCAATTTTAACGCGAATAGAGCTGTATTGTTAGGGTAATCATCTCTAAGAAAGAAGAAAATCGATGGCTTTTTAATCAACAATTAAAACAATGTCTTTCTTTAAAACTTTTAACTTTCACAGGAAGGCAAAAAGCCAGAAACTCATTTGATATTCAGCAAGTTGGTTTAAGTTAGCTTTCGTTACCTCTTGTGTATTATTTTCAAATATTTTACTGTAGGTTGTGATTAGAGTTATCAGGGTATATTCCTACTCAGATAATACAAACATAGATAATAGAAACATAGTTAATCAATTATCTGAGTAGGAATATACTCTGATAACTCTAATCATAACCTACAGTAAAAAATTATCCATGGTTGTTCAAAAACCACAATACAAGACCTTAGCGGTGTCTAAAGTAAAATGCAATACATTGAGCGATCCCTGTTGAAATGACGTTTGACAGCAAAATGTATGGGCAAAAGCAATGATTAAATTCTTCTGTAATAGCAATATAAGTATTTTAGTATGGGACTAGGTTACTGTGTAGTAAAGTTTGTGTAGATTATTTATCTCTAAACTTCCCTGTTTGTGATCGAAGATAGGATCACGTTTTAAAAGGGAACTTAGACAAGTCTACACGACTCTCTCGCCGGGTCATGTAAACTACCAAATTAGGTATTCTGGGACTCTGTTTGGAATGTCAATTGCCTTATCTAAAGGTGTCGCGATGTCTACTCGGAGACAGCCATAATTATCGGAGCAAGGGTTGCATGCGAAATTAACGAAACATTGTGGATTGCTGTGGTTATGGTACTGAATTCCTGTTATGCTATTTGTTTTTTTTCTTCATTGAAGTTGGCATGGTTTAAAGCAATTAAGTTTCATTATATTTTGCTTGGTTGTAAAAGTGGCCTTGTAGTTGCCTTTGTCATTTTTTTCTCATATATTTTGATTCTAATGTAGAAGCAACAGCTTGGGTTCCTACAATTTTGACCAAAGAAGCTTCTTATAACCTTTATATCTCACAGAATACACCGCAAACAGCAAGTTCATTACATTCATTTTACACACCCACCTATTTATTTGCCAATCAAGTAATTACCTCGACACCGTGTCAATTATCTCAATACCTGCAATAGGTAAGTGATCTACCTATCAAAAGCCATAATCGAGTAAGCGGGTTAAAGCCCGGCGGTGCATCTCAAAGTCATTATCATATTATAATTTTGGAACGGAGGCTCACGTAATTTGATATTAAACATGGCTGACAAGTGACGTGACTGCATCCTCCGAGTTAACTGGAAGAAGCTAAGTTGCTGTGAAGTTAGGCAATTTTGCTATTCCTGTCTTATTAGTGCGGATTATTAATATAACTTTCACGGTTTTGAACATGTCACCTATGTGTCAAATTGTATTTTAATTTTTTTAGTCTTTGATATATTTGAACACATTTGGGTATCTATTAACTTTATAAAAAAGCAACATTTCGCCGTGAATTTTCCTTTATACCATAACTACCTTTTATCAAGATTCGTCTGGCAATATATCTCATGCGGATATAAAAAGTGAGCGTCTGATATTTACCTAGTATGTGTAGAAATAGGTGTTTTCATTATAACATTAAGTTTCTTCAATAATTAATTCTATTGCAACCATTGTTGCTGTTGCTAATAAATAATTTACCAAATTGGGTCAGACTTCGGTCAATTATAAGTGTTAAAAATTATTTGATCGCTCATTGGATTGCGCTAAATGAGGCCATTTTTGTTTTCCTAATATACCTTACTTAAAATTGATTGACCGTAACGTGAAACTTATTATAATATAACTCATTCATAAAGGTTATGATGTATGAACTGAATCTTTTATAGTATTTATGCTATAGTCATATTATAAATACTGATATTTAAAATTTATTCGTTCAATTAAATAAAATGAATTATTAGAGTAACACTACAAAAATACGGAGCCGAGACGTGGAACCTGACGATGGCGCTGGCTCACCGATTGCATGTCGCTCAGAGAGCTATGGAAAGGTCAATGCTCGGAATCTCACTAATGGACAAAGTCCGAAACGAGATTATCTAGCAGAAGACCAAAGTGACAGACATAGTCTCGAAATGTAGCAGACTGAAGTTGCAATGGGCATCTTTCGTAGAACCGATGGACGGTGGAGTAAACGGGTTCTCGAATGGAGACCGCGCCTCGGCAAGCGTAGCGTTGGGCGCCCTCTGGCCAGATGGATCGATGACTTAAAGAGAACGGCTGGTAGTGACTGGATGCGAAAAACGGGAGATCGAGCCATGTGGCGTACACTGGGGGAGGCCTACGTCCAGCAGTGGACTGCAATAGGCTGATGATGACTACAAAAATATAATGACAGCTAGAACCTTTATAAATATCCATGGTTCTCTAAAAAGAAAAAACCTATGAGTATTGTAGAGATGTTGAAGTTTGCTAAATTTAGTCACGAATTAGCTTTACTAAAAGGCACCAACTTACTAGTCTAGTCTAGAAAGACTGTAGTAGCACTAATAGCTGGCTGTCACGTACTAATTGAGGAAAGAAAGTTCTAAAACCTAGAGCCAACTGTAGCAAATTAATGACACCTTAATCTGGTACTCGAAAGGAATTTGTAATAAGCAGATAGTACTCAAATTAGGAGAGGTATTATTTAAATAGGCAGAAAAGTAACGTTGGGGATGGGAATTATTTTTGATCTTGATTAATTTCGAATACTTGACTGTTTGGTTTTTGTAACATACAGGATGTTTTTTGGTAGTCAACCTTCCCGACAACTACGGAATCTCCTCGTCATCACGATCATTCTTCTCGATGGAAGCATACCTGGGAAGTGTCTCGTTCCCAAGATATTAGGGTCCAAAGTTGAGTAAATAGACTGCGTTTTTCTGCATAAATGCATATAGACGCGCGTAGCAAGATTTTTTCACGAGAAATAATTACTTAATATCTATCTTTGAAAAAACTAGCATAAACACTGGACACTTGAATTTCGCCCGATCAAGGTGATAAAAAAAAAAATTCTAAAAAATTTACATCGTTTCCCAGCATTTTTTTGGTATAAACTTACTTTATTTGTACTTATCCTTCGTTAAGGGTGGTAACAAAAAACATCCTGTATAATATAGATTTTTTGTTTTCTTCATGGGTCTAAGCTTTCTAAGCGCTGTGCGATGTATTGTGATTACCAGACATGTTGAAAACTTGAAATGTTCATTTTCATCTTTATCTATTGCAAATTCTGAAACCAGAATAACGGCTTGAATACCACTTTTGTTTCGTCCTTACTTCACGTAGTTTAGTGCTGAATCGTTTTCAAATTTACACGAATACGCTTCTCTAAATTATCGCTAAAAACTAAAAAAAAAGATTAAAGTAAGATTAAAAAAGATAGTTATTTAATTTTGAGTAGAGTTAGTTAGCGCTAGTTACTATATGTATGACTATATTATCTGCGCTTCTCTAAATAACATGAAAATAAATAAGATCGTCATTTAATTATTATTAATCATTATTCAGAATAAATTTATCTTCAGATTCAGGCCGTATTTCTAGACGTCTTTCTGTAGAATTAATTAGTACTTCAATTACTGGGTGTAGTCGGGCGAGTAAGTGGTGGAGGCTTTCAGGGTGTTTTGTTAAATTTATTAGGTTTTAATTAGATGATGCACCTCATTAATAGAAATAACGGTGCAAGTAACGCCATCATAAGTTTAAGGAAGTGTAAATAAGAAAGAAACAATAATGTACTCAAAGAGGGGCATATAAAGGTTTACTTCTTGCGATAATTCTTTACTAGTGCTTATACTTGAATGCTCTTGTCGCAGATTCTTTCCAAAAGGGTTTTCTTACAAGCCGAAAATCTTAACTGTGAAAGAATTTTTGAAATAAGTCCAGTAGTTTCGGAGCCTATTCGCTGCAAATAAACAAACAAACAATCAAAGTTTACCTCTTTATAATATTAGTACAGATAAAAATTTATTAAAATACAGAGATGGGAAAAGATAGAGAATAGCAAACTTACAAAACTGTACCTCTATGTGTCTGCCTAAAATAAGCTTAGGAAGTAAAAGATCCTCGTCTGTCGGAGACCTAAAAGTCGTTCGTCAGAGCACCTGACCTCGTTCGCTGGTGTCGTGCCGGAATGTAATTATCTTAGGCCCGGCATTAGCATTAATGCCCGGGCATTACTTTGTGGCACATACTCCGGAAAACAGATTTGCCTAAAACTGGAACCTTTTTTCTGCTTTGATAATGTGGTGCTGGTATTCCATGGGTTTCCGAGAAGGATCTTTGGAGATAATTATTAAAAGGACCTTGTAATGTGATATTTTGTTCCATAATTTTAATAATTATGTACAAAATTGTCACAGTGATGCACTAATTAAGGCTCGAGCAGACCGGATGCATGTGCGTGCCCGCAAACGTAGACGTGCACGTACGAGTACCACTGAGTTGTAAAGTATGGAACTGTATAAGACAGGACACACCGCCTGACGTCTGCGCTTACGTCTACGCATACGCATCCGGTCTGCCCGTGCCTATACAGTTCCATACATTACAAGTCAGAGTACGTGTACGTCTACGCTTACGTGTACGCATACGCATCCAGTGTGCTCGAGGCTTAAAGATATCATAATTTCGACTTATATACCTTTACTCGTATAGTGTAGGTACCTATATAAATTTAGATAATGAAAACTTTACGTTTACTAACAATTTTTTTTTTCAGGTACGTTTTTAAATCATTATCGCATCGTAACACACAGAAAGAATGTAAGTTACTTGCAGTAATATACCTATATAGGTTCTTATATTAACTGTTTTCCGCGACACCTTCTACGAGCACTAGAGAAATAAAATAATGTAGGTACGAGTAGTTTTAAGATATACTTATACCTAGCTAGCAGAGTTCGATAGTGCAAGTTCATTTTATAATGACTGATGTAATCGAAGTTTCCATGAGTCCACATGACGTTTTCGGACGCTTTTTCTATATGCATCATAATTTGTGTTCCTCCTATATCACACTGATTAGTTTCCTTAGTTTTTCATTAGTTCTTACGAGCTCATTAAACGCCACCTAATTATAAAGAGAATATAAAATTAAGCATCACTTCTTAGATAATCACGTCACTGCATCACTTGAAGTCGCGTCAAAATTGGAAACGCTTAACGTTCATTACTTAATATGTAATTGTAGACGTGTCTTACACGAAATAAGTTAATTTGCGATTCTGTTTGTAAAATATGTTTAACGGCATTGTTATAAGGGCAAAATTCGTTTTTAGTCTCGTCTGTTACTTGAGACTAGATGAGAAGCGTGTGACGTGTGAAAGAGAAAGGACAAAGGGTGTAAGTTTATTGGCTTTATTAGTCGAGCCCTCAGGCAGGGCGCATTTGTAAGCTTTACGAAGTTCGTGACAGAACAGAAGTTACGGAACGCTAACTATAACATTTTATCTAACATTAGGCTCTGAGGTTACACACGCAAAAAATCAGACATACATTGATGGCCGATTGTTGTAGATGGTGGTGGCTCTGCCTGCGACGCCATAGGTTCGATTCCTGGTAGGTGCAAAGATTAATATGACGAATTTCCCCACTACACTACAACATTGGCCTCTTCGAATCTAGAGTGAATAGGCACTTTCTAGGCAAATATGTACCACCTTAGGCCGCATCTTGCTTATATCAGGCACGATGGCGGTCAAATGTTAGCCTAGCTAATTTAAAAAAAATATATCGATATTTGTTTCCGAGGATGGATGTTTCTATACTGCAGGATCATTGGCCCGCTATGCTACGTTACGTTAGTTACGTTTAAACTATAGGATCTCTTTCGTGTTCCTACAGTTCTGTGTACCCACGTGTGTGTACCCCATTTAGGTGAACACAGCTGTGGCTGTATGTAGTTTGTAAATGCGAAATTTGCGGTAGTAAATAGTTTTCTTTGAAGCGGCAGTTAAGTTTAACGTGCCTCTGTTTTTATTGGTGAGTTGTAAGGTTTAGGGGCAGTTTCGCGCGTTAAGTGTCGGGCCGGGTGTTTCTGGAACAGCTAGTTTTACTGCACCAAGTTTAGGTTGAATTATGAATAACTGGCAATGGCTGCCTGCTGTGCCCCTATATGCACAGCAGGCGAGTGAAATTCTTTATTGTATTGTTTTTCTGTACACAAATATACACTTTGTGATACATGACTTCGGCGTCGAGACGTAGTCTCTAATGGTAGGCCTCAAAAAGAAGCTCATGGTCACGCAGTACGCAATAGAGAGGGCTATGAGGGACAGGCAAATGTCGAACAAATACATACTGAGCTTTGCAGGCTACATACATTGACCGCCAGGCAAATATTGATACCTTGACTTCAGATCATGATTCTGAGGTGGAAGACACTGAAAATTTTCGCAGGCAGGCCTTAGATAGTTACATAAAAATAAAAAAATTACCAAAAGATGATTTTTTAAAAAGTTTCCCTCAAAAGTCCAAATAACTAACCCTAATGCAGAATAACAAGTGGTCCAAGAAAAACAGCAATGTGTCACACAATAACCTATAAGTCCATTTAATTAGTCACAGGATCGCCCGATACAATTGGCGCGGAGAGCAAAGATTATCAAATCAAAATTACATTTCATGAGAGTAATAACACTGTCGCATGACTCAACACAATGGTACTTGTTCAGCATTTGAGTATTTGCCTGGCTGTCACCCACCCTGTATATCATCTCCTTTTATAGCCCCCTCTGTGTTTCATATAATAAGATAAAAAAAAAACATTTTTAACAAATATAAAAATTGTGCCGTATCTTTGAGACGTTGTATCTATTCGTAATCTAACAAAGAAGCAATTCTCGCAAAATAAATTATGACATTCGCAGTTAGCCAAGAAATTTTCCTCTACCCCGAGAAGCCTTACAATACTCGTACGTATTCATATAACAATATATTCGTGTTACAGTTTAACGAGGTGTCAGATATTCAGGGCCGTACCCAGGAATTCTATGATTCCAGCAGCCTACATGCCTATAGAGTAAATAGATACAGCACAGGTAGTACACTCTGTACATCATTAATTTTATGTGTATACGAAATATATTGATTTATCTTCGTATAAAATTGCCCCAATTTCCACACATTGAATACAATATTGGTCTCGTCTATTATTTTGGTTACAACGGATTCAGACCAGAATATTTTTAATTTACTTCTAATTATGTTGGATTTTTTGGTTGTTTTCTATCTTTACTAATGACATGACACTTGTGTACCTTATAATTTGCTCAATAACTCTTACTATTTCTAAAGTACCTATTAAATACGTAGGTACTGGCGAACGAACCAATATTTTTCCCGAAAATATTTTTGTTTAATTAAAAGTTTACATACCTACTCTTTTCCAGATATTTGGCTAGCCGATTAACAGAGTGGACCTTCTAATCCTATATATTCATTGCATAAAGTGCCACATCAGAAATGGTAAAATAACAAAATTGACCTATAAACTATGCGGGGTTTAATAGCAAGGGTCCAACTCGGCTAGTTTACCATACTGTGATTACCCCAGGGTACAAGTGGGTACAACTTTGGACAAATGTTAAAATGGATTCCAAAACAACAGCGGTGGTATGTTATTGATTTGTGTCCAATGTTGTTTGTTGTTGTAAATTATGTTTAGTGTTAAGATTTGTTACGTGACTTGGGATTGGTTATTGTTTGGTTATGCTTATTCGTGTTATATCAAACTTTCCAAATATGAGAGATGAGACTGAAATCTATTTACGGGATCATGGAGTAGTTGAGTACCTACTTTCTTTTCAGACAAAAGTCGTTGCAATTTTAGCAATAAATACGTTTCTGAATTCTGTTTTGCTCCTACTTTAAATAATAAATTCAAATTATTTTACACATTATGACAGACGTAATTATTTCACAAAACAACTCAAACACAAACAAAATTAGCGTGCGCCGTGACAATTGCGTGTAAAACATTAAACTTTAAGCACAACACTATGTATTCATGTATATATCGTGAGATGCCGAATCCGACGGATCCCGGATTATCCGATTATTCGCAAACTCCATAAATCCCGGATGAATCCCATTCGTCCTTGGCGTTTCATGTAACTGTTCTTATCCTGTACACGCAGTGAAATGAATGCTATATTATAAAGCTTGCTGCACACATACGTTTTTTCACTGTAGAAATCTAAATTTGGCGTGATATCACTTCTAATCGTAAGGTGTCGACACTTCACGTAGTCAAAGTCGACGAAGGAATCATGAGTCTAAAGTTACGGTGAGCAGAAAACTTGACACGGAGGGAAGACGGTAGGTGAACTAAAGCGGTGTAAAGTGGCTACCCAGAAACGCTGAACGCCCAGTTGGCAGAACACTACCTAAATGGACGGACAATATTACTGCCATAGCCAGTAGGCAGTGGATGTGGAAGACACGGGATCGAGGTGGATGGTGTGGCAGACAGGATACCTAGCATTGATGATGATGATGAAATGACATAAATAGGCACGGTTCTTAGTGCTTGTTGACATAAATAGCGTAGGTACCTATATGACGGCGGCGCCATAAGGTTTTGCTGGCGTTTAGGTCAACTAGTTTCCATGATGATTGACTCAACACTGACTACTTACGTCAAATTAACGTAGATTTTCGCAGCGAAAAAAAAAAACGCGTGTGTACAACAGGCCTAATGGTTGTAAATTGTTATATCGCATCATATATGTTATGGGTTGTTGGGCACAACAACATAGTTTGTTTTGGTAGGCTGATATTTTTTATGTATTTTGTTTCCGGTTTCCGGTATCCGTATTTTGTAAATATTGACGGTAATTTTCATAGGGAGTTTGAATTTCATTTAAAATATTGTGTACTAGTGGACGCCCCTACTAAATAAAAATAAAAATATTTTCACGGGATAAAAAGTAGCCTATGTGTTAATCCAGGGTGTCAGCTTACTCAATACCGTATTTTATTAAAATTGCTCCAGCTGTTTTTACGTGAAAGAGTAACAAACATCCATCCATCCCTGATCCATCCATACTAACAAACTTTCGCGTTTATAATATTATGTAAATAAGTATTATTATTGTATCTCTGTTTAAATTCTCGGGACTACAGAGTCCCGGTCCTTTGAGAGCGTGCATCGGGCCGTGGTCAAGATGTAGAGGCCCTTTTTAGAGAACTTTAATATGGTGTGGGATACACATGGCGGATACCATCGCCGACCGCACAGTATGATACTACACCCGGCGATGGTCCCCGCCATGTGCAAGACTATTGGAGTGCAGATCTATGTCATGCGATGGAAACAAAGGTCATGGGCTATGAGGCTGAAAGTTGGGTGGGGCTGGGTAACTGGGCTATTGAAGGAGACTAACGGACGCCTGCCATTACAACCAAGTCTCATAATTGTTTGGTGGCAAGCGGTGACTCGCCGACTCATGTCATGGGCCCCCTGAAACGGCCGCACGCACGGAGCGACAAAGGGGGCAACATTTGGTGAGGGGCTAGGGTGGAGGGGTACCCCTGGACTTTAAACCAAAGCCAACTCGCCACTTACTGACGGGCACGTCCACCCTCGAGCTGTCATAGCTCTCGCGACTCCACTCTGCCCGGCCGGCGAAGGCAAGGTAGAGGTGGGGGAACTGTTCCTCGTCAGACCTCACTCCGGCGCCGGAGATGAGGAACAAGGTCTTCCCCCGGAAGCACTTCAGATCCGTGGGAACGCTACCTCCCAACAGCTCGCCACAAGCTGCCTTGCGAGCTTATTATTAATAAGATTTGTCCGAAAAATTTTATGTGCACAAGAGATCGGGACCGAATTCGCGGATATTAGATATGATAAGATAATATTATATTTTATTCCCATTGCTGTCAGTATCATATATACATTGTTTATTGAAAACTGTTGAACTTAGTGCGGTTGTTTACGAAATCACAACAAACTAAAAATTGATCCGTTAATAGCTCTACAGCTGGTTTTTCCCTAATATTAATATTTCTCAGGTTAAATTCAGTTACATTTAAATCTTCAACACTATTTAGGATAGGCAAGAATAGCTTGCTCATTAAATATGCAAGTTGACCGTCTGCAGTTATCTTTTCTATGACCACAAGCTGGTACACATTACCAGTTATTGCCTATTCCACACATCTGCGAAGTGACAAAGCACCTATGGGTGTAGCCAGCAGTATGCGGTTACCGTAGCTACCTATCACATGTTATCGTTTAGTGGTCTACCTAGAGCGGGAGTAATGAGGGAACCCAAGTTTAATGTCTTGTTAAGATAGCTATTATTTCTACTCTTCATTTTCTTAGGCCCTAAAAGCGGTAGGATCACCCCTTGCAATGTGGGACTTAATAGGCTAACTGGAGAAGAGTGGGTGTGAAATTTGCACACTTCTGCTCAACGACGGCCGATTGGTGTAGTTGGTAGTGACCCTGCCTGCGACGCCATAGGTCCTGGGTTCGAATCCCGGTAGGTGCAAACATTTATGTGATGAATATCGATGTTTGTTTCCGAGATGGATGTTTATATACTTATCTATGTATTTATATACCGTTGCTTAGTACCCACGACACAAGACCTTAGGGATCTTAGTGTGGGACTAGGTCAATGTGTTGTGAAGTGTGTGAATATAAAAAAAAAAAAACGTCTTTGAGGGATGATGGGCGTGATTATATGTATTATTAAGGGACTTTACTAAAGGTACTAGCCTTACAGCTACACTCAGAAATATTTATTTGACCTAATTAGTACTTATTTAACGAAATATTATAAAAGTAGTTTATCATTACTTAAACAAATCATTAGTTTAAATACGTAAAACTACTACTATACTACAGGTTCAGTGTTATTTTTCACCTTACGAGTTTCGCTTTACTCGTACTACTGATCAAAGCCCTAAGGGCAAATAGGATTTTTCTACTTAAAAAATAATATAGCGCAGCTAGCAAATATAATCAAATAAAAAAGTACAAAGCCCGAACGATTCAAATCATCCGGTAATATATTTTATTTGACTCCAATTCTCTGTTGGAACAAAAATTGGATTTCTCTACTAAATCAAAACTTTTTTTAATGTTCGATGTTGTATATTTGGACGTATATTCGCGTAAATAGAGTTAGTTATAAATGTTCGTTAAAATATACGGATTTCTGTTGAAAAGTAAATATTACGATGTACTTATACATATATACATACATATACCTACATATTGTGCAAATTACACACCCACATTTCACTAGTCCTACGTGGTAAGGGGTGAGCCTACCGTCCCTTTTTTGGCACAGCTATGATGGATGTATACAAATGGTTTGTATATTGTCTGTAATAGCCTCGTCGACTTAAAAGATTTGTCTGTAACTTAAAGATAAATAAAAAAAAGAACTTCCAGATTTTTTTCCATTTCTTTATTAATATTTTTTTTAAAGAACTTTATGTAATATTACGACATTTGATATTATTTACAAACGGAAAGAACTATTCCGACTTGCAAGAACTGTCTTTAGTATTTGTTATTCCTACTCTCGCAAAAAATACATACGATAGTGTAGTGTGTAGTCGAGGCTTTACTTCACAGACTACATATCCATAGTGGAATATATTACAGCATATAGGCTACATTTAATGGATGTTTGCGGGAACTTCTGGAATCACTTAATCCATAGCCAGTAGGTACCTATTTTTGTGATTTATGGTTGCCATGACGCCGGGGAGGCTATGGTTGATGGTTTTTAATGAAGTCGACTAAATGGAGGAGCTATTTTTAGCGAAAAAGAAGACAGTATTATTAGTTAAAATAGGCACAGGCTATATAGCCTAGGTATTACTTGCATGTTAATTTGATAGTTAAATGCAGAATCTTAACTTGGAACGATCGCGATGTGGAAATAAAAAAAAAAAGATCAGTCAAACGCATTTAAATCACTTGGATATCGCGTGAAGGTTTGTATATATTTCAAATACTTGTTGCCTTTTCGAAAGAACTAAATTGATTTCATGAACATCAGTATTCATTTATTTTTATTTTATTTTATTCGGGAAACAAACGGTATGCCATATTACCTATGTTATGTTTAATGTTTGATTTCAGTTTTATGACCTGGTTAGTTTACTGTAAGAGAATGCTATGTAGCTTTAAGTTCGCCGCCATATAACATTTTTAATTGTGTAATAAAGAATGTTCTTATTTTATCTTATATCAGCCTTACTTGAGGCTACCTTATTCCTGTCGCAATTAATTAGTTAAAAAAAGAACAAATATGGCATAAAAACCTAAAAAAGAAATCTTGGTGGTGTGGGTAACGTTAAATCCCACTAGTGGGACTTTCAATAATTAATTATAACTATATTTTACTATAACTGCAGGACATTACAGCATATTAGACAATATGGCCGATCTGATTTCAATCTGGACACAATTTATTGGGCAATTACGGACATACACGGACTATTAGGCTGGCTTTTACATGGTAATCTGCCAATATTGCTGTTAATTACATCTTTCCTAAAGTGCATCATTCTACAATGATCTAGTATACTTACACATAAAATGCTTTGTTTGAACCGCTCGCGGTCCCAGACCACTGCTGATCTTGGGACCCGAGGGGCAAGCACGAACCTCTCGATAGTCTGTAACGCTATCGTCAAACTGTCAAATCACGTAGATTTTGCTAGCGAGTCGCTAGCGTTACGCCGCGTAAAAAGGTTCGTGATTACCCCACAGAAACATGGAGTTCACATTCTTTGTGCCATATTGGCATCCGATTAGACAGGATTTTCCGAAATTACTATAGGAATTAACGGGATTTCTAAAGCTTAGGGCGTCCACTAGTGCTTTATATAGAAGATAAATGTTTGTAGGTAGATATAGGCAGTAGTAATATTTTTGGGGGTTCTCACTCCTTTGAAAAATTAATAGGTAACTTTATATTTTTATTTTTATATCTCTGCATACAATATAACTCAAAATTATAGTTTAAACCTTTCCTAATGTACAATTCGTCTCGTCGTCGTCTTCAACCTATTGCAGTCCACTGCTAGACGTAGCCTCCCCCAGGGCACGCCACAAGGCTATTGTCACAGAGGGATTTTGCCCATAGTCACCACTAATGTGTAATATTATAATTATATGTACTTACCTGTAGCTTCACTTGTTAGAATCCGATCGCGGTGGCACCTATTGGGTCTGACTATTCACAGATAATTTCATAAAAATCGGTTGAGCTTGACTAATGAGGTATTGAGGAATTACGTAGGTATAGTAATGTTACCATGAATTAATGTGTTATTTTTATTGTTTCAGGTAAATATAACATCCTATTGGAAGGATAATGGATGAATGGACGACGATCACCATTTTGTGAGTGGGCAAGAATAAAAAAGTACTACTTATAGAAAATTAAGCGTAACAGAACGCTGATCTAAAAGTGAACCTGGTCTCCGTTCCACATTGTCTCCTATCAAGAACTTTTAATCTTCGTCATTATGCAGTCAAGATTCATCTAACTTGGTCCTTTTCAAACTTATCTAGTTTAGTAGTTCCTCGGGTGAATAATAGAGTGTATTTTGTTCGGAATTTTTTTGTACCAACCTCTTTGGTGATGTGTTAAGTTACTTTGGTTCTTACAAGTTTTCCAGTTAGTGGGCCAAATTGAGATTAGTCGGGTTTGTCTGGTTTCGAAGTTGCTGATTTATTTAACGAGCTCGTCACAATGGTTTCGGTTTTGATGTTATATCTTCCCTTAAGTTTACTTGAAGTTATTATGACTTAATACCAGCACATGGCCTGAGAGAACGCCCCAAAATTCCTTAGTCGACTCTTGGAACATGCATCGAACTAGATGCAGCTGATATGTAGCTGTGTCTTCTGTAATAAGAAATACACCTATGGGTATGTAGTAGACGTGTGCGCCGATGATATACTTAACTATCGGCGGCGGACGCCGGTCAAAAATCGGCGGCGTCGGCGTGATTTCGGCGTGTTTTCGGCATGGTAGGTACCCGATGCGCCTACCCGCTGGACCTTCAAAAGTGCGCATAAATGGGCAGTCTAATTGATTATTGAATTGTATCAGGCGTCACTATATACTTTTATTTTATATTTTGATTGAGGGTATAAAAATGATTTGCAATACATTGGTTTTAGTTGTTAGTTAGTTGGTTCGGTAGATAGAACTAACATGGAAAACTAATCCTGATGATGCCACGGGTGTTGGCGAAACATATGTCGATTAAAATTTTAATTGGTTTTCGGATTAGCAGCTATGTATTTATGGTTGCATGCTAGGTGCTTGGATCTGGCTTCTCGTTGCGACTGTAGTGTCTTGTGTTTGTGATCATGAGTAGGCAGATCCGAGGGTCAGCGGAGGGTATAGGGCCCGGTGGCGGGCGATCCCTCAATAGAGAAGTCTAATTGATTGATTGGTGTGCTGTGCTGTGTGTCATTGATCTGACTCCGCTGTCCTAACCGTGTCTGCAGGATCCTTTTCGTGATTATACAGTTCTGTCTACTCCATGTTGGGAACACAGCCTGTGTATATTTATTATGGCTACATTTGTATATAAACTATGATAGTCGAGAGTAGAGCTGAATTATCTAAAATATTTTTGAAATATGCATATTTTATGAGCACTGAACTTTCATGTTCATATTAAATTGGAAAACATCATGTGAATGCGATGTGAATGAAATGAGAGCATGGATTCAATATCAATCCCGCCCCAGGCCTCGTGTTATAATGACCAATGATGTACATGTTTTATCACGATATATTTGGCATAATACAGATATTAATCATTAAAATACAATATTGATAAACTTTTTCGTTTATCACCCTAATAAGATCAGTATATCGCTTATTCGCATTAACTCTTTGTAATGTCATCTTCGAATCTACCTATTTTTTTTATTTAATTTATTTATCTTTTAAATGGTTATACAAAAAAATAGCACTTTGTAAAACCAACGAGGTTTGTGTGATAGTGCTACGCAGTTCATATCGTTATCCCTTTACACATCTAGATTATATATACTTAATTATTACTTATTACACATAATTACTTGCGGAAATAACTTTTTTTGTAAACTTAACCTAATATAGGTAAGTAATGTAATGTTCGAATCAGGGATGATGAGATCCGAAGACGTACAAAGGTTACCGATATAGGCCAACGGTCCAGCAAACTAAAGTGACAGTGGGCAGGGCACATAGTTCGAAGAACCTATAGCCGATGGAGCGGAAAGGTTCTAGAGTGGACCACGTATCAGCGAGTTGGACGGACAACCTAGCCAAGGTCGCGGCTGGATGCAGGCCGCTTCCGACCGGTTGGAGTGGAGGTTGTTGGGGGAGGCCTATATTCAGCAGTAGACTTATGTCTAAATCATAATGTATTATTATCTCAATTTGAATGTTTTATCGTAATGTTATATCATGCCGATTAGGCAGAAAAACTCGGCAGGTTTATTCATGTGTTATTCTTATATTCATACTTACCATTAATCGCTGTAACTTGAAATATAACCTCAAAAATTAATCACAATTAGTACGTTACCCATTATAAAGGTAAGAGGCCTATATTTGACTGCGCACTTTGATCGTTTGGTTTCCTTCTGCTTGCCGGGGTAAATAATTGAAATGTTCCTCGAGACCCGGATTTACATAAACAAAGGTGGTCAATTAATAGGGTAATACGTTTTGGTCATTCCTACGTTACGGCGCTCGGGTACTGACTTGGGGCCATTACAATAGCGCTAATTGAGGTCTGTGAGATTGCGACAGTATGCTAATTATAGAACCTCTTAGGGTAGAGGTATATGGTGCACTGATATAATAATATATTCTTGTGTACCTCAACTCAAAAGGGAATGATGTTGTATTAAAAAAATAGTACTCATCATCTTCCTGCCCTTATGCCATTATTTTTAGTAATAGTACTGTTAATTTGTATTAGTGGACGCTCGGCCCCATTACATAATTTTTAATAGCAAAGCCGAATCAGCGCGATAGCGAAAATTGAGAGTGTGTGAGTGTGCGCATTGCTATGGCTCTGCTACTGCAGTAGCATAATCAAGGGGCGGGATTCATGTTGTAATTTCCGAATTTGTATATTATACATTTCTTTATACAAAAATCAAGCTTAGATTAGTGACTTAAAATTTTAAATTTAATTGTATTATTATGTACCTACTCCTAAAAATGACGCTATATTACAAGCTCATAAAAATTTCCAAACAATTAAATTGGCACTTCCGACCGCTTACACCTCTCGCTATTCTCGTGGCCATACTCCAAGACCTGACCGCAGCACTTAGCGAATTAAGCATGTCATGAGTTAATGGTAATGCGGACGAGGGTGGGCATTAGGGTGAATTAGCTGTGTCTGTCCAGGGCGTTTCAAATAATTGCTAGATTAGATCCCTTGGTGCAGTCAAGACGATCAGGGTTAAAAAGGGCAAAGATATGAAGAGAGAACGGCGAGTGTAGATCTGGGGTGCTACCCAAGTTACCGAAAAAGGTAACCATGCGAAAATATTACTTTTAATGTACTGTACCCTAGTTAGCAAATAAACATTTGATTTGTCTTTTTAATAAATAGGCATATAGACACTGCTGGGGTAGCCAGAACTGCACGATCATAAAGATGATTCCACAACAACGTTCAGCATAGCTTAGACAGATGTAAATGATCAGTAACATATTGCTAGGTTCATCATTATCAGCCTATTGCAGTCCACTGCTGGACGTAGGCCCACCCCAGGGCACGCCACGAAACTGCCATGGGGGGTATTTGCCCATAGTCACCATGCTGGGCAGGCGGGTTGGTGACCGCAGTTTGTATTTTGGACTATGTTGTTGAAAACCCTTGGAACCGAATACCGTTGGAAACCCTTAATCGCCTCGTACGGTACCCATGGGCAGACGGGGTGGTACGAATTCTACTCTGCCGGCACTACGTGGCCATATTGCTAGGTTATCGCCTCAAAACTTAAGATGTTTGTCCTGTGTTAAGACACAGGATTAAAATTGTCTACGTGTGCATAAGCCAATCACTGAGTAAAATTTTGCATTCAAGCATTTAGGGTAAAAGATATCCGCGTAAAGTTAACAGCATTGTAGGTAAACATTGTGAGTGACCGAGCAATTCGTAAATATGAGTAGATATATCATAACTTTTGTACACGTTAAGAAGCAAGAGTTTACGTGGAAGTCTTTTTTTATCCAATTTATGCTATATACATACAGATAATTCTATTAAATCTCCGAAACAAAGCCCTTCAAGTCTAGTTTCTATTATGACAGTTCAATTGAAGATTTTAATCCTAAGAGTTGACATGACAGGGACGAATCCTACTGAGATGTTACCTACTAATTGTACTAGGTTACTTTGTTACATGATGTAACAAAAGAGGTATGTTATGAAAATACTATGAAGACTTATAGTGTATAATAATTTCAAAAATGCCTAACATTACACAGATTTTATGTTAACACTAAGGTTTTGACGTCGCGTCGGGACATTCTACTCTTGGTTTTTCGATGTTCAGTTATCGAGTAATAAAATAATGTTAATAAGTACGAAATGTTTATTCATTTAAAAATTTACACCCTGTAATTTTATAAATATGTTATTCTGAGTCATAACTGTATATTATACCTATAGTGTTATGTAAACCTGACAGCAAAGATTTTAGCAGAAAAAAATACATGAGCCTGTTTTCACCTGGAATCGAGTCAATGATATTCAAATTATAACAATTATAATTAATACCTTTACGGAACGAGGGCGGTGCGCTAGTCTATGAATAAATTGTTATAACGGCGGTCATGCGAAACGACGATTTTCACCGCGGTTGACTGTTATTGTGACCTGGTGATTTTATTTGACTATTACAAGTAGGGTTTTTAGAGTAATGTAATGTCAGTATGTTTCTTTGGTACGCTCTGGACTTGAGCCTAAGCAGCTGGTCGCATTTGAACTTGAGAGGTATTATAAGGTTCGTCTTAGGGCAAATTGATTAGTCAGTACTTACCTAAGCTTAGATTGGTTAAAGCGTCTGTCAGGCTTTAGTATTTTTGACGTGACTATCTGACTATTGATCAAATAATTTGCTCTGAGCGTAATGCTGTGTACAACAAGGTTATGACGCAGTCGGTTTTTTTTATAAATAATAATGTAATTATATCGTACCGAGGTACATTTTATTTTTGTGATCACCAATGCTAGCAGTATTATAGACGCTGTTGTGCACATGGGGACAGCAATTTAAGAATTTAGCTTGTATTTAGCGACATTGGTCGTGATATCATAGATACCGTAAAATAAAAACCTAAACAGTGTGACCCATATATACATGTACCTACTGACCATGGCAAAGGCTGCTTAGCCAGGTATACCTTGTATTCCGTGACGAGTCCATGACACATGTTAACATAATCCTAATCTATTTACGCAAGCTCCTAGTAAACTTGTTTGCTATGTACATCACGCACAATTTTGAGGCGGCAATTCCCTTGTGTGTTTTCCGGCCCAGTGAGTGGTCACTTAATCAGTCGTCCACGTGGAAATTTATTTAAACACCTACCTACAGTACGTACGCTAAATAAATTAGGTTACTTTTTATGAATAAAATCTAAGTCCTGTGGGCTTTCCTAGGCATCAGCTGTAACCGCTTTCCGCGCATATCGCAAGAGTCGACTGAAGAACTCCAGGGCGATCAGGCGATAAGCTAGCAACTTATCATTATGTCTGTGAACTTAGCAGATTAAAAATAAATAAAATTCTGTTCTCATGTAGGTGAGTTCTAGAGTTCTCATGTAGGTGAGTTCTAGAGTTCCTGACATCTTTTATAAATAGTTCTGTCGTTTTTGCCCCGAAAAACTTTAATTTAAATAAATTGGAGCTAACTTCCCGTAGTGAATTATTTGAATTACTCCGGTAGCGAATAATCATAATAGGTATAGTAAAAGAACTCAGAATTTCAAAGGAAATTTATATTCAACAAAAACCATAACACTTAATAAATAACAGATCCTGCTTCAGTCGGAATACATTAGCGGAACTAAAAGGAACTAATACTGTAGTACCGTTTATAATAAAACCGAAGTATTCTATTAAGGCGGAAACATTACCCGGCTTTATGACCATTTTCCACTGAGCGTTTCGTTTTAAGTCACTTAATACTGGACGCCTAAAAAGGTCCTCAGTTCGCTGTACGCTTAATATAAAATGTGAAACTAAAGAGAGTTTTTAAACGCATTCAATCGCGTTTACGTTTTGAAACCTAACCTGTATCGAATATATTGTCAAGGTAAAACGCAATATTATGATAGGATCGTTACGTTCCTCTTAACATACAGTTATATTTCGCATAATGTGGTTAGATATTACCACGTAGGATACCAAAACAATTTAAACACTGTATAAGGTAAACATTATCTAAATTTGACAGATATTCCATACATTTTGCTGTCAAATACGAGTATCAACAATGTTTATACGTTTTTACACGGGGTTTTGTAATAACGCCACCATACTTTTTCCGGATCGCTTATGGTCGCGTTTTTGTAATGTATTACGTTACAGTTTACAGTCAGCACCGCATCATACTATGAATATATAGCGTACTATATTATAATATCAATTATTATTATTATATAAAGTCAATTGATTAAGGGCTATATTATTATAAAAGTAGTTATTATGACTCCTGCAATATTGTTCTGGGAGGTTGTGTAAATAATAGGGTAGAAACTAAATGGTGTCACTTTATTCTTGACTGTTGAGCTTGTAAGACGTTACTTTATCCAATTACAGTTTGAAATAAACTACCTCCGTTTGTATTAAAGAATGTTAACCGTATTGTTAAATTAGTTACTGAAATAGCAAGTAAGATTAACAGTGTAAATTAAGTGATATGGTGCAGCTTTTCTCGAACATAATACCGCCAAAGGCAGTCTAACTGTGAAATAGTTGAATAAACGGTTGTCCATAGTTATACATCGTTTAACTTCTTTTCCTGGATATACCCCTGCTTCATCGGATTTCCTGTGGTAATAATTAACATACACTTGATTAAAATACTCGTAGGATAGACAGGCATATGGATAATCTTACGTATGGAAGGTGAATGCGGTCCTACGTGTTTATTGTAGGAAAGTCGATTGTTAAGATAGATGTAATATTTTATTACTACATATATAATTTCATAATTTTCACTACAAAGACAAAATATAGAGATATGTTAGTAGTATAACTGCAAAACTGCATAACGTCCTCTTAGGCGCCTTGGCTCGGACAGCCCTGAATTATTTAGAATAAGGTTCAAAGACGGGGCATTAAAATTTCAGTCTGCCCTGTCTAGTAGTTCTTAAGTGAAACTCGATTTATGTGTAGTAAAGTTCTAAAGTTGAGGAGGAAATTACATAGTTTGTTTTATTGTGTTTTATGAAATTGCTGTCACACTGTGCAGATGTGCTAAAAAGAAAGCGTGGCTTTAGTAGAAAATGAGCTGATTTCGTAGATATTACATAAACCTTTTGGGGTAATTGCAATTTTTTGGAAGAAAACACGTTTTTTGGATATACCGTCTACCAGCGTATCATGATTTTATGGAGTTAGGTAAAATGCCTTCTATTTCACTAATTCTGTATCAGAGACTGGATTATACTCATTTTGGAGAAAACTTATGTAGATCTAGGTACACTTTTTCCCCTGGCATAATTTGCACAGTATAAAAACCATGTAGCTATTATTTAGTTTACCTCCCACATTAACACTAACGACCACAACCTCTATAATAATATTACAACATAAGAATTTCTCTTTAGAATAACGCCTTTGCATTATCAAACAGATAATTTCAGCTTTGACTCAATTACTGCGGACCTTTGTAATCAAATTAATTTGATTGTTACAGTCCGTAACTGTAGTGGTTACCCTACTTATTGGTGTGAAGACCTTTCTAGAAATAACACGGTATAGTTGACAATTGTTTTGGGAAATGGGGTTTTTAAGGGGCTCTCTCTTCAAGGTCTTTGGGTGGCAGTTGCGCCATTAACAAAATGTATAGGTACAGTTAGTTCAAACTCAGATTGTGTCAGTTCGGATACGTTTTAGGAGATTTACACTAAGGACATTTTTGACTTTTTTAGGGTTCCGTACCTCAAAAGGAAAAAACGGAACCCTTATAGGATCACTTTGTTGTCCGTCTGTCCGTCCGTCCGTCTGTCAAGACCCTTTTTCTCAGGAACGCGTGGAGGTATGAAGCT
Source organism: Carposina sasakii (assembly GCA_014607495.2). NCBI lineage: Eukaryota > Metazoa > Arthropoda > Insecta > Lepidoptera > Carposinidae > Carposina > Carposina sasakii. The sequence continues at coordinate 8,883,156 of CP053162.1, read as the reverse complement.
GAAATTTATATCAATTACTCAGGTCTACTGTCCCTTGAAGCTGTGAAAAAATCAAAGTTCTAAGCCAACGCAATCAAAAGATACAGCCGTTTATGCCGCAAATTTTCGACACTTGCAAGGGAATCAAAACCTACAGGATGCTTCCCGTGAACTCAGAATCTTGAAATTTGGTACGAAGCAACGTCTTATAGCATAGATATAGGAAAAATTACGAAAACCATAAATTTTTAGTTACATCACATAATATATATTTTTTTAATAATTTTACACTTACTACCCATTTCCTCATAAACGCGTAGAGGTATTAAATTGAAATTCATACCAAATACTCAGGTCTATAATACCTTTAAGCTGTAGCAAAATCAAACTTCTATGTCAACGCAATCAAAAGAAACAGCAATTTAAGCTGCATATTTTGAAACTCGCAAGTACTCGCAAGGGAATCAAAACCTAAAGGGTACTTCCAGTCGACCTAGAATCTTGAAATTTGGCATGAAGCAACGTTTTATAGCACACATAAAGGAAAAATTCCGAAAACCTTAAATTTTTAGTTACATTACAAAATATATATTTTTTAATAAATATAAACTTATTACTTTTTTCCTCATGAACGCGTAGAGCTATCAAGTTGAAATTCATATCAAATACTTAGATCTAATTGCCTTTAACCCGTGAAAAAAAAAAATTATAAGTCAACGCAAAAACGCAAAACGCAGTGTTTCAGTTATATTATAGATAAATGATATGTGTTAATATAAAATAAAGGATTACTTAAACGATAAAGAGATCTTTGTCTTAAATTTATGCTCCTCCATCTTTCCCCATTGTAATGTTATGAATTTCATTTTGCAATAAAAATACCATAGTTATGACTCGATTGTCGTAATGAACGAACTTTGTAAACCTTGCAGGTTTGTACGGAACCCTCGGTGCGCGAGTCCGACTCGCACTTGGCCGGTTTTTTTCTGTTAATCTAGCTTTGATAAATCGCCACAAAATGATTATATTTTACAAGAGAAGCATGTAGTACGCCATTTTCGGAGCTTTTTATTTAGTTTCACAATCCTCCACCATAGCGTATCTTGCTTTAAAACATGTTCAATAACAAAGTACCTATAGGTATGTTACCGTGTCACGATGAAGGGATGTTATGATAGTTAGTATGCAGATTTAAAGAGGGACGTAAGCTTCTTCTTATCTTGGAAAATGGCTTTATAACGAAAAAAATCACCCTAGTAGGATGTCGTTATCGTTTATAAGGGTTCCTAAATAAGTTTGTTACAATCGGCTTGACAACCGATTGGCGCAGTTGGTAGTGACCCTGCCTGCCGCGCTATAGATAGATGCAAACATTGATATCATGAATATCGATTTTTGTTTCCGGAGTCATATATATTTGTTTGTACCTGCGATATAAGGCCCTTGGGATCTGAGTGTGGGACTGAATTAATTGTATTATCATCATCATTATCTTCCTGCTCTGTTCCCATTTATTTGGGGTCGGCGCAATATGTTCTTTTCTTCCATTCAACCCTATTATTGCTCACTCCCATCCTCCATCACACAGTCCATCCAACACTTCTTTGGTCTACCTCTTCCTTTATATCCATCCACATTCATGCACAATGCTCTCTGTAAAATACGAGTATGCCTTTCATCCCGTCGCTTTACATGCCCGTACCAAGATAGACGGATACTTCGTAGCTTGTCTGTGATCGGCGCAACTTTCAAACTTCCTCTTATATACTCATTTCTTATTTTATCCATTCTTGTAACTCCACACAGCCATCTCAACATCTTCAGTTAGTTGTATTGTATGTGAATATTTATTCGACTACCCCATTTCGGGAACACAGCCGTGTGTCTGTGTATACACAGGGTGATTTTTGGTCATCAACGTTCCCGAAAACTACGAAATCTCCTCATCATCACGATAATTTTTCTCCATAGAAGCATACCTGGGAAGTGTCTGGTTTCCAAAATATTAAGGTCCAAAGTTGAGTAAATAGACTGCGTTTTTCTGCATATATGCACATTGTCGCGTGTAACAAGATTTTTTCACGAGAAATAATTAATATCTGTCAATGAAAAAACTAGCATAAACACTGGACACTATACTCGTAAATTTCGCCCGATCAAGTAATAAAAATAAAAAAATTACATCAATTCCCAGCATTTTTTTTTGCATAAACTAACTTTATTTGATATATAGAGTACGTACCCTTCCTTAAGGGTGGAAACGAAAAAACACGCTGTATCCTTACGACATTTGAGGTACTGGAACTCAATGAGTGACGTGGGTAGGCATAAAGTTGAACATGACCCAAGTTTCAGATGTCAAATGTGTTCTGATATAAAATTCTCATCATATCCGAAGCCTGCACGGAAGTGTAACTGTGACCTTTATCAAGTTCCGACACCAACGAAAATAGCTATAGATTATATACAATCTATTTAATGCGTAAGAATCAGGCTATTGTATATACTCTATGACGACGGTGTAAGTTTTCGATTGTAGATGAGTATGGAAAATGTGTTGCTAGTGTAAAGGCACGTGTTATGTTAATAACATACGAGTAGGTAACTTAAGAATTTGCGTTTTTATTTATTTATTTAACAAAATATGGTACATAAAACAAAATTCAATCTTATTAAGGTACAATATTACAAATCAAAGTTCTGAACCAGATTGGGTTCCTTAGATAATGTAGGTACACATTATGATCAGAGTGTTTGAAGTGTATATTTACACATAACATTTCGTTAGCAGTGTTTAGTTTTAAAAAGTATAAGTACAAAAATAGTATAGGACAATCATGGTAGGTACCTAGCGTGTTAGTGTGTTAGTACTACATACATTCGAACACAATATTTTCCTTAATTTAACGTTGAACCTTTACTTGATAATAGAGTCTAGTGAGTGGAGGAAAATTCTTTTTACTGACTTTGGGTTTGTACAATGACAAAATAAAATCATTATGTACCCACGTAATATTTATTTTAAACTCAAATTTGTGTGAAGTTAGTCGATTTGTTTACTGGGGGGATTAGGTGTCATTTAGGTACTCAGTTTGATGAGGTAAAGGTTTTTAGGATCTAATTTCTATAAGGGCTTAAACCAAACGATCGTATATTATAACTACAATTTATTATGATTTGACACATAAAGGCCGGTTCCTAATTTACAAACCCTTATCCACAGCATAGCACAATTTATAAAAGTATATAACACCTATTAGATGTAATAAACTCTACTTGTTAATTTTTAGAATTCTTAAAGCTATAGAAGTCTTCATGGTCGATTCCATCACACTTAAACCTAAACGTAAAATTAGTCCTACCTGTCCTTTTCTCTCAGCCATTTATGTTAATAACGGAGCTAAGAAATAGCTTTACAAAAATCCTGCTAAAAGTCACCGCCGCCGCCGCCATTTAGCGCTACACATTTACAAGATGGCTGCCGGACGCGTATCCAGATTATCCATTTCCCTCCGATAAGTGAGAACTTTCCGCGGCAAGATTAAATATTCCAGCCCCTTGGCTTCCCGCTGCGATGGATGGATGTCCTGTCAATGGGTCTCGAGGCATGCTGGAATCTCTGCTATTGAGCTTTATTTATGTGCGTGTGATTTGCGTATTATATTATTTGTGTTTTTTGAGGCGAAGTTTATATGGATTTTTATAATTGTCAGTAGGGTAATCTATAAAAGTGATATATCCTTAATAAGTATAATAATTCTTTCACTCTTCTCTATTATATAGGTAGCTAGTGTGTTATACTTATATCTAGAAAAAACCTCACAATTGCAATTTCATTTGGATGAAACTTTTAGTCTGTGTAATACAAAGTTTATGCTTCGTTTTAAGTAGTATAGAAGAATCCTGGGTGCTAGGATCTTATTAATTCTAACACTGTGTCATTAAGTTAGTTCCGTAAAATCCGCGGAGTTTCTTTATTTCAACGGACTATAATACCGTCCATTTCATCTTGTATAAATAAAGAACTATTCACACTGCGTACTGCATAGGTACCCATATCATATTGAAATGCAATACATCAAGCGAACACAGTGGAAATGGCTCGAAGCAGGAACTATTCGAATAACGTCCTTTTTGAAAATAAATCGAACCATTACGCTCCTGTCGATTTTGTAGCAAGAGTATTCAATTAAAATTCCCTGATCGATGTTCATGTGTGTATGAGAACTATTTGATTGTTGGCTTGATAAGGTTTGATTCTCGCATCTTTAAATTACTGCCAAAATTGTAATAGTAACTAGAGATTGAGATTGGATTGATATACCTACTCGGATTATTTCTTTCTAATTTTGAATGAATCTGAGACATGAATTTGAGCTTGACCTCTAGTGTTGAGATTGTTATTCGTTATATTTCATAGTAGATTATAATGCCAATTGCAGACACAGACTTTTATTTCGGAACCAGCTATTTTGTAAATTTATTTCGCCGATATAAATAAATAAATATAAATAAATCATTTTGATTTTGTTTCTTCGAAACCGATTACATAATGAGATGAAACCAAAAAGATTCGCTAGACGTAGCTTACGCCATTCTTCACAACTACTGCTGCATCTATATAATTAACCAATCTCAGATGAAAGTAAAAACGTTTCCAATAAAAACCGGTTTTTAAGTCGGTCAAAAATAGTAGCTTTGCTACAACTGCTTTACAACTGAAAGTTTCCCCGTGTGTGAAGTTTTGAAATTGTGTATTCTCATCACCATTTGCAGCAAAATGCCCGCCAAATATATGGTACGAGTAGAAGACATAATATATGTAGGGCTTCGTGCCCGCACCCAGCGCTGGCATGGAGCCATGTAGCCCCTCCCTTAGACCAACTAACCGAAGAATTTATTTCATTTTCGAAATTTTAGACTGCAACAATTTATTACGAAAACAATTTAGAAGTTCATTTTTAGAATTTTTTAAATTTTCCCGCCATAGTTTTTTTTAAATTGGTTCACGCTTGCGCCGCTTCGGAGGAAAATGGAAAATTGGATTTTCGCTTAAAAATTTTAGGTTTATTTTATAAATTTTTATATCTAGTACAGCATAACTTATTTTTCTTCAATTATCCGATTATTGCAATCGAGTAATTAGAAAAGTAATTATAGCTACTCGGAAAAAAATGTGAGTTCTTTCCACGCCTCGCAACATTATTGAATAACTAATCAACTTTGCATCATCTGTCTCTTGTCAAAAAACTTTTATGATAAAGGTTTCTCCCTGTACTTGGTTACACGTGGACACCTCACCTTCCTACATGTATATAAAGCTAAAGCAATATAATAGGTATATATCTATCAAAAAGGAGATGTTCGAAATGCAAAACGATTAGCGGTTCCAAAATAAAAACATTGTCTTGTACAACGTAATAAATTAATCCAGTGCTCATCGGAATAGTTCGCGGGAGTGTTATAAAGATTGGTCCGAAGTGGAACTATTCGTCGGCAGCATTGGAACTATTCGAGCGCCAACAATGCGAATTGTACCGGCTATCGTGCCAAGTTATTTCATACCGAGAGCCATACGCCTTTGCTCGCGGATTTTGTGAAGATGCTGAGATTTTTTAAGGCTTCGAGACCATATATGCAAAATGTTGTTTTCTACATCTACACTAAAATTGAAGAAATTCTAGAGAAAGGTCAGATCAAGAGTACCCTAAACCGACGAGCGTGCATGATGAATATCATGTATAGATGAATCCTCCAGGAAAGATGCGTGATTTTATGTATGTGTATCTATCTATGACCTGATCGCCACATCAACCGAACCTTAAGCTACAAGCCCTAATCGACACAGATGTTACGCGTTTTAGTTGAAATTGTCTTCGAACGTATTTGTAGGCGTTGCGATGAATATTTGATAGGTGGGATCAGCACAGCGATAACTACTAGAGTATTCTGGACTTGAGGCGCATAATTCCTGATGTGCAGCTTCTAAAATAGATCGAGTTTGTATTTTCTTACGATTATGTTTAGAAATATTATCTAAATAATATCCTGTGCGGATGCAGGGCTTCACTAGAATACATCAGCTGCCTCTCTTTCCATGCCTGTAAGATTTGACTAAAGAACTCAGGCACTGCACTCTCAGATGATATTTTTTGCAACTTATGACTGATCACTTGCATGGGCTCTATTGTGCTAAACGAGGCTGTTTCATATTGCAGCTCTGGTTATCCCATTCTTAGAACATACCTGTACGTAGTATGAACATAGTATGTATAGTTGATGCCCGCAACTCCGTCCGCGTGGACTACAGAAAAAACAAAACATGGGAATTATACGGGATAAAAACATTTTCCCGGGATAAAAAGTAGCCTATATGTTAAGTGGGCCCTGTCACAATATATTCCTGAAAACTGCATCGAAATCGGTTCAGCCGTTTCTGAGATTAGCGTGCACAAACGCACAGACAAACAGACAATAATTCCAAAAACTATTTTGGGTACTATTGCGTTGATAAAGGTCTCCTATAATATTTTTTCTCATATTTCTTCCATGTACAGACAGCGATCCGTTACATTTTTATTATATGTATAGATATAGAAGAAGATAGAAGAAGAATAGATGGACAATTTTCATATGATTTTAATCAATTAAATGCTATTGTTGAAGGTTTATTGCTTAAAAGCGTCGATGTTCAGGAGGGTTACCATAAACTCTTTTAGCAGGATTGTTTCCATTGTGTAAATAAAACGCCGTTATCAATCAGCGTTATTGAATAGTGATGTATCGCTCCCAAGATTCTTTTTGTCTTTGATCTTAGTTCGATGCCCAGTCATAACGTAACTTTGTTTGCATGTGTTAATTAGCTAGGCTTGCTTATAGTGTTTCTTTTGGGAACCTTGCCAACACCTAACGGATATAATGTTTCAGACTTATACACCGTATTAAGGGATACAGCTTGACAAACATGCCCAAAGCCTGGGTAAAAATTCACAAATTGGTGATTTTTGCGAAATCGCATGATTATGTATTAAGAATGAAAATCGAGTTCGCAAATAAACATTTCTATTTTTCCTGTGTTTGTATGTAATTAATAGTAAATAATTCACTCGGCCGGCCACACGCCGCGTGGTGCCGGCAGAGTAGAGTTTGTATCACCCCTGCCTGCTCGTGGGTTTCGTACCAGGCGATTAAGGGTTTCCGGGAGTTGGGCAGCAGCGCCTCCCGTACTAACAACATAGTCTGAAAATCACACTGCGGTCACCAACCCGCCTGCCAAGTGTGGTGACTATGGGCAAAACCCCCCTATGGTAGTAGCTTTGTGGCGTGCCCTGGGGGAGGCCTACGTCCAGCAGTGGACTGCAATAGGCTGAAGAAGAAGAAGAATTCACTACGTAAATTAAAATTAAATATCGATGGCTTGATGATTTTGCCGGAATATGTATTAGTGAGAATGAAAACCAGATCAAAAGAAAAACCATCAGCATATACTCTTTTGGTCACTTTATTGAATAAAACTGTAGCCAACACATTTTCATGGCTTTTCTACTGTTTCTACTGAATTATTGTTTTGAACTAGTAATATCTTTTCAACGCTCGTATTCTGGGTTTAACCTTTAAGCGAACTTTGTAACGAAATGTTTGAGAGTGATTTAAGTTTGAGTGAACGATTAAAGATTGGGGTGTTAGATCAAAAACAATCTTGAATATTGAAACGCGTGTTGTCTCCAAGTAAACATGTTTTTTTTTAAGAAAACCAACCCTTACGTTTTTCCCTAAACATTAGCATTTACATACAAATTCGTTGAGAATTACTCCACCCTAGTTAATAGCCTCATTTGCGACACGATCACCGATTACAGCTTATGTAGAGCTTTAATGAACCCTCTATACATATATAGAGGTACCTACACTTTGTATGTAGGTTGAATGTTAATACTAGATGAAAAGATCATTTGGTTAGATAGCAATATTTTGGTAATTTTCAGTTAGGGTAAATTTTTTGCCTATAGCTAAATCGCCTATCTGAAGAATAAAGCCTCGAGTACACCGGATGCGTATGCGTACACGTAAGCGTAGGCGTACATGTACCTCTGAGTTGTAATGTATTGAACTGTATAAGACAGCATACACCGCTTGACGTCTACGCTTACGTCTACGCATACGCATCCGGTCTGCCCGTGCCTATACAGTTCCATACATTACAACTCAGAGGTACGTGTACGTCTACGCTAACGTGTACGCATACGCATCCGGTGTACTCGAGGCTTAAATTAAATGCCGTCTCTATCTTGATCAAGTTTAAGAGAAAGACAGTATCAACTTTATTCTACAGATAGGCTACCTGCACCCGTATTATGAATTTGGTGAGAGCGAGATGTCTCGCTATTAAACGTCAAATCCACAGAGCTAACTAATAACTAGGCAAGGCAAGTGTTTCTACTTGGTTTGTAAAAAGGGATTGCAAACCACTAATTCATTCAGTCCTGTCTCGAGAACGAGTGTCTATTCTAATTCTTAAGTCAATTTTTTCCATGCAAAGTGCATACACTTAGTTTATTAATAGCTCTATGAATTTGACGTTTAAGCGCAGGCCACACCGCCAGCGGGCGGGCGGAGCGAGCTAGGCGGGCGGGCTAGGCGAGAGAAGGAATACGCGGAATATTGGCGAGCTAAACTATGGGGTTTACACCAAAAACTACGGACGGGCGAGCGAGCGGGTGAACCGGGGGTGCGGATAGGAGAGCGAGAGGATAGCATCGACTAGTCCGAATACTCGAAACGGGGAGGACGGGCGAACGAACCTGGCGATCGAGCTGGCTGAACCTAACGAGGTGAACGAGTAGCTTCGCTGGAATCGTTGGATATTTCGTTAGTTGCGCACGCATCGCTGACGTAGGTTAGTCGGTAGCTCGCGGTGTGAACCGAAGTATATAAAGAGGTGAAACGATGTCCGCCCGCCTAGCTCGCTCGCCCGCCCGCTGGCGGTGTGGCCTGCGCTTTAAAGACATCTCGCACTCACCAAATTCATCATACGGGTGCTGATCATTGTAAAGATCGGCCCTTTTTACTTACCATTTCAAATTAATATTTTAATTGAACATTGATTTACTCGTACTATAATAAATAGTAATACATGTTTAATTAAAATATAAAAAAAATAAAAAATATAAATTATAAAAAAATAACAACATTTGATGCAGTGTATTGGATTGGCCTAGTAGTTGTAGCGCAGCTATAAAAACGAGTCAGTAAAATCACTTATAACCTACTCGTATAACCAAAAATGATATAAAAGTACATAATAAAAAAATCAATTTAAGACTAACGATGCCATAGATAGAAACACACACATAGAAACAACATTGAGTATAAAAACCCTTCTTTTTACACTGGAATTAAGAAGAGGGAAACTCTGAGCACATTTACCCGCAGGTACCATATTCCCAAGCTTAAAATAAGTCACTGACTTAATACCTAAATAGATAGAACAAAATGATACGGCTGAAGCTCATCTGAAGCACTGAATAAGCCAAGATAAGCTGCTGGCATCTGGCCAGAGCGCTGTTCACTAAACACTGTCACACTGTACAAATTAGGAGCAAACTATAATAAATAGCAGGCCAATAGCTTGCCAGATTTCGGATAGTCTTCGTTAGACTTGCCTGAATTATTAAGCCTTAGGGATTTTGGTGTGAACTAAACTTTTAAAATTATTACAACAAACCAATGTACGAAGTGGGTGTGTACACATCAGCCCCACTCTCTATGGCTGGCCGACCGCTAAAACACTCGTAGCTCTGTCCTAAAGTAAGACTTGTTTCATTTCGATTCAAATCAGCTGTCGGAATCTACTTTTATTTATAGTAATTATAGCTTATAAAATTCTTCATTATATACTTTTATGTTGCCTTTCAACGTTCATCATCACTACTTTATCCAGTTAGTCCATTAATGCTGAATCTAACAACCTTCAAGCCGGTGGGAAGCGGCCTACATACAGCATAAACCCGTGGTTCTGGCTAGTTCTAGCCCTTCACCGTTACAGCTTCTTAATTGATAAAATGGCTTCAGAGTAATAAAAAGCTGACACTATGTAGCCGCTCCTTTACTTAAAACGCTTTTGTGACACTTTACGGTACCTACACGAAATCGAATATAACAACCTATCAAGAAAAACTATCTCTCTCTCAATTGACAGTGTGACATCGCAAACAAAATTACTTCGGCCCGAAAATATCTGGTACTGTCGCGAGCAGTCACTCTAAGAAAACTACTCGGCTAAATTATTCAGCAGCAGTACATATGTAGCGGCAGCAAAAAAAGCGGAAAGTGTCTCCCCGATCCTTGAGGCTTCATTAGGAGGGAGCCGCGATGTCAGTGACACACCCTCTTTATGTATAGCGCTGTTCTTGGAGTTTGTTTTGTTCGGAACAAGGCAGTATTGTTCTATTTTTGTGTAAAGTGGCGATGTAATGGTGGACAAATACTCGAGAGTCCTTGGATTATAATAAAGATTTTTTTTTTTACCGAAGGTATCTCGTTTTTGTTTAGGGATTTGGCAGAGTTTAGCGCGTGTAGTTTTGTGTGGGTGTTTATCCAAATTATTAAATAAAATGGCTGCACGTTCCTTCCGGATTCCGAAAACAATAACTTTTACCTTATCCGTAAAATAACTTACCATACAATAAAAGTAAAAACCTAAATTTGAGCTTTTTTAAAACAAAACGCGTGAAGAAACTGGCATGAAACCTTCTAAACGAAGCCTGAACAGCGCTTGCATAAGGTTTTCGTTGTTACGTAAGTGACACCTACCTACACACATCTACGATTCGTGTGCCAGTCCCTTCGTAACGTCAGCAGAAATGGTTCGAGGGTCGAACCTGTACCCACTTACTATTGATCACTAGTTTTGACGACCCCAGGTTAACCCAATTTACCTACGAACTCGTATAAAGCAACTGAAAACTAGCAAGACATTGAATTTGCGAAATCGTATGAGTAGCCCTTATTTTCACTATTTGCTTAGTTGACACAGTTTGCCAGTAAATACGTGATTACAGAAAATAATAGTCAGTACAAACTATATAACTATATATTTGTGTATGGGTATAATGTAAAAAAGTTATACCTATATTCATTACCTGGGTTTCTTGTAGAAACGTAGGAGTATAAAGATATTTATTTTTGTGAAGATACCCAAATTACCTAATTACTTGCTTGACTAACTACAATCGGCCCCTGATTACGTAAAAGCAATACCAAAGCCGAAACAAAGCGATAGCGAAAATTGTACAATATTCGCCTTGAAATGTCAAAGTTCCTTTGAAATTCATTTTACGTAATACGAATTTGACAAGCAATCAGCGATTTTTGTACAATTTTCGCTATCGCTTTGCTTTTGCTAGTTACGTAATAAGGAGGGCGGTTTGTTTACCTATAATACTCGTATTTCGCACATGCATGTCGTGACATTTTGAAGTACAAACAAATTCAACGATTGCTATCTCCATATTTTTCTGGCCATAAACGAGGCCCGCATACATATTCCGAGTCGCCGTCAACGATTTCCATATCCCTCAAATATATCAAAACGTTCCGAATATTTTATGCTGTCGGTATCTAACTGGCATTTTGTGGTAATGTCTTCGTTTGATGTATAGCAGTCAGACGCACTGGTGGTCTAAATATCTTGCCATTATGTATATTGTGGCTACATTAAGATGTAACGTCGCAGAAGGGAGCCTCTTAGATTTTTTTCGGTCCGTAATCACGCCCAGATTGCTCCGTCGCACAACGCTACACTACGGATGGGAATTTACTAAAGTTATAGCAAACATTCGTTTCGCGAGTCGAAATATCGAAGTGGGTGGGAGCGGTCGACTTGCTCTTACCGAGTCCAACCAAATTACAGGGCAAATGGCTGCTCGTTTGTGCTTAATTTGTACATTTGTTTGTGCAATCTTTTTTGCCCAGATTTGTAGGGAGGAATAATTGAAAGCGCCATTCGAGTTGTGTAAAGAAATGTGGATATATTGCCCGGTTTTATTGTGCTGAATACCCAATCTCGAATGAGTCTGTCCAAATTGAATACACGTAGACGAGAAATAATAGAGTGAGCGCGAAATAAAAAGTATAATAAACTTGGAGCGAACGAAGTGAAAAGAATTCTATATGAATTACAAATGAATTTTCTGGAGTCGTTGAAAAAACTCGCGCAGTGGAAATCTCCTCTACGGCCACTCCTTTAAATAATGTAAGTAATAGCGGCGCTCGCTGCGGCTGTGCTCGGCTCGAACAAAACGCGCCTTAGCTGCTTGAATTTGCAATTTCTAGGCGTTTCCTCGTCTCACAATTTGCTTACTTATACCGGGCCCCACGATGGGCGCCATTCCGTGTAATTCGACCCGCAGCCTCACTAAAGTTAAGTAATCGCCGCACACCGTCGCTGTTCCTACTGAAGATTCTTATTTTTTGGCATCGTTTCAAATTAAAAGCGATAAGAATAAGCCTGCCCCTATTATATACCCCCGTTGGCAGGCGCAGGCAAGACAAAGACATTCTACTCATTGTATGTACAATTTATCACCCTTTGTTAAGTAGTTAGTTGTCAACTGTACAGTTTCGAATAGATGTTAATTTACGGCGTTATTCGAATGTTTGTCGGAATATCGAATTTAGTTCATTACGTATTACATGATACGTAAAGTGGCGTAGTTGGGATCGGACTAAAGGGCAAAGTTGCGAGTAACATGTGAAATAAACTGCGAGTCTCGATGGAGGTCGAGCTTTTCATTTTCTCTTCAATAATGAACAACTGCTGACCTCCGCAGCTGCTCGGAATTTAATTTTAATGCCAGTCTAGCCACTATCTTGCCGCCTAACAAAACACTGCTGCCCTGTAGATTAGAACGCGCTCACACATGTTTGTTGAGCCCTTCGTTTTTGATGCCCCATTAAACGTATTATCATGAGCCCTTAATTGCGAGTAACTCGGAAAGTTTACAAAAAGGACATCTATTATGGCGTCTACAATTGGAATGAAATTCGCTGCAGTTTCTGTCGTCGGTAGTTATTATTTGGCGTGTAAGCGGGAATTTGTCTCTTCGGTACATGGCCGGAGTTTCCATGCGAATTCATGGTTCGCTGAGTCCTTTCAGAGTCGCGGTTGGTTTTACGCTTACCAGCGGTATTGTTAGTGGCGTTTTGACTTTGAATTTTAACCGTCCCTGTTCAGAAGTTGCGCCGCGATGAATATTATTTTCGCTGCAGTTTGTGCAATAATATAATTATTTTGTGCTTTACAGTTTGTTTTGCAATTTTTTGTGGAAGTTTGTCGAAAACCACAAAATTTGCCGTTTATATACCTATCTATATATATAATATGCTTTGTCCTGAATTATTGACTGACGGATCAGCGCACAGTATAGTCCTGAAACTTAGAGGTTGTGTTCTTTGTATGACGTAGGCATCCGATAATACAAAATTCCCAAGGGAACACAAATAAAGCGAATTACTTAAGTGTACGTGGACGAAGTCGCGAGCGGTCGCTAGTTTTTATGTGAATATAATTTCGCTTTAAACCGACTTAGCTCTGTACTTTTTGCATTTATATATTTTCGTCAAGCGAACTCCAATATCAAGATCGTTCTCAAGAACCTTTAACCACGTCGGGAAGTAAAGTCTGTTTCACTCCGGGCGTTTGAAGAATATGCAATCAACATAAAGTCCCGACTTGGTATTACACACACATATATATATATATATATATATATATATATTGTGTATCCCGATAATAGGGTTGCCAGAACTATATATAAAGTATATATATAATATATATATATATATATCATATATATATATACACGGTTTTGTGTTCGCCGAAACAGTCATAGTTGCATGTATCAGTAACTGCAACATCATAAAGAGTAAATACATGTCAATGTGCTAATCTTATTACAATATAATAAATAAATATCAGCTGTTCTATAGGTATTTAACACAAGAACAAAGTGTTGGTATAAAAAAAATGGTTGAAGCTCGTAATTTGAGCACAACTGAGAAGCGATTTAGGGTATTATTGAACTTTTTCGTTATTCTACCTTCATACAAATAAACGTCCTATTGCACCTTAGAATTTCCCCCGTCCAATGTAAATCAGGCCTAAGCCAGTACAGATGCATCTGACGTGCCTAATCTCTGAAATCCTTGCCGAGATCCCTCTGGCGGCCACTTCTGTTATAAGAACGTCGCAATGCCACGAGGTAAAGGGGAACTTATGAGAAAAATGCGACGAATGAAAATGGCGGGTATTGCTGGCTTATATAGACTGGCAAAAATATAGATGTGGCGTTGGTAAATCTTTGAAGATTTTTATATCGCAGCGATGTTTAAATTATTTTTTGTTTTGAAAAGTTACCTGACAATGTTTTGTGTTATTAAATAAAAGAGCTGATAGTTCCTGCCCTTATCCTATTCTTTATGGGGCCGGCGCAAAATGATTTCTTTCAATATTCTTATGTCAAGGATTTGGCGTTTGTTTTATATCAAATTGGCACAAACGTGTACCAATCTACAAAAAATGTAATATGTATTCAATATTTGTTTGTTTTCTTTGCCAAATTAAGATCATTAATGTAGGTTTGTTGTGAGTGGTACTAGAAATGAAGTAAAAATGTTATTATTACATTTAGGATTCTTCTAGCGTTCCGTAGCACGCTGTGGTCCGAGAATTTTCCTGTTCCACTGAAAAAGTTTGGATGTCGGGACGTCCGCCAACGACGCGTGGACGGAATTTGATTTGCCCAACTTGTTTTCTTATAAACAATGAAAAAAGTTTCTGAAAGTATACAATCTGTGTTATTAATAACTTCCGTGAAACGCGAATTGAAATAAACTGAAATATCGATAATTATCAAAATAATTAATATTCTTTTTGTTGTTATTATTTGGCTGTCAATTTTTAATTAGGAAGGTATGGTAGGTTCTAAGAATATTTTAAGCTTTATTTTGTGTTGAAGGTAGATTTTTGCTACTAGCTTATCGCTTAGTTCCCGTGACCTACAAAAAAAAATAAGCCGTTTTTTTAGGTATAAAAGTAGCTTTTAAAGCTATTCTAATCTCTATCCACTTCTACTAAGCCATTCTGACCATCAAACATTTGGATATATTAAAATTATCGTTTTTCAATGACACCGTAGGGACCAATGCACACGTGTTAAATAACCATGCTCAAGATAGACTTATACAGTCTTATCTTAGTCCGAACATACTCCAAGCTTAAACTATTCCATACAAAATGTCACTATACAGTGGAGTAAAATTAAACAGACGCCTCTTTTCCGCATTCATTAATATTCTGTACGAGTATACAGTAGGATTTGGTTTTAGTGAATTCCGTCTAAACAGAAGGAATGTTGAAATGTCTTGAAATATTTTAATTTATCATTATTTTCTCTAAAATATTCTCCGGAGCCGCATTAAGCAGAGACAGCTCATTTCAGACGCCACTCTTCTGAGAATCCTTAAATTCTGCTTCGTTGATGCAATTAATTTTATATTAACGTCAAGAGCCATCTGTTGCCGCTTCTATACCTTCTTGTGTCTGTGAAATAAAATTCTAAAATAGATAAAATATAGCTCCTATTTTTCAAGTTGTAATTTTCGTCAATATTTTTTTGTTGTTTTTATACTGTGATAATATCTATATTACCTTTAACAGCGGATTATTTAACAAAAATTGCATGCCTGTGAAACATGTAACTGACCTAATTAAAGTAATAATTTTATTTTACCAATTTAATTTTTAAATGAATATTTATGATATAAAATTTTCATCGGTTTAAAAGCAAAAATATTTTAACTAAAATATTTCATTAATAATACTATACAACCCGTCGTAGAAATAAACAAAGTCTTGTCTCTCTCACATCAATGTGGATGACATCTTTTGTCTCTCTCGCATCAATGTAATGGAGCGAACTGTATGCCAGTCGCAAATGTCTTAATTAATTACAACGCTTCAGCTAGCTGTCATTGAGGTCTCAAATCGTGAAGGAAGAACAAGAAGGAGATGTGAAAGTCAAGGCAACCGCAAACCGCGCAAAACATTCTATGCGCTGTGTGCTAGTTTAGAATTCGAACTCCATCGCGTTACGGTGCGCTTCCACCAGAGATGTGAGAGGGAAATGTTTCGTGCGAGGTAGCCGCGTCCAGACCGACCGAGCACGGCTCGCGCGGCAGTCTTGCGAGCCATTGCCTCGGTCGATGTGGACGTGGCTCGGGCTGCCTCGGACGGACGTTGCATCGGCCGAGCATGCCTCGCGGTCGAGCCATCGGCTGTCGGTAAACGGGCCGTGCTCAAAGGTGTCTCAGTGTGCGCTGTGCGTTCGGTATGGGTGGTCTGATTTGGCTCGCGAGTGCTTGTTGTAGGTTTTTCGTGAACTTGATGCTCAAGGACTTCTGATGGCTTGGTCTGCCTCGCGAGGCTCGCCTCTGTGTTCCGGGGTGATGCGCGAATCTGTCTCGTGAGGCCAGGCTCGCGAGCCACTACATCGAGGCTGCCGCGCGAGCCCATACGGCTGGTGTGGACGCGGCTTATGAACTAACTGGTCATTAAAATTCGTATTGTAGGCATTCCTCGCAAACAGTTGTCAGGCAGATACTTTGGAGAATGCCTCAACAAGCATCATCTTCGAAAATAGTCATCTCTAGTCTCAAATTTTGTGGATAAGTTCTCTATTAGTAGCGCTATTTTCATAGCATTTCGCTCAACATACCCTTTTTGTTACAGCCAGTAGAGATAGATAGATAAGCCACCTCCTCTATGCATTTCCTCCACACGTTTGGAATAGTCTCGATCGTTGCTCCACTAATCTGCTCGATCGTCGGCAATTTGTAAGCAGATTTGTTTTAAAACGTCTCCTTGATATGAGGGATTGTTAGCGCTAATGGATTCGGGCGCCATGTCTGTTTGTTTATAGATCTGTGGCCCTCTTCCAGCGTGAATTCGAGTGTAAGGGAATATCTGCAGGGTAAGCGTGAGCCCTTCAGGATTGTTTCCGTTTCGGAAGTGAGATGTCGCTCTACATTTTGTATTGGCGTTTTGCTTTTACGATGGAAATAATTCTGCTTTGGAATTTCATAGTTATCTTATCACTCTGTAGACTAAAGCAACAAATAAGACTTTAGACCGTGCCAAAGAAATATAGAACGGAACTTCTTCTGACGCAGTCGGGTAAACTGTATAAGGTTTTTTTTCAAAGTTAGTGATTTGCTTTTGACATGAAACTAGATAAACTCTGTAAATATTGAAAGAAGAATCAGCTGTTCCATACATTTCAGTGCTGTAATTATTTAAGATTGCATGGAATATGTTTTTTTTTCACTATTTCGAAGTTGGTCCCATAGTGAAAGTTGTTTCTTTTTACGTACCTAGTTACGTGTCAAAAGCAAGTCACTAATTTTGAAAACACCTTAAATAGATGCTACATACAACTGAAACGTGGTTCGTGAAAGTTACTTATATACTACCTACCACTTACGTATTTTTATTTGATTTGACTGCGCCAGAATGTTGTTCTGAGTTGTTCTATATTTCTTTGGCATGCTACTTTTACTGCACTACTTGCATTTAAAATATATTAATTCTGCTCAAATTTCTGTACTTAGGTCAGAACGAAAACATAAACCTATATAGTGACCACGCAGCAAAATTAACACGAGTCACATAAAATATGTGCGTAACATTTGGTCGGCCAATTGCGAAGTAATCTTAGGTCGGTTATACTCGTATATCACCAAGTTGAGACACTTTAGGCTAATGTTCCTCTATACACACTATAGCACAATTAGCCCACCAAACCCATATAACAACATCGATATTTCACAAATGTAACGCACTTTACGACGTTATCGAGCACGCAATCGTCTCTATGGCTCGTGAATAGAGTCTACATTTACATCAGTTGGCGACGGCTGTATTTAAGTTTTTAACTTAACAAGTTGTGTTGGAAGGATTTTAACATCCTATTACAAGCGATTTAAGGGTTTCAGAGGGTTAAGTAATTTCTGGTTCGTGTATAATTTTCAGATTAGGATTGTTTAGATGAGTTCTCTTGGCCATAATTTGCCTGGATAATGTGTTCAGGCCCAATGGCAAAGCCGCTGTTCTATACCGATATGGTAATAAACTGATAGGTATAGTCACGTACATTGTACCAAAAAGGTTGAACATCACTGTACTTTGATTTAATTTTTTTGCCAGTTAATCAATTGTCTCACGTGGTAAGTGATGAGCTGCTTTTCTATGTTAATGATTGATTTGATTATACGAATTGAACATTATGTGTACTAATTTCTGTGCAAAAACTATATTTCTTTAACTACATAGATACCTATAGTTTTCCTACTCCATATAAAGACCGGTACCAAAACCACATATTGCTCATCTAAATAGACCATCGTAGCAGAAGAAATTGATATTTACACATGAAATTATGCCAAGAAGCTCTGCCTTTCGAAGCCCGGCGGAGCGTGTTCCGTGTAAATCGTACTTTCAGTCTCAGGCGGGATTCAGTTACTCAAATGTGTAATTAGCAGGAAAAGCCGCATGAATATTTAGTTGTTGTAGTGTAATATACTATAAATAAAGTTCCCGGTGAAGTTGGTAATGTTAACTTTACGTTTGAACGTTTGCCAAACGCTTTTTGGATTCAAAACCCAAAACAAAACCCTGTTACTAAGACTCCGCTGTCTGTCTGTCTGCTGCACAAGGCTGTGTTTCATAACACACACAAATATATCAGCTGTTAAAATATCAGCCATTTTATTTTTTAGATATTTGTATGAATATTTATTTCAAGTTTTGAGATCCAGAGAAGTGCTCCTTTTTGCTTTAGTATGGACCTGTTGAAGACGCTTAATGCATTTTGCCTTTAAATCTAATTCAAACCTCTAGATACAATTGGAGACTATCAAATATTCAGGCCTACCTATTTATGTTACGATTGTACCTTTTACGAGTAACAGCAACATAAAACATAAAGGCAGGCCGTTGCATACGACGCTTCGAGTGGAATTAAGTTTAATTTTTGATTCTGTTTGCCTCACTGCCACTTAATAATGTAAGGACCTGCAAAGGTAGCCGAATGCATTGGAGCTATAATCATGGTTTAAATATTATACATTTCTCAAATATACCTAGTTTAGAATGGGTGAAATTGTGGTCCTTTGCTTTAGTTTTTGGTGAATGTAAAGTGTGTGAGTACCTAAATGCAACTTTTCCTTTTTGTTACAAATCAGAATTTTGTTTAGGGCTTCAGATATTGACTAATTATACTGATAAGGGATGGTTTAGTACAGCATTTAATGGCGTAGCTATTGAAAAAAAAAGTTTAGATTGTACTTATAAAAATAGCAATGTATTACAAATGATTCGATCTATTTACGGCCAATATCAATAGGTAATATAAGAGATCAAAAAGGATCTCGGTCTATTTCATTCCAGTTTTTTTAAACCAATTGAAGATTAAATCAATATATATAAAAAAACTCGTAGGTCGAAGTCCTGGTTTTAAAGATCTAAGCGATAAGACAGCGGGAAGCTATTTTCAACCGACTTCAAAAAAGGAGGTTCTCAATTCGACCCGTATGTTTTTCTATGTTTGTTACGCGATAACTCCGCCAATTATGAACCGATTTGAACAAATCTTTTTCGGCGTAGAGGTAATACCTCAAGGGTGGTCCCATTTAAATTTAATAATAAACAACCCCCAAGGGTAAAAATTGGGGATGAACTTGCGCGTTTAGTAGGCCTACCCATATTAAATGCACTAAGGGTATCTACAAAAAAGTAACACTAAAAATTTTAAATAAAATAATTAACTTTTAAAAAAAATAAAAACGACTTCAAATGCGTGAACACAAAAAAAAAAATATAAAAAAAAAAAATAATCCTAATATCTTACAATAGTTATACTTATATATTGTTTTTTGGAGTCGGTGCCAGTAATAAATGAATATTAAAACCTAATGAAATAAGAAAAAAGTACCCAATGAAACAAAAAATATTAAGAAATAAGTTGTATGTTAAGCCTGGTACAACAAAACCTATACCAACTAAGAATAACAAATACAATAGATATAAACAACAACAAAAAAGAAAGCAATAATTTGAAAACTTAATACGGCTGGCACCGACTCTAAAAAACAATAGGGATATAAGTCTAACTATTGTAAGATATTAGGAATTATTTTTTTATTTTTATTTTTTTTTTGTGTTCACGCATTTGAAGTCGGTTTTATTTTTTTTAAAAGTTAATTATTTTTTATTAACCGACTTCAAAAAGAGAGGTTATCAATTCGTCTGTATGTTTTTTTTTTATTTTTTTTTATTTTTTATTTTTTATGTGTGTTACCTCAGAACTCCGTCGTTTATGAACCGATTTCAATTTTTTTTTATAGTTGGTCATGGTATACTTCCAGGTTGGTCCCATATTCACCAAATCAGGATCTGATGATGGGATCTTGGAGAAATCGAGGGCAATCCTCGAATATTGTAGGCACATGTAGTCTGTTTTTATACTTTTACTGAGCGTTTTGATCACCTACACATAAAACATAACATCTGATGATGGAATCTGTAAGGAATCGAGGGATATCCTCAAATATAAAAGGCACGAGTAGTCCGTTTTTAGATTTTTATAGAGAATTTTGGTCAGCTACACATAATATAAAGGAAACGAGGGTCTGATGATGGAGCCGCCGAAAAACAGATAGTGGAACTTTTTAGTAACAAAATCCCCCTATGGCGGGGGAGGCCTACGTCCAGTAGTGGACTGCAATAGGCTTATGAAGATGAAGATAATTGTGTTTAGTCGTGAAATTATATGTTGCGTTAAGCCTTTTTTTTATGTTTTATGTATGTTACCTCAGAACTCCGTCATTTAGGGTCAGTTCACACCGAGACGCGACGCGGCGCGACGCTGCGCGCACATTTTTGATAGAGCGACTCAGAATACACTTTATTCACTACACGAAAAGATACACATTACATTGTGAGAATTCAGATTACGTTGCACCACGCAGCGCTGCGCCTCAAGGTGCTCGCGGCGTAGCGCGACGTATCGTGACGCAGCGGTGCATCGCCGGTACGCGCGGCGTGCAAGAGCGGTGCTGCGTCTCGCGGTGCCTGAGGCCGCTGTGGCGACTTCTCTACTATTTCCGTCCAGACTTGATGCAGTTCGGTCGAGTGCTCGATTGAAAATATAATGATAGACTGGGACCTTGTTATAATCGGACTTCTTGCAGAAGAGGAAGTAGACTGTGTGAGGGCGTGGGCGGGGCCGCGCGGCGCCCGCGGCTAGTAGATACGTTCCGCTGCGCCTCGCGGCGTCTCGCTGCGCAGCGAGGCGTCGTCCTGCTACGATTTTAAAGATGCGCCTCGCGACGTTGCGATGCGTTCTCGCGACGACGCGCGGCGCAGCGCGGAAATCATTGGCCTCTTTTGAGTATCGCTCGCGTCGCGTCGCGTCTCGGTGTGAACTGACCTTATGAACCGATTTCAAATTTTTTTAATAGTGGTCATGGTATACTTCCAGGTTGGTCCCATATTCACCAAATCAGGATCTGATGATGGGATCTTGGAGAAATCGAGGGCAATCCTCGAATATTGTAGGCACAGTAGTCTGTTTTTATACTTTTACTGAGCGTTTTGATCACCTACACATAAAAAACATAACATCTGATGATGGAATCTGTAAGGAATCGAGGGATATCCTCAAATATAAAAGGCACGAGTAGTCCGTTTTTAGATTTTTATAGAGAATTTTGGTCAGCTACACATAATATAAAGGAAACGAGGGTCTGATGATGGAGCCGCCGAAAAACAGATAGTGGAACTTTTTAGTAACAAAATCCCCCTATGGCAGGGGGAGGCCTACGTCCAGTAGTGGACTGCAATAGGCTTATGAAGATGAAGATAATTGTGTTTAGTCGTGAAATTATATGTTGCGTTAAGCCTTTTTTTTATGTTTTATGTATGTTACCTCAGAACTCCGTCATTTATGAACCGATTTCAAATTTTTTTAATAGTTGGTCATGGTATACTTCCAGGTTGGTCCCATATTCACCACATCAGGATCTGATGATGGGATCTTGGAGAAATCGAGGGCAATCCTCGAATATTGTAGGCACATGTAGTCTGTTTTTATACTTTTACTGAGCGTTTTGATCACCTACATATAAAACATAATATTTGATGATGGAATCTGTAAGGAATCTAGGGATATCCTCAAATATAAAAGGCACGAGTAGTCCGTTTTTAGATTTTTATAGAGAATCTTGGTCAGCTACACATAATATAAAGGAAACGAGGGTCTGATGATGGAGCAGCCGAAAAAAACAGATATGTAACTTTAGTAACAAAATCCCCCTATGGTAGGTAAGGAAGAGGTAGAGATGAGAATAATGAGATGACAGATCTAGGGATGAATGAAAGAAGAGTACCTACATATTGCATCGACCCCAAATTATCGGGAACAGGGCAGGAAGAAGGAGTGTAATTATGTTGCTTTTATATTGTCAGACGTGAAATTTCGAAGCCTAGTCTTTCTTCAGTGCCCTTTCGTCATGTGGCCGATTTAAAATTGCTGGTATCTAAATCTGACAATACTATGCCTTCTAAACTTCGTACACGGCTTAATGCAACATATAGTTGCCCTTTAGCAAAATTTTTTTTACCAAGATCTATCACAGCTCTCTCGAGTGTCGTACCTTGAAGTTTATGGACAGTGACTGCCCAGCTTAATATTAGAGGCAACATACGACGCTCCATATCTCCGTAGCCCCTTTTAGCTTGGAACGTGGTACTTGATGGTGCTATGGGTATGCAACCGTCACTATCTTTTTAGCTAAGGCCTATAGTTGGTCATCAAATTTGACGTACACAGCTTCGGGTAACTCCCATCCTCGAGTTGTTCTCTCCTTAAAGCCGGCCACTTAATTTTTTTTACAATACCCATAGCTCCATTCACAAGTCCTTCAGAGACGGAAATATTACGTCTTACCATTTTCGCGATTCTACGCCTATTTTATTGATGACAAGAAACCACCACAGTTATTAGCGTCTTGGGAATAACACTATCTGGTGGTTTCTTGTCATACGTAGCTGCTTCGCGAGACTGGTCTATAGCATTTATTTGGTATGTGGGTGTCTCTTTGCATTTTCCTGCTCATATTGTCATTATATGCGTTGACTTGTCTAACCGTAGGGAAAATACGTACAGCGACTCCATCCGCGAATTCGCCATTTAAGGGCACATGTCTCCGCTCGCAAAGTAGCTCCGACTGTGCAGTCGTCAGTTCACCTACCCGTAAACTTTCAATAAGTTTATAAACTCGGTATCATTGCACTGTCGCATATTTATTGTCAGTTCACAAAGAGAAAATTGATGCCACAAATTAATTCCGCTGAGAACCAAGGTGGCTGCATAAAACACCAGTGGCCTTTCACCGGAGGAAGCTGAAAAATATCCACCAAGAGCAAAATAAAGAGGCCACCGAACAATTTGTCGTTGTTTTTATACCCCTGAAGACGTAGAGGGATAATTCTTAGGTTTTCATAGGACACCATAGAAATTTCATCTATGATGAGCCATTTTGTATACCGCCATCTACGTCTTTCACTTTCAAGTCTTTGGCCGGTAATTTTTTTGTATGTCATAGTATTTCATTTCTCAATTGGCAGCAAGAAAATACTATGAAGGTTTTTGCCAAATACCTGACGAGCCGCTACTCCAGTCAAAGATCCAACCTCCACAAAATTCGGCTTTAGCAGGTATCTACAGTTGGTGCATAACAGCGCTTAATATGCTCCACAATCAATTTCAATAGGAACGATTTACCACTACCTGCTCCACCCGTTATAAAAAGTAACAGCTGACTTTGTAGTGTGTGCAAATCGTTCTCAATTGTTGTAGAGATTCTTTGAAATAAGTCTCTCTGCTGGATATTTAATCCGCGAATATTTTCTAGAAATAGTTCGTTTGGCATTACGGCTCGTTCTCCTATATCTTCGCAAAATGAATCTTCGTCATTTAACGTTTCTTCGTCAATACATAACATGGGAGCGTTATCGATATTCGAGTATGTATCACGCGCAGCATTGAGTGCTGTAACTTGAGCGAGAGCCTGTTGAATAAGTTGCTCAGCATGGGTGAATTGTTCTGCGCTAACATTACCTTGTAAGGGGCGAAAATCTCTTTGGCGCCTTATAAAACAGACTTCAGCGGTTTCCTTTTCTATCAATAATTCGCCTTCATGACGGAATGGTATGTGGCACACTATTTAAACTATAATAATATGATTCTTTGTCACTGTTAATTGTGTAGTAGCGATTACGTAATACAGCGGGCTTGTTCTTACACGCATTCTGGTATTGTCGTGCAATGTTATATACTTCACAGGTGTTATATCATCGTCTCTGAGCTCAGCATCACCATCATCCTCTGACCATAATGTGTTAGATATAGTTTCATATCGGATGGCAAATTCCGCAAGGCTTAAGTCGTCCAGGTTGTTCGGACGTAATACGTACCGATCAAAAATGTTATTGTGTATACCGGTTTCATCGTTGTCAAATCTTAAAAGTCTAAAGCGTTCTTCCGGCCTACAACTGTTGACAAACACGCATTTTCGCGACGACATTTTCAACGGTAGATGGCATAATCTGTATGCACATTTCTGGTGCGCTTACCAACCGTTGATTTAAAATGACCATCGACACTGAAAACAGCTGTTGCCAGACATCACCACCTTGTCTTTTTGCTTTCGATATTGCCTCTGAAATACATCACCTATATTATGTGGCTCGCCTTTACTCGCATATTTTGCGACGTAGTAGGCAACAGTAGGACACTACCACATGGTTGTACATCGATATTTCCCTCCATATACCTAAAAGAACTGCATTGTAATTATTAACCATCGATTCTTTCTGAGGTTCTTTCAACATACAGAATCGTCCAATGTTAGCCAGTGCTTCATCCGGGCTCAAGCAAACGGTCTCATTACTAACTGGTCTAGGGAAACCAAAGCGGCAACCATCGCTTTGGCGGTTTTTTTTTACATGTAGCAGTGTGTTTATGTACCTGTAAATCCTCGACTAATTTGCGCAACACAGGATCGTGAGTGTTAATGAGCAAGAAACAACCTCTTCAATTACGTGTATTCCCTGTGGAGTAGAGAATTCAGGAACATTGCTACACCACACTAGCATGCAGATGTGGACTGCCGCGATTTTGGAATTCTACTCGGTACCAAAAGTCTTCCATAGGGACCACCCAAGCAATCATGATTATTCTTTAGGAATCGCATAAGAGCATTAACCCGCAATGTAAACTGTCTTGCTACTACTACCGGATATCTCTGCACTAAATCTATGCGCTCCGGAAATGTCAGATGTTCGGTTCAGAATAATCAACGTCCATCGGCGATTAACAATGCTTTCATCATGTCTGGCCAATTTAAATCATTGCAAGAAAATGTTAAAAACCACGTTGGCGGCCCTAAAGTTCTAACCATTGCCAATCAATTCAGATGAACATTTCTGCCAATATGCCGCTGATCCTCTAATGTTTCGCCATAGTAAGATGAATATTATCCACAAGCCCATGAGGTATCTGCTCGCCATGACCTTGACGCATTCTACATGATACAGAAACACTTGATTTAGTACGAAAATATCAAACAATAGATAGAGCATAAAATAAATACTCATTCCTGTTGAACCTCTTGTCTCCACTCATTACCCGATGTTGGAAGTAACAAAGGAGTAACTGAAATTTCTCTCTCCTCACCAAAGCCATTCTTACCATCTGGATATAGAAAGAACCAACACAACTCTCCATGCGCCGCTCATGATCCAATTTCAAGGGTGGTGCAGTTTTCCGAGAAATTGCAGCCAATCTAATTGTATCTGTTGAAGAAACTATTCATTCTGACAACAGTTTCTAAATTAGGTATATTATCGTCTAGGTTTCGTAGCATGTTTGTTGATTCGTAAATGACCTCTAAGGAATTATGTATTGGAAATACAGATTCACGACTAGATTCCTGGATTGATGCTGTATTATTTATTACTCGTATATTGGGAGAATTCATAACTTGCATTGTTGGTGAAAGGAATTGTTATATGGTGTATATGTTGGACTTTCAATACTATTTGGTGTATATGTTGGACTTTCAATATTTACGGTCGGTGCCAGTAATAAATGAATATTAAACCTAATGAAATAAGAAAAAGTACCCATGAAACAAAAAATATTAAGAAATAAGTTGTATGTTAAGCCTGGTACAACAAAACCTATACCAACTAAGAATAACAAATACAATAGAATACAACAAACAAAAAAGAAAGCAATAATTTGAAAACTTAATACGGCTGGCACCGACTCTAAAAAACAATAGGGATATAAGTCTAACTATTGTAAGATATTAGGAATTATTTTTTTATTTTTATTTTTTTTTTGTGTTCACGCATTTGAAGTCGGTTTAATTTTTTTTAAAAGTTATTTATTTTTTATTAACCGACTTCAAAAAGAGAGGTTATCAATTCGTCTGTATGTTTTTTTTTTATTTATTTTTTTTATTTTTTATTTTTTATGTGTGTTACCTCAGAACTCCGTCGTTTATGAACCGATTTCAATTTTTTTTTATAGTTGGTCATGGTATACTTCCAGGTTGGGCCCATATTCACCAAATCAGGATCTGATGATGGGATCTTGGAGAATCGAGGGCAATCCTCGAAATTGTAGGCACATGTAGTCTGTTTTTATACTTTTACTGAGCGTTTTGATCACCTACACCATAAAACATAACATCTGATGATGGAATCTGTAAGGAATCGAGGGATATCCTCAAATATAAAAGGCACGAGTAGTCCGTTTTAGATTTTTATAGAGAATTTTGGTCAGCTACACATAATATAAAGGAAACGAGGGTCTGATGATGGAGCCGCCGAAAAAACAGATAGTGGAACTTTTAGTAACAATCCCCCTATGGCAGGGGGAGGCCTACGTCCAGTAGTGGACTGCAATAGGCTTATGAAGATGAAGATAATTGTGTTTAGTCGTGAAATTATATGTTGCGTTAAGCCTTTTTTTTTATGTTTTATGTATGTTACCTCAGAACTCCGTTTTATGAACCGATTTCAAATTTTTTTAATAGTTGGTCATGGTATACTTCCAGGTTGGTCCCATATTCACACATCAGGATCTGATGAGGATCTTGGAGAAATCGAGGGCAATCCTCGAATATTGTAGGCACATGTAGTCTGTTTTTATACTTTTACTGAGCGTTTTGATCACCTACATATAAAACATAATATTTGATGATGGAATCTGTAAGGAATCTAGGGGATATCCTCAAATATAAAAGGCACGAGTAGTCCGTTTTAGATTTTTATAGAGAATCTTGGTCAGCTACACACATATATAAGGAAACGAGGGTCTGATGATGGAGCAGCCGAAAACAGATATTGAATTTTTAGTAACAAAATCCCCCTATGTAGGTAAGGAAGAGGTAGAGATGAGAATAATGAGATGACAGATCTTAGGGATGAATGAAAGAAGAGTACCTACATATTGCATCGACCCCAAATTATCGGGAACAGGGCAGGAAGAAGGAGTGTAATTATATGTTGCTATATTGTCAGACGTGAAATTTCGATAGCTAGTCATTTCTTTCTCAGTGCCCTTTCGTCATGTGGCCGATTTAATAATGTGCTGGTATCTAAATTGACAATACTCTGCCTTCTAAACTTCGTACACGGCCCTTAATGCAAAACATAAGTTGCCCTTTAGCAAAATTTTTTTACCAAGATCTATCACAGCTCTCTACGAGTTTGTCGTACCTTGAAGTTTTATGGACAGTGACTGCACAGCTTTAATATTAGAGGCAACATACGACGCTCACTATTTCTCCGTAGCACCTTTTAGCTTGGAACGTGTACTTGATGTGCTATGGTATGCAACCGTCACTATCTTTTAGCCTAAGGACTAAGTTGTGGTCATCAAATTTGACGTACACAGCTTCGGGTAACTCCCCATCCTCGAGTGGTTCTCTCCTTAAAGCCGGCCACTTAATTTTTGTTACAATACCCATAGGCTCCCATCAACCCCAGCCTTCAGAGACGGAAATATTACGTCTAACAATTATTCGCGATTCTTACGCCTATTTTTATTGATGACAAGAACCACCACAGTTATTAGCGTCTTTGGGAATAACACTATCCTGGTGGTTTCTTGCCATACGTAGTGCTTCGCGACGACTGGTCTATAGCATTTATTTGGTTTATGTGTGGTGTCTCTTTGCATTTCCTTGCTCATATTGTCATATATATGCAGTGACTTGTCTACACCGTACGGGAAAATACGTACCAGCGAATCCATTCCGCGAATTCGCCACTTTAAGGGCACATGTCTCCTGACCCTCGCACAAAGGTAGCTCCAGCTGTGCATTTCGTCAGTTCACCTCACCCGTAACTGTTCAATAAGTTATAAACTCGGTATCCATGACACTGTCGATTATTTATTGTCAGTTCACAAAGAGAAAATTGATGCCACAATTAATTTCCGCTGAGAACCAGGTTTGGCTGCATACAAACACCAGTGGCCTTTCACCCGGAGGAAGCTGAAAAATACACAACAAAGAGTCAAAATAAGAGGCCACCGACGACTAATTTGATATCGTTGCTGTTTTATTTAATAACTCCTGAAGACGTAGATGGATAATTCTTAGGTGTTCATAGGACACCATAGAAATTTCATCTATGATGAGCCATTTTGTATACCGCCATCTACGTCCTTGCACTTTCAAGTCATTTGGCCGGTAATTTTTTTTGTTAGTCATACGTATCTTCCTGTTCTCAATTGGCAGCAAGAAATACTATGAAGGGTTTGCCAAATACCTGACGAGCCGCCCACTCCAGTCCAAAGATCCAACCTCCACAAAATCCCGGCTTTAGCAGTGGTATCTACAGTTGGTGCATAACAGCGCTTAATATGCTCCACAATCACATTTCAATAGGAACGATTTACACTACTGCTCTCCACCCGTGTATAAAAAGTAACAGCTGACTTTGTTAGTGTGTCGCAAATCGTTCTCAAATGTCGCTAGAGATTCTTTTGAAATAAGGTCTCCTTCTGGATTATTAAGCCTCGAATATTTTTAGAAATAGTCGTTTGGAATTCGGCTCGTTTCCTATATCTTCGCAAAATGAATCTTCGTCATTTAACGTTTCTCGTACAATACACTAACATGGTGAGCGTTATCGATATAAGAAGATATGTATCACGCGCAGCATTGAAGTGCTTTCAATGAGAGCGAGATGCACCGCTTGACTATAAGTGTCCAGCATGGGTTGTGATATTGTTCTGCGCTAACAATACCTTGTAAGGGGCGAAAATCTCTTGGCGCCTTATAAACCAC